>CM060351.1:114619938-115893776 GCA_030545235.1 Helianthus tuberosus
AGGCAGTGGAACAGAACAGGCTGCCTAAACGTATCAGCGCTACTACTACCGCTACCACTCCAGCTACTCCTGCTAATCCCAGTGACAACAAGCGGAAATGGGAAGGGGATTCCAGCAGGGGTTCAGCTATTGTACAGTCTCAAGCACAGCAGCAGCGCAAGACTAGTGATTACCAGAGTCCGAGTCAGCAATCGTCTGGTGGTCAGGGGCAGAGTGGATATCGGGGAATTCATCCACTGTGTAACAGGTGCAACAAACACCACAGTGGTCAGTGTCGTAAAGGCCGCTGTCAGAGATGTCTAAGGGTAGGTCATGAAGCTAAAGATTGCAGGAGCTCAAGGCCTGCGAATCAGAACCAGCAACAACAGCCACCAGTTCCACGAAACCCGCCACAGCAACAACAGCAAGGAAATAAGGCATGCTTTCAGTGTGGGGCTGAAGGTCACTTCAAGCGGAACTGCCCCCAGTTAAATCAGAATCAGAACAACAACAACAATAATCAGGGCAATGGGAACAACAATGGGGGAAACAACAACGACAATGGTGCTAGGGGTCGTGCATTTGTGATTGGTCGGGGTGATGCGAGGAACGATCCTAATGTGGTTACGGGTAAGTTTCTTCTCGACGACTTTTATGTTACCGTATTATTTGATTCGGGTGCGGATACCAGTTATATGTCTCTGAAAGTTAGTCAAATGCTTAAACGCGCACCAACACTTTTGAACACCAAACATGTCGTAGAGTTAGCTAACGGTAAAAGTCTAGAAGCCACCCACATAGTTCAGGGTTGTAATCTTATCCTCGCTGGTCAGACTTTCTCTATCGATCTCATTCCTATAACTCTGGGTAGTTTCGACATCGTCATTGGTATGGATTGGTTATCCTAGCAGCAAGCAGAGATCCTATGCAAGGAGAAGATCATTCGTATTCCCCGTACTGGCAAAGAACCTCTCGAAGTTCAAGGCGACAAGAGTGGTGTCGTGAGTGGCATCATCTCCTTCTTGAAGGCTCAGAAGTGTCTGCGAAAGGGCCACATAGCTATTTTGGCACTCGTTACTGATACATCGACGACAGAGAAAAAGATTGGGGATATTCCTGTAGTACGCGACTTTCCTCAAGTGTTTCCTGAAGAGTTACCTGGGTTACCGCCCTATCGCCAGGTCGAGTTTCAAATCGAGCTAGCTCCTGGAGCAGCACCCATAGCTCGAGCGCCTTACCGCTTAGCTCCAACTGAACTGGAAGAACTGTCTAAGCAATTGCAAGAACTCTTGGAAAAGGGTTTCATACGTCCTAGCTCTTCGCCCTGGGGAGCTCCAGTATTATTTGTGAAGAAGAAAGACGGTACCTTTCGTATGTGCATAGATTACCGCGAACTAAACAAGGTGACCGTAAAGAATCGCTATCCTCTTCCACGCATCGACGACTTATTCGACCAGTTGCAAGGGTCGAGCTATTACTCAAAGATTGATCTGAGGTCAGGTTACCATCAACTGAGAGTCCGGGATGAGGACGTCTCCAAAACAGCATTCAGAACTCGCTACGGCCATTACGAGTTTTTGGTCATGCCATTCGGGCTAACGAACGCGCCTGCGGTTTTCATGGATCTTATGAACAGGGTGTGCAAACCCTACCTTGACAAGTTTGTTATTGTTTTTATTGATGACATCCTGATCTACTCGAAGAATCGGGAGGAACATGAGCAGCATTTACGACTTATTCTGGAACTCCTTCGAACGGAACAGCTGTACGCTAAGTTTTCAAAATGCGACTTCTGGCTTCGTGAAGTCCACTTTCTAGGCCACGTGGTGAACAAGGATGGGATTCATGTCGATCCATCCAAGGTAGATTCGATCAAGAACTGGCCTGCACCTCGCACACCAACCGAAATACGCCAATTCTTGGGTTTGGCGGGTTATTACAGACGGTTCATCAAAGACTTCTCAAAGATTGCACAGCCGCTTACATTACTGACACAGAAAGGTGTTGCTTACCGTTGGAGTGATACACAGGAAACAGCGTTTCAGCACTTAAAGGATAGACTTTGTAGCGCACCTATCCTCTCATTGCCTGAAGGCACGGACGATTTTGTAGTCTACTGCGACGCATCCATCCAAGGTCTTGGATGTGTGTTGATGCAACGGGATAAAGTTATTGCTTATGCTTCACGCCAACTTAAGATTCACGAACGGAATTACACTACGCACGATTTAGAGCTGGGAGTTGTTGTTTTTGCGCTCAAGATATGGCGACATTACCTGTATGGCACTAAGTGCACCATCTACACCGATCACAGGAGTCTTGAGTATATATTCAAGCAGAAAGAATTGAACATGAGACAACGTCGATGGGTCGAGTTACTGAACGATTACGAATGTGCTATAAAGTACCATCCGGGCAAAGCCAATGTGGTGGCCGACGCCCTCAGTCGAAAGGATACTACACCTAGGCATGTACGAGCGTTGCAACTCACTATTCAGTCCAGTCTTCCTTCACAGATACGAGATGCTCAGGTAGAAGCATTGAAACCGGAAAACTTCAGGGCTGAAGCTCTACGCGGTTCAAGGCAACGGTTAGAACAAAAGGCAGACGGCGCCTATTATGTAACCGGACGCATCTGGGTCCCACTCTATGGTAATTTACGCGAGCTTGTAATGGATGAAGCTCATAAGTCTCGCTACTCAGTACATCCTGGTTCGGATAAGATGTACCACGACCTCAGAACTACATATTGGTGGCCTAGCATGAAAGCTCACATAGCAACTTACGTTAGCAAGTGTTTGACTTGTGCGAGAGTCAAAGCGGAATATCAGAAACCATCAGGCCCACTCCAGCAACCTGAGATACCACAATGGAAATGGGAGCAAATTTCCATGGACTTTGTTACTGGCCTACCTAGATCTCAGCGCGGAAATGATACTATTTGGGTGATCGTGGATCGACTCACAAAGTCTGCTCACTTCCTGGCTATCAAGGAAACGGATAAGTTCTCCACTCTAGCAGACGTATACCTTAAGGAAGTTGTCTCGAGGCACGGGGTGCCCACCTCTATTATCTCCGATCGTGATGCACGTTTTACTTCAGAACTGTGGCAAGCAATGCATAAATCTTTTGGCTCTCGATTAGACATGAGCACAGCTTATCATCCTCAGACAGACGGGCAGTCTGAGCGCACTGATCAAACTCTAGAAGACATGCTTCGAGCGTGTGTAATTGACTTTGGAAAGGGCTGGGAAAAACATCTGCCACTTGTGGAATTTTCATACAATAACAGTTACCACACCAGCAATAAAGCTGCTCCATTTGAGGCATTGTACGGGCGTAAATGCCGATCACCTCTTTGTTGGGCAGAGGTGGGTGACAGTCAGATCACTGGTCCAGAAATGGTAGTTGATACTACTGAGAAGATTGCTCAAATACGACAACGCATGGCGGCAGCTCGTGATCGTCAGAAAGCATACGCCGATAAAGACAGGAAACTACTCGAGTTCCAGGTTGGGGATCGAGCGCTACTCAAAGTGTCACCCTGGAAGGGTGTTGTTCGTTTTGGCAAATGAGGCAAGCTCAATCCACGATACGTTGGACCATTTGAAGTCATAGAGAAGATAGGCAAAGTGGCCTACAGACTGAACTTACCAGCTGAACTCAGTGCAGTTCACAACGTTTTCCACGTGTCGAATCTGAAGAAGTGTCTGTCAGATGAGACCCACATAGTTCCTCTGAAGGAGCTCACTATCGACGAACGGTTGCATTTCGTCAAAGAACCAGTTGAAATCACGGACCGGGATGTTAAGGTCCTCAAGAACACCAGAATACCTCTTGTTCGAGTTCGTTGGAACTCCCGTCGTGGCCCAGAGTTCACCTGGGAACGCGAAGACCAAATGGAACTCAAATATCCCCAGTTGTTCGAAAACAATGCAACTACTACTGAGGCTGAAGCTACTACAGAATTTCAGGAAGAAATTCCAAATCAACGGGGGGATGATGTGACACCCCAGGAGAACCAGTAAACGATAACTTGCCTAGCTTCCTCAGTAACCACATGCTAAATTTCGGGACGAAATTTCTTCCAAGTTGGGGATAATGTGACAACTCGAGTTTCCAAGATTTCCATCTTCGCATTAATTGAACGTTAATTGTTTATGTTGTTTGTTTACACGACTCGTTGTTTCACAACGCTTACATTTGTAATACGTTATATCGTATTTCGATTGATATTTTATACTTGGGATCCATAATATTTATTATATGTGAGTGTATGTTAATAAGGTTTTGTATTAATTAACATATGTTAAATAGATGGAACTCTTACTGAAAACAAGTACCCATGAAATCACCCAAGTGATGAAAACACTTTAGTGTTTTCGTCCAGCAATGTTTGGCGAAAACAGAGATGGGCCTTGGCCCAGTTTTGAGATATTATATATTTATTTTATCACAATCTTCTCCGATAAGTTTCCCACTTACCAAACCTTATCACTTTGTTTCTCTCTCTACCTCTGAAACCCAACTTGAAAGAATTCCTCATTTGAAGCCAGATCACGTCTGTTTGATCTCTGTGTTCGGTTAGTGATTTTACACAGTTAGTTATTTTCAGATTTATATATATGGTATATATATATGTGATTTATTGTGATGATATTATTATGTTGACTAGTGTTATCAAAGAGGTTATGAACTGTCTGTATGTTAAATGTTTTGATCAACAGTGGGTATATGTTAATAAAAGATAAACTGATTCAAGTATGTTCTTGATCTCACAAAGTTTTGGTAGAGTATTTGTTTTATATCAATGATTGATTAAATGACTTTGTAGATGATTAATCATGTAACCATAGTGAGATTATAGAGTTTCTGGGTTTTTCATATGTTACAGTAAGTGTTGTTGATGATGATGAATAGTAACGAAAACACCCCCCCCCCCACAAATGAAACTGGACAAAATCACCAAAGGTGATTTCGGCCCATGTGTGTGATTTCGGCCAATTTAGATCTCGGCCCAATGAGTGATTTCGGCCATAAGGGGATTTCGAACATAAAGGGTTTTCGGCAAAGGGTGTTTTCGGCCAAAGGGGGGATTTCGGCCAAAGGGGGATTTCGCCATATTGGCGACTTTGTTTACTTGTTGCTGTTAATTTGTTAATTTTGTTAGTTAGTTGATTCTGTTAAGTGGGTAACTCTGTTAAGTAAATAACTCAGTTTAACTACTCAGTCTATTAGTTCAGTTATATGTCAACTATGTTAAGCATTTAAACTCTGTTAAGTTATTAAGTTGCTAGCTTTATTTGTTTGATTAACTCTGTTATGTTTAACAATCTTGTTTGTTATCAATTCTGTTAAGTCTAGCAACTTTGTTTAGCATGTTGGTTCTGCATAGATTATTAATTCAGCTAAAAGATGTTAACTCTGTTAGTTAACTAATACTGTAAAGTTATTATCCCTGTTACATATGTTAACCTTGTTAAGCTTGTTAAACCTGTCAAGTATGTAAGAGAATAACCATGATTAGAATAAACTGTGGAGGAAATTTATGTGAAGTATGAATGGCATGAATGTGATTAATTGTCTATGTGATACATGATGTTAACAGTCAAACACACTTGGTAACATAGATTGCAAACGAAACCTTGCAAACATAAACTGACTGTATATACGTGCACCATAGGACTTGACTGATTTATTGTGAGCACTTAACTTAGCATACCGAGCAAAACCAGGTGAGTTCACACTTCTACCAAGGCATGGGATTCCCGGGGTTGGGAATGGGTTGATTGATTATTTATGCTTAAGAGTTATCGGAATTACATACCATTGGCCTCGGGAGAGGAAGGTCAATGGTAGATACTACTAGACTAGTGATACATATACTTCTCTTCGCACACATGCCGGGATCGGCCGCGATACTAGAACAATCTTCGCAAACATGCCTGGAATGGCCGCGAACTATACTTTAATCTTCGCAAACATGCCTGGAGGGCCACGATACAAATATACCTAGTCTAGAAAACATGGGAAACCCCCACTAAACTTCGCAAACATGCCTAGAGGGCCGCGATGCTATTACATACGATACATGATTACTAAACGAACATACGATTTACGATACGAACATTATAACTAAATAACCAACTGTGAACTCGCTCAACTAGTTGTTGACTCTCTGTTACATGCCTTGCAGGACCTTAGGTACTTTTGGAGCTTGCACGGGAGGCACGGTCATTGTGGACATGGATCGTGAATGTGTTGTTAAACATTATGACATTTTGTATTTAAACTTATGTTGGGTCTTACATTATTGCTTCCGCTACACACTTGTTTTATGTTTGGTTTGAAAACACCTATCGTATTGATGAATGACTTTTACTATTTACTTATGTTCAATATGATTGGTGGCTTGATCCTGGTCATGTCACGCCTCCAAGCGGTGGTACTCCGCGTGTGGATTTTGGTGGTGTGACACACGATGAGAGTTTCACCATTCGCCAGAGGGGTGCGAATGATTTTCTCGTGGCAAATAACTTCAGCTTTGTTCTTGGACAACCAGTCCATTCCGACCACTACATCGAAGCTACCCAATTGAATAGGTAAGAGGTCGATGCTAAATCTTTGTTCGCCAAGTTCTAATGTGCAACCTCTAACGACTTTGCTCGATTCAACGAGTTTACAATTGGCTAGTTCTATGGAATAAGGAATATCTAATCTACTAGATTCTATTCCAAGCATACGTTTAAATTCCACAGACATGAAGCTATAATCGGCACCAGTGTCAAATAATATGGATGCGAAGTGATTGTTAATGAGAAACGTTCCGGTGACCACATTAGGGTCCTCGCGTGCGTTCCTTGCTCCAATCACAAATGCCAGAGCCTGAGCATTGTTCCCCCTTGGGCAATATTTTATGAAATGATCCTTGCTTCCACAACCGAAGCATCCTTGGTTCTGCCCAGCTCCATTACCATTCCGGTTACCATTTCCATTGCCATTTCCACCACCATTCCTATTACCAGCACCGTTGCGGTTTCCATTCCCGTTCCTTCCTTTTCCCCAACAATCCTCAGTATGGTGACCCAGTTTACCACACTTGTCGCATTTTGGAACATGACATACTCCTTTGTGATGACGCTTGCTGTAGGATCGGATTCCGACCTAAACGAGTCGTTCAGAAGAGCTAATCTCAGTTTCAGAGGCGGAAACTAAGAAACCGAGATCAATTCAGCAAGCTTTTCACTTTTAACTGTCGATTTGTATTGAATGAATGACTTTTACAATGACTCGACACTTCGGCAGCACTTAGTTGCTCACCGGAAAACTGTTACCACTCTTACAAATGACATGACAAACATCCTATATATAACATCTAGATTTCGCTTGGACATGCTTCAAGCGAAATCTCATTCTCATGATTTCGCTTGAACATGCTTCAAGCGAAACCTAATTCTTTCAAGCAAAACTCTCAAACTTGTTTAGATCCGCACCGAACTTGAGACTCGACATAAGACGAAGACGACAGATGACTGCACCAACAGACTCCCCCTCAGATGTTGACGAGTCTTAAGTGTCGAATCTTCGCATCTTCAGTCTTTATCAGTCTTTGTGCTTCACTCTTTCAATCAGCATCAACAGACTCCCCCTTGCAATGTGTTGGCATTCCTTTAGTTCTTCAGCGTCATTTGCTTCAGGATCGTTGTCTGACTTTCACAATTTTGGCTTTCCAGAATCATCACTTCTCAAACTTTAAACCTGCATAAACTCTACCTCACAATAAATTTTACAATTTACACATTTCAAACATATAAACTTTCACTAACTCCGACTCTTCTCTAAAAACCTAATCAAAATGATCTTTCAATCTGATGAACCACTTGAAGATTTGACAAAAATAATCAGTTTTAAACACAAACTCCCCCTCAAATCATACTCATCATGTTTAGCACTCAGAATTTTGAAAATCAGCTTTTCAATACCAGTTGTCGAAAATCTTTTTGTATTTTTCAAAATTTTATGCTAAAACACACTAAAAATCTTTTTGAAATTTTTAAATGTAATGAAATGCAATAAAGAAATATTTACAAACAATATTTTTGTGAGTTCGTGTAAGAGGATCATATCAGTTTTTGAGCCAAATCACCAACATCGTTAAGCTTTAAACATTTTAAGTTCTAAACGATTCACCTAGATTGTCAGTATACTGGTCCATTTAAATTTTCACACAAAGTTCAACTGTTTCGAGATACGAGATTAATGTTTTAAGCACTTGAACTTATTAGCGTGTCCCACTACTTGAATATTCTCCCGTATCCAGATCCCAATATTCAGTCTTACAGGTGAGTATACCACAGATGATATCTGTAAGGGAATAAATTATAGTACGAGGGCCGTGAGAGCTCAGGTCGATCTTTCGATACGCAGAGAGATGACGGCTTCGACTTTTGGTGGGTCCCCTTTAGAGGATCTTTTGCATTACAACAGCAGCGACTATCAATTTTATTGTTTCATCAGCTTGCTGAGGGTGATGCTATGTTTCAAGCATTTGCAGAAAGCATTATCCGGGGACTAGGTCAGAAATTTCTTTCAGCAGAAGTCCCGGGATAATACCCCAGATATCACTGAGCATAAAGACCTAGTATCTCAGAATAAGGGACCTTTCAAACAAGATTTCAGGGGTTACCTATATATCCAAGTTTGTGTTAACCCACAGAACAAGCAAGTTTGAAATTTATGTTTATATCTCGTCACAATCTACTAAATGTGCAAAAACCTACTGACACATCATCAGTGAGACCGTTTATTACTTTTTAACTTTCCAATTCTTTAGCATGTTGTGATAGTCCACTGATGTACTATCATTTCCTCTTTTATACAACAAAACTCATTTTTGATTTTATCATGTTTTTGGATTTTTCAAATTTTCAAATGTTTTTGGATTTTCTGAAATTTCTACTCCCCCTAAAATGCAAACACATTAAAGGAAATTTGAAAAAGAAACTGTACAAACAACGTGACAACCAATATCGAATTGCTTCAATTTGCCATCCACTTGGCATAAACAATCAGAACTCCCCCTCAAATTATTTTCCCATTTAGATTTCAAAACACTTAAGTTTGTTTTAATCAAATGGTTTTTCCGGAAAATAAGTTTGATTTTACCACTTGTAAAGTTGAGGATGTGGTTCATCATTTTGTCTTCAACCACTTGTAGAAAATCAAGTACAAATTAATGTCCCTGATTTACCACTTGTTCTAAAAACACAATCAAATACAAAGAATAATGCCGATTCCTGATCCACGATTACCAACTTGGGATCTCCGGCAAGTCCACAGACTTACTTTTCGTAGTATGAGCCATCCCAGTCACGAACTAGGGATGGTTCAATTTTCTCCTTCTGCATCTTCTTCTCATAAAATTCTTTAACCCCTTTGACTTTTCGATCAATCATTTTACCAAAAATGTGTTTCACAGTGGGGTTAAAGGCCTTTTCAACATCAAAAACCTTTTTGTCATCATAAAATTGGTTTGATATCTCAACTTTACCAATTTTCTTCTTAAAATTTTCATCCTTCAACGGTGGAAAATGAACATCATCCATTTGAGGGACTGAAGTTTTCAATTTTAACTCAACCTGTGGCTCCTCTGATTTTATGGAATCAGATTCATCGCCAGAAGATAGCTCCTCTGATTTTGACCCATCAGAATCATCGCTAGAACTATCAACAAACTTCTTAACAACCCATTTCTGGTTGTCAAGATTTCCTCTTTTCTTGTAAAACCTGTTTGAACTTTCACCAATTTCAAAAGTAGAATTTTTGAATAATTTGGTTCGGTCAATTGGCGGTTCAAACTTAACCACTTTCTCTTTTTTTTTACGAAAAACTCCCTGTTTCGATGATATTGCCTTAGAACAATCTCTGGCAATGTGTCCAACAGTGTTGCATTGGAAACAGGTTCTCGTTTCTTTCATCTCTTCTTGCTTCTTTGCAAGAAATTTACTATTCGACTGCCTCCAAAACCTTTCCTTTTCTTCCTCATCTCTTGATGTACCTGAAACAAATGTCATCTTTGCTTTAAAATCACGAACATATGTTTCATTTTTCTGTTTTTCTGTTGGAGTAAAACCAAGACCTTTCTTTTTGAAATTACGGTTAGGGTTTGGTTTCTTGTGAAAACCAGAACCAGAACTGTAACCTTTTCTCTTGTTGAATCTTTGTTGTACTCTTGAGGTGTATTTTTTAGGTTTATCAATAAGATTTACATCTTTTAATTCAGAAAAATTGATTTCTGTTAGTTTGAAAATCTTTTTGATCATCTCAGTTTTTACACCTCTTAGTGGAAATTCCTCATCAGAATATAATTTGTCGGAATCATTCAATGTATATGCAACTTTGAATGTTTCGTCATTCAAATTAGATTTTGATAACAGGAATTCTTTGTTGTAAACCCTTTTAACTGAAGAATTTTGACTGTTGACCGTCGAACTCGAACTTTCAGAACCAGACTTTGACTCTGACTCTGACTTTGACTCCTCAGTTTCATCTTTATCCAACACCTGATCGACGACTTTCTTAATTAACTCGGACTCATGATCAGTGTCAGATGATGTAAACACGACATCAATATTTTCTGGCAAATTGACCGACGACTCCGACTCCCACTGTAAATTTGTTGCTTTTTCGACTCTTTCCTGATTTGGATTCCTGGGCAAATATCCATTTTCTAGCGGGGGTGGACATTTGTTATAACTGACTTCTTGTTTCTTACCAGAATCCTTCTTGTCAGTCTTTTTCTTTGTATCATTCTTCTTCTTGTTCTTCTTTTCTGGAGTCTTTTCTTCAGTCTCTTTTCCATCATCCTTCTTTTCTTCAGTTACTTCATCTTCTTCAAATGCCTTCATGCCTTCAACAGTTGGATAAATCATGTCAATGACATAAGAAGTACATGAATAACTTTTCAACAAACGATTAACTCTTTCAGTTTCGATTCTTTGCAGTTCCAGTTTCTGTTCAAGAGCAGCACACTTCTCAATGTAATTGTTCACCACTTTTTGCTTCGTCATAAAAGCTCCTTGAAGTGTTTTCATCGCTGTTGCTTGTTCTTCACTGGTTAAATTGTATTGGTTCATTGCTTTGTTCAGTACATCATAAGATTCCTTCAAACTACTCAAGTTATAGATCAGTGTACTATTCTGCCTTTTTATAGCTTCACAGTTATCACATTTCACAGGAATCTTTTTAGCATCGACTTCATCATCAACCTTGAATTTTGGTACTTCAACCTTTACTTTCCTTTTGATCACGGGAATTTCTTCATCATCACTGCTCACTGGAGTCTTGATCTTTTTCTTCTTCTTTTTAACCTTTTCATCTTCACTGTCACTTTCAGCAATCAGTTTCATATCAGCTTTGAATTTTCTTGCCCAATACTCACGATCATCATCACTATCTTCGTCCATGTTTTGAATTTTCAAATGAGCTGTATCACCTTGTGAAAAATACCTGTCGATTACCTGACAACAAACAAACAAACCACAATCAGTTTAACCGTTTATCAATTAACTGAATAAGACTGTTACTCGAACTGATGATTTTCTGGACGGACTAAATGTTGACCAACTGTGCGGACTGAATGATGACCAACTGTGCGGACTGAATGATGACCCGGATCAAATTAGATGACTTTTCCAATGACCTGATAAAAACACACGACCTTGAACGAATCTCGGTATCAAACAACTGGAATCGAATTAAGCTGAGTGATTAGATATCAATGGACCGAAAAACTTTAAATGATGATTGTGCCGAGGACCTTGTATAACTATTTTGGGCTGTCGACAATATGAAACAACATGGGCCTAATTAATACTCACAAATTGGACCTCAACATTCAATAAACCCAAACCTACTTAGAGCTGCAAATAATGCCGGAAGTGTGACTTGGGCCGATGAAAACAACAGACTCACAAAACACAAATGTCAATAAAAAAACGAATGTATTTACTGACATGATTTCCTTTGTATATGTCTCACTTGAACTCTTATATCACTTTTTGTTTATGAATTGTACGTGGCTGACAACAAAAATAATGCAAAAGCTTCACAAGTGTCGATGGATCTCTATTGACTTGTAAAAAAAATCACATGCTCACCTAATTGAAATCACATGAAACCGACAATTTGCTTTGACTAAAAACACCCATGTGACTGACAATATTCTTTAAATCTTCAAGTTGAAACTTTTCACATGCAATTGTATATAACCGAGAATATATCACATGAATGTCTGACAATCCTTAATATTGAAACAATACTATTTGACCTCTAAAAGATTATCACATGTAAACAGAATCTCTTAAAGCAATTTGAACAACACTAACACATATATCGAATATAAATCACATGCTAACTGACAAACCAATTGTAGAGTTTATCTCAACATTTACATACAAACCGACAAACCGACTACAGCTAAGATTCGATCAAAAATTCTTATGTTCTCGAGATTTTTCACATGCAATCATAAATGGTTTGATCACCTCGTGTTAACTGACACAAAACTCATGATTTCATTTCTCAATTTTAATACAAAGTAAATGATGGCAATTGATCAGATCAAGACACGTATCACACAACCTACTGAATCACCTTCAAACAGAAAACGTTCAATCAAAATCAGATCAATTTCGCTTCAAGATATTCAAGCGAAATCTAATCAGATCAATTTCGCTTCAACTATTCAAGCGAAATCTTCCAAAATCTCAAGCGAAATCTATGACATCAGCATTTTCGATCAAACTTTTGTCCAATTGATTCAGTTTTAGTCCGTTTTTAAATCTGAAACTCTCAAGGATTTGTTAAAACGTGTTTTCGCATAATATGTGAGAGATTGAACCAATTTTAACCGTAAAAAGTTTTAATTTTCGAAAAAGAATGATGTAGAAACAGAAATTACGGCTGAATCAACAAGAACTCTTCTTCACTGGCTCTGATACCAATTGTAGGATCGGATTCCGACCTAAACGAGTCATTCAGAAGAGCTAATCTCAGTTTCAGAGGCGGAAACTAAGAAACCGAGATCAATTCAGCAAGCTTTTCACTTTCAACTGTCGATTTGTATTGAATGAATGACTTTTACAATGACTCGACACTTCGGCAGCACTTAGTTGCTCACCGGAAAACTGTTACCACTCTTACAAATGACATGACAAACATCCTATATATAACATCTAGATTTCGCTTGGACATGCTTCAAGCGAAATCTCATTCTCATGATTTCGCTTGAACATGCTTCAAGCGAAACCTAATTCTTTCAAGCGAAACTCTCAAACTTGTTTAGATCCGCACCGAACTTGAGACTCGACATAAGACGAAGACGACAGATGACTGCACCAACACTTGCACTGGTTGCAGGTGGGCAGAGTGCCCAAATACCTTTTGGCAGGAGCGTCATTCATGGTTGCAAGAGTTTTCGCCTCCTGAGGCGGGTTGGGGTCTCGTTTCTTATTATTGGAACCCTTGTTGTTACGAGTCGCTTGATTCAGGTTCGCATGCTTCCTTTTCTTGTCACCAGACGACTCAACATGCGTCTCGGTCTTTTCAGTTGGGTTCAGTGATAATTTCTTCATACGCACAGCATCTTCAGTAAGGCTGACAGCCAGAGTTACAACCTCGGTGATTGTTTGAGGTTTGGCCGAAGTTACCATGCTGCGAAATTCTGAGGCCAATCCCCAAATGTAGCGTTCAACGCGCTTAAATTCAGGAGTCACCATGTAGGGGATCACTCTTGACAAATCATGGAACTTTCGAGTATAACCAGTAATGTCAGCACCTTCCATGGTCAAGTGCCAAAACTCAGTCTCCAACCTTTGGAGTTCAGCATGAGAGCAATACTTCTCTCTCACACGTTCCTTTAGCTCATCCCAAGTCATGCCATACTCAGCATCATCACCCAGAGTCTAGACTTGCAAATTCCACCAAGTCAAAGCTTCATCAACAAACAACCCCGTAGCAAAAGTGACATGCTGATCCGCGGTACACTTGCTAATACGGATAGTGGCATCAGTCTTCTCCGTGCAGCGTACAAAAGCCACTGCACCTCCAGTGCCGTCGTAGTTCAGCGGCTTACAGTCGAGAAACTGCTTAAAGGTGCAGCCTTGAGCTGTGTTTCCTCCAGATGTGTCTCCCTGCCCATTACGTCTAGCATTGCTTGGTCCTCCACTTTGTTCGGTGCGGTTCGCCTCGTACTGGGTGTTAGCTACGGAGATCCTTTCCTCCAGTAGGGCGTTCAGTTCTTCAGCGGTCCTCGGCAGAGGAGGGGGAGGAGGTTGCTCGGAACCTTGATTGGTCACAGCTCTTCTAGGTGCCATGTTCTGTCGGAACATAACACAACAGGGTTAGACATTTGTTTGATATCGTCATACGAGACAGTAGTAGTATACCGACATATACCCACATAAGTGACATCAAACAATCCGCCAAACATATAAATCAATTCATACAGCAACAAGCATGCATAAATAGATAAATACTAGTGTGTCATAAGATATTCACTGATGTCCTTACACATATCAGAGCAACTTGTTACATCATTGTAAGCAAAATGCATAAGGGTTACATCTCCCCAAGGTACAAGTTTAATATATGTAAAGGACAAATATCTTACTCCACATAGGCGGTTCATGTCTTTATACCCTATATTATTACTCCAATAGAGTATTTAATAGGCTGGGGGAAGGGTGAGGGTATTCACGTTCGGCTTTTTCTTGTATTTAAAGGATTCTTGTTTGATATGTGACAAAACTTGCTATGGTTTCTGTGCACTGAATTCCATAATTATGTATGCATCCATAATTACGTAAGTCCTTGCACAGTCCGCATAGTTCGTTTCATCCTCGTATCACTTCCTTCAGATAGGCCATTGCTTTCAGGTAAAGTCTCGAGTACCTGAGATATTCTATTTCTAGTATATGTATATATCAATTATCACACATAGTTGCAAGTAATTTCTAGTCAAAGACATGTGCTACTCTAGTGCACCCTAAGTCTCATAGTGTCTTTACTTGACTCTTTGTAGACCGTTTCAGGTAGTGGATGTCGCGGAAAGTTTTATGCAATGAAAACTCTTTGAAAAATTGTTTTCGTGAAAGGATCCTAAAGATTGTAGACTAGACTCGAGAAGGAATCTTGGTTCACTACAATCGCAGCTCTGATACCAATCTGTCACACCCCTTTCTAAGGCGGAAGCACGAGGTGTGATCATGAAAGGTTCTCATTACATACGAATGGTAAACATACTACATGCTCATAAAAATAACTTCAAATGCCAATAACATTACATAACTGAAAACATAGGTTAAGTGTTTACATCACAAGACAACATTTTGTTTGATAAGTTTACAACTTTATTCAAAAATGCCAATAACATTACATAACTGAAAACATAGGTTAAGTGTTTACATCACAAGACAGCATTTTGTTTGATAAGTTTACAACTTTATTCAAAGATAAAACATAAGCAACATCCATGAGCAAAAGTATGACCGCGCGCACATCCACTTTAGTTACCTGAAATACATGTTAGTTTTTGGAAAAACGTCAACATAATGTTGGTGTGAATTCATGCAATTTTTGTATTGAACGTTTGTACACTTTGTATGAAAACATGGTATGTAATTTGTATAAATCAAGTATTTCTGTATGTATCAAGGTTGTTAATGGGTTGCAAGGCCATTAACATGTGACACGACATAGGAAGCAATCCAAACCATAGGCATTTTTCTAGTTGTCGATTCACGACGGAGACACAAAAGCACTACTTGGTACTAGTTTTCACCAAGAGTGTGGCTGCCCGAAAACCCATTAGATCTAACCTTTTGTTCTGCGGTCTTAGTATGTACACGATTAATGGTGTTTCTGGTACCCTATTTGCGACACAATTTCTAGCATCATTCCTTATTTCTTGTATCCATCATACCATAACTCATGTATTTTCCCCAAGTTTAAAAAGTATGTAAAATATTAAAAGTGGGGACATAATCTCACTTTTCTGTAACATTTAGTAACATGTACTTCACCCCCGAAGTTATAAAACTGAAAACAGTTAAAAGAAAAGGGGGAGCATGAACTCACAACTTTGCATTTCTTGCGCCGTAAACTTCACCGGGTTTGCTTATATAGCGTCGTGACCTATACGTGTTTTATTAACGTTAGTCACTAGACTTGTATCGCACAAGTACAAGTCACCATCTTTTATGTATTTGTTCTTGTGTTAAAAATAATTTATATTTTTAACTATGTATCTTACTTATATTATTTTCTCAAAAATAAATATAAGTTTCTTGTATTTTTCACCCGAGTTATGTATTATGTCCAAAACTTCATTTCATGTTCATAACTTGTCCAAGTTACATAATCTATCAAGTAATATATTTTCATAAATATATTCTCTTGTATTTGTCTAAGCATGTTGTATGTGTATTTTGTATTTTTACTCCTTAGGAGTATTTAGTGTATTTTCAAGTCTTAACTCACTATTACATATAATACATACTACATACACTTAGCACAAAATTTGGTGATCAATAAATATATATATTTTTCCTCAAAAATATACATACTTAATATCAATTTTTATCTTGAAGAAATCATCATTTCTTAACTTGAAGTTTACATAAAAATTAGGGAAACCTTGGTAAATATTTTTAGGTACATTTTTAGGGAATAAGTTTCACCAAAACTTATATTTTCTAAGAGTCAAAATTTATAGAAATTTTAACAGAGTTTCCCCTAAAAATGGAGGTTTCCCATGTTTTCAAAACATGTGTTTATTTTCTTTTTAAAATCATCACAATAATCATCAACTCATTCAACACTTACCGAGTGTCAAAATCAAGTATTTTACACTATATCATGAACTTGAAGCTTTTGTAAAAAAAAAAACTTGTAGTAACTTACCATGTTATTTAGTAGGTTTAGTTACCCTTAAAAACATGGTTATTTGTTTGTAAATTACTTTATTAAAGGATTTGGTCATTTACAACTTGTAAGATGATTTTTTTCTAAAAATATTTCTCTTGTATTTTTCTTGTTAAAATATGTTTCTAGTCTTGTTTAAACATAAAAATATGACTAGTTTATTTAGAAATCATAACTTTGTAAATCTCATAAATAAACTTGGTTTCTTGGGAAAATTATTCTTGTAATCATCTATTTACAAGATTTGTATTTTGTTTAAACCATCTTTACATATAAAAATCAATTTCATGATTCAAGTTCAAGAAGACATAAAGCATGAAGATCTTGGTCTTTCACAAGATCACCACTTTATTTTACTAGATCATGTGTTAAATCACAATCTAGTAGTTTCCATATGATGTCTAACATTACTAACACTAATAATCAATCAACAAGAAGCAAATCAACATATTCACCATGTATTCATATATTTTTAAGCTTATGTTAAAGTATCATGATCATGTTCTTTTGTGTTCTTCAAGTTTATCATTGTTCATCATCTTTTAATCAACAATATAAAGTAACAAGTTACAAGGAGCTTACTACTAGCACAAGGGCTAGGGAAGAACACTTGATGTTGAAGATGATAATGGGTTGGATAAAAGCAAAGGAAGAAGGTTCTTCAAGATCCACAAGCTCTAAACCTTCTTAAACACCTTCTAGCACCTTATGTAAACCTTGGAATGGATTGAAGTTGGATGAAAATTGTGGGTGTATGGTGGGTGTGGGTGAGCTGAGAACAAGGGGAGGAGAGGAGAAGGTTGTGGTTGTGAAGAAGATGAAGTGAGTGGTTATATTTATAGTGCACTCAAGATCTTCCATATCTTGTGATCTTACAATATCTAAATAATATCAAAATAAATCAAAGTGGATCCAAGGAGATTGTGCAAGATCATGAAGGATTTTGGCAAATATTTGGTGGGGGCCACCCCCTTTGCAACCGTAAACAATAATGGGGGGGGGGCAAAGTGTAACTTTTAATCCCTAGTTCATAAATAAGTTGGTTTCAAGTGTAAAGTTTAGGGACTTGATGTGTTATTATGTTATAAGGGGTGTTATGGTGTTCAGGGACCATAACTAGTTCAGAAACATTAAAACAATGCTTCTAGTAATATTTTGATGTTCCGGGTAATGTCCGGTTGTTCGGTTAAATACCGGTTCGTTAAAGTGCTAAATTGCACCGTTTAGTGTCCTTTAAGTATCCTTTTGTGACCCTTTTAATTCCCAACACTTAGGAGGGTATTCTGGGAAATAAAACATGAATTCTGCATGATATTTATGTGTTAAAAAGCTTATTATAGCTGATTTGTGCAGAATTCTGCATTTAAAGTGCGTTTCGGGTGCTTTTTAGTGCATATTTTAGCTTCCGGAAAGTCTATATGTTAACCCTTGTATATACTCTTGGGTTTTTAATGTATTCTTGACGTTGGACCTACACCTAGGCTCCAATTCTATTGTCTGACTGCTTTCTGCAGAATTGTTGACACAATGTGTCTTACCGGTGAGTTTACTAGTATTTCTGACGCAACGCTATCATTAATGCATAAAGCAAATTTCTTGTAGTATAAAATGTGCATGAATTCACATGTATAGCATATAACCAGATAATGTTGACATTTAAGCACATAATTGTAGTCATTAAGTATTAATTAAGTTGTACGGAAATTACCGATTTTGTGCCAGTTATCACACACATAACCCCCACACATAACCATGGGTGCACTCTGATAACGGGATTTGTCAGATCCTATGGTACCATAACCTAATACTGGTCGGCTTGATCAATGTTAATGAATGTCATTTGTTATGTAATTACAACCATCAAGTTTGTTCACATTATCGAAATCGTTATTAGTTTAATATAAACCATTTTAATCGTTTTTGAAACCATCGTTTAAACCTCGAAATCATTTAACACATATGAATCACCCCAAAACAATTGAAAACAGTAAAATAGGGGAACTATGTACTCACATTGAAGTGCAAAGTATCCTCAATCCAAAGAATTCAACAAACTTAAGCAAAACACGGAAATCAAGTAGCACCTATTAAATCGGAGCACTAGATAAATAATCGACACCTAAATCGAAAGATCGGATAGAATGAAGTCTTATAAACCAAATGAGTATTGGGACTCATGTGATATGGTTTAACAAAGCCTACATCCTAAATCGGAACCTAACCTAAGTTCTTTCGACCCGTTACGACCCATTAAGGTAGCTTATGCTACTTTATCGCGTCGTTCGCGCAAACGCGCGTTCGAGACGCCTAACTAGTCCTATGACAAGTATTATATGCCCAAACATGTTTAAATATGTTGCATAATCAGTTTAGTGACAAAAGTTTAGGTTATATATGCTTAAAATCCAATTATGCATGAAAAGGGCATTTTGGTCATTTACCTAAGGCATATAAACTACCTATCATATAACTACTTAAACTATGTGACCATAAGGTATAACCTCGGAAGGTTATTCCCTATAAAACTATGGTCACTAAACATGCTTGGTCGGATCCTAATGATCGACCAAACGGGTCGAGTTCGAAAGTCTAAACGATTGTTTAGACCGCTTGACTTACGACTCTATACAAGCACTAAACCAAAAGTGACGAGCTAAACATGTTGAAACATGTTTATCTAAGTTAGAAAACAGGTTTTGATATCAAAACTAACGGTTTTGATACCCAAGAATAGTTTGGTTACAAAATACACATAAATACGCATTTTGGCCGAAACTATGACTCGTCACTACGCCTAATTAACGTGGTAATCAGTAGGTATAGCCACTAGGGACTATAACCATCGTGATTACGCTCACGTTGCGAAGTTCAAGCGAACTTCGTGTTGACTAAAGACTGGTCAAAGCAGAAAGTCAAACACTGTTTGACTTTTGCTTGAAAAACGCATAAAAGCATGAAAGAATGCTTACAAAGGGTCTAAGCTAGAAGATCTTGATTCAAATTGCTCAGGTATGAAGTGTTAAACCCCAACTTAGAGCTATTTGAATCAGATTGTGAGGAATGAGAATGAAAGCTTGGGGTTTTATAGATTTCGGTAAACCGTTAGGATCGTTTCTCGCATTTCGTGCTTCGATCTTGGCCCTCCACTTGGGCACATGGTTTTCAAAACCATGGGAATACTAAAAACCATCAAATATCAGGCCAAAGTATGCCAAATCAGGGGTTTAAAACCATCAAAACCTCAAAAATGGACCAAGTTCAATGTTTCTGTCTGGGCAGCTTACGCGCCCCTCCTGGGATGTTTGGCAGATTTGCACTTTTGGTCCCTGAACTTGGAAAACTTGTATTTTGATGCATATTTGACACGTTTAAGCCCTGTGAACCTCATTTCAAAGCTATAAAATGATGTTAAAGTATAGGGAACTTAAAATATGCTCAAAAACATCTTGGATGTCGGTTCGTTTGGTCATACGATTGCGTTATTCGGTTAATTACGACGGTAGTCGTAACGGACGCAAAAACGATACAAATTAAGCGACGAATGAAATTTTATCATGCCAATCACTAAAATAAAATATTTTAATGATTACATAAATTTTTGGATTTCTGGATATATTCAGAACGTAAGATATGCGCGAAAGTGCAAACTTATGCACTTTTTGACGCTTTTAATCCCTATTGATCAATAAAGTTTATTTTTGCGCACCAAACATCTCAAAGCCTATTTCTAAGCTATGTAAAGTATATTTAGGGCATATTTAACTTATGATAAAGTTCCGGAACGTTCGTCACTATAGAAATTGGTATAGTTTCACAGTTTGACACAAATAGTCCCTGCAATCGAATAGACTTGTTTTCAACACACCAAACCATCCAAAACTTATTTCTAAGTTATGTAAAGGTTATTTAAGGTATGTTAAGCCTATGTCACTATTCCAGAGCATTTTTCGCGTTAAACTAACTGCATTTACGCATCAGTTTGCGTATAACATTCCAGAAAGCGATTTAAAGCTTGAAATCGGAATCGAATCAAATCGTAAAATCATCAAACACAAATACACACATAATAACACCAAAACACATTGTTTTATTGATAATTGACATTGTTTTACATTATACATCGATTACAGAACACAGTTGTCACAGTCAGGGGCCGTGACATTTTGTCACGTGTAAGAAGGGCATGTTGGATACGCCGATGGTACTTCATATATAGAAGTGTTCCTTATTACATTGCGAATATAGCGTTATTTAAGTTACTAGAAGTTCTGGACACTAACCAATGTTGTTTTATCTCTCCGACTCCAAATTTTGAGCATACACAAGTTTCCTATAATAGTCTTCATAGGTAACATTCTATCTGTCCGTTGTTTGAAACTTCAACTCCTTGTCGAATTCACACGCTCTCCATATTTTACTATAACAAGGACATCATTTTGACAATTTCATGTCACTCTTAAGGTTCAGTATAATCATACACAAACCTATTGGAATGGAGTTTAAATCTTCGGATCTGAACTCTTCCCTACAAACAACAGACGAGTACTGATGTGTGGTAAAATATACATATTTGTCCCTTGTAAATTGTATAATTTTTGTATAAGTTTTATTTGTTTTTATTTATTTTTAGTATTATATTACATTATTTTGTGTTTTGGCAGGTGCTGGTGCAAATGGAGCAAAAAAGAGTAACAATTAAATAACCAGCTAGTTGAGCAGAGTGGAGCGCCAGGGACCGAATGAAAATTGCAGCTATTTTCTGTGAGTGGACCGAACTCACTATATCTATTTTATAAGCTAAATTATAAAAGGGCCATAGATTATACAAAATATTTATTGTTAGCAAATATGATAAATGAGCCACATGTGATACAAGGATGGCTGTTAATATAAAAAAAACTAATAGAAAAGCCTACGTAGACTTGGGGAGTTTTGAGGTGCTAACATAAATTAAGAAGAGTGTAAGGAGGTGGTCTGCTTATTGGGCTAGAGATCATCCAAAGTAGGACACAAGATTTGAAGGGTATTATTTTAATGAATGGGAGGATGATATTACAAGACTTGGACGGCAGCAACAAATATATTATTCTTTGAGGCATACATATTGTTTTTGGTGGTTGGCGGCTAGAATATAATTTATTGGGGAGTTCTACAAATTCAAGGAGGGGAATCTAATCTAAATATTAATAAAAGACTACAATTAATGCCACGTGGCAATTTCTCCTTCAACTTCACAATTATACTTTTACAGTTAATTACATAGTTAGTCCCTGTGGTTTGCACAAATTAACATACTTAGGTACTAATAGTTTAAAATCACATTCTAGGGTATTAACTTTTCATTTTGTAACGTTTGGAGGTATTAACGTTATTTGTAGGTTTAAAATCACATTCTATTAGTATCTAAGTATGTTATTTTAAGCAAACCACAAGGACTAACTATGTTAATACCCTAAAAGTTAATACCTTCAAACGTTACAAAATGAAAAGTTAATACCCTAGAAAGTGATTTTAAACTATTAATACCTAAGTATGTTATTTTGTGCAAACCACAGGGACTAACTATGTAATTAACTCATACTTTTATTTTTATTTAAAAAATATTTTGTTATCCTTTTCCTTATTATTAATATTATTATTATTATCTATAAATCTCTTAATTTCAATTTTAATATTATATATAAAAAATATTTTGTTATCCTTATCCTCCTCCTTATTATTATTATTCTTATTATTATTATTATTATTATTATTATTATCATTATTATTATTATTAAATCTCTTAATTTTAATTTTAATAACATACGGAGGAATATTATATTTTTGTCTTCTTTTTTTTCTTTTCTTTTTTGGCATGTGATTTTTCATCTTGTAACAAAACTTTAGTTTTTATAATTTGTGTCACAAAGGTTAAATAATTTTAGTTTGTTTGTTAGTTTTTGTTTTACGTTTTTCTCGGATTTGTTCGACGTTCGTTGCTATTTAGTACAGTGTTTGATAGTCACATTTGGCCCCTCAGGGTGTTTTTTCATTCGTATATGGTGGTCACATTTGGTCTTTTAAGTTTGTTTTACCCCCTCCACTTTCTAATACGCATCGCTATAAATTCGACTCCTTGTACGTTTTACGTCACGTAAGTCACTTTGTGTTGGAAATTCGTGTATAATAATAATAATAAATAATAATAATAATAATAATAATAATAATAATAATAAATAATAATAATAAGGATAAGGATAACAAAATATTTTTTATATATAATATTAAAATTGAAATTAAGAGATTTATAGATAATAATAATAATAATAAGGAAAAGGATAACAAAATATTTTTAAATAAAAATAAAAGTATAATTGTGAAGTTGAAGGAGAAATTGACACGTGGCATTAATTGTAGTCTTTTATTAATATTTAGATTGTTATTATTAAATCTCTTAATTTTAATTTTAATAACATACGGAGGAATATTATATTTTTTGTCTTCTTTTTTTTTCTTTTCTTTTTTGGCATGTGATTTTTCATCTTGTAACAAAACTTTAGTTTTTATAATTTGTGTCACAAAGGTTAAATAATTTTAGTTTGTTTGTTAGTTTTTGTTTTACGTTTTTCTTGGATTTGTTCGATGTTCGTTGCTATTTAGTACAATGTTTGATAGTCACATTTGGCCCCTCAAGGTTTTTTTTTTCATTCGTATTTGGTGGTCACAGTTGGTCTTTTAAGTTTGTTTTACCCCCTCCACTTTCTAATACGCATCGTTATAAATTCGACTCCTTCTACGTTTTACATCACGTAAGTCACTTTGTGTAGGAAATTCGTGTATAATAATAATAATAAATAATAATAATAATAATAATAATAATAATAATAATAATAAATAATAATAATAATAATAAGGATAAGGATAACAAAATATTTTTTATATATAATATTAAAATTGAAATTAAGAGATTTATAGATAATAATAATAATAATAATAATATTAATAATAAGGAAAAGGATAACAAAATATTTTTAAATAAAAATAAAAGTATAATTGTGAAGTTGAAGGAGAAATTGTCACGTGGCATTAATTGTAGTCTTTTATTAATATTTAGATTATTATTATTAAATCTCTTAATTTTAATTTTAATAACATACGGAGGAATATCATATTTTTTGTCTTCTTTTTTTTCTTTTCTTTTTTGGCATGTGATTTTTCATCTTGTAACAAAACTTTAGTTTTTATAATTTGTGTCACAAAGGTAAATAATTTTAGTTTGTTTGTTAGTTTTTGTTTTACGTTTTTCTCGGATTTGTTCGACGTTCGTTGCTATTTAGTACAGTGTTTGATAGTCACATTTGGCCCCTCAGGGTTTTTTTTTCATTCGTATTTGGTGGTCACATTTGGTCTTTTAAGTTTGTTTTACCCCCTCCACTTTCTAATACGCATCGTTATAAATTCGACTCCTTCTACGTTTTACGTCACGTAAGTCGCTTTGTGTTGGAAATTCGTGCTTTTTTACGCTTTACCCGGTTTTGGTCTTCGTTCGATGCTACTTAGCATGGTTTTACATCCCCACCTCCTCAACGTTGGTAGCACGTCTTATGCCCACTGACCCGCAACGCAAGGAGGGGAATATTATATCATACGCACATTTGAGAGAGATTAGAAAGAGGCGACGACAGGAAGGAAAAAGAAAAAGTCCGCGATCAAGATTCAAGTTTGAGATCAATAACCGGGTCGGTTCGCAAACGAGTTAGTTTTATTTTTATATAGTTATCTTAGTCGAACTCATGAACATGATTCGTTATTTTTTTTGAACGGCAATATATATATATATATATATATATATATATACTACTTTAATAAGCATATAGGAAGGACATAAATGGTCATTTGCCACTTTACAACCATTTGAAGCCCATTGTACAACCTTTAAAGCATGAAGGTGTTGAAAAATCCTTCAACACGCGGAGCAGCTCATATAAACTAACCGGATCTCTTTGACCCGGTTTACTAAAATGGATCCAATATATACTTTCTTTCACTCAATCTAAACCCTAAATTCATTTCATTCACATCCGCCCCCATGCTTCTTCTCTCTCTCTCTCACCAGACGCGATGTCTGCATGCGATGGATTTCGCCGGCGATTTCACCATCCTTCTTCTCAGGTACCGTATTTTTAACGTTATCGGCATTTTTTGTGAAATTTTAGGGTTTGACTTAGATCTGTGAAATTTTAGGGTTTCTTTCTCCGGCGATTCCGACATCAGATCTACCGGGTTCAACTTCTTTTAGGGTTTCTTTCTCCGGTGGAAAAAAGATCCAGGTACTTTTTTTGGCCAAATGTTTTCTTAGATCTATCATACCACCGTCGACTTAGAGGTTATTTTGTTTGTTCTGTTATACATGAAGATGGAGCGGTGGAGATACCGTCGACTTAGATCTACCTTACCACCGTCGAGCCAGGTAATTTTTTCTGCTGAAATTTTTCTCAGATCTACCGTCATTTTTTGAGGATTTTTGATGAATATTAACAGATCTGAGGTTACACGACTTGCAGATCTGAGTTCTTAGAGGAATATTGACAGCCCGGATCTGGTATGTTTGTAGCTGATTATGTTTGTAGCTGATTATGTTTGTTACAGATCTGGTATGTTTGTAGTTGATTTACATGCTTATGTTACTGATTATGTTTGTTACAGATCTGGTATGTTTGTAGCTGATTTACATGCTTATGTTACTGATTATGTTTGTTACAGATCTGGTATGGTAGAAGCTGATTTACATGCTTATGTTACTGATTATGTTTATTACAGATCTGGTATGTTTGTACCTGATTATGTTTGTTACAGATCTGATATGTTTGTACCTGATTATGTTTGTTACAGATCTGGTATGTTTGTAGCTGATTATGTTTGTTACAGATCTGGTATGTTTGTAGCTGATTATGTTTGTTACAGATCTAACGTTACTGATTAAATATGTGTACTTTTTGTGCCCGGATCTGGTATATGTTTGTAGCTGATTATGTTTGTTACAGATCTTGTATGTTTGTAGCTGATTTACATGCTTATGTTACTGATGATGTTTGTTACAGATCTGGTATGTTTGTAGCTGATTATGTTTGTTATAGATCTAATATTACTGATTAAATATGTGTACTTTTTGTAACATTTTATGATATGGGTCTCGCAGTATGTGGTGTATTTTGGGCCATTTTATGAAATTACCAATGGGTGGTTCAAGATTTTAATAGATTTCATTATCAGGGTAAAAAGATAATTGTTTGGATTATAAGTAATAGTTGGTTTTAGATAAAATTGTTCATATCAAATATATATCTGTTAGTATAGTCTTATGTTTATCGTGTTTTGGTCAATTTTCATGTTACAAAATGTTAGAGGTTTATGGTGGGATGGAATGGGAGATTCAGTTTGACCAGATTCTAGATCCTGTTTGGTTGCACTTTTTGATGGATGGAGTTTCTTCTTTTTATCACATTTTTGTTTTTGTTTTTTTTTTGTTTGTTTAGTTGATAATAATTATAATATCGAGTCACGAGGGTTGGATCTTGTGAGTCTATCACGAGGGTTGGATCCTGTGAGTCTAAAGCCTCTATTCTATTATATGGGTTTTTGTTTTAAGTTTGCTTGATTATGTATGTTTTAGACTTCATTTAAGCTGTTAGACAAAGCAATTGATTCTAGAATCAACTTTTTTGATTCGGCTGAAATGTAAGTTTTTAGTGAATAATGAATAATTTGGTTTGAAATTTGTTAAGGTATCCGGTGCCGCAGCGGGCGGAAAGTTATGGATGCAGTGAAGAGTATCATGTTGGCTGGAGATAGTTAATTTTAGCAGTTGCAGGTAAATTTATTATTGTTTGGTTTTGTTGATGTGATCAACTGTTTGATTCTTTATTAATATTTCCTAGAACTTGATATATATCCTGATCAGCATAACAATTACAAATAGATTTTTGGCTACACTTCAGTTAGCGACATTGGTTTCGTTGTTAGTATGACTTTTAAATCAGTGACAACTAACTTCAAGTCTCATGTTTCTTGTGTAATCAGGTAAGATCAATCAGGATGGGCGGCTCCTATGCATTGGGTCTCTGTGGAGTTGCATGTGGAATGAATGATCTATTTTATGAGATCGGCATTGGTGGTCCTTGGTATGGAACTCCTTTTTTGTTTCCGTTTATTGAAATGGCAATTTTAACCAGTTTGTTTTCGAAAGGGTAGATTCCGGTTATGTTTTATCTTCAACGGGTCAATTGGGTAACATAAAAAAAAAGTGTATCTAAAACGGAAGTCAGTCAAATGGCTCAAGAGTCGCTCAAATTGTATTTTCATTTTTCGATGCATAAGGTCCTAAATCGTCTTTTAAAAGGGATCAGATAGTTATTGAAATAATATATTTTTGCAATCATATTTTCATATTTGACACCAATTATTTTTATAAAATTTTTATGTTCTTTGACAAAGGTGTTTCAGGTCAACCCCATCCATACAAAAAAAATTTACCCTTTTGACCAGTAACTCAACTAACTCATTTTGACACATCTAACATTTGTCCTTTTACATTGCTATTTTCTTTGCATTTTAGGGAAAACTACGAGCAACTCAAGCAAACCCTGATGTTTTCTTTGCATTTTAAGGGGAACATGGGTGCTTCTCTCCCAGGGCATACAAAACTCAGGTTATTGGCGGCCGCTCGCCATATTTAACATATAAAAAAACTTTATATGTTAAATGTGGCGGGCTTCCGCCAATAACCTGTGTTTTGTATGCCCCGTGGAGAGATGCGCCCATCTTCCCCCTAAAAAGCATAGAAAACCTTAGGCTATTGAACCCGCCGCCAGTCGAAACCGACAATGAATCAGGTTAAAACTCTAAACAGCTTTGCAGTTGCATCAAATTATAACTCTTTTTAATAAACTTTTTGAATTTAAAGTAAAAATTGATTTAAAGTAAAAATTGATTTAGTTTTTTTTTATGACAAAAAAATTGAACAGTAACCTGTCAGAAAGACTTTTCGAAGCCTTTTTCAGAAACCTAACTCCTGATTTTACAGTTGAACAGTTGACAACCTTTCAAAGACTTTTCACAAAAAGTCTTTGAACAGTTGACAACCTTTCAGAATCCAATAGATTTACTGCTATCCTTTTTGATTTTTTTTACTGACCAGATGACTGTTCAAATACAGCTGTAAAAGTAAACATTGTTCGGATTTGTCAGAAAGGAAGCATCCTTGGAAGTCTATAAATTCAACTACATTCATCACAATTCATCACAACTCTACAAGCATTCAACTTAGATACTAAAACCTTCAAATTGTAAGTCTTGCGTTGAACTTCATCCTACTTTTGAATCTTATATCAAACCTTCGAAACATCAACCTAACATCTTCTATTTTACTTCGATTTCAGAATATCAATCAATACTCTAAACGTCTGGGTCTTGCGTTGTTTCTCGGCTCTTCACATCAACGTCTTACATTTTTTTTTGGCTTTTTACATCAGGCTCTTGCATTGTTGTAAGTTTACTCACATTTCTTGGTTACTTTTTTCACTTTTAACTCTCGCATTTTGCTTCTGTATCGTTTAACCGTGGCCTTATACATCTGTTTGTTTTTGTAACATGTATTATTTTAGTTTACATGTGTTGTAAAATAAATGTTAAGTATAGACTTTATTGCTTCTGCATTTGTTTTGTAACATGTATTATTTTAGTTTACATGTATTATTTCTATGCATTTTGCTTCTGTATTGTTTAACCGTGGCCTTATACACTTAATGTTGAATATTGAATATATTTTGCTGTAAAATAGAAGAGTTTAAGCTTGTTTGTTTTTCTTTTTTTTTATGTTTTTTTTTCATAGTTTGGTGTTTTACTTTCTATGATATTTCTCTTATTTTGCATTTGATATAAATTCTAGATGTGAATGATTCTTGACTAGGTATGTAGCTGGTCTTGTATTATAACAAATGTGCCATAATACTTTGTGATTTCTTCATTTAAGAACAGTTTTTATATAATTTCAGGATTAATAAATGATTTTGTAACTTTGGAATATGATTTTAGTACACAAACCATAATAAGTTATGTAGTGCATTTATGAAATATAGTTACTATTTTCGTTGTAGTGTAAAGTTATCCTACAAAAACGTACTTGCATGAACTTCAAGGCTATTTTCGTTGTGATACATTAAGCATCAGTAATCGTAAGATTTATTTTTTAGATACACAAGTATAAAAAGTAAGTAGTCAAATAAATTGGATACTCTAATGTTACACCCGCTTTTACTTCTAATAAAATGACGACCAAAGGACAATAGAAACATAAACTTTTTAAAAAGCGTCCAAACTTTTCTGAATTTATCGTAAAGATATCAATAACATTTGTGCGCTAATCTAACAAAAATTGGGCATGACCCGTCCGTAAGACGAGTGTATCCCTGTTTCAACCATCATCAAACAAGCAAGTTTACGACCCGTTCGACTAGACGCGACTAAAAACCATACATCAAGTGTTAAAAAGTGTAACTAACAACAATACTATACAAAAACAAGCATTTGACCCAAAACATTGATACGTAATAGCGGAAGCGCTTGATAATCATAAAGTGTGCATATGCTCGCTCCAAATTGCCAAGTCGCCTAAATTGAGGATTTACCTACATTCGACATAACAAATAAGTTAGTATTTAGACACTAACAATTCTAGGTAATAAACCCATTCGCTTCTTTATCGGATTAACTTCATTCAATTACTTTGCTAACCGTTAAACGTATCATTACATGCTTGCTTCAAAGTAGAGGCTAAACATACTTTGCTTAACATACCCGTTAAGAACGGATACTAGCATCATTACATCACCTTCATTCGATTTGTTCATAACGAACAATCATAGTCATTACATTCTTACCTCATACTCCGATCCGAGAAGACGGATCGAGTAGACTTTCATCCATTACATACTTAACTTCCCATACCCGGTTCAACTAAAAGAACCGGATATGATGCGTCATCTTTCGTACTTTAATCATTCCTCACAATCCGTTTATGACGGATTGTACCTTTATTTTTAACTACCATAGAATTCAATTCTCACAGCTTTGACATAACAACACGATACAATTAAAATTATTTTACATATGACAACATCATAAATATAGAAATGTGGTGTACACTAACGTACCTCGATCTTGTGAACTTTCCGACTTCCTAGTGTTGGAACCTTCTTCTTTCACGCCTGTAACAACACATTCATTCGTTTATTTAGTACAACTAAATTTCATTCATTCACCTTCCAAATTATACATATTATTCTTTTGAGCATTTCATCAAACACCTAGTGTGCGTACAACATATGAAGCATTATGTACATGTACCCTATGCTTAATTTCACTAGATATCATCATAATCCATATAATCAACCATTCTTGCACAAATCATTCATCCTACACATAATAATCTATCAATGTTCTAGTATTCACACAATTATTCATAGCCTTTGCTCTACTTAATCAAATGACATAAACATCATCCTACTAGAACAAGTGGGTTTTCTTTCAAACATTCAATACAAACGAAATCAAGCATAAAACACCCTCTAACGATGGTTCTAGTTCATACACAAGCATAATTTCATACTAATTCACTGATTGATCGAAACCCATGTTCACTAACTATCATCAAATCACAAAATCCGACTTACCCTATGTAGGAAACTTTTAGATGGTTGGAAATTTCGTCACATGCATTCGAATTTGACCCAGAATCACATCCAATTTAGATTTTTATGAACTAGGGTTGAAGAGGGGATTTCCCCTCCTACTCTCTTGTGCGCGACCCCCAAAACCCACACACTGGGTTCTTTTTGTTCTTTAATTGTTACTAAAACAATTACAAACTTAGCCCCTCAAGTTACTTATGTTTTTCATTCTTGTACATCACACGTCTATATATATATATATATATATATATATATTTTAACATTCATTATTTATAATAACTTAATTAATCATAAAATCATTTAACCATTCACAATAATTTTTGTCATAAAATTCGGGGTGTTACAAGTCTACCCCCCTTAAAGGAGGTTTCGTCCCCGAAACCTTTCTCATTCCAACTTAGACCACTTCTACTCTTACTCTTTCATCTATTTATTCACGATGCTTAATACAACATAGATGAATTCGGGATCTTGGCAAGAGTTTCATTCATGCATACACGTATTTGTACGCATCGTCCCTCCGTTCTTAAATCAAGTAAATTACTTTCATAATCACATATATGTCAGAATCTGATCCAGAACTCTTATTAGTGTCGGTTTTTTTTTTATAATGCTAGTTCCTAGCATACATCATCACCAGCGGTTCGTTCATTGAAATTTATTCCAAATGTATACTATTGGTCGTACAAGCTTATGCTTACGGCTTGTTTCTATCTTTCTAAATAAGCGTAACATATTCATACATTTACTAATATAAATAAATCGATTTATTTCATTCCGCACACGAATCATGCATGATATAAATCATTATTGTAATCATGAGCAAACCCCCTTATTCCATTACTAACGTTTTTCTAATTACTTTCTTGTTCATATGAGGGCTTAGCATAACATTATATATATACTATAAACATTTAATGACTTAGTGGTAGTAATTCAAAGCTACCCACTTCCTAATTAGTTTTTCATACTTAATACGAGTATAAAGCATCATTCTACGGTTACTACCGTCACTTGAACTAATTACCAGTTTGAGTTTAGCCTCAAATTTAATCCTTCGTACACTTTAGTATTAGCTCCTTGCATGAACTACTTATGATAACAACTAGGTATGTTGTGTACGAGCACCATACGAGCGTTTAACCAATTCATCTCAAACTTCCATTTAAGGCCTTTAGATCTCCCTCTTAATGACATTCATACCTTCTCACGCTGACCATTACAGGTCGATCATTGTATACCATACCATAATTATTCTACCCTTCATTTTGTTCACACTTACAAATAAACCTACGGATTCTTAATCATTATTCAAGAATTAAACATTTTGCTAACCTCGCCTTCAATGCATAAGTCAGTTATCCGTGTGCCGGATCGATCCGCTTCTTTATATGTACCTTCGGTACCAGAATTGGTCTCATTCATTTATGAAATATGCTCCCACTCATGAGCATCCTTCCACTAGCTTCATTACTATCATCTCACTAAGAATTCCATCATATTTATCTATAAATAAATAGTTAGCACATAACCCTTCATAATTGCGTCCTACAGGGTGCTTGTTCGCCTATTGTCTCTTTCACAATTTTCTTACGTAGATGCTAAAACATATCATACATTCCATTTCTTACAATCTATCCTTTAATTTTATTGGTTATTTCGTCAACTTTCGCAGTTTGACCTTTCAAGGTCAGACTAATACCCGCTTACTTATTATGGTCGCATCGAGGTACACGTTCGTACCATATACTTGCATAATTGCAAGGACTTCATTTACTTCGTTTGACTTTTCGGAAGTCTAATTGTAAATACATTCTTACATATGGGTATCAGTTATCCTATTCTGACACACCATCCTCTAGTCGAGCCCTAAGCTTCTATTAAAAATATAATCTTTTTATACGTACTTGGCGCGGGTCAATTCCCATGACTCGTTATTCATACTTTGCGACGGTTAATACTTTCCAAACTGTGACAACGCATGCCCATACATTATTCTCACTTATAAGTAATAAACTTGACAAATCGAACATTAAATACCAGGTTCAAATGGCGATCGCCATTTGCCCCATATGACTTATTTAAGTTTGGTACTTAGTTTTTATTCTTACTTGTTTAACCCGTCTTCACTTACGGATTCGAACTTTTAATTTATTACCTTCCATTCTTACTGGTTTGATCCGTGTTTGCTTATAGATCCATCCTTGCATTTCTTACATGGTTGAATCCGTTTCTCAGATTCAAACGTTTTCCTCCGTACCTTTCTTTCTTCTGCCGTATCATTTACCATGTCATTTCTTATGAAACGTTTTCGTATTAATCTTCTACATTCAACTTCAAGTGTTGGGTCCTAACACTTAATTCCATGTCCTAATGTAACATCTGTGTCTAAAATCATTGTGAACAGTACAATTATCAATAAAACAAAGTTATTTGATTTCAATGTTTTTTTGGTTATGTTTTACATTTTTCATGTTTTGACTTTTATTCAATTTCAAAGTCTATATCGCTTTCTAGAGAGTTATACGCAAACTGGTGCGTAAACGTAATCAGTTTAAGGCGAAAAATACTCCGGAACATCAACATATACTTAACATACCTTAAATAACCTTTACATAACTTAGAAATAAGTTTTGAAGGCTTTGGTATGGCAAAAACAAGTTAATTCGCTTACAGGGACTAAACTTGACAAACTGCGAAAGTATGCCAATTTGAACTGTAACTAACATTCCGGAACATGACCATAAGTTAAACACACCTTAAATATCCTTTACATAGCTTAGAAATAGGCTTTGAGGGGTTCGGTGTGCTAAAATAAACTTTTGGGTCTTTCAGGGACTAAAAGCGTCAAAAAGTGCACAAGTTTGCACTTTCGCGCATAACTTACGTTCTGAATACATCCGGACATTCAAAAAATTTATGTAAGCACTAAAATATTTTATTTTAGTGTTTGGCATAAGAAAAATCCATTCGTCACGCATTTTGGATCGTTTTTCGCGCTTATGCGCATTCCGTCGTAATTTAAGCGAACATCGCGATCGTACGACCAAACGAACTGACATCCGACATATTTTTGAGCATGTTTCATGTCCACAATGTTTAGGCATCATTTTAGGGCCTTAACGTTGGCTTAACGGGCCTTAAACGTGTCGGAAATGGCTTAAATACGTAACAGGGACCAAAACTGTCATTTATGAAAGTTGGTTTCTGACCAGTCAGGCCAGGCGGCCCGCGTAAAACCAGGGCTATCCTTTACGCGGCCCGCGTCAGGCTCCTAGATCAGATAAGGTCAATTAATCAGCAGATTACAGCTGTTAAACTCCCAACCACACACCCACACTTGCCCTTTCAGTTCATGAGGGGCCATTTTTAGTCACCACAACATTCCAACAAGTGTACGCCTTAGATTCGATCACGGTTTCCAAGAAACGATCCTAATGGTTCAGGAAATCCTATAAATACCCACATCCCTCAACTTCAAAACCCACTAGAATCTGATTTGAGAAGCTCTAAGTTGAAACCTTTGTTTCATACCTGAGCTACTTGAATCAAGATTAGCATTCGGGGACCCTTCGTAAGTGTTCCTTCGTTCTTTTATTGCTTTTCGAGTCCGAAAGTCAAACTTTGTTTGACTTTCTGCGTTGACCAGTTTATGGTCAATGCGAAGTTCGTTTGAACTTCGCAACGTGATTGTAATCACGATGGTTATAGTCCCTTGTGACTATGCCTACTGATTACCACGTTTTCTAGGGTCGTAAGGGTAAGCGACCTAATAAATCGCTTATACCTTCGAACCCGACCCATTTGGTCGATCACTAGGATCCGACCAAATACATTAGGTGACCATAGTAGGTAGGGAATAACCTTCCGAGGTTATACCTTATGGTTACGACGTTTAAGTAGTTGTATGATAGGTAGTTTATATGCCTTAGGTAAATTACCAAAATACCCCTTTGATGCCAAAATTCATTATAAACATATGTGACATAAATTTTGACATCTAAACTGATTTGGCGACAATATTAGGCACGTTAAGGCATATTCTACTTGTCATAGGACTAGTTAGGCGGTCCGAACGCGCTTCACGCGAACGACGCGTTAAAGTGGCATAAGCTACCTAAACGGGTCGTAATGGGTCGTAAGCACTTATGTTAGGTTTCATTTAGTATGTAGGCTTTGTTAAACCATATTACACGAGTCTCCATACTCGTTTGGTTTACGAACCCTCATCCTATCCGATCCTCCGATTTAGGTCCGGTTTATTAACATAGTTACCTATATTAGGTGCCGTTTGATTCCGAGATCTCTAGCATTGCTTGGTGGTTATCTTAGGACTTCTGAGCAATCTCAAGTGAGTACATAGACCCCTCTTTTACTATTTTCCAAACATTTTGGGGTGAAACACATGTGCCTACTTGTTACTTTCATGCTTTTCCACGTTTTCATATCATATGCTTGTTATGTTCAATAGTACACTTATAGTACATGATTTCATTATGTTTATGCTAGGTATGCCCATTGTGTGCATATTTAGTACATTGTTTTACATTACATTTCATGCTATGTATGCCCATTGTGTGCGTATTTAGTACATTGTTTTACATTACATTTCATGCTATGTATGCCCATTGTGTGCATATTTAGTACATTGTTTTACATTACATTTCATGCTATGTATGCCCATTGTGTGCATACTTAGTACATTGTTTTACATTACATTTCACGCTATGTATGTTCATTTGATTACATACTTAGTGCATTATTTTCACATGCTTACATTTTGGTATGACATTTGGTTTGTTCAAATGGGACAATATACATTCATTAACATTGATCACGCCGTTCGTTAGTAGGTAGTGGTACCATAGGAATTGACAACTCCCGTTCCTGAAATCCTAGGTTTGTTTGGATTGGAAGGAATGACCGAATTCGATAAACATAACACAGATAAACCTTTAATTTGTTTAAAGGTCTATCACCACAGTCACAAGGCTTGGATGTATGCATTTTCACAATACCGCATAGATGTTTGTATCAGTATAGCATGCATTTGTTCCACAGAACATAACTTTGACTTGAACTATGTTTAATTCAATACCTTGTTTTTGTGCATTTTTACCTATGGTTTAGTTGATATATTTCACATGCCATACATGATATTTTTGGATACACATTATACAATTTACATTAAACATAAACATTTTGACATAAATATACACATTTGGTCAATTACATTAGACATGGACATTTTGATATGGTTTACACAATAACATTTGACAATTGATTTATACATGAACAATTTACAATGGTGGTTGGTTTGGGTAAGTGATTTGAGTAACGAGGCATGTGTAATATGATACAAGCATGGTGGATACGCCGATGGTACTTCCTATATATAAGTGTTTGTATGATATTACATGTCGTAGCGTTACTTAAATCATTTCAATATTTGACATATTACATTTTACATAAACAACTTATTTTTCACAAGACTTTGTCTTACAAAACAGTTTATTTTATACACCACATTTTACTTGGTTATTTCATTAACCATACACCTTTCTTTTATATAATCGGATTTCTTATCGAGTTTTCATATGATTTATAAAAGAAAACACTTAACAAGATCCATGACTAATTTTTATTAAACATTTCTTTTAAAACCCAAGTCATGAATCCTATTTTCACAAAACCTATGTATCTCACAGGCATTTTTATGCTGACGTACCTATTTTCACATGCGTTTTCAGGAGCAGTCGCTTAGGATGATGATCGTGACACTAGGGCGGACCTGTGCCTTAGAGACATAAAAATGAAGATAGACTTAGTTAATTATGTTATGTACTTTTGGTTTCATGTTTAAAGACAATGTAACACTCTTGTTTGATAAATAAAATATAACTTTGTATGCCATGGTTGTGAAACAATAATTCTGTTACAACACTCCCCGACGTTTTCCGCCGCGGTTGCATGTTATACGCGGTCGGGGTGTGACACCTAATTCATGTAGCGCGTCTCTACGCGACACTCTACATCCTATTTATAGTGGTGTTCCCACCCTTCTTTCTTGAGTTTGTTTTACATTCAATTGTAAGCTTAAAACTTTTCATTCTTATCTTTCTTTCTTATATTGATCCGATCCTTTAAGAATGTTTAGACCCCTTTTTACTAGCTTGATCGGACCTAAGTGAGATGATTCTCGTGTTCTTCTCGAGCTTCGGTCAGTACATGACCATCCCTTAATATACCATTTCCATTTGTTCGTTCACCGTATTTGGTGTTAATTCACCTACGTTCTCTAACATGTGTCATATTAATGAGTATCCTATATTACACGTATTTCTTACGTAATACTTCCAACATTTGTAAGTAATTATTATTTACTGACTTCTACAATATAACCTTTTAAGATCACCCACCACCCAGTACTTGAATCAACTGACAAGATTTCCATTCTTACATATTATTACATTAGTAACATCGTTAGCTTATGTGAGCATACATACGACTATTCACTTTCTTTTTATACAACTAAACTATCATCAAGCATGACATGTAATTCATCTAGTACATAACACATTAACTCTTTACTTTAACAATTTTGTCTAACGGTCATCCCATGATATCCCTATACTGTTGACTTTCAGAAAGTCAACTGTCTTGTTTACACACTTTAAACTTTTGAAAATGTAATCATCTAAATATGATAGACCGTAATAGTAATATTCTACGTATTCATACATACAATCTACGTAATCCTCCAAACAATACACATATATACATTCACTTTCATGTACTTTCACACGCTAATGCTTCATGATTCTACAAACAGTAAATATCATTCAAGTTAACTATATAACATAATTCCAACGTATCCTTTATTAATAAGCTCGTGTGATTCGCATTTAGCACATATTCGCCTCTTAATCATAACAAGGCAAATCATTAAATACACATAAGCATCACACCATTCCAAACACAGGGTACTAGCCTCTAATGCATAATTCTTGATCAAAGCATACATTTATCCGAATTCTCATACGAATTTCCATCTAACTCACATTCTTCAAATTATTTTCACTACTAATCTCCTCATTTTTTTTCATTTATTAACAATTCAGGTTCATTCACATATTCAAGTACTTTAGTATACATTTACTTCCTTCATTATTCATTATCATACGTTTCCAACTCCACTTTATACATTCGTCATTCATTTCATGCCATTCCATACGTTACATTCGACTTTTATAAATTTTACTTTATCGCCAACGATCTACATAACTTGTTATATCTTCTTATAACTTGACAAGAACATAAAACGGCATTTCTGAGAAGTACGGGAACTTAAATTATAATTCACAAGCTTTCAATATAACACATATTTCATTAGTCCGTATTTACTTCATTCGCATTCTTACATTTTAAACTTTACTCACTTTTTTAAACTTTCATCATTCATTCGTGTCTTTTGACACATTACTTTTGACCTTTACAAATTTCTTTTCATCGTAACCACTAATTGTGGTTACTTACATCTTATTAGGCCTTATGTGGACCCTACATAATCATTAGATAGGCTTTCGGACAACTCGGGAACTCGAAACGCGAAAATAGTACAAAAATAAAGATTTTCAGCGGATTGAAATTCCGCTAGCCGTCGGCGACGGCCTTACACCCGTCGGCGACGGGTCCTGGAATGTGGCGTCGGCCACTTTTGCCCGTCGGCAGACCAATAGGGCGTCGGGACCAAGGGGGCGTCGGCGACGGCCTCCCGTTTGCTGAAACGCTGCTGAACTTCTTATGACTGTTCCGACCACTTCCCAGGTCCGTTTTCAGCCACACGGGTCTAGGGACTTCTTTATTTTACCCTCCTTATTACTTTTTAGCATACATAACTTAAAAACTTATACCGTGACACACTGTACACACTTATAATAAACAAAAACTTAAATTTTACCTCATTGGCGATCTTGGAGCGAGCACACTTTCGAATGAGCCGTCAGTTTGAGTTCAAGCATCACGTTAAATGCTCGAATCCCTCAAACCTCGGCTCTGATACCAACTTGTTACACCCGCTTTTACTTCTAATAAAATGACGACCAAAGGACAATAGAAACATAAACTTTTTAAAAAGCGTCCAAACTTTTCTTAATTTATCGTAAAGATATCAATAACATTTGTGCGCTAATCTAACAAAAATTGGGCATGACCCGTCCGTAAGACGAGTGTATCCCTGTTTCAACCATCAACAAACAAGCAAGTTTACGACCCGTTCGACTAGACGCGACTAAAAACCATACATCAAGTGTTAAAAAGTGTAACTAACAACAATACTATACAAAAACAAGCATTTGACCCAAAACATTGATACGTAATAGCGGAAGCGCTTGATAATCATAAAGTGTGCATATGCTCGCTCCAAATTGCCAAGTCGCCTAAATTGAGGATTTACCTACATTCGACATAACAAATAAGTTAGTATTTAGACACTAACAATTCTAGGTAATAAACCCATTCGCTTCTTTATCGGATTAACTTCATTCAATTACTTTGCTAACCGTTAAACGTATCATTACATGCTTGCTTCAAAGTAGAGGCTAAACATACTTTGCTTAACATACCCGTTAAGAACGGATACTAGCATCATTACATCACCTTCATTCGATTTGTTCATAACGAACAATCATAGTCATTACATTCTTACCTCATACTCCGATCCGAGAAGACGGATCGAGTAGACTTTCATCCATTACATACTTAACTTCCCATACCCGGTTCAACTAAAAGAACCGGATATGATGCGTCATCTTTCGTACTTTAATCATTCCTCACAATCCGTTTATGACGGATTGTACCTTTATTTTCAACTACCATAGAATTCAATTCTCACAGCTTTGACATAACAACACGATACAATTAAAATTATTTTACATATGACAACATCATAAATATAGAAATGTGGTGTACACTAACGTACCTCGATCTTGTGAACTTTCCGACTTCCTAGTGTTGGAACCTTCTTCTTTCACGCCTATAACAACACATTCATTCGTTTATTTAGTACAACTAAATTTCATTCATTCACCTTCCAAATTATACATATTATTCTTTTGAGCATTTCATCAAACACCTAGTGTGCGTACAACATATGAAGCATTATGTACATGTACCCTATGCTTAATTTCACTAGATATCATCATAATCCATATAATCAACCATTCTTGCACAAATCATTCATCCTACACATAATAACCTATCAATGTTCTAGTATTCACACAATTATTCATAGCCTTTGCTCTACTTAATCAAATGACATAAACATCATCCTACTAGAACAAGTGGGTTTTCTTTCAAACATTCAATACAAACGAAATCAATCATAAAACACCCTCTAACGATGGTTCTAGTTCATACACAAGCATAATTTCATACTAATTCACTAATTGATCGAAACCCATGTTCACTAACTATCATCAAATCACAAAATCCGACTTACCCTATGTAGGAAACTTTTAGATGGTTGGAAATTTCGTCACATGCATTCGAATTTGACCCAGAATCACATCCAATTTAGATTTTTATGAACTAGGGTTGAAGAGGGGATTTCCCCTCCTGCTCTCTCTTGTGCGCGACCCCCAAAACCCACACACTGGGTTCTTTTTGTTCTTTAATTGTTACTAAAACAATTACAAACTTAGCCCCTCAAGTTACTTATGTTTTTCATTCTTGTACATCACATGTATATATATATATATATATATATATATATTTTTTTTTTAACTTTCATTATTTATAATAACTTAATTAATCATAAAATCATTTAACCATTCACAATAATTTTTGTCATAAAATTCGGGGTGTTACATCTAAATTCAAGTATTATCTATTTGTTTTTTTGGTATGTTTTTGAATACTATGGTTTGACGAAACTTTGTTACACGAGTTAAAATATCAAATTTACTATACCTGTCCCGTTCATATTTTGTTGATAAAAACTAACAAATAACGAGTATCGCATTACAAATTGATCCCGTCCCGTTCATATTTTGTTGTTTTCGGGTCCCAATCGAATAATGAGTTGTTTAAAACACGATAATTAACTGATGATCAGAACTGCCATTTCTTTTGGTAAAAAAAATATAAATCCAGTAAACATTTTAGTTAACTTTGATGTTAAAATTGTTACAATAAAAATTGTATTTTTCAGTTTACAGAATCCTTATGTTTGAGTTTACTTTGATGTTAATTTTTAACATGGTAAGAAAATTGATCTTTATATCCAATAAAAATTGTATGTTTCAGTTACACAATCGTTTTTTTTTATATTTAACCAAACTATTTTTATTTCCTTTAAAATTGATCTTTATATCCATCAAAATTGTATTTTTCAGTTTACAAATCACTCCAAACACATATCAATTGAGAGGTATGGGTGGTGGTTATCCAATTCCCGTTGAACCACTAGGATCAACAAACCATGGACGATCATCCCGTCGCCATTTAAACCTTCCTGATTCAAACCCTCTAACTTCAAACCCTGAAGTTAGAAACCCTTTTCGTCCTGTGGCAAACCCACCTCCGGTGTCAACCCCACCTCCGGTTTCAACCCCACCTCCGGTTTCAACCCCACCTCCAGTGGCAAACCCTCATCAGGTGACAAACAGTGAACATGATGATCCATTTGGTTGGACGGATGAAGAGTTGAATTGGGCGTATGACTATACCTTCGCTCAACTACAATTTGGTGGACTACAAATTGAGGAGGGGTGCCATCGTCCGGTGGCAAACACTCCTATACTGCCTATGCATCCTCCACCTTCAAACCCCCCTTATGAGGAAAACCACAGTCAAACACAAGAACTACCTACCTGGGCTGAAGGGTACGAAACTGATCCTGGGGCGGTTTACGAACCACCATTGGATGAAGAAATGGTTTGGGAACCTTAGAACAACTTTGATGATGACTGTAGTTTTTTTTTCTCGAATTAGTTTGAATCTTAATTATGTAACTTTTAATTATGTATTAGTTTAAATTTAAATTTGTTGTTGTTTAATTTTAATCATGTTTTAGTTTAAATTTAAGTTTCTAGAGTTTTTATTTTTTTAGTTAACTAACATTTAACACTTAATATGATATCTCTGATCATTTTTCCGTTGAAGAATTTTCATCATTGAGAAATGATAGAGCATGGTATAATATAATCTTTGTTAAGGTGGAGTTTATTTGGCATGACGTCGATGAAAAGAGATTAGTGGTTATTTTTCTCGATCAACACGTAAGAACATTATTTTAATTTACTTTGTGTTATACGAGTAAGCGTTTTTCCACCACTAAATTTCTTTTCTTTTTAGAGACAAAAAATTGTTGCGTTCGTCCTACAACATTTGATACACATATATAATGACGCGGCATTGATGGGTGGTTTTTTTTCCTTGAATCATTTCCAAATTGAGAATCTCAACTATCATGAGTACCCAAAGTACCAGAATTACGTGTTAGTTTGGTCCGAGAAAAAAATTGTCATCAACGAATATACAAAGCTTTCTTCACTAATGCTTACGATTCTAAGGGGTGCTTCTTTATATCCATTGGTCCCTTCCATTATAGAATTGAAGCATGACAGGAGACCTCAAATGGATATTGTTGGTACATATAAATTCTCTATCTATATTTTTTTATTAAATATATAAAACTTTATATATGTATGTATAATATGGTGTATACGATTTGACTGATTTTGTTATAGATGTGGTTGGGAGAATAATAGAAGGCAAACGAGATCGATGTTGTTTTGAACTTTCTCTTCAAGATAAGACGTAAGTTATTATTTATTATTAACATATTACAAACATAATATTTACATTATATGTAAGAAAATATTATTATTAGAAGAACTTTAACCCAAAATCGTAATATACAGTGGTCACACAATACAATTGTTTTTGTCTGCCCTGAAGCCTTTCGTTGTTATACGTTCCATTCGAGCCGTGCAATAAAGGTCTATCATATATGTATCACGTGTCAAGTTGGTTCATCTACCAGATAGTATGTTATGCTTTACACATGAACATTCTAAAAATTAGTTAGATTTAATGGCTCATGTAATTTAATAAAAGTTATATTTTATTTGTTATTTCAGTTAATATTTTGAAGTCTACGGAGTTAAGTACGATTACGTACGAACCAGATATGGTCGAGGCACGGGATATTTAAATTATGGATCGTTATCCAAGTTTGTGTTTAAGTTAGAAACATTTGGTGTTGTTATATGTTTAGTTGTTGAATATTAAAGTCTCTCTTGGTGTTTCGTGTTTTGCTTTTTGTTTCCGTCATATTGAAGTAATTGTAGAAGTATACTTTACTTTGTTATTACAAGTATGTTATATTACTTGATTTACATGTAATGGTTACACCTATTTTTCACCAAACTATAATCTTCTTAGATTGGACAACTAAATAATCATTATCTGTGTTAAACGAAGGTATGACCATGGCTGACCTTCCTGTTCATACAATCGTGTTTGAGATATTAACGAGGGTGCCAGCGAAGGATGTAGGTCGTTCTAAGAGTGTATGTAAGCAATGGTATGCGTTACTGTCAACACAAGATTTCGTAAGGATACATTGTTCTCGCTCATTAGTTTCATCTAACCAGAGAGTTCTACTAATTGACGACCTAACATGCTCTGTTCATCCGATCATCTCTAAATCCAATGACTATGGGCCAAGCTCCATAGTTACATTTCCATTCCATCACCAAAATAATGATGTCTCAATACTTTCACATTTGAATGGATTGTTGTGTGTTTGCTTGAATCATACATACGAGCTGCTTCTTTGGAATCCAACAACTACTGCTTTCAAGCGTTTGTCAACTCCTGATTCTCATGGATTCTATATAAATAACCTTGATGCCGTTGGTTTGTACGTTGACGCTGACGATGATTAGAAGGTCTTGCATATAAAGCGTAGGAGTGGTGTACTTGGTGTCTATGTTTATTCTAGGGAAGTAGACTCTTGGAGAAATATTCCTTTCATAACAAGACAAGAGTACCTAAGCCCTCATTTCAATTGGTCAGCTGGCACATTTTGTGGTGGTACTCTATATTTCACTGTTTGCGAATGTTGGCTTGGAGGTACGAATGTGGTGATTTGTTTTGATGTTAATTCGGAGCAGTTCAAGGAGATAAGCTTTCCACCCGTTCCTTCTATAGGAATGGTTCAAGGTGTTTTAGTGAATGTAAAAAATGAGCTTCACATGTTTGCTAGCACTGGCATGTTGGAGATGACAATTGACCTATGGACGCTACAAGGGGATTACTGGATTAAGGTCTTATCATGTCCTCCGATCCCCCCGATATCATTGTCATTGTGGTGCGATATAACACATTATGTGACAAATGGTAATTGGTTTGTGATGACTAAATTAGGGAAGTTGTTTACAATTGAAATGGATATGAAGCCCTTCGAATGTTTTTATCCCGGTTCTTGGTTTCGAGGTTTTAAGGGTGCGGTGTTTGTGGAGACCATTGTTTCACCAAGTATTTAGATTGGCTTTCACTTAATGTTATCATTATGTATGTCAATGTTTTAAGGATTTGTGTTTTTTTTTCTCTAAGCCATGATATTCGGTTTAAGTCATGTATTTTAATGTTATTATTATGTATTTCAATGTTATCATTCGGTTTGTTTTTCTCTAAGTTATGTGTTGGAATGTTGTAATGATTTGAGAATTTCATCATCTATGATAACTCTCTTTTATTTAATTTGCAAGGTATTTGTCACTTTATCAATTTACATTTTTTTATGTGTCGAAATCTGGTACAATAGAGGAGAAGATACAAGAAAGTCATAAGCGAACGGATGTATTGGTAAAACAGGAAGAGATACAAGAGACTCCCCGCATTTTGTTTTTATTGTTTTGTCCAGCTACTTGACTGTTTTGAACTCTTATTGTTTTTAATTACATCTACTTCCTTGTTTTGTACTCTTCTTGTAGAAGATCACCAAAGAATCGATAAACTAACAGAAAAACCAGTGCCATCATATCACGAATAAGAAAACTAACTTAAGTACTATACAATATATCATGAGACGACGGATAAACTAACGGTAAACAATTATACTATTGTAAATTGCCACTCCCGCCGCATCGCGCGGGTAAGTGACTAGTATATATATATATATATATATATATATATATATATATATATATATATATATATATATATATATATAAAGGCCAACAAGAGGCTGGGAAACAAACAACAACCAAAAAACAAAACAAAAAGAGCAGATTACATTCTCTAGAATATCGAAAAGTTTCCAATTTTCCCACTTCGGCTCCTTGAGGTTTGACCAGTTACACACCCAAAGAAACGCATCTTCTTTGATCTGGTTAACTGTCGAGGAAACCGAAACAAACATGTCATCGAAAACTTTCTTGTTTCTGTCGATCCAAATCCTCCACACCGTTGCGATGGCTATGGTATAAACCACCCTTCTCCAGGTTCTTCCACCCTGTTTATCCTTAACGTATGAGATAAGGTCGTAAAGGTTAGAAATATCTGCTGGAAATCCGATTCTAACCCAAGACATAATGCTCCACCATATGCATTTCGACCATAAGCAGTTCACAAAAATATGATTCGTATCCTCTTCAAACAAGCCGTATCGGGGACAAAGAGTATCCGGTAAAGGAATACCCTATGAACTAGACCCAATTTCGAAGCGACCTTACCAATAATTGCTCTCCATAAAAGATAGTTTGCTTTCGGGGTTACCCAACTGTTCCAGCCGTAGGCGATGTTGGAGTTGTCGTCCTCTGCTTCAGATTTTTCAATATCCTAACGCACCTGTTTTACCGAAAAAGTCCCGTTCGGGTAGGATCTCCATTTCCATCCAGCCGTAGGCGATGTTGGAGCTGTCGTCCTCTATCACCTTGTTTTTGATTCTTGATGATCTTGATGATGATGGAAGTTTCTCTTCTTCTTGAGTTTAATCACAAACTTGAAACTAAAAACAAATGGGTTTTTGAATGAAATAAAAATAGGTGTGTGTATATATATATATATATGTATGTATGTATGGCCGTGAGTTTGTGTGTGTAGGTGACTGTGTTTTGATTTTTGATTGAATGATTCTTGAAAAAGACGTTACTTGAATAGTAGAATGCATGCAAGAATCAAAAGTGTCATAAAGGAATGTTCTGAAAGTGTTTCATGATTTGAAAGGGGTATGATGAAAAGTGAACTTTTGGAAGTTCATGTGGGTATATAAATTTCGTGTATATGTATGTATATGTGTATCCATGCATGTAATTTTTAGTCATATACTCATAAATGTAAGAACATTTGCATTTATGTATGAATGATTGGATGATCATGATGATATATGTTGTGTTTTGTAAGAACATGGAGTAAATGTGTTCTTGGGTATGATTAAATCATAAGTAATGATGATGATGTTATATGAGTGCATTAGATGCACATACATGAACATGCATGATGATATGAAAGCATGAAATGATGATTTAAACATGATTTGATAAAAATAAGTTTTGAACAGATTATAAACACTAAAATATGATTATTTTGAAGTGTTTAATCATATAAAACTTTGTCATAAAGTTTACTAGTCTTGCATGTTGTACTTGGTGCATTAGGAGTTGTAAATTTCATGAAATCGCATGATTTATGTGACTTACACAAAAACTGCACTAATCTGATTATAATCACTATTTTAATCAGTAAATAACATGTATTGTGTTAAAATATCAAGTCATTCCGAGTTGGGATGGTTGTAGTAACGTTTAACGCAAAACTATGCGGTAAAACGGTCAAAAATCGGATTTCGAACGATTTTTATGAAACTTATTTAGATCAGTAAGTAAACTGATATTTTTAGTTTAAAAATAAGTATTTTAACTAATTTTAAGTTTACTTGGTGTTTGGTGGGTCATACGTGACTTCCGACGCCCGAAAACGTTACCGAATCACTAAAATACGCGTTTTACAATGAAAACTAGTATGGGTTATTTTTGAGTAAACCTTATGTGTTAAAATGTGTTATCTATACTATTATAAAAAGGAGAAGTGATGGACATGATAGTAATTTTATTTGCGTATAAATTTTGAAGCATTATGTACACTAGAGAGAAGCCATTTTAAAGGGGCTAAAGTTGCAACTTTTTCAAAATTTTAAGACACCATAGGGGTGTTTTAGGGATTTAATCATGGAATAACCGTACATTAACTTCTCAGACAATTGAATCGTTTCTTTTGCTCCTGCAATTGAACCATCTAAGATGCCCCTCTATGTCTGTTATCGTCCTACGTTGAAATAGTGAGAAAAAAAGAGAAAGGGAGAGAGCGTAGACCTCTGGCGATCAATGAGTTTTCCGATCGTTGGTATTTGGCACGAGCACGAAGATGATGTCGGAGCAATGATCTTGTCACACCCCGACCACGTGGAACATACAAAACGTGGCGGAAACATCGGGGAGTGTTGTAACAGAATTAATTGTTTCAAATCCATGGCAATTGAAGTTTCGTTTTATTGATTAAAAGTGTTACAATGTCTTATCAAACAAGGAAAAACAACATAATTAACTAGTCTTGCATCTTTTATTGTCACTAAAGCCCAAATCTGCCTATGTGTATCTTGATCATCTTATGCAACAGTTCCTGAAAAACACATGTGAAAATAGGTACGTCAGCATAAAAATGCCTATGAGATACATAGGTTTTGTGAAAATAGGTTCCATGACTTATGTTTGAGAAAATGTTTAGTCATGAACCTTGTTATTTGCTTTGTTTTGTAAATCATTTGAAAAACAATGAGTTCAGATGATATGTATAAATAAATGAATAATGTATGGTTAAATGAATAACCATAGTAAAATGGATTTGTATAAGATAAGTTGTTTGTAAAACAATGTCTTGTGAAAAGTATGTTATTTGTATAAAATGTTATATGTATCAAACTGAAATGATTCAAATAACGCTACAATATGTAATACCATACAAACACTTATATATAGGAAGTACCAGCGGCGTATCCACCATGCTTGTATCATATTACACACGCATCGTTACTTAATCACTTAATCAAACCAAACAATGTCAAAATGTCTATGTCAAATATCCATGTCAAATGTCTATGTCAAAATGTCATGTATGGCAAGTGAAATGTCTCAACTAAACCATATGCACAAAAACAAAGTATTGAAGTAAAACTTGGTTTAAATCAAAGTTATGTTTTGTGGGAAATGCATGATCAAATGTCAATCATGTTAAAATGTCTATGCCGAAATGTCTATGTCAAATACGGTTCACACGGTTCACAGATACAAACGGTTCACAGATATCAACGGATCACAGTCAAATGATTACAACGGTTCAATATGTAGTATAATGTGTTCATATGCTGGATAAGCATATGCAACAGAAAAGCAACGTAAAACAATGTACTAAGTACGCACACAATGGGCATACATAGCATGAAATGTAATGTAGAACGATGTACTAAGTATGCACACAATGGGCATACATAGCATAAAATGTAATGTAAAACAATGTACTAAGTACGCACACAATGGGCATACATAGCATGAAATGTAATGAAATCATGTACTATAATGTACTAACGAACATAGCAGTATATGATGTTAAAACAGGAAAGCATGAAAGTAACAAGTAGGCACATGTGTTCCACCCCAAAACAGTTTGGAAAACAGTAAAAGAGGGGTCTATGTACTCACCTGAGATTGCTCAGTAGTCCTTGAGTAACAACTAAACAATGCTAGAGATCGCGGATATCAAACGGCACCTAGTATAGGTAGCTACATTAATAAACCGGACCTAAATCGGAAGATCGGGTAGTATTAGGGTTTGTAAACCAAACGAGTGTAGAGACTCGTGTCATTTGGTTTAACAAAGCCTACATACTAAATGAAACTTAACCTAAGTGTCTACGACCCATTACGACCCGTTTAGGTAGCTTATGCTACTTTAACGCGTCGTTCGCGTGAAACGCGTTCGGACCGCCTAACTAGCCCTATGACAAGTGTTATATGCCTAAACATATTACATAATCAGTTATGTGACAAAGGTTTAGGTTACATATGCTTAATTACCAATTATACATGAAAAGGGTATTCTGGTAATTTACCTAAGGCATATAAACTACCTATCATACAACTACTTAAACGATGTGACCATAGGGTATAACCTCGGAAGATTATTCCCTACCTACTATGGTCACCTAATGTGTTTGGTCGGATCCTAATGATCGACCAAACTGGGTCGGGTTCGAAGGTATAGGCGATTTATTAGATCGCCTACCCTACGACCCTAGACAACGTGGTAGTCAGTGGGCATAGTCCCAAGGGACTATGACCAACGTGATTACACTCACGTTGCGAAGTTCAAACGAACTTCGCATTGACCATTACTGGTCAACGCTGAAAGTCAAACAAAGTTCGACTTTCTGACTCGAAAAGCAGTAAAATAAGGAAAAGAACGAAAGAATACTTACCCAGGGTCCCCGAATGCTAACCCAGATCAAAATAGCTCAGGTATGAAACGAAGGTTCCAACTTAGAGTCTTTTCAATCAGATTTGTGGGTTTTTAAGCCAAAGGGGGGTGGGTATTTATAGATAAAGTAGAGCCGCTAGGATCGTTTCTTGAATATCGTGCCACGATCCGAGCCGTACACTTGTCACAAAGGTTATGGAGCCACATATGCTCCTAATCTTAGTGATTAAGCAAGTTGCAAACATGTGGTTGTGGTTAAATCTGCTGAAAACAGGCTGTTAAGTACTCTGCATCTGGTCTGAACTTGCTTTACGGACCTCAAAGCTGCCAATGTTGAGGTCCGTAAGGTAACAACTTTGGCAGATTTACAGTTTTGGTCCCTGCAATGCAATCAGCCCATTTTTGACACGTTTAAGGCCCGTTAACCCCATTTCAAAGCTCTAAAATGAAGTTAAAGTATAGGGAACTTAAAACATGCTCAAAGATATCTCGGATGTCGGTTCGTTTAGCCGTACGAACGCGATGTTCGCTTAATTACGACGGAATGCGCACAAGCGCGAAAAACGATCCAAATGACGCGGCGAATGGATTTTTCTTAAGGCGAACACTAAAATATAATTTAGTCATGCTCACATAAATTTTTGGATGTCCGGATGTATTCAGAACGTAAGTTATGCGCGAAAATGCAAACTTGTGCACTTTTTGACACTTTTAGTCCCTGAATGACCCAAAAGTTTATTTTAGCACACCGAACCCCTCAAAGCCTATTTCTAAGCTATGTAAAGGATATTTATGGTATGTTTAACTTATGGTCATGTTCCGGAAGGTCTGTTACAGTTCAAATTGGCATACTTTCGCAGTTTGTCAACTTTAGTCCCTGTAAGCGATTTAACTTTGATTTCACCACACCAAACCTTCCAAAACTTATATCTAAGTTATGTATAGGTTATTTAAGGTATGTTAAGCCTATTTCACTATTCCGGAGTGTTCGTTGCATTAAACTGGTTATATTTACGCATCAGTGCGCGTATAACCTTCCAGAAAGCGATATAGTGTTTGAAATCGAACAAGAATTGATATGTGTAAACGATACACATATTTTTACAAATCCCAAGTATGAAATACAATATTTCACTGGTTGGGCATTTGTTTGATGGTTGAAATGACACAGGTGTTACAGTCTCCCCTACTTTAGGAAATTTCGTCCCGAAATTAATTCGTAGGAGTCTGTCTATGACTTTGTTTCAAATAGTCATCAAAGATATGTAAAGCATAATCTGATTATTTTCCTCAACGGATATTTTTCAGAAGTGAAAATGAACGAACAGAGTCATTTTCTTCAACGGTTCTTCGGAAATGGAGAATAAAGGAATTAACTAAACGGATATACATTTCCCTCAACGGATATTCTTCAGAAGTGAAAATGAATGGATGATTCATTCTTTCTCAACGGATTCTTTGCCAGAAATGGGAATGAAGGAATAATCCACGGATATTCATTTCTCTCAACGGATATTCTTCAGAACGAAAATGAACAAACGGGGTCATTTTCCTCAACGGTTTGTTCTTCAGAATTTGAAATGAAAGAAAAATCAGCGGATATTCATTTCTCTCAACGAATATTCTTCAGAACGAAAATGAACAAACGGGGTCATTTTCCTCAACGGTTTGTTCTTCAGAGTTGGAAATGAAGAATTACACAACGGATATTCATTTCCTTAACGGATAAATCTTCAGAAACGAAAATGAACTAACGGAGTCATTTTCAACGGTTGCTTCCTCAGAGTTGGAAATGAAGGATTACACAACGGATATTCATCTCCTCAACGGATAAATCTTTAGAAACGAAAATGAACTAACGGAGTCATTTTCAACGGTTATTTCCTCAGAGTTGGAAATGAAGAATTACACAGCGGATATTCATTTCCTCAACGGATAAATCTTCAGAAACGAAAATGAACTAACGAAGTCATTTTCAACGGTTGCTTCCTCAGAGTTGGAAATGAAGGATTACACAATGGATATTCATTTCCTTAACGGATAAATCTTCAGAAACGAAAATGAACTAACGGAGTCATTTTCAACGGTTGCTTCCTCAGAGTTGGAAATGAAGGATTACACAACGGATATTCATCTCCTCAACGGATAAATCTTCAGAAACGAAAATGAACTAACGGAGTCATTTTCAACGGTTATTTCCTCAGAGTTGGAAATGAAGAATTACACAGCGGATATTCATTTCCTCAACGGATAAATCTTCAGAAACGAAAATGAACTAACGGAGTCATTTTCAACGGTTGCTTCCTCAGAGTTGGAAATGAAGGATTACACAACGGATATTCATTTCTTCAACGGATATTCTTTAGAACGAAAATGAATGGATAATTCATTTTCCTCAACGGTTATTCTTCAGAATGGAAATGAAAAGATAAACAACGGATATTCATTTCTTCAACGGATATTCTTTAGAACGAAAATGAATGGATAATTCATTTTCCTCAACGGTTATTCTTCAGAATGGAAATGAAAAGATAAACAACGGATATTCATTTCCTCAACGGATATTCTTCAGAAGTGAAAAATGAATAGCTAGTTCATTTTTCCTCAACGGATGCTTCATCAGAATTGGAAATGAATAGGGTTAACTCTTGATACATGATAGAACTTGCTGTGATTTCTGTGCACTAAATTCCATAATTATGTATGCATCCATAATTACGTAATTCCTTGCACAGTCCGCACAGTTTGTTTTGAAATGTTGTGGGGAAAGATATCAAACCTGAGATGAGAGTGACTAGACTACCATAGGGTCCTTTTAATTAGATCAACAGAGGATCTTCTTAATTAGGCCACTAAGGAGTCCTTTCAGCTATATCATCACATGATATCCCTAACCAGATTTTTGGATCAATCTGTTTAACTAGACCACTAAAGGGGTCTAATTATGAAGTAGTACATTATAATCCAAGGGACTTTAACTACAACGTAGAAGTCCATTAAGGATTTAAGTAGTACCTTTGGGTATCCTACTATGAATCTCTTGCACAAAGATATGTAAGATTTTACGAGGATTTGAATAACATAAATTGGATCACAAGACACATAAAGGATAACACATAAGCACATAACCACATAATTGTTTAATTGTTATTATCTTGTTATTGATTGCAATTAACTTGGCACCTCGTACTTCGTTTCTCTTGGAAGGAACGGGTACTTAGGATTTTCGTGGAAACGCAAGAGATTATACAAGGGAAGAAATTTGGAAGTAGTCTGCTCTTCAAGGAAGGCGGTTCCTTGATTGTCGGTATTGTAGGGGATATGTTTATACATGCAACCACATAAACATATTGAAATGTAAATGAAAGATTTATTTATAAACAACAATAACAACAACTGTTTCATAGATTGTGATAAAAGAAAATAATACACAAGGCTCGATTATTTTCTAAACAGCGTTATCTTCTGTCGGTCAGATACTTATCCCTGCGCTGGATTTGCATCAGCAAGTCTTGGGCAATTTCTACTAAAATGGCCCATCTCGCCACAGTTGTAGCAAGATCCCAGTGGGAAACGAGCTTGAGCAGGATTGTTGTTAATCTGATTTGGTGCTGCTGCTGTTGGGCAAACCCTCGCTGTATGACCTATAAGTCCGCAAACTTGGCATGTGCGGCACTTCACACCAGCATGATGATGTAGGCCACATTGGTTGCACAAGGGTGCAGTTCCTTTGTAGGGTTTCCTGGCAGGGGGTTGAGCTGGTTGGTTGGGGACGGCTTGATCATTGTGAGCGACCACGGCGAAGTTCTGAGAAGTCTTTCGCTTCTTTGACTTCTTAGAGGATCCAGTCTGTTCATCCATGGTCTTTGATTCCTCGATTGGTTTCGATTCCTCGACCAGTTTCTTGTCACCCTTTCGGAAAAGCTTACGTTTCCTGATCTGCGATTCAGTCAAGGTTGCAGATAACTCAATGGCCTGCCTAACAGTAGTAGGGTTGCTACCAGTCAAAATGTCTTGTATTGAGTCGGGAAGGCCATCAATGTACTTTTCGATCGCCTTATCTAAAGGCGTGACCATGTTTGGGCATAACAGACTTAACTCCTCATAACGGTCCGTGTAGGCTCGATGCTCACCGCTGTCTTGCTTAAGATCATCAAATTCCCTTTCCAAAGCCCTGATCTCGTGACGAGGACAAAACTCCTTCATCATGAGAGCCCTAAGTTCGGCCCATGTCTGTGCTAGAGCAACTTCTGCACCACGATCTCTCATAACCCCATTCCACCACGTAAGGGCTCTCTTCTGGAACACACTCGAAGCAAACTCGACCTTGCGATTGTCAGGACACTGCACATGGCGGAAAGTATTCTCAATGCTCTCGAACCATTGAAGAAGCCCAGTCGCTCCCTCAGAACCACTAAACTTGAGTGGTTTCGCCGAGTTAAAACTCTTGAAATTGCATGGACCATTGTTGTTGTTGTTGGCTTGATTCCATTGAGCAAAGAGGTTTAGGAATTGAGCAGCCATTTGCTGCGCAATGATTTCTGCCAGCTCGGCAGTCTCTATCTGGCTTTCGCGTCGAGGAGGCATTCTAAAAGAGGAAACATGAAAGGAAACGAGTGAGAGAATTAGACGAAAAGAATGAGATGAAACAAATTTGATGAAAGCAATGGATAGTGGTCATTTGTTTGTTACTACAAAGCAACAAACGACCTCGGTGAAAAATCAAAGTAAATAGGTCAAAAATAATGTATCGCGAAGACATGCTCGCCTATAAGTGAACACTCATCCCAAGAATTCCCAGGTAAGCACAACTGGTCTCGCGTCTGGTTGAGATGTATACGAAGTGCTTGCCTAGACAGAAAACTCAGAATACAGGCATTCACCCTTCCAGTTTGCACGTGTTCACATTATTTAAAACCCAAAACCTTGACGAGATTTTTGAAAACTCAAAGGGGTTCAAAACCTTATAACAGTGGGTTCAAAACCTAGTAATTAATCATCCTAGAACAGATGATTAGTTTTCAAAGCGGTTTCGAAAATTATGTTCTTGTTGTGGTAGTCGCCTAAGGATAGGTGACGGTATTGTTTTATGACTAAACGCAAGTAAACTCGCGTTAGGGTCCTAAGAAGGTTATAGACTAGGTCAAAGCATTACTAATAACCTAATTCCCTATAACCATTGGCTCTGATACCATCTTTTCTGTCACACCCCGACCACGTGGAACATACAAAACGTGGCGGAAACATCGGGGAGTGTTGTAACAGAATTAATTGTTTCAAATCCATGGCAATTGAAGTTTCTTTTTATTGATTAAAAGTGTTACAATGTCTTATCAAACAAGGAAAAACAACATAATTAACTAGTCTTGCATCTTTTATTGTCACTAAAGCCCAAATCTGCCTATGTGTATCTTGATCATCTTATGCAACAGTTCCTGAAAAACACATGTGAAAATAGGTACGTCAGCATAAAAATGCCTATGAGATACATAGGTTTTGTGAAAATAGGTTCCATGACTTATGTTTGAGAAAATGTTTAGTCATGAACCTTGTTATTTGCTTTGTTTTGTAAATCATTTGAAAAACAATGAGTTCAGATGATATGTATAAATAAATGAATAATGTATGGTTAAATGAATAACCATAGTAAAATGGATTTGTATAAGATAAGTTGTTTGTAAAACAATGTCTTGTGAAAAGTATGTTATTTGTATAAAATGTTATATGTATCAAACTGAAATGATTCAAATAACGCTACAATATGTAATACCATACAAACACTTATATATAGGAAGTACCAGCGGCGTATCCACCATGCTTGTATCATATTACACACGCATCGTTACTTAATCACTTAATCAAACCAAACAATGTCAAAATGTCTATGTCAAATATCCATGTCAAATGTCTATGTCAAAATGTCATGTATGGCAAGTGAAATGTCTCAACTAAACCATATGCACAAAAACAAAGTATTGAAGTAAAACTTGGTTTAAATCAAAGTTATGTTTTGTGGGAAATGCATGATCAAATGTCAATCATGTTAAAATGTCTATGCCGAAATGTCTATGTCAAATACGGTTCACACGGTTCACAGATACAAACGGTTCACAGATATCAACGGATCACAGTCAAATGATTACAACGGTTCAATATGTAGTATAATGTGTTCATATGCTGGATAAGCATATGCAACAGAAAAGCAACGTAAAACAATGTACTAAGTACGCACACAATGGGCATACATAGCATGAAATGTAATGTAGAACGATGTACTAAGTATGCACACAATGGGCATACATAGCATAAAATGTAATGTAAAACAATGTACTAAGTACGCACACAATGGGCATACATAGCATGAAATGTAATGAAATCATGTACTATAATGTACTAACGAACATAGCAGTATATGATGTTAAAACAGGAAAGCATGAAAGTAACAAGTAGGCACATGTGTTCCACCCCAAAACAGTTTGGAAAACAGTAAAAGAGGGGTCTATGTACTCACCTGAGATTGCTCAGTAGTCCTTGAGTAACAACTAAACAATGCTAGAGATCGCGGATATCAAACGGCACCTAGTATAGGTAGCTACATTAATAAACCGGACCTAAATCGGAAGATCGGGTAGTATTAGGGTTTGTAAACCAAACGAGTGTAGAGACTCGTGTCATTTGGTTTAACAAAGCCTACATACTAAATGAAACTTAACCTAAGTGTCTACGACCCATTACGACCCGTTTAGGTAGCTTATGCTACTTTAACGCGTCGTTCGCGTGAAACGCGTTCGGACCGCCTAACTAGCCCTATGACAAGTGTTATATGCCTAAACATATTACATAATCAGTTATGTGACAAAGGTTTAGGTTACATATGCTTAATTACCAATTATACATGAAAAGGGTATTCTGGTAATTTACCTAAGGCATATAAACTACCTATCATACAACTACTTAAACGATGTGACCATAGGGTATAACCTCGGAAGATTATTCCCTACCTACTATGGTCACCTAATGTGTTTGGTCGGATCCTAATGATCGACCAAACTGGGTCGGGTTCGAAGGTATAGGCGATTTATTAGATCGCCTACCCTACGACCCTAGACAACGTGGTAGTCAGTGGGCATAGTCCCAAGGGACTATGACCAACGTGATTACACTCACGTTGCGAAGTTCAAACGAACTTCGCATTGACCATTACTGGTCAACGCTGAAAGTCAAACAAAGTTTGACTTTCTGACTCGAAAAGCAGTAAAATAAGGAAAAGAACGAAAGAATACTTACCCAGGGTCCCCGAATGCTAACCCAGATCAAAATAGCTCAGGTATGAAACGAAGGTTCCAACTTAGAGTCTTTTCAATCAGATTTGTGGGTTTTTAAGCCAAAGGGGGGTGGGTATTTATAGATAAAGTAGAGCCGCTAGGATCGTTTCTTGAATATCGTGCCACGATCCGAGCCGTACACTTGTCACAAAGGTTATGGAGCCACATATGCTCCTAATCTTAGTGATTAAGCAAGTTGCAAACATGTGGTTGTGGTTAAATCTGCTGAAAACAGGCTGTTAAGTACTCTGCATCTGGTCTGAACTTGCTTTACGGACCTCAAAGCTGCCAATGTTGAGGTCCGTAAGGTAACAACTTTGGCAGATTTACAGTTTTGGTCCCTGCAATGCAATCAGCCCATTTTTGACACGTTTAAGGCCCGTTAACCCCATTTCAAAGCTCTAAAATGAAGTTAAAGTATAGGGAACTTAAAACATGCTCAAAGATATCTCGGATGTCGGTTCGTTTAGCCGTACGAACGCGATGTTCGCTTAATTACGACGGAATGCGCACAAGCGCGAAAAACGATCCAAATGACGCGGCGAATGGATTTTTCTTAAGGCGAACACTAAAATATAATGTAGTCATGCTCACATAAATTTTTGGATGTCCGGATGTATTCAGAACGTAAGTTATGCGCGAAAATGCAAACTTGTGCACTTTTTGACACTTTTAGTCCCTGAATGACCCAAAAGTTTATTTTAGCACACCGAACCCCTCAAAGCCTATTTCTAAGCTATGTAAAGGATATTTATGGTATGTTTAACTTATGGTCATGTTCTGGAAGGTCTGTTACAGTTCAAATTGGCATACTTTTGCAGTTTGTCAACTTTAGTCCCTGTAAGCGATTTAACTTTGATTTCACCACACCAAACCTTCCAAAACTTATATCTAAGTTATGTATAGGTTATTTAAGGTATGTTAAGCCTATTTCACTATTCCGGAGTGTTCGTTGCATTAAACTGGTTATATTTACGCATCAGTGCGCGTATAACCTTCCAGAAAGCGATATAGTGTTTGAAATCGAACAAGAATTGATATGTGTAAACGATACACATATTTTTACAAATCCCAAGTATGAAATACAATATTTCACTGGTTGGGCATTTGTTTGATGGTTGAAATGACACAGGTGTTACAGATCTAGGGTTCTAACAAAGGGAAAGGTTTTAGGCAAGTTTTGACGGCGGTGTGATCATTGGCAAGGTTTCCGATCATGGGGTTTTTTGAGAGGTATTGGTTTCTTGTAACTACATATTTTGAGATATAGGGTTTCATCTTCTCTGATGAGATATAGTTTGTTTTTCTATGAGGCTTCAATGGTTCTATTATAAATATTGGTGTTTTTGAGTATTGAGTATTGATTATGTTAGATTTAAAGTCGTTTTTTCTTATATTTCAAATTTTTCTTCATCAGTGGTGTCTATTGCTGAATTTTATTTTCACATATTTTTTTCGATTAAGTGTGAAAGTTGTAAAAATGGTCAGGGACCTAGATGTGGAGAAGAGGAGTCGTTTCTGATGGTCAAGTTACTGCTTACAGAAGTTCTTCTGAAAGGTTCATGGCCCCTGATGAACTTTAGGTGAATGTAATCTTATAATTTTGTAATTGTTTCATTGCATTTAGTGATTTGATATTCACATCATAATCAATGTGTTACACAATTGGCTATTTGAAATTTTATTATTTGCTTTTTAAAATGTAGAGAAGTGAATCCATTCAATGAGTTATATATGGTTATAAAAGACATTAACTATCAGTTCTTGATTTTGGCTGCATAATGTGCTATATTTTCAGTCTGATCCAAACACAAAGAACCTGAAGATCGGTGACCCTTGGTGGCAACGGTGATGAATAAGCTATGGTGGCAGTCGGAATCAATACTAGATGGAAGCGGTTTTAGGTTGCTAGGGCTCTGTCACGAACCCAGGCAGAGACACCGTAGAAGAGTCCGATGATGATTAGGGGTTGATTTCAAGTACGTTAAATGTATCTGTTTTTATTAAACTCTCATGGCCCATTGAACTTATAGATTGTGGTTTCAGGTTATGTTGCAGTTGGGCGGCATTCATAAAAACAACTTTCATACATGAGAAAACAAGGGTATGGATTGTCTCTTGTGTCCTGCCTAAAAAGAGTTAGAATCTTATATCTAAATAGCATGTGTTACTGTAAAAGGAGGTTTTTCTAAAGAGTTTAATTAAATGCGTTGCAGGACTGGCTTGAATTAATGGAGGTTCAGGACTGGCTTGATAAACTGATGAAAGTGATGTTTCTTGTTGGTTGCTAAATGACATTTTGTTTTATTTATGTGTAGCATTTTCTCATTACATTTGTTATCTTCTATTGTAACATAAACTATCCACGCACCAGGAACACAAACTATCCACGCGCCAGGAACTACTCTTGCCTTTCAGATTGAGAAGAAATTGGAAAGGTAATCCATCTTTTTATTTTTTGCATAATGCCTTTTATGGATCATTGTATTGCAAGGTTAGTCAGCATACATGGTTGCTTTGAATTGCTAGCTAGGTTTCATTGTTGCGCATTACTCATGGTAAATCAGTATCCCCCTCCTCCAGCCCATTTCATTATTTTACAAAAAATATGATTTATATAAAGAGCTAGATACCGTATTAGATAAAAATAGGTCATGTTATGGTTCTGGGTTTGATCGGTTTTCCATCACCAGCCAGATAAGAAAAATGGTGGTTCAATGGATGAGACCACCAATGTGTCCCGTGATATATCAAAGAGAGATATGGCAACCCAAATGATCCCCGCGAGTCGTCCTTGTTCAACTCCAAGTAAAAGTACCTCTAGCTCTATCCTAGCCATAGATACGTAGCACGTTCGTTCTTCTAAATGACTAAATCAGATATCAGAGATGTATTTGTGAATGATCAGGTTAATGTTTTGTGGGGCAGTCTTTTGGCGCTTCTTCCGCACTACCTATTGCGGTGTGGGCGAATGATGAAAGTGATGGGAGGCTAATAAGGTACCAGGTCAACATATGGAGTTGACTTTGTTGCCTGAAGTTTTAGGGATTTTGGTTTCTACTAATTCTTACCATTTTTGTCATTTTGCAGTGTTGAAGTTTCAAATGAGAAGATATCTATTTTTGACACAGGGCTGGGTATGGACTCTACGTCTATACAGAAGTGGTAAGATGGAATTTTCTCAAATGTTGTATATCTTGTTTCTTACTTTCATGATTACGCTTTTACTTTTTGTTTTTCTTTGCTTTGTAGGGGGAAAATGGGCGGTTCCCAACATAGGGCATACAAGGCACAAGCCATTGGTGGCAAGCCTCCATATTTAAAGGTAAATGCTGTGAATCTGCATGAAATATGCTAAATTTGTCATCTTTAGTTAGTTCGTATTCATGATGACTGATGTTAAACCTACTGGTGGCATGTACAGCCTGCCTTTGGCATGTTTGGATACGGTGGCTTTATTGCATCTATGCATTTAGGAAGGTATGCCTATTAAGATATGACATGCTAATATTTTAATTGGTTGTAATCATTTCATTTTGTTGCTTATCTTATTGTAGGCGCACGGAAGTTTCGTCAAAGACCAAACATCGTAAAAAAAGTGTATATGTTACGTCTTGAGAGAGATGCTCTTGTCAGTGGTTCTGTTTCTGGTTCGAAAGCAACCTGGAGGGTAATTGTGTCATTTTGATCTCTATCATATGTTTTCTCCTTTCTTTTTTACTCCTTTTAAGCCTGATTTATCTTCTATTCCTGGTTCTTTCTTGCATTTCAGACTTATGGTGGCCTTCGAGACCCCACAAATGACGAACTTGAATTATCTCCCGGGGGAAGTTTCACAAAGGTAACAGTTATCATAATTTAAAGGCTTAGATATGATCTGACATCAACTTTTGTGGACAACATTTGAACAGGTTGAGATTTTCGAACCAAAGATTAGAAGCACCAATAACATAAGGCGGCTTCAATTCAAATTAAAGGATATTTACTTCCCGTATATTCAGGTTTGCTGCCTTATACATGATGCAGGGGTGTTAAAATTTGCTTTCTTAGATTACCAAGATAAATTCATTATTTATGTCTTCAACTATAAGATTCGTTGTTCTTACAGCATCTTGTATCAAGAGAACCCGGTCCTCTTGATTCTCAGGTAACGTTTCTGCTGTTTCAAATTTCGACCCGTTATGTAAACGGGTCGACTCGGATCTTTTAACCTGTAACAGGTCAACTAAAGAATGTTGATACAGATGCAAAAGTCAAATGGGTTGAACAGGTCAAACCACGAAAGTGGCGCAAATTGTCGCGTTAATGCTTACAACCTACTAAATCAGTTTATCAATCAACTATATTATTGTTTGTTTGTACTAAACATTGACACTTTCGCAGGTTGTTACCATTGCCAAGTTTCATGGTGGTGGTGCTTTTAATGTTATTCCAGATTCTGTCACCATTGGTGGAAGTTTTAGAGCTTTCTTTAAAGAAACTTTCATGCGACTCAGGCAACGAATAGAAGAGGTACCGATTTATTTACCTCTTCATTTTGTGGGTCCCATGGGACCCACAAGATGACAACGGTGAATGGTTAATGACCGAAAAGTAGCCTTGAGTTATTTCACAGAACTAGATGTGACAAGATAAAGAGGTTAAAATGGGTTTGGGATAAAACATGCAGTTTTCTAAGTCTCTAAACTTACCATATCGGTTGCGCTCACCTGAATTTTGTTTCTCTTTTTATTTAAAGATAATTACTACATTAATTATCATGGCAAAACAATATTGAGTAATACAATTTAGGAGTTATAAATGTCACATATTTGAAACTGGGTATAAATGTCACAGATTTGATAAATTGGGTATATCATTTGATTCATTTCTTGTTGTGAAAATATAATATTATACCATGTTTTAAGGGCGGTATATAAAATTATCCTTAAAAAAACCACAAATTTGACCAATTTATAAGTAAATGGCTCAAGGTTACAGCCTCTTTTTTAAGCGTAAAATGTATAAACAGGTGATTGCAGGGTCGGAAGAAAACCGGAGCGGTTAGCTCAAGAAGTGTACCTAGAGATTGCAGGGTCGGAGTTCGTTGATAAGGATATGAACGGTTGTAGTTACAAAAATATACTTCTATATGATTTTTTTCATCATTTTAAGGTTTAAGGTTTGAGTTATGTTTCTGCCCCATATTGTCGACTCCGCTGCAACGCGCGGGTTCCCCACTAGTGTGATTTAAATATGTGAATATGGTAATATGTTAAGTGTTGACATGATAGCGGGAAATTTAGACTATGCATGTACACTTGTGCATTTAGAATCGGTAAAATCGCGTTTACCGTGTAACTTGTTTGTCGAACATGAAATTTGATACATATAAGTTAATTTATGTATGCATGCCTTAACAATGACAAAATAAATAAGTTAACGAGATTACGCGTGTTACGATATTGATTTAAGTGTACGTTTATGTATATATATTATGACGCGCAAATCGTAGATATATTGCGTATAAACGGGTATGTTAATGGATTTACATGATAACGGTCACCAATAAACTCGTTCAAGTCGCAAAATATTAAAATATATATATATATATGGACTCATATATATATTAACGTGCCAACATAATCAAAAACGTTAACTTTTTGAGAAAATCTCAAAGTTATGTGAAAATTCTAAGAAACAGAGAAACTTAGGAATTTTGTGATATGTTGATTTATAAATCGTTCCTACGTATAATAGGACGTGTAGAAATCAATCTGTGGGATTGCGCTATTTAAAATACGCACCCAAAGGTGAGTGTCACTAAACCCCCTCTTTTTACTGTTTGTATATGTTTTGGGGGAAGAACACGCCAAAAATGGTTTAATAATGTTTTTGGAATAAAACATACCTTTTTGATATAATATATATATTTTCGTTGAAAATATTTGGATTTTGTGAAAATATATGGATTTTGTGAAAATATATGTGTTTCGGGAATGAAACGGTTTTGTTGAATTTGAATATATGTTTCGGGGACGAAACGGTTTATTGAATATATACGTTTCGGGATGAAACGGGGGATTGTACGGTGTTTCAGAGAAAACGACCGTGTAGTTGGGACGAATTTATTTGGTCCAAGGGATTTCAGTAAATTCGTACAACTGTTTATATTAAATTTGTCATATTAGTAGGATATATATATTGTACGTGAGGCAGGCATCATAGATAGCCTTGATATGGGCTATGCGCAAGTGATGTCGTTTAATCATTTAAGTATTGTACTCGAGGAATTGTTGGTAGATCTATCGGGTTGACAACCCCGTCGTGACCGATCGCTCCGTGTCAAGTCAAACGACGAATTGATATTCTGTTTATTGTCTAGCTTTGATTATCCCTACATTGTAAATATATAGTTCGTAATGTCTAGATAGTTTACGAGTCCGAACTTTTGATACTATAAATTTAATATGTAAACTTGGGAAGATGCTTAGTTCGAAGGTTTCGGGGAAACGCTTGCGATGGCCGATGGCTGACCCTTGGATTTTATTTAAGGAAATAAATTGACTTTTGTAAATTATATGGATGTTTTTATAATAAACACATAATGAGAAAGTATTTCCTTGGGATCAAATTACTTTAAATTTGAATATGTGAACTCACCTTCCTTTGTGTTGACACTTGATTTTAACGTGTTCTTCAGGTACTTGAGTTCAGCTTCGGGAATTATGGCGTATCTTGTGGTTGTTGATGCATGTTTTGTTACTTAATATGTTGGACTAACTTTTAAAACTTTCTGGGACAAATGTAAAAAGATCCGTGAGGATTAAAACAACTTAACTATGTCGTGGTTGTGTCATGTTTTGAAACGTTATGTTTAAAACTTATGTTTTAATTAAGTTAATATATCCAACAATTAAATGCATCGTTCAACAAAGATAATTATGGGCACCAACTTCCGTCACCACTACGTTTTATATTCCGCTACGACGTTTTTGGGGTGTGACATCTAGCGACGAGTCCGGATTGCTAAGCTATTAGCTAGGCGTTGTTTGGTAATTTGGGTGGCCGATAGCTCGGGTCCGGCTACTTATTCGCGTTTAGGGTTTCCTAGGTTTTCAATTATTTAGCAGGTTTAGCTTCATTACCGAAGGATTTTAGCACCCTAGTTGTTTTAATTTGATAGTCGTGGGATTCGGTTTCGATAGGTCGAGTCGTTTCCAATTTAGCACTTCATCACTTTGTTCCATCTTCTATTTTTGTTGATCATCCTTAGCGGGAGGTTTTCTAGGTAGATTCAGAGCTTTAGTCATTGGTCAGGACTAGAGGTCATGGGTTGGTAATAGGGATTTGAAGCCTGGGTTGTTCTTTCTCATCATTGTCTGCTTCCCGTCACTTCACCATTTTTATTGCGTGCTCTGTTCTCTTGTTTACCCGCTTTAGTAGAATTAGAAAAATCCTAAAAACACAACTTAAAACCAGTTAAGTAATTAGTTGAGTCAGAGTCTAGTTTAGCGTCGCTAGTGTCTCGTGGGTTCGATACTCGGATTTCATTAGGCTTTACTACGTACGATAGGTACACTTGCCTGTCAGTGGTCTAGCATTTAGAGAGTCTTAGTTTATAAATTTAAAACTAGGGTGTCTAGATTAGGTTAGTTATTTTTAGACCATATTCAACACATCAAGTACGATTAACAAAGTTCGCTGGAAATCCAGACGTGGCCCAGAGTTTTACTCAGGGAATGGAGGATCATTTGAAAACGAAACATCCACGTCTGTTTTCACAAGTTTCCTCTAAATTAAATTTCGGGATGAAATTTCCTAAAGTAGGGGAGACTGTGACATTTGTGCCTCTACGACCATCATACAAATATGAATCCAATGAAATCTTGTGTTTCATTCTCGGGATTTGTACAATTACATATGACGAGTACACATATCAAATTTCGTATGATTCCGAACTCTCGAGAAGCTTTCTAGAAGTTTTACGTAAACTACTACGCAAATGTAATTAGTTTAATGAAACATACACTTTGGAACACTGACATAAGCTTAACATACCTTAAATAACCTTTACATATCTTAGAAATAAGTTTTGAAGGGTTTGGTGTGGCAAAAACAAGTTTATTCGATCACAGGGACTATTTGTGTCAAACTGCAAAAGTCTGCCAATTCGTATGTCAACATACACTCCATAACAAGATTAAAAGCTAAAAATACCCTAAATACCCATTACATAGCTTAGAAATAAGTTTTGAGGGGTTCGATATGCAAAAATACGCTTATTTGATCACATGGGCTAAAAGCGTCAAAACTGCGAAAGTTGCATATACGTGCATATCTCGCGTTCTGACCATATCCGGAGATCCAAAAAAAATTTTAATCACTAGAATATTGTATTTTAGTGATAGGAATGCAAAAATACCATTCGTCGCGTAATTTGGATCGTTTTCGCGTTCGTTACGACTTTCGTCGTAATTAACCGAAAAACACAACCGTACAGCCAAACGAACCGACATCCGTGACACTTTTGAGCATAATTCAAGTTAAATATACTTTAACTTCATCATGGAGCTTGAAAATGGGCTTGACGGGTATTAGAAGTGCCGAAACGTGACAAAACATGTTTAGGAACCAAAGCTGTCAATTTTCAAACTTTGGCCCCTGATGACACCCATACGGACCGTATGCCTGGACCCTTATGGTCCGTAAGCAAGTCCCAGCACAGCAAAAACCAGTTTTTTTGAAATTCAGCTGAATTCAATGGTTTTTGTTGCTGGTTTTCTTGTTTGGGGACCAAGTAAAGCCTTTTAATCAGTCTCTAACAAGTGTATGGATGGGATTATTCCTTGATCACCACACAAAACACTTGTAATGATGCTAAAGGTTCATGAATTCCTATAAATAGCAAGTTATTTCTTCATTCAATCTTGCTCAATTCTTTTCTATCTCTCAAACCTGCTCTAAGTGGAGGCTACCACATTGTTGGAGGCTTCCTACCTGAGCATTCTTAGTCTTTTTCCAAGCTTAGGAAACTTGTAAGTGTTCTTTCATGCTTTGTTATTTATTTCAAGCAAGAAAGTCAAGCATTGTTTGACTTTCAGCTTTGACCATGATTTGGTCAAGAGAAAGTTCGTTTGAACTTTGCAACGTGAGCGTAATCATGATGGTTATAGTCCCTTGTGACTATACCTACTAATTACCACGTTGACTAGTTGAAGTGACGAGTCAAAGTTTCGGTCAAAATGCACGATTATGTGCATTTTGCGACGAAACTATTTTCGGGTATCAAAACACTTTGTTTTGATACCAAATCAGTTTTCTAACTTAGTTAAACATGTTTAACTCGTCACTTCTAGTTTAGTGCTTACTTAGGGTCGTAAGTCAAGCGGTCTCGACAACCGCTTAGACTTTCAAACCCGACCCGTTTGGTCAATCATTAGGATCCGACCAAACATATTTTGTGACCATAGTTGTATAGGGAATAACCTTCCGAGTTTATACCTTATGGTCACTTAGTTTAATTAGTTGTATGATAGGTAGTTTATATGCCTTAGGAAAATGACCAAAATGCCCTTTTTGCGCATAATTTCAATTTAAGCATATGTAACCAAACTTTTGACACTTAAACTGAATATGCAACATAATTAAACATGTTTAGGCATATAATACTTGTCATAGGACTAGTTAGGCCATCCGAACATGCATTTGCGCAAATGACGCGTTAAAGTAACGTAAACTACCTTAACGGGTCATAACGGGTTAAAAGCACTTAGGATAGGTTTCAATTCAGAATGTAGGCTTTGTTAAACCATATTATATGAGTTCCAACACTCATTTGGTTTACAAGACCTCATTCTATCCAATCTCCCGATTTAGGCCTTGATTATTAACATAGTGATCCGATACTAGGTGCCACTTGATTCCTTGATTTCCCGAGCTTTGTTAGGACACTTAATCAAGGATACTTGCAATCTCAAGTGAGTACATAGCTTCCCTCTTTTATGCTTTCAGTTGTTTTGGGGTGACTCATATGTGCTAAATGCTTTTCAAGTTTTCATGAACAAATGCTATGGTTTATATAAAACACCATGATTTCAATATTGTGAACAAACTTGTTGGGGCGTTAGTTGAAAGACATCCGAATGACATTCATTAACTATGATCAAGCTGACCAGTAGTATGTTATGGTACCATAGGATCTGACAAATCCCGTTATCGGACTAGCCCTTTGGTGGGTAATGTGGGTAACGACAGAAACTGCTATCTGATTAACAATCATGTGTTGGTTTATTAGTCTTGTTAAAGAGGTCTTTCAGGGCCTATTAAAGATACCCCATGGGTGGTATATCGAGTCACACAGGTTTGAATGTATTCTTTAAAGAACGACCAAAAGTTGTATTTCACAATTAAAACACGGATGATTGAACGATTAAACAATTTGAACGATTTGGACGAATGTTTTCAAACGATGTTACACACGAGGTTTACTTAAATATATAAACCATACAATTTTAACTTTCAAAGTTGATTTATTACTAGGTGTTTCAAAGATAAATGTTTTCAGTCAAGATTCATGGCTACAATGGTTTTGGTTTTACATATATCAACTTGTAAAGTTGATAAAACTTATTGCAATATCAAACACTTTTTGATTTCAAGGTACATAATCGACAACTCTCGTAGTTGGTCGAGGTATTGCAATATGAATTCAAAGCCATGAATTTGACATACAAAACCTATCTACTCGCCGGCATTTTTATGCTGACTATTTTCACATATGTTTCAGGTTCTACTATGTGATGATTGTTGATTGCTTGCTACTCATAGGATGGACGCGGGCTTTAGTGATTTAAAACTTCAAAGATAATTGTTGTAATTATTTGGTTTGTATCAAAACAATGAGACAATTAATGAAATAAAAGAAAAGTTCAATTACCATGTGTTGTTAAACAATGATTCTATTACGACACTCCCCGATGTTTCCGCCGCGGTTTGTTGTATTACGCGGTCGGGGTGTGACATCCGAGTCTAGGAAAATGACCTAGGATTAATCTTAATCTTATTTGGTTTATATATTTTGTTTGTTTCCTTGTTTTTGACAGGTCCACATACCGAAAATGCCGCTAAGAATACGAGGAAGAGGAAAGGCACCTATGACGGGAGGAAGGCATACCGAAGAAGAGCTTTCACATCGGTGTACTCCCTCTGCATCCTTTAGCTCCTACCCATATGATGATTGGAGACACTCCCTTGAACCGGCGAGATGTTCTGTCTCACTTAATACCACACCCTCCTATCACCATTCATTTGGACTGCAACAACCAGAAGAGCCCCAAGGCTCACACCATTTGCAGCAGTCGGTGCACATGCACCATTCTCATCACTCCTCCCACCATTCTTCTCACCACTCTTACTCTCAGGGTCATTTCGACCCTATAGACTATATCAATGAACCGGCAGGTCATAACCTGCTGGGTCTAGAAGACCATTTCCCGGAAGATATGGATGTGGATGAGGATCCAGATCCAGAGATGCCACCATCTGGGACGCCCACGCATCCCATTGATATTTCTAGCAGTTCTTCTTTTGCGGGGTCTCCCTATCAAGGTCCCGATAATTATTCAGAGTGGTTTGGGCAGTGGAAATTTGCATACACTCCCTCTCACCATGACTCACCACCACAGTAGACTCCCTCTAAGGATCCGTACTTTCAAGCGGTCACGCCACCGCCACCGCCAGCACCAGAACAACCTCTGCCACCACCAGAACCATCAAGGCGAAGGAGAAACGCACGAATGTCCATGCGAGGGGGTATACGCATTGGTACCCTGTCACACCCCCAAAATCCACCTGCGGAGTACTACCGCTTGGAGGCGTGACTGACCAGGATCCAGCCACCAATCATATTGAACAAGCATATAAGTAGTTATAAAATCCAACCAATACAATTGGTGTTCAAACAAAACATAGTTAAGTTGCAAGCGGAAGCATAAGTCTTAAAGCCAAAACATAAGTTTAATAGTTTCAAAGTTTAACATGGCACACGACCGTCCATGTCCCACAACGATCCTCCTCCATGCAAGCTCCAGCTAAGAACCTAAGGACCTGCAAAGCATGTAGTAACGAGTCAACAACAAGTTGAGTGAGTTCACGGTTGGGTGTTCGTTTTAAGTTGTTTCGAAAACAGTTTTCCTTTATCTGGCAATCCTGCCGTGGGGGTTACCCCATAGTTAAAAACGTGTCATGTTTATTCCCGGTTACTCTGGCAATCCAGCCGTGGGGGCTACCCCGTGTTAGTTATCTGGCATTTCGGCCGTGGGGGCTACCCCATGCATATACTAGACTCGTTACCATATCGACTGCTGACTGTAGTCATGTTTATGTGCCCTGAACTGTCAATGTCTATCATCATTGACGTGCCAGTAGTCCATTAGTTCACGCCCGTCCTCTGCGGCACGGTGTGAGGTTTGTCAAACCTAAATAGCGCTATCTAACTAATGACCCGCTCGCCATTGGCCTCGGCGATTAAGTCGATACAAAGATGAGGGACTTCGTGATAGAGTTTTGGTCTAGTACGAGTTATCTGTCCGTGAGGACGAGGAATTACATTCCTGAACCAATACTGTCCTACCCAAGGAGGACGAGGAACCCATGTTCCTTAACCCCAATTCCCGACCCCTGGGAATCCCATGCTTTGTAGAGGGTGTGAACTCACCTTGGTTTGCTCGGCAGATACACAGAAAAGTCAAACAAGCAATATTGTGGTCACTCACGTCCTATCATAGTTGTACCATACAAATCAGGTTCGTATCCAAGTGGTGCACGTATGTTCTATACGTATACTAGCAAGTTGCATACAGGTATTATTCATGGCATACACGCATAAACATAGCGGTTTATAAAAACACCTATGAGTCGAACAATATCATGTATACAAGTGAACAAAGCCCAACAGTCCGGCCCAAGTACTTCGGCCCGTAACAGTGAAAGTCCAAACAGTGTGTACATGTGTGTGGTCTCGAGTCGAGACTGTGCGGTCTCTAGTCGAGACTGTGCGGTCTCGAGTTGCAGCTTACAAGTTCTCGAGTCGCAACCTGAGGAGGTCTCGGGTCATGCACGTTCTGGTTTCGAGTCGCAACCGGACTCGTAACCATAGTCTCGAGTCATGATGTTTGTGCTGATGAAGCATGGTCTCGAGTCGAGACTAGAGGTTCTCGACTCGCAACCTTGTGTCGAAACCGTGACTTCGAGTTGACATATGGTGGTCTCGAGTCGAGACCGAAGGTCTCGACTGGACATCTGCTGATTTCCTGACATATGTACTAAACCAATAGAATTACAATTTCATGAGATAATGTACTTATCCAATGGTATTTCATAAACATGTTCCCTTGTCTAACATTTTACTAAAATGGATCAAACAAGTATTTTCAAATGTTCATAGCATGTTCATATCATATTCAAACACATTCAACACATATTCAAATATTCATATCCTCATTCAACACATGTTCATCCTACATAAACTCTTGCATTTTTCGGACAAGCATCATAACGCCTAAACTAGATACCAAGATCATCAAGCAAAACATTTGTTCCGTATCTTCATAAATCGGATGATTATAACAAATCTTCTAACTATCATTCTTATCATTCAACATTCATGCTTTCCACAAAAGAGGATGTTTGTTTATTTTATACATTTGGAACCAAGCATGTATCAATAGCAACAAGAACTCATCAAACCGATCAAACACCTTAATCATGCATAAAACTTTTAACTAGCAAACACATTACCAAGTATCTTCATCACACCTAACTATCAATCGAAATATTGCACATTATCCTCAACCGAATATAGCACATAACATAAATCACTAACCGGTTCAAGTACGGGTTCAAAGGTGTGAATGAAGCTCCCAAGTGGGTGTGTACTGTAACACCTATGTCATTTCAACCATCAAACAAATTCCAAACCAATGAAATATTGTATTTCATACTTTGGACTTGTATAAATATATGTATCGTTTACACATATCAATTCTTGTTCGATTTCAAACTCTAAATCGCTTTCTGGAAGGTTATACACGCACTAATGCGTAAATATAATCAGTTTAATGCAACAAACACTCCGGAATAGTGAAATAGGTTTAACATACCTTAAATAACCTTTACATAACTTAGATATAAGTTTTGGAAGGTTTGGTGTGGTGAAATCAAAGTTTATTCGCTTACAGGGACTAAATTTGACAAACTACGAAAGTATGCCAATTTGAACTGTAACAGACATTCCGGAGCATGGCCATAAGTTAAACACACCTTAAATATCCTTTACATAGCTTAGAAATAGGCTTTGAGGGGTTCGGTGTGCTAAAATAAACTTTTGGGTCATTCAGGGACTAAAAGTGTCAAAAAGTGCACAAGTTTGCATTTTCGCGCATAACTTACGTTCTGAATACATCCGGACATCCAAAAATTTATGTAAGCACTAAAATATTTTATTTTAGTGTTCGCCATAAGAAAAATCCATTCCTCACGTCATTTGGATCGTTTTTCGTGCTTATGCGCATTCCGTCGTAATTAAGCGAACATCGCGTTCGTACGACCAAACGAACCAACATCCGGCATATTTTTGAGCATGTTTTGAGTTCCCTATACTTTAACTTCATTTTAGAGCCTTGAAATGAGGTTAACGGGGTTCAAACGCATCGAAAAAGGCCACAAAACACAACAGGGACCATTTCTGCCAACTTTGAAACATTTCTGAATCAGAGGGGTGCTAGCGTAGCGCGAGCCCTATAGGCTTTACCAGTCGCGCTACGCGACTGCCTATTCTGGACAGAAAACATGCAGAATATCAGTTTTGCACTTTCGGGACCAGATTCGATGTATAAACAGCTGTTTAATTCACAACCACACATTCTAACATGCTTAGTCAGCGGATAAGGATGGAATTTAGGCACCATAACTTTGCAACACATGTATGGATGGAATTTAAGCACCTAAGCACCATAACTTTGCAACACATGTATGGATGGAATTTAAGCACCATAACTTTGCAACACATGTACGGATGGGATTAAGGCACGTTTTCCATGAAACGATCTTAACGGTTCGGGTATTCCTATAATTACCCCATACCCCCCATTGCTAAAATCACTAGAATTCTGATTTGAGAACCTCTAAGTTGAAACCATTGTTTCATACCTGAGATTCTTGAATCGGGATTAGCATTCGGGGACCCTTCGTAAGTATTCTTTCGTTCTTTTCCTTATTTTACTGCTTTTCGAGTCAGAAAGTCAAACTTTGTTTGACTTTCAGCGTTGACCAGTAATGGTCAATGCGAAGTTCTTTTGAACTTCGCAACGTGAGTGTAATCACGTTGGTCATAGTCCCTTGGGACTATGCCCACTGATTACCACGTTGTCTAGGGTCGTAGGGTAAGCGATCTGATGAATCGCTTATACCTCGAACCCGACCCATTTGGTCGATCATTAGGATCCGACCAAACACATTAGGTGACCATAGTAGGTAGGGAATAACCTTCCGAGGTTATACCCTATGGTCGCATCGTTTAAGTAGTTGTATGATAGGTAGTTTATATGCCTTAGGTAAATTACCAGAATACCCTTTTCATGTATAATTGGTAATTAAGCATATGTAACCTAAACCTTTGTCACATAACTGATTATGTAATATGTTTAGGCATATAACACTTGTCATAGGGCTAGTTAGGCGGTCCGAACGCGTTTCACGCGAACGACGCGTTAAAGTAGCATAAGCTACCTAAACGGGTCGTAATGGGTCGAAATCACTCAGGTTAAGTTTCATTTAGTATGTAGGCTTTGTTAAACCAAATGACACGAGTCTCTACACTCGTTTGGTTTACAAACCCTAATGCTACCCAATCTTCCGATCTAGGTCCGGTTTATTAACATAGTTACCTATACTAGGTGCCGTTTGATATCCGCGATCTCTAGCATTGTTTAGTTGTCACTCCAGAACTACTGAGCAATCTCAGGTGAGTACATAGACCCCTCTTTTACTGTTTTCCAAACTGTTTTGGGGTGGAACACATGTGCCTACTTGTTACTTTCATGCTTTCCTGTTTTCACATCATAGACATGCTATGTTCGTTAGTACATTATAGTACACGATTTCATTACATCTTATGCTAGGTGTGCCCATTGTGTGCATTACTTAGTACATTGTTTTACATTGCTTTTCTGTTGCATATGCTTATCCAGCATATGAACACATTATACTACATATTGAACCGTTGTAATCATTTGACTATGTGATCCGTTGATATCTGTGAACCGTTTGTATCTGTGATCCGTTGATATCTGTGAACCGTTAGTATCTGTGAACCGTTTGTATCTGTGAACCGTTTATATCTGTTAACCGTTTATATCTGTGAACCGTTTGTATATGTGAACCGTTTATATCTGTGAACCGTTTGTATCTGTGAACCGTTTGTATCTGCGAACCGTGTGAACCGTATTTGACCATACATGAACATTTCTACTATTGTTAAACATTACTTTGGTGGTTTGGTTTGATTAAATGATTAAGTAACGATGCGTGTGTAATATGATACAAGCATGGTGGATACGCCGCTGATACTTCCTATATATAAGTGTTTGTATGGTATTACATACTGTAGCGTTATTTGAATCATTTCAGTTTGAGACATAGAACATTTTATACAAATAACATACTTTTCACAAGACATTGTTTTACAAACAACTTATCTTATACAAACTCATCTTACATGGTTATTCATTTAACCATACATTATTCACTTATTTATACATATCATCCGAACTCATTGTTTTTCAAATGATTTACAAAACAAAGCAAATTACAAGGTTCATGACTATACATTTTCTCAAACATAAGTCATGGAACCTATTTTCACAAAACCTATGTATCTCACAGGCATTTTTATGCTGACGTACCTATTTTCACATGTGTTTTTCAGGAGCTGTTGCATAAGATGATCAAGATACACATAGGCAGATTTGGGCTTTAGTGACAATAAAAGATGCAAGACTAGTTAATTATGTTGTATTTTCCTTGTTTGATTAGACATTGTAACACTTATAATCAATAAAACGAAACTTCAATTGCCATGGATTTGAAACAATTAATTCTGTTACAACACTCCCCGACGTTTCCGCCACGTTTTGTATGTCTTACGTGGTCGGGGTGTGACAGAAAAGTGGTATCAGAGCCAATGGTTATAGGGAATTAGGTTATTAGTAATGCTTTGACCTAGTCTATAACCTTCTTAGGACCCTAACGCGAGTTTACTTGCGTTTACTCATAAAACAATACCGTCACCTATCCTTAGGCGACGACCACAACAAGAACATAAATTTCAAAACCGCTTTGAAAACTAATCATCTGTTCAAGGATGATTTATTACAAGGTTTTGAACCCTCTATTGTAAGGTTTTGAACCCTCTGTTATATGGTTTCGAACCCCTTTGAATTTTCAAAATCTCGTCAAGGTTTTGGGTTTTAAATAATGTGAACACGTGCAAACTGGAAGGGTGAATGCCTGTATTCTGAGTTTTCTGTCTAGGCAAGCACTTCGTATACATCTCAACCAGACGCGAGACCAGTTGTGCTTACCTGGGAATTCTTGGGATGAGTGTTCACTTATAGGCGAGCATGTCTTCGCGATACATTATTTTTGACCTATTTACTTTGATTATTCACCGAGGTCGTTTGTTGCTTTGTAGTAACAAACAAATGACCACTATCCTTGCTTTCATCAGATTTGTTTCATCTCATTCTTTTCGTCTAAATTCTCTCACTCGTTTCCTTTCATGTTTCCTCTTTTAGAATGCCTCCTCGACGCGAAAACCAGATAGCGACTGCCGAACTGGCAGAAATCATTGCGCAGCAAATGGCTGCTCAATTCCCAAACCTCTTTGCTCAATGGAATCAAGCCAACAACAACAACAATGGTCCATGCAATTTCAAGAGTTTTAACTCGGCGAAACCACTCAAGTTTAGTGGTTCTGAGGGAGCGACTGGGCTTCTTCAATGGTTCGAGAGCATTGAGAATACTTTCCGCCACGTGCAGTGTCCTGACAATCGCAAGGTCGAGTTTGCTTCGAGTGTGTTCCAGAAGAGAGCCCTTACGTGGTGGAACGGGGTTATGAGAGATCGTGGTGCAGAAGTTGCTCTAGCACAGACATGGGCTGAACTTAGGGCCCTTATGATGAAGGAATTCTGTCCTCGTCACGAGATCAGGGCCTTGGAAAGGGAATTCGACAATCTGGAGCAAGACAGCGGTGAGCATCGAGCCTACACGGACCGTTATGAGGAGTTGAGTCTGTTATGCCCAAACATGGTCACGCCTTTGGATAAGGCAATCGAAAAGTACATTGATGGCCTCCCTGATTCAATACAAGACATTTTGACTGGTAGCAACCCTACTACAGTTAGACAGGCCATTGAGCTATCTGCAACCTTGACTGAATCAAAGATCAGGAAAGGTAAACTTTTCCGAAAAGGTGACAAGAAGCCGGTCGAAGAATCGGAACCAATCGAAGAATCAAAGATCATGGATGAACAGACTGGATCCCCTAAGAGGTCAAAGAAGCGAAAGGCTTCTCAGAACTACGCTGTGGTCGCTCACAATGATCAAGCCGTCCTCAACCAACCAGCTCAACCCCCTGCCAGGAAACCCTACAATGGAACTGCACCTTTGTGCAACCAATGTGGCCTACATCATCATGCTGGGGTGAAGTGCCGCACATGCCAAGTTTGCGGACTTATAGGTCATACATCTAGGGTTTGCCCAACCGCAGCTGCACCAAATCAAGCTGGCAACGATCCTGCTCAAGCTCGTTTTCCACCGGGATCTTGCTACAACTGTGGCGAGATGGGCCATTTTCGTAGGAATTGCCCAAGGCTTGCTAATGCAAATCCAGCGCAGGGATGAGCATATGATCAACCAGAAGACAACATCGTTTAGAAATAATCACGTCTTATGTATTATTTTCTTTTGTTGTCAAGATCCAAGAAACAGTTGTTATCGTTGTTTATAAATAAATCTTTTATTTACATTGCAATGTATTTATGTGATTGTATGTATAAACAACATATCCCCTACAATACCAACAATCAAGGAACCGCATTCCTTGAAGAACAGACTACTCCCAAATTTCTTCCATTGTATGATCTCTTGCGTTTTTCACAAAAATCCTAAGTACCCGTTTCTTCCAAGAGAAACGAAGTACGAGGTGCCAAGTTTATTGCAATCAATAACAAGATAATAACAATTAAACAACTATGTGATTATGTGCTTATGAAACATTACAAGACAAACTGTGCGGACTATGCAAGGAATTACGTAATTATGGATGCATACATTATTATGGAATTTAGTGCACAGAAACCACAGCAAGCTTTGTCATGTACCTAGAAGTTAACCCTATTCATTTCCAATTCTGATGAAGTATCCGTTGAGGAAAAATGAACTAGCTATTCATTTTTCACTTCTGAAGAATATCCGTTGAGGAAATGAATATCCGTTTATCCTTCATTTCCAATTCTGAAGAATAACCGTTGAGGAAAATGACTCCGTTTGTGCATTTTCGTTCTGAAGAGTATCCGTCGAGGGAAATGAATATCCGTTTATTTAATCCTTCATTTCCGAACCTGAGGAAACAACCGTTGGAAATGACTCCGTTAGTTCATTTTCGTTTCTGAAGATTATCCGTTGAGGAAATGAATATCCGTTGTTTAATCCTTCATTTCCGAACCTGAGGAAACAACCGTTGAAAATGACTCCGTTAGTTCATTTTCATTCTGAAGATTTGCCCGTTGAGGAAATGAATATCCGTTTGTTTATCATTTTCATTTCCATTTCTGAGGAAGCAACCGTTGAAAATGACTCCGTTTGTTCATTTTCGTTTCTGAAGATTGGTCCGTTGAGGAAATGAATATCCGTTTGTCTATCATTTTTATTTCCGTTTCTGAGGAAGCATCTGTTGAAAATGACTCCGTTTGTTCATTTTCGTTTCTGAAGATTGTCCGTTAAGGAAATGAATCCCCGTTTGTTTATTCCTTCATTTCCGCTTCTGAAGAATATTCGTTGAGGAAAATGACTCCGTTTGTTCATTTTCGTTCTGAAGAATGTCCGTTAAGGAAATGACAGGATTATGCTTTACATATCTCTGGTGGTTATCTGACACAAAGTCACAAATAGACTCCTACGAATTAATTTCGGGACGAAATTTCCTAAAGTAGGGGAGACTGTAACACCTGTGTCATTTCAACCATCAAACAAATGCCAAACCAATGAAATATTGTATTTCATACTTTGGACTTGTATAAATATATGTATCGTTTACACATATCAATTCTTGTTCGATTTCAAACTCTAAATCGCTTTCTGGAAGGTTATACGCGCACTAATGCGTAAATATAATCAGTTTAATGCAACAAACACTCCGGAATAGTGAAATAGGTTTAACATACCTTAAATAACCTTTACATAACTTAGATATAAGTTTTGGAAGGTTTGGTGTGGTGAAATCAAAGTTTATTCGCTTACAGGGACTAAATTTGACAAACTACGAAAGTATGCCAATTTGAACTGTAACAGACATTCCGGAGCATGGCCATAAGTTAAACACACCTTAAATATCCTTTACATAGCTTAGAAATAGGCTTTGAGGGGTTCGGTGTGCTAAAATAAACTTTTGGGTCATTCAGGGACTAAAAGTGTCAAAAAGTGCACAAGTTTGCATTTTCGCGCATAACTTACGTTCTGAATACATCCGGACATCCAAAAATTTATGGAAGCACTAAAATATTTTATTTTAGTGTTCGCCATAAGAAAATTCCATTCGTCACGTCATTTGGATCGTTTTTCGCGCTTATGCGCATTCTGTCGTAATTAAGCGAACATCGCGTTCGTACGACCAAACGAACCAACATCCGGCATATTTTTGAGCATGTTTTGAGTTCCCTATACTTTAACTTCATTTTAGAGCCTTGAAATGAGGTTAACGGGGTTCAAACGCATCGAAAAAGGCCTTAAAACACAACAGGGACCATTTCTGCCAACTTTGAAACATTTCTGAATCAGAGGGGTGCTAGCGTAGCGCGAGCCCTATAGGCTTTACCAGTCGCGCTACGCGACTGCCTATTCTGGACAGAAAACATGCAGAAATATCAGTTTTGCACTTTCGGGACCAGATTCGATGTATAAACAGTTGTTTAATTCACAACCACACATTCTAACATGCTTAGTCAGCGGATAAGGATGGAATTTAGGCACCATAACTTTGCAACACATGTATGGATGGAATTTAAGCACCTAAGCACCATAACTTTGCAACACATGTATGGATGGAATTTAAGCACCATAACTTTGCAACACATGTACGGATGGGATTAAGGCACGTTTTCCATGAAACGATCTTAACGGTTCGGGTATTCCTATAAATACCCCATACCCCCCATTGCTAAAATCACTAGAATTCTGATTTGAGAACCTCTAAGTTGAAACCATTGTTTCATACCTGAGATTCTTGAATCGGGATTAGCATTCGGGGACCCTTCGTAAGTATTCTTTCGTTCTTTTCCTTATTTTACTGCTTTTCGAGTCAGAAAGTCAAACTTTGTTTGACTTTCAGCGTTGACCAGTAATGGTCAATGCGAAGTTCTTTTGAACTTCGCAACGTGAGTGTAATCACGTTGGTCATAGTCCCTTGGGACTATGCCCACTGATTACCACGTTGTCTAGGGTCGTAGGGTAAGCGATCTGATGAATCGCTTATACCTCGAACCCGACCCATTTGGTCGATCATTAGGATCCGACCAAACACATTAGGTGACCATAGTAGGTAGGGAATAACCTTCCGAGGTTATACCCTATGGTCGCATCGTTTAAGTAGTTGTATGATAGGTAGTTTATATGCCTTAGGTAAATTACCAGAATACCCTTTTCATGTATAATTGGTAATTAAGCATATGTAACCTAAACCTTTGTCACATAACTGATTATGTAATATGTTTAGGCATATAACACTTGTCATAGGGCTAGTTAGGCGGTCCGAACGCGTTTCAAGCGAACGACGCGTTAAAGTAGCATAAGCTACCTAAACGGGTCGTAATGGGTCGAAATCACTCAGGTTAAGTTTCATTTAGTATGTAGGCTTTGTTAAACCAAATGACACGAGTCTCTACACTCGTTTGGTTTACAAACCCTAATGCTACCCAATCTTCCGATCTAGGTCCGGTTTATTAACATAGTTACCTATACTAGGTGCCGTTTGATATCCGCGATCTCTAGCATTGTTTAGTTGTCACTCCAGAACTACTGAGCAATCTCAGGTGAGTACATAGACCCCTCTTTTACTGTTTTCCAAACTGTTTTGGGGTGGAACACATGTGCCTACTTGTTACTTTCATGCTTTCCTGTTTTCACATCATAGACATGCTATGTTCGTTAGTACATTATAGTACACGATTTCATTACATCTTATGCTAGGTGTGCCCATTGTGTGCATTACTTAGTACATTGTTTTACATTGCTTTTCTGTTGCATATGCTTATCCAGCATATGAACACATTATACTACATATTGAACCGTTGTAATCATTTGACTATGTGATCCGTTGATATCTGTGAACCGTTTGTATCTGTGATCCGTTGATATCTGTGAACCGTTAGTATCTGTGAACCGTTTGTATCTGTGAACCGTTTATATCTGTGAACCGTTTATATCTGTGAACCGTTTGTATATGTGAACCGTTTATATCTGTGAACCGTTTGTAACTGTGAACCGTTTGTATCTGCGAACCGTGTGAACCGTATTTGACCATACATGAACATTTCTACTATTGTTAAACATTACTTTGGTGGTTTGGTTTGATTAAATGATTAAGTAACGATGCGTGTGTAATATGATACAAGCATGGTGGATACGCCGCTGGTACTTCCTATATATAAGTGTTTGTATGGTATTACATACTGTAGCGTTATTTGAATCATTTCAGTTTGAGACATAGAACATTTTATACAAATAACATACTTTTCACAAGACATTGTTTTACAAACAACTTATCTTATACAAACTCATCTTACATGGTTATTCATTTAACCATACATTATTCACTTATTTATACATATCATCCGAACTCATTGTTTTTCAAATGATTTACAAAACAAAGCAAATTACAAGGTTCATGACTATACATTTTCTCAAACATAAGTCATGGAACCTATTTTCACAAAACCTATGTATCTCACAGGCATTTTTATGCCGACGTACCTATTTTCACATGTGTTTTTCAGGAGCTGTTGCATAAGATGATCAAGATACACATAGGCAGATTTGGGCTTTAGTGACAATAAAAGATGCAAGACTAGTTAATTATGTTGTATTTTCCTTGTTTGATTAGACATTGTAACACTTATAATCAATAAAACGAAACTTCAATTGCCATGGATTTGAAACAATTAATTCTGTTACAACACTCCCCGACGTTTCCGCCACGTTTTGTATGTCTTACGTGGTCGGGGTGTGACATGTACGAGTTGATCCGAGAGTCCTTGTGGTCACCGGTTTGAATCCGAGAATGAAGGAGAGGAAATGTTGTGGTTTAGGGTTTTAGTGAGGGAGAATGGAGAGTGTGTGTGTTAGGGGAGTATGTGTGTTGTTGCCCAAAAATGCCAAGAGTGGCTATCACTAAGGTTATATACTAGCTTCCACCATGGTGCACCCTAATGGGTTCTCGAATAGGCTAAGGGGTGTGTGGCCCAACCGGCCCACATGTTGCATTGTTCACTCGAGACCACATGGTCTCGAGTCGGGTTCTTGGCTCACTTAAACCTATCACATACTATACACACGAGTATACATATAAACGTAACACATAGTCACATAAAAGGTTCACTTATCATTAATCACACAAGTTAACTAATCACATAACATTCAAGCAAGTAACATCGAGATATAATGAAAGGTTCTAAATTTCGAGTTGTCACATCATCCCCAAGTTGAAAGAAATTTCATCCCGAAATTTGGTAAGCACTCACTGAGGAAGCTAGTTAAGTTGTATGTTTTTCCTGGTTTTCCTGGGGTGTCACATACCCCACGAACTTCTAGCAACTACCCTCCTATTTCTGAAGACCCACAAATGGGTGGGCCTTCAAACACTGCGCCGGAAATCAACGTTACTCCGGCCACCTTTGCACCACTACCGCCTCCAATGGGGTTTGAAAACCCAATTCCTGCTTACCCAGATACAACTGGGTATAACCCGTTTGAGCCACAAGCTCCTACGGGTTATAACTACCAACAACTTGCCTACGACCCATACGTTGAGGCGGTTAATTATAACGCTCTCTACCCCTCACCTTTTCCACCCGCGTACCCAACCGGGTACCCTGCTTATGGGTATCAATACCCACAACCTCAAACCCAGCAACAACCTCAACCTCCACCTCAAAAACCACAACTACAAGAGATCTTACAAAGGTTGGAAGAAGTTAGACATAGGGTGGAAGAACGTGAAAGAAAGACCCATAAATTCCTTAAGGGTCTTACAAACTTCATAAAGGGGAAGAAGAAAGATCATTGAAGACCCCTACTTTTGTTTTGTAATTTTCATTTAAATTAAGTCCCTGCATGGACATTTCTTTTAAGTATTAGTCCCTGCGAGGACTTGTTTCTCATTTAGTCCCTGCGTGGACAAGTTTATTTATTTAAAGACCCGTTTAGGGCAGTTTATGTAATTCTTAGTATTTTAATGAGAAATTTTCTTTTGGAGTTTCAATTGTTATTATACATATATATGCATTATATCATTGATTAAACTATCATTTCAATTTATAATTGATCTGCCAATAAATTCCAAAAGACTGTCTTAATGATATAACCTAGCCTATATGTCAAACATTGACATGGCTATGATGGTAAAACCCTCTTAAGATAATAAATCTCTGTTAAACATCTAAGAACATGTTAACACTCCTGACAAATGTGGCTTAAGAAACTACACTAGTCATCTTAAATATTTGGATTTTTCCAAATTCTTTATATAGCCTAAATGATCAAGTGAATCATGGCTGATATCATCAAACGAGATGATTATATTAAAGCATCAATTGGTGATGTTATTGTTCCGCCTTTCGAGCCAAACTATACCATTTACATAACAAATGACAGTAGTAGTCCATGACTCTCTGTCAAAGAGGTGAAGAACTATGTTCAAACCTTAATACCCTTGATCCAATAAGATCATGACCTATAATTTAAATTGTCCAAGTGAGAAGGCCTTCTTGTGCCACGCTAATACTCTTTATGGTTTTCATAACCTAGACTAACCATAATAAAAAAGTTCAAATAAACATTCTTCAAAACTGATAAAACATATAAACCTATATGGTCTATTTATACCATGGTTAATGAATCACCGAATATGATGATTCAATATAAGACCACTTAAAAAGTTGTTGTCATTTGATATATAGCATTCAAGCTATGTCATGACTGGCTCGGATGAAGCACATAGTCACCCTACTGAAAGGAATAATGAAACTAGAATAAACGTAACGGGTGCTGATTTGCAAGCTATGATAGACACTGCTGTAACTAAAGCTGTTGGCAGAGTATTCAGAGATTCGAGTGCTACTCGCACCAAGACTCATTCAGTGGCTCATTCTAAGCCCATTTCCAAAACGCATACATCTAAGAAGGACGACTCTCAACATTCCTCAAATCAAAATAGTCAACCATCCAAGAAAATAGTGTTTGACCAGGAACCACGTTCCAAAGCTTGTTCCTATAAGTACTTTGTCTCTCGCAAACCAAGAGACTTCACTGGTGAAAAAGGTGCCATAGATTGTATGAAATGGCTAGACGAGATGGAAACACTTGTTGACATAAGTGGGTGTGCCAAGGAGGATGTCGTTAAGTTTGTATCTCAGTCTTTTAAGGGTGATGCCCTAGTTTGGTGGATGGCACTAATACAAGCCTCGGGGAAAATTCCACTTTACAATCTATCGTGGGATAAATTTGTAGAACTGATGAAAGAAACTTTCTGCCCGTAACACGAAGTGGAAAAAGTTTAATCTGATTTCCTAACTCTGGTTATGAAGAACTTAGATTGTCGAGCTTATGTTACTAGCTTCAACTCCATGTCTAGATTGGTACCTTATTTGGTAACTCCAGAACCAAAGCGTATTGCACGCTTCATTGGTGGTTTGGCTCCCGAGGTGAAGGGACATGTGAAGGCTTCAAAGCCTGCCACTTATAGGTCAGCAGTAGATCTGTCTCTATCCCTAACATTGGATGTTGTTAGGAATAAGTCTGTAAAGACTAAAGGCGAAGGAAAGAGAAAGAGAGAAGATGAAAACTCACACTGAACAGATAAGAAAAAGAAAGGTAATTATGGGTTTAAGACAAGCTCCAATCAGACGGGTGAAAAGCCCTTGTGCAAGAACTACAAGAGAAACCACTTTGGGAAATGCACTATAGATCCACAGGCTAAACCTTATGGAATCTGCAAGAAGAAAGGTCATAAAACATTGGAATGCAAGGATCTAAAAAATGCAACCTGCTATGGTTGCAATGAGAAAGGGCACATCAAGACCAATTGCCCGAAAAACGCGAAGAAGCCCGAAGAGGCTAAAAAGACAAACGCCAGAGTGTTCCAAATGAATGCCAGGGAAGTGGTGCAGGATGACAACGTTATAACAGGCACTTTCCTCATAAATGATATATATATGCTAGCGTTTTATTTAATTCAGGTGCAGATAAGTCCTTTGTAGACATTAAATTTAGTAAACTGTTGAATCTGCCTATTAAAACTGTAGACATAAAATATGAGGTAGAATTGGCTGATGATACCTTAGAAACCGCTTCAACAATTCTAGATAGATGTTTCATATCCATTAGGAATCATTCTTTTATGTTGTCCTTATTGCCAATGAAATTGGCGGGGTTTGATATAGTTATAGGCATGGATTGGTTATCATTTAACCAATCCCAAATTGCTTGTGATAAGAAACAAGTTATGATCAAAACCCCTTCTAGTGGATCAATCACTATACAGGGAGATACGCACTATGGATTGCCTGATCAAGTGTCTATGATTAAGGCATCCAGGTTTTTGAAGAATGGTTGTGTCATTTACATGGCACAGGTGATAGTAGACGTGCCAAAACCCAAGATAGAAGACATTCCAGTCATTTCCGAATACCCAGACGTCTTTCCTGAAGAGCTACCTGGTTTACCTCCCGAGAGACAAGTGTAGTTCAGAATTGATATTATACCAGTCGCAGCACCAGTCGCACGGGCTCCTTACCGCTTAGCACCGACCGAAATGAAAGAACTGAGAACCTAGTTGGATGAACTTTTGGAGAAAGGCTTTATTCAACCAAGCTCGTCACCTTGGGGAGCACCCATTTTGTTTGTAAAGAAGAAAGATGGTTCAATGCGGCTATGCATTGATTACAGCGAGCTCAACAAAGTAATAATCAAGAATCGCTATCTATTGCCCAGGATCGACGATCCATTTGATCAGCTACAGGGGGCAAGTTTCTTCTCAAAGATTGATCTAAGGTCGGGGTATCATCAATTAAAAGTCAGAACTGAAGATGTACATAAGACTGCGTTTAGAACAAGGTATGGCCACTATGAGTTCTTAGTGATGCCTTTCGGGCTCACTAATGCACCTGCAGCATTCATAGACCTCATGAATCGAGTCTGCAAGCCGTATCTGGATAAGTTTGTCATTGTCTTCATCGATGACATACTTATTTATTCCAAGAGTCAATCCGATCACAAGAAACATCTCCGATGAATTCTCAAACTTACGCAACAAGAAAAGCTTTACGCAAAATTCTCCAAATGTGAATTTTGGCTTTGCGAAGTCCAATTCCTTTGACATGTGGTAACTGAGCGTGGTATCCAGGTGGATCCCGCTAAAATAGAAGCAATCATGAATTGGAAAGCACCTAAGACACCTACTGAAATACGCAGCTTCTTAGGATTGGCAGGATATTACAGAAGATTCATTGAAAACTATTCAAGGATAGCTGCACCTCAAACTGCTTTAACCCGCAAGAATGTGAAATTTGACTGGGGTCCCAAACAACAAGAGTCCTTCGAGGTCCTCAAACAAAAGTTAAGCAATGCCCCTGTGTTGATGCTACTGGAAGAAATAGAAGAATTCGTTGTCTATTGTGATGCTTCGCACACGGGCATGGGATGTGTGCTTATGCAAAAAGGCAAGGTGATTGCCTACGCATCTCGACAACTAAAGGTGCATGAAAAGAACTACACCATCCACGACTTGGAATTGGGTGCCGTTGTATTTGCACTTAAACTATGGAGACATTACCTGTATGGAACTAAATGTGTGATATACTCTGATCACAAAAGTCTCCAACACTTGTTTAGCCAGAAAGATCTCAACATGAGACAGCGCCGTTGGATGGAAACATTGAATGATTACGATTGTGAAATTCGCTACCATTTTGGTAAAGCAAATGTGGTTGCAGATGCTTTAAGCAGGAAAGAAAGAGTCAAACCTATACGGATCAATGCTAAGAGTATTGAACTAAAGAACAGTCTAAATGAGAAGTTGTTGACAACACAAAAAGAAGCTGTAATGGAGGAAAACCTTCCAGAAGAAAGATTAGGTGCAACTATTGATCTGTTGTCACCTGGGAATGATGGAATCCTCAGATTAAATGGTCGAATCTGGGTTCCAATTCATGGAGAACTTAGAGATATAATCCTCTAAAAAGCTCATAATTCCAAATACTCAGTCCACCCGGGAAGTGACAAAATGTATCAAGATTTAAATGCAAACTATTGTTGGATGGGTTTGAAGAAATCCATAGCCACACATGTAGCTAAATGTTTGACATGCTCCCAGGTTAAAGCCGAACATCAAAGGCCGTCAGGATTACTACAACAACCAGAACTTCCCACATGGAAGTGGGAGATGGCAACCATGGATTTCATCACCAAGTTACCTAAGACAAGACATGGAAATGATACAATATGGGTCATAGTTGACGGACTGACTAAGTCGACTCATTTCTTACCCATCAAGGAGACTCATAGCTCCGATAAACTAGCTCAATTGTATGTGGATGAGATTGTGTCTCTCCACGGATTGCCTGTATCTATTATATCCGATAGGGATACTAGATACACTTCTCATTTTTGGAAAAGTTTCCAACAATCCTTAGGCACTCGTTTGAATTTCAGTACTGCTTATCATCCTCAGACGGATGTACAAAGTGGGCGTACGATTCAAACACTCGAAGACATGCTTCGGGCATGTGTCATTGATTTAGGTGGAAGTTGGGATGATCATCTTCCCTTGATTGAGTTCTCATACAACAACAGTTACCATACGAGCATTCAGGCTGCGCCTTTCGAGGCCTTATATGGAAGAAAATGTAGAACGCCCGTTTGTTGGGCGAAAGTTGGGGAAACCCAGCTATCAGGACCTGAGATAGTCCTTAAGACGACAAACAAGATTGTTCAGATCCGTGATCGTCTAAAAGCTGTCAGAGACAGGCAGAAAAGCTACGTAGATAAAAAGGCGCAAACCTCTAAAATTCGAGGTAGGAGATAAAGTGTTACTCAAAGTGTCACCTTGGAAAGGAGTAATGCGATTTGTTAAAAAGGGAAGCTAAGCCCAAGATACATCGGACCATTCGAGATCATCGAATGTGTCAGGAATGTGGCTTATAAGCTGAACTTACCTGAAGAGCTTAGTGGAATTCACAATGTGTTCCACATCTGTAACTTAAAGAAATGTCTAGCTGATGAGTCGCTAGCAATGTCTCATAAAGACGTACAGATAGATGAAAGCCTGAGGTTTGTCTAGAAACCTATATCGATCAAGGATCGACAGGTTAAAAAGCTTCAAAGGAAGCATGTGCCGATTGTGAAGGTGAAATGGGATGCCTGTAGAGGCCCAGAATATACATGGGAAGTTGAATCCACTATGCGACAGAAGTACCCTTATTTATTTTAGTAAATCTCGAGGTCGAGATTTCTTTTAAGGGGGTGAGGATGTAACAACTCGCAAAATTATACCCAATAATGTAAAGACACGTGTCATAAACCCTAAACGAGTAATAAGTTAACTTTGAAAGGCTAAAGATGTCAAACCGTGAAAATACGTATGCGGAGAGACTAAAAGTGTCAACATGCTAATTTATGCCTCTGAGTGATTTTTTTTATCAAACTTGGGGCTTTATAATGTTAAAACATGCTCTCGGGAATGATTAATATTGAATATAAAAGTTGAGGGGCCAAATATGTAAAGTTTAAAAATTTAGTTCTCTGATCAATCGCATACGGATCGTAAAAAGTTCACGCTTACGGTCCGTAAGGACTGTATCTGGGCGAAACAATTAAAAAGCGGTTACGGACCGTATGATGTATATGCTTACGGTCCGTAAAGACTGTATCTGGGCAGAAGTTTTGGACAGCTTCAGGTTTGTCACCTTATACACATATAACTCGATACCAGGGGCTGTTAGCTATTTTGGGACACGTATATGGACACTTGTTAAGCTCTCCTAACTCCCCTGGACACCAGGTAGCAACATAAGACCCTCCCTTGCACTATAAATAGGTGCCATGCCCCTCATTTATCCTTGCTCATTCAAAAATTACAAACTCTTCTCTCTAGCTTGGTTTCTCTGAGGTTCCTGATCAAAAGGAAGCTCTCCATAGTTCAAGTTTCGAGCTAGGACCCTTTGTAAGTGTCCTTAGCCTCCTTAGTTTGGTTTTTATGCATTTTAAAAGCCGAAAGTCAAAGTTGCCGCAATTCGGCTTTGACTTTCGGTTTAGACCTAAACGGTCCAGCCATTGTTCGAGGCGAATATGGCTACGTGATCGTAATTAGGTAAGTGTTAATCCCTCAAAAGGGAACCTCCTAATTTCCACGTTTACTTAGTTAATTTTCGGGTCAAAGTAATTAACATAAAAAGTCAAACGGGTCAGTTTTTAAATAAATTCAAATCCGATAATGTAGAGGTTATAAAATATGTTTTATCACTCTAATAACTTGGTAAATATTATTAGAACATGTCTATGCATGTTCAACCCGACAATTCTAAGTTTAGGGTCGGTTCGCAACCGAAAGTCGCAAAAGCTTGACTTTTGCTTTGATTTTCAGTACTGACCCGAATTAGCTTATTTCCTTTATGTTTTAACGTTCCTTTGTGACCATATTATGTAGTAGTATAATCCTCTGAGATTATATTACATGGTCACCTAGTAATCTGAGTTTATTTACTTGATTCTGTTATTATGCTTAATGTTGACTAAAATGCCCTTTTTGCCAAAAATGAGATTTTTAACATAAACAAACAAGCAAATTAATTATATTCTGATTAGTAATATTATTTAACATATTTTGACATTAATAATTGATATTCGTTAAATTACACATACTCTACTCCCCTATTTTACGCGTTTTCGGCCATAAAACCAAGGATTAGACACTTAATCGTGTATGTTTTTATTTACAGGCCTTAAAAAGCGTGCCGAACCAGAAGATGAAGAAAACGAGGATTTTCCAAGTGAATCGGCAGAGATACGAAGATTCTGTTGAGTTAAGTGATGTTGGCATGGCAGTGCCGATTTTGGCACGACAGTGCCATCCCGAAGACCAGGCCTATAGCTCGACATGCACGGCCAGTGCGGCTGGAAGTGCTAGCCACTATTGGCACGACAGTGCCAATCTTGAAAACCTGCCCAGATCTGCTGACGTCACAAGATCTCATGAACAGTGCATGGCCGTGCCGATTGAAAAAGTTATAAAAAACAGCAGAGGGCATTCTGGTCAAAAGACTGGACTTTTGGGAGCTCTTCAGGCGATTTATTGGCTCCAGAGGATACGTCTTTTGCCCGATTCAAGCTATCATCCTGCCTAGAAGCTCCGTTACTATCCGGGCCTTCAATCTTGTGCTTGTTTATGGTTTGATTCTTGAATCTATCTCTCCATTATTTTGTTATGATCCAAGCATTTTGGTTGATGTTTTATGTATTATTGTAGCCTACGGGCAAAAACACTAGTATTCCTAGCTTCATAAACAACCATTAGCATGTTAATCAAGTTTGTAATGACACTTAGCACTTTCTATGTTAATCCTTGATGATTAGTTTGCAACCTTGTTTATTGATGTTGGATTCTTGATTATAGTTAATTATCTTGGATGATTAGTATGTGGTTAGTTGAGATATTTGCAAAAAGAAGCTTAATTAATCATTCATTAGTAGACTTTTAACTTGTTTAAAATGTTTACACCATGAAACTAAAAATGGTTAGTGGTTTAATAAGGGGTAATTAATATTAATCAAGAATGTTTTCCCTCACTGAAGGACCTTAATGGGTTAGATGGTGTTGTTATGAATTATTGACATAAGTTGTACACTTTGTTAGTAATTTAGGCCAAAATTGCTTTCTTGGTGGATTTATATTCAAGATTTGTAAAATGAACTTGGTTGTGATTTAATCTAGTTTATGCTTGTCTCGGTGGTTACATTGTGTTCATCGGTGTCGCTTTCCTTGATTAAGTGAGGTTAGAAAACTCCTAACGGATGACTAGCTTATCTTTAAGGGATTTCCATAGACATTCATCAATAGGGCATTAAAGAACAATTTTAGGTGGTTAAAGTGTGTTTATCGTCTAAACTTCAGCACTGCTTATCATCCTCAGACGGATGGTCAAAGCGAGCGTACGATTCAAACACTTAAGGATATGTTACGAGCTTGTGTTATTGACTTAGGTGGAAGTTGGGATGACCATCTTCCATTGATTGAATTTTCGTACAATAATAGCTATCATTCAAGTATTCAAGCAGCGCCTTTCGAAGATTTGTATGGAAGAAAGTGTAGAACGCCAATTTGTTGGGTGGAAGTTGGAGATGTCCAACTATCAGGACCTGATATAGTCCTGGAGACAACGGACAAGATTGTTCAGATCCGTAATCATCTTAAAGCTGCCAGGGATAGGCAGAAAAGCTACGCGGAAAAAAAAGTTAAACCTCTGAGATTCGAGGTAGGTGATAAAGTGCTACTCAAGGTGTCACCCTGGAAAGGGGTGATGCGTTTTGGCAAAAAAGGCAAGCTTAGCCCAAGATACATAGGACCATTTGAGATCATTGAATGTGTCGGAACTGTAGCTTACAAGCTAAATCTGCCAGAAGAACTTAGTGGAATTCATAATGTATTCCACATCTGCAACTTAAAGAAATGTCAAGCCGATGAATCGCTAGCAATGTCACATAAGGACGTGCAGATTGATGAAAGTTTGAAGTTCATTGAAAGACCTTTGTCAATCGAGGATCGACAGGTCAAGAAGCTTCGAAGAAAACATGTACCGATTGTGAAGGTAAAATGGGATGCCCGTAGAGGCCTAGAATACACGTGGGAGGTTGAATCCACGATGAAACAGAAATACCCTCATTTATTTCAGTAAATCTCGAGGTCAAGATTTCTTTTAAGGGAGTGAGGATGTAACACCTCGCCAAATCATGTCCAATATAATGAAGACACGTGTCATGAAGGTTAAATGTGTAACGAATTAATCTGGAAGGACTACAATTGTTAAACAATGTAAATATGTAAGTGAAAGGATCCAAAGTGTCAACATGCCATTCTTGTGCCTCTGATTGACCTCACACGATGTCCGTATTCTTTAAAGAATAAATTGTCGGACATAGAGAGTCATTTGTGCTTAAATTAAGGATCTTACGAAACATAGGGGTTAAAAGTGTCAACATGTTAAATGTTACCTCTGAATGACCTTTTAACGATCCCAAAAACATTGTAATATATGTATATTTTTCTCCCAAGAATATTGGATAGTAATTTCATGGAGTTTCGATGAAAACAAGACCTTTCGGGTGATCTCATAACTAACCGGGAGCTTAACGGAGTTAATATGTGACCCAAGGCCCTTAATAGTTAATTATGAGGGTCAAAAGTGCAATAAAAGAAAGTTATTTAAACTTAAAATGGACCAGGGACTGAAATTGCAAAGTTTTAAAACTTTTTACCTGAGCAGATGGTTTTCGCGGCCCGCGTAGACTCCCTTTGAGTCTTACGCGGCCCGCGTGAGAAGTGCCAGTGACCAAAAAGAAGACAACTGCATGTTGCAGCCTGTTACACCGCCATTGCATGGCTGAATTCGATACCAGGGACTGAGCAAATGGTTTTTCATGCACTAGGGACACCTGGGAACATCTGAAAACAACATAGGGACAAATGGATTAATCTTGGAACATCTAATTTCCTATATAAAGGACTTGGTTCTTGAGTTCATTTGCACATTTGAAGTTTACTCTTCAAAACTCATTCTCTGGAGCTTCCTGGTGTTCAAGAAAGCTTCCTTCTATTCCTAATTCGTGCTAAGCACTCTAGTAACTGTTCTTAGCTTCCTAAGTTCAAGTTTTATTAGCTTAATGACCGAAAGTCAAAGTTATCTTAATTAAGCTTTGACTTGGTGATTAATCACTAACGGTCCATCCATTATTCGAATTGAAAGTGGCTATGAGTTGGTAATTATGTAGGTAATAAACCCTTAAAAGGGCACCTACTGATTATCACTTTTACGTGGTCAATTGTCGGGTCAAACTATTTAATAAAAAGTCAAACGGATCAGTTTTTTTTAAATTAATTCATAACTAATAATGTAGAAGTTATGGAACATGTTTTAACATTAAAATAACTTGGTAAATAATATAAGAACATGTTTAGGCATGTTCAACCCGACAATTCTGAGTTTACGCTCGGTTCGCAACCGAAAGTCGCAAAAGTAGACTTTTGTTTTGACTTTCAGTTCTGACCCGATTTAGCTTGTTTTAGATATGCCTTAGGGTTCCTTAAGGGCCATATTACATGTTAGTATAACCCTCTGATATTATACTACATGGTTCCTTTGAAATCCGAATCATTTGCATGTTTCCGTTAAATGCTTAAAAGTTGACCATTATGACCTTTTGATATAAAAACGAGATTTTTAGAAATGTGAGTGGAAAAAACCTTTATTACTAATATCTAAGTATGTCCTAAAATTTGACATCAGTTCATGGTCTAAAATAGAAGTTATGCGAGATATCGTAAAATGAAAGCTTTTTATTAATTTAATGGCATTTTTAGTATAAAACACATTTAAACCCAAATTTTGACACCAAACTTTCTACCCACTGATGTAATATAATTTTTAGGGATTTTTGGAAATTTTTATTAAATTTTAAACTGATCATAACATAGAGCTCTTGCATAGGCTCGGTAATTGACGACAATGCCCTTTTCGCTAATAAAATGGGTTTTACACATCAAATGCATACCAAACCTTTTTCTACTGATTTTATACATTAAATAAATTATTTTAAACAGTAGAGGCTGATCAAAATCTCAGATTTCCTTAATCAACCCGAATATCGTCAAAAACCGACTTTTATGCGATTTAGGCGCATAGTATGGTTTAAAACCATATTTGGCACCTAAGGCTTGTTACCTACTGATGTTATGGATAGATTTTTATACTTTAATAGTAAGTATAAGTCTTGAACTCATATTTCCAATTTTGACCCTTATAGCTTGTGTAAAATGACCAAAATGCCCCTACGGTGCATAGTTTGGCCATAAATGATAAATTTCACATATATAAGATATCTTACTGATGTAACTTGTTAAAATAAATATTTTTACTGATTATTTTAGACCAGAACCTTAGATTACTATTTAACCTCTTTTATAAACATTAAAATGACCAAAATACCCTTACAGGACTTAAATTGATTTTAAATTCGTTTTGGGCATAATGGAAGATATCCTACTGATATCATAACTTATTTAAATCATATTAACTTGTGAAACCTGTACATGATTCATTTGGTTACCCGTTATGTATATTCGCGTTCGGTACGGTTTATGTAACTAGTTTGCATAAGTTAACCGAAACGGGTCAAACCTTATCATTTCAACTTCAAAATACAGAATGTATTTAGTTTACCCATTTTATACAAGTCTTAATACTTGTCGAGTCTAAATCACATTCTAATCCGGTCTTCGCTTAATCTTGCGTTTTGAACAGTAAACCTTTCATTAAACCTAATCGGTCTAAGTTTAAACTTAAGTAAGACCCGTTAGGAATCTAATAGGTTATTAAAACCTTCGTTCTAGATTTAGGAGCCCAGTAAAAGCTACTTGTGCTTTCTGATTGATATACGGCTGAGAATAAAATTATATTTTAGCTCAGGTAAATACTTTTAACTTATTTTCTGTTAAACGGGCTTGGGATACGGTATTATAATAATACCGCTTGGTCGGGTATTGAATCTTTCATCGATTAGTGGTTAAATCATTGAAATAACCCGTTTTAATCTATTTTGTTTGGTACAATGCCTTTGGGGGGGTTAATGACCGTGTCCTGGATATCCTCGGCTCATTCATCGAATGGCCACGACTTAAGCACGGGGTGTGGGCATACACCTGACAGTTGCGTATGTAAAAGATATAACCACTCGTTGAGGATAACTCGCCGTGGGATTATATAGTGGTGTTTCTATTAATCTTTAACCCGGTACTTCTAACCCGGGCTATTGAATGGACGACAAACATATAAATCTGTATATAAGATTTTTTTGAAAATAATTGTCCCAAGTTAAAAAATATTTTATGCCTTGTGCATCCAAACCAATTTTATAAATACTTTTCAAAAGAGTCAGTTAAATGTATTTACCAGTGTAAACTGACGTATTTTTCAAAAAGGTTAAGTGCAGGTACTACGCGTAATGGGCTGGCTACTCCTAGTATCAAAAAAAGAGTCTTGCAAGCTTTTGATGCTTAAATCTGTTGAACAATATTTATTTTTATTTTAGATCCGCCTGTGGATCCACTTACAATCCGTTGTGTAATATTTTATGTTACTTTCAACTCGGTTTGTATAATTTACTTTTAGACTTCCGCTGTGCGTTTAAACTGTGATTATTGACCATGATGATATCAACTACGTCACGATACTCCCCACCGGTAATACGTGGAAATATCGGGGTGTGACAGGTTGGTATTAGAGCCAACATTGAGTGAATTAAACACAAGCCTTTTGTGTTTAATCTCAATGACACAGTTGCACATTCCTCGACTTCCGAGTCTAGGCTAATGACTTAGGAACAAAGACAATGCCGCCACGTTTCAGAGGAAGAGGCAAAGCACCAATAACTGCAGCGAATGATCACGAAGCCGGGCCTTCTCACCGGCGAACACCTTCAGCAACTTTTAGCTCTAGTCCCCAGGAGGATTGGAGAACTTATCTGGAGCTGGTGAGACGCTCTGTCTCGCTCAGTTCCTCACCATCATATCACGTTTCAGTCGGGCTCCATCAAAACAACGAGTCCGACCACTCTCACCACTCCTTCATACCGTTGCATCGGTCGAGTTCACATCGTGCCTTTCAGGACCCGACCCCATACTTTCATAGCCGGTTCAACCCGGTGAACGTGAATGAAGAACCAATGGGCCATAACCCATTGGGACCAGAAGACCACTTTCTTGAAGCCCAGGATATGGATATGGACGAAGATCCAGATCCAGAAATGCCGCCATCTGGGACGCCGACTCATCCCATCGAGATTTCTGACGAATCATCTTTTCATGGTTCGCCATACAGGGGCCCAGACAGTTTTGCTGAAAGATGGGCCACATACAACTGGGAGTACACTCCCCCTTTCAACCCACCTCAACAACAGCAGCTGGATCCCTCTGAGGATTCGCATTTCCAGGCAGTTACTCCATCGCCACCGCAGCCGCTAGAGCAACAGCTGCCGCCCGAACCTCCGAGGTGAAGAAGATCAGGTGCACGGATGTCCATGCGAAGGGGGGATTTCCACTTCAGCACCCCTCAACTGATGCAGATTATATTAATATTTATTTTTATTATTATTTAGATTTCAATTTCCTATTTTATCTTATTTGTTTCCTAGTTACATTATGATTTAACCTATAAGTAGGGAGCTAGGGTTTATTGTTTATTTAGTTTTTGATTGAATTTTAAGAGAAAAGAACGTTGTTCTTTGAACCTTTCGGTTCGTTTATCGTCTTTGATTAATCAATCGTTCTTGAGCCATTTGATTGCACTCGAAACTGAATCAGTTGGTATCAGAGCTTTGGTTTTCAAATGGCTCGACGTGATAGTGATTACTCTTGTGTTCGTAGAATCGCCGACCGAGGAAACGAAAAAGATAGTCCTGACTCACGTGCTCGGGGAGAAGACCGATATCTTACCCGCAGAATCGCCGACCGAGGCAGTGGAAGAGTTGGTGTTGATCCATGGGATTTTGAGATCAGAAGACTCTGTCGAGGAGTTCGAGACCTCGAGTTACAACTCGAGATCCGACGACTTAAGCAACGGGTCCGAGATCTTGAGGCATCATGGTTGACTTGGGAGGAAACTGAACTGGGAGGATTTTTCTGGGACGATTCAACCAGGGAAGAGGAGGATCCTTTTGAAGGCGACCATATCTATAATGTGTCACCCATGTTTGATCAATATGATTTCGATGAAGAAGAATGTTCGTTGGTGAAAACGCTTCTTAACGGAATTATTGTGCAAGATGATGAAGATGTTATAAATAAAGAGAATTTTGATTGTGATGCTAGGCATCAAGTGCAGAAATATTCAAAGATTTCTTTAGGTAACCTTATTGGATTTTTGAAGGATGTCGTGGCTACAAAAGGTCGTGCTACGGTGACCACCGATGGTGATATTGTGGCTAACAGTGGTCAACCACTTTCCTTGGATGACCCAAAGATCTCACAAGTAAGTTTGGGAGGTTTGAATTTTACCCATCACATTACCATATCTCCTTCAAATTTGCAATTTGAAAATATGGAAAAGAATAAAATTTCGATTGTGCGAGATATATCTTACGCGAAAAAAGATGAAGATCCATGTGAACAAAAAATAATTTTGAAAAGTCAAATGGTGGGGTCCAATAGAAAAATTGTTGATGAGAAATTCATGGCATCTCAAGATAAGTTGAAAATTCAAATGAAAGATATTGATTTTTGTGACAATTACCCGATTTATCTTTCCTCAGTTCTGGATAATACCGAAAATAAAGATGGTGTAGATTCCATGCATATTAATAGGCCACGTCATGGTATGGATGCCAATTTGAAAAACGTGGAAGCTTCATATCAAATGGATATATATTGTGGGCCACAAGAACATGCTAAAATAGTTGGAGAACCATGCAAAATTATGTTGGAAGTGGGCTTGCTAGCTAATGGAAATAATACAAAGAAACTAGGGGATTGTGTGCCTTTTATATGCAACAATAATCGGCAACACATGGCAGACTCTATTAAAGTGTCGATTGTGAACATGAGTTGGTCTAATGTTGCATTTGACCCGGATGGTACAAGTCTAGAGTCGGGCAAGATGATCAAAGAAGTTGGACTGTTTAACCGGGTCGTCACAATAATAATTCAGAACCGGGTTGATGTTCCTTTTGATCCAGGTGGCTTTGGCTCAAAAACAAAACTCGAGGACGAGTTTTTCTCGAAGAGGGGGAGAATGATGCAGATTATATTAACATTTATTATATATTTAGATTTCAATTTCCTATTTTATCGTATTTTTTTCCTAGTTACATTATGATTTAACCTATAAGTAGGGAGCTAGGGTTTATTGTTTATTTAGTTTTTGATTGAATTTTAAGAGAAAAGAACGTTATTCTTTAAACCTTTCGGTTCGTTTATCGTCTTTGATTAATCAATCGTTCTTGAGCCATTTGATCGCACTCGAAACTGCATCACCAACACTCTAGTGGCAGCCACTACCCGCCACTGTATGAAGACCCGCAAATGGGTGGGCCTTCAAACCCAGTTTCTGAAGGCGACTATGCGCCAGTCGCACCACCACCACCACACATGGGTTATGATAACCCAATTCCTTCTTACGCCAGTGCAGCGGCTTAACCCTTTTGAGCAGCCAGCTTATCCTGGCTACAACTACTACAATGCCCCTGCCGTCGACCCATACCTCGAGGCGGCCAACTACAATGCCCTCCACCCTGAGGGATCCTTCGCAGCTTCATACCAGTCTGGGTACCAAGCATATGGGTATCAATACCCACCACCTCCTCAACCTCCACAGCAGCAGCCGCCGCAGCCATCACTGATTCAACCACCGCAACAATAGGAAATCCTTCAACGGTTGTACGAGGTGGAGCAACAGGTGCAGGAGGAGCGTAGGAGCCGCCGGGGTCTACTTAAGGGTTTGGCAGACCTAATAAAGGGGAAGAAGAAGAGGGATTATTAAAATCCTTATTTATTTTATTGTTTATTTCAATTAAGTCCCTGCGTGGACAATTTTATTTATGTACTCAGTCCCTACGTGGACTTGTCTTTCTTTATTCAGCCATTACATGGGCAAGTTATATATTTAAAAGTCCCGTTTAGGGAATCTATGTACTTCTTCCAATTTATGGAATGTTTTAAATTTAAAATTTCATTTTGTCATTATATATATGAATATATTGTATGAAATAAATCAAAATATCGTTCCAATTTACAATTGATCTGCCATTAATTATTAAAAGGAATCTTAAAAGGTATAACCTAGCCTATATGTCATTTTAGATATGGCTATGATGGTAAAACCTATTTAAAAGATTCAAATCCTTGTTTACATCTGAAAACATGTTAGCACTCCTGGCAGACGTGATTCAGTAAAGTCACGCATGTCATCCTTATATTGGGATTTTCCAATCCCTTATCTAGCCTAATGATCTAGAAATCATAGGTTCAAATCATCAATTAAGATGATCATATATTAAACATCCATTAGTGATGATGTGCCAACGGGCCACAGTTATTGTCTTATAAGACAAAAGACAGTTGTTGTCTATGACTCCCTGTCAGAAAAGGTGATGAACTATGTTCAAACCTTAATGCCTTGATCTTCTAAGATCTTGGCTTATAATTTAAAAATGTCCTTGTGACTAGGCCTTTTGTGCCACTAATAATATCCTTAATGTTTTATAACTGGGATAAATCATAATGAAAAGTTTAAAATAAATATGATTAACAAAATAACCAATATGGTTTGTATTTACCATGGTTAGTGAATTGTCAAAATGACAATTCCATAATAAGACTTCGGAATAAATTATTGTCATCATTTTTATGTAGCAATCAAGCTACATGGCTGAATCAGAAGAGGTTAACAGTCACCCCAGGGAGAGAAATGATACCACCAGAGTAAACATAGCTGGTGCAGATCTTCAAGCATTGATAGACAATGCTGTTACTAGAGCTCTTGACAGATAGTTCAAGGAATCAAGTGGTACTCGCACTAAGACTCAATCTGTGGCTCATAGTAAGCCCCCTTCTAAAACGCATGAGTCAAAGAAGGACGATGCTCATCACTCATTAAATCAAAGAAGTGTTCCATCCAAACAAACTGTGTTTAAACAGGAGCCACGTGTTAAGGCTTGCTCATACAAATATTTCGTCTCTTGCAAGCCAAGAGACTTCACAGGAGAGAAAGGAGCCACTGATTGTATGACATGGCTAGATGAGATGGATACCGTAGTTGACATTAGTGGTTTTGCAGAACAGGACATTGTGAAGTTTGTTTCACAATCTTTTAAAGGTGAAGCTTTAGCTTGGTGGAGGTCCCTAATCCAAGCTACAGGAAAGATCCCATTGTATAATCTGACTTGGGATCAATTTGTTGCATTGATCAAGGAAAACTTCTGCCCACAGCACGAGGTGGAGAAAATCGAGACCGACTTCTTGACTCTGGTCATGAAGAACTTGGATTATCAGGCATATCTTAAGAGATTCAACACCATGTCTCGATTGGTTCCTTATTTAGTCACACCGGAATCGAAGCGCATTGCTCATTTTATTGGAGGATTAGCTCCAGAAATCAAGGGAAACGTGAAAGCATCCAGACCTACCACATTCAGGTCAGTGGCAGATCTGTCTCTATGTCTCACACTGGATGCTATCAGAAACAAATTTGCCAAGGTTTCTGATGAAGGAAACCAAAGCGGGAGGATGAGAGTTCTCATCGCTCCGACAAGAAAAGGAAAGGGAACTCAGATCACAAGAAGAGTTCCGGGTTTAAAAAGGACAACCAACAGTCAGGTGAGAAACCCAAATGCAAGACCTGCCAAAAGCACCATTTTGGAAAGTGCAGGTGCGAAACAAAATCTCAGTCGCAGTCGCAGCCTAGAATTTGTGGAATCTGCAAGTCTAAGGAGCATAAGACCCTAGATTGCAAGAAAATGAAGGACGCAACTTGTTACAACTGTAACGAGAAGGGGCATAAACCAATTGCCCCAAATATGCAAAGAAACCTGAAGAGGTTAAAAAGACCAATGCTCGGGTTTTTCAGATGAATGCTTAAGAGGCCATTCAGAACGACAATGTGATAACAGGTACCTTTCTTATCAATGATGTTTATGCTAGAGTATTGTTTGATTCGGGTGCAGACAAGTCTTTTGTAGACAATAAGTTTTGTAAATTGTTAAATCTGCCTGTTAAAACCCTAAGCATAAAGTATTAAGTAGAATTAGCCGATGGTACTATAGAGACTGCTTCAACCATTCTAGATGGATGTTTTATATCCATTAGGAATCACTCTTTTCCGCTATCCTTGCTTCCATTGAAATTGGCAGGATTCGACATAGTAATAGGCATGGATTGGTTATCTCATAACCAAGCCCAAATTGTATGTGATAAGAAGCAAGTGGTTATCAAGACTCCTTATGGTGAGCCACTTATGATTCAAGGAGATACTCAGTATGGACTGCCTAAGCAAGTATCTATGCTTAAGGCATCAGGATGTTTGAGGAAAGGTTGTGTCATTTACATGGCACAGGTAACCATTGATGAACCAAAGCCCAAGATCGAAGACATCCCCGTTATTTCTGAATATCCAGATGTTTTTTCTGAAGAACTACCTGGCTTACCTCTAGATAGGCAAGTGGAGTTAAGAATCGATATCATTCCTGGAGCAGCACCAATTGCAAGAGCACCTTATCGGTTGGCACCGACTGAGATGAAAGAGTTAAGGACTCAGTTGGATGATTTGTTGGCAAAGGGTTTTATTCGACCTAGCTCGTCCCCTTAGGGAGCTCCGATTCTATTTGTGAATAAGAAGGATGGATCGATGCGTTTATGCATTGATTATCGCGAGCTGAACAAGGTTACAATCAAGAACAGATATCCATTACCCATGATCGATGATCTATTCGATCAACTGCAAGGGGCAAGTTATTTCTCCAAGATTGATTTAAGGTCAGGTTACCATCAACTAAAGGTCAGAGATGAAGATGTACATAAGACTGCATTCAGAACTCGTTATGGTCATTACGAGTTCTTGGTGATGCCTTTCGGGCTCACTAATGCACCAGCAGCGTTCATGGATCTCATGAATCATGTTTGCAAACCTTATTTGGACAAGTTTTTCATTGTTTTTATTGATGATATACTTATATATTCAAAGAATCAGGCTGATCATGAAAGACATCTCCGATGTATCCTTAAACTTCTGCAGCAAGAGAAGCTCTACGCCAAGTTTTCAAAATGTGAGTTTTGGCTTCGGGAAGTCCAATTTCTTGGACATATGGTAAGTGAGCGAGGTATCCAGGTGGATCCCGCTAAGATTGAAGCGATTATGAATTGGCAAGAGCCTAAGACTCCTATAGAGATACGCAGCTTCTTGGGTCTAGCAGGATATTACAGGCGTTTCATCGAAAACTTTTCAAGGATTGCCGCACCTCTAACATCGTTAACTCGCAAGAATATCAAGTTTAACTAGGGTCCCAAGCAGCAAGAATCCTTTGATATTCTTAAGCAAAAGTTAAGCAATGCACCTGTGCTGACATTGCCAGAAGGAATTGAAGAATTTGTGGTTTATTGCGACACATCGCACATAGGTATGGGTTGTGTGCTTATGCAGAAGGGCAAAGTTATTGCATATGCTTCCCATCAATTAAAGGTGCACGAGAAGAATTACACCACCCACGATTTGGAGTTCGGTGCCGTTGTATTTGCACTGAAGCTTTGGAGGCATTATCTTTATGGGACTAAGTGCGTGATCTATTCTGATCATAAGAGCCTTCAGCATATGTTTAATCAGAAGGACCTTAACATGAGATAGCGTCGATGGATGGAGACACTAAATGATTATGACTGTGAAATCCGATATCATCCAGGAAAAGCGAATGTAGTCGCTGATGCTTTGAGCAGGAAGGAAAGGGTTAAGCCCATTAGGATCAACACCAAGAGAATTGAATTAAAGAACAACTTGAATGAAAGGTTGTTAGCTGCTCAAAAGGAAGCTGTATTAGAAGCTAACTATCCGAACGAGAAGTTAGGCGTAACTGCTGAGCAATTATCATATGGCAAGGATGGAATCCTAAGATTGAATGGTCGAATATGGGTTCCAATTTATGGAGGACTTCGAGATGTGATTCTTCAAGAAGCTCAGAGCTCCAAATATTCAGTTCATCCTGGCAGTGATAAGATGTACCAAGATTTGAAGGAAAATTATTGGTGGATAGGTTTGAAGAAATCTATAGCCACTTATGTGGCTAAATGTCTGACGTGCGCACAAGTTAAAGCAGAACATCAAAAGCCATCAGGTTTGCTACAACAGCCTGAACTTCCCACTTGGAAATGGGAAATGGTAACCATGGATTTTATCACTAAGTTACCAAAGACAAAGCACGGAAATGATACTATTTGGGTTATAGTCGATAGGCTGACCAAGTCAGCCCACTTCTTGCCTATTAAAGAAACTCACAGCTCCGATAAGCTACCTCAATTGTATATGGATAAGATAGTATCTCTCCACGGTGTGCCAGTATCTATTATCTCTGATAGGGAGACAAGATACACATCACATTTTTGGAAAAGTTTTCATCAATCCCTAGGCACTCATCTAAACTTCAGCACTGCTTATCATCCTCAGACGGAAGGTCAAAGCGAGCGTACGATTCAAACGCTTGAGGATATGTTACGAGCTTGTGTTATTGACTTAGGTGGAAGTTGGGATGACCATCTTCCGTTGATTGAATTTTCGTACAATAATAGCTATCATTCAAGTATTCAAGCAGCGCCTTTCGAAGCTTTGTACGGAAGAAAGTGTATAACGCCAGTTTGTTGGGCGGAAGTTGGAGATGTCCAACTATCAGGACCTGATATAGTCCTGGAGACAACAGACAAGATTGTTCAGATCTGTGATCGTCTTAAAGCTTCCAGGGATAGGCAGAAAAGCTACGCGGATAAAAGGCGTAAACCTCTGAGATTCGAGGTAGGTGATAAAGTGCTACTCAAGGTGTCACCCTGGAAAGGGGTGATGCGTTTTGGCAAAAACGGCAAGCTTAGCCCAAGATACATAGGACCATTCGAGATCATTGAATGTGTCGGAACTGTAGCTTACAAGCTAATTCTGCCGGAAGAACTTAGTGGAATTCATAATGTATTCCACATCTGCAACTTAAAGAAATGTCTAGCCGATGAATCGCTAGCAATGTCACATAAGGATGTGCAGATTGATGAAAGTTTGAAGTTCGTTGAAAGACCTTTGTCAATCGAGGATCGACAGGTCAAGAAGCTTTGAAGATTACATGTACCGAATGTGAAGGTAAAATGGGATGCCCGTTGAGGCCCACAATACACGTGGGAGGTTGAATCCACGATGAAACAGAAATACCCCCATTTATTTTAGTAAATCTCGAGGTCGAGATTTCTTTTAAGGGGGTGAGGATATAACACCTCGCAAAATCATTTCCAATATAATGAAGACACGTGTCATGAAGGATAAATGTGTAATGAATTAATCTGGAAGAACTACAATTGTCAAACAATGTAAATATGTAAGTGAAAGGATCCAAAGTGTCAACATGCCATTCTTGTGCCTCTGATTGACCTCACACGATGTCCGTATTCTTTAAAGAATAAATTGTCGGACATAGAGAGTCGTTTGTGCTTAAATTAAGGATCTTACGAAACATAGGGGTTAAAAGTGTCAACATGTTAAATGTTACCTCTGAATGACCTTTTAACGATACCAAAAACATTGTAATATTTGTATATTTTGCTCTCAAGAATATTGGATAGTAATTTCATGGAGTTTCGATGAAAACAAGACCTTTCGGGTGATCTCATAACTAACCAGGAGCTTAACGGAGTTAATATGTGACCCAATGCCCTTAATAGTTAATTATAAGGGTCAAAAGTGCAATAAAAGAAAGTTATTTAAATTTAAAATGGACCAGGGACTGAAATTGCAAAGTTTTAAAACTTTTTACCTGAGCAGACGGTTGCCGCGGCCCGCGTAGACTCCCTTTGAGTCTTACGCGGCCCGCGTGAGAAGTGCCAGCGACCACAAAGAAGATAGCTGCATGTTGCAGCCTGTTACACCGCCATTGCATAGCTGAATTCGATACCAGGGACTGAGCAAATGGTTTTTCATGCACTAGGGACACCTGGGAACATCTGAAAACAACATAGGGACAAATGGATTAATCTTGGAACATCTAATTTCCTATATAAAGGACTTGGTTCTTGTGTTCATTTGCACATTTGAAGTTTACTCTTCAAAACTCATTCTTTGGAGCTTCCTGGTGTTCAAGAAAGCTTCCTTCTGTTCCTAATTCGTGCTAAGTACTCTAGTAAGTGTTCTTAGCTTCCTAAGTTCAAGTTTTATTAGCTTAATGACCGAAAGTCAAAGTTATCGTAATTGAGCTTTGACTTGGTGATTAATCACTAACGGTCCAGCCATTATTCGAATTGAAAGTGGCTATGAGTTGGTAATTATGTAGGTAATAAACCCTTAAAAGGGCACCTACTGATTATCACTTTTACTTGGTCAATTGTCGGGTCAAACTATTTAATAAAAAGTCAAACGGATCAGTTTTTATAAATTAATTCATAACTAATAATGTAGAAGTTATGGAACATGTTTTAACATTAAAATAACTTGGTAAATAATATAAGAACATGTTTAGGCATGTTCAACCCGACAATTCTGAGTTTAGGCTCGGTTCGCAACCGAAAGTCGCAAAAGTAGACTTTTTCTTTGACTTTCAGTTCTGACCCGATTTAGCTTGTTTTAGATATGCCTTAGGGTTCCTTTAGGGCCATATTACATGTTAGTATAACCCTCTGAGATTATACTATATGGTTCATTTGAAATCCGAATCATTTGCATGTTTCCGTTAAATGCTTAAAAGTTGACCATTATGACCTTTTGATATAAAAACGAGATTTTTAGAAATGTGAGTGGACAAAAACCTTTATTACTAATATCTAAGCATGTCCTAAAAATTTGACATCAGTTCATGGTCTAAAATAGAAGTTATGCGAGATATCGTAAAATGGGTTTTACACATCAAATGCATACCAAACCTTTTTCTACTGATTATATCTCTTATACAAAAAGAAACACACACCCCTTTGTTTAACACACACACCCCTTTGATTAACACATACCCCTTTGTTTAACACACACACCTCTTTGATTAACACATACCCCTTTGTTTAACACACATACTCCTATGATTAACACATACCCTTTTATTTAACACATATACTCCTTTATTTAAGACACATGCCCCTTCCTTTTAATTGATCTTTTGTTTCACACACCCCTCTCTTCTGATTGATATTACCAAGCTTTCGTCCCACAAAGAACATATTCTAAACCGTTACATTGTTTCACAAAGTGGTATACCACCATTCGGTAACTTATACATATATATAAGACATGTATCTCTTTAAATTTTATTATTTTAACTCTCCCTTTCTGATATTATAATTGAAAGTTCCCACAAAAATGGTAATTGCCTCCAAGAAGCCCTCCCTCACTTGAATCTCATGTTTACAAACCTTCTGTTTGTTTGCATTTTTTCTCATTCAGAACTTGATAATTGTATTTGCATATTCTCGCTCTAATATATATCCATAACATCATGATCCCCTGTTTTGCAATTCATTTTCTAACACAAATTTCGTAAAACAACGATACATATATGTTTATTCATTCTTGAACACCATCATCAATATATTATAAAGGGTCAACTGATTATGACGCATAACCGTTTCATAACCAAATCGGAGACAACCGATTCCCTCAGATACGCACCGATTCCGTGGAAAATTTCTATATTCAAAGTATTATGAAGAGTGAATCGCCGAAAAAAACCAACTAGCGTTTAAAATCTGAATCCCTCAGATACGCACTCATAATCTAATAATATTCGAATACAAGAAGATTGTTGTTCAAAATAAAAACCCAAATTACAAAGTCTCTGTTTTTTTTTTTTTTTTTTGGAACACACCGAAAGAAATCAAAAAACATAAAAATCTCATTCATGTTCTGGGTTCCTATCATAAATGGTAATAAAAAACTTTTGTTTCAAAATCGTACAATGGTTCAAAAGAATCATGAACAACAGATCTGATCCTCAAATTTTGAATAAAACCAGATTTTTTTTTCAAACGTATTCGATTTTAAAGAAAAATGGATTTATATACAGATCTGATTAGGAACCAGACTTAAAAATTCATTCAAGATCAAAAGGAAACATAGGGTAAGATTATTAGGGGAGGTTGAGTCTAGAAAACTCAAAATTTATGGATAATCAATCATCACCTTTTTTGGAATAATTTAAGGAATAAGAGGGAAAGGTCAAAATTGATTTTGACTTTACATATTTTGGAGGAAATTGATTTTAGGAACCATTAAATAAGTTTTGATTATTACTATTAAAAAATCCAGAATTTAGTATCTTTTATTTATTTGGAAATTCTATAGATATCCAGAAATTATAATTATTTTAATATATGTATTTATTTTTTATCATATATGTTTATCTTTGATTGGTATTTTGTGTTAAGTTGATCATTTATGTTGGCGTTGATTGTACAAAAATAATTATTTACCGTCATCTAATTTAATTCTGGCTTTTTATATCATGTTATATTATGTGTATGGGTGTATTTGCTCATTCGAAGGAGAGTCATGTTTATGTGCTAGATCTTATGGAAGTACCACTCAATTGCTGATTTATTTTATTGCCATCCGTTAATTTTTTTTAGGTAGATATTGCATTGGTCTGTATTATTGCTTGGATAGAGTTTTCACTTTTCTAATTTACATAATTTGTATCTTAATTTATGTTCATAATTATATTTCAAGACATTAATTTTTTTTTGAATGGCAAATTTTTTTTTTATTTCCGTCGTATGTGAGACTTAAACCCAAGACCTCCCGCTTCCAAGGTGTTTAAAGGTTTTGCTATTTGCCAATGGAACACCATCCATTGGTCAAGACATTAAATTATTGTGGGTTTATCATCCTTACCATAAATTATTGTGGGTTTATCATCCTTTAATAACTTTGGGGTATTGCATAGGGATGAACTATTAATTTTTTATTTTGTTCAAAGACAGGTTGTTTCTCTTACATAAAAAATAATATTCTTAAACTTTCTTCAATAGATTCAAGCGTTCACTACTAATGTTTTCCCCATCTTATATAGTTATAACAATTACATTAATAATCAACATCCCGCCGCAACGCGCGGGTTAATGTCAACTCGTTTTATACATTAAATAAATTATTTTAAACAGTAGAGGCTGATCAAAATCTCAGATTTCCTTAATCAACCCGAATATCGTCAAAAAGCCGACTTTTATGCGATTTAGGCGCATAGTATGGTTTAAAACCATATTTGACACCTAAGGCTTGTTACCTACTGATGTTATGGATAGATTTTTATACTTTAACAGTAAGTATAAGTCTTGAACTCAAATTTTCAATTTTGACCCTTACAGCTTATGTAAAATGACCAAAATGGCCATATAGTGCATAGTTTGGCCATAAATGATAAATTTCACATATATAAGATATCTTACTGATGTAACTTGTTAAAATAAATATTTTTACTGATTATTTTAGACCAGAACCTCAGATTACTATTTAACCTCTTTTATAAACATCAAAATGACCAAAATACCCTTACAGGATTAAATTGATTTTAAATTCGTTTTGGGCATAATGGAAGATATCCTACTGATATCATAACTTATTTAAAGCATATTAACTTATGGAACCTGTACATGATTCATTTGGTTACCCGTTATGCATATTCGCGTTCGGTACGGTTTATGTAACTAGTTTGCATAAGTTAACCGAAACGGGTCAAACATTATCATTTGCACTTCAAAATCCAGATTGTATTTAGTTTGCCCATTTTATACAAGTCTTCATACTTGTCGGGTCTAAATCACATTCTAATCCAGTCTTCGCTTAATCTTGCGTTTTGAACGGTAAACCTTTCATTAAAACTAACCGGTCTAAGTTTAAACTTAAGTAAGACCCGTTAGGAATCTAATAGGTTACTAAAACCTTCGTTCCAAATTTAGGAGCCCAGTAAAAGCTACTTGTGCTTGCTGATTGATATACGGCTGAGAATAAAATTATATTTTAGCTCAGGTAAATACTTTTAACTTATTTTCCGTTATACGGGCTTGGAATACGGTATTATAATAATACCGCTTGGTCGGGTATTGAATCTTTCATCGATTAGTGGTTAAATCATTGAAATAACCCGTTTTAATCTGTTTTGTTAATACAATGCCTTTGGGGGGTTAATGACCATGTCCTGGATATCCTCGGCTCATTCATCGAATGGCCACGACTTAAGCACGGGGTGTAGGCATACACCTGACAGTTGCGTATGTAAAAGATATAACCACTCGTTGAGGATAACTCGCCGTGGGATTATATTAGTGGTGTGTCTATTAATCTTTAACCCGGTACTTCTAACCCGGGCTACTAAATGGACGACAAACATATAAATCTGTATACAAGATTATTTTGAAAATAATTGTCCCAAGTTATAAATACTTTTCAAAAGAGTCAGTTAATTGTATTTACAAGTGTAAACTGACGTATTTTTCAAAAAGGTTAAGTGCAGGTACTACGCGTAATGGGCTGGCTACTATCAAATAAAGAGTCTTACAAGCTTTTGATGCTTAAATCTGTTGAACAATTTTTCTTTTTATTTTAGATCCGCTTGTGGATCCACTTACAATCCATTGTGTAATATTTTATGTTACTTTCAACTCGGTTTGTATAATTTACTTTTAGACTTCCGCTGGGCGTTTAAACTGTGATTATTGACCATGATGATATCAACTACGTCACGATACTCCCCACCGGGCCCACCGGTAATACGTGGAAATATCGGGGTGTGACATCATAAAGCAAGGCTATTTATCTATTTTTATATTTGGAGTCTATTATGTTTTAAAAGAATATGTTTAGTCTTATTTTTTAGTTTAAACAAATTATCCACTTATCTTTTGACCGGTAATTTAATGACAAAGGTTTAGTATTATTACATCCGCCCGCATCCTTGGATCGATACTTGGTTCTTACCGATACTTTACTACATATATGACGGGGTACACTTGCCCTTTCGTGTGTGTTTTAATGTTGAAGTATAAATCATTTTTATAAATCTAAAACCGAATCGTGTGTCAAATCCATTGTAAAAACATGTATATACACGCACACGTCAATAATCTGGTCAGAAACTGTAATTATATAATAATCGAAAAACATGCTTTTATAAGGACTAAAATACTCTTTTGCATGCAAATTTAGTTTAAATATAATTTTGACATAAAAATTCATTACCCACTGATATGATATCATATTTAGGACTAATTGGGATTTCAAGTCAGATTACTTGTTGAGTTTATGCATGAGTTTTCGTATTTATTAATAAATGACGATTATGCCCTTTTCACACATAAATTGGGTTTTAATTAAGATTAAGATGCAAGAACCTTTTGTCACTGATATAATATGATAAATAAGTTATTTTGACCATTCAAAGCTGGTCATAACCTCAGATTTTCCTAAACATCAAAATAATCGTCATTTATCGATTTTTACGACATTAAGGTGCATAGTATGGTTTTAAACCATACTTAGCACCCAAAACTTGTTACCTACTGATTTTATAAACCATTTTTAATATTTTTACAGTAGGTATAAATCATGAACTCAGAATCCCAAATAAGTCCTTAAAACTATGTGTGAAATGACCAAAATGCCCTTTCGGGGCATAGTTTGGCCATAAATGGTAAACCACACATATATATGATATTCTACTGTTAATATAACATAAATTAAATATTTTTACAGAAGGTTTATGACCAGAACCTCAGTTTGCATGTAAACCCCTTTTATAAGTCATCAAATGACCAAAATGCCCTTATGAGGCTTAATTCGGTTTTAAATCTTTATGGGCATATTTGTTGATATCCTACTGATATCATAACATATTTTAAGCATAATAACTTAAGAAACTTGTACATGACTCATCCGGTTACCCGTTAATGCCTATACGCATTCGGTTCGGTTTATGTAACTAATTTGCATAAATTTGTTTGGCCTTATCATTTTAACTTCAAAATCCAGAATGTATTTAGTTTACCCATATTATACAAGTCTCCATACTTGTTGGGTCTAAATTACATTCCAACCCATTCATCGCTTAATCTAGCGTTTCGTACCGTAAATCGTCCTTTAAACTAACCAGTCTAAGTCTATGACTGAAATAAGATCCGTTAGTAATCTAATAGGTTAATAAAACCTTCATTCCAGATTAGGAAGCCCCGGTAAAACCTACCTTCACGAGTCTAATTGCATTATACGGCTGAGTAGATAGATCTTGCATTTAGAAACTCAGGTAAATACTTTTAACTTATTTTCTCTTTTACGAGCTTGGGATACGGTAAAATATTACCGCTTGGTCGGGTATGGAATCATTTAATCGGATTGTGATTAATAAATTACATAACCCGTTTTAATCCATTTTGTTTGATAACATAAACATTGGGGGTTAATGCGACCGTGTCCTGGATATCCTTGGCTCATTTAATTGCAAATGGCCACGACTTAAGCACGGGGTGTAGGCATACACCTGACTGTTGCATATGTAAAAAGATATACCCACATTGTTGGGGATAAATCCTTGTGGTTTTATATTAGTGGTGTGTCGGTTAATCATGTCTCGGCTTCTATACCGGGCCCTAAATGTATGACAAACATGTAAATCTGTATGCAAGATTATAATATAATTGTCCCAAGTTATAAAAGAATATTTGTGCCTTGTGCATCTAAACCAATTTTCATAAATGTTTTCAAAAGAGTCGGTTAATTGTATTTACCAGTATAAACTGACGTATTTTCAAAAGACTAAGTGACAGGTACTACACGTACTAGGCTGGGAGCTTCTGGGCGTTAAGTAGAGGATCTTGCAAGTCCGTAATGCCTTATGTCTATTGAACATGTTTTGTATTATATTTAGATCCGCCTGTGGATCCTTTCTTACAACCGTCTATATATTATTTTATTCGTACTTTGAACTTTCGGTTTGTAATAGTAATTTCTACCAAGCCTTCCGTTGTGCTATAAACTGTGTATAATTGACTATGATGATATCAACTACGTCACGATACTCCCCACCGGTTTGTGGATAAAATATCGGGGTGTGACATCTTGGCACTTCAAACAGAAAGAAATCATTCAAACACAACAAACCACCACTTACCATATTTTCTAAACCACAAAAACAAACACCTGAAAAGCCAACCACTGCTGGTCCCAAAACCATTGCTGGTACCAAAAGGCCATCCACAGCTACACCTAAACCAACATCCTTACCACAAAAACCACATGTCAAAAAGCAGAAAACTAAACCATCTTCACCATTACCTTCTTCAAATGCAACAGATGTTGATACTACCAAAGGTTCAACAGATGTTAAGACAACAGTGGTTGAGAAACCAGTTGTTTCAACAGTTGTTAGTCGATCCACCACTTCCACAACATTTCAATTCCCATCACAATCAATTTTCACTCCTATAACCCAAACTCCTACAAAAACTCCTTCACCAAAATTAGTCTATACAAGAAAAAGAAAGTTCACAGTGAATGATGATGATATACCTGCACCTACTCCTATTTCATCTTCACCATTTATCCAAACAAACCCTGAACCATTCATCCCTCCTCCATCACCAACATCAAATCCACTTACTCAACCACTCACTGATCACAACCCTATACGAGACATACCATTGGCAGTAACCTATCCTCTGGAATTGCATGCAGTTAAAGATGAAATGCGACAATTCTATACAGAGGATGATCCATCCAAGAGAACCTTCCCATATCTTCATGGCTTCATAAATCCAAGAAATATGGATGATTATCTAAAACTAAAAGCTAAGCAAGCTGAATACATTGCTAAGCAAGAGACTAAAGGGAAAGGTGACACCAACTTGTCAAGTCGAATGCAGCATGGGTTAAGTAAAGTTAGGAAACTGGAAGACTTTGCAAGAGACTTGAGCAAGGAGATGTCAAATCTGCCACCTAATGCTGATCTTCCAAAAAACCTAAGGAAAGATCTCATAGAACTTATCATGAGAGACAAACCATACCCAGCCAAAGAACATCAATTCAAAGACTGGCCTCTGACGGGTAGTCCGTAGGACAACCCTTAATGGTTATAAAGTATAATTTAATCCCGCATTTATCCATGTATTTATCTTGAATTAGATAACTACGGTTGCTTGTGTTTCAGGTACATTTGGGGCTTAAAAGTGTGGAAATAAAGCTTCGAATAGACGCGACTGGATTGGAGATTGAAAGACGGAGAATAAATGAAAAAAATAAAATTTTGGAATTGAAGAATTAAGAAGATAACATGATAGAGGACGAAATTACGAGAACGTAGGCGAAAACGACGAAGAAAACGGAGTTGAAACGAGAAAGTTATGAAGAAAACAAGAAAACAAAACCTGGCGCCGCTATAGCCTACGGCTCTGGCCGTAGGTTACGGCACTCATTGTGTTTTCTGGTCCGCCGTAGCCCAGTTTAAGGGTGCCGTAGTGTTTTGATTGCCATCGTAGCCTACGGCGGGTGTCGTAGGTTACGGCGCCATGCTGCGTGAAACTTGTAACTGCCCATTTTAATGACTTTTTATGATGTCTCTTCAAATCCAGTCATTCCCATTCGGTTACCAGGAGTCTAGAGGCGAATTTTGGGTGTTCTTGAGAGCTTGAAACAATTTCTAAACATCTTGTTAGTGTTTTTAATTCTTATGAACATTGATATGTATGTGATGATGATTGTCCAAGTCATGAGTGGCTAAACTTATGGTGACTATCTTTGGTTGAAGGTTTGCGTAAGACTTTATGTTTGGATTACATATTTCTAGAATAATAAACTTGTCTTTATGATTTGTTTGTTATGGTGTGTGATTGCTTGTTTGTAAATTGTTAATTCTTATGTTAATCTAATTTGAAACCATACGTTCTTGGTGCTATTGGCAATCGAGATATCATGGGTAGAATTAGGATTGGGTATTGATTAATTGGTCATCGGGTAACAACCTCGCGTTCTAGGAATCCGAGTACTTAGTTCCCTTTCATCACAACAAGTAATCACACATGAACTATGTCTATGTAGTTCTTTCTAGTGGAATGTTAGCATAAATGTCGAAGCAAACCGGAAACTAAAGATGGTCATTTGTCTCTAAATTGTTTACAACCCAAATTCTCATTTTGCAATTAGACTAGTAATCTTAGTTTTAAAAATTAACCAATCAAACCAACTCTTGAATTTATTTTTATTGCAATTAGTTTAATCTTAGTTAACTTAGATACACTTCTAAATAACACATATTCCACAAACTCCCTGTGTTCGATACCCACTTACCGCTAGCTATTAGTAGTAATTGGATTAAATTTGATTGTGGCCACGACATCATGTCAGCCTCTCACAGCTCTCAAAGAAGAAGCAAACAGATGTGAAAGGATGAAGAATGATCCTCAGATGAAGAAGACTGCACCAAATTGGAACCAGTTCAAGAAATCCAATGCAGATCTTGCTTTAGAATACAAGAGGAAGAAAGCTGAGCTGGTTGCAGCCAAGTATGGGAATGCAAGGACCATTTCAAGATGGTCCATGTAGTCGTTGATCAGATATATGATAAGCTAGAAAAACTAAGAGAAATAGATCCTACAGCTCCCAAGAAGCCAGCTTACAAAGACCAAACCACTGATAAGCCACAGCAGCAGACCCTCTCTCTTAAAACACTGTTCACATCCTCTGACTTATCCACCCAAGTCTTGAATCAAAGAAAAAGACAGAAGCAGATGGATGAGGAAGATGAAAAGAGAGAAGCTGACATTATGAAACTGGCTATCCAGAATCAAATCTTGTATGGATTGGATGATGCTTCATTAAAGCTTCAAGCTCAACTTGCTGAAACTGTGAAAAAGCTAACAAGCAGACCTCCATCACCAAACTCATCACAAATAAAAATTCTCCCAAGAAACCCATTGGACTCAAAAGATGATGAAGATTCCTTGAACTTTGAGCTTCAATTCAAAGGGCAAATCAGGGAAAGGCTGATAGGAGAATAAATATCAAGAATAAAGAAGTGTTTTGGCATCATCTGTTCTAGGATGAGACTATTGGCCCATGTGATCAAACCTTGAAGAACAGATGATACTCAAAGCCAAAACTGGTTCTCAAACAGTTGATCCACAATAAGCAATGCATGTTCTAAGTTCCCTCCAATGGCAGTGGTTCTATCAGCTGATTGTTCTAAGGACTGATCTACTTAACAACTGTTCTTTAAAGACTGCTGGTTACAAAGACTGAGAAAACCTAACAACTACTGATTGTCAAAGCCCTGATGAAGACTAAAGCATTGCTGATTCAAGGCCTGATCAACCTATGAAGAAAGCACTGATCTGCAACATCAGTGCTTAGGCTCAACAGCGGATAGGAGTATCAGTGTTTACCCATCAGTGTATTCAATGTAACAGTACTTGTTTAGCATCAGTGTTTAGAGGTTGTTAGTCCGTTAGATGTCATTGTCTAGGTGACGTCAGCATTAGATGCTCAGTGGTTAGATTTGTACTATAAATAGAACCGTACCTGTATTGTTCAATTAGCTCTTTTGCACCTATCATCTTGTACGAACAAACTAGTGAGCTCAGGCTGAGGGGGAGTTTAGTGTACATGCATGCATAGTGTCACAAACTAGTGAGCTCAGGCTGAGGGGGACTTTAGTGTACATACGAACAAACTAGTGAGCTCAGGCTGAGGGGGACTAATCAAAGTAATGAGTCAAAATAATGTATCATGAAGACATGCTCGCCCATAAGTGAACACTCACCCCAAGAGTTCCCAAGTAAGAGTGACTAGTCCGATTATGTGGATTTGTACGAACACTCTAGCCTTAGACAGAAAACTCAGGGTACAGGCATTCACTCTTCCAGTTTGCACGTGTTCACATTATTTAGACCCAAACTTTGACGAGATTTTGAAAACTCAAAAGGCACTAAGCCAAAATGAGTCAAACTGGAAGGGTTCAAAACCTTACAACAGAGGGTTCAAAACCTAGTAATCAATCTTCCTAGAATGGATGATTAATTTTCGAAGCAGATTCGGATTTTGTGTTAAAAATTCTAAACGCAAATCAACTTGCGTTGGGGTCCTAGAAAGTTATAGTCTAGGTCAAAACATTACAAATAACCTAATTCCCTATAACCATTGGCTCTGATACCAACTCTTCTGTCACACCCCGACCACGTATAACAACAAATCGTGGCGGAAATGTCGGGGAGTGTTATAACAGAATTATTGTTTCAAACCATGGATACAAAGAGTCTCGTTTTATTAAATATTAAACATTGTCTTAAAGTTAAACAAGCAAGTCAAACATAGTCTATCATCGTTATTAAAACACTAAGGCCTCGTCCGGTCCTAAGTGAGCATGCATCCTATTCGCAATTAACATTAAGCAACATCACCTGAAACATATGTAAAAATAAAGTCAGCAAAGAAATGCTGGCGAGCACATAGTTTTTGTGTGAGCGTTAGATTCATGGATCGTTGAAATATCTCGTACAACTTTGTTAATTGATATTTGAAACCTTGGTTTGTAAAATGTTTGTGTTGTAAAATGAATAACCAAGTCAAAACAGATTGGTTATAATTTATAAACTCGATGCCATGAATCTTAACCCAAAACATTTGTTTAAGTAACCAAATCATAAATCGTCCTCGTAATAAACTCGTATGGTTTATATAGTTTCTTAAACATCGTTTGTGTAACATCGTTTCAAATCGTTTGCCCAAGTGAACTAAATAACGCCACGGTATGTAATATGATAAACGCATTTATATATAAAAAGTACCAGCGGCGTATCTACCATGCTTTTATCACATTACACCTGTCCCGTTATCTAAACACTAACCAAAAACCAATTGTTCGTTCAAATCGTTTAACTTGTTCATATCGTTCAATCGTTCAAAATCGTTCTCGTACAAATCGTTCTCGTTTTAATTGTGAAAACTACTTTTGGTCGTCTCGCTAATAACATTCAAACCTTTGTGACTCGTTCATCGTTCAACTCGTTCTCGTATGAACAAACCACCAAAGGGTAAGTTAACAATCATCAGGTTCAGTCGTTACCCACCTCACCCACACATAACCATGGGTGCGGTCTAATAACGGGATTTGTCAGATCCTATGGTACCATAACCTAATACTGGTCGGCTTGATCAATGCTAATGAATGTCATTCGTTATGTAACTATCATCAACAAGTTCGTTCACATTATCGAAATCGTTATTAGTTTTGTATAAACCATCTCAATCATTTTGAAACCATCGTTATAATATTGAAATCGTTTTGATACATATGAATCACCCCAAAACAATCGAAAACAGTAAAAGAGGGGATCTATGTACTCACCTTTGGGTGCGTTTTTAATTTTTAACACAATCCCTCAAATTGTTTATTCACCCTAAATTAAATAAGAATGATTTTAATAATCAAAAACCCACAAAAATACCGAAGTTTCTCCGATACTTAGAATTTGCACTTAACTTTGAGTTTTCTCGAAAAGTTATTATTTTTGATTATCTTGGTGTATTTGTATATATATATATACTTTTGTGACATATAAATATCGTATCACACATAATCTTGTCAATACTAACACATCCTCATACACATTTTGTAATACACATAGCACATTGTAACACATAAAATTTATTCATAAACAACCCATTCTAGTTATGTCGAAAAACACTTATTTTAGCGATTCGGTGACATTTTTGGGCGTCGGAAGTCACGTATGACTAACCAAACACCAAGTAAACTTAATATAAGTTAAAATACTTGTTTTTATATCAAAAATATCAGTTTGGTTACTGATCTAAAACAGTTTAATAAAAAAATCCTCCGAAAAGGCGATTTTTGACCGTTTTACTGCATAGTTTTGCATCAAACATTACCCGAATCATCCCAAATCAAAACGACTTGAAATTTTAACATAACCCATGTTATTTACTGAACAAAATAATGGTTATACTCATGATAGTGCAGATCTTAAGTAAAGCACATAAATCATGCAAATTTCACATAGTTTACCACTTTTTAAGCTATATGTACAACATGCAAAGCTATAAATCCTATGTCAAAGTTTCATGCCATTATAATATACCAAATAAGGTCATTTTTAGTGCTTATAACCTGATCTAAAATATTTTTGTCATACAATCACTTTTTAGCACTTCTTGAGCTTTAAACCAACATATATTCACATGTACAAGTGCCTAAAGCATGCTATCACTTCATCAACATTTCATATGAGTTTAGATGCATCAAATATGAGATATATTCAGGTTTATTTGCTGAAGTAATTTATATTTAACATAACACACACAAATCATCCAACTCTTGCATTTTAACTATCATTCAAGAACATGTAACAACATAAACAACTACTTAACAAGATATCAACTTCAAGACTCATACACACACACACACACACATATATATATATATGTATATGTACGGTTATACATACATATATATCACCACCATTTTTATTTGTTTCAAGGCCCATTTCTTTTAGATTTAGAGTTTAGTGAAAAATTCCTAGATTCAAGATAAACTTCAAATCGTCAAGAACAACCAAGAATCTAAAGTATGATTTAAACATAAGTGTTATACCTTCAAGATTCAAGTGGGTTGTGGTATGAGAATTTGATGATAGGAAGCTTGAAATTACTTGAATGCACCTTGGAAACCTCTTTAGATCTTCACACCAACTTGAAGGTTACTAGAAAGGAGCTTGAATTCTCAAGAACAAGACTTGAATGTATGAAGAAGATGAAGATAGAGAGAGAGAGAGATGGGGACGGTTTGGGAGGGAGGAGAGAGAGAGGAGATTGTGATCTTGGATGGATTGTTTGAGTGATCTTGTAGGATTGAGAAGGATATGGAAGGATTTTATAAGAGATTCTTGTACATACATAATCTAGCCAAGATCAAAGAAAATATATGGTGGGGCCACCATAATATTACAACCGTAAGTTGTATGGGGGGAGGGGGTGAAGTGTAATTTTTGTTGGTAAGTAAGATAAAAGTAGGTGTTTAACTGGGTACCGGGTATTTTATCTAGCGTTTAAATCCCGGTTTATGGCGTTCTAAATTATTTTTATTATTCTATAAAAATAAACTCGCCAAAATATTACTGAAATACATTTCAGTTGCTGAGATTTGGCTGTGTTGTCTGCGTTTTGCAGTATAAGCACTGTGTTGCGCAGAAACACGCGGTACGCGCTTAAACTTGAAAAATAACGTTTTTAAGTGTTTTAATTTATTTTTCAACACGGACCTGATTAAAAATAAATTTTTAATCATAACAGATTATTTTTAGGATTTAGATATTATCCGGGCGGTCACCAACGTTCGTTTCGCAGTTTTGTCGTAAATAGTTCTTTAGTTAAAATAAACATGTTTTTGCCATACCGAATCCTTCGAAACTTATTTCTAAGTTATGTAAAGGATATTTAGGGTATGTTTGGCTTACGTCACAGTTCCGAAGTGTACGTCGCGTTAAACTGATTGCGTTTATGCACCAGTTTGCGTATAACCTTCCAGAAAGTGATTTAAAGCTCGAAATCAGAATCGAATCAAATTGTAAAATTATTAAACACAATTGCACATATAATAACACCAAAGTATATTGTTTTATTGATAACTAACATTGTTTTACATTATACGATGATTATAGAACACAGTTGTCACTGTATCCCCTACTTTAGGAAATTTCGCCCCGAAATTTTATTTAGAGGAATCTTGTGGAAACAAATGCGGATATTTCATCTTCATCTGGTCCTTACGTTCCCAAGTAAACTCGGGGCCATGTTTGGATTCCCAGCGAACTTTGACCAAATGAATCCGTTTGTTCTTCAACTGTTTGTATGTACGTTCCACTATCTCCACGGATTTCTCGGCAAAGTGCATCGTTTCATCGATTTGAATCTCGTTGAGAGGAATGTGAAGATCAGCATCAGCTAAACACTTTCGCAAATTGGACACGTGAAAAGTCGGATGAACATTTCCAAGCTCTAGAGGTAGTTCTAGTCGATAGGCAACCTTTCCAATTCTTTCAACAATCTTAAATGGTCCAACATATCGTGGTGCAAGTTTTCCTTTCTTTCCAAATCTCACCACTCCTTTCCAAGGTGAAACCTTGAGTAGGACACGGTCTCCGACTTGAAATTCTAAGGGCTTGCGTTTCAAATTCGCATAACTCTTTTGACGGCATCTAGCTATCACAAGATTATCGCGAATCTTCTTGATTTTGTCCGTTGTTTCCAGAATGAGCTTAGGTCCAGTAAGCTGAGCTTCACCGATCTCATTCCAACAGACAGGTGAACGACATTTTCGACCGTAGAGAGCTTCGAATGGTGCCATATTAATGCTAGCATGATAACTATTATTGTATGAGAACTCAATCAATGGCAGATGAGAATCCCAATTACCACCAAAGTCTATCATGCATGCTCTAAGCATATCCTCCAAAGTTTGAATCGTCCTCTCAGATTGACCATCTGTTTGGGGATGATAAGCAGTGCTTAGATTCAGGTGGGTTCCCAATGCAGATTGCATGGTCTTCCAAAAATGAGATGAAAATCGAGCATCACGATCGGAAATGATATCTAAAGGAACACCATGTCGTGATACAATCTCGTCTACATAGATCTTGGCAAGCTTTTCAGCAGAGAAATCCTCACGGATTGGTAAGAAGTGAGCAGATTTTGTCAAACGATCAACTATAACCCAAATAGCATCGTGACCTTTAGATGTACGCGGTAACTTGGTGATGAGGTCCATTGCAATGTTCTCCCCCTTCCAAACCGGTATCTCTGGTTGTACAAGCAAACCAGAAGGTCGTTGATGTTCAGCCTTGACTTTGAGACAAGTTAGGCATTTTGATACATACAAGGCAACATCCTTCTTCATACCAGGCCACCAACACTGAGTACGAAGATCCTTGTACATTTTATCAGCACCAGGATGGATAGAATAGCGAGACTTGTGGGATTCGTCCATTACCAAGGTGCGAAGATCGTCCTGATTCGGAATCCACAAACGATCCTTAAAATAGAGTAAACCATCGTCTTTCCTTTCGAGTTTAAGCTCAAGTTGAAGCGGTAGCTCATATTTCAATAAGTCTTTGATCACACAAGATCGTTGAGTTTGAAGAACACGAGATTGAATATCAGATAGAGTTCGAACAGAATGAAGCTTGACTCGTTCCTTTCGACTAAGCGCATCGGCCACGACATTCGCCTTACCAGGATGGTAGCGGATCTCGCAATCATAATCGTTCAAGAGTTCAACCCAACGTCGTTGCCTCATGTTCAGCTCCTTCTTATTGAGAATATGCTGGAGACTTTTGTGGTCTGTGAAAACCACACACTTCGTTCCATAGAGGTAGTGTCTCCAGATTTTAAGCGCAAAAACCACAGCTCCTAACTCAAGATCATGAGTCGTATAGTTCTTCTCGTGAATTTTCAACTGTCTAGACGCATAAGCTATGACTTTACCACGTTGCATAAGAACGCAACCAAGTCCTAGATTCGACGCGTCACAATAGACAACAAAATCGTCGTTTCCCTCAGGTAGAGATAAAACAGGAGCATCACAGAGCTTCCGTTTCAGCGTTTGGAACGCTTCTTCTTGCTTAGGTCCCCACTCAAAAGGCTTATTCTTCTGAGTCAAAGCAGTGAGTGGAACCGCGATCTTTGAGAAATTAGAAATGAATCAACGATAATAACCAGCAAGACCAAGAAATGATCGAATCTCTGTAGGTGTCGTCGGTGTATTCCAATCCTTAATAGCTGCTATTTTGCAAGGATCCATATGGATACCCTGCTCATTGACAATATGACCCAAGAACTGAACTTCTTTAAGCCAGAATTCACACTTGGAGAATTTAGCAAAAAGTTGTTCCTTCTTCAGAAGTTCTAATGTCAAACGAAGGTGTTGCTCGTGATCGGCTCGAGACTTCGAATAAATGAGAATATCGTCGATGAACACAATGATGAACTTATCTAAATAAGGTTTACAAACCCTATTCATTAAGTCCATGAAGATAGCTTGGGCATTCGTCAAACCAAAAGGCATGACAGTGAACTCGTAATGCCCATATCTCGTACGGAAAGCAGTTTTGGGAATATCTTCTTCGAACACGCGAAGTTGATGATACCCAGAACGCAAATCGATCTTGGAAAAGCATGAAGCACCTTGCAGCTGGTCGAAGAGATCATCAATTCTAGGTAGGGGATATCGATTCTTGATGGTAAGCTTATTAAGCTCACGATAATCGATACACATTCGAAAAGATCCATCTTTCTTCTTCACAAAGAGGACAGGAGCTCCCCAAGGCGAAAAGCTCGGACGGATGAATCCTTTATCAGACAACTCTTGAAGATGTTTTGATAACTCTTGCATCTTCGACGGTGCAAGACGATAAGGTGCTTTCGCAATCGGGTTGGCATTGGGTACAAGGTCGATGTGAAATTCGACTTGACGAGCTGGAGGCAAACCAGGCAGTTCATCGGGAAACACCTCTGGATAATCCTGAACAATCGGAATGTCCTGAATACTCTTGCTCTTGCCTTTCTCCTCAGTGACATGTGCCAAGAAAGCAACATATCCTTTCCGCAAGTAACTCTAGGCCTTTGAACACGACATAAGCTTCAAACCACCTGATGGCTTCTCTCCACGAACTTCCAGAATATCGCCAGATGGAAGAGGAATACGAACAATCTTATCGAAACAAACCACCTCAGCATGATGTTTGGTTAACCAATCCATCCCCACGATAATATCGAAACTCCCAAGTTGCATCGGCGTGAGGTCAATGGGAAAAAGATGGTTATCAAGGTTTAACTGACAATCACGGATAACAGAATCGAGAACAAGAGGTTTACTAGTAGCAACTTCGACAGATAAGGGTTTCCTCAGTTTAGTTCTAGGGATCGCAAGTAAAGGCTCAAAAGATAACGAAACAAAACTTCTATCGGCACCAGAATAAAAAAGAATGGATGCAGGTCGATTGTTAACAAGAAACGTACCATTGACGACGAGGTTCTCAGCTCACGCCTCGTTTGCATTTAGATTGAATACTCGTCCACGAGCGGGATTCGCATTCGCATTGACATTGACATTCACGTTCGGATTTGCATTCGCATTTGCCAACCTCGGACAGTTGTTGCGGAATGACCATACTCTCCACAATTGAAGCATGAACCCGGTGGGAATCTAGCAGCATTCCCCTAAACTGGAGCTTGATTTTGAACAATCTGATTCTGACCAAAACGACAGACGTTGGCCAGATGCCTAAGCTTACCACACGTTGTGCATTGCCTACATGCTTGTTGTGCAACATGATGACCGTTGCAGCGAGCACAATGAGGTGCGGTACCAGCATACACTTTCTTCGCAGGAGGTTGAGCTGGTGGGTTCTGAGGGTTCTGAGCATTTTGTGCAGTTACTGCAAAATTTTGAGCACCCTTTCGCTTCCTCGACTTCTTCAACGACTCACCTTTCTTACCCTTACCCTTTTCCTTGATAGATTCGGTCGATTTCTTCTTATCACCCTTGCAGGTAAGTTTACCCTTCCTGACTTGCGACTCAGTCAGGGTAGCAGATAACTCGATCGCTTGACGAACAATAGTAGGATTGACGCCAGTCACAATATCCTGTATGGAATCGGGTAAACCATCGATATACCTCTCTATCGCTTTATCCAACGGGGTAACCATAGTAGGACACAAAAGACTGAGTTCTTCAAATCGATCCATATACGCACGGTGTTCTCCTCCATCTTGTTTGAGATCATCAAACTCTCGTTCCAAAGCTTGAATTTCGTGACGGGGACAGAACTCTCTCATCATGAGAGCTCGAAGCTCTTCCCATGTTTGTGCCAATGCCACTTCGGCACCCCTGTCGCGCATCACTCCATTCCACCACGTAAGAGCACGCTTCTCAAACACACTTGATGCGAATTCAACCTTACGCCCATTCGGACATTGCACATGTCTGAATGTGTTCTCGATACTCTCGAACCATTGAAGGAGTGCAGTTGCTCCTTGTGACCCAGAAAACTTTAGCGGCTTGGCAGCATTGAAATTCTTGAAATTACATTGTGCATTGTTATTGTTATTGTTGTTGTATAGCTCGTGGATTTGGGTCACAACGCCTGGAAGCACACCAGCCATTTGCTGAGAGACAAGGGCTGCGATTTCTTCAGCAGTAAAAGATTGTGCATCACGTCGAGGAGGCATTGTCTAACAAGGAAATATGAGAAACGAGTGAGGTCGATAATTTGGAAAAACGAAAGAGGTATTGAAAATATCGACGAAACATAAGGAAGGCGATCATTTGTTCGTTACCTCGAACAAACAAACGACACGCAGTGACTAATCAAAGTAATGAGTCAAAATAATGTATCATGAAGACATGCTCGCCCATAAGTGAACACTCACCCCAAGAGTTCCCAGGTAAGAGTGACTGGTCCGATTATGTGGATTTGTACGAATACTTTAGCCTTAGACAGAAAACTCAGGGTACAGGCATTCACTCTTCCAGTTTGCATGTGTTCACATTATTTAGACCCAAACTTTGACGAGATTTTGAAAACTCAAAAGGCACTAAGCCAAAATGAGTCAAACTGGAAGGGTTCAAAACCTTACAACAGAGGGTTCAAAACTGTCACACCCCGACCACGTATAACATACAAAACGTGGTCGGGGTGTGACAGAAAAGTTGGTATCAGAGCCCATGGTTATAGGGAATTAGGTTATTAGTAATGCTTTGACCTAGTCTATAACCTTCCTAGGACCCTAACGCGAGTTTACTTGCGTTTAGTCATAAAACAATACCGTCACCTATCCGTAGGCGACGACCACAACAAGAACATAAATTTCAAAACCGCTTTGAAAACTAATCATCTGTTCTAGGATGATTGATTACTAGGTTTTAAACCCTCTGTTATAAGGTTTTGAACCCCCTTTGAGTTTTCAAATCTCGTCAAAGTTTGGGTCTTATAATGTGAACACGTGCAAACTGGAAAAGTGAATGCCTGTACCCTGAGTTTTCTGTCGAAGGCTAGAGTGTTCGTACAAATCCGCAGTATCGGACCAGTCACTCTTACCTGGGAACTCTTGGGGTGAGTGTTCACTTATAGGCGAGCATGTCTTCAGTGATACATTAATATGACCCGCTTACTTTGATTAGTCACCGTCTCATTTGTTTGCCTTAGGTAACAAACAAATGATCGCAATTTTTATGCATTGCCATCCTGTTTTGATTGTCTGATAACCTTCCACTTGTTTTTTCCAATGTCTTTCATTTTCTTCTAGAATGTCTCTTCCTCTCAGCAACGGTCAAATGTCCGAGCGAACAGCCAAATTTGCCCAGCGATTAGGCGAAGTGATTCTGAAGACTGTGGATTTAGGCATTGCCATGTATCGTCTCTAGGATGAAGCCACTCAGGAGTCACCAAAGGAGACAGAGGCCAAGCCTTCACCAAAATCAAGGAAGCGTAAGGCTTCCAGGAAACCCGCATCAGTTACACCTAATCAAGCGGGACCTAGCCAAGTGACAGCACCACCAGCCAAGAAACCAACCGAGGAATCAAAGACCATGGATGAACGATCCCCTAAGAAGTCAAAGAAGCGAAAGGCTTCTCAGAACTTCGCCATGGTCGCTCACAATGGTCAAGCCATCCCCAACCAACCAGCTCAACCCCCTGCTAGGAAGCCATACAATGGAACAGCACCCTTGTGCAACCAATGTAACCTTCATCATCATGCTAGTGTGAAGTGCCGCGAATGCCAAATTTGTGGACTTAAAGGTCATACAGCAAAAGTTTGTCGAGCAGCAGCTGCACCAAATCAAGCAGGACCTAGCCAGGTGTCAACACCACCTGCTAAGAAACGATACAAGGGAACGGCACCGTCATGCAACAAATGTAAGGGGCATCACCAAGCTCACTTACAGTGTCGTCTGTTTGTATCATGTGGACGAGTTAGTCACCTGGTAAGTGCTTGTCGAATTAACCCAAACCAAAGTGGTCCAAATCAACCACAAGCCGACTCTGCTCAAGCTCGCTTCCCGCCTGGATCGTGCTACAACTGTGGCAAGATGGGTCATTTCGTGAATAAATGCCCGAAGCTTGCTAATGCAAATCCAACCCACGGATGAGCAGTTGGCTGACTAGAAGATGTTGCTGTCTTATGCTTTTATTCTTCTGTTTTCTTGTAATGAGAAACAATCTGTTTTGTTTATAAATAAATTATTGTTCACAATTCTGATATACGAGTGTAGTTACATGTGTGTATGACTTTTCCTATGATACCTACATCAAGGAACTATGTTCCTTACAAACTACTCTTGCGAATTTTCCCATTCTTGCGTTTGCTCATGATTCCCTTGGAAAAATTCTAAGTACTCGTTTCACTCTAAGAAACAAAGTACAGAAAATAAAGTGACATTATGAGTAATCGTGCTTTTGCACATCTGTACCTTTGAATCCTTGGTTAGATAACCAAGGATATTTTCAAATCTCATACCCATTAAGTTCTGATTTTTCAACATGCATAACATAAGTTTTCAAAACAACCTACATGATTTCAAAACATTCTATATATAGTTCGAAAACATTTTTAATATAGTGTATTTACTTAACATAACAAATGCACAAAGCTTTGTCTGTATTTTCAAAAACAACCTTCATGATTTCAAAATGTCTCATATAGCCTGAAAACAATATTAATACAATATATATTCTTATCAAGTGCATGATTTCAAAAGCATCATTCATGTTTTCCAAAAACCTTATACATAAATTTCAAAATTCATCTCGCATGATTTTAAAGCATTTTTATAAATATACTTACCTAGTACACCTACTTTATGATTTCAAAAGTATTATATATAAGGTTTCAAAAAAAAAAAAACATTGAACACATTTTTTTTTAAAAAGAAACCCCATACATAGTTTTCAAAATATTTTCTTCATACATTGACTTAACCTTCAAATTCTGCTTCATATGTCGCCTTGACATATCTAGCATCTCAACTTCATAAGCATTTTTACTTCATGTTTTGACTTAAGCACGTCCAGTGCAAGGTTTCAAAACATCTTCAACTTCTAAAATCCATATGGGATCTTTTTATCTTCACATTTAGACCCTTGTGGATGATTATCATTCAAATCAGAGTCCTTAATTGGATTTCCTTATGTACCTAAATTCGAACATTTCGGTTCCTTATAATCGAAATCGAATTTTTCTTTTAAAAATCTTTCTATCTTTATAGTTAGATTCTTGATAATGTTTAAAGTACCAAATGAAATCCACGAGATGGATTCCTAGTGTGCTTTAAATACATGTGCTCTGTTAGCAAAAACAAATTAACGAATTAAAGATCTAGATAAACAATCTTTGTGGTTATGTGACTATGTGTTTATGCATCTTGTGTTTTCTTTTATGCATTTTATGTTTTTGTATACTCTGGATATTCGTTATCCAAATCCTCGTAGAATCTTTCATATCTTCATATGAGGGGTTCGTAGTAGGATATTCAAAAAGGTACTACCTTAAATCCTTAATGGGCTTCTATGTAATAGTTAAGACCCTTGGATTATATAGTACCACTCCATGATTCATAAGAGACCCTTTTAGGGGTCTAGTAAAAAAGATTGATTCAAAAATCTGGTTAAGAATGACATGTGATGATATAAGCTGAAAAGACTCCTTGGTTGTCTATTAAAATCATTTATTGATTTAATAAAAGGGACCCTATGGTGGTCTAGTCACACTCATCACAAGTTTGTTCATTTGGTTTTCCCCTACACATTATAAAATAGACTGTGTGAACTATGCAAGGAATTGTCTAATTATGGACGCGTACATAATTATGAAATTTAGTGCACAGAAACCCAGTAAGATTTATTATGTGTAAGAACCGATAGTAACAACAATAACAAAATGAGAACGATGTAATGGAGGTACGGTGGACGCACCAATGACGCTTCATATACTTGTATATAAGTATCCCTCTTACATTGCATGCATGATGTTATTAAAGTTACTAGAAGTTCAGAACCCTAACCAATTTTGTTCGATCTTTTCAACTTCATGTTTTAAACTCTCACAAGTTTCCTCTGAATAAATTTCGGGACGAAATTTCCTAAAGTAGGGGAGACTGTGAGACCTGGGTCACTGTGACCATCAAAAAAATACCAAACCAATGAAATATTGTATTTCATACTTGGGATTTGTACAAACATGTGTATCATTTGCACATATCAATTCATGTTCGATTTCGGGCTCTAAATCGTTTTCTAGAAGGTTATACGCGCACTGATGCGTAAATATAACCAGTTTAATGCAACGAACACTCTGGGATAGTGAAATAGGCTTCACATACCGTAAATAACCTTTACATAACTTAGAAATAAGTTTTGAAGGCTTTGGTATGGCAAAATCAAGTTAAATCGCTTACAGGGACTAAATTTGACAAACTGCGAAAGTATGCCGATTTGAACTGTAACAGACATCCCAGAACATGACCATGAGTTAAACATACCATAAATATCCTTTACATAGCTTAGAAATAGGCTTTGAGAGGTTCAGTGTGCTAAAATAAACTTTGGGTCATTCAGGGACTAAAAGCGTCAAAAAGTGCACAAGTTTACACTTTCGCGCATATCTTGCGTTCTGAATACATCCGGACATCCAAAAATTTATGTAAGCACTATAATATTTTATTTTAGTGTTTGGCATAAGAAAAATCCATTCGTCACGCAATTTGGATCGTTTTTCGCGCTTATGCGCATTCCGTCGTAATTAAGCGAACATCGCGATCGTACGACCAAACGAACTGACATCCGGCATATTTTTGAGCATGTTTCATGTCCACAATGTTTAGGAATCCTTGTGGAGCCTTGAAAATGATTTAACGAGCCTTAAACATGTCGGAAATGGCCTTAATACACAACGGGAACTAAAATGGAAACATTGGAAAGTGTTTGCTGATCAGGAGGACCTTAGCGTGACACCTAGCCCCCTTGGCGTCACGCGAGGCCCCTTCTGATCAGCAAAAGTCATTTTCTCAGCTGTTAACAGCCCTTAAACACTCCAAAGGCCAATGCCACATGTCAAACTCTTGTGGTGGGGGCAAAATGAGGTACCATAACATTCCAAGACTTGTACGGATGAGATTCGATCACGTTATTCAAGGAACGATCCTAACGGTGGTCCATTTCCTATAAATACCCATCCATCCCCATTGCAAAACCCACTTGAAATCTGAGTTTTTCTCTAAGTGGTTGTGTTTATACACTTCCTACCTGAGATTACTTGGAAATCAATCTTGCGGGGACCCTTTGTAAGTGTTCCTTCGTTCTTTTATTGCTTTTCGAGTCCGAAAGTCAAACTTTGTTTGACTTTCTGCATTGACCAGTTTATGGTCAATGTGAAGTTCGTTTGAACTTCATAACGTGAGCGTAATCACAACGGTTACAGTCCCTAGTGACTATACCTACTGATTACCACGTTATCTAGGCTCAGTGACGAGTCGTAGTTTCGGCCAAAATGCGTGTTATTGCGTATTTTGTAACCAAACTACTTTTAGGTATCAAAACCATTTGTTTTGATACCAAACCTGTTTTCTAAACTTAGTTAAGCATGTTTTAACATGCTTAGCTCGTCACTTTTAGTTTAGTGCTTATATAGGGTCGTAAGGTAAGCGATCTAAACAATCGCTTATGCTTTCGAACCCGACCCGTTTGGTCGATCATTAGGATCCGACCAAACACATTAGGTGACCATAGTATATAGGGAATAACCTTCCGAGGTTATACCTTATGGTCACGGCGTTTAGTTAGTTGTATGATAGGTAGTTTATATGCCTTAGGTAAATGACCAAAATGCCCTTTTTACGCCAAAATTCATTTTAAGCATATGTAACATAACTTTTGGTATCTAAACTGATTTGGCAACAATATTAGACATGTTAAGGCATATATTACTTGTCATAGGACTAGTTAAGCGGTCCGAACGCGTTTCACGCGAACGACGCGTTAAAGTAGCATAAGCTACCTAAACGGGTCGTAATGGGTCATAAGCACTTAGGTTAGGTTTCATTTTAGTATGTAGGTCTTGTTAAACCATATTACATGAATTCCCCTACTCATTTGGTTTACGGTCCTCATTCTATCCAATCCTCCGATTATAGGTCCGGTTTATTAATGTAGTTACCTATATTAGGTGTCGTTCGATATTCGTGATCTCTAGCATTGTTTGGTTGTTACTCAAGGACTACTAAGCAATCTCAAGTGAGTACATGGACCCCTCTTTTACTGTTTTCCAAACATTTTGGGGTGAAACACATGTGCCTACTTGTTACTTTCATGCTTTCCTGCTTTCACATCATATACTTGCTATGTTCATTAGTACATTTATAGTACATGATTTCATTGTGTTTCATGCTATGTATGCCCATTGTGTGCATACTTAGTACATCATTTTACATTACATTTTATGCTATGTATGCCCATTGTGTGCATACTTAGTAGATCATTTTACATTACATTTTATGCTATGTATGCCCATTGTGTGCATACTTAGTACATCATTTTACATTACATTTTATGCTATGTATGCCCATTGTGTGCGTACTTAGTACATTTGTTATTTATCACATGCTTACATTTTGGTATGAAATTTGGTTTGTTCAAATGGGACAATGTACATTCATTAACATTAGCTACGCCGCTTGTTAGTAGGTAATGGTACCATAGGACTTGACAACTCCCGTTCCTGAACCCTACGTTTGTTTGGGTGGAAGGAATGACCGAATTCGATAAACATAACAACAAGATAGACCTTTAAATTCGTTTAGGGGTTTATCGCCACAGTCACAAGGCTTGGATGTATGAATTTTTACAATACCGCATAGATGTTTATATCAGTATAGCATGCATTTATTACACAAAACATAACTTTGATTTAAACTATGTTTTACTTCAATATCTTGTTATTGTGCATTTTACATATGGTTTGGTTGATATATTTCACTTACCATACATAAACATTTTGACATTGATATACACAATTCATGATTTACATTAGACATAAACATTTTGACATTAATATACACAATTCATGATTTACATTAGACATAAACATTTTGACATTGATATACACAATTCATGATTTACATTAGACATAGACATTAGACATGGTTTTCACACAAACATTTTGACATTTGATTATACATAAACATTTTACTTTGGTGGTTTGGTTTGAGTAAGTGATTTAAGTAACGAGGCGTGTGTAATATGATACAAGCATGGTGGATACGCCGCTGGTACTTCCTATATATAAGTGCTTGTATGGTATTACATATCGTAGCGTTATTTGAATCATTTCATTTTAAGACATAAACATTTTATACAAATAACATACTTTTCACAAGACATTGTTTTACAAAACAACTTATCTTATACAAACTCATTTTACTTGGTTATTCATTTAACCATACATTATTCTCTTATTTATACATATCATCTGATCTTATTGCTTTTCAAATGATTTACAAAACAAAGCAAATTACAAGGTTCATGACTAAACATTTTCTTAAACATAAGTCATGAATTCTATTTTCACAAAACCTATTATCTCACAGGCATTTTTATGCTGACGTACCTATTTTCACATATGTTTCAGGATATGATGCATAGGATTTATCAAGATACACTTAGGCGGACTTGGGCCTTAGTGACAATAAAAGATACAAGACAAGTTATTTATGTTATATTTCTTTGATTGTCAAGACATTGTAACTCTTTTAATCAATAAAACAATATTTCAATTTCCATGTGTTATGAAACAATGATTCTGTTACAACACTCCCCGACGTTTCCGCCACGTTTTGATGTTTTACGTGGTCGGGGTGTTTGAAATATTGTTTTATTGATTAAAAGAGTTACAATGTCTTGACAATCAAAGAAATATAACATAAATAACTAGTCTTGCATCTTTTATTGTCACTAAGGCCCAAGTCCGCCTAAGTGTATCTTGATAAATCCTATGCATCATATCCTGAAACACATGTGAAAATAGGTACGTCAGCATAAAAATGCCTGTGAGATACATAGGTTTTGTGAAAATAGAATTCATGACTTATGTTTAAGAAAATGTTTAGTCATGAACCTTGTAATTTGCTTTGTTTTGTAAATCATTTGAAAAGCAATAAGATCAGATGATATGTATAGATAAGAGAATATTGTATGGTTAAATGAATAACCAAGTAAAATGATTTTGTATAAGATAAGTTGTTTTGTAAAACAATGTCTTGTCAAAAGTATGTTATTTGTATAAAATGTTTATGTCTTAAAATGAAATGATTCAAATAACGCTACGATATGTAATACCATACAAGCACTTATATATAGGAAGTACCAGCGGCGTATCCACCATGCTTGTATCATATTACACACGCCTCGTTACTTAAATCACTTACTCAAACCAAACCACCAAAGTAAAATGTTTATGTATAATCAAATGTCAAAATGTTTGTGTGAAAACCATGTCTAATGTAAATCATGAATTGTGTATATCAATGTCAAAATGTTTATGTCTAATGTAAATCATGAATTGCGTATATTAATGTCAAAATGTTTATGTCTAATGTAAATCATGAATTGTGTATATCAATGTCAAAATGTTTATGTACGGTAAGTGAAATATATCAACCAAACCATATGTAAAATGCACAATAACAAGATATTGAAGTAAAACATGGTTTAAATCAAAGTTATGTTTTGTGTAATAAATGCATGCTATACTGATATAAACATCTATGCGGTATTGTAAAAATTCAAACATCCAAGCCTTGTGACTGTGGCGATAAACCCCTAAACGAATTTAAAGGTATATCTTGTTGTTATGTTTATCGAATTCGGTCATTCCTTCCACCCAAACAAACCTAGGGTTCAGGAACGGGAGTTGTCAAGTCCTATGGTACCATTACCTACTAACGAGCGGCGTAGCTAATGTTAATGAATGTACATTGTCCCATTTGAACAAACCAAATGTCATACCAAAATGTAAGCATGTGATAAATAACAAATGTACTAAGTACGCACACAATGGGCATACATAGCATAAAATGTAATGTAAAATGATGTACTAAGTATGCACACAATGGGCATACATAGCATAAAATGTAATGTAAAATGATGTACTAAGTATGCACACAATGGGCATACATAGCATAAAATGTAATGTAAAATGATGTACTAAGTATGCACACAATGGGCATACATAGTATAAAATGTAATGTAAAATGATGTACTAAGTATGCACACAATGGGCATACATAGCATAAAATGTAATGTAAAATGATGTACTAAGTATGCAAACAATGGGCATACATAGCATAAAATGTAATGTAAAATGATGTACTAAGTATGCACACAATGGGCATACATAGCATGAAACACAATGAAATCATGTACTATAAATGTACTAATGAACATAGCAAGTATATGATGTGAAAGCAGGAAAGCATGAAAGTAACAAGTAGGCACATGTGTTTCACCCCAAAATGTTTGGAAAACAGTAAAAGAGGGGTCCATGTACTCACTTGAGATTGCTTAGTAGTCCTTGAGTAACAACCAAACAATGCTAGAGATCACAAATATCGAACGGCACCTAATATAGGTAACTACATTAATAAACCGGACCTATAATCGGAGGATTGGATAGAATGAGGACCGTAAACCAAATGAGTAGGGGAACTCATGTAATATGGTTTAACAAGACCTACATACTAAAATGAAACCTAACCTAAGTGCTTATGACCCATTACGACCCGTTTAGGTAGCTTATGCTACTTTAACGCGTCGTTCGCGTGAAACGCGTTCGGACCGATTAACTAGTCCTATGACAAGTAATATATGCCTTAACATGTCTAATATTGTTGCCAAATCAGTTTAGATACCAAAAGTTATGTTACATATGCTTAAAATGAATTTTGGCGTAAAAAGGGCATTTTGGTCATTTACCTAAGGCATATAAACTACCTATCATACAACTAACTAAACGCCGTGACCATAAGGTATAACCTCGGAAGGTTATTCCCTATATACTATGGTCACCTAATGTGTTTGGTCGGATCCTAATGATCGACCAAACGGGTCGGGTTCGAAAGCATAAGCGATTGTTTAGATCGCTTACCTTACGACCCTATATAAGCACTAAACTAAAAGTGACGAGGCTAAGCATGTTAAAACATGCTTACCTAAGTTTAGAAAACAGGTTTGGTATCAAAACAAATGGTTTTGATACCTAAAAGTAGTTTGGTTACAAAATACGCAATAACACGCATTTTGGCCGAAACTACGACTCGTCACTGAGCCTAGATAACGTGGTAATCAGTAGGTATAGTCACTAGGGACTATAACCATCGTGATTACGCTCACGTTATGAAGTTCAAACTAACTTCACATTGACCATAAACTGGTCAATGCAGAAAGTCAAACAAAGTTTGACTTTCGGACTCGAAAAGCAATAAAAGAACGAAGGAACACTTACAAAGGGTCCCCGCAAGATTGATTTCCAAGTAATCTCAGGTAGGAAGTGTATAAACACAACCACTTAGAGAAAAACTCAGATTTCAAGTGGGTTTTGCAATGGGGATGGATGGGTATTTATAGGAAATGGACCACCGTTAGGATCGTTCCTTGAATAACGTGATCGAATCTCATCCGTACAAGTGTTGGAATGTTATGGTACCTCATTTTGCCCCCACCACAAGAGTTTGACATGTGGCATTGGCCTTTGGAGTGTTTAAGGGCTGTTAACAGCTGAAAAAATGACTTTTGCTGATCAGAAGGGGCCTCGCGTGACGCCAAGGGGGCTAGGTGTCACGCTAAGGTCCTCCTGGTCAGCAAACACTTTCCAATGTTTCCATTTCAGTTCCCGTTGTGTATTAAGGACATTTCCGACATGTTTAAGGCTCGTTAAATCATTTTCAAGGCTCCACAAGGATGCCTAAACATTGTGGACATGAAACATGCTCAAAAATATGCCGGATGTCAGTTCGTTTGGTCGTACGATCGCGATGTTCGCTTAATTATGACGGAATGCGCATAAGCGCGAAAAACGATCCAAATTGCGTGACGAATGGATTTTTCTTATGCCAAACACTAAAATAAAATATTATAGTGCTTACATAAATTTTTGGATGTCCGGATGTATTCAGAACGCAAGATATGCGCGAAAGTGCAAACTTGTGCACTTTTTGACGCTTTTAGTCCCTGAATGACCCAAAGTTTATTTTAGCACACCGAACCTCTCAAAGCCTATTTCTAAGCTATGTAAAGGATATTTATGGTATTTTTAACTCATGGTTATGTTCCGGGATGTCTGTTACAGTTCAAATCGACATACTTTCGCAGTTTGTCGAATTTAGTCCCTGTAAGCGATTTAACTTGATTTTGCCATACCAAAGCCTTCCAAACTTATTTCTAAGTTATGTAAAGGTTATTTAAGGTATGTGAAGCCTATTTCACTATCCCAGAGTGTTCTTTGCATTAAACTGGTTATATTTACGCATCAGTGCGCGTATAACCTTCCAGAAAGCGATTTAGAGCCCGAAATCGAACATGAATTGATATGTGCAAATGATACACATGTTTGTACAAATACCAAGTATGAAATACTATATTTCATTGGTTTGGTATTTGTTTGATGGTCGCAGTGACCCAGGTGTCACAAAAACCTAGTAATCAATCTTCCTAGAATGGATGATTAATTTTCGAAGCAGATTCGGATTTTGTGTTAAAAATTCTAAACGCAAATCAACTTGCGTTGGGGTCCTAGAAAGTTATAGTCTAGGTCAAAACATAACTAATAACCTAATTCCCTATAACCATTGGCTCTGATACCAACTCTTCTGTCACACCCCGACCACGTAAAACAACAAATCATGGCGGAAACGTCGGGGAGTGTTGTAACAGAATTATTGTTTCAAACCATGAATACAAAGAGTCTCGTTTTATTAAATATTAAACATTGTCTTAAAGTTAAACAAGCACGTCAAACATAGTCTATCATCGTTATTAAATCACTAAGGCCTCGTCCGGTCCTAAGTGAGCATGCATCCTATTCGCAATTAACGTTAAGCAACATCACCTGAAACATATGTAAAAACAAAGTCAGCAAAGAAATGCTGGCGAGCACATAGTTTTTATGTGAGCATTAGATTCATGGCTCATTGAAATATCTCGTACAACTTTGTTAATTGATATTTGAAACCTTGGTTTGTAAAATGTTTTTATTGTAAAATGAATAACCAAGTCAAAACAGATTGGTTATAATTTATAAACTCGATGCCATGAATCTTAACCCAAAACATTTGTTTAAGTAACCAAATTGTAAATCGTCCTCTTAATAAACTCGTATGGTTTATATAGTTTCGTAAACATCGTTTGTGTAACATCGTTTCAAATCGTTTGCCCAAGTGAACTAAATAACGCCACGGTATGTAATATGATAAACGCACTTATATATAAAAAGTACCAGCGGCGTATCTACCATGCTTTTATCACATTACACCCGTCCCGTTATCTAAACACTAACCAAAAACCAATCGTTCGTTCAAATCGTTTAACTTGTTCATATCGTTCAATCGTTCAAAATCGTTCTCGTACAAATCGTTCTCGTTTTAATTGTGAAAACTACTTTTGGTCGTCTCGCTAATAACATTCAAACATTTGTGACTCGTTCATCGTTCAACTCGTTCTCGTATTAACAAACCACCAAAGGGTAAGTTAACAATCATCAGGTTCAGTCGTTACCCACCTCACCCACACATAACCATGGGTGCGGTCTGATAACGGGATTTGTCAGATCCTATGGTACCATAACCTAATACTGGTCGGCTTGATCAATGCTAATGAATGTCATTCGTTATGTAACTACCACCAACAAGTTCGTTCACATTATCAAAATCGTTATTAGTTTTGTATAAACCATCTCAATCGTTTTGAAACCATCGTTAGAATATTGAAATCGTTTTGATACATATGAATCACCCCAAAACAATCGAAAACAGTAAAAGAGGGGATCTATGTACTCACCTTTGGGTGCGTTTTTAATTGTTAACACAATCCCTCAAATTGTTTATTCACCCTCAATTAAATAAGAATGATTTTAATAATCAAAAACCCACAAAAATACCGAAGTTTCTCCGATACTTAGAATTTTCACTTAACTTTGATACTTATCTTGGTGTATTTGTATATATATACTTTTGTGACATATAAATATCGTATCACACATAATCTTGTCAATACTAACACATCCTCATACACATTTTGTAATACACATAGCACATTGTAACACATAAAATTTATTCATAAACAACTCATTCTAGTTATGTCGAAAAACACTTATTTTAGCGATTCAGTGACATTTTCGGGCGTCGGAAGTCACGTATGACTAACCAAACACCAAGTAAACTTAATATAAGTTAAAATAATTGTTTTTATTTCAAAAATATCAGTTTGGTTACTGATCTAAAACAGTTTAATAAAAAAATCCTCCGAAAAGGCGATTTTTGACCGTTTTACCGCATAGTTTTGCATCAAACATTACCCGAACCATCCCAAATCGAAACGACTTGAAATTTTAACATAACCCATGTTATTTACTGAAAAAAATAATGGTTATACTCATGATAGTGCAGGTCTTAAGTAAAGCACATAAATCATGCAAATTTCACATAGTTTACCACTTTTTAAGCTATATGTACAACATGCAAAGCTATAAATCCTATGTCAAAGTTTCATGCCATTATAATATACCAAATAAGGTCATTTTTAGTGCTTATAACCTGATCTAAAATATTTTTGTCATACAATCACTTTTTATCACTTCTTGAGCTTTAAACCAACATATATTCACATGTACAAGTGCCTAAAGCATGCTATCACTTCATCAACATTTCATATGAGTTTAGATGCATCAAATATGAGATATATTCAGGTCTATTTGCTGAAGTAATTTATATTTAACATAACACACACAAATCATCCAACTCTTGCATTTTAACTATCATTCAAGAACATGTAACAACATAAACAAGTACTTAACAAGATATCGACTTCAAGACTCATACACACACACACACACATATATATATATATATATATATATATATATATGTACGGTTATACATACATATATATCACCACCATTTTTATTTGTTTCAAGACCCATTTCTTTTAGATTTCAAGTTTAGTGAAAAATTCCAAGATTCAAGAGAAACATCAAATCATCAAGAACAACCAAGAATCTAAAGTATGATTTAAACATAAGTGTTATACCTTCAAGATTCAAGTGGGTTGTGGTATGAGAATTTGATGATAGGAAGCTTGAAATTACTTGAATGCACCATGGAAACCTCTTTAGATCTTCACACCAACTTGAAGGTTACTAGAAAGGAGCTTGAATTCTCAAGAACAAGACTTGAATGTATGAAGAAGATGAAGATAGAGAGAGAGAGATGGGGATGGTTTGGGAGGGAGGAGAGAGAGAGGAGATTGTGATCTTGGATGGATTGTTTGAGTGATCTTGTAGGATTGCAGAAGGATATGGAAGGATTTTATAAGAGATTCTTGTACATACATAATCTAGCCAAGATCAAAGAAAATATATGGTGGGGCCACCATAATATTACAACCGTAAGTTGTATGGGGGGAGGGGGTGAAGTGTAATTTTTGTTGGTAAGTAAGATAAAAGTAGGTGTTTAACTGGGTACCGGGTATTTTATCTAGCGTTTAAATCCCGGTTTATGGCGTTCTAAATTATTTTTATTATTCTATAAAAATAAACTCGCCAAAATATTACTGAAATAAATTTCAGTTGCCGAGATTTGGCTGTGTTGTCTGCGTTTTGCAGTATAAGCACTGTGTTGCGCAAAAACACGCGGTACGCGCTTAAACTTGAAAAATAACGTTTTTAAGCGTTTTAATTTATTTTTCAACACGGACCTGATTAAAAATAAATTTTTAATCATAACAGATTATTTTCAGGATTTAGATATTATCCGGGCGGTCACCAACGTTCGTTTCGCAGTTTTGTCGTAAATAGTTCTTTAGTTAAAATAAACATGTTTTTGCCATACGGAATCCTTTGAAACTTATTTCTAAGTTATGTAAAGGATATTTAGGGTATGTTTGGCTTACGTCACAGTTCCGGAGTGTAAGTCGCGTTAAACTGATTGCGTTTATGCACCAGTTTGCGTATAACCTTCCAGAAAGTGATTTAAAGCTCCAAATCAGAATCGAATCAAATTGTAAAATTATTAAACACAATTGCATATATAATAACACCAAAGTATATTGTTTTATTGATAACTAACATTGTTTTACATTATACGATGATTACAGAACACAGTTGTCACACATAGTTGAATCTTTGTAATTCATACAATATTTGACTAATGAAATAGTGTATGATGAAAACTATCTCTCTTTGATTGTGTTATAAAGTTTACTTTCATTTCCGCTGCAATTCATCTCTATCTATCTTCTTTCATTAATCACTTAATTAAACAACACGATCAAACAAACTCAGATCCTAACAGGCTTAAAATATTAATAAAATCATTTCATGCTTAACGCACACCGTGTGTTCTTCCCCCTAGAACAATATTTAAAACAGTAAAAAGAGGGGTTTCTGTGATACTCACCTTTGGGTGCGTTTTTAATATCGCAATCACTCGGATCAAATCCACATATTCTAATTTAAATAGTAATAATTTAATAACTAATTGTTCTACAAACAATCAGGTTTCTCCATTACTTAGGATTTTCACATATCTTTGAGGTTTTTATGAAAAGTCTTTGTTTTTAATTATGTTGGCATATATATATATATATATATATGTGTGTGTGTGTGTGTGTGTACTTCCATATACATATACATATACATATACATATACATATTAAGATTTTCGCGATTTTGTTGGTGACTCTTTATTATGTCTACTTATTCGCAATATATATCTATGAGTTGTGCTTCGTAACATATATGCATAAGTATGGACATATTCGGTATATATATATATATATATATATTTCGTAATTCACGTATCACGTTATTTCACACATATATATCATACTTAAACACTTAATAAATATCAAATAACTCATCAAGTTACTTCAAGCATATTTCTCATGTTTATCACAAATTTTCATACATAATGCGATTTCTGATCTAGTTTACCGTTTCTACCGCAAGAACGTTTAAACATAGCATCATTTCATATCATCATGAAATCACTTAGCAAATCACATTACACATACTCATATTCACATATCAAACTATAGCACACAAAGTTCACTCTTGAACATCCCGTTTTCGCGTACGTTGAAATATGCGTATTTTACCGTTTCGGTACCGTTTTTGTGTGTTGGAAGTCATGTATGACCAACCAATCACAAAAGATATTTAATATAAGTTAAAATACTTATATTTATCATAAAATATCCGTTTATAATCAGCTTTAAAATAGTTTTATAAAAATCACTTAAAAAGCCAATTTTTACCTTTTTTAACGCGTAGTTTTGTACCGAACTTTACCATAACCATCCTAAATTATCTTGACTTGATATTTTAACATAACACATGTTATCTACTGATCAAAACAATAGTTTTACTCATGAATATGCAGGTCTCATGAATAACACAAAAATCATGCAAATTTCACCCGATTTACTACTTTTCAAGCCATAAATACAACATGCAAAGCTACCAAGTTATGACATAATTTTTATAACTTAAAAATACATCATATAGCTTTATTTTACATTTGTATTTACTTATTTGAATGAATATTTATCATACCACAACAATTCCATTTTATTATGATCATTAAATCATCCTTCAAGTCTATGTACAAGTACTTTATGCACATTTACTTCACAATCATCACACAAGATTAATCAATCTTATTCTTTCATTTATTATGACATATGACACATTCATATTTCATTCTTTGTTCAATCATTCAATCATCATTGAAAAATCATCAAATATATGCATCTTAACTAACATTTAAGAACATGCATCAACTTAAAATTTCACAAACATACCTAGTAAACTTTTGGCCATATGCATGTCCATATACTAACATTATTTTAAATCAAAAATCAAGATTCAATCATTCCTTTATATCTCTAACACATTAGCACTTCATCTTGTTTATTCAAACAAACATCTTACAAGTTTATTTCAAACAAAATTTAAAATACAAACACTGGATGCACACACATACCTTCACATTTTTATTTTTATAAAAATAATTTGTTTGGTTTGATTTCAGGAATAGTGAAAATCCAAGTATTTGAGAATCATGCCCATGCTCATCATCATCATCATCATCATCATCATCATCATCATCATCAAGTGTGTTTAAAAGAAAGTGAAATATTACACCTTTCAAGAGTAAAAATGTGTTTGATGATGAGAATCTTGATGAAAAACAAGTTTGTTCCTCCTTGAATCACCTTGAAATCAACTCTTGATTTTCGAAATAGCTCGAAACTAGCTTGATATGGCCATGATTTTTATGAAACAAGTTTGAAAAATGAAGTTGGGTGTTCTTGAAGGGGTGTTCGGCCGTGAGTATTCAAGAAGAAGGAAAAGATGAATTTTGAAAAGGTATGATCTTGGAAAGTGGTTTATGTGAAGTGTTGGAAGGTTTTTAAAGATTATGTTTCATATAATCTCAATACTTGGCAAGATTGGGTGAAGTGGTGGGCTTGTCTAGCCACCACCTCTCACCTACACACACACTTTCTCTCTCTAATATAAGATATATACACATATACATGCATAACACAGGTATTTAACGGGTTACCGGGTATTTTATTTCGCGTTTTATCTACATTTTAAGGCGTTTAAAATTATTTTCAGTATTCTAGAAAAATAAACTCATCAAAATATTACTAAATAATATTTCGTTCACCTAAACTGGTTGTGTCATCCGCGTTTCGCAGTATACGCACTGTATTGCGCAGTATGCGCTTAAATTCGCAAAGCAAGAACTTTAAGCGTTTTAACTAATTTTTCTTCACGAATATGATTAAAAATAGGGTTTTAATCATAACGGAATATTTTTCGGATTTTAATGTTATCCGGATAGTCACCGACATTCGTTTCGCACTTCGTTCGTTAAGTGATAAGCGTTTAACTTATTGTTGCCAACATAATTTTTAACAAAGTTTGAGTTTATCAAATTTTCAAATACCTCAAATTAATGTCCTATTTAATAATTTAGTGCCTATATATAATCATAACACGTGTCACACCAGTACAGTGCCAACTCAGAATAGCCGGGTATCACAGATAACGTCGCTTGGAAGATGGCCTATTACTTTTCGCATTAATAACTTACTTAATTGTCTTTCAATAATCTGACCTTGCGGGACCGTATCCCTGCTGACTCAGACCAATAGGTTGAGGGTAACGCTTCCTGGAAAGGGGCCTACTATTATAATTAAAAGATAATCTCTTAAAAAGCCCAAAGTGCGGAAATCATCAAAGGATACATAAAAGATGAGTTAGAACAAGTGATTCCTTCTTATTTATTTGTTTTCCTTATATTTATATTTTTTTATTTTTATTTTTTAGTTTATCTTTTAAAACATTGAAAACTTTTATCAAAATTTGGTTAGCTTAGACGTTAACGATAAGCCGGTATTAAAAACTCTTGTGTCGTTGGACGACCACGGTATCTTGCCATCAATATACCACGTCCGCGATGGGTGTCCTTGTCCTAACGTGTGTAGAGTGATAGTATTATATCATGTTTTATAAATTTAAAGCTTGATTTGTGAGTAAAAAGTGCTTAAAATATATCTAAAATTATACACACCAGCACACACGTCAAGATTGATGACGAAGGTTTGACCGGATAGCACGAGTTTACAATCATTGATGACATGAGTGGCCTCGATGTTTCTACCATTGGCTAATTCGACGACGTGTTTAGAGTTTAAAGGAGTTGGTGTAGACTTAAGCATCTTACTTACACGTATGGATACATAACTAGCATCGGATCCAGAATCCAAAAGTAGGGAAACAAAATGATCATCAAGTAGGAACTTACCCGTTACAACATTGGGATCGTTCCGTGTTTCACCAGCGCCGATCACAAATGCTATTCCCCTTGCACCATTGTCACCATTGTTGTTGTTCCTGTTCTTGTTCCCAGCGCCTTGATTGTTGTTGTTACGGTTTTGATTCAGTTGGGGGCAATCCCTCTTAAAATGCCCCTCCTCTCCATATTGAAAGCATCCATTAATGTTACCCTAATGTAGTGGTTGGTTTTGTCTTGCTGGATGCGGGCTTCTACAATCCTTAGTTGCATGCCCTATCTTGTTGCACCGCTAGCAGCGGTTCTTCTCACACTGCCCGTATTTGTTGCACTTGGGTCGGTTTCCTTGATAACCACCATGGTTTTGGTTGGTTAGAGCTTACTGGTGGGGACCCTTGTTACCCTCGAATTTCCTCTGCTGAGTTGGAGTTTGTGTGTGGTTGGAATCTTTGCCCTGGTTACCATCCCATATACGCTTGTTATTGTCACACCCCGACCACGTAAAACAACAAATCATGGAGGAAACGTCGGGGAGTATCTTAACAGAATCATTGTTTCACAACCATGGATTAAATAGTTTCGTTTTATTGAATTATTGAACTCATTGTTTTATTACAAATCAGATAAATACAAATATTGTCTTTCAAGTTTTAAAGTCGCTAAGGCACAAGTCCATCCTATGTGTAGCATGCATCAACAATCATCACATAGCAGCACCTGAAACATATGTAAAAATAGGTACGTCAGCATAAAAATGCCTGTGAGATACATAGGTTTTATTTAATTTAGGATTCATGACTTATAAGTTTAAAGAATATGTTTAACAAAAATTAGTCATGAACCTTGTAAAATGTTTTCTTTTATAAATCATACCAAAAATCGATAAGAAATTAGATGATATAAAAGAATAATGCATAGATAAATAGTTAACCAAGTAAAATGAGTTTGTATAAAATATGTTGTTTATAAAACAATGTTTTGATAAAAAGGTTTGTAGTATACATAAAAATATACCTTGGTTTTAAGAAAGTCGGATAAGTAATATATTAAAATATATTTCAGTTCCAAAATAGTTAAACAGATAGTATATCAAATATACTTTAGTTGTTAAAATAATAGTTTTTGGTAGTACATCATAAGTATACTTTGGTTTAAGAATGAAAATATTGGTAGTATATCATTTCATACTTTGGTCTTGTAAATAACATGTCAACTATGTTTTGGTTTGAAAATAACATATCAACTATGTTTTGGTTTGAAAATAACATATCAACTATGTTTTGGTTTGAAAATAGCATATCAACTATACTTTAGTAAATAACAAAATATATGTTGGATTTGTACATAGTATATCAAATTATACTTTGGTAAACAATATCACATATGGGAGCATATCAAACTATACTTTGGAAGTATATCAAAATATACAAAAGAAAATGTGATTTAGAATTCATTCAAACCTTAGTGTATCAAACTACACCTTAGAGACTATAGAAATACCACAAAGGCAATCTCTATTTGGATAAATTTGGTTTCTGACATTCCATACAACAGGAATGGGGTGTCTAGTCCTATAGCGCTATATCGTACTACCAATCGGTTTGGTGAATGTATAAAATAAGTACAACCCAACAATTAATTTTATAATCTTTGAAAAATTAATGTTTAAACCATAGATAATCATTCAGTTTGTCAAAAAGATAAGTACTTGCATGTATAATCAATTTATACTTTAATATCATGAAAATAACAATTAAGCACACATGTTTCACCCCAAAACATTTGAAAACAGTAAAAGAGGGGACTATGTACTCACATTGAGAGGGCTTAGAAGTCTTGAATAACAACCAAGCAAAGCTAGAGGGGTTCCAGAAATCAAACGGTACCTAATATAGGTAACTAAGTAAATAAACCGGACCTAAATCGAAAGATTGGATAGAATGAGGTTTCGTAAACCAAATGAGTATAGGAACTCATGTAATATGGTTTAACAAAGCCTACATACTAAATCGAAACCTAACCTAAGTGCTTACGACCCATTACGACCCGTTTAGGTAGTTTACGCTACTTTAACGCGTCGTTCGCGTAAAACATGTTCAGAACGCCTAACTAGTCCTATGACAAGTATTATATGCCTAAACGTGTTTAAATATGTTGCATAATTAGTTAAGTGACAAAAGTTTGGGTTTCATATGCTTAAATACCAATTATGCATGAAAAGGGCATTTTGGTCATTTACCTAAGGCATATAAACTACCTATCATACAACTAATTAAACCTAAGTGACCATAAGGTATAACCTCGGAAGGTTATTCCCTATACAACTATGGTCACTAAACATGCTTGGTCGGATCCTATTGATCGACCAAACGGGTCGGGTTCGAAAGTCTAAGCGGTTGTTTAGACCGCTTATCTTACGACCCTATATAAGCACAAATCTAAAAGTGACGAGTTAAACATGTCAAAACATGTTTAACAAGGTTTGAAAACAAGTTTGGTATCAAAACAAAGGGTCTTGATACCTAGGAATAGTTTGGTTGCAAAATACGCATAAACGCGTATTTTGACCGAAACTATGACTCGTCACTAAGCCTAAATAACATGGTAATCAGTAGGTATAGTCACAAAGGACTATGACCATCGTGATTACACTCACGTTAAGAAGTTCAAACGAACTTCGTGTTGACCGTTGATCGGTCAAAGCAGAAAGCCAAACACGGTTTGACTTTCGTACTTAAAAACGCATAAAAGCACGAAAGAATACTTACAAAGGGTCCAAGCAATGGAGTTTTGATCTAAAAATACTCAGGTATGAGGTTTTGAACCCCAACTTAGAGTGAATTCAGATCAAAGTGTGAGTTGCAAATGAAAATCATAGGGGTATATATAGTTTTCGGGCCACCGTTAGGATCATTCATCGATAAACGATCTTCGATCTGGGCCTTACAAGTGTACCTCCTGTTTTAGAATACCATGGGCACCCCTAAACAAGCCCATAGAATGTTCAAAACCATTTGCAACACATGGGAACAGCTGGATCAAGCTGGAAACAAGATTCTGCAGATCTGGGGGTCTCTCGCGCCCAGCGTAAGAATCAAGGGAGTCTTACACGCCCCTTCTGAGCCTATGTTTGGCAGATTTGCAGTTTAGGTCCCTGAAGTTGTAAATCTTGGTTTTCGATGCATTTTTGACACATTTAATCCCCGTTAACCTCATTTCAAGGCTCTAAAATGAAGTTAAAGTATAGGGAACTTAAAATATGCTCAAAAATATGTCGGATGTCGGTTCGTTTGGTCGTACGGTTGAGTTGTTCGGTTAATTACGATGAAACACGAACGGACGCGAAAAACGATTCAAATTACGCGACGAATGGAATTTTATCATGCCAATCACTAAAATAAAATATTTTAATGATTACATAAATTTTTGGATGTCCGGATAAATTCAGAACGTAAGATATGCTCGAAAATGCAAACCTATGCACTTTTTGACGCTTTTAGTCCCTGTTGATCAAATAAGTTTATTTTTGCGCACCAAACACCTCAAAGCCTATTTCTAAGCTACGTAAAGGATCTTTAGGGCATGTTTTACTTATGATCATGCTCCGGAATGTTCGTTACAGTACGAATCGACAAACTTTCGCAGTTTGTTGAAATTAGTCCCTGTAAGCGAATAAACTTGATTTCGACACACCAAACCTCCCAAAACTTATTTCTAAGTTATGTAAAGGTTATTTAAGGTATGTTAATCCCATGTCACTGTTCCGGAGTGTTTTTCGCATTAAACTGATTACGTTTATGCATTCGTTCGCGTATAACTTTCCAGAAAGCGAATTAGAGCTCGAAATCGAACGAGAATTGATATGTGCAAATGATACACATATTTATACAAATCCCAAGTATGAAATACAATATTTCATTGGTTTGGTATTCGTATGATGGTTGTAGTGACACAGGTGTCATAGTTATCACCAGAGGCATCAGTAGCAGCACTGATTCGCTAGGGCAGCTTGCTCTGTTCAACCGCTTGATAGGTAAGACGGTGTGCCAGACGGATGACTTGCTGAATCGTGGGAAGGTTAGCTGAAGTCACTAAGCTTTGGATTTCAAGAATTAAGCCTTTGAGATATAGTTCAATTCTTTTGTAAGCAGGCTGCGACAAGTTGTGACATAGAGTAGCCAAGTCGTTGGACCTTTTAGTGCACGCCTCGATTTCAGATCCAACCATTTTCAAGTCGTAGTACTCCACTTCGAGTTTATGAATGTCATCTCTGTGACAATACTCTTCTTTGATTAGATCCTTAAAGTCATTCCATGGAGTAGCGTTGGCATCCGCCAATCCGAGCATTTGAACTTGCGCATTCCACCAGGAAAGCGCGTTTCCTTCAAGGGTGCCAGTAGCAAACTTCACCCGATTGTTAGAAGGGCATTCGCACATCACGAACACAGACTCAACCTTCTCGATCCAGTGTAGAAGGCCTACCGCTCCTTCGGTGCCATTGATGGAGTGTGGTTGCAATCCATTAAAGTTTTGAAGGTGCAAACTCGAGGTTGAGTGGGTGCAGGTTGACCTGTCATGTAAAGTGAAACGAATAAGATTAAAAGTGATAAGATGACACAAGAACAGGATCTAATCATGCGCTTACTACCAAACATAAATGATCGTAGGATCGGGACGAAATTTCTTTCAACTCGGGGATAATGTAACAACTCGAAGTTACTCGAACTTTCCCTTCACGTTCAACCTTGTGTAGTAATCATGTGGAATTAATAAATATGTTTTATTCTATTAATTTGTTATGTGTGAATATAAGTATATGGATGGAATCATAAAATAAGAAACAATTAAGATTTGCCACACACTAAAAATTATGTATATATAATTGACATATGGTCGCACACTTAATATGGAATTATGTTGTATGTAATAAACAAGTGGTCTCACACCTCAAAAACAAATATCAGCCGCACACACACACAAATGTTTGGATCTTAGGGGCTGCACACCCCTTGTGCGCACACTACCATTTCCAGCCATATACCTTATGCTCGCACACTCAGCCACACATTTAGTTGAGATTGGTCAGTTGGGCCCAAAATGGAGTATTATTGGACCACACACTCACAGTTACGGCCCTCCCTAATCAGTATAAATACCTATTTGCTGCAAAACCCTAGGAACCTTTGCCAATCATTGACGGCAGACTCATTTTTCAGCAAATATTCTTTCTACATTTCAGCCAACATTCCATCTTTTCTTCTTAAAGATTTAACATCCTTTTGAAGATATCTCTTCTGCCTCTCAAGGATTTCTCCTCTATTCTCACAGACACACTCTTGCTTCATCATCCCGGGTTAGTAAAAATCTCGTTTTGGGTATCACAAATGCTCATAGGTCTAAATAGATGAGTTTGTATATTATATGATGATGAAAACAATATGTTTTGAATGAGCGGTTAGTTTTAGATCTAGTGTAATGTTTTGTTCAAAAAATTGTTAATCATGATTTGGTCGAAATAGGATTCTGTCAAGATAGGAGATCTAGATCAATTTACATAAATATTTTAATGATGATAATGAGAGATGAGCTAGGATTTTGAATACTTGCAAGATGTTAATGTTTTCACATGATAAGGGTGTTTTTAATGTTATAAATCTGCTTGATGACTGTTGTCACACCCCCAAAATCCACCATGCGGAGTATCACCGCTTGGAGGCGTGACATGACCAGGATCGAGCCACCAATCATATTGAACAACTCAATTAAGTAAATAAAACCAAACATAATACGATTGGTGACCAAAGCTAGTTAACCTTGTTTGGTTTAAACAGCGGAAGCATAAACGTAAATCCAAAAGCATAAGTTCGCAGTTCATAAGTTTAAAGTCCAACACTTAGGTTTAATAAGTTCAAAATGTTTTAATATTAAACACTGGACATAACCGTCCGTACACCACAACGACTCCTTCCTCGTGCAAGCTCCGAGTGTTTAGCGACCTGTAAGGCATGTAACAACTAGTCAACAACAAAGTTGAGTGAGTTCACGTTTGGTTGTTTAGTTTTAAGTTGTTTCTGAAAACGTGGTTTGACTTTCGTTGGCTTATTTGCCGTGGGGGTCACCCCATAGTTGAAAGTATGTTTAACCAATTCCTTTTCTTTACCCAAACCATATCCATAATCAGTGGGGGCTTTCCCCGTTTGAACTACTAGACGGAATGATATCGACTGCTACGCAAATAAGTTGTGCCCTATATCAGTGTCTATCATCACTGACAATCTGCCATAGTCCATTAGTACACGCCCGTCCGACTGGCACGGTGTGAGGTTTGTTAAACCTAATAGCGCTATTAACTAATGACCCGCTCGCCATTGGCCTCGGCGATTAAGTCGATATAAATTGAGGGACTTCATGATAGAGTTTTGTCTAGCTAGTTTTAAGGTTGTTGTCCTGCACCAGGAGGACCACAACGTACGTATTCTGCAGCAGGAGAATTCATAGGATTAATGATGGCATCCAATCTATGGAGGATGGCCGTACATATCCTACCCATGGAGGATATGTAGATTTAGTTTTAATTCTTTAACCCATTCCCAAACCACCGGGAATCCCATGCCTTAGAAAGTGTGTGAACTCACCTCGGTTTGCTCGGTTAGATTCTCAATATAGCTAACAGTCAAGGTCGGTCAATCGCGTCCTAATAAGGTACGGATAACAATCAGTTTCTCATGCATAACACGTATCCTACGTACGGTTTATTTGCACATTACTTCTACCACATAACAGGCACACACTTTAACGATTTACGCCCATATATACTTCCCATCCATTCCCCACTCATAAGCAAACATACAATAATGCATATAACACATATAACATGTTAGATCATTCACAGATAGCATACTCGACATTTAGACGCGCAAATCACAACTTATGTTATTTCAGCATTAATACTCAAAACCGGCAGTTTTCGGGCATTTAAATAAAATAGTTAGATTATTCCAAAAATTCCCAAATTTTTATAGAATGTCATAGACATTCCATATTTTATTATGTAAAAATATCGGGGTCCGGTTCATTACCAATATTTTATAAAAATTCATATTCGGGACTGAACTCAGATTTATGTATTTCTGACCACAGTCCACGAAAAAATTTATTAAAAATTCATCGTAAGTCCGATTTGCGAAATTCCAGTGGGGTAATTACAAATACTTCAGTTGTCATATACAGTAAAATTTTCATGTTCCGATTGATCACAAAACTCAGGTTATGACTGAAAGTATGACACCCATTTATTGCTGTCAAAATTCAGCTTAAGTTGCTGTTGCAAATTAACACTTTAAAAATAGTAAACGAAGTCCAAAAATTACGATTCCGGTGCCATTAGAACCGTATTTCATAATAACATATTTTAGATTCAAAATATCGGTTTTTCGTTGAGTTTAAGACCTGTTTACAGCCAACTGAAGTTGGCTGTAAAACCAGGACAGATTCTGATTTTCAATGTTTATCCTTCTAAATCGTGTTCGAATGATTCCGTTAACAAGTTTAGTGACCGCAACAACATCACATATTAATATTAATCAGCAAATCATCAAATAATCAACCAATAATCATAATAACACAAGATCTACATGATTTACACACATAACTTCTCTTTATCCACACCTTAACACATTATGTTCAAGACTTGTTCATGAGCTTTAAAGTTTCTTAACTTTTTATCATTCTAACATCTATTAACCACTAAAATAACATAAAGAATGAACGGATCTAAGTTCTTACCACTAGCTCAAGGCTAGGGAAGTTCGAGTGAAGAAATGTGGTGGTTAATAGCGAATGGAGGAGGTCCTTCCACTTCCGAGAGCACCGAGCTTCGTTGTTGGACCTCTTACACCTTTGTATGTATGAGGAATGATTGAAAAAGAGCTTGATGATGGTGGTAGTATGGTGGAAGGTGGCTGCCGAACAAGGGAAAGGAGAGGGAGAGAAGAGAGAGCTTGGTGGAATGGTGGTATTTATAAGATCTTCCATATAGCATATTCCTAGCATATTCCAAGCATATTCCTAGCATATTCCTAGCATATTCCTAGCATATTCCTAGCATATTCCTTAGCATATTCCTTAGCATATTCCTTAGCATATTCCTTAGCATATTCCTTAGCATATTAACAAATACGTGTAAGCATAACAAAGATATCAGAAAGCAGTTAAGTAATTCCACACAGTCGTCAGACACTTTAATTATCATTAATAATTTGTACGGAATACATGGGATTTTGAGGGTTGTCACATTCTCCCCCTGTTAAGAGAATTTCGTCCCGAAATTTAGCGCGTGGTTACTGAGGAGGCTAGTTAAGTTGCGTTGTTTTCCAGATTTTCCTGGGGTGTCACATCATCCCCCCGTTGATTTGGAATTTCGTCCCGAAATTCTGCAGTAGCTTCAGCCTCAGTAGTGGTTGCGTTTTTCTTAAACAGTTGGTGATACTTGAGTTTCATTTGGTCTTCTCGTTCCCATGTATACTCTGGGCCACGACGAGCATTCCAACGAACTCGGACCAGAGGTATCCTGGTATGCTTGAGGATCTTAACATCTCGATCCGTAATCTCTACTGGTTCCTCGACGAATCGCAGCTGGTCGTCGATTGTGAGTTCCTTAAGAGGAACTATGTGGGTCTCATCTGACAGACACTTCTTCAGATTCGATACATGGAAAACATTGTGAACTCCGTTGAGTTCTTCAGGTAGATCTAACCTGTAGGCGACTTGGCCAATTTTCTCAATGACTTTGAATGGTCCGACATAACGCGGATTGAGTTTGGATCGTTTGCCAAAGCGGACTACACCTTTCCAAGGTGAGACTTTGAGTAGCACTCGATCCCCAACCTGGAGTTCGAGTGGTTTTCTTCCCTTATCAGCATAGCTTTTCTGACGGTCACGAGCTGCCGCCATTCGCTGTCGTATCTGAGCAATTTTCTCGGTGGTATCTACCACATGTTCTGGGCCAGTGATTTGGCTGTCACCAACTTCTGCCCAACAGAGAGGTGATCGGCATTTGCGTCCGTACAATGCCTCAAACGGAGCGGCTTGGATGCTGGTGTGGTAGCTGTTGTTATATGAGAACTCCACTAGCGGGAGGTGCTTTTCCCAGCCATTACCAAAATCGATTACACATGCCCTAAGCATGTCTTCAAGGTTTTGGATGGTGCGTTCAGATTGCCCATCCGTCTACGGGTGATAAGCGGTGCTCATATCTAAACGTGAGCCAAAGGACTTGTGCATTGCTTGCCACAGTTCTGAAGTAAAACGCGCGTCACGATCAGAAATGATGGAAGTTGGCACTCCGTGCCTTGACACTACTTCCTTCAGATAAATGTCTGCAAGAGTAGAAAACTTATCTGTTTCTTTGATGGCCAGAAAATGTGCAGACTTGGTCAGTCGATCTACGATCACCCAAATGGTATCGTTTCCGCGTTGAGATCTGGGCAGACCAGTAACGAAATCCATGGAAATTTCCTCCCATTTCCATTTCGGGATCCCCGGTTGTTGAAGCAGGCCTGATGGTTTCTGATATTCAGACTTGACTCTCGCACAAGTCAAGCACTTGCTGACGTAGGTTGCTACGTGGGCTTTCATGCCAGGCCACCAATACGTAGTCTTGAGGTTGTGGTACATTTTATCCGAACCAGGATGTACCGAATAACGAGACTTGTGCGCTTCGTCCATCACAAGCTCGCGTAAGTTTCCATAAAATGGAACCCAGATGCGTCCGTTTACATAGTAAGCGCCGTCTTTCTTTTGTTCTAGCCGCTGCCTCGATCCTCGTAGGGATTCAGCCCTGATGTTCTCTACCTTCAATGCTTCGACCTGAGCATCACGAATCTGAGAGGGAAGGTTAGATTGGATGGTAAGCTGTAGAGCACGTACACGCCTAGGTATAGTATCCTTTCGACTGAGGGCGTCGGCCACAACATTGGCTTTGCCCGGATGATACTTGATAGCGCATTCGTAATCATTCAAGAGTTCGACCCATCGGCGTTGTCGCATGTTTAACTCCTTTTGCTTGAAGATATGCTCGAGACTCCTGTGATCGGTGTAAATGGTGCACTTGGTACCGTACAGGTAATGTCTCCATATCTTAAGCGCGAATACAACTGCTCCCAGCTCCAGATCGTGAGTAGTGTAGTTTCTTTCGTGAACTTTAAGTTGGCGCGATGCGTAGGCAATGACCTTGTCACGTTGCATCAACACACAACCAAGTCCTTGGATGGAAGCGTCGCAGTAGACTACAAAATCGTCTGTGCCCTCAGGCAATGAGAGGATAGGCGCTCTACAAAGTCTATCTTTTAGGTGTTGAAATGCGGACTCCTGTGCACCACCCCAACGATAGATGACACCCTTCTGAGTCAGTGAAGTGAGAGGTTGTGCAATCTTGGAGAAGTCTTTGATAAACCTTCTGTAATATCCTGCCAAACCCAAGAATTGGCGGATTTCTTTTGGTGTGCGGGGTGCAGGCCAGTTCTTGATCGATTCAACCTTAGATGGATCCACGTGAATCCCATCCTTGTTTACCACATGGCCTAGAAAGTGGACTTCACGGAGCCAGAAGTCACATTTCGAAAACTTGGCATACAACTGCTCTTTTCGAAGAAGTTCCAGCATAAGTCATAGATGCTACTCGTGTTCCTCCTGACTCTTAGAATAGATCAGGATATCGTCGATGAACACAATAACGAACTTATCCAGGTAAGGCTTGCACACTCGGTTCATGAGATCCATGAAGACCGCTGGTGCATTTGTCAGCCCGAATGGCATAACCAGAAACTCGTAATGGCCGTAACGAGTTCTAAATGTTGTTTTGGAGACGTCCTCATCTCGGACTCTCAACTGATGGTATCCCGATCTCAAATCAATCTTAGAGTAATAGCTCGACCCTTGCAGCTGGTCGAATAAGTCGTCAATACGTGGAAGAGGATAACGATTCTTCACAGTCACCTTGTTGAGCTCGCGATAGTCAATACACATTCTGAAAGTACCATCCTTCTTCTTTACGAACAAGACTGGAGCTCCCCAGGGTGAAGAGCTAGGACGTATAAAACCCTTTTCCAAGAGTTCTTGTAGTTGTGTGGACAGTTCTTCGAGTTCTGATGGAGCTAGACGATATGGTGCTCGAGCTACTGGCGCTGCTCCAGGAGCTAGCTCGACTTGAAACTCAACTTGGCGATGAGGCGGAAGACCAGGTAATTCCTCAGGAAATACCTCAGGAAAATCGCGCACAATAGGGATGTCTTCAATTCTCTTCTCTTCCATGGATGTGTCAGTAACGAGTGCTAGAATGGCAGTGTGGCCCTTTCGCAAACACTTCTGGGCCTTAAGGAAAGAGATGATGCCTTCGACAGCACCACTCTTGTCGCCACGAATCATGAGAGGTTCTTCACCGGAACGAGGAATGCGGATGATTTTCTCCTTGCAAACAATCTCCGCTTGATGATGAGATAGCCAATTCATCCCAATAACGACGTCGAAACTACCCAGTGTGATAGGAATAAGATCGATAGGGAAAGTCTAACCAGCTAAGACGAGGTTACAACCTTTAACTACGTGTGTGGCTTCAAGGCTTTTACCATTTGCTAGTTCTACCGCGTGTTTGGTGTTCAAAAGTGTTGGAGTGCGCTTAAGCATTTGGCTAACTTTTAAGGACACATAACTAGTATCGGCACCCGAATCGAATAAAACAGTAACAAAGAAGTCATCCAGAAGAAACTTACCCATCACAACGTTGGGATCGTTCCTTGCGTCACCCTGACCAATCACGAAAGCACGACCTCTTGCCCCATTGCCATTGTTGTTTCCCCCATTGCCGCCTCCATTGTTGCCTCCATTGTTATTCCCATTGTGGTTCCCGTTTCCTTGGTTGTTGTTCTGGTTTTGGTTCAGCTGGGGGCAGTTCCTCTTAAAGTGGCCTTCAGCGCCACACTGAAAGCATCCTCTATTTCCCTGCTGATGCTGCTGTTGGTGGTTCTGTGGGGCTTGTTGTTGTTGTTGTTGGCGATTCTGATTTGCAGGACGCGGGCTCCTGCAATCCTTAGCTTCATGACCCAGCTTTTGACATCTCTGACAGCGACCTTTGTTGCACTGCCCGCTGTGATGTTTGTTGCACCGGTTGCACTTGGGGTGGTTCCCTCGGTATCCACCCTGCCCTTGGTTACCAGAAGGTTGCTGACCAGGACTCTGGTAGTCATCATCCCATTTTCGCTGCTAAGACTGAACTGAAGTAGACCCCTTTCCGGAGTTCCCATCCCATTTTCGCTTGTTATCATTGGGTGCGTCAGCAGTAGCAGCACCAATACGCTTGGGCAGTTTGTTTTGTTCCACAGCTTGATCTGTGAGACGATGGGCTAACTTAATGATCTGCTGAATGGTACCCAGGTTAGCCGAAGTCACGTGACTTTGAATCTCTGGTACAAGGCCCTTGAGGTACAACTCAATACGTTTGATGGGAGGGTCCACCATAGTTGGACACAGGATGGCCAGCTCGTTTGACCTCTTAGTATACGCCTCAATCTCAGACCCCGTCATCTTCAGATGGTAAAATTCCACTTCTAGCTTGTGGATGTCATCCCGACTACAGTACTCCTCTTTGATCAGCTCCTTGAAACCATTCTAGGGCGTGGCATTAGCAACTGCCAGTCCTAGTAGTTGAACCTGTGCCTTCTACCAGGTTAACGCAGTTCCTTCAAGTGTTCCGGTAGCATATTTCACCCTACGGTCTTCGGGGCATTCGCACATCTCGAAAACTGTCTCAAGCTTTTCAAACCAGTGAAGAAGGCCCACTGCTCCTTCGGTGCCACTGAAAGTGGTAGGTCGGCAGTCCATGAACGTCTTGAACGTGCACACCGGAGGTTGAGCATGTTGACCTGTAGTGCGAGAATAATAGGCATGGTTAAGAACGAGGGTTGGTTTGTGAAGGTAGGATCTAAACGTCCTAAGGTGGGTTGATATGGCAGGTTATACCTCCTGCAGGGACAGCTGCGAGTGCCTCAGCAACTCGTTCGTTGATCAAAGCTGTCAACTGGTCTTGAGTGAGGTTGATACGTCCTCTGCGTCCGCTCATGATCTTCATAATGAAGCAATCGTAAGTGAGAGGAGGGTCGCGAAAGTGCGTAAGTGTGGGACGACGTTAGAGAGTAAGCACACAAGGTTCAAATAGCAGTTACCACATTATCTAATGCACAGTGAGAACTATCTAACCGACAATATAACATAAATCATACCACTTATGGTGTCGAGTCTTGCACGTGGAGCGAAGCGTCGTTGTGGATCGTTGAGCACTGTACCGGTTATAGTCTGGTTTTATCAAAAACTTTTCCCTTTTAAAAACCAAGTTCACTATAACCAATGGCTCTGATACCAATCTGTCACACCCCCAAAATCCACCATGCGGAGTATCACCGCTTGGAGGCGTGACATGACCAGGATCGAGCCACCAATCATATTGAACAACTCAATTAAGTAAATAAAACCAAACATAATACGATTGGTGACCAAAGCTAGTTAACCTTGTTTGGTTTAAACAGCGAAAGCATAAACGTAAATCCAAAAGCATAAGTTCGCAGTTCATAAGTTTAAAGTCCAACACTTAGGTTTAATAAGTTCAAAATGTTTTAAATATTAAACACTGGACATAACCGTCCGTACACCACAACAACTCCTTCCTCGTGCAAGCTCCGAGTGTTTAGCGACCTGTAAGGCATGTAACAACTAGTCAACAACAAAGTGGAGTGAGTTCACGTTTGGTTGTTTAGTTTTAAGTTGTTTCTGAAAACGTGGTTTGACTTTCGTTGGCTTATTTGCCGTGGGGGTCACCCCATAGTTGAAAGTATGTTTAACCAATTCCTTTTCTTTACCCAAACCATATCCATAATCAGTGGGGGCTTTCCCCGTTTGAACTACTAGACGGAATGATATCGACTGCTACGCAAATAAGTTGTGCCCTATATCAGTGTCTATCATCACTGACAATCTGCCATAGTCCATTAGTACACGCCCGTCCGACTGGCATGGTGTGAGGTTTGTTAAACCTAATAGCACTATTAACTAATGACCCGCTCGCCATTGGCCTCGGCGATTAAGTCGATATAAATTGAGGGACTTCATGATAGAGTTTTGTCTAGCTAGTTTTAAGGTTGTTGTCCTGCACCAGGAGGACCACAACGTACGTATTCTGCAGCAGGAGAATTCGTAGGATTAATGATGGCATCCAATCTATGGACGATGGCCGTACATATCCTACCTATGGAGGATATGTAGATTTAGTTTTAATTCTTTAACCCATTCCCAAACCACCGGGAATCCCATGCCTTAGAAAGTGTGTGAACTCACCTCGGTTTGCTCGGTTAGATTCTCAATATAGCTAACAGTCAAGGTCGGTCAATCGCGTCCTAATAAGGTACGGATAACAATCAGTTTCTCATGCATAACACGTATCCTACGTACGGTTTATTTGCACATTACTTCTACCACATAACAGGCACACACTTTAACGATTTACGCCCATATATACTTCCCATCCATTCCCCACTCATAAGCAAACATACAATAATGCATATAACACATATAACATGTTAGATCATTCACAGATAGCATACTCGACATTTAGACGCGCAAATCACAACTTATGTTATTTCAGCATTAATACTCAAAACCGGCAGTTTTCGGGCATTTAAATAAAATAGTTAGATTATTCCAAAAATTCCCAAATTTTTATAGAATGTCATAGACATTCCATATTTTATTATGTAAAAATATCGGGGTCCGGTTCATTACCAATATTTTATAAAAATTCATATTCGGGACTGAACTCAGATTTATGTATTTCTGACCACAGTCCACGAAAAAATTTATTAAAAATTCATCGTAAGTCCGATTTGCGAAATTCCAGTGGGGTAATTACAAATACTTCAGTTGTCATCTACAGTAAAATTTTCATGTTCCGATTGATTACAAAACTCAGGTTATGACTGAAAGTATGACACCCATTTATTGCTGTCAAAATTCAGCTTAAGTTGCTGTTGCAAATTAACACTTTAAAAATAGTAAACGAAGTCCAAAAATTACGATTCCAGTGCCATTAGAACCGTATTTCATAATAACATATTTTAGATTCAAAATATCGGTTTTTCGTTGAGTTTAAGACCTGTTTACAGCCAACTGAAGTTGGCTGTAAAACCAGGACAGATTCTGATTTTCAATGTTTATCCTTCTAAATCGTGTTCGAATGATTCCGTTAACAAGTTTAGTGACCGCAACAACATCACATATTAATATTAATCAGCAAATCATCAAATAATCAACCAATAATCATAATAACACAAGATCTACATGATTTACACACATAACTTCTCTTTATCCACACCTTAACACATTATGTTCAAGACTTGTTCATGAGCTTTAAAGTTTCTTAACTTTTTATCATTCTAACATCTATTAACCACTAAAATAACATAAAGAATGAACGGATCTAAGTTCTTACCACTAGCTCAAGGCTAGGGAAGTTCGAGTGAAGAAATGTGGTGGTTAATAGCGAATGGAGGAGGTCCTTCCACTTCCGAGAGCACCGAGCTTCGTTGTTGGACCTCTTACACCTTTGTATGTATGAGGAATGATTGAAAAAGAGCTTGATGATGGTGGTAGTATGGTGGAAGGTGGCTGCCGAACAAGGGAAAGGAGAGGGAGAGAAGAGAGAGCTTGGTGGAATGGTGGTATTTATAAGATCTTCCATATAGCATATTCCAAGCATATTCCTAGCATATTCCTAGCATATTCCTAGCATACTCAGCATGTGGAAATTGAGGGTGTGACAAAGTGTGTAATTTGTATTCATAGATTTGATGATAATGAATTTTTTTATGATTTACTATCTTCTTATGTGTTAGTTGATCATGTTTACTGTGCTGTAGAAACCGTTCAGTGGTTATTGTTTCCTTGATCAATCACAGTCCTCAAATCTCAACACCAATTTGCACGATGTCGTTAAGGAGCCGCTTAAATTTTCCTAGACGTTTTATAAAACCAGAACTTACTCAGCGTAGCTGAATTTTAGTATGAACATTAGGAAAAAATGTAGGTTTGTTTTTGAGGATTTGTGAAGACATGGGCGACTTGGAAGTGAAGGCTACCCAACCTGAAGACTAGGGGTGAGCATATTTAGGGTCAAACCGAAAAAAACAGAGTACCAACCCGATAAATGACCTAACCGACCCGAGATGTAGCATGAAGGTTAATTGTTCGGTTCTAATAATCTCCTGGATTCGGGTTTGGGTCAGTTCAGGTTCTAGAACACATAAAACCTGAGATAAACCTACTAGACCAAAATAACAAAGAAATATGGGCTATGGCCCATTAGACATGGGAGTTTGATAACCTAATAATAACTACTGGTCTTCGGCTATTGTAATTGTTAACACAAAAACTGAGAAACATTCATATTTCTTACGAATTAATCATTGTCTAGTTGATAATCTGGTGAACGTTGCCAGAGTTATTCACGTTAGGATTGTTGCACATCACCACATCAAGTTCGTATACAAACACCCAATTGAACTAAAAAAAATAAACGAAACAAACATAAAGGAGAAGATATATGAAACAATGCCAGAATCATCTTCAGATCGTCTACCGCCGTTGCCGGAGCCATGGCCGCGACGGTTGTTTACCAACTCGCTTTCATTGTTGCTGATGTAACAACCCTCAAAAACGCCCTAAAACGCTCTGTAATCAAAGAACCGAACCCGTATAACATTATTCTTAATGAAAAATAAATAAAAATGAAATTTTAATCTGTCACGGGCCGCGACCAACGAAGAAAGCTCTCTCGCGGGGCGCGAGAGACTTGTTTCTATCCGGACACGTTGATGGACACGTGTCGTTACACGTGTCAAGATCACACCATGACTCAGCATACCCTAAACCGCCCTACGGTTCCTCGCTGGCCGCGAAGGAAGAAGAAGAAACTCTCGCGGGGTGCGAGAGACTTCTGCTTCAGCTATAAATAGAACGAGCTCTGCACATTTCAATTCGTTCAATTCTTTTCTTTCTCTTAGCCTCTATTATAACAAAATAGTAGCTCGATATTATACTCTAAAACCCGAAACTCTGCCCGTTATTAGGGTAATAACTCTAATCACTGGTACGATACTATATCCGATCAATTGAAACCGATCCAATGAATGTTTAAGTGCTACCCGTATACGGCTATACTTTGTCATTCATCTTGATTTCGTGATTATCGTTAAAGTTGAATTGGGTTAATACACTAATACGAGTTCTATTGTATCTAGAATTAGAACTCATACTCAGGGAGCTGTTTAACTAGAATGCTTAGCAATTAAGTAAACTGAATAGTTAAGTAAAACTTAGTGATTAAGAAACTTAATAGATAAGTAAACTTAACAGCTAAGTAAGATTAATTAATCAGTTAAGTAAGATTAATTAATCAGCTAAGTAAGATTAATTAAGCTAAGTAAGATTAATTAATCAGCTAAGTAAGATTAATTAACTAAGTAAATTAAACACCTAAATAGATATACAAGAAAATAGATATATATGAGGAAGGTGCAAGGAAGGTGTAAGAAGCTACGTATACGGGTAGGAAGCTTCCTAGAAAATGTATAGGTAACTTCCTAGAAAAGGTACATGTAATTTCCTAGAAAGTACAAAGGAAACTTCCTAGAAATTTCATACTCCTTACCTATAAATAGGAACCTAGGATTTCATTATTCTTTGCTCATTTCTTCTATTCTTCTCTATACGTTAGTGTTCTAACCAATAATCACCGATACGATATTCTTTCAAATCGATTCGGAAACCAACTAACGAATGCCAAAGTGTTGTCTAACTAAGACTATACTTTGTGAATTTCGTTGAGGTTCTGATCTCGTGACCATCGTTAGGTTTGATATGGTTTTACACTAATACGTATTCCACTCTGTTAAACTATATGTTTAACTATCAGAAAACTCTGATCCATAACATACTATGAAACAAAATGTTTAATCGTCAGAAGATTCAGAACTATAACGTAAATGCCTAGTTATCAGAAGGCATAGAATCAAGACTGCATGCTTATAATGTGAGTCATTCTTTTTTTTTTATCAAATTGTTTCATGAAATCTCAAAATATTTTCAGTTATATTTTACAATGATTAAGTCTTTGCAAATCTTTAATTACTGGCAGTAAGTTGGGTTTTGTATACATTACTGCTGTAGTATCAGATATTAGGTGGGCGCCCCTAAATCATGATATACGTCACTATTGGGTGACAAGACCCAATAGTGGTATGACCACAGTCATAGATCCGGTCGAGTGACAACTTGACCAGCTAATTATAAGATAGGGGCAAATGTAAAAACTCTTAATACTGTAAATTATAACAATGTGTCTTTTGTACAAATTGAATGTACTCACCAGTATTTCATGCTGACAAAACCTTTTTAAAACGCGTTTCAGATAATTACAGTAGATTAGAATAAGAGTTGGATACGGCACCAAAAGGCTTACAGAAGTGGCTCATTTTATCAATTAAATTAAATTAAGAAAAGTTGTTTTATGTATTCGAGCTTATCCCATATTAAAGCTACCTTTGCAAAAAATGGGTTTATACCATCTGTTTATTAAATAAAATTTGGTGTTTCAAAACTCTGATATTTTTCCAAACTCATGGTCCTGATGAAATTTTCCGCTGCAATACTTTTCAAAATTAACCACCGGTACCACTTGGCTGCTTCACGGCTCCCGCTCCCGTCCAGGGTGGGGTCGGGGGATGTGACAGAAGTGGTATCAGAGCCACTTGTTCAAGGAATTAGGTGTTGTAATAATACCTAAGTTTAAAAGAAGAGTTAGGAAATTGATGTTATCTGGTAGCACCCAGGATAGTATTTAGACTCGAACTTAAGAGAGATGCCTTAATATACGCTTCAAGAGAAGCTAATTACTTGTATAAGTATAATATGGTAGATATTGGTATGCCGAAAGAATAATGACTAGAACATTGCAAATACGATAAATATGCAATAATACTTGATCACTGTTATTTCATGCGTAATGGTACTACTTGATTCTAGAATATAATTCGTCATGTGAATACAAATTTCTTTGTTTCTTGATACAAGCCCTGATAAAAGATTCATTTTAAAATCATGATTTGAGAAAATCTATTTATGGGAAATACAATGATAATTACCTCTCTGGCGAGAACCGGGTAAGATGGGGTATATGATATATCAAACAAGTGACAAAATTCCCTAAATAGTACCATGACCTGATGTCTGACCTGTGTTTTGGAAATATGTATCTGTTAAATACATTTACCATATGAATGGTATATATATTATGATTATATAGATATGTATATCTATAAGGAAATCCAAAAGCCATAATGAATGACAATTTAAAATAAATCACAAGCATGTGTGTCAATGATAATTCTAGATTTCTTTCACACACACATATATATATATATATATATATATAATTCCGATATCAAACATTATTTTGTTTGACCATCTGTCTCATAACTCGTGCGACAATATAAACGACGGGAACCTTTTAAGTTGGGATGCCATCAAAAGTATAAGAATTTCCAATGCGTTACCTTAGACTATTAACGCAAGTAGGAAACATGTAAGGTTGTGCTAGTGCACAAGAATACACATGAAACTTAAACTATACGTCAGCGGACGTTGAAGTATATCACACACGACTTTCGAGGAAAGACCTTTGGAAAACATGATTGGGCACGACGACAACGATGCTAATCCGGTCAGTGGAAGAACTACTGATCAAAATGCAGCACTTTGCAACGTGATCCTATAAACGACATGAATATCGCTGAGGTACGGTAGAACAAGATTTCACAACAATCGGTGCATAAGTCTAATCAGACTCATAATTATTGGCGCCGCAAAAGAAGTCACATACCTTTACAATCCCCCTATTTCATTTATGACAAATACGCAATATTCGACATTCCATTGTAATATCACTTAACAACGCTTATCACGCGAAATTCTAGGAAAAGTCCTTAAAATTCTTTTATTTGAAATTCTGACTTTTGCATCTGGTGAGTAGATTTTCACAGCTCTACTCCTCTTAATGGTCATGGTATCACGATAATTTCTTTCATTATAGCAAACCCTCATTTGCTTCATTTCTTGAAAAATTTATATGTTGCACATGCATCGTTTGTTATGCAGGTGGTTCCACTTTGAATGATCGCTATATCTAAATTATTGCTTCATAATCTGGATAATCCACATTCTTGTAAGTATTGACTCCTTGCTACCAAGTCAATGAACTTCTCGAAAACTCCTTTTCTTTTCGAGATACGTACATGGTTTCTTGTTGTAACCATGTCGAAATCTCCTTGTCAACTCATGAATTCAATGTTGGATTTCACCTAAATCAAGTTCAATTGTTTGAACTTGTTCGCAATATGTATTCAATTCAAGGTCCCATATGATGGATTGAGGCCATCATATTCGAAATAATCCCAACAAGCACTTCAGTTGTTTTGAACCATAACATGCTTGTTTGATCTTCGACTTCATTGAATCGTTTCTTTGATCACGATCACCTTGTGGTGACGTTTTCACAAATTTGAAGCTTGCGCTAATCTCGTGTGCACACATCATGTACAACTTTATTTATTTATATTAAATCCGCTTTGTTGGGTTATCATATTAAAGCAATCTTAACACAATTGTGTGTTAAGATAATGATACACAAATTCATGACATATTTCAGTGTATCTCTTAACAGTTCTTACAACATCGATCGGGCATTTCGTGATATTTATTGCTTTATCATCTTCGATCGAAAAACATTATTCATTTGTTTCATTTTCAATCAAAAATCCTACTAGATTTGTATAAAACAAACATTCGGATTTACTTCATTGAACTTTCATTTGATTTTAAACACGGTGAACTCGTTCGGTCACCGCTATTATTATTTCGATCACTACGACACCTTGTGGCTTCAATATAAACTTGTAGCTTGAGCTAATCTATATATTCCTTTCACTTGAGTCATCCTTGAAAATGGTCTTAATACAACTCTGTGTTAAGACGATCATACACTAAACTTTGTTGTATTTCGGGGTATCTTTGTAATTCAATAATGTCAAAACACTGATTTTTTTTCCTTATATTATGATTTGATAATTAACACATCATCTTCATACTCCTATTCAGTATTAGCTTATAAATTCTAAATCTTTCTTTCGATCTGATCCATGTAAACTTAGTCATTCTAACGATTATATCATTACACTTCGTCCAATTGATACCGATTTTTGGAAATTATTGGGTTCTACTTGTTATAAACTATTCTCGTATTCACAAAATTTGAACATATCTTGATTCAATTACAGTGTCATTTACCTTAATCCTATTATTTAACGCGTGAACATAACTCAGAAATGACATCATAACGTAAATCTCGAGGACGAGATTTAAAACAAGGTGGGGAGGATGTAACAACCCTCAAAAACGCCCTAAAATGCTTCGTAATCAAAGAACCGAACTCGTATTACATTATTCTTAATGAAAAATAAATAAAAATGAAATTTTATTCTGTCGCGGGCCGCGACCAACGAAGAAAGATCTCTCGCGGGGCGCGAGAGACTTATTTCTATCCGGACACGTTGATGGACACGTGTCGTTACACGTGTCAAGACCACACCATGACTCAGTATACCCTAAACCGCCCTACGGTTCCTCGCGGGCCGTGAAGGAAGAAGAGGAAACTCTCGCGGGGCGCGAGAGACTTCTGTTTCAGCTATAAATAGAACGAGCTCTGCACATTCCAATTCGTTCAATTCTTTTCTTTCTCTTAGCCTCTATTATAACAAAATAGTAGCTCGGTATTATACTCTAAAACCCGAAACTCTACCCGTTATTAGGGTAATAACTCTAATCACTGGTACGATACTTTATCCGACCAATTGAAACCGATCCAATGAATGTTTAAGTGCTACCCGTATACGGCTATACTTTGTCATTCCTCGTGAGGGTTTTGATTTCGTGATTATCGTTAAAGTTGAATTGGGTTAATACACTAATACGAGTTCCATTGTATCTAGAATTAGAACTCATACTCAGGGAGCTGTATAACTAGAATGCTTAGCAATTAAGTAAACTTAATAGTTAAGTAAAACTTAGCGATTAAGAAACTTAATAGATAAGTAAACTTAACAGCTAAGTAAGATTAATTAATCAGTTAAGTAAGATTAATTAATCAGTTAAGTAAGATTAATTAATCAGCTAAGTAAGATTAATTAAGCTAAGTAAGATTAATTAATCAGCTAAGTAAGATTATTTAACTAAGTAAATTAAACACCTAAATAGATATACTTGAAAATAGATATATATGAGGAAGGTGCAAGGAAGGTGTAAGAAGATATATATACGGGTAGGAAGCTTCCTAGAAAATGTATAGGTAACTTCCTAGAAAAGGTACATGTAATTTCCTAGAAAGTACAAAGGAAACTTCCTAGAAATTTCATACTCCTTACCTATAAATAGGAGCCTAGGATTTCATTATTCTTTGCTCATTTCTTATATTCTTCTCTATACGTTGGTGTTCTAACCAATAATCATCGATACGATATTCTTTCTGATCGATGCCAAAGTGCTGTCTAACTAAGACTATAGTTTGTGAATTTCGTTGAGGTTCTGATCTCGTGACCATCGTTAGGTTTGATATAGTTTTACACTAATACGTATTCCACTCTGTTAAACTATATGTTTAAATATCAGAAAACTCCGATCCATAACATAGTATCAAACAAAATGTTTAATCATCAGAAGATTCAGAACTATAAAGTAAATGCCTAGTTATCAGAAGGCATAGAATTAAGACTGCATGCTTATAATGTGAGTCATTCTTTTTTTATCATTTGTTTCATGAAATCTCAAAATATTTTCAGTTATATTTTACAGTGATTAAGTCTTTGCAAATCTTTAATTACCGGCAGTAAGTGGGGTTTTGTATACATTACTGCTGTAGTATCAGATGTTAGGTGGGCGCGCCTAAATCATGATATACGTCACTATTGGGTGACAGGACCCAATAGTGGTATGACCACAGTCATAGATCCGGTCGAGTGACAACTGGACCAGCTAATTATAAGATAGGGGCAAATGTAAAAACTCTTAATACTGTAAATTATAACAATGTGTCTTTTGTACAAATTGAATGTACTCATCAGTATTTCCTGCTAACAAAACCTTTTTAAAACGCGTTTCAGGTAATTACAGTAGATTGGAATAAGAGTTGGATACAGCACCAAAAGGCTTACAGAAGTGGCCTATTTTATCAATTAAATTAAATTAAGAAAAGTTGTTTCATGTATTCGAGCTTATCCCATATTAAAGCTACCTTTGCAAAACATGGGTTTATCCCATCTGTTTAATAAATAAAATCCGGTGTTTCGAAACTCTGATATTTTTCCTAACTCACGGTCCTGATGAAATTTTCCGCTGCAATACTTTTCAAAATAAACCACCGGTACCACTTGGCTGCTTCACGGCTCCCGCTGCCATCCAGGGTGGGGTCGGGGGAGGTGACAGCTGATCCACTCAAAGAAGGCTCCATCGTCGCCTGTCGGTCTTCAAACATCATTACCATCACCAGATTGAGTGAAATCAGAAAGATCAGGACATGCAATGTCTGATCCATTGATCTGAGCTTCGCCGGGACGCACCATCTGTTCTGCCACCACTGTTCTCTACCACCATTATTGGAGACATCCTTTTCAGAGAAACAAGACCAGAGATTAAAACAAGTTTTGAGATAGACAGAGTGATATTGATATCTTTATTGGTAGCTTATGAGGTGGCAGAGACTTGCACGTGTACTCATAGGTGGAGCAAACATTATGCAGCATCAACAGTTGAAAGCATGAAACAAAATAATTGAAATCCTTTATAACCGGGCCGGTTTATTACTCGTTGAAAAAAATACCCGAATAAATAAGAATCGAAACCGACGATTTGTTTAGGGTATTATTTCGGGTAGCGTTTTAAGGGCAGTTCGGTTATCGGGTCAGGTCGGGTCAGGTTTTCATCGGGTTGGGTCGGGTAATGAAAAATGCTCACCCCTACTGAAGACTAACATCCTGTTTATTTATGTTTCCCTTTTGAACCTTTTACTTTTGCATTGAGGATTATGTAATCTATTTGGACGTATGGTTTGTTATGTTTGAACGTTTTTCTCTGTATATAAATGCATTTCTTTTACTTTAAGAACTATGTTGCGTAAATTTGAGCATTTTATTAGTTTTATTTGACTATACTTTTGCTATACTTTTTTTATAAATGCACTAAAAAACATAAATACATTCTCTGTATAATTTATGTATTTTACTAATTTCGTGAAAATAACGTTAAAAGAGGGGGATGGTTAATCATGCATCATGTGGTGGCGCTGATAGCCGAAAGACAAGGGGGTACATGCACTATCGTGCCGGGGGTCTCACTAGAAGCAGTCTCTCTATTTCTAAGGGGTAGAGGTAAGGCTGTCTACATCTTACCCTTATCAGACCCTACCTTAACTTTGCTATTGGTGGGATTTATTGAGTATGTTGATGATAATGATTAATGTAGGTAACTATAAACATAGATTGCATAATTAGGTAAAAGATCAAATACAAATAAAGTTAACGTACAAAACGTATGAACGGAAGGAAAAGACAAAAAAACGCCGTGGCATTTTCTTAATTACCAGTAACTATCAAAATTACTCTACAAATGATCCTGTAGATTAATTTTGGTCTTTTGTAGAGTAATTTTGTAAAATATGCTTGTAGAGTAATTTTGATACACTTGTACTCTACAAGTGTATCAAAATTACTCCACATCAAAATTACTTTACAAGTGAATTAAAATTACCCTGCAAGTTTATCAAACAACATACAATTCAAAATTACTCTACAAATGGTCATGTAAAGTAATTTTGATCTTGTAGAGTAATTTTGTAAAATGATCCTGTTGAGTAATTTTGATCATGTAGAGTAGTTTTGTTAGCATTTAGTTATGGGGTTTAGCTTTATGCTTTAGTTTTTAGCTTTTAGTTTGGGTGGGGGGGGATTAGGTTTTTTTTAGGTTTTTGGGGGGTGGGGGGTTTAGGTTTTTGGGGGGTGGGGGTTAGGTTTTTTGCGGGTTTTTTTGGTTAGGTATAGTTTTTTGATCAAAAATATTCAACTAGAACATTTTACAAAATTACTCTACAAGAACATTTTATAAAATTACTCTAGAAGATCAAAATTACTCTACAGTATCATTTGTAGAGTAATTTTAATAATTACCCTACAGACAGATAATTACAAAAATACACCATGTGCTTTTTGCTTTTTCATGCTATTCATACGTTTAGCATCTTAACTTTATTTGTGCAGTAACTTTTATTGACCCATAGTGGCTTGTATCCTTTGGTATAAAACAACAATTTGTTGAATAACTTGAATATATATATGATATATATATATATATATATCTTGGCCCATCTCCTCTTCATCTACTACCATCTAGATTTCTGGACATCACCCAAGCCAAACACCATCGAAAGGATGCTCTAACACTATCGCCCGGGCATCGTGCCATGCATCGCCTTGCGTTGTAGATCGTAAAAAGAAACCGATAAAATAAGGGCCCTAATATTAACACATGGTAAAAATTTATTTACACATGGTGTATACGGGCCGTATAACAGTATACGGCCCGTATACACCATGTGTAAATAATTGGCTAGTCGTATACAATTTATACGAATGTGTATACGAGCCGTATACTGTTATACGGCCCGTATTCTTCGAAAATTAGATTTTTCTCAAAGTATTTAAGGGATTTGAGGTGTCAATCACACGAGACATTTTACAGTCGTGAGGTGCTCAAACCTTTCTAAAAGTAGAAAAAAATAAAACATTAACAAGTAACAAAGATTGAAGAACAAAAAAACGTGTCGTATGACTGTAATAAAACGGAAGCTATCAACGCGGGATTACGGGCATGGTGTTATTCTTTATTTAATATTTACAGAATAAAAGGAAGGGTGAGGCATTTGATGAGAGTTGTAAGAAGAAGCGTTGAAATCAAGGGTCCTGTCATTACAACCACTTGCTTCATAGGACTCATTTGAATCATCTCGAAAGTACTGAACAACTGAAATAACAGCTTCGGTTTCATCAGCCTGTACCGAAGAAACCAAATTCGCAACAATGAGTCTGAGTCCATTGTTGTTCGTGAATGTTTCGAATCATCATAGAAGACGTGTCGGGTTCTTCTCCTAGTGGTCGGGCTTCCAATGCTCACACAGGGTGATAAACAACGCTGATATGAACACAAACCAACTTCTTTATCTTGAGTCGTCGGGAAAACTTTTCCTCAGGGGAGGGTGAGTAGTATGAGTCTGAGTCCATTGTGGTTCGTGAATGTTTCGAATCATCATAGAAGACATGTTGGGTTCTTCTGCTAGTTATTCGGAATGTTTCGAATCATCATTAAAATTAACAATGCAGTTTTGATTGAAGACGTAATTGCAAGACTGTTTGTCGGGCTTCCAATGCTCACACAGGGTGAAAAACAACCCTTGATGTTGAAACCGGTTTTACCTCATGAAAAGGAAAGAAATAATTTTTTTAGAGAAGCGTTGGGATTCAAGGGTTTATGAGTCAAAGTTAACATTCAGATTCAGATTCAGATTCAGAAAGCAGATGATTAGTACTTAGTTTATTCTCTTTAATCTATTAGAACGATCCTCGTTTTGTCACGTACATGCGTTTAATTCCCAACATACTCGTTTTGTCACGTACATTTCGTAAGAAACTTTTCGTGCACTGAACCTTCAGTTGTGTACGCAAATTCACCACCGGTTTCTATAGCACAAGCACATACACATGGAGAATGTTCTCGAAATTGAAGGAAAAGAAAAAATTGTTGCTGATGTTTTTCACTATCAGGATTTTGTTGGTTTGTTTCCAGTTAGGGTTTAGAATGTTTGAAGTATTCTTGGTTCAATACCAACTCTTCTGAAAGACAAGAATACAATGTTCATGTATCACAAGGAATGACCGATCTAAGGCAGAGATCTATATCTTGGTTTGAAATAGGCTTTGTTTAAAGACAAGAATACAACGTTCATGTATCACAAGGAATGACCGATCTAAGGCAGAGATCTATATCTTGGTTTGAAATAGGCTTTGTTTAAAGACAAGAATACAACGTTTAATACCAACTGCTCGAAATCCCTTTCGTTTTTTGGATCGTTCTAATAGATTAAAGAGAATAAACCATTATCACTTCCAGATTCACTAATTTCACTATTGGGTCCATTCTTTAGTAGTGTTTGTTTGAGAACCTGATTCAGATACACAAATTCATCACCGGTTTCTACAGCATAAGCACATACACAGTTAGGGTTTAGAATGTTTGTGTCACACCCTGACTTTTGCGGAAGCGTGGTTATTGGTGTGACTTCTTAATACCATAGCATTCAATCATAACAATGCTATATGATAAAACCAAAAGATATTCATCCATTAATTAAGTTTAGAAAATACCATAACACACTTGTCTTGAAAACGTCGACACCAAATTAAGTTACAAACCATGACATGTTTAACTGAGTTCATAAAGACTCCACAAAAGATCTTAAATAAAATCGGGTTTAGAAACGTGTATCCCATCCAGGAATAGGAAACATCTTCTAAACTCTACTACCCCGGATGACATCTTTTATTTAAACGCAGCTTGAAACACATGCACACACCTGCCAGATCCACTAGTTCCCTGAAATACATGTAGTTTAAAAATATCAACAAAAAGTTGAGCGAGTTCATGTGTTCGTGAGTATGTATAAAACCTTTGTATTCATTGTATGTATGAAAGTCCCGGTATGATAGCAAACAAGGAAATGATCACCAATGGTTTGCAAGGTCCCTGATATGTGTGACGGTGTAGGAAGACTCAAACCTAGCAAAGTTGTACTGGGCTTCTGGCTGGAAGACATAGTCACCACTATGGGCCACCCTGGCCTTATGGGTGTGGGCTCGCTACACCCAAATAGATCTATCACTCATGCCCCTCAGTCCTACAAGAGGATTGATGGCCTCAAGTATACGCCTACCCAATCACAGGATCTATGGTTCTTTCCTAGGCTAACCATACCAATTGTATTGTAAGTAATCCTTTGTAACATGTATTTCACCCCCGAAGTAAATAAATAAAACAGTTTAAGAAAAGGGGGACATGAACTCACAGTATTGCGTCCTCAGCTCGTAACTCAAACTCTGTCAGCAAACACGACTACCTACAGTGTACTAACGTCTATTAGATGGACGGGTCGTGCCTTTGCTTAGTATTAATGTTTTGGAGTTACGTTTCTTATGTTCCCAATTTTATTCCAAGTTATAATTACTTGTTAAAATAAATTTTCAACTTAAATTATATTTAGTTTTGGAATAATTGTTTAAGCGATATCTCTGTACTAATACTTCTCAAGTATTTAACTTCGTATTTCCTTCCCAGGGATGGGGTATTTTATACATGTATTTTCGTATTATTGTATTTGTAGTTCCGTATTAATATTTTCTCAAGTCCCACTTTAGAAAATATATTTAAACTCATTTGTCCCAAAAATAATGTATTGTCCAGAAAATATATATTTTTCCCAAAAATCATATATCTTCTAAATATACTAAGAAAATATATTTTAACTTCCCCAAAAATAATATTTTCCCTTGTCCAAAAATAATATTTACCAAAAATATATATGTAACGGTATTGTTTTAGATGGTAAATCTCACGGTACTTTGTTAAGTTATATTACTTTACCTTAAAATAATATAACCATTTCATCAAGTATACAATTAATCACACAAGTGTCTTAATATGTATATATATTCTAAATATATATGTTTACCCATTTTTATTTATAAAAACCAACCTCCAATATTTTTATTTTTGTTACAAAAATTATGGCAAAGTTTATATCGAAAATTTATGATCAAAATATACTTGTAAATACTTATTAGAAAATATTTTTCTGAGGGTTTATATTTTTTAAAAATTTTGCCATAGTTTCCCCTAAAAATGGAGGTGTCCATGCTATTAAAGCATATCATTTTCTTTTCAAAAATCATCACAACAATAATCAACAATCCAACCTAAACAATATTATTCTTACCAAGTGCAAGAACAATACATTTTACATAACAATATGAACTTGATCGTTTCACAAAAACTTGTAGTAACTTGGTAAAGTGTTTAGTGGGTTTAGTTATCCCTTAAAGTGTGTTTATTCCTTTAAAAATCTCATTCTTAAAGAAACTAGGTGTTTACAACTTGTAAACATATTCTACAAAAATGTTCATTTATTAGATCTTCTTGTTTCATAAGTGTTTATACACTTATTTCATCACCAAAAATAGTGTAGTTTAAGTAAAAACCATGATCTTCTAAAAATCATATTTTGAACTTGGTTTTCTTGGAAAATCATTTATAAATCTTGAATCTATAAGTTTACTAGCTCACTTTATTTATTATTTTTCAAGAAATCATCTTATTATTCAAGTTCATGTTCATGCACGAGGATGATCTTCTTGTGTTAGCACATAATCATCCTCTAACTTGCTAGATCATGTGTTTAATCACAATCTAGCAAGCTCCTTATGATGATCAACATCATAATCTCAAATAAACATCAACAAGTATCATACATATACTCAAACAACATTATTTCATCAAGATTTCATCATATGTAAGCTTTATGTTCATGATTCAAGATTATGTTCTTTTAGGGTTCTTGTGATTTATATCATAACACATCTTTTAACAAAACAAAATTAGAAGTGACCAAGGGTTGTGAGAGTCTTACTACTAGCTCTAAGATAGGGAAGAACACTTGATGAAAAAGATGACGAAAATGGTGGATGAAAGCAAGCAATGGAGGTTCTTCAAGTTCTACAAGCACTAAGCTTCATAAAGACACCTTCTTACAACCTTGAGAGTGTATGGAATGAATGGATGGTGGTTGTATGGTGGTGGTGGTGGTGGCGGCACTACCTAGGCCGAGAGGAGAGGGAGAGAGAGTAAGAGTGTGGAGTGAAGTGTGTGGTGCTGAAATGAAATGATCTTGTATCTTCCTACCATACTTATAATCATGCTTCCTCAATATCTTGGCAACTAAATCAGGCAAGATCTTAATAAAATAAGAAACAAATCTTTGAGTGGGGTGTGGGGTCCTTGTGACCGTGAATATCAAGGGGGGGTAAGTGTAATTTTTGAATGGTAAATTAGATAATAGTTGGAGGTTAAGTGAAAAGTCTAGTGTTTTAAGTGTATGACACATTATATAGTGTGTTAGGGTGTTCGGGGATCGTAACTAGTCCAAAAATAATTAAACAATGTTTCTGGCAATATTTTGGTGTTCCGGGTAATGTCCGGTTGTTCGGTTAGATACCGGTTCGTTAAGGTGTCAAGCTATTCCGTTTAATGATCTTTATGTTACTTTTTGTGACACTTTTAATTCCCGCCACTTAGGAAAGCATTCAGGACCATTTAGTCAAATTTTTGCATGTAACTAGCTTGTTAAAAAGCTGAATTTTGCTGAAAAATGCAGAATTCTGCACTTTAAGTGGATTTTAGGCACTTCCCGGCACTTTATCTATCACCTAGTGACGCAGTTTTATGGTCCTTACTTCCCTACACACCATACTAGTGTAGTACCTTGTCCCTGGCCCATACTGGGTCTCAAAACACTGTCTGTCTAAGTACTGAATATCGTCAGTATTTTCTGAGTTATCCGCTAACTGTGCTAACTGTGCTTTGTGCATCATGTATGTCAATATAGTTTGTATGTGATAATGATGTGACATTATGTAATATGTGATGCACATGTAAGCATGATGCAGTAATCAGAAAGTAGTTAAGTAATTCAGCACAGTTAGTAAACACTTAATTAATATTAATTAATTGTACGGATACCTGGATTTATGAGGGTTGTCACAGTTTGAACTAAAACGGTTGCGGTTGTCCAATTCCAGATCGTCTTTAGTAGTGTTTGGTTCTCCACCTGCTCGAAATCCCTTTCGTTTTTTGGATCGTTCTAATAGATTAAAGAGAATAAACCAATTTTTACCATTTTTTACCATAAGAATACGGGCCGTATACAATTATACGGCCCGTATACACAAAGTTAAAAAAATTACCGGATCGTATACAATGTATACGATCATTGTATACGGGCCGTATACACTTATACAGATCATATACTATGGGTAAAAAATGATTGTATCAGACTCTCTCGCCCTCCTTTTCTCTCTCTGACACAATTTGATGGAATTTGTGGATCAACATAAATAACTGAAATAACTCGCCATTCTCTTGCACCTGTATACGTTGATTGTGGATTTAACTTGCAAGATACATGGATGGAATTGGGTCCGTCGCATGATAGAAGATACATATTGTCCGTTCAAGTTGAGCTTCCTGATGCAATTTGATGGAATTTGTAGATCAACAGAAATAACTGAAATAACTCGCCATTCTCTTGCACCTGTATACGTTGATTGTGGATTTAACTTGCAAGATACATGGATGGAATTGGGTCCATCGCATGATAGAAGATACATATTGTCCGTTCAAGTTGAGCTTCCTGATGCAATTTGTTGGAATTTGTGGATTTCGGTTGGTTCAGATCTCGGAAGTACTGAACAACAGAAATAACAGCTTTGTGGATTTGAAATCCGGATGGAATCTACGAAGAAACTGTTGGAATTTGTGGATTTCGGTTGGTTTAGAAACTTAACAAGAGAAGCAACTAAAAAAAATACAACTGATTACTCGGTCGAATAATGGCCAATAATCCGTTTATTATCTGTGGTTCCAATGTTCTACTACTACAATCCTTCCTACATATCGTCCGTTCAAGTTGAGCTTCCTGATACATATTGTCCGTTCAAGTTGAGCTTCCTGATACATATCGTCCGTTCAAGTTGAGCTTCCTGATACATATCGTCCGTTCAAGTTGAGCTTCCTGATACATATCGTCCGTTCAAGTTGAGCTTCCTGATACATATCGTCCGTTCAAGTTGAGCTTCCTGATACATATCGTCCGTTCAAGTTGAGCTTCCTGATACATATCGTCCATTCAACTTGAGCTTCCTCATACATATCGTCCCTTCAAGTTGAGTTTCCTGATACATATCGTCCGTTCAACTTGAGTATTTTTCTAACTTTATGCTTGCATCCACCACAGTGAATATTAACTGAATACCACCGGTCAAATCACACACAATAAAGTGTAAACTTATCGTGTGTTGTAGTTTGGAAAGATGACTGAATAGAGATCTGAATCAGGCGTTGTTCCTGTTGTTGCATCGGGAACAAAGGAGGAGACTCAACTGTCGCTGCACTGTTCTCGTTGTGGTCGACGTATACCAATGGTTCTGCGAAAAAAAAAAACATTATCTGTTCATCATTGTTCTTGAAGATGAAGATGAAAAAACGAGGGTTTATTCTCTTTAATCTATTAGAGCGATCCTTGTTTTGAGAACCTGATTCTGCTTTAAACATGCACGACATGTCTGTTAGTGGTTTCTGTAACCAATTGTGAACCACATATTTGCTTCAAGATTTACGTCTGATGTCCAAGTTTGATCACATTTGACTTTGTTCTTCGTTTTTTGGATCGTTCTAATAGATTAAAGAAAATAAACCATTTTTTACCCTAAGAATACGGGCCGTATACTATTATACGGCCCATATACACCATGTGAAAAAAATTACCAGATAAATTTTTACCCTGTTAATACGAGCCGTATACTATTATACGGCCGTATACAGCATGTGAAAAAAATTTACCAGATCGTATACAATGTATACGATGATGGTATACGGGCCATATAATATTATACGGCCCGTATACTATGGGTAAAAATTGGTAAAAAATGGTTTATTCTCTTTAATCTATTATAACGATCCTTGTTTTGAGAACCTTGATTCTAATTCAATAAATAATATCTAATTGCGGTTGTCCAATTCTAGACCAGTAATGTAAGGAGAAGCGTTGAGATAACGGACATCCATCGAATGCATCTTTCAAACTTTCAAAATTCAAATCAAACTAACACAAAGTATCTCGATATGGTTGGTGTAAAAGCTCACATTTTACTACGTTGACCATGTTTTTTGACAAATCAACTGCTTCCTGAATCTGAATCTGAAAGTTAACTAGACCCCTCAAGTTGTCATTCATAACAACTAAGCGTCTGGAGAAGAGTATGTTGATATAAGAGAGTTGATGCAATTTTCCAAGCATTTTATCGTGTGTTGTAATTTTAGTGAAGCAATGAAGATTGAATATGCAAACCGCATCCGTTCTGTATACGGAAACAGTGGCTATGGGAAATACAAACCCGACACGTCTTCTATGATGATTCAAAACATTCCGAATAACTAGCAGAAGAACCCGACACGTCTTCTGCTAGTTACTCTTTTCTTCGATTTCAACAAATCTTTCAAGACCATTCACCTCTTTCAATAATGCTGAGAATCCACAACGCTTATCCATACTATTCTTCATAGCCATATTCCCACTCACAAGTTGTTGATCTTTGGGTGGTGATTTACTCCCGAACAAACCATGCCCACCTTGACCAGAATAGATAAGCGTATCACTCGATCCACTTACATTCGAATAACGCTGAGAATCCACAACACTTATGTGACAACTGTCACTTTTCCGTACATTCCGTACACTAATTGAACAGTAATTTGTACTTTAAATAACTGTGCATGATCTAGTTTACAAGATGAATGAAATTCTGAATACTGTTATATACATACAATGGCATTTCATGTTGCAAGACTTACTACATGCAACACGATATAGTTCTAATAATGCACAGAACAGAATTGGCACCATTATCAGACAAACTAAAATGCTGACGAAGTTCAGTACATAGACAGACAGTGTTTTGAGGCCTAGTATGAGCCAGAGACTACGTATTACACTAGTATAGTGTGTAGGGAAATAAGGACCACAAAACTGCTTTTCTAGGTGATAGATAAAGTGCCAGAAAGTGCCTAAAACCCACATAAAGTGCAGAATTCTGCATAAATCAGCAAAATTCAGCATTTTAACAAGTTTGTTACATGCAAAAATATGACTAAATGGTCCTGAATGCTTTCCTAAGTGTCGGGAATTAAAAGTGTCACAAAAGGTAACAGAAATATCATTAAACGGAAAAGTTTGACACTATAACGAACCGGTATCTAACCAAATAACCGGACACTACCCGAAACACCAAAATTACACTAGAAGCATTGTTTTAATGTTTCTGAGCTAGTCATGATCCCCGAACACCCTAACACCCACTAAAAATATCAAGTAACTAACATCTATAACAAATACTTGGATTTGGACCTTTAATCTAACTAGATGGTTGAAAGTTACACTTAGACCCCCCCCCCCCATATATAAGTGGACGGTCATGTGACCCCACCACAATCTTTACAAGATTTCCTTAAATCTTCTCTTGATCTTCCATGATCTTGCTTGGATTCTCTAAGATTTCTTAAGATCTTGTCATATAAACTAATGGATATAAGGAGCTCTAGAGTTCATTCAACTTCACCACAACTCACCTTCTCCTCCTCTCCCCCTCACTTGCGGCCGAGAACAAGCACACCCACACCACCACTTTCATCCAATCTTCCATACAATCCATATATCTACAAAGGTGTTAGAAGGTGCATGAGGAAGCTTGGTGCTCTTGAAAGTTGAAGGACCTCCATCAATTGCTTTTATCCATCACTTTTATCATCTTCTTCATCAAGTGTTCATCCCTAGCCTTGTGCTAGTAGTAAGACCCTTATGATCTCTTGATTCTTCATATTTTGATGGTTAATAGATGATGAAAAATGTTAAACAAGATGAACATTAAAATACATATTCATGAATCTCTAACATAAGCTTATAAACATATGAAATCTTGTTGATTTATGATTGTTTGCTTCTTGTTGATTAATTATTAGTGTTTGTGATGCTAGACATCATAAGTAACCTACTAGATTGTGATTAAACACATGATCTAGTAAGTTAAAGTGGTGATCTTGTGAAAGACCAAGATCATCATGCTTTATGTTACATGAACTTGAATGATAAAAGTTGTTTTCATAAGATGATGATTTAAACAAGATAAAAGTCTTGTGAGTTGATGATTTCTAAAATAGCTTTCCAAAGGAACCAAGTTAAATAACAAGATTTGCATAAACATTGCTTTACAAGAAAACCAATCATGTTTCTAGTGTTGAAACAAGTATAAGAACACTTTGTTTACAAGAAAAATTCAAAAGAATGATTTTTGGAAAAATCATCTAACAAGTTGTAAACACTCGAATCTTTCAAGAATGATATTTTTAAAGAAATAAACACACTTTAAAGGGTAACAAATTTACTAAACATACTACCAAGTTACTACAAGTTTTTATGAAAACTCAAGTTCATGATCATTATGAAGATAGCTTTGTTTTAGCACTTTGTAAGTGTAAATTGATTGTTGATTGTTTGTGATGTTTTTGAAAAGAAAATGATATGCTTTAATAGCATGGACACCTCCATTTTTAGGGGAAACTATGGCAAAATTTTCTAAAAATACAAACACTTAGAAAAATATTTTCTAAACAAATATTTACAAGTGTGTTTTAACTATGGTTTCCAATATAAACCTTGCCATAGACTTTGCTACAGAAATACAAACATTGGAGGTTGGTTTTTATAAATACAAATGGATAAATATGTATTTAGAATATATATATTTACATTTATAACACATTGTGTGTGATTATTTGTATACTTGGTGTAATAGTTATGTTATTTTAGGAATTAAAGTAATATAACTTAACAAAATAACAAGAATTTACAATCCAAAATAATACCAAAAGTCACAAGGAATAAATATATAAGTTACACACTTAATATTGTGAAACCGAACGAAAGAACGTAACTTACAAGATATTACGGAAACTACAGTTATGAGCATATTTTTTGTAAATACTATTTTGGATACAAAAGAAATGAAAGTATGATTTTATTGTTATTACAAAGTGTATCATATTTTCGACAAGGAGAAAATATATTATTTTTGGAAGTTAAATTATATTTTCTTGAAATACATTATTTTTGGGACAAAACAAGTTTAAATATATTTTCTAAAGTAAGACTTGAAAATATATTATTTTGGGAAACTACAAATACGAGAATACGAATACACATGTATGAGTTACCCCCATCCTCGGGGAGAAAATACGAAAATAAATACTTGAGGAGTATTGTTACAAAAATATTGTTTAACTATTATTCAAAAATTAAATATAATTTAAAGTTAAAATAATTATTATGTTAACAAGGAATTATAACTTAGAATAAATTCAAAGACATAAAAGAAACGTAACTCAAAACATGAATACAAAGGCAAGGCACGGCTCGCTCGTCTAATAAACCCTCGCACATTGTAGGTAGTCGTGTTTGCTAACGAGATTTGAGTTACGAGTACTGAAGACGCAAAACTGTGAGTTCATGCTCCCGCTTTTCTCTTAACTGTTTTTGGTTTTACTCTTGGGGGTGGAATACATGTTACGAATTCTTAAACGGTATGAAATGCCTATGAAATACTAGATTATGTGAGCATAGACTTAATATTGAAATGCCATTAATACTTAATTAGGGACGAGGGTTAGATCTAACGGGTATGGCCGAGCCCCACTCATGGTCCTCATGTGATCACTTGAGTGCTTCGGAGTCCCAGTCGAGGGAAATCGACATAGTCAAGGGAAATTGACATAGTCAAGGTAAATTGACATAGTCGAAGGGAAATTCGACATAGTCGAGGGAAACCGACATAGTCGAGGGAAAATCGACAAGGGTATATGCCTACTCATTTCGAGTGCTCCCTATGTCCTCACATGCCTTAATGTCCATGTAAAACATTTATTTGGTATGTTCATACACACTTTTCATACCTGTTTTCAAAGGAGTCTCTTAAAGCCGACAATAAATACATGTATCAACAAGAAAACTTTCGGCATGGTCACAACGAAAACCATGTATGTAACTTGAAAAGAAAAGAAATTTCAAGAAAGTGTGTTGACTCGATAACAAAGAAGCCAACAATTTCAATAATGCGGGTCATTCGAATCACAAATCAATAATTAGATTTAGCGAAATAATATTTGAACTTTGATGAAACGCTTATTCGAAACGAAACCACATGCGTAACAAACGATGCATGCGTATCATATGAATTTTCAAGAAACGAAGCAAATGAGTATTCGTTATTCTGAAGGAAATGATCGTGATACAATGACCATTAAGAGGAGTAGAGATACGAAAATCTACTCAGTAAATGTGAAAGTCGAAATTTCAATAAAAGAAATTTAAGGACTTTACCTGGGGTTGCATGTGATAGCCGTTTGTTAGGTGACATTACCATAGAATGTCGAATATAGCGTACTCGTCGTTAGCTGAAATAGGGGGAATACGGTGACTTGCGTCTTTTCTTAGCATGACTCGTGTCGTTTGCAGGACCGCGTGCCAACTGCCGCTTCCTGATCGATAGTCGCATGTGACGTACTTCAACCTCCGTTGATGTATAGCTTAAGTCCCATGTATGCCTGTGCGCTAGCGTTTCATTTTGCGTAGAATGTGATGCACTCCAACATCTGTTGACGTAAAATTTGAGTTCTACGTATTCTCGTGCACTAGCGTTTCGTTATGCGTAGGCTGCCTGCTCGGGAAGTTAAAACATCATAGACAATATGTATAATTGTGTGTGCCCGAATTAATATTTGCAGTACCTACGTGATGACCTTTAATGAACTTCAAAATAAGTTTCCGAAGGTCTTATATGCATGTTTCCTAAACTCTCAGAGTTTTGTGTACTGTATGCGACTGTTTTGTGTACCGTGTGTAAAACACCACTTTAGCGTATGTTTGAAAACAGAATCTTGACTGTTTGTTTTTCGGCAACGGTTGGAGACCATATTCGAGTACTATGCGTTCTGTATGTATTCAGGTTTTAATATTCTAAGTTCCCAGAGGAAAGTGAGGTTAGAGCCTAGGTATCTTTACAGAAAACCCCTATTCGCTGTAACCTATAGCTCTGATACCAATCTGTCACACCCCGAAATATCAGAGCATTGGCGTGACTGGACTGGTATCTTCATTGCACAGCGGAAGCAAATAAGCTAAGTCTTTCTAGAAATTGAACGCCCGCTAAGTACTCGACTCTTCATGGTTCTCCTATTCCAACCGTGCCATAACTTTGAAAAGCAACCTGAGAAAGAAACATGCGAAAAATCAACATAAAGTTGAGCGAGTTCATAGTTTGTTTGTAAAAGATTTGAAATAAATCCTTTTTGAATAACCGGTTTTTGAAGTATTGTTGAGAAAACGAATTTAAAAATCATTTTCTTGTCAAGTTATACAGAAACTTTGTATGAAAACATGGTATGTATCTTGTATAATTCAAGTATTTCTGTATGTATCATGTATTCTTGTATAAATCACGTATTCTTGTATGTATCATGTTTTCTTGTATAAATCAAGTATTCTGTATGTATCATGTTTTCTTGTATAAATCAAGTATTCTGTATGTATCTTGTTGTTAATGGGTTGCAAGGCCATTAACATGTGACACGACATAGGAAGTCACCAAACCATAGGCATTTTTCTGTAGTCGATTCACGACTGAGACACAAAAACACTGCTTGGTAAAAGAGTGGCCAAGAGTGGGGCTGCCCGGAACCCATTAGATCTAATCTTTTGTTCTGCGGTCTAAGTATGTACACGATTAATGGTGCTTATGGTACCCTATTCGTGGCACGATTTCTCGTATCATTTCTTGTATCAATTCTCGTATCAATTCTCGTATCATTTCTCGTATCATTTCTCAATTCTTGTATTCATCATACCATTTGTAAACATCGTAACATTTGTATCTTGTAAACTCTTGTATTTGTATTTTCCCGTAGTTTAGAAAACTAGAACTTGTATGTATGCATATTTCAAAAAATACGCTTGTTTGAAAAACCGGTATAAAACATAAGCTTTTCGTAAACCATTTGTGTCAGATAAATCTTGCTTGTAAAATGGTTTATAAATATGTAATTCTTGTATGCTTTGCAAAAAGTGCATGTCTTTCCACCCCGAAAACATTTAGAAAAATGTAAAATCGTAAAAAGGTGGGGTTATGAACTCACCTGAATATTCCTGTGCAAAGCTAGCTAAATACGACTTCGCGATGTCGTTTCCAGGACGTGACTCGCTATCGTGCATTCTACAATATTCCTAACACGGAATATCTAATAAGTCTCTAAACAAATGCGGTAACTAATCTACGTGTTACCGAGCTCTACCGAATTGTTGATCGAACGATTTGACGGTAAATAGTTAACTTAATGAAAATGACTAAGTTAAACTGACGTGAGAAGTCGTATGTGTATGTAGGAATATTCGTATGAAAGTAATATATAATAAACCTGTATTATATATATTGCGTCTTGTATATTTTTGCCAAAATATATGTATATGCCGTTTCGGCGTTCGTAATAAACATAAAATATTATATTTATTTGCGAAAGTAACATCGAGTCGTTGAATAGATAAACTGTATCTATTTTGTAAAAGAATTCGTGTGTTTGAAATAAATATACATCTATATTTATTTTATAAAACAAGATCGTGTTGTTTGACGCTTGAAATAAATATATAAAATATATTTATTTTATAAAAGAATTGTCGTTTTCGTTGGTTATCAGAAATAAATATATATAACTATATTTATTTTTCTAAAAAGAATTCTGTGTCATCGTTATTTCTTGTATGTCGAAGAAATTTATACGTTTGTATTTGTTTCTATAAAAGTTCATTTGAAACCGATGGTTTGTTTGATAATAAAACGTGTTTTGTTTTACGGTTTTTCTCGAAAAACGGGCAGAGTTTCCTCTGTTTTTGGATTAACCCGACAATAAAAAGTTGTCGTATTTTATCAAACTCAACAATAATTCATTCAAACAATATATAAGGTTTTATCAATAAAACGTAACTAAATTATAATGACTTGGTTCGAGCTCGTTATCACGTAAGTATAAAAACACGAAACTATTAAACGTGTCATTAGTTTTTACCAAGTCTTCATGTCGAAACGCGGACTGAGTTGACCGAGTTGACTCGGGTTGTCTTGCTGAGCTGACCGAGTCAACTCGCTGAGTTGACTGAGTCAGCCCGAACCGCTTCTGCCACTAACAAATCTGACCGCACCGAACCCAATCTGAGCTGAACCCGAACCACACCAGGTCTGACCCATTGACCCGAGTTGACTGATTTTTGACCGAACATAACTTGAACCAAACACTCGAACAGATCTGGACCGTGCATAACTCAAATCTGAACCGAAAAAGAAAACATACCCCGAATCTTGAAACACCCAAATGCCCGGTCCGAAAACTGTAGCACCTTGAACCAAACTCAGCTGACCCGAAGTCCGAGATGTCACCAGAACCTGAGGCCCGAAGCCACTGACCTGAGAAACCCGTGAGTGGTTGTCTGAGCTGAACCGAACGTATAATCTTCACCCATGTCGCCGGTACCGCGGAGTTTTGTCGGATAATGGCAAGAACCGCCGGTCCGAGACACCGACCACCGGACCGAGATACAAACCGTCGGGTCGAGACACTAACCACCGGTCCTTCTCTCTCTCTCCATCCCTTCTGTCTCTCTCTCTTGCTGAAACTTTGGTAGCCGCCGTTCACTACCACCGCACGGTGGTGGTGCCTTTGCTCGATTTGCCGAGAGGGGGGGTATAACAGGGTGTTGTGTGTAGAGAAGGAAGGAGAGGTGTAGATAAACATTCTGTGGTGGAGGTGGGTGTGCGGTTTCCGGAGTACCGGCCGGATCTGTGGCCGAGAGAGAGAAGAGAGAGAGTTGTAGGGGTGTGTTTGGTTGGGTAATGTCTGATGATGAGGGATGGGAAGGGAAATAGAAGGGGTATTGTATGTGTGTATCTGCTTAATTGAATTCGAGAGAGTGAGGGTATGGTCTTATATTAATTCAAGTGGGTAATGACCAAGGTTATTTCCTTATGTTCACTGTATAAAGATCTATAGAGATCTTATGAAGATTTTATAAATATTTTGTAGAGATTTAGGTTAGATTTGAAGAGATCTTTAAAGATCTTATATTGTGCAGGTTTAGGCTTGTGGGTTTTGGGCTTAGGTCCAGGGCCCACAAGCCCATCTCATGTGTAAGTGGCCCGTAGTTCCTACGAGACCCGTTTTCGCAACTCAAACTCTATAAGCATAAAAATATTCGTGTGACATCCATTTTTGTCGGTGTCATCAGTATTTCGTACGGTATCAGTCTGTTGTCATTTGATGTTCTGCAGAGTTCCACGCGAATCTTCATACGCGTACTGTAAAGCCGTATAGACGTTCCTGGGCACTCCAAGGGCCTGGTTAAGTTAATTAGCGTCGTAAACACTATTCATTATCGTGTTAATCGCTAGTTAATTACGTAATTAGGTGCCGTAAATCACCGGTTGTCACAACAAGTAGTCACACAAAACGCATGAACTCGCTCAACTTTTGTTGATGTTTTCCAAAATTACATGTATTTCAGGTGACAGGTTGGATCTTGGGAGCGGGTGTTGTTTCTAGAAGTAGACTTCAAGTTTAGATGTCATCCACTTTTGTTGGTTTATAACCTAGTCGAAGGTTGTGTTTTAAAACTTAAATAACCGGTGTTTGTAATACTCAAATTTCATGAATGGATGAACATCGTTTTGACCATGTAGTTGTTTATTATGATTGAATGCAATGATATTAAACCAGTCACACATCATACGCTTCCGCAAAAGTCAGGGTGTGACAGTTTGGTATCAGAGCTTCGATTGTAGTGAACTAGGATTCCTTCTCGAGTCTAGACTACAATCACTAGAGTTCTCTCACAAAAACATTTTACAAAAAGGTTTTTCATTGCATTCACGTAAGCATCAAGATCCATGAGTCAAACACTTTTCAAAAAAGAGACAAGGCAAGGATATTAGTAGGGAATACCCCAAAATAAGGTGCCAACTAAGGCATAGTCTACACGAGTTAGACTTGCCAAAGACAAAATGACCCCCCAAAGGATAAACGAGAGTTATACGTGATATGATGCATCAAATTGCCTGCTTATGCTAAGTAACATACTTGTCTATTGATATATATACATACGAATAAGTGTACGAAATGATTATTGACGTGAATAAGATACTTTTGACTCCGACTCCTATTATTGTACTTACCCGCACGATGAAGCTATCGACCTCGCGTTCATTGCAAAGCTCATGGCGGGAGTGATTACCAAATGAGATTCTGAGCTTGCTTCCGTAGGAAATGGCTGCTCTTCTCTCTCGATCGTGAAGGTTCCTGACTACGGTAGTGACGGCAAGGCAGAGGCGGCAACCTTGAACGAATTCTTAATCAGCGGGACGAGGTCCCTGCGGCTTTTGTGAAGCGAGATTGACGACATACTTGACCAGAAAAGGAAGATGAAGTATTCATCTTGAAGGTGCCCCTCCAACTACTAGGAATTCTCCTTATTCCTATTTCAATTACTCATCGTGCCTATTCGCGCGTAACGATAACGAGTGTTAGCACGTGGACCACCGCAACGGTCCTTTCCATGATAGAGGTATAAGGACAGTTGTCACACCCCGACCGCGTATAACATGCAATCGCGGCGGAAAACGTCGGGGAGTGTTGTAACAGAATTAATTATTTCATAACCATGGCATTCAAAGTTGTATTTTATTTATCAACATAAGAGTTTCATTGTCTTTAAACAGGAAATAAAGAGTTCATAACATAATTAAACTAAGTCTATCTCCGTTTTATGTCTCTAAGGCACAGGTCCGCCCTAGTGTCACGATCATAGTCCTAAGCAACAGCTGCTGAAAACACATGTGAAAATAGGTACGTCAGCATAAAAATGCCTGTGAGATACATAGGTTTTGTGAAAATAGGATTCATGACTTGTGTTTAAGAAAATGTTTAGTCATGAACCTTGTAATTTGCTTTGTCTTGTAAATCATTTGAAAAACGATAAGATCAGATGATATGTATAAATAAATGTAAGGTTAAATGAATAACCATGTAAAATGAGTTTGTATAAGATAAGTTGTTTGTAAAAAAATGTCTTGTGAAAAGTATGTTGTTTGTATAAAATGTCATGTGTCTTAAATTGAAATGATTTAAATAACGCTACGTTATGTAATACCATACAAACACTTATATATAGGAAGTACCAGCGGCGTATCCACCATGCTTGTATCATATTACACACGCCTCGTTACTTAAATCACTTACTCAAACCAAACCACCAATGTAAATTGTTTATGTATAATCAAATGTCAAAATGTTATTGTGTATACCATATCAAATGTCTGTGTTAAATGTAAATCATGAATTGTGTATATCAATGTCAAAATGTTTATGTCTAATGTAAATCATGTAATGTGTATCCAAAAATGTCATGTATGGTAAGTGAAATATATCAACTAAACCATATGTAAAATGCACAAAAACAAGGTATTGAAGTAAAACATGGTTTAAATCAAAGTTATGTTTTGTGGAACAAATGCATGCTATACTGATATAAACATCTATGCGGTATTGTTATAATGCATACACTCAAGCCTTGAGACTGTGGCGATAAACCCTTAAACAAATTAAAGGTTTATCTAAATTATGTATATCGAATTCGGTCATTCCTTCCAATCCAAACAAACCTAGGATTTCAGGAACGGGAGTTGTCAATTCCTATGGTACCACTACCTACTAACGAACGGCGTAGCTAATGTTAATGAATGTATTGTTCCATGTAAACAAACCAAATGTCATACCAAAATGTAATGTGAAACAATGTACTAAGTATGCACACAATGGGCATACATAGCATAAAATGTAATGTAAAGCAATGTACTAAGTACGCACACAATGGGCATACATAGCATGAAATGTAATGTAAAACAATGTACTATAATGTACTAACGAACATAGCAGGTATATGATGTGAAAACATGGAAAGCATGAAAGTAACAAGTAGGCACATGTGTTCCACCCCAAAACAGTTTGGAAAACAGTAAAAGAGGGGTCTATGTACACACTTGAGATTGCTCAGAAGTCCTAAGATAACCACCAAGCAATGCTAGAGATCACGGAATCAAACGGCACCTAATATAGGTAACTATGTTAATAAACCGGACCTATATCGGAAGATCAGGTAGCATGAGGGTTTGTAAACCAAATGAGTGTAGGAACTCATGTAATATGGTTTAACAAAGTCTACATACTAAAATGAAACTTAACCTAAGTGCTTACGACCCATTACGACCCGTTTAGGTAGCTTATGCTACTTTAACGCGTCGTTAGCGTGAAACGCGTTCGGACCGCTTACCTAGTCCTATGACAAGTAATTTATGCCTTAACATGTCTAATATTGTCGCCAAATCAGTTTAGATGTCAAAAGTTATGTCACATATGTTTAAAATGAATTTTGGCATTAAAGGGGTATTTTGGTAATTTACCTAAGGCATATAAACTACCTATCATACAACTAACTAAACGTCGTGACCATAAGGTATAACCTCGGAAGGTTATTCCCTATATACTATGGTCACCTAATGTGTTTGGTCGGATCCTAATGATCGACCAAGTGGGTCGGGTTCGAAGGTATAAGCGATTTATCAGATCGCTTACCCTTACGACCCTAGACAACGTGGTAATCAGTAGGCATAGTCACAAGGGACTATAACCATCGTGATTACAATCACGTTGCGAAGTTCAAACGAACTTCGCATTGACCATAAACTGGTCAATGCAGAAAGTCAAACAAAGTTTGACTTTCGGACTCGAAAAGCAATAAAAGAACGAAGGAACACTTACAAAGGGTCCCCGAATGCTAATCTAGATCAAAATAGCTCAGGTATGAAACAAAGGTTTCAACTTAGAGCACATTAGATCAGATTCTTGTGAGGAATGAGTGAACATAAGGTGGGTATTTATAGTAAATGGTCCACCGTTAGGATCGTTTCTTGGAGAAGAGGGAATGATCTCGCCCGTACACTTGTCGGAATGTTGTGGTAGCTCATTTTGCCCCCACCACAAGAGTTTGACAAGTGGCATTGGCCTTTGGGGAGTTGAAGGGCTGTTACCAGCTGTTTAAACACTGAATCTGGTCCAGAAGGGGCCTCGCGTGACGCCTAGACCCCTCGCGTCACGTCTAGCCCTTATTTCTGCAGAATTTGTAGAAATGGTCCCTGCACATGTTTCGTTGCGTAACGGCACTTCTAACACCCGTCAAACCCAACTTCAAGCTCCACAAGGATGCCTAAACATTGTGGACATGAAACATGCTCAAAAATATGTCGGATGTTGGTTCGTTTGGTCGTACGAACGCGATGTTCGCTTAATTACGACGGTATGCGCATAAGCGCGAAAAACGATCCAAATTGCGCGACGAATGGATTTTTCTCATGCCAAGCACTAAAATAAAATATTTTAGTGCTTACATAAATTTTTGGATGTCCGGATTTATTCAGAACGTAAGTTATGCGCGAAAATGCAAACTTGTGCACTTTTTGACGCTTTTAGTCCCTGAATGACCTAAAAGTTTATTTTAGCACACCGAACCCTTCAAAGCCTATTTCTAAGCTATGTAAAGGATATTTATGGTATGTTTAACTTATGGTCATGTTCCGGAATGTCTGTTACAGTTCAAATTGGCATACTTTCACAGTTTGTCAAGTTTAGTCCCTGTAAGCGAATTAACTTGTTTTTGCCATACCAAAGCCTTTAAAACTTATTTCTAAGTTATGTAAAGGTTATTTAAGGTATGTTAAGTATATGTTGATGTTCCGGAGTATTTGTCGCATTAAACTGATTACGTTTACGCACCAGTTTGCGTATAACTCTCCAGAAAGCGATATAGAGTTTATAATTGGACAAAAGTCAAAACATGAAAAATGTAAAAAATAACCAAACAAACATTGGGATCAAATAACTTTGTTTTATTGATAAAAGAACTGTTCACAATGATTACAAGCACAGATGTTACAGTCTCCCCTACTTGTGGAAATTTCGTCCCGAAATTTATTTAGAGGAAACTCGTGGGAAAAGATGCGGATATTTCGCCTTCATTTGATCTTCGCGTTCCCAAGTAAACTCGGGTCCACGTTTAGCTTCCCAGCGAACTTTGACCAAAGGAATGCGCTTGCGTTTAAGCCACTTGACTTCACGTTCCATGATTTCCACAGGCTTCTCAACAAATTTCAGTGTTTTATCAACACGAATTTCGTCAAGTGGTATGTGGAGGTTCTCATCAGCTAAACACCTCTTGAGATTGGACACGTGAAAGGTTGGATGAACATTTCCAAGTTCAGGAGGTAACTCAAGTCTGTAGGCTACCTTACCGATTCTTTCGACGATCTTGAATGGTCCAACATATCTAGGTGCAAGTTTTCCTTTCTTTCCAAATCTGATCACACCTTTCCAAGGTGAGACCTTAAGTAATACTCGATCACCGACTTGAAATTCCAAGGGTTTGCGTTTTGGGTCCGCGTAACTCTTTTGACGGCTTCTAGCTGTCTGAAGGTTATCACGAACTTTCTTAACCTTATCAGTTGTCTCTAAAATGAGGGCACGTCCAGTAAGTTGAGCCTCGCCGATCTCATTCCAGCAGACTGGTGAACGACATTTTCGACCATAGAGAGCCTCGAAAGGAGCCATTTTGATGCTGGTGTGATAACTGTTGTTGTAGGAGAATTCAATCAACGGAAGATGTGAATCCCAACTACCACCAAAATCGATCACACAAGCTCTAAGCATATCCTCCAGAGTCTGGATTGTTCTTTCAGATTGACCATCCATTTGCGGATGATAAGCCGTGCTCAGATTAAGTTGGGTCCCCATAGCAGATTGCACGGTTCTCCAAAAATGAGAAGTGAAACGAGCATCTCTGTCAGAAATGATGTTCAAAGGAACACCATGTCGAGCTACAATTTCATCCACATAGATTTTAGCAAGTTTGTCAGCAGGAAAATCCTCACGGATTGGCAAGAAATGCGCTGACTTAGTAAGACGATCAACAACTACCCAGATGGCATCATGACCTTTCTTTGTGCGTGGAAGTTTGGTAACAAGATCCATAGTAATGTTTTCCCATTTCCAAACTGGGATCTCTGGTTGCACCAATAAACCAGAAGGACGCTGATATTCAGCCTTAACCTTAAGACAAGTAAGGAATTTTGATACGTATAAGGCAATGTCTTTCTTCATACTAGGCCACCAATAATGAATACGAAGATCCTTATACATCTTATCTGAGCCAGGATGAATAGAATAACGAGACTTATGGGCTTCATCCATAAGCAAGGTACGAAGATTATCTTGGCTTGGGACCCACAAACGGTCCATGAAGTAATATGATCCATTGTCCTTCAGTTCCAGATCAGGTGTTATGTGATAAGGAAATTCCTTATCCATCAAACCTTGTGAAACACAAGATTGTTGAGCCTGAGAAATGCGTGCTTGGATATCAGATCGAGCTTGAATAACATATTGAACTCGAACACAATGAAGCTTAGTACGTTCCTTACGACTCAATGCATCGGCTACGACATTCGCCTTACCAGGATGGTAGCGAATTTCGCAGTCATAGTCGTTTAGAAGCTCAACCCAACGTCGTTGCCTCATGTTGAGTTCTTTCTGATTGAAGATATGCTGAAGACTTTTGTGGTCCGTGAAAACCACACATTTTGTACCGTACAAATAGTGTCTCCAGATCTTTAGAGCGAAAACAACTGCACCCAACTCAAGATCATGAGTGGTGTAGTTCTTCTCATGTATCTTCAACTGCCTCGATGCATATGCTATGACTTTGTTCCTTTGCATCAGGACGCAGCCAAGACCCAATTTAGATGCATCGCAATAAACGACGAAATCATCATTGCCCTCAGGCAAAGTCAGAACAGGCGCGTCGCAAAGCTTCTGCTTTAAGTTTTGAAAAGCTTCCTCTTATTTGAATCCCCACTCAAAGGGTTTGTTCTTCTGAGTTAGAGCAGTTAGAGGAACTGCAATCTTCGAGAAGTTCTCAATGAAGCGGCGATAATAACCCGCTAGACCAAGAAAAGAACGAACCTCAGTAGGAGTAGTAGGCGTATCCCAATTCTTAATCGCACTGATCTTGGAGGGATCTACATGAATACCTTGTTCGTTGATAATATGTCCTAAGAATTGAACTTCTTTAAGCCAGAATTCACACTTGGAGAATTTGGCGAAAAGTTGTTCTTTCTTTAGGAGTTCCAGAGTAAGACGAAGATGTTGCTCGTGATCAGCTCGCGTCTTAGAATAAATCAAGATGTCGTCAATAAAAACAATGACGAACTGATCCAAATAAGGCTTGCAGACCCTATTCATTAAGTCCATGAAAACAGCAGGAGCATTAGTCAAACCGAATGGCATGACTGTGAACTCATAATGCCTATAACGAGTGCGGAAAGCTGTCTTGGGAATATCTTCTTCATGCACACGAAGTTGATGATACCCAGATCGCAGATCGATCTTCGAAAAATAAGAAGCGCCTTGTAACTGATCAAAGAGATCATCAATGTGAGGTAGGGGATATCGATTCTTGATGGTAAGCTTGTTAAGCTCACGATAATCGATACACATCCTAAAAGATCCATCCTTCTTCTTGACAAAAAGAACGGGAGCACCCCAAGGTGAAAAGCTAGAACATATAAAACCTTTGTCAGAGAGCTCCTGAAGCTACTTAGACAACTCTTGCATCTCGGATGGTGCAAGACGATATGGAGCTCTGGCAATGGGATTTGCACCAGGTATGAGATCAATGCGAAACTCGACTTGGCGTGCTGGGGGTAGACCAGGTAACTCTTCAGGGAAAACTTCAGAATAATCCCGAACGACAGGGATATCTGAAATAGACTTACCCTTGCCTTTATCTGCTGTAACATGTGCTAAGAAAGCCACATAGTTCTTCCGCAGATATTTCCGAGCTTTAAAACAAGACATGAGCTTGAGGCCACCAGACGGTTTCTCACCTTGAACCTGTAGGATCTCGCCTGTCGAAAGCGGCACACGAACGATCTTCTCGAAACAAACTACCTCTGCGTGATGCTTGGATAACCAATCCATACCCACAATGACGTCGAAGCTTCCAAGTTGCATAGGCGTGAGGTTGATAGGAAAAAGATGGTCGTTAAGATTCAACTGGCAGTTGTATAGAATAGAATCAAGAACAATGGGTTCACCACTAGCAACTTCTACTGTCAAGGGTTTTCCTAGTTTCGTTCTAGACACGCAAAGCATTGGCTCAAAAGACAATGACACAAAACTCTTGTCGGCACCAGAATCGAAAAGAACAGATGCAGGCTGATTATTAATAAGGAACGTACCGTTCACCACATTATCGTCCGCCTGCGCCTCTTGGGCATTCATGTTGAAGACTCGACCTCGAGCAGGAGCCTGAGCTGGATTCACATTCACCAATCTTGGACATTGATTACGGTAGTGGGTCAGATCCCCACAGTTATAACAAGCACCTGGTGGGTAGTGTGGTCGTGCAGCTTGACCCTGTTGCTGAGCAGGAGGCTGAGCAACTTGTTAAGCCGGGTTCTGGACTGCCTGATTCTGAGCAAACCGACAAACATTGGCAAGATGACCCGACTTCCCACAGTTATTACAGAAACGGCACTGATGTTGCGGCTGATGGTGACTGTTGCATCTATTGCACAAAGGTGCATTCCCTGAATAGGGCTTCTTCGCTGGAGGCTGTGCAGGTTGGTTGGGAGCTGCCTGGTTAGCTTGGGCAGTGACATCATAGTTTTGGGAAGCCTTACGCTTCCTTGCCCTTTTCGATGAACCAGAATCCTTTCCATTCTTGTTTTGACCTTTCTTGCTATCTTCCTTGTCAGACGACTGTTTCTTGCCCTTGTCACCCTTCCTGTGTAACTTATTCTTCCGAATCTGCGACTCATTCAATGTCGCTGCTAACTCGATAGCCTGACGGAGTGTGGCAGTTACTACCAGTAATGATGTCTTGCACTGAGTCAGGTAGGCCGTCGATGTATCTTTCGATAGCCTTGTCGAGTGGGGTAACCATTGTTGGGCATAGCAGACTCAACTCCTCAAACCTATCAGTATACGCCCGATGCTCACCACTATCTTGTTTTAAGTCATCGAACTCTCTCTCCAAAGCTCGCTGTTCATGACGAGGACAGAACTCCCTCATCATAAGGGCCCTAAGTTCAGCCCAAGTTTATGCTAAAGCAACTTCTGCACCACGGTCTCTCATAACCCCGTTCCACCATGTGAGAGCCCTCTTCTGAAACACACTCGAAGAAAACTCGACCTTGCGATTGTCAGGACACTGCACGTGGCGGAAAGTATTCTCAATGCTCTCGAACCATTGAAGAAGCCCAGTCGCTCCCTCAGAACCACTAAACTTGAGTGGTTTAGCCGAGTTAAAATCCTTGTATTTGCATGGAGCATTGTTGTTGTTGTTGGCTTGGTTCCATTGAGCAAAGAGGTTTGGGAATTGAGCAGCCATTTGCTGCGCAATGATTTCTGCCAGTTCGGCAGTCGCTATCTGGTTTTCGCGTCGAGGAGGCATTCTAAAAGAGGAAAACATGAAAGGAAACGAGTGAGATGTTTGGGTGAAAAGAATGAGATGATGCAAAAATTGATAATGGCAAAGATGGTGGTCATTTGTTTGTTACCACAAGGTAAACAAACGACACATTGTGACTAATCAAAGTAAATGGGTGAAAAATAATGTATCGCGAAGACATGCTCGCCTATAAGTGAACACTCACCCCAAGAGTTCCCAGGTAAGAGTGACTGGTCCGATTATGTGGATTTGTACGAACACTCTAGCCTTAGACAGAAAACCCAGGGTACAGGCATTCACTCTTCCAGTTTGCATGTGTTCACACTATTTAAAACCCAAAACTTTGACGAGATTTTGAAAATTTGAAAAGCACAAGGAAAAAAAATCAAACTGGAAGGGTTCAAAACCTTACAATAGAGGGTTCAAAACCTAGTAATCAATCATCCAAGAATAGATGACAAATTTTCAAAGCGGATTCGAACATGATGTTCTCGTTGTGGTTATCACCAAAGGATAGGTGAAGTGCATGTTTTAAAATCTAAACACAAGATAACTTGTGTTAGGGTCGTAGAAAGGTTATAGTCTAGGTCAAAGCATTACTAATAACCTAATTCCCTATAACCATTGGCTCTGATACCAACTCTTCTGTCACACCCCGACCATGTATAACATGCAATCGCGGCGGAAAACGTCGGGGAGTGTTGTAACAGAATTAATTGTTTCATAACCATGGCATTCAAAGTTGTATTTTATTTATCAACATAAGAGTTTCATTGTCTTAAAACAGGAAATAAAGAGTTCATAACATAATTAAACTAAGTCTATCTTCGTTTTATGTCTCTAAGGCACAGGTCCGCCCTAGTGTCACGATCATAGTCCTAAGCAACAGCTCCTGAAAACACATGTGAAAATAGGTACGTCAGCATAAAAATGCCTGTGAGATACATAGGTTTTGTGAAAATAGGATTCATGACTTGTGTTTAAGAAAATGTTTAGTCATGAACCTTGTAATTTGCTTTGTCTTATAAATCATTTGAAAAACGATAAGATCAGATGATATGTATAAATAAATGTAAGGTTAAATGAATAACCATGTAAAATGAGTTTGTATAAGATAAGTTGTTTGTAAAACAATGTCTTGTGAAAAGTATGTTGTTTGTATAAAATGTCATGTGTCTTAAATTGAAATGATTAAATAACGCTACGTTATGTAATACCATACAAACACTTATATATAGGAAGTACCAGCGGCGTATCCACCATGCTTGTATCATATTACACACGCCTCGTTACTTAAATCACTTACTCAAACCAAACCACCAATGTAAATTGTTTATGTATAATCAAATGTCAAAATGTTATTGTGTATACCATATCAAATATCTGTGTTAAATGTAAATCATGAATTGTGTATATCAATGTCAAAATGTTTATGTCTAATGTAAATCATGTAATGTGTATCCAAAAATGTCATGTATGGTAAGTGAAATATATCAACTAAACCATATGTAAAATGCACAAAAACAAGGTATTGAAGTAAAACATGGTTTAAATCAAAGTTATGTTTTGTGGAACAAATGCATGCTATACTGATATAAACATCTATGCGGTATTGTTATAATGCATACACTCAAGCCTTGAGACTGTGGCGATAAACCCTTAAACAAATTAAAGGTTTATCTAAATTATGTATATCGAATTCGGTCATTCCTTCCAATCCAAACAAACCTAGGATTTCAGGAACGGGAGTTGTCAATTCCTATGGTACCACTACCTACTAACGAACGTCGTAGCTAATGTTAATGAATGTATTGTTCCATGTAAACAAACCAAATGTCATACCAAAATGTAAGCATGTGATGAAAACAACTGTACTAAGTATGTAACAAATGGACATACATAGCATGTGACGTGAAACAAATGTACTAAGTATGCACACAATGGGCATACATAGCATGAAATGTAATGTGAAACAATGTACTAAGTACGCACACAATGGGCATACATAGCATAAAATGTAATGTAAAGCAATGTACTAAGTACGCACACAATGGGCATACATAGCATGAAATGTAATGTAAAGCAATGTACTAAGTACGCACACAATGGGCATACATAGCATGAAATGTAATGTAAAACAATGTACTATAATGTACTAACGAACATAGCAGGTATATGATGTGAAAACATGGAAAGCATGAAAGTAACAAGTAGGCACATGTGTTCCACCCCAAAACAGTTTGGAAAACAGTAAAAGAGGGGTCTATGTACTCACTTGAGATTGCTCAGAAGTCCTAAGATAACCACCAAGCAATGCTAGAGATCACGGAATCAAACGGTACCTAATATAGGTAACTATGTTAATAAACCGGACCTATATCGGAAGATCGGGTAGCATGAGGGTTTGTAAACCAAATGAGTGTAGGAACTCATGTAATATGGTTTAACAAAGTCTACATACTAAAATGAAACTTAACCTAAGTGCTTACGACCCATTACGACCCGTTTAGGTAGCTTATGCTACTTTAACGCGTCGTTAGCGTGAAACGCGTTCGGACCGCTTACCTAGTCCTATGACAAGTAATATATGCCTTAACATGTCTAATATTGTCGCCAAATCAGTTTAGATGTCAAAAGTTATGTCACATATGTTTAAAATGAATTTTGGCATTAAAGGGGTATTTTGGTAATTTACCTAAGGCATATAAACTACCTATCATACAACTAACTAAACGTCGTGACCATAAGGTATAACCTCGGAAGGTTATTCCCTATATACTATGGTCACCTAATGTGTTTGGTCGGATCCTAATGATCGACCAAGTGGGTCGGGTTCGAAGGTATAAGCGATTTATCAGATCGCTTACCCTTACGACCCTAGACAACGTGGTAATCAGTAGGCATAGTCACAAGGGACTATAACCATCGTGATTACAATCACGTTGCGAAGTTCAAACGAACTTCGCATTGACCATAAACTGGTCAATGCAGAAAGTCAAACAAAGTTTGACTTTCGGACTCGAAAAGCAATAAAAGAACGAAGGAACACTTACAAAGGGTCCCCGAATGCTAATCTAGATCAAAATAGCTCAGGTATGAAACAAAGGTTTCAACTTAGAGCACATTAGATCAGATTCTTGTGAGGAATGAGTGAACATAAGGTGGGTATTTATAGTAAATGGTCCACCGTTAGGATCGTTTCTTGGAGAAGAGGGAATGATCTCGCCCGTACACTTGTCGGAATGTTGTGGTAGCTCATTTTGCCCCCACCACAAGAGTTTGACAAGTGGCATTGGCCTTTGGGGAGTTGAAGGGCTGTTACCAGCTGTTTAAACACTGAATCTGATCCAGAAGGGGCCTCGCGTGACGCCTAGACCCCTCGCGTCACGCCTAGCCCTTATTTCTGCAGAATTTGCAGAAATGGTCCCTTCACATGTTTCGTTGCGTAACGGCACTTCTAACACCCGTCAAACCCAACTTCAAGCTCCACAAGGATGCCTAAACATTGTGGACATGAAACATGCTCAAAAATATGTCGGATGTTGGTTCGTTTGGTCGTACGAACGCGATGTTCGCTTAATTACGACGGTATGCGCATAAGCGCGAAAAACGATCCAAATTGCGCGACGAATGGATTTTTATCATGCCAAACACTAAAATAAAATATTTTAGTGCTTACATAAATTTTTGGATGTCCGGATGTATTCAGAACGTAAGTTATGCGCGAAAATGCAAACTTGTGCACTTTTTGACGCTTTTAGTCCCTGAATGACCTAAAAGTTTATTTTAGCACACCGAACCCTTCAAAGCCTATTTCTAAGCTATGTAAAGGATATTTATGGTATGTTTAACTTATGGTCATGTTCCGGAATGTCTGTTACAGTTCAAATTGGCATACTTTTGCAGTTTGTCAAGTTTAGTCCCTGTAAGCGAATTAACTTGTTTTTGCCATACCAAAGCCTTTAAAACTTATTTCTAAGTTATGTAAAGGTTATTTAAGGTATGTTAAGTATATGTTGATGTTCCGGAGTATTTGTCGCATTAAACTGATTACGTTTACGCACCAGTTTGCGTATAACTCTCCAGAAAGCGATATAGAGTTTATAATTTGACAAAAGTCAAAACATGAAAAATGTAAAACATAACCAAACAAACATTGGGATCAAATAACTTTGTTTTATTGATAAAAGAACTGTTCACAATGATTACAAGCACAAATGTTACAGTCTCCCCTACTTGTGGAAATTTCATCCCGAAATTTATTTAGAGGAAACTCGTGGGAAAAGATGCGGATATTTCGCCTTCATTTGATCTTCGCGTTCCCAAGTAAACTCGGGTCCAAGTTTAGCTTCCCAACGAACTTTGACCAAAGGAATGCGCTTGCGTTTAAGCCACTTGACTTCACGTTCCATGATTTCCACAGGCTTCTTGCCCACTTTTCTTCAGATTTCTCGCGATTCTTGTAAGTTTTCCACCTAAATCTTGTACTTTCTTGATCTACACGCACTCCTACACCTTTCTATCTTTTGAATCTAAACTTTTAACCATGAAATCACTAGATTTGAGGTGTTCTAGGATGATGGCATCATGTTGTTCTTATGAACTTCATGTTTTGGCTTCAATCCACCAAGAACAACTTAGATCTGAACGATTTCAACACAAATAAACAAAGATCTTTCATAGATCTGAACATGTTCACGGTGAAAAGGATTGAAAGATGGTTTTCCAACTTTCTTTCAACTCTTTTACACTCAATGCACTCAAAACCGATAGAATCGGAGCTTGTTCTAACCTTTTACTCTTTCTTGTTGATGTGTTGGTTCGAGATCTGGATTCTATCCACGAGATTACCGATTTCGGGTTAAACATGGAACACCCGTCTCGAACAGTTAACTGGTCGGATTTGGGTGATTCCTGTCCGATCAGGCTACTAAGTCGTGACGAGGTTTCTGTTGTCTAATACGTTATCGAATCATCTCGATAAAACGACAAACTATCAAAATGACCAAGGAAGAAGAAAATCAGGTCGACCAGGTTGGAGTGTCTCCCGATCGGACTACTGTCCGATCAGATTGTCACCCGATCGGGTTGCCACCCGATCGGCTTGCACCTTGGCCCCACACTTAACTTTTTATTTCAAACAATTGAAGTTGTGAATATTGAACGAACTACTGTCCGATCGGATTACCACCCGATCGGATTGTCACTCGGCCATGTAATGTTCCGACTTCAACATTTAAACTATTTTCAACATGATTCAATGCACAAGGGTTGCCACCCGATCGGACTACCATTTGATCGAGTGACAAACTGCTATGAACTTGTTCTCACTAAAGTGTCCAACCAATCAGATTGTCGTCCGATCGAACGGTCATTCGATCGACCGACCTGAAAGGTAGAGACACTTCTATGTTTTCAAAAAGCTACAACGAAAACTTCAAAAGACAAGCCATCATACACAAACACATCCTTCCCAAACGAAGTAACAATCCACTCGAAAGGTCACCCGATCGGCTGACCATCCGAGCGGATTGTCACCCGATCGACCGACCATCCGATTGGATTGCTGTTTGACCCACTGACACTTTATTCCGTTTTACGCACCGCTTATCGCTATGCTATCGTTCTGATCAGGCTAATTTCCACTCTAAGCGCTCGCTTCAATCCACCAATCGCTGTGAGTATACTCGATCCCTTTTTGCTTTACGCACTTTTGGGTGTTACATACGTTACTTATACAAAATCACATCGAACACACTACGCTATACTTTAACGCTAACCGTTACCGCATGTTATACGTGACTTAATGAATGCTTGTTTGTTATGTTTACACATGGAATGCTGTCTACCTGCCTTAGCAACGATAGTACTATTAGTTTGGACTCGGCACCTGTTCACTCAGGGGTTGTTAAGGACAATTAGTTACATGGCTCACAGTGGTGAGTGTGTATCACGAACTGCCTTGGGCAGTCAACCCGCAGTCATTGGTCTCGATAGGTTCTTGTCGATAACTAACATGCCTCATTTTACACTGTGTACGTGCTGGTTATGCGTAAACGATTTCGAACTCTATTATATGTATTAAACTTGTATGCTCACCTTTGCACTATGTGTATATACTTTTACTTTAACGTATGTGGCAGGTGCTTAGGATGTTTAGATGCTTTGCTTGCTGTGAAATCGAGGCTAGGAAAGGTCTAGAACAATAAACAATTGTCTGTATTTGAAATCTGAGTTGTCGAAGCAGAACAATTTGACTAGATCTTGTCTGTAATAATTATGTTATCTTTTATGACATGGTATGGGACATGTTTCTTTAAATAATTGGTAATTATAGTTGTTATGGAAACTTCCGGACAATCTGTTTCGCTCAGTGCCACGCCCCGATGTTTCCGCCATCGGTTGGGGTGTGACATAATTGCACCAACAGACTCCCCCTTGGATATTGCCACAGTCAATCTCGTAGCGTCTTGTCTTTCTCTCTCTCTGAGTCTTCTTGAAGCTTTATCACATTTTCAGCAATACAGACTCCCTCTTGCTCGAACAGAATCCCCGTGGATCTGTCTTCAGCTTCAACTCCCCTTTCAGTAGACTCTTCAGGCTCCCCCTTTCGTCAAGCTTCCGTGTTTTTGGGATTGACACCTGGCTTTCCGGTTACAAGCTCTTTCAGGATAGATACCTAGCTCCTTGAATGCACGCTCCCCCTTGCGTTGAGCTCGTCTTCAGACTCCCCCTTAGACTCGGCTATCGGGATCGTAATCTGGAACTTTTATCTGCAAATCTCAAACATTTATAAGTACAAACATTTTGATCATCCAGGATTTGAATAACCTAGCTCTCTCAGCTTATGCTAAAATATTTCAACAGTGAAAGCATTTTCGGTTTTCCGGGAATCGTGACCTGGCTCTCAAACACTTTTAATCAAGATCCTGGCTCTAAGATATAATAATATGAATATATCCAGGATTACTTGATTCTCTCCCTCTTTCAACAATCTTCATAGATTTGGCAGAAGTAAGAATCCAACATCGAAATCTAGCTCTTTATAACAGATTTTAATAATTTAAGCATCTAAATCCCTCACAGTTAATCATCCAAGTCCAAATTAATGACCTTGGAGATTTCACAAACTGTTTTTGATTTTTGATTATAAAAACTTCAAGTTTCAAATTAATGAACTTGTTTATTTTCAGAAACATAATCAGCATACTTAGATTTTGAAACTTAGCTCTCAGACATCAGTTGTCGAAAATAAAGCAGAAATCAAAATCTTTTTGTATTTTTCTTGAAATATAAAGCAGTAAAGAAATATTTACGAACATATTTACAGACAATATTTTTGTTTGAGTTCGTGTCAGAGGGTCATATCAGTTTATGACAAATCACTAGTACCGTTGAGCTTTAAACACTTTAAGTTCTAAACGATTCACTTAGATTGTCAGTATACTGATCCACTTAAATTTTCACACAAAGTTCAATTGATTCGAGATACGAGATTAGTGTTTTAAGGACTTAAACTTATTCACGTGTCCCACCTCAGAATATACTCCCGTATCAAAATTCCCTAGATTCAGTCTTACAGGTGAATATACTAGATTGATATATGTTCTCTGGGTTAGTGCGAGACCTTGAGAGCTTAGGTATGAACTTCCGTTCAGTCAAAGAGATGAAGGCTCGACTTTAGGTGTGTTCCCCTTGGGAATCTTCTTTACAACTGCTCTTGATTTGTATCTTTCGATATTTATCAATTTTTAAGCAGAGGGTAAGCTTTTAAAGCGCGTAAAGTATTATACGAGGTCTAGGCCATTGCTTCCGTAATATCAAAAGACCAGGTATAATACCCCAGATATTAAACAGTATAAAGACCTAGTATCTCAGAATCAGGCAATCTCTCAAACAAGATTTCGGGGGTTACCCATATATCCGAGAGATGTTCCCCACGAGATAAGCAAGTATTTGATATTTAGGTTTATATCTCGAAAACAATCTACTAAAGGTGTAAAAACCTACTGGCATATCATCAGTGAGACCGTTTATCACATTTAAACTTTCCATTTCTTTAGCGTACTCTGATTGCCTACTGGTGTACTATCATTTCCTCTTTTTACACAAAACTCATTTTTGAATTTTATCATGTTTTTGGCTTTTTAAAATTTTCTAATGTTTTTGGATTTTCTGACATTTTCTTACTCCCCCTAAGATTCAAAACATTTTAAAGAAAATTTGATAACCGATGTAGATAGCTTTGTCTCGCCATCCATTTTCTGCTTCACATGCTCTGTTTTACAGAAAATATAACGTACCCCCATGATTTACATCACATTGACATTTTACAGTTTGAAAACCGTTTTTCAATCTTGTGAAATTAATTATGTTTGTTCAGTCGTGAGGGTTTCGGCATATTCAAGTAACAAATTATTGAAATTTTGATTTTTGACAAAATTTAAAAACAAACATATTTTTTATTTTTCAAAATTTTGACAAAATAAAAACATATTTTTGGTTTTTTAAATTTTTCAGTTTTTACGGTTTTGAAATATTGTTTATTTATGTACAGAAATCAAACAAACTCCCTGTTTTTAGTTGCAGGGACCAGCAGCCTTCTCCTCTCCTTGTGCCAGGCTGCTCCGACACTCTTCTTGTTGACATTCAGATTTCTTGAGCACCTGCACATTCAACTAATTCAATCATTTGAACAAGTTAGCCCAGGTCTGCTTGACCTTAGGCATTTCAACACAATAATTTTCATTCAACTTTGAAAAATCTTTGTCATTTTGTACAAAGACTTTTTCAATTTTGACATCATCTTTTTCTTCATTTACCGAAGTCATTTGTTTCTTAACTGTCCATGTTTGACCTTTTGGAGCACCTCTTTTGTAAAAATGTGAATCATTCTGAGTGTTTTGATTTTGAACAACAACTTTTGGTTTCCAAAACTCATTTGGTTTAGTTGCATCGACAGTTGTTTTCCAACTTTGTGTTGTTCTAAATCTGGGTGTGTGAGAATTCCAGGTTTGTCTTGAATCGAACCTTTTTGGGTTTGATTTCCAAGTTTGATTCGAAGCAAACTTGTTTGTATTGTACCTCCAAGTTTGTTTTGAATCAAATCTGGTTGACCTTTGTTTCACATCCTCGGATTTTTGTTTTTCAACATCATCGGACTTCTTTTTCGTCTCAACATCAACAGGTTTCGGATTTGGACACTTACGAGCAAGATGTCCAGTTTGATCACATTTAAAACATGTTCTCTTTGAGACATCTTTAACCTGTTGTTGTTGCTTTTTCTTTTGAGCATAGAACTCTTCATTAGACTGTCGTCTAAATTGTAGTTCTTTCTCTTCTTCGAAACTTATTCCGTGAACAAAATTCACCTTTGTCTGATAATTTGGCGTTTCATTTCTTTTCCAATTTTGTTTCTTTTTATAACCCAAACCAGCCTTCATGTTTTTCTTTTTGTAACCAGGTTTGTTATAAAAAGTTTTACGACTATTTCCAGCAAACTTTTGAATCTCAACCATCTTGAAAACTTTGTCAATCTTTTCTGAAATCACATTCTGAATCGGGACTTCATGATCTGAGAATAATTTATCCGATCCAGTCATGGTATACACCAATCCTTTTGAATCATCATTCGCATTTTTCTCAGATTTTGAGTTTTTCAGATAACCTTCATGAAAACTACCTTCATTTTCATCCTGTGATTCAGATTTACCTGTTTCAACCGACTCTTCTTTCAACACACTTTCAACGACCTTACCTACCACCTCTGAATCACTTGAATCATCAGATTTGGAATAGGTTACGTCAATGTTATCTAGCAATTGATCGACCATGTTGAAAGCTTTTTCGACATTCTCATCATCATAAAATGCAAACTTTTCTGGTGGAGGAACTTGATGATACTCAGAACCAATACCCTTTTTGTTTTTCTCAGAATCATCATCACCCGGTTTTATGTTGAAAATACGTTCAAGCACATATGATGATGATGCATGATAGCTTTTTAACTTGTTGTTATCCTGTTCTTAATCGGCTATTTGACGCTTCAACTTAGCAACATCCTCAATATAAGAATTTACAACTTGTTGCTTTATTGAATATTGTCGCTTAAGCGTATCAGTTGTTTCAGAACAATATTTCAATCTGGATTGAACAAGTTTCATTTGACTCTTCACATCTTCATATGGCTCTTTTGTAATGTGATAGGCCAATTTTATTGAATCATATTCCTTTTTCATTTCTTGAAAAGCATTTTCCTTTTGTAAACACTCTTCCGTCATTTTAGAAACTTTTTCTTTTAAAATCTCATTTTCTTTTTCAAAACTCTTGCATTTTTGTGTCAATTTTTCGTCATTTTCTTTTAAAACTTTTTCATTTTCTAACATTTCTTTGCATTTATTTTTGAAAACTTCTTCGATTTTAGTGAATTCAAGATCTCTTGTTCTGAATTTTTCATCTTTTTCAGTACAAGCTCTGCATGTTTCCATGCATTTCTTGCACTGTTCAACAGTTTTTAAGATTTCAGATTCAGTTTTTACCTCAGTGATTGGCACTTCGGCTTTCTCTTCCGTCTGTGCGTGATCAGCTTCACACTTCTTCTGTTCCTCACAATCACCAATACCATCATTCACTTCAACCGATCTTTCCCTCTTCACTTCTTCTACCTCTTCTTTCTTCTTCTCTTCTTCTGTTTGCTGTTCTTTGCTGACAGCTTCTTCACCAACTGCTTCCTCTTTCTTTTCTTTCTCTTCTATCTTCACATCCTCAACTTTCACAGCTTCAACTTTAACTTCCTCAGCAACCTTCTTCAAATCATCAACCAATTCTTCAACATTCTTTTTCATTCTCTCTTCATCCCTCTTTTTCAAACTCGCGGTCATTACATCACGAATTATCTTGTCCAGCCTTTTCAAATAGGTTTTATCTTTTGCGTTTGAATAATATTCGCCGGACAGAGGAATTACTGCAAGAACATCATTGAAAACTACATCTTTTCTGTGAACGACAGGATCACCATTTTTGTTGATATAGCAATCTCTCTTCTTGTCGTATCTTCCACAGTACCTTACATCTTCGTATTCTTCATGCATTTTCTCAATCCGACAACCTGCAAAGAATCTTTCTCTTTCAGTCTTTTCTTTTAGAATTTATTCTCGACTTCTTTCCTTTATCTCTGCAACAAATGCAAGATGTTTGCTCTTTGATATAGTTCTGCCATGAGCTGTGAGACGGTCATCAACAAGATCATCTTCTGGAAGGAATTCGCTCCAGTCAAACCCTTCGTCATCTTGAATAACTGCACATGCTCTTGAGTTCTCTTTGGGATTATTTTCAATCATTTTCGGCTCTTCTTTGCTACGGTGGTAAATCGCCTTTCGATAATAATCATCATTGAAAGGTTTCTCATATTCGTCAACTTCAGAATTTTTGCATTCTCTTTTGAAATGACCTTTTTGCTTACATTTGAAGCAGGTCACTTTGGATTTATCAAATTCCAGCTTTGTTGATGGACCACCTATTGACTGCTTCCCAGTAATCTCCATATACCTCTGAGCTCTTCGAATGCAACTTGCTAAACACCAGCGTATGTCAATGAGTTCCATTTCTGCTGGGTCGATCTGATCATAGTCTTCCTTTGTCAGCTCTGAGTTTCCAATTTTTCCAGATACTAGACCTTCGTATGACTCTAACACAGATGCCAGAAAACTCGATTGTTTTTTTGCTGCATTGATGCTCATAGTCGGAGAATTCTTCAGTTTCAAAGCGATGTTGCAGAGAATATCTTCAGATTCTTCAGGATTTGCATTTGAAGACGATGAGTGGTATCCTGGGTTGTAGCTTGATGAGCTTTTTTGTGGTTCTTTTGATTTTTCAACACTGAATGCTGTCTTTGGTGATTCACCAACTTTCACCGAAGGTGTGCTTCCTTTGTAATAAAGACCAACATTCTGTTGATGTGAAGAACTGCTCATCTTGCTCTGTTTCTGCAATTCAAGCTCATGAGTTTCAATCTTTTCAATCAATACATCGGGAGTAATTGTTTCATACAAAACATCATTTTTCAAAATAAACACAAACGTTTGCCACTGATCAGCTCGTGGTAACGCTTCAATTATTTTGTCAATCACTTCTTCTCTTGTTTTCACAATCCCGAATCTGTCTAACTCAATTTATAAATGGCAAAAACGTTCAATCATTTGCCTCACTGTCTCTCCCTTTAAACTATCAAACAAATCAAATTCCTTTTTTAGTAAAGCAATTTTGTTCTTTTTAATTTGTTTTCCACCTTCGGCTTTAACCCTTAACGCTTCCCAAACCGATTTTGATGACCCATCATGATTTAACAAAGAAAATATATCATCTCGGATAGATTGTTGAATCAAGCGATCATCTTCTGTTGATATGAGAATTTCCGTTTGTCTTCATCGGAAAGATCATTGAGATGGATATCTTGATTCTTGTCATTGATCGGTCGACTGTATCCAAACTCTAAGCAGAACCAACTTTCGTGAGCATATGCCTTTGTCCAGTTCAGGAATCTCTCTTTCCACCATGTATAATCTTCTATATTCTCAAGTTTAGGTGGTTTTGAATAGGTTCCATAAAAGTTATCATGTTTTATGTTGTCATTGATTGTTTTTGTTATTGATTTGGGTGTGACAGTTGAAGTTTCGGAAGATTCTGATGTGAATACCTTGTAAAACGTATTGTAGAACTCTTCAGCCATGATGTTATCTCCTCGAATCACCTAAATCAAACAAATGAACAAACACAATCAGTTTAAATATTATCAATCACCTGGATCAAACAGGTATCCGATCGAGTGAGTCAACAAAAGTCAACAGTAACAACAATCGGGTGACAGCGGATCGGGTGGTTATCCGATTGAGTGACAATGTTCCTTGGATCGGGCGGCTACTCGATCGGGTGACTATGTGCCTTGGATCGGGCTGCTACTCGATCGGGTGACTATGTGCCTTGGATCAGGCTGCTACTCGATCGGGTGACTATGTGCCTTGGATCGGACGGCTACTCAATCGGGCGAGTATCCGATGCTTTGACAGAAAACTATATCACAAACAAATGAAATGATTAGGATCAGGTGGCAATTCGTTCGGATTGCCACTCGATTCTTTGTACTTTAAATTTAAACAAACAACTTGCAATGAATCAGATGATGACCCGATTGAGTGGGTCAAACAAAGTCAAACTTTAAATGAGATGTAATGAATCGGGTGGGGTGTTGTTGAATCGGATTACTGCCCGATCGGGTGGTGATCCGATTGGGTAACAGTCAACAAGGTCAAAGTTACAATGAATAGGGTGGGAACTTTGGATCGAGTGGCAGCTCGATCAAGTGACACTAATTGGTATACAAAATAAATAAACCTTTGTTCTTTGAATTGGGTGGCAACTCGAACGAGTCGCTGTTCGATCGAGTCACACCACAAAGTAATATGAATTTCAATCAACACACATGCAAACTGACAATTTATAAGCAATTTCAAGATTGATGGCCGACAACATTTAATGATCACATGGACATGTTTGACAAACACAATTTGAAATCACATGCAATCAGAATCAACTTTGTTTCTATTGGACCTTAAAAACTTAGTGGACTGTTAATATTGTTTCTAATATTTTGATTGGGACGAGAAATGGATCTGATAATTCAATTAAAGTGTTCACGTGATTTGCAATGTATAAAAGACTTTTGTGCAAAATGAATCAGATAAGATTTTAAGTATGTTGATCAGATAGAAACTTTGGATCGAGTGGCAACTCGATTGAGTGACACTAACAAATGAACTTTGGAACGAACGGCTACTCGATCGAGTGACGGTTCGATCTAGTGACAACTCGATCGAGTGGTCGTTCGATGATTGAACACTACAAGACAAACAACGTGCAACGGATCGGACAATGATCCGATCGGGTAGGTCAACAAAGTCAACTTTTTAAATGAAATGCAATGGATCGGGTGGTCATCCGATTGGATTGCCACCCGATCGGTGAACACCAACATGAATCATAACAGCAACAGTCAACATCTTTTCAACTTTCGAACACAAAATTTTCAATTTTTCACAAACGGCTTAGAATTATGATCTGAAAATTTGTAGGCTTTTAGATCAAGTGTTTTCGCACAACATATCCAAAAATCATCAATTTTTAACCGTAAAAACTCGTTTAATTTGGCGATTTTCAGTTAGAAACGTGAAGAAGATGTAAAAGTGAAGAAATTGAGCAAATCTGATTCGATTTTTTATCTGAATCTGATGAATTTCCGTGCGAATCAGTGTGTTTGATCCGTGCAATCGAGCTCCTGCTCTGATACCACTTGTAGGACCGGTTTTCGACTCCGAAACGATTGCGAACCGACTCGTGTAACATGCGGAATCCGTACACGAACGTGACCGAACACAAGACCGTACTATAGACGTGATTCTATTGATAATCTGAAAAGATACAAGAACCGTGAATCACCTAGAGCACTTTCTCTCTCTACTTTCTCTCTCTAGCTCCTAGCTCTCCAATTCTCCAAAATGAGCAAAAGTCTTAATCTCTAACCCTAAGTCTTCTATTTATAGGCCAAGGGGCTTAATGAGACTTTTCATTAATTACAGAATTGTCACCTTGCCTTTTACTAAACATAACAATATAAAGACTAGAATTAAACTATTTCCGCTACGATCTGTCTTGACGGAGGCGATAGACATAAATGCACTAACAGTATTTATCATGAAAGTAATGAACAACCGAGATAACAGCTCCGGTATTTATCACCAACTCATCTTTAGTAGTGTTTGTTTGAGAACCCGATTCAGATACACAACGTTCTCTTTGCTTCGTCCACTAGAACTATTTGTGTATGCATTCTTTTAGTAGTTAACAACGCTAATTAGAAAAAAATATGTAAGATTAACCATATCGATTGCTATAACAGGATGTATGTGACACACACAGATAGATAAGTTGTCACAGTTGTCAAGACTGTTTGTCGGGTTTCCAATGCTCACACAGGGTGATAAACAACGCTGATACGAACACATGTGTTTTGAAATATGCTTTGTTCTTGGTTTAATGAAGTTACACGTAACATCTAGTTATATTCAGATTTAAACAATGCACGCCTCAACTGAGATAACGGACATCCATCAAGCTCAAAAAGATAACTTGTGTTTCCGATAGTCACAAAAGATTGCGGTTTGTATTTCGCATAGCCACCGTTTCCGTAGTAAAAAACGGTTGCGGTTTGTATTTCGCATAGCCACCGTTTCCGTAGTAAAAACGGTTGCGGTTTGCACATTCAATCTTCAATACTTCATTAAAATACCACTAGTAGAAGAACCCGACACGTCTTCATGTTACGGAGAATGTTCTAGAAATTGAAGGAAAATGAAAAGATTTGTTGAAATCGAATTTGACAACTATGACAGCTTATTAAAAGTAGCAACCACCTCCAATCATTTCCTGGGCAAATCACACAATATAAAGTTTAAAGTTATCGTGTGTTGTAGTTTGGAAAGATGACCGAATAAAGATCTGAATAACAAACTGTGGAGAACTTGTTTGTGTCGGGTTCTTCTGCTAGTTATTCTGAATCGATAAATAACCAACACGAAGATCTCTGCGATCGCTAAGGTTTCCATCAACGGACTGATAGGTAACGTTACTCTACCTGTGCTCCGATTTAAGCGGCGTGTTCCGATCAACGTTTATCGACATTGTTAAAGTTGATGAAGAGTTTAGAAACACTAGAATGATTGTGTTTTTACTGGAAAAAACGTGATACTTGAAAAAACACCATTATATACGGCCCGTATACAGTTATACGGCCCGTATAAATGTGGTAACATAAAAAACCTCCCAAAATAAATCCATTGAGCCGTATACGTTTTACAAATCGTATACCGATGTATACGGCTCGTATAACTATATACGAGCCGTATATAATAAAATCAAAAAAAACATTCTCTGCGCATTTTCCTATTAAAAAGTATTCTATACGAGCCGTATAATTGTATACGGCCCGGCTCGTATACACTAGGGGGTGTGAAAATAAGATTTAGGGGGAGGGGGGGGGGGGTTGTGGGAAGGAGGGGACCTAAAATAATTAAAAGGTTTAGTAGTCAAATATGTACCACCTACTACCATTATAACTCAGAGAAAAAGAGGTCAACATCTTTTTCGGTTCTTCTATCATTACCACACTCAAGCATCAAATCAACCCAAATGGCCACTACATAAGACGGACATCCCTATTATTATTATTATTGCCTCTGTTCCCCATGGAGGAGAACCCTCTTCACCTGAATCCAAACCTCCACTATTCCATCATCAACATCCTGGAATCTAAGTCCTTGTCATGGATCTTCATTGCAGATCACCGTCACCCATGGCGAGCAACACTCTCATGGATCATCTTCTCCCTCTTAACTTTTGCGCTTCCGGTTTTCTCCCACTTGGCTCTTCAGCGCCCCGTGTATCATCACGATCACCTCCGGCCTTTCGATTGGATCGTTCAAGTGTCTCTTTCGTTGTTTTCCACGTTGTCCTTCGTTAGTCTCTGGCGGTTTACTCGGAAGTACGGTCTCCGCCGGTTTCTGTTTCTTGATAAGTTGGATAGCCTTGGTGATAAAGTTGGACGAAAGTATTTAGAGGAGGTTCAGGTATGTTTCTCTTTTTTTTGAAAAGGAGGTATGTTTCTCTTGATTCCCTTTTGTTTGTTTTATCATCTCATTTGTTGTTGACTTGTTGTTAACCATCAGATTTTTGTCTTTTTCTTCTGGGTTTAGGTTTTGTGTTTATTATTTAAGGCTTTGTATTCCCTAGGGACTAGATTGTTAATATTTAAGTTTTGGGCCCAAATTTGATAAAATAGCGAAAGTTTAGGGTATAGGTTTCTCACGGGATGCGAGAAAACGTTTTAGTTGTTGAAAAGTTTGAATTTTGGGTCCACCTAGGGTGAATCACATGTTCTTTAATTGAAATGAAAGTAATGATTTTTAATTGTGACATCATACTTTACAACAGGGAAAGAGGCGCCCAAGGGTACTACCCTACTCTCGATCAATCCTCGGTACTTGTACCTCTGGTACTTTTCCTAGGTTTACCTGTGCTTCCTTCCTCCGTGCGACCCCCAGGAATATCCTGTGTAGCTGGCGCAAGGTGCAGGAAGTCAGGGTTTTTATCCAAGGAGTCAAGTGTCAAATCTGATCCTATGTTAACCCTGACTTCGCGTGCGACCAGGATTACACCTGATTAGCCGGCACGAAGTTGGGGAAGCTATCAAATTGGTCTAATATGAGTATGGTCCCGTGCGCGACCTGAATAGAGCGCAGGATTTGGAACCATACCCCTTCAACGCCTACCCTAGGGGACGATGGCGGTGTTACCGCAAGGGTTGGAACCCACAAAACCAGCCCGTGCCGGTGTCCTGTCCACCCTAACAACAAATGCCACAATGATCGAAAATATTTATTTTTGATGACATAGTAGGAAGATGTAATTGCATACGACTCCGTTTGATAGTATAAATGTATAGAGAAATTAACTCTACATAATATGATATATATATATATATATGGGGTAAGGTTCATGCGAGAACCAATGTGAACACAACCTAAAATAGCTAAAAAAACCTAACCCTCACCCCCCCCCCCCCAAGCTAAATGCTAAAAACTAAAACCCCCAAAAAACCTAACCCCCCCCCCCCCCCCAAAACCTAAACCCCCCACCCCCTCAAGCTAAAATGCTAAAAACTAAACCCCAAAAAACCTAAAAAAATCTAAAAAAATAAAAAAAAAATCAAACATTTTTTTTTTAATATTTTTTATGTTAAAATCGCTACTTTTAGTAGCCAAAAAAAGAAAAAATATTTTAAAAATATTTTTTTTAAATATATTTTTTTTTGCTACTAAAAGTAGCGATTTTTTTTATAAAAAATATTAAAAAAAAATATGTGTGTTTTTTAGCTATTTTTAGGCATTTTTGGTTGTGTTCACATTGGTTCTCGCGGTTCTCGCAATAAAGGGTGGTTCCTAACGGAATATATATATATATATGCATAGGATAAGGATCATGTGAGAAGTAGTAGGCTAAATGAGAAACTTGAGAAGCATTCGGGACCACACATTTTCCCTAAGCAAAAAAAAGGTGAAAAAAAGCAAAAAAAAAAAAAAAAAAAAATTTGAAAAATCGCAGCTTTTTCTTTAAGAATTAAATATATTTTTTTTTATTTTTTTTTTGGATTTATACACATGTGTATATTGTTAATCTTTTAACTATACATATATGTATATTGTCAATTATACATATATGTATATACATGATTAAAATTGAAAAATAAGTGTTATTTAGGGTTTAGCATTAGTATTTAGGGTTTAGCTTTATGGTTTAGGGTTTAGCTTTAGGGTTTAACATTAGGGTTTAGTATTAGGGTTTAGCAATAGTATTTAGGGTTTAGCATTAGGGTTTAGCTTTTGGGTTTAGCATTAGGGTTTAGCTTTTGGGTTTAGCTTTAAGTTTTGGGTTTAGCTTTATCTTTAGGGTTTGTATTAGGGTTTAGCATTAAGGGTTTAGCTTTAGTGTTTAGTTTTAGCTTTTGGGTTTAGTTTTAGATTTAACTTGAGAAGCATTCTGGACCACACATTTTCCCTAAGCAAAAAAATGCAAAAAAAAGGTGAAAAAAATGCAATTTTTTTTTTTTTTTTTTTTGTAAAAAATCGTAGCTTTTTCTTTAAGAATAAAATTTTTTATTTTTTTTTGGATTTATACATATGTGTATATTGTTAATCTTTTTAACTATACATATATGTATATTGTCAATTATACATATATGTATATACATGTTTAAAATTGAAAAATAAGTGTTATTTAGGTTTTATCATTAGTATTTAGGGTTTAGCATTAGGGTTTAGGGTTTAGCTTTATGGTTTAGCTTTAGGGTTTAGCATTAGGGTTTAGCTTTAGGGTTTAGCTTTAACTTTTGGGTTTAGCTTTATCTTTAGGGTTTGCATTAGGGTTTAGCATTAAGGGTTTAGCTTTAGGGTTTAGTTTTAGCTTTAGGGTTTAGCATTAGGGTTTAGCTTTAGGGTTTAGAATTAGGGTTTAGCTTTAAGGTTTAGCATTAGGGTTTAGCATTAGGGTTTAGAATTAGGGTTTAGCTTTAGGGTTTAGGGTTTAGCATTAGTATTTAGGGTTTAGCATTAGGGTTTAGCTTTAGGGTTTAGGGTTTAGCATTAAGGTTTAGCTTTAGTGTTTATGGTTTAAGGTTTAGGATTTATAACACATATTTTTTCAATTTTAAACACGTATATACATATATGTATAAAAGACAATATACATATATGTATAGTTAAAAGATTAACAATATACACATATGTATAAATCCAAAAAATTTTTTTTAAAAAAATAAATAAATAAAAAATTTAATACTTAAAGAAAAAGCTGCGATTTTTCCAAAAAAAAAAAAAAATTGCATTTATTTTTGCATTTTTTGCTTAGGGAAAATGTGTTGTCCAGATTGATCTCAAGTTTCTCAAATAGGGTGGACTTCTCTTAGGATCCCTACCCTATATGTATATATATATATATGTATAGGATAAGGATCATGTGAGAAGTAGTAGGCTAAATGAGAAACTTGAGAAGTATTCTGGACCACACATTTTCCCTAAAGCAAAAAAATGCAAAAAAAAGGTGAAAAAATGCAAAATTTTTTTTTTTTTTTTTTTTTTGAAAAATCGCAACTTTTTCTTTAAGAATTAAATTTTTTTTTTTTTTAATTTTTTTTTTTTTGTTTAAATTTTTTTTTTGATTTATACACATGTGTATATTGTTAATCTTTTAACTATACATATATGTATATTGTCAATTATACATATATGTATATACATGTTTAAAATTGAAAAATAAGTGTTATTTAGGGTTTAGCATTAGGGTTTAGGGTTTAGCTTTATGGTTTAGGGTTTAGTTTTAGGGTTTAACATTAGGGTTTAGTATTAGGGTTTAGCAATAGTATTTAGGGTTTAGCATTAGGGTTTAGCTTTTGGGTTTAACATTAGGGTTTAGCTTTTGGGTTTAGCTTTAACTTTCGGGTTTAGCTTTATCTTTAGGGTTTGTATTAGGGTTTAGCATTAAGGGTTTAGCTTTAGTGTTTAGTTTTAGCTTTTGGGTTTAGCATTAGGGTTTAGCTTTAGGGTTTAGAATTAGGGTTTAGCTTTAGGGTTTAGCATTAGGGTTTAGTATTAGGGTTTAGCTTTAGGGTTTAGCTTTAGGGTTTAGAGTTTAGGGTTTAGCTTTAGTGTTTATGGTTTAAGATTAACAATATACACATTTTTTCAATTTTAAACATGTATATACATATATGTATAATTGACAATATACATATATGTATAGTTAAAAGATTAACAATATACACATGTGTATAAATCCAAAAATTTTTTTTTTTTTTAATTCTTAAAGAAAAAGCAGCGATTTTTCAAAAAAAAAAAAAAAAAATTGCATTTTTTTTCAACTTTTTTTTGCATTTTTTGCTTAGGGAAAATGTGTGGTCCAGATTGCTTCTCAAGTTTCTCAAATAGGGTGGACTTCTCTTAGGATCCCTACCCTATATATATATATATATATATATGTTTTCACCTATTCTCGGTGTCGTAGTTTTACTAACAAGTACTTACTTATTTATCCGTTTATTATTATTTTTATTTCTATCTTTTGTAGTAGTGGCGTGCTTATATATGTTTTTTTAGAAGCTTATGTCTTGGTTATGGTTTTTGGAGCCAGGGGTCTCACTGGAAGCAGCCTCTCTATCCTCTGGGATAGAGGTAAGGCGTGCCTACATCCTACCCTCCCCAGACCCTATCAATAGCTTCGCTATATGTGAGATTATACTGGGTATGGTTGTTGTTGTTGTTGTTTATAATATGATGTATAGCTGCAATATTAATATAAGCACAATGGTCCCTTTAAAGTGTTTAATTTGCAGCTAGAACCATAACCCTAAAAAGGAACAAAACTTGGTTTTGAAAAGCATGACACAAGAGCGTTACGGAAGCACCATGTATTCGTATAGTACTTATTATCAGTGAATTCTGGGCAATGTCATAGAAACATACAATATTGTTGGTTACAAAAATCTATACTAGATTTAAATCTAAGGTAGCGTTCGTTTCGTGGAATGTAATGAAACTGTAATTTGAATTTACGCAAAAATTGAAATTTGATTTGGAATTTAGGTATCTCTGTTTCATAGTATGGAATGGAATCTGGATGGAAGAATAAATATGTTACAAATAAAACAAAGTTAAGTTTATTATGTCTAATAACAATTAACATAGACCATTGTTGCAATGTTCATGTGATAGAAGAATACCTACATAGATAGCTATGTAGTCAAAAGCGTACGCGTTGCAAGCCGACAACACCTAAGATATACGCAAGGCAAGGACCTTGCTTGGCACACGCCTTGCAAGGCGCAAAATTGTTATTTTTAAATTGGTTAAAATTTTACTCCCTGAAAGGGTTGTGGTTTAGATTGTCACTTAGCTTCTGTAAGAAAAACACAGGTTAAAGTTACCACTTTGCTTATATTATACTGCAACTATGTATCATTTTATGCATAGAGACTAGTTACGTTTTATGTATATTTATGGAGTCAAAGGGTAGCCATATGCAATTATGATAACCTTAGCTTCACATATACATGTCTTTATAATTTTATAGGTATAGTGTGAGGTTCATTGGGGAATACTAAAAAAGTGGGGAACAGTAGGGAACCGACTCAAACGAACTCCGATTGGACTCATTCCAGCGGCGTTGGAACCGTCTCGTCGAACCCTAACTAGGATCTCTTAACCCTAAACCCCAAATCATAACCCCTAAACCCTAAATATATTAGGGTTTGGCTTTTAGGGTTTAGCTTTAGGGTTTAGCCTTAGGGTTTAGCCTTAGGGTCCAGTTTTAGGTTTTAGGGTTTAGCTTTAGGGTTTAGGGTTTAGCTATAGGGTTTAGCCTTAGGTTTAGCCTTTAGGGTTTAACTTTTAGGGTTTATAGTTTAGATTTTACGGTTTAGCTTAAGTTTTAGCCTTATTTTTTAGCTTTAGGGTTTAGAGTTTAGGAGTTACGATTTAGGGTTTAGGGTTAAGAGATCTTAGTTAGGGTTCGATGAGTCGGTTCCCCGCTGTTCCCCACTTTTTTAGTATTCCCCAATGAACCTTCCCCTATAGGTATATTATATGATATTTGATTTTCCATATTATTGTACTTTGTTTTTGTTTTGGGTGTGCACTTTTGTTGCGCAATGTGCCTAGGTAGGCTAGCCCTTTACACCTTGAGTGCACCTTGCGACTTTGACTACTATGAGATTATTATATTTCTAATATAGAATAAAAATTTTACCAAGCTTGCATTTTAATATATGTGCTTGCATAATCACCAAGTTTGACTTTTTCCCCTAAAAGAGGAACTAGACTTGTTCAGCAGTTAATACCTAAGGTAGAAAATGGATGGGTCAAGTGGGTTTGTTAACGGTTTTTGTTGGGTTGACCCAAAACACTTATTGCCCATTTGTTTTAACATACTTGGTGTGTGTGATACAATTAGACATATTATATTTTTAAATCTATTTATTCGAATATCACTATTTGGAAGTTTGTATGTATTGAAAGACATTTTGGGTGATTTTTTATTATCCATTTGGCCATTTTCGTTTTAGATAATTTCTTATCTTACCAGTCTGATCGTCAAGCAGAACTCAAATCGACCCCTTGTATAAACTTATTACATATCTTTCTTAATTCTGGCTAAACTAACATATATACAACATTCACCTTATGCAGAGATCCACAATGCTTCTATGTGCTTTCATCTTCCCATGTTTTGTTTGTGACGTTATTTACAACATATGGTGGTTCACCTCAGGAGGGGCCCACATACCCTACATTTACAACCTGTACCTTAGTCATGCCATAGCATGCTTGATACACCTGACTTGTTGGTTATACCGGACATCACTATTCTTGCTTGTTTGTGTTCTTTTCAAACTCACATGTTCTCTACAAATACTTAGGCTGGAAGATTTTGCTCACGTGTTTGAAAAGTTATCTGATGTGGGCCCAATATTGGTCCAACACCTCACCATCAAAAGAAACCTCCGCGTTATAAGCCATAGGTTTCGTGCGTTTATCTTGTTGACATTAATACTGGTGACAACAAGCCAGTTCGCTTCTCTGCTTGTTACAACTGTGGACGGCGCAGTTGTAAATGTATCTACCACTGGAGAACTCGCGGTACTCCCTTTTTCTTTTACTTATATTTAGTTATTTGCATATGTTGAATATTATTACAACAATTGAATTATTTTGTTAGTATTCTAATTATTTTAATAAAATTATAGAGGGTTTATGCATCGAAATAAATTTGGGACTGACGGTCTGAGTCTGACCTGCCTAGGGGTGTTAAGCGGGTCGTGTTCATGGGTTGGCGTTTGGCGGGTCGAACATGACGTGTACAAGAAAGTGTAACACGAACCTGAACATGACAATAACCCAAAAATCATGTTAGACAGATTAAACATGAACAAGAGGAATTTTCACGGGTTGGCACAAACACGACCCATTTGACCCGACTTTTTTTCTGACGATTTGCATATTAATTCTTAAAATAAAAAAATTACAAAAAATGGCATAAAAATATCCAATTATTTTGAGTTGTAACATAAAAACACATTTATATAAAGTAAAGAATTAAACGGGTCAGCCTGTGAACCAATTAAGTCAAGCTGAACCCACCCCGTTTAGCTAAACGTGTTAGTGACCTAAAGCTGAACTTAATGTTATGCCAATTTAGACTAAACCCAATTCCGCCAATTTAATGTTACGATTGTGTTGTGTTATAATCTAGTCCAACCCAGTTAACTAGGTTCATTCTTAGCTGCGGGTTTTTTTTTTTTTTAATTTTGACTTGTGGTGCAGTTATGCTCTGTTACGCTTGTGTTTGGTCTGTATATATGCCAACGCAGTGCAGCAAAGATCACACACAAAGCTCAGTCCTTGACAAGCTTGGCCACTAAATGGCATATTTGTGCTACCACCCACAATTTTGTTGATATGGGCAACAATGATGAAAACCCAAGGGATAATATTACTCCACGAATGGCCGATCTGGATTCAGAAAATGAGGTTGGAGATGGTGATGATGAACTAGACAACACAAACTTCATTCCGGTTTATAAGAACACAATTTCATACCAACAAAGACAAGCTTTAGGTAAGTTTTTTTTCTTCAACCATCCAGAACCTTTAATGTGTAGGTGGAAAAATCAACGGGTCGGGCAGTTTGGGTCATAATGAGTTGATTTGGGAATGCTTATTGTTGGTCAAAATGCTGCATTGACCTGCAAGCTGCTTTTGTTTTTAGTTTGCTTATTGAAGCTTTTATGCCTTCGAATACACTAAACAACTGTCAACCCATTTAACCTGTTTCTATTGTAGTCGGAAATAAAACATATTTCCCAGTTTGACCCATTATAGATAAGCATAACCCAAATCTACCCATTTTGACTCATAAATAGGTAGAAATTGCCACCTCTACTTTGATGGATTACAAAATTCGATTAATAAAGATAGATATATGATCGGATGTGTTGCAGTGACATATTTTGAGAACAATGAAACTGGAATCACGGTGTATGGGTTCATGTTAGACAGGTCATCTATAAACACGGTCTTTGCAATTCAATTGTCACTTGCGCTATGGGGGTTGTTCGATAAGACAATTGGCTTTGGTTGACATTTACCTTATTGATTTTTAGAACCATCCTAGGTATTACAAATTTTGTAACATTATTCTACAAAAGTTAAGATAAAAGAACAAGATGGGGATTAGGACAAAGAGTTATGTATGTTTCACCCTAGTTAGTTCATTACATGTAAATTTAAAATTATGTAGTTTTATAACTAGTGGAAATGCCTTGTGCATAATTTAGGGTGATGGGATTATATGTGTTGTGAAAAATATGTTGCTAAATTGAAAATCACACGATTTATAAAGGGCCGCATAATTATGCATAAGCCAGTTACGACTCACGGGATGGCCATTTGTTTGGGATGATATTGATGTGTTCATGTGAATTTTGTGTTGTAGATGAATAGTTTTATCTCTTTGCAAATGTGCACTATTTCGCTCTCTATTTTGGTAGTAAGAGTATGTTGTAAACATGTATCAGTGCTTATAGCACCAATTTATATTCGTAAACATGATTTGAGGTATTACTATGTGAATGGTTGTGATTTTTCCATTTGGGAAGATGCTTTTGTTTAATGTGAATGGTTGTGATTTTACCATATGGGAAGATGCTTTTGTTTAAAAAAAAACCGATTTCAAGTTAAAAAATGAGTGAGGATTCGTTAAAAAAGAAAAGGGTGTGTCAAAGGTGGCCATGTAAAGTTTGAATGTCTTACACAACAATATTGTATATTTATTAAAATTAAAACAAGAGTAAATTACAAGTTTTGTCCTTTATGTTTACATCAAATTGCAGGCGCTGTCCTTTTGGCCAAAAGTTTACAGGCGGTGTCCTTAACCTTTCAAAATCTTGCACGGTTTGTCCTTTAGGCCAAACCTGGTTAGAAATCTCAGTTAAAAACTGTCATGTGCAATGCACATGAGGGTAAAATAGTAATTTTCCTCTCAACCTTTTTTATTTCCCATTTATAAACCTCACCCCTCTTTCTTCAACATTTAGATCTGTAAATTCTGAGCTTTTACTAAATAATTCCTAGGATAACAATAATAAGAGCAGCAACAACAACATTATCATCAATCATCATCCAATCCCTCACCCTTTCTATTCTCCCATTTATAACCCTTACCCCTCTTTCAGGAAGCAGCCTCATTGGAAGCAGCCTCTCTATTCCTACGGGGTAGAGGTAAGGCTGTCTACATCTCACCCTCCTCAGACCCTACCTTAGCTTTGCTATTGGTGGGATATACTGAGTATGATGATGATGATGATGACCCCTCTTTCAGCAAGCATAACTGAGAGGTTCAGAAAGTCGTTAGTGCCGTCAATCGGAGGAGTTAACGGTAGCGGTGGTGATTTCACTAAGGTTGAGGGATCTCGATCGAGTGTAGCGTTTCAATCGGAGTTTAACAAGAGAGCTTCTAAGATTGGGTATGGTATTCACCATACATCGCAGAAGCTAGCTAAGCTTGCAAAATGTGAGTTTATTGGTCTATGATTTTTAGAAATAGGATATGTTATTTAGTTTCAATCGGAGTATGTATTATGTATTTAATAAGGATTATTACTCTTTAAAATTTTGTAATTGCCAGAAGATTAATAATGAGGATCCATCTGAGCTTACACTTAACTTTGGTGCTTGAAACTGTTGAAGAGGTTGAGATCCCTAAGTGTTCTAAATCTAATACTACTTGGAAAATGCTAAAATGATTTGAAATCACATTGTGACAGTTAATTTCATGTTGGCTATAAAGGGTGAGGGATTGGATGATGATTGATGATAATGTTGTTGTTGCTGCTCTTATTGTTGTCCCAAACGATGGGAATTATTTGGTAAGCTCAGAATTTAGAGATCTCAATGTTGAAGAAAAAGGGGTGAGGTTTACAAATGGGGAATAAAAAAGGTTAGAGAGGAAAAATTACCATTTTACCCTCATGTGCATTGCACATGACAGTTTTTAACTGAGATTTTTAACCAGGTTTGGTCTAAAGGACAAAACGTGCAAGATTTTGAAAGGTTAAGGACACCGCCTGTAAACTTTTGGCTAAAAGGACAGCGCCTGCAATTTGATGTAAACATAAAGGACAAAACTTGTAATTTACTCTTAAAACAATGTACCACCAATTTATAAAAATACTTGTTTTATTAACACACATGTATCATGTATATAATGAAACATTTTCACTATATCAACAAAATATTTAGCTACATCATATATATATAAATACAGGGATTATTATACAAATGAATCTTAACATACTAGACATGAGAAGTGAACATAATTTTATTTTTCATCTAGTCAAACATTTTTTGTCTTGAAACCTAAAAAAAATTATACTAAATTACAAGTTTTGTCTTTTATGTTTACACCCTTTTGCAGACGGTGTCTTTTAACGCAAAGTTGACAAGTTCTGTACTTAACGTTCTAAAAATCTTCCACGTTTGATCGATGTCGTAAGGTCGGTCAAAAATATAATTAAAAAGTGTCGTAATCACCTTTACTAGTAAAGAACAAATAGGGTGTCGAATCCACGGGGAATTAATGGAAAGTGTTAAAGTTCATTGCTTTTAGTAGTTATCTAATTCTAAAGTATTTGCTTTTGCTGATTGAGAGAGTAGTTGTGAAAATTAGTTTGATTATTGTACATGTAAACAATTGTAAGAAAAAGGACCAATCTTCAGGTTTTCAGGTTGTGAACAAAGTCGGGTGACCTAATTACTACCAAATGGAAATCACATAGACATGATTTGTTAACCTACTTGTTTTGATAAATAACTTGTGACAACTGTCACTTTCCATGTGTTTCCGTACAATGTAAACAGTAATTGTTCTTTAATGACTGTGCATGTTGGAACCAATGATATGATATGAATGATTTTCTGATTACTGTCATATACATACAAATGCATTTCATGTTGCAAGATTATTTATCATTATTAAATGCAACACAGTATGGTTCTATTAGTGCACAGAAAAAGTTAGCACAGTTATCAGACAAACTAGAAGTACTGATGGGAGTTCAGTACTCAGACAGACATGATGTTAAGACACAGAATGAGCCCTGGAACCAAGAGTACACTAGAATAGTATGTAGGAAAGTAGGGATCATAAAACTGCCTTCCGAGTGATGATTTAAGTGCCGGAAAGTGCCCGAAACACACTAAAACTGCTGAATTCTGCACAAAACAGCAAAATTCTGCAATTTTCAGCATTTTAACATCAAAATATAATGCAGAAATGTGGTTTAATGGTCCAGAATACCTTCATAAGTGTTGGGAATCAAAACTGTCATAAAAGACAACATAAAGCACACTAAATTGCGCAATTTAGCACCTTAACGAATCGGTAACCAAATGAACAACCGGACACTACCCGAAACACCAAAATTTTACTAGAAACATTGTTTTAATGTATTGAAGCTAGTTATGAATCCTAAACACCATATTACACCCTAAAACACTTAAAATCACTAAACAATACACTTGAAATCTAACTTAATTCCCTAACTAGAATTGAAAACCAACCAAGACCCCCCCCCCCCCCATAATGGACGGTTTACTAGGGGGTCCCACAAGGTGATTTTTTTTAATTGTTTAATAGATTTGTTAATATGATGAGAAACACATTAACCTTAAGTTAATAAAATGTTGGAAGACTTTTATTTAAAACCACAAGACTAAACTTCATTATCATTCAACACTTCAAACAACACATCTTCTCTTCTTCTCCCCTTGTCTATGGCCCAAGCACCACACACACACACCTTCATTTTCATTCCATTCTCATACATTCTAAGGAGATCCTAAGGTGTCTTAAGCACATCTAAGAAGGTTGGAGGCATTGGAAGTGGAAGGACATTCACAAGGAGCTATTAACCACTCTATTTCTTCATCACCTTCATACTTGTTCTTCCCTAGCCATAGTGCTAGTAGTAAGCTCCTTTAACCTTGTTTTTACTTCTAAGTTTAGTGGTTAAAGTATCATGTAACTTGTTAATCTAAAGAATCTCAAGAAAACATAAGCATGATCTTGAACATAAAGCTTAATAACATGAAGATCAAGATGTTTAAGTGTATGTGTTAAACTTGTTTGTTGATTTCTTGTGATTATGATGTAGATAATCATATGAAGCTTGCTAGATGATTAAACACATGATCTAGCAAGTGTAAGGATAGATCTTGAGAAATTTGTTATGATCATCCTTTATGTGAATCATGAACTTGAAGATGAACTTGTTTTAGTATATGATGATTATTTCTACAAGTTATAAGCCTTGAAGATAAAAGATTTCAAAAATAATATTTTCAAGAAACCAAAGTTTATTACAAGATTTAACATGAACTTGGTCTTTAAAGAAACCAATCATGTTTTAAGGGTTAAAACAAAGCTAGTAAAGTGTATGTAACAAGAAACCAATCACACAAGTTGTAAAGAATAAAAATTCACAAGTTTTATAAACTAAAAACCATGTTTTTAGAGATAAATAAGCTTACTAAACAACATGTGAAATTACTACACATTTTTGTTAAACTTCAAGTTCATGACATGTTGTTAAAATGCATATTATGGCTCACGGTAAGTCTTGTGTGAATTGTTGATGATTGATGATGAATTTCTAAAAGAAAATGATATGCTTTTAAGCATGGAAACCTCCATTTTTAAGGGGAAACTATGGCAAAATTTTTGTAGAAATTAAACACTTAGAAAAATATTTTTAAACAAGTGTTTACAAGCAAAATTTTGATCTTGGTTTTAATATAAAAATTTGCCATAATTTTTATTACAAAAATTACAAATGTTGGAGGTTGATTTTTGATAATAAAAATGACTTAGTATATATTTAAGAAAATATATATTTAGATGTCACAAATTTGGTGTTACTTGTATATTGTTTGTATTAGTTATATTATTTTAGGGACCTGAAAATAATATAACACACCAAAATACCAAAAATTGTAACATGAACACATTACCAAAATCCCAAGAAAATGAATATATAAATCATACCCGAATATTGGACAATCGGACAAACGGACATATGGACTATAATTATATATATTCCGGAAATAAATTCATAACTCGACAAGTATGACAAACGGTATTTTCGTAACCAAAGAAAACGGAAAAATATGGATTTTTATAATCATTACAAAATATATCATATTTTGTCAAATAGAAAATATATTATTTTTGAGTGAAGAAAAATATATATTTTCTTAAACAATTCAACAATATACTATTTTGGTGAAAAATAGAAATATATGTATTTTCTAAGTTTAATCTTAAAATTTATATTATTTTTAAGGTATATTTGGGGGTATTTATAGTTTTCGGGTAACCGTTAAGATCATTCCTCGTTAAACGAGCTTCGATCTGAGCCATACAAGTGCACCCCCTGATTTAAAATACCATGGGCGCCCCTAAACACCCCATAGACTTGATAAAAACCATTTGTAAACATGCGGAACAACTGGATCAAGCTGTTAACAACTTTCTGCTAATCTGCAGGTTGCTCGCGCCCCGCGTACGAGCCAGGGAAGACTTACGCGGCTCGCCAGAGCTGTTCAGTTCAGTAACAAGTTTTCAGAATTGCAGTTTCAGTCCCTGCAAGTTATTTAGGCCCATTTTGACATGTTTAAGGCCCGTTAAGCCATTTTCAAGGCTCTACAATGATGCCTAAGCATAGCGGACATGAAACATGCTCAAAAATATGTCGGATGTCGGTTCGTTTGGTCGTACGATCACGATATTCGGTTAATTACGACGAAACACGAACGGACGTGAAAAACGATCCAAATTACATGAAGAATGGAATTTTATCATGCCAATCACTAAAATAAAATATTTTAATGATTACATAAATTTTTGGATGTCCGGATGTATTCAGAACGTAAGATATGCGCGAAAATGCAAACTTATGCACTTTTTGACGCTTTTAGTCCCTGAATGCCCAAAAAGTTTATTTTAGCATACCAAACCCCTCAAAGCCTATTTCTAAGCTATATAAAGGATATTTAGGTATGTTTAACTTATGATCATGTTCCTGAATGTTCGTTACAGTACGAATCGGCATACTTTCGCAGTTTGTCGAAATTAGTCCCTGTAAGCGAATAAACTTGATTTTGCCATACCAAAGCCTTTAAAACTTATTTCTAAGTTATGTAAAGGTTATTTAAGGTATGTTAAGCATATATTGATGTTCTGGAGTGTTTTTTGCGTTAAACTGATTACGTTTACGCATCAGTTTGCGTTTAACTTTCTAGAAAACGATATAGAGTTTGAAATTGAACACAAATCAAAACGAGCAAAATGTAGAACATAAACAAACAAATATTGGGATCAAATAACATTGTTTTATTAATAACTGAACTGATTAAGGTTTATACAATGATTACAAGCACAGATGTCACAAACATTTTCAACATTTTCAAAACATAGCAGCTCTAAACGGATTGCCATCCGATCGTATTGACATCCGACCGAATGACCATCCTGCTGTGAACTTGTTCTCACTAGAATGTCTCGCTGATCGGATCGCCACCTGATCGAACGACCATCCGATAAGATGACCGTTCGGTCGAACGACCTGAAAGGTAGAGATACTTCTCTGATTTTTAAAATGCTGCAACGAAAACCTCAAAGCCATCATACACAAACACATCCATCCCAAACAAATGTCAATCCGACCGAATGGTCGTCCGACCGGATGACCATCCGAACGGATTGTCATTCGATCGAATGACCATCCGTTTGGATTGTCATCCGATCGGATGACCATTCGTCACTTGGTTCACTCTTCGTCGTTTAATGTGTCGTTCAATCGCTTATGCTATCGTTCTATAATCAGGCTAACTTTCCAGCGCTCCCTTCAATCCAAGACGGTGTTTAGTTATTAAACGCTATCCGTGAGTATACTCAAACCCTATTTTCTTTACGCACTTTTGGTGTTACATACGTTACTTATTCAAATCACAATCGACACACAACACAAACACTTTTATACGCTGACCGTTATTGCATGTTATACGTGTGACTCGATGAATGCTTGTATGTTATGTTTACACAGTGATTGTTGCCTGACACCTTAGCAACGATAGTACTATAGTTTGGACTCAGCACCTGTCGTGGACAGGGGTTGTTAAGGGCTTTACTTCACGTGTCCCAGTGGGAATACGTGTTGCGCATTCTACAACTCGCAGTTGTGACACCCGGCTTTTCATGCCGTACCGTACAATTATAACACGTGTTGTGAATAGATAAAAGGCCATATTTGACTGATTATGATATTTATATGTGAAATTTAACGAGTTGATAAAATTAAACTTTGATAAAAATTATGTTGGCAACGGTAAGATAAACACTTATCGCGTAACGGTTAAAATGCGAAACGAACGTCGGTGACCACCCGGTCAGTGTTAAAATCCTAAAAATAATCTGTTATCATTAGAATAATAATTTTAATCCTATTCGTGAGGAAAAATAAATTAAAACGCTAAGAAACTCTATTTTCGAGTTTAAGCGCGTACCGCGCGATGCAGCGCGTATATCGACAAAATACTGTCAACACAGCCTGTCATAGCAACTGAAAATCATTTTAATAATAATTTGATGATTTTATTACTATAGAATGATAAAATAAATAAAAACACTTAAATCCCTATTTTCGCGATTCAAAGCGCATACCGCGCAGCACAGCGCACATACTGCCAAATACCGGCAACGTCGCCAGTCCCGGCAAACAAAATATTGTTCAATAATATTTTGGTGAGTTTATTTTTATAGAGTGTTAAAAATAATTTAAAACGCACTAAAACGGGATTAAAACGCTAGATAAAATACCCAGTATCTAGTAAAATACCAGTTTTTGGCCAAGATTTACATATATATGTATATATATTCGTATGGGTGTGTGTGTGTGGCAAGATGGCAGCCATGCACATCATATCCTCCCTCTCTCTCCTCTACTTATTGGCTTAGATGGAGGTGATGTTCCCCCAACTCTTTACAAGATCCATTACTTCTCATTCTTTTCAAGAATTGCAAATTTTGAATTTCAACTCTCTCTCTCTCTCTCTCAAAATTCAGCCGAACTCCCTTCATCTATCATATATTTTCGAAATTTATCACTTGTTCATGAAGATCAAAGTTCATTCCAAGAAGGTTTCATGATGTTTTGAAGATCCGAAAGTGTTTTCTTGGTGAAACAAGCTCCATATCATCAAAAATCTTGTCAAAACCCACTAAAATCTTGAAAGGTATAAACTTGTTTTTAAAACCATGTTCTTGATTTTTAGAGATGATAATGTTGGAAGTTTCTCTTGAATCTTGGAAAATTTATCACAAACTTGAAACTAAAAACAAATGGGTTTTTGAAAGAAATAAAAATGAGTGTATACATATGTATGTATGGCCGAAAGTTTGTGTATATGTGGGTGAATATTTATGTTTTTATTTTGTTGATTCTTGATTGATGTGATTATTGGAAGATTAATGCATGCATTATCAAAAGGATCTTTATGAAAGTCTTATGATTAGAGATAAATGTGTGAAAAGTCGATTTTAAAAAGTATGTATATGTATACATGTGGCCGTATGTATGTATGAGTGTGTGTGTGTTAGAACTTGTGTTTTGTTAATAAGTCATGTTTTGAAAGAAATGATACTTAAAAGGTTCATGCATGTGTGATTGAAAGTGATCTACATGAAAATGAGTTGTGATTAAAGTAGATTGATGAAAAGTCATATTTGGATATATGTATATAGCCATGTATATACATGCATGTATGGGTATATAGGGATTTTTGTTCGTTAGATTCTTGAATGTGTCGGAACATGATATATGCATTCACGACAAGATGAATTGATGATAACCATATGAAGGTTGAAATGTTTGGATTAATAAAATATGAGTTAAATGAATATGTAGATGCATTTAGTTCATGTAAAATGATTTTGATATGATATGGGTGCATTAGATGCACATATTTGGACATGCATGTTGAAATATGATCAAGAAAAGATGATTAGAACATGATTTGACAAAAATAGATTTTAATCAGATACTAAACACTAAAAATATGATTATTTAGAAGTGTTTAATGATATATAACTTTGTCATAATGTTGGCTAGCTTTGCATGTTGTACTTGATGCATTAAAAGTTGTAAAATATGTGAAATCGCATGATTTATGTGACTTATACAAAAACTGCACTAATCTGATTATAACCACTATTTTAATCAGTAAATAACATGTGTTGTGTTAAAATATCAAGTCGTTTCGAGTTGGGATGATTATAGTAACGTTTAACGCAAAACTATGCGTTAAAACGGTCAAAATCGGTTTTTCGAGTGATTTTCGTAAAACTGATTTAGATCAGTAAATAAACTAATGTTTTTAGTTTAAAAATAAGTATTTTAACTAATTTTAAGTTTACTTGGTGTTTGGTTGGTCATACGTGACTTCCGACGCCCGAAAACGTTACCGAATCGCTAAAATAAACATTATTCAATATACACTAGTATAGATAAAATTTTGAGTGAACCTTATGTGATAAAATGTGTTAAGTAATTTAAACATGTAAATGTGATAAAATGTTAAGTGTTAACTTAATAGTGGGAAATTTAGACTATGCATGTATACTTGTGCGTTTTTGTTAGTGCATTCATCTATCGTCTTCGTCTTATGTCGAGTCTCAGTTTCGTTGCGGATTTGATCAAGACATGATGTCATCTTAATCATTGATGACATCATGAATATGACATCATCATTAGATCTCAATATACAAAACAGAATCAAAGTTCACGTGAAAGACAGTTCGCTTGAAGACAAAACATGTTGGTTCGCTTGAAATGTAATTTGTTGTGTCCGCTTGAACGTGACCGCTTGAAATTATTTGTGTAATTTCAAGCGGACTAGCTTGCACTATATATATGTATCATGTCCATTCATTTGAACCGGACAAGCAGGAGGATTGAGAAGTATACCGAAGTGCTGCCGGTATATTTTGTGAATGTAATCATTTTTAAATCAATACACAAGAAGATTAAAGTGATATTCAAGCTGTTTCAAAGTCAGTTTCTTATTTTCCGCATCTGAAACTGATAAAATCTCTTCTGAACGACTCGTTTGGGTCACAAACCGATCCTACAGTTTTATGCGGTAGAAACGGTAAAAATTGCGTTAAATGTTTAACTTGTTTGTCGAGCATGAAATTTGCTACATATGAGATATTTTATGTATAATTGCTTTAAAAATGACAAAATAGATAAGTTAACAAGATTTAGCGTGTATCGGTGTTAAATTATGTGAACGCTTATATATATATTACGACACGCAATTCATAAACATATTGCGTATAAACGGGAGTGTTAACGGATTTACACAATATTGGTCACCAATAAAATCGTTCAAGTCGCAAAATCATAAATATATATATATATATGGACTCATATATATTAACGTGCCAACATAATCAAAAATGACAACTTTTTGAGAAAATCACAAAGCTATGTGATAATTCTAAGAAACGGAGAAACTTAGGATTTTTTGTGATTAAATGTATATTGATTTAGAATTGTTCCCATATTAGGACGTATATAATCAATCTCTGGGATTGCGGTATTAAAATACGCACCCAAATGTGAGTGTCACTAAACCCCTCTTTTTACTGTTTTGTATATATTTTGGGGGTGGAACACGTTGTTAAAAGGGTTTAATAATGTTTTCGAAATAAAACATGCCTTTTGCTATAAAATATATATTTTTGCTGAAAATATATGAAATTTGATAAGTTATACGTTTCGAAATAAAACGTTTTTGATGAATAAATATTGGATGTACGGTATTTCTTAAGTGATACAAGACCGTACAGTTGGGGTACGGATGCCGGCCTGGGTCTCGAATGATGGAGATTCAGGGGATCCGTACACATCGTGTATTAAATTTTCATATTAGTAGGATATATATATTGTACGTGAGGCAGACATCATATTGTTCTTCGAGAAAGAACCCTGCGCCCATGATGTCGTTTAATCATTTAAGTATTGCACGCGATGAATTGTTGGTAGATCTATCGGGTTGACAACCCCGTCGTGACCAGTCGCCCCGTGTCAATGTCAAACAACGAATTAATATTCTGTTTATTGTCTAGCATTGATTATCCCTGCATGGTTAATATATAGTTCGTATCGTCTAGCTAACATATGAGTCTGAAAATTGACGCAATAATTTAATATACAAAACCTGGGCAGTATTACTGTTGTCGGAGTAATGAACCGACGGAAGGCCCATGGATTTTTATTATGAAAGTAAAATGGACTTTCTAAGAATTAAATGGATGTTTTTAAATAAACACCTAAACAGAAAGTTTTCCTTGGAATAAAATCTGTTAGTAAACGAATAAGTGAACTCACCTTCCTTTATGTTGACACTTGATTTTAACGTGTTCTACAGGTACTTGAGCTCGGCTTCGGGAATTATGGCGTATCTTGTGGTTGTTGATGCATATTTTGTCACTTAAATATGATGGACTAGTTTTAAAACTTTTTGGGACAAATGTAATAAGATCCATAAGGATCAAAGACAATTTAATTATGTCATGGTTGTGTCACATATGGGACGTCATGCTTAAAAACTTATGTTTTAATTAAGTTAATATGTCCAACACTATAATGCATCAAACATCAAGATAGAAATGGGCACAAGCTTCCGTCACCACTACGTTTTATATTCTGCAGCGACGTATTTTGGGGTGTGACAACAGTCATGTCTGTGGATATTTCATTATCGATAACCTACTAGCTTCACTTTGCTACATGTTACATGCTGGTTATGCGTAAACGATTTCTCTATCTATTATACTATTAAACTTGTATGCTCACCTTTACACTATGTGTATTGACCGTTATTTTAACGTATGTGGCAGGTGTTTGAATGCTTAGGATGCTTTGCTTGCTTTCATGGAATCGAGCTTAGGAGAGTCTAGAAACAAACAAAAAAAAAAACAATTTATATTTTGTTATAAATGAGTTATAATATTGTGACTTTCCACATGCTTAACTCCCATCCCTTTAATGTATTTGTATTAATGTCAAGCCCTATAAATACTAGCTATTGTATTTTTATGATGTATCAATAAGATTTATATTCCCTCATTGTCTTATTCTTCTCTTTATATTGTTATTATGTTTAGTTGTTTTACAACACGTTATCAGCACGACTCGCTTTTCAAGCTGGATTACATCATCTTACAAGTAAGTTATCTACTTTTATAGCTTGTATTTTATTGCTCCATCTTAGCATGATTAATCTTGGACAAGCAAAACAAAACGTCCTTATGAAACCATATTCTTGTTGTATTATTTGCCTCTTTATGGCTGCACCATTTTGTTTTTAGTAACCGATTGTTTTCATTACAAACAGTTTGGATATATAAGTTTTTTGACAAGGTGGTTTATTATTTCGTTTAATCATATTCTAAGTTTAAACTAAATCAAGTCTATTTTGGTTTATAATATTTGAATAATTAATCAATTTGTTTAAAATGAAAAATAAATAAGAAAAAGTAAATAGTTAAAATAATATGATTGTTATTTATACATGTCATTTCAAAGTTAGATAAGCTCGGATTTAACTAGTTTATACCCCTAGAATAATTAATTAGTTATGAAAAAATAATTATTGATACATTCATCCAAGGTTTAAAGAGAAAACAATAAACCTGTTAATATACAATCACTGTAACCGAAATAGAATTTCAAGTATATAATATGATTTGCTTTTAGTTATATTTGAACAATAAAATGAGCCATAAAAAAAACTCATGACAGTAGTTATAGGGTTACTGAATTGTGAATGAGTTCTAATTGTCCATTATAAAAAAATAAGTTTTTTTTTTGTCAAATAGGATCAGGCGTTATTGTTTGTTGAGCCCAAAGAAAAAAATTAATAGCCCAAGTTATAAATAAATTTTACAAACTATTCCTTTATATGTATAGTGCAATTCTAATATATATTGTTTGCTTAAAAAACAAATATGTGTTAAATCATAATTCTAATATATATCGTTTGCTAAAAAAATATGTGTTAATTGCATTAGTGTATGTGTTGTATATTCATAGGAGCCTATTCTTATTCTAATTGATAAATGTGTTTAACAATACTTGTGTAAATTTTATTTATACCGGTTATATCATGTATATGTAATTACATTATGATTTTCAAACTAGCCAATGTAAACGTTGTTTGTGGATATCAAACGACAATATATAAGTATATATATTAATTAATGTATCTACATATTTGTTTATTATAATAATTTTCTAGTTAAAGTTTATTTAAGATTTATTGATCATGTTTTAACATATTTTCAAGCTTGGATAATAATTTGCTAAAACTTTTGGGTTAAAGTTGAAAACAAAAGGAAAATGATGGACGCATGATACCTTTTAATAGAAATTATAATTGAGAAAATTGCAATGATAGTCATTGTAATAATGAGATCGACAATTAGAAATTATAACGATAGCCAAGTTAATAATGATATATTGATGATGATTGATTGATATTACTGATAGTATGTCAAAATTAAGGCATATATATTATTTGTGAACAATGTTAATTTGAATGTATTTGTTTATGATATATCCTTTAATATTGTTTTCATGCATTTGTACATGATTAACTGGTTTAATATTTTACTAAAAAAATATATATTATTTAGTAAAGGTAGTGTGAATGTTGTGATGCTAATAAACCTAATACATTCAGTGATTAAATGGTTTATTGTGTACATGTCTTAGTGTTAATAATATATACATTCGCGTGCACACTACATTAGTATTCATTTGTAAATTGGTCTTTGCAAGATTCTATATATTATCTACATATACTATTATTTGGATTTGCTTATTGAAGTTGATTTAATTTTTGGATTTGCCTATTGAAGTTGATTTAGTTTAAGAGCTTTTTATGATCATATGTTATTAAAAATCACGAGGAATTGATAGTTGTGTATGTTTCAAATAAACTTACACAAATAGTTGTTTGTAAATGATAAAAAATATTATATCATAGATGTTTATTATAATTCTATATGGTGACATGTTATAACATCATGTATTGTATAATATGACTATATGGTATGCCTTGTAGTATGGATACTATTGAATAGAACTCATAAACCAAAGTTGTGGTTTTTTTTATCACTATCATGAAAGGGAATAATATGTTTAGATAAGACACCTGAAGTGTCATACTCCCTAAATGTCATTATCAGTTTATATAAGGTCATAAGATATAAGATTGATAAAATTATATGACTCATATATAAAATTACTTCTCAAGTGATGTTATGTGAAGAGAAGATTATCATATTGAAAAACCAAAAAAAATCATTTATCACACATGAGATATGCTCTTGAAGTAGCAATATCATTAAGAGAGTATGAAAAGATTGAAATGATTTTATATTCGTGTGACCAAGTAACTAATGGAAAACTATGAAGCTTTTTCGGTTATTCCATTCTCTGAAGTAAATTGATTATATAATGATCATTAAAATGTTTTGATCATGGACATAATTGAGAAATTTGTAATGATGATCATTTTAATAATGAGATGGACCACCAAAAGTGGCAAACTAAGAATAATGAGATGTACCACAAAAGTGGCAAACTAAAGAGTGATTGCATAACATGATGGTTTGAACTTTAAAGTTATAATATATTCTCTCGTATCATACGTTTTGTATTACATACGTGCAAGTAATACACATACGATCATAAACCAGAAGTTTATGGATCATAATTATTTAATTAGTTGGCATGACCGGTTAGACCACACCGAGTCAATGATGATGTGAAACATAATGAAGAACTAGAAGATTCTTCAAGCTGATAATTAGCATGTATTGTTTGCTCTCAAGGGAAATTTTATTTTTGCCAAATAAAGGAGGGTGTGTATCCCTAAATATTTTGGAAGTGATTAAAGGATATGCATATCCCAACATGATACCATTTAGTGTTTTAAATCGATGCATCGTCTAAATGGTTATCAAATCCACAACCTGAAGCTTGTGTGATTCTGGCTTGGCTAATGTGATAACAAGCATACTAATCCAGATTAGTATATTTATTTGATAATAGTGAATTTGATTCCCAAGTTATTAACGATCGTTGGAATAAGTGTTATTGTTGAGATGATCACTAAACGTCTACTATTGGTTACAAACCCAATGATCATGAGAGGAGCAAAAGTTCATTTAGGTACATGTAATTTTATATATAGTACCATCAATTCACATCAAGCCAGTAAGTTATAGTTCTCCCCATACAGTTGGTTTTTGGTCAGGAACCAAAGATGTCCCATCAAAGATTTTGGTTGTGCGACATATATTGAAACTCGTCCACCACACCGCACAAAGATGGGACTTATAAAAAGTTTGAGAATATGTTGGGTATAAATAATCGTCTATGATTAAATACTTAAAGCCATTAGTGAGAAAAATTCGTTTATGGCTCATTGGTTTTCACTTTAATGAATGAATGTTCCCAACATTAGGGGGAGATAACAAGCAGTTGAAAAGTGAAAAGTGAAATGAATTATCATGTCATCTTGATCCTCAGACTATAAACTATGAACTAGAAGTTTAAAGTATAATTCATTTACCAATATTAAAGAACAAATTACCAGACAAGTTCACTGACCTAAATAGAGTGACTAAGTAAGTCACATAATCAACTGCTTATGCTCCAGTTATATTTGTGTCCTAAGAGGACAACCACATATTTTTGTAATGAGTCTATTGCACGCCTAAAGCGTGGTAAACTAGTTGATTCCAATAATAATATTCCTAAAAAATTAGAGTAAGTAATTAAGATGGTCAAGTCGAGGTTATAGTAATAAGATCTCCTGAAGAGATAATAAACATGATGGTTCAAGAAGAACCTCAGGTACCTGAAAATAAAGAGATCTCGATAAGTTGTATCATGTCTAAGATATGTATGGAATCGAATTAAAAATCGACGTCGTTATACTTTTGTATATAATGTAGCGCTTAAAATGATTAAATGATAAGGATCAAGATTTAAGATTTACCTATGAATGAATATTAAGAAATGATTGGCCAAAATAGAAAGACGCAAATAAGGCAGAGTTTAGTTCTCTAATGAAATGAAAAGTTTCTGGACCAACAGTCCATACAACGGAAGTTGTAAAATATGCTGGATACAAAAGTGTCTTTTACGCAAATCATGTGAAAATCAAATTAAGTGATATAAGTCAAAATTGGCGGCACAAGAATTTTCACAAAGACCTATGATTGATTATGAGAAAACGTATTCTCCAGTGGTGGATGCATTGACTTTCCAATATCTTATTAGTCTGGTAATATATAAAAGAGAATTGACATGCGTCTTAGGAAAGTTATGTATCACTTGATACTAAGTCATATAAAATAAGTTCTCGAGAATGTTATGATTATTATATAAATTCAGATCTGAATACATATACATGTTGTATATGTTATTGAATTGAATATAATTGGAACTCCTCATGAGTATTAAGAGGTTAATTGAAACACCTTATGGATGTAATTATAGTGCACCAATACTCCAATAAACATACATAGAAAATGTGTACCTGGTTATTATGGAATCTCAATGTACACAGTGTACAAACATGGTACAATATGGATTTTGGAGATAAAAGCAAGTGTTCTTGATATTTTTGCATATGATACAGATATCTATGTGTTAAAAGGGCAAGTTTATATAGCAAAACTTCTAAGAGTGAAAGAACATACATATTTGGATAAGATGGAAAGAATTCCCTCATGGATTGATAATCCTAGAAGAATTAATGATGTCAAAACCACAAGAACGTATTATATGAAGTTGACAAAATACGTATGGACTAAAATAGTTGGGTCGAGTGTTGTACAACTCGAGATATTCACATAAAGAGGGATATAAGTTTGATTAAATTAGCCATATTCTATGAACCTTCTACTTTTAAAAGTTCACTATAATCGCAATTTACAGTAATGATGTCTAGGCATCATCGAGAGAAATTGTCAAGCTTTTAGAGGGAGAATTTTTTAATGACCTTGGCACGGTCTAACTATTACTCGAACTACAGTTCGAGTATATAAGTAATTATATTTTACTAATCCCTCAAGTACATCTAGAAAATGATGTTTGGATATTTTAGTATGGACATAGTTAAACCTTAAAGTATGTTAAAGGTTGTTAAGTCATTTGTTATAAGAAATGCCTATTATCATCTCCTACCAAAGTAGAGATTCTCATTCTAGAAGTACCATCGTTAAATGCATAAGTGCATTAATATGTTTTGCTAGATATGTATGGTTATAATATCTTTCACTTGAGCTTATTGCCATGATATAACCTTTGTCAAGCGAAGAGACATTGGAATGAGTTCAAAGAAATATTTCAGGTATAAACGATATTTGATTATGTTTTACTAACCCATCAAAACAAGTTTGGTTAGTCTTGTAGATGCAGGAATGTAACGAAACACAGTCGTGGACATGTGATAATTTTTGGAATGAGGCACCTAAAGTCTCGTTAGAAGATTATACAACATTGCTCAACATAAAGGATTGCACATTAAGGGATCAAGCGACAAATCATTTGCTACAAAAGCTTTATTCGACTTTCAAGGAATATGGACACACGTCACTTAAGGGATACATGTTAAAATGAGGGGGAGACTTATTCAAGTTGCACTCTTTTTCCCTTAACTAAGTTTTGTCCCATTGGGTTTTCTTAGTAAGGTTTTTAATGAGGCAACATGCCTGATCCAAAAGTATCAGGGGGAGAAAATACGCGCTGCACTCTTTTTCCCTTGGCTATGGTTTTATCTCAATGGGTTTTCCTAGTAAGGTTTTTAACGAGGCAGCATATATCACCAAGCGTATCAAAAGAATAATATGTTATTTTACATAATCATGTGGATAGTCAAGGGGGAGTGTTATAAATGAGTTATAATATTGTGACTTTTCACATGCTTAACTCCCATCCCTTTAATGTATTTGTATTAATGTCAAGCCCTATAAATACTGGCTATTGTATTTGTATGATGTATCAATAAGATTTATATTCCCTCATTGTCTTATTCTTCTCTTTATATTGCAATTAGGTTTAGTTGTTTTACAACATATTTTGAGTTGTCGGAACAATGATTTGCCTTGAGATATTTGGTCTGTAATAACTGTTTACTTTGGTAGGTTATGGTATGGGACATAATATTAAGTATCTGGTAATTTAGTTGTTATGGATTTCTCCTAGACAATCTGTTTCGCTCAGTGCCTCACCCCGATGTTTCCGCCATCGGTTGGGGTGTGACATATACTCAGCTGCATTTTTCGATTTTTTTTCTTTTTCATTTTTTTATAGAAACACTCAACTAATGGATTATGCCAACGAATATGTAAAACAGTTAAAGACATAAAATGGTTGAATCGGTTTCACAAACGAATGGTTAAAATGGCTCAACATGGGCTACTAAGGGTATAGTCGGGTAACAGGTAAACAATCAAAAAGGGGATCCTAAAGTCGCCATTATCATGTATGTGTAATTGTTCAGTTCATAATCTCAGCATGTATTAAATCAATCAAGTTCTAAAACAAAGCAATATAGTGGCCCACTCTCAAACAAATGAATAATTAAGTTGCCAAATCAACATAAATAATGTCAAGAAATTTAAGGACTCAAAATCTCTCCAAACGAAATGATACGGGCCGCCGATCTGAAAACATGTCTACTATCTAGCTTGCTACCCCTAATTAGGCAATTCTATACATTTTTTTCTTTGAAAACACTTACTGACAATACCTTTATCATATTACACACGCCTCGTTACTTAAATTACTTACCCAAACAAACCACCAAATTGTCTTGTTTAATCCAATTGTCAAATGTTTATGTGTAAATAATTGTCTATTGTCAAAATGTAATTCATGTAATGTGTAAACCAATGTCAAATGTAAATCATGTAATGTGTAAACCAATGTCAAATGTTTATGTCAAATGTAAATTATGTAATGTGTAAACCAATGTCAAATGTTTATGTCAAATGTAAATCATGTAATGTGTAACCAAATGTCATGTATGGCAAGTGAAATATATCAACTAAGCCATAGGTAGAATGCACAAAACAAGGTATTGAAGTAAAACACAGTTTAAATCAAAGTTATGTTTTGTGAAATAAATGCATGCTCTACTGATATAAACATCTATGCGGTATTGTAAAAATGCATACATTCAAGCCTTGAGACTGTGGCGACAAACCCTTAAACAAATTAAAGGTTCATCTGAATTATGTGTATCGAATTCGGTCATTCCTTCCATCCAAACAAACCTAGGATTTCAGGAACGGGAGTTGTCAATTCCTATGGTACCACTACCTACTAACGAACGGCGTAGCTAATGTTAATGAATGTATTTTTGTCCCATTTAAACAAACCAAATGTCATACCAACATGTAAGCATGTGATGTAAAACAAATGTACTAAGTATGCAACAAATGGACATACATAGCATGTGATGTAAAACAATGTACTAAGTATGCACTAAATGGATATACATAGCATAAAATGTAATGTAAAACAATGTACTAAATATGCACTAAATGGACATACATAGCGTGAAATGTAATGTAAAACAATGTACTAAGTATGCACTAAATGGACATACATAGCAAAAACATAATGAAATCATGTACTATAAGTGTACTAATGAACATAACAAGCATATGATATGAAAACATGGAAAGCACGAAAGTAACAAGTAGGCACATGTGTTTCACCCCAAAACGTTTGAAAAACAGTAAAAGAGGGGACTGTGTACTCACTTGAGATTGCTCAATAGTCTTTAGATAACCACCAAGCAATGCTTAGAAAGATCACGGAATCAAACGGCACCTAATATAGGTAACTATGTTAATAAACGGACCTAAATTGGAGGATCGGATAAAATGTGGTTTCGTAAACCAAATGAGTATATGAACTCATGTAATATGGTTTAACAAAGCCTATATTCTAAAACGGAACCCATCCTAAGTGCTTACCACCCATTAGGACCCGTTTAGGTAGCTTATGCTACTTTAACGCGCCGTTCGCGTAAAACGTGTTCGGACCGCCTAACTAGTCCTATGACAAGTAATATATGCCTTAACATGTCTAATATTGTTGCCTAATCAGTTTAGAGGTCAAAATTTATGTTACATATGCTTAAAATGAATTTTGGCGTAAAAAGGGCATTTTGGTCATTTTTCCTAAGGCATATAATTTCCTATCATACAACTATGTAGACTAAGTGACCATAAAGTATAACCTCGAAAGGTTATTCCTTATGCAACTATGGTCACGAAATGTGTTTGGTCGGATCCTAATGATCGACTAAATGGGTCGGGTTCGAAAGTGTAAGCGATTGTTTAGATCGCTTATCTTACGACCCTATATAAGCACTAAACCTAAAGTAACGAGCTAAACATGTTAAAACATGTTTAACAAATTTAGAAAACAAGTTTGGTATCAAAACAAAGGGTCTTGATACCCAAGAGTAGTTTGGTTGCAAAATACGCAAGAATACGCATTTTGACCGAAACTACGACTCGTCACTACGCCTAAATAACGTGGTAATCAGTAGGTATAGTCACAAGGGACTATGACCATCGTGATTACGCTCACGTTGCGAAGTTCAAACGAACTTCGTGTTGACCATTGACTGGTCAAAGCAGAAAGTCAAATACTGTTTGACTTTCATGCTTAAAACGCATAAAAGAATGAAAGAATACTTACAACGGATCCAAGTAATGGATGTTTGATCTAATTATTCTCAGGTATGAAGTGCAAACACCCCAACTTAGAGAATGAATCAGATCAAGTGTGAGTTGCAAGTGAAATGGATGGGGGTTTATATAGATTTTGGAGAACCGTTAGGATCGTTTCTTGAAATCCGTGCTTCAATCTGAGCCGTACAAGTGAACCCCCTGATTTAGAATACCATGGGCACCCCTAAACCAGCCCATAGATTGCCCAAAACCATTTGCACACATGGGGAACAGCTGGATCAAGATGGAAACCAGTTTCTGCTGTCTGGGGCATGCTTACGGATCGTATAAGGTCCCTTAAGGTCCGTATGGGCCTTGCAGACCAGCAAGTTTCGCAAAATGTCAGTTTTGGTCCCTGTGTGCGTATTGACGTGTTTTGGCACTTCTAACACCCGTCAAACCCATTTTTAAGCTCCATAAGGATGTTAAAGCATAGGGAACTTGAAATATGCTTAAAAATGTCACGGATGTCAGTTCGTTCGGCTGTACGGTTACGTTGTTCCGTTAATTACGACGGAAGTCGTAACGGACGCGAAAACGATCCAAATTGCGAAACGAATGAAGTTTTATCATGCCAATAACTAAAATAAAATATTTTAATGATTACATAAATTTTTGGATGTCCGGATGTATTCAGAACGTAAGTTATGCGCGAAAATGCAAACTTATGCACTTTTTGACGCTTTTAGTCCCTGAATGACCAAAAATTTTATTTTAGCACACCGAACCCCTCAAAGCCTATTTCTAAGCTATGTAAAGGATATTTAGGGTATGTTTAACTTATGGTCATGTTCCGGAATATCCGTTACAGTACGAATCGTCATACTTTCGCAGTTGTCGAATTAGTCCCTGTAAGCGAATAAACTTGATTTTGCCATACCAAAGCCCTCAAAACTTATTTCTAAGTTATGTAAAGGTTATTTAAGGTATTTTAAGCATAAATTGATGTTCCGGAGTGTTTGTCGCGTTAAACTGATTACGTTTACGCATCGGTTTGCGTAAAACTCTCCAGAAAGCGATATGGAGTTTGAAATTGAACAAAAACCAAAACATGAAAAATGTCAAACATAAATAAACAAACATTGGGATCAAATAACATTGTTTTATTGATAACTGAGCTGTTTACAATGATTACAAGCACAGGTGTCACAGTCTTCCCGACTTGAGGAAATTTCGTCCCGAAATTTATTTAGAGGAAACTTGTGAGAAAAGATGTGGATATTTCGCCTTTATTTGATATTCACGTTCCTAAGTAAACTCTGGTCCTTGTTTAGATTCCCAACGAACTTTGACCAATGGAATGCGCTTGCGTTTAAGCCACTTGACTTCACGGTCCATGATTTCCACAGGTTTCTCAACAAAATGCATCGTGTTATCAACACGAATTTCGTCAAGTGGTATGTGGAGGTTCTCATCAGCTAAACACTTCTTGAGATTGGACACGTGAAAGGTTGGATGAACATTTCCAAGTTCAGGAGGTAACTCAAGTCTGTAGGCTACCTTACCGATTCTTTCGACGATCTTGAATGGTCCAACATATCTTGGTGCAAGTTTTTCTGTCTTTCCAAATCTGATCACACCTTTCCAAGGTGAGACCTTAAGTAATACGCGATCACCGACTTGAAATTCCAAGGGCTTGCGTCGTCGGTCCGCGTAACTCTTTTGACGGCTTCGAGTTGTCTGAAGGTTATCACGAACTTTCTTAACCTTATCTGTCGTCTCTAGAATGAGGTCAGGTCCAGTGAGCTGAGCCTCACCAATCTCATTCCACCAGACTGGTGAACGACATCTTCGACCATAGAGAGCCTCGAAAGGAGCCATGTTGATGCTGGAGTGATAACTATTGTTGTAGGAGAATTCAATCAACGGAAGATATGAATCCCAACTACCACCAAAATCGATCACACAAGCTCTAAGCATATCCTCCAAAGTCTGGATTGTTCTTTCAGTTTGGCCATCTGATTGCGGATGATATGCTGTGCTCAAATTAAGTTGGGTCCCCATAGCAGATTGCATGGTTCTCCAAAAACGAGACGAGAAACGAGCATCTCTGTCAGAAATAATGTTCAAAGGAACACCATGTCTAGATACAATTTCATCCACATAGATTTTAGCAAGCTTGTCGGCAGATAAATCCTCACGGATTGGCAAGAAATGCGCTGACTTTGTAAGACGATCAACAACTACCCAGATGGCATCATGACCTCTCTTAGTGCGCGGAAGTTTGGTAATAAGATCTATAGCAATGTTTTCCCATTTCCAAACTAGAATCTCTGGTTACTCCAATAAACCAGAAGGATGTTGATGTTCAGCCTTAACCTTAAGACAAGTAAGGCATTTTGAAACGTATAAGGAAATGTCTTTCTTCATACCAGGCCACCAATACTGAGTACGAAGATCCTTATACATTTTGTCTGCACCAGGATGAATAGAATAATGAGACTTATGAGCTTCATCCATAAGCAAGGTGCGAAGACTGTCTTGACTTGGGACCCACAAACGATCCATGAAATAGTACAATCCATTGTCTTTCAGCTCAAGATCAGGCTTGATATGAAATGGTAATTCCTTACCCATCAAGTCTTGCGAAACACAAGAACGTTGAGCCTAAGAAATGCGGGTTTGAATATCAGATCGAACTTTGACACAATGAAGCTTAACACGTTCCTTACGACTCAAAGCATCGGCAACGACATTCGCCTTACCAGGATGGTAGCGAATTTCGCAGTCATAGTCGTTTAGAAGCTCAACCCAACGTCGTTGCCTCATGTTAAGTTCTTTCTGATTGAAGATATGCTGAAGACTTTTGTGGTCAGTGAAAACCACGCATTTTGTACCATACAAATAGTGTCTCCAGATTTTGAGAGCGAACACCACTGCACCTAACTCAAGATCATGAGTGGTGTAGTTCTTCTCGTGAACCTTTAACTGTCTCGGTGTGTACGCTATGACTTTGTTCCTTTGCATGAGAATACAGCCAAGACCCAATTTGGATGCATCACAGTATACGACAAAATCATCATTGCCCTCAGGCAAAGATAGAATAGGCGCATCACAAAGCTTCTGTTTCAAGGTCTGGAAAGCTTCTTCCTGTTTGGATCCCCAATCAAAGGGTTTGTTCTTCTGAGTTAGAGCAGTTAGAGGAACTGCAACTTGGAGAAGTTTTCGATGAAGCGGCGGTAATAACCCGCAAGACCAAGAAAAGAACGAACTTCGGTGGGTGTAGTAGGCGTATCCTAATCCTTAATCGTGCTGATCTTGGAGGGATCTACATGAATACCTTGTTCGTTGACGATATGTCCTAAAAATTGAACTTCCTTAAGCCAGAATTTGCACTTGGAGAATTTGGCAAAAAGTTGCTCTTTCTTTAGGAGTTCCGGAGTAAGACGAAGATGTTGCTCGTGACCAGCTTGCGTCTTAGAATATATCAAAATGTCATCAATGAAAACGATGATGAACTTATCTAAATAAGGCTTACAAACCCTATTCATCAAGTCCATGAAAATAGCAGGAGCATTAGTCAAACCGAATGGCATAACTGTGAACTCATAGTGCCTATAACGAGTGCGGAAAGCTGTCTTGGGAATATCTTCTTCATGCACACGAAGCTGATGATACCCAGAACGAAGATCAATCTTTGAAAAACAAGTAGCACCTTGTAGCTGATCAAAGAGATCATTAATGCGAGGTAGGGAATATCGATTCTTGATGGTAAGCTTGTTAAGCTCACGGTAATCGATACACATCCTGAAAGATCCATCCTTCTTCTTGACAAAAAGAACGGGAGCACCCCAAGGTGAAAAGCTAGGATGGATAAAACCTTTGTCAGAAAGCTCTTGAAGCTGCTTAGACAACTCTTGCATTTCAGACGGTGCAAGACGATATAGAGATCTGGCAATAGGATTTGCACCAGATACAAGATCAATACGGAACTCGACTTGGCGTGCTGGTGGTAAACCAGGTAACTCTTTAGGGAATAATTCAGGATAATCCCGAACAACAGCGATATCTTGAATAGACTTACCTTTGCCTTTATCTGCTACGACATGTGCCAAGAAGGCCACATAATTCTTTTGCATATACTTCCGAGCCTGAGTACAAGACATGAGCTTGAGACTACTAGCAGGTTTCTCACCACGAACCTGTAGGATCTCACCTGTCGAGAGCGGAACACGAATAATCTTCTCGAAACAAACTACCTCTGCGTGATGCTTGGCTAACCAATCCATACCCACTATAACGTTGAAACTCCCAAGTTTCATTGGCGTGAGGTCGATAGGAAAAAGATGGTTATTAAGGTTCAACTGGCAGTTACGAAGAACATAATCGAGAACAACGGGATCACCACTAGCAACTTCTACTGTCAAAGGCTTTCCTTGTTTCGTTCTAGACATGCAGAGCAAAGGCTCAAAGGACAATGACACAAAACTCTTATCGGCACCCGAATCAAAAAGAACAAAAGCAGATGGATTGTTAACAAAGAACGTACCGTTCACCACCTCGTTGTCTGCTCGCGCCTCATTAGCATTCATGTTGAAGACTCGGCCTCGAGCCTGAGCCTGATTCTGATTTGCATTGATAACACTGGTTTCGATAATGAGTCAGGTCCCCACAACTGTAGCACGAACCAAGAGGAAAGTGAGATCGTGCAGCTTGTGCTTGCTGTTGAGCAGGCGGTTGAGCAGCCTGCTGAGCTGGGTTACGAGCTGCTTGATTGGGAGCAAAGCGACAAACATCAGAAAGATGACCCGACTTCCCACAGTTAGTACAGAAACGACATGGAACTTGCGGTTGATGGTGACTATTGCATCTGTTGCACAACGGTGCATTCCCCGCATACCGTTTCTTTGCTGGTGGTTGCGCAGGTTGGTTGGGAGCTGCCTGATTGACTTGGGCAGTGACAGCAAAATTCTGGGAAGCCTTGCGCTTCCTAGACCCCTTCGAAGAACCAGAATCCTTGCCCTTCTTGCTCTTACCCTTCTTGCTTTCATTATCAGATGACTGTTTCTTACCCTTGTCACCCTTCCTGTGTAGCTTACCCTTTAGGACCTGCGACTCAGTCAATGTCGCAGCTAACTCGATTGCCTGACGAACTGTGGTAGGGTTACTACCAGTGACGATGTCTTGCACGGAGTCAGGTAAGCCATCAATATATCTCTCGATAGCCTTCTAGAGTGGGGTAACCATTGTAGGGCATAGCAAACTCAACTCTTCATACCTATCAGTGTAAGCCCGGTGCTCACCACTATCCTGCTTCAAGTCATCAAACTCCCTTTCTAAAGCCCTTAGCTCATGACGAGGACAGAATTCCCTCATCATAAGAGCCCTAAGCTCGGCCCAAGTCTGTGCTAAAGCAACCTCAGCACCACGGTCTCTCATAACCCCGTTCCACCAAGTAAGAGCCCTCTTTTCAAACACACTGGAAGCAAACTCGACTTTCCAATTTTCAGGACACTGAACGTGACGAAACATACTCTCGATGCTCTCGAACCACTGTAGGAGCCCAATTGCTCCTTCAGAACCACTAAACTTGAGTGGTTTAGCCGAATTGAAACTCTTGAAATTGCATGGAGCATTTTGGTTATTGTTGGCTTGGTTAACTTGAGCAATAATGTCTGGGAGTACAACAGCCATATGCTGCGCCATGATAGCTGCCATTTCGGCATTAGGTAGCGGATTTTCGCGTCGAGGAGGCATTCTAAAAGAGGAAACATGAGAGAAAACGGGTGAGATGATTAGATGAAAAGAATGAGATGATGCAAAAATCGACAAAAGCAAAGATGGTGGTCATTCGTTTGTACCACAAAGCAAACAAACGACACACAGTGACTAATCAAAGTAAATGGGTCAAAAATAATGTATCGCGAAGACATGCTCGCCTATAAGTGAACACTCACCCCAAGAGTTCCCAGGTAAGAGTGACTGGTCCGATTATGTGGATTTGTACGAACACTCTAGCCTTAGACAGAAAATTCGAGGTACAGACATTCACCCTTCTAGTTTGCACGTGTTCACACTATTTAGACCCAAAACTTTGACGAGATTTTGAAAACTTAGAAGGCACAAGGCCAAAAGAATCATTCAAAAACGGATGATTAAATTTTCAAAATCATTTTGAAAAATTGAAGGGTTCAAAACCTTATAACAAATTATTTAAAAACAGATGATTGATTTTCAAAAAATCGTTTTGGAAAATTGTGTTCTTGTTTTGGTAATCACCTAAGGATAGGTGAAGTGCATGTTTTAAGATCTAAACACAAGATAACTTGTGTTGGGGTCCTAGAAAGGTTATAGTCTAGGTCAAAGCATTACTAATAACCCAATTCCCTATAACCATTGGCTCTGATACCAACTCTTCTGTCACACCCCGACCGCGTAAAACAACAAAACCGCGACGGAAACGTCGGGGAGTGTTGTAACAGAATTATTGTTTCACAACCATGGTAATTAAAGTTATGTTTTATTTTATCAAACGAGAGAGTTACATTGTCTTAAACAGAAGAAACAAGAGTACATAACATTATTTAAACTAATCTTGCTTCTTTTATGTCACTAAGGCCCGAGTCCACCCTAGTGTATCCTGATCAAACCTATGCATCAGCTCCTGAAAACACATGTGAAAATAGGTACGTCAGCATAAAAAAGCCTGTGAGATACATAGGTTTTGTTAAAATAGGATTCATGACTTACGTTTAAAGAAATGTTTAATAAAAATTAGTCATGAATCTTGTTAAGTGTTTTCTTTTATAAATCAAACGAAATATAAAAGAAAGGAGTATGGTTAATTAAATAACCAATTAAAATGATTTGTACAAAATAAATTGTTTGTAAAACAATGTCTTGTGAAATTATGTTATTTATGTAAATTGTAATATGTCTAAATTGAAATGGTTTAAATAACGCTACGATATGTAATATCACAAAAGCACTTATATATAGGAAGTACCAGCGGCGTATCCACCATGCTCTTATCATATTACACACGCCTCGTTACTTAAATCACTTACCTAAACAAACCACCAAATTGTCTTGATTAATCTAATTGTCAAATGTTTATGTGTAAATAATTGTCTATTGTCAAAATGTAATTCATGTAATGTGTAAACCAATGTCAAAATGCTTATGTCAAATGTAAATCATGTAATGTATAAACCAATGTCAAATGTAAATCATGTAATGTGTAAACCAATGTCAAATGTTTATGTCAAATGTAAATCATGTAATGTGTAACCAAATGTCATGTATGGCAAGTGAAATATATCAACTAAGCCGTAGGTAGAATGCACAAAACAAGGTATTGAAGTAAAACACAGTTTAAATCAAAGTTATGTTTTGTGAAATAAATGCATGCTCTACTGATACAAACATCTATGCGGTAATGTAAAAATGCATACATTCAAGCCTTAAGACTGTGGCGACAAACCCTTAAACAAATTAAAGGTTCATCTGAATTATGTGTATCGAATTCGGTCATTCCTTCCATCCAAACAAACCTATGATTTCAGGAACGGGAGTTGTCAATTCCTATGGTACCACTACCTACTAACGAACGACGTAGCTAATGTTAATGAATGTATTTTTGTCCCATTTAAACAAACCAAATGTCATACCAACATGTAAGCATGTGATGTAAAACAAATGTACTAAGTATGCAATAAATGGACATACATAGCATGTGATGTAAAACAATGTACTAAGTATGCACTAAATGGACATACATAGCATAAAATGTAATGTAAAACAATGTACTAAGTATGCACTAAATGGACATACATAGTGTGAAATGTAATGTAAAACAATGTACTAAGTATGCACTAAATGGACATACATAGCATAAACATAATGAAATCATGTACTATAAGTGTACTAATGAACATAACAAGCATATGATATGAAAACATGGAAAGCACGAAAGTAACAAGTAGGCACATGTGTTTCACCCCCAAAACGTTTGAAAAACAGTAAAAGAGGGGACTATGTACTCACTTGAGATTGCTCAATAGTCTTTAGATAACCACCAAGCAATGCTTAGAAAGATCACGGAATCAAACGGCACCTAATATAGGTAACTATGTTAATAAACGGACCTAAATCGGAGGATCGGATAAAATGTGGTTTCGTAAACCAAATGAGTATATGAACTCATGTAATATGGTTTAACAAAGCCTATATTCTAAAACGGAACCCATCCTAAGTGCTTACCACCCATTACGACCTGTTTAGGTAGCTTATGCTACTTTAACGCGTCGTTCGCGTAAAACGCGTTCGGACCGCCTAACTAGTCCTATGACAAGTAATATATGCCTTAACATGTCTAATATTGTTGCGTAATCAGTTTAGATGTCAAAATTTTTGTTACATATGCTTAAAATGAATTTTGGCGTAAAAGGGGCATTTTGGTCATTTTTCCTAAGGCATATAATTTCCTATCAAACAACTATGTAGACTAAGTGACCATAAAGTATAACCTCGAAAGGTTATTCCTTATGCAACTATGGTCATGAAATGTGTTTGGTCGGATCCTAATGATCGACTAAACGGGTCGGGTTCGAAAGTCTAAGCGATTGTTTAGATCGCTTATCTTACGACCCTATATAAGCACTAAACCTAAAGTGACGAGCTAAACATGTTAAAACATGTTTAACGAATTTAGAAAACAAGTTTGGTATCAAAACAAAGGGTCTTGATACCCAAGAGTAGTTTGGTTGCAAAATACGCAAGAATACGCATTTTGACCGAAACTACGACTCGTCACTACGCCTAAATAACGTGGTAATCAGTAGGTATAGTCACATGGGACTATGACCATCGTGATTACGCTCACGTTGCGAAGTTCAAACGAACTTCGTGTTGACCATTGACTGGTCAAAGCAGAAAGTCAAACACTGTTTGACTTTCACACTTAAAACGCATAAAAGAACGAAAGAATACTTACAACGGGTCCAAGAAATGGATGTTTGATCTAATTATTCTCAGGTATGAAGTGCAAACACCCCAACTTAGAGAATGAATCAGATCAAGTGTGAGTTGCAAGTGAAATGGATGGGGGGTTTATATAGATTTTGGAGAACCGTTAGGATCGTTTCTTGAAATCCGAGCTTCAATCTGAGCCGTACAAGTGCACCCCCTGATTTAGAATACCATGGGCACCCCTAAACCAGCCCATAGATTGCCCAAAACCATTTGCACACACGGGGAACAGCTGGATCAAGCTGGAAACCAGTTTCTGCTATCTGGGGCATGATTACGGACCGTATAAGGTCCCTTACGGTCCGTATGGGCCTTGCAGACCAGCAAGTTTCGCAAAATGTTAGTTTTGGTCCCTGTGTGCGTATTGACGTGTTTTGGCACTTCTAACACCCGTCAAACCCATTTTTAAGCTCCATAAGGATGTTAAAGCATAGGGAACTTGAAATATGCTTAAAAATGTCACGGATGTCGGTTCGTTCGGTTGTACGGTTACGTTGTTCCGTTAATTACGACGGAAGTCGTAACGGACGCGAAAACGATCCAAATTGCGAAACGAATGAAGTTTTATCATGCCAATCACTAAAATAAAATATTTTAATGATTAAATAAATTTTTGGATGTCCGGATGTATTCAGAACGTAAGTTATGCGCGAAAATGCAAACTTATGCACTTTTTGACGCTTTTAGTCCCTGAATGACTAAAAAGTTTATTTTAGCACACCGAACCCCTCAAAGCCTATTTCTAAGCTATGTAAAGGATATTTAGGGTATGTTTAACTTATGATCATGTTCCGGAATGTCCGTTATAGTACGAATCGGCAAACTTTCGCAGTTGTCGAATTAGTCCCTATAAGCGAATAAACTTGATTTTGCCTTACCAAAGCCTTCAAAACTTATTTCTAAGTTATGTACAGGTTATTTAAGGTATGTTAAGCATAAATTGATGTTCCGGAGTGTTTTTCGCATTAAACTGATTATGTTTATCCATCGGTTTGCGTAAAACTCTCCAGAAAGCGATATAGAGTTTGAAATTGAACAAAAACCAAAACATGAAAAATGTCAAACATAAATAAACAAACATTGGGATCAAATAACATTGTTTTATTGATAACTGAACTGTTTACAATGATTACAAGCACAGGTGTCACAATATACTTGACATGTTTGCTGAATTTTATGATTTAAAAGTTATTTTTGTTTCGTTTCCGACTATGAGTAGCTAAACTTGTCATGGTTGCTTAGGTTGATGAACTAGACGAATTACTTAATTGAATAACTTTGGTTTGGAATGAATGTGTTGATTTACATGTTATAACTTAGAAAACCGATTCTAATTAATTGTGTGTTGGTGTTGATTGGTTTGATAATATATTTGTTGGTTCCATTGCTTTAGATGCTTATAAATATACGTTAGATCCAGGAGTCAGTCTAGGGTATGAATCTATCATTCTAGACCTTGGAGGTCAAAAATTTAATTCAAGTTTAATAATTATTAAAATCAATTGATTAGAATGTGCAATCTTTTCTAGAGATGAGAAATCTAATCTAGGAGGGTGGCTGATCACTCGGGTTCATCTGTTTACTCGCGTCTAGAGTTTCCTAAGGTTTCAATGTTTTTAGTTGTTTCAGCTTCATAACTTGAGGGTTTTAGTACATAAATTACTTTATACCTAATAGTTGTGGGACTTGGTGGTCGATAACTCGAGCCAGTCCATTTTATCACTTTTTCACGTGTCTTACTTAAAGATTCGGTTTATCTTCCGGGGGTTTATCGGGTTAGACAGAGTCTTCACTAAATTCAAAGGTTAGGATTTTGAACAAGAGTCTATGGATTCTTGCCTAATACCTAAGTTCCAGTCCATTCTCCCGTTGTCTAGCTTGTTGTCTGTTTGTTCTATTTGCTTTTTAGTTTGAAAGAAAACTATTTTCTCAAAAACCAAATTATTAGGCTAGGGGTCAATAGAGGTTTAGTATCAAGAGTCGCTATTAGTGCGTCTACGGTTCAATACTTGGACTTACTTGTTTTACTACTTTACGACCGGTGCACTTGTCGGTGGTGTGTGGTTTAGCAGGTTTTTCCAACTTTTACAACTTGTTTGAATTTTATTAATACATATTTCACACATCACTAAGCAAAAAGACCTCCTTGCTCTCCATCGATACTTTTTGGGGCATAATGCATGCTTTTATGTCAGCCGGTACAACACAGGTTAACCCAGGAACCTACAGTTGTTGATCAACTTACATCAAAGGGAGGAAGATGGTTCTTTCGGTTTCTACAACTAACATTGGTTCTTTTTTTAACCCATATATATATATATATATATATATATATATAGAGAGAGAGAGAGAGAGAGAGAGAGAGAGAAAGTGTAGAATACAATAGTACCATATGGTGCGAAGATACGTGAGCGGGAGATTAAGACGCGTGTCATTCCTTATTTTTTTTATAACGTGCGTGATTAGGGTTTGTCGTGCGTGATTTAAGGTCAGTCATGCGTGATTATATGTTTTTTGTTCATGCATTATTTTGACCACATGCGTGATTAGGGTAGTCATGTGTGATTTAGGGTTAGTCATGCGTGATTATATGTTTTTTGTTCATATGTGATTTTGGCCACATGCGTGATTAGGGTAGTCATGCGTGATTTTGAGTTTGAGTTTACCCTATACGTGATTAGAGTTTGACTTTTATAACATGCGTAATTTACTCGTATACACTTCACATGTGATGGGGCTATTGTACGTTAACTTTCCCCTAGACACACACAAACATATATATATTATATGATTTTTTTTAATTTTTTTAAGTTGGTACGTAATCACGTACTACTTCATATAAACATGCCCCATGTGTTTTGTAATTACGTATCACATACCAAGTCATAAAAGTAAAGTTATATTATTATGTACCAGGTTATATAATCAAGTATACTTACGTACCAGCTCATATAATCATGCCCCATGTGTTTTGTCATTACGTATCACATACCAAGTCATATAATCAAGGTTATATTATCACGTACCAGGTTATATGATCAAGTATAATCATGTACCAAATTTTATAATCATCTATATTCACGCACAACACCGGTTAAAGAATCAAAAGCGAGTGTAAAGTGAATTAGTACCATCCGCTTTACATCTTTTAGTCAATTCACATCCACTTAACACCAAAACCTAACTCTCATCCACGTTAGGGACTATCTGAGAAACGAGTGTGCAAAAGTTGGAAATCAAGGTTGTAATTTTAGAAAGGTGGAGACTATAGATGAAATTTCACCAAACTACAAGAACTTCCCAGGCATTTTTCTCATTAATATATTTATAACAATCAAAACTTCTCTCAAAAGTGATCCAACTAAGTACCCTTTAGATTATAAAATTAAAATTATCCAAATATATCCCTTATAATTGCATGAACTCCGTATCCAGCTAGCCCAATTTCAGATTAATCAATTGGGATTAAATGTTGTAACTAGAAATAGAAATATGAACTTTAACCAATCCACCTCCACATCCAACATGCATTACCTCCCATCTTACATTTATATCATACATAAAAAGCATACAAAGATCTAGAAAGTGAACATTTACTGTTGAATCAACCTCAAAAGAGTCCTTTAATGTTCAAACCATGAGTTGATGATGGTGATGTCAAATGGGCTTTCACAATGATCTAGTGATTTCATGTGAAAAAATAAATATCATATAACGACACGACTAATCTAAATGAATCACACGGTCAAAACTAACACCCAAGTCATAGACCCTAGGTTTGTATTTGTTTTCGTCTATAGAAAGGATCCACCCACCATGTGTCCTCTTTCACAGCCTTTTCCCATCGTTTTCTGAATATTTGAAGCTCAGTTGTTGATTGTCTCCTTATCTGTCATCATATCAGTGGGTTTTGAATATGTTTTATCCCTAACAGGTCAAACCAAAGTGTATTCAAATGCATAACAATGTGCTTTTGTAATCACATAAAAGTGTTGGTGGGTCAGCCCGTCCCAACCCGACCCCACCCGACCAATTTATGCCTAAGATTTCGTGTCTACATTATCTAAAGAACAAAATGATTTAAAACACAAATGAATATTTTAGGGTTTCAGGGAATTTAGGTACTCACCTCAGCTCGAACATCAACAGCAGTATGTTTCTGAAGACAGAGCCAGTGAAACCATTAGCATAACAGAAAGTAACCAGCAATTAGGGGTGTTCAGAATTGTTTCGAATTCGAAAAATTCGAAATTTGATTATCAAGAACTCGAATTCGAATTCGGTTCAATTCGAGTCCTGTGAATCGAATACGAATTTATAATTTCAAATTCGATTCGATTAAAATTCGAATTAAAACTATAAAAATTCATTTATTATTTTATATACAATACATATATAACTTTTATTTGGCTATAGTATAAATTAATCTCTATATTTAGTCTAAGTATTAAGAAAGCCCATTATCAAATCCATTACAAAGCCCATAACTTAAAAGAATTTATTACATATTTTAACTGAATTTGAATCAAAACGAATTTATCCAAATTCGATTCAAATTTGAACTTTTAATCGAATTAGAATCGACTTTGAATTGGGATTTTAATTCGAATACGAATTGGCTGGTTCTTAATTGAATTCGAATCGAATACGAATTCAAGCAAAAAAATAAATTATTCAAAAAATTTGATTCGAGCAATTCGAAAATTCGATATTCGATTCGATGAACACCCCTACCAGCAATCTGGATGAAATATAAAAATCTGCTTGAAATTAAAACAAGTGGAAAACAAGAATACCTTTGATAAATCCGCATTATTAGAAGTCTGCAGAAAATCATAATTTAACTGTTAATTGATAAAAACCAGAGGAATGTAAACCGCAAAAACTGACAATGAGGGAAAAGTACAGAAAACCGAGTCCAAATGAACGACCTTTTTAACAGAAGCCCCGCCTAATGTTTGTATTCCTTGATGCACGATAAATTCACTATCAACAACTCCGACTTTCTTCGACCTGTCGCCCTTCAGAATGCAAATTTTGCCAAAATTAATTATATTTCCCCCTTTTCTTTATACAGGAATCAATATCTCCCACACTTGATTTAAAGATAATTAAACAAGAAAAACACAATAAACAAAAGAAAAAAAAAGGGGTGGCAGGGCAGTCTTGGAAAGAGTTATGAATGGGTTGATCGGGGTTAAGTTTTATCTCAAAAGGGCCAACCCAAATAACTTTGCAAAATGAAGAAAGGAACAATGGGTCAGACCGAAATGTATCTTTGATACCACCTTCTAAATCACTTTCTTCATATATTTAGATTAGTATGGTAATAATATTTTTTTCGTGAATATATATCTCATTAGTTATTTAAAAATTAAAAGTGGACAAAAAGTATTCTCGTGTCAACCCTACCCGGGTAGTTTAAAAGCACAGATTTAAAATCACCTGTGCACAATAGCCAAGTTTCATATCCATTCCCCATCCATGAACAAGGTCATTCTGGAAGTAAACATAATAAGGCTTATCAGTTACAATAAAAAGAGTAAGAACAAAAAAGGTACAGGTTACCTGAATAAGATGCCAAGCACAATGCCACGCAGCTCTTGAGAAAACCGGGACCATTCCTTCTACAAATCTGCATTTTTCAACAACCATATAAAAACATTTTAGCAAAATTTAATCCACAAACTAGGGGTGTGAATTCTCGACACGACATAAACCTAACACGAAATTCATGGGTTTGGGTTTAGTCTAAATGGGTTAGGGTCAGTTTCAGGTCGAACACGTTTAGCAGCTAAACGGGCCATGTTTAGGTCGACCGGGCAGGTTCACAGGTTAAATGTGTTTAACCCATTTAATTTAATACTTAATTTTTTTTTTAAAAATAGGTTTTGTGTCGTAACTTAAACTGATTGGTACTTCATGCCAAAATTTAAAAGATAAAAGAAACACGAGCACTAATTTATGACTAACCCGTAATTACTTCATATAATTTTAGAGTCTTAATATGTAGAAATATAATATATAAAATATTGGGTTAAACATATGGTATTTTGTCAACCCGCCTCATGTTGTATTCAGGTTTATGCGTCTGACACTATTATTGGGTTCGTATCAAGTTTTCAGGTTTGTGTGTTGTTCGACCCGGCAACCCACCAACACGACCAATTTAACGCCCTTACAGACAGTAAAGTTAGTATAACCAAATCTGTTGCGCGTCTTTATATTTATAGTGAAGTCGGAAAATATTATTGTGCGAATGCCACTTTACCCAGAACATGGTGGACCCTCACTATCATCTGAACATTTCACACTCCCTCTGCTGTCATACACCCTCCTGTAAAACAAAATATGGAATTGAAACCAAAACATAAAATGAAAAGGTTCAGGCCATTACATAGCTAAGTAGCAGCCTTGGTTTAAAAAGCAGACAATTAATTCACCTATGAAACTTATTCGTTCTCTTTCGAATTGTGATCCGATGATGTATATCAGTTGAATTTGGATCTAAAGCTGGCTGTGATATTTCAAGTCCTTCTGCCTTAACAATATTCAAATACCTGCAAATATATGGGTCAACGACTACTCAATTGAGAGAACACAAAAGGTTGATAACATTTAAAGCTACCTTCTGGGATTAAAATGCTGCACTCCTAGGTCTTCGTCCCAGAGAAATATATAATCATAAATAGAAACAGCAGCAGGATGCAGAAATCGTTTCGCAAACCACCTAACATTTTATCAAATATAAAAATTCAGGTTGTAAATGAGCTACTACTTGAGATTAACTCGCCAAAAGCTCGAATCGAGCTGTGCTTAAATGAGCCAAAAGCCCGAGTTTCATATTCCAAAGCTTGACTAGGCCTCGCAAGCTTAAGCAAGCTTATTATTTGTATAAACATAGAAAAATTTTAATATGGTAAATATTGAAAATAACTAAACACTATGTATAATGTTACATATACAAAATTATAATTAAATATATTTGTGAAAATATTAGATACGTATTTAAGTATAATAACTAATAAATATAAATGAGCCAAGCTCAAGCTCAAAAAGTTACTCATGATTCGAGCTTGAGCATTAGCTCAATACGGGCTGAGTCAAGCATAAGCGAGTGCGGGCTCTGCTCAATTCGTTTACATCCCCTGTTACTAAGAATTAGACAATTGTTGGTAACAAATGAATGATTTGCCGTTCTAAAAATTAACAATGATAACTGTTATTGTAATAGTTCATATTTGACCATGGGGAAAGACTTAATAACTGAAGACAGAAAAATATTAGTTTAAAGATTGGAAAATTTTAGACCGAGGTGAAAAACAGGCAGTTTGGGTGACTTGTCAATATGGGATTGGGTCAAAATGTGTAATTTTATGTGGGGGACAAAACGGCCCTGCCTGAGCTGACCTGTCAACAACATGTTTGCTCATTTAATTTTTATTTAATTTTGTGACTAACTAATGACCTTACCACTTGGTTTGGTTCTGAGCTACAATATGTATGACCTTGTTATGCCAATCAAGATCCCGCCAGCCATCGACCCTTCCATCGTAATGGAATAAGATAACTGTAAAATTTTCTTTGAGAAACTATAAAGCCGGATGTTAGCCAAACATGATTCACATATATACAAACATCAGATACCAACAATTAGTGTACCTTTTGAACAATAGTATTAACATTACGCTTTTGCTTGAGACCCACCGGAACGGCCAGCAAATTATGTGTACTGGAAACATCACCCTTCAATATATGATAATTTGCAAAATAAACAAATCAATAAAACAATGGCTTGCACAAGCAAAACACTAATTTACAAGAAAGGTTGTTTGTAACCTTCGATTGTGAACTAGTTGTAGACCATAACGGCTTTAACTCCAAGTCAGATTTAGCTTCAATAATACCACGAGGTAAACCTTTTAAACTTGTATGGGATATTGCATAGTCCTAGATAATAGCACCAAAACCACATGAGTTTCATGCTATAACATTAAGTCACAAGTTGCAGAAAGAGAGAAAGTAAAGGAGAACAAATGTTAACTCTTCCCACAAACTTTAATTGATTTTTAAAATCTACCTTTGATGAATACAGTGAATCAAATCTCGAGTCCAGCTGATAAGACACAAATCAGAAAAAGATCCATGTTAGTCAAGTCATGTAATCAAAACAAAGGAGTTAATATGAACAAATAATTAAACGCGCAATGGCGCAATTAGATCGGATCACATGGAATATTAACACTCCAGAAAAGACAACCAATAAGATGATGATTATACAGGTTCAACAATGCGCTATCATTGTCTTTTCTACTTATAAGAAAAGCATATTTATGGAATAAATCAAGCAGATAATTCAGAAATTAAAGAAATGGTTATATCGCACGCCCCAATGTGCAGATTGTGAAAAGACTCGGGCTCATGATACAAGAAGATTATCTTGGTCGCTTGATGTGTGTAGGAATATTCAAATATGTTGTAAATGATAGAGGTACACTTTTTGTATTTTTCACTTGGAAGAGCTAAAGCCTAACTTATAATGGTAAATATTAAGTATGGTTTGGTTTGGAATTAAGTTGAATATATTTAGTTATTATGATTAATTACAACTTTAGGCAACTTCTAGCATATCGGATAAGAAATAAGGTTTTAAGAGAACAGTGAGGGGTGGCTAGTATATCGAATAAGATAAAGGAGGGGAGATTGAGATGGTTTGGGCATGGCAAACAACAATGCGAGTTAGAGCAGTGGAAACCCTCACCGTGGAGGGGAGGAGAAGTAGAGGTAGGCCCATATTAACTTGGGATGAGAGAATTAGGCAGGATTTCATTGAGTTGCACCTCTCTAAGGACATGGTCCAGGATAGGAGTTTGTGGGGACGTAGAATTAATGGTAAGGACACTTTAGGTAGAATCTGCATGTGGTTGACTTTCTGCTTAGACCTTAACGCAATTTTAGTTAATAAAAACCCCAATCTATTTTATCATTGATTGATTCATTAGGAGTTTTTAGTTAAAATGAATCCCTCATTCCATAACACTTGGCGAAGCTTAACCTAGCTATACTACGTATGAGAGGTTCGCTACCTATGTGTCAGTCTGGTTGGAGTTCGTTTAATTGATACAAAATATAAAACCAGATTTCACACATCATCTTTAATAACTTGATCAATTGCAGTGTTTACCTCTGTTTGGAGATACTGATAATTTGTGGTTCTATACACAATATACAGCATTATGATAAATGCAACTCCCATGAACGGTTTCATCTTCATTCCATAACGTCCCTGTATTGTTAGGATTTTCAAAAATGTAAACCAACAAAAACTGTCTTAAGGATGAGTAGTACAACAACATAAACTTAACCCAATCAAAATGGAGATGTCTTTTCCATAAATTCCTCCATGATTTAGCTTCTCTCATCAACAACTCGTGTTTATATATGTTTTCATACCAAACTGCAGGTAACAATAGCCAGTAGAACAAATTGTACTTCTCCTAAAAGCTTTTTCTGCATGTTCAAACGATAACAAAAAATATATTACACTTGAAGACAAGTTGGTCGGATGCAAATCTAACATAAATGTACGGTGAGGTGCAAAACTGGAAGATGAAAAACAGTCTTGCAGTTGGGTTGCACTGCTGATATGGGTTTAAAGGAAAGGCAAAAGATCAAATACAAATAAACTTAACCTACTAAACATACAAATTGAAGGAAAAGTCAAAAAGATAAGGTGGCATTTTTGTAATTACCACCAACTATCAAAGTTACTATACAAATGTGAACTCAACCAAAAATACCTAAAAAAACACAATTTTTAAAAAAAAAAATTTATAAAAAATCGCTACGTTTTGTAAAAAAAAAAAAAAAAAAAAATTTTTGCTAGTAAAAGTAGCGATTTTTTATAAAGAATATTAAAAATAAAAAATTTTATTTTGTGTGTTTTTTTTATTTTTTTAGGTTTTTTGGGGGTTTAGTTTTTAGCATTTTAGCTTGGGGGGGGGGGGGGGGGGTGTTAGGTTTTTTAGATACATTTGTAGAGTAACTTTGATAGTTATAGATAATTACAAAAATGCCACCTTGTCTTTTTGACTTTTCCTTCAATTTGTATGTTTAGTATGTTAAGGTTATTTGTACAAGAACTTTCCCCTTAAAGGAAAAGGGTTAAGTCGAGTATACTTCCAGCCCACTTAGTTAAATTAAGTTTAGAAATTAATAAATACATACGCATCATCTTTTTTAGAAAAACAAACACCACCATAGTGATTCACCAAACGCTACCTAAATCTACGTTTCTGCTAGGATGACAGCCACACCCCAGAAGGACAGTTTAAAAACTGTAATTTGCGTCCCTGAGGAAGGGGTCCGCTCTCAACTCGCGTCCCCAAAGTGAAAATTTTGCTGTCTGAGTCCCTGTTGTTTAAAACTCGCAACGATTTGAGTCCCTAATGCTAACTCTGTCAATTAAGTTGACTGAAAAGACCATTTTGCCCCTTATCTTCAATGTGAAAAGACTTTTTGCCCCTTACTCATGTAATTAAAAAAACAAAAAAACAAAACAAAACACAAAAATAATAAAACTTTGCAGATTCCCTTTTCAGCCTAAATTCATCATCTACATCGCATTAAACTCCACTAAATTCAAGGGATTATTAATTGACAAATTCAACAAAGAAGGATCTAGGAAATGTTACGGATTTTCACCGATCGTCTTTGTTACGGATTTTCCTTCATCATTCGAGTGTTGCCTTGATTGATTCATCGCTTTTTGCTTACAGGTTGGAATTTTATTTTACATTTTCAAATTCGGTCTTCATTGCCTTTGAATTAGTCTTCATAGATCCATCCATCGTCTTCTGCTTCCGATCGATTTTCATAAAAAGTCATCTTCTGGTCGATTTACAGGTACGATTCTCCTAGATGGCGATGCACTTAGTATTCTTCTCCTTTGCCAACCAACTTGATTGTTGGTTCAGTTCATCAATGTTTAGATCCAAACGGTTGAGTGTTATGTTTTTTATCCAAATGGAATAGTGGTTCAGTTCATCATCTTCATATATGTATAGATCCAAACGGTTGAGTGTTATGTTTTTTATCCAAATGGAATAGTGGTTAAGTTCATCAATGAATCCTGATTGTTGTAGTGATCTAGGTCATTGTGTTCTTATTTGCAGGTTGTTTAGACACGATCCGGGGCAAGATTTGCAGGTTGTTTAGTCTTCATTGTCACCATCGTTGAAGCTTGTTGTGCTGTGTTGTTTGGAAGTTCTTTAAGGTTTTAATTTGTATTGAATAATTGAATTAATTCACAATGGTCTGATACAATACATCCATTTTCAAAGTCAAAAGCAAATTAAAATCTTAAGGTCTGATCAGTTGCTAGGGTTGGTATAATATAAAAGACAAAGAATGAGGTTGACGGCTGATGATGTCTTTAAGATGGTGATACAGTGATTAAAAGCGGTGGTGGTGGTGGGGGACTCATAGTGTAGGGAAAACCAAACTATAAGGACACTGTGTTTTTTTATTTGTAAAAAGACAATTTTGCCCTTGCTCGTATATTCCGTTACCCACTTAACGGAACCAAGCCTCGGGGACTCAGATCGTAGCTTTTTTTATAAGTCAGGGACTCAGGAGACGAAATTTGCGTTTTAGGGACTCTAACTGATCGCGCCCCCCCTAAAGCACATAATTGCATTTTACTCATGTTTCTTTTACTAATAAGTATTTCTCAGATCACATAGAAGACCACTACACATCCTTCTTACCAATCAAATGCAATCCTTGAGTATTAGTGCCGAAATCACGCATATATATACTATCGTCTCCAAAGGGGAAAAGGATAATGAATAAGTAATTATACAACATAAAACCCTCCCTGATTAACAAATTTAAGTCAAAACAGATACAAATATATCTACATCAAAATTAGAATAAGAATTAAATTCAAAGTGCATAAACCCTATCATGTCATAACTTCAACTTACTTTTCAATGTAAAGAAATGGTGACTTCAAGTTATTATGTATTCCAAGTTTTAAGCAACAGTAAAATGCGATTGGCGTGCAATCCATGACATGTAGTCTACATTTACCAAATAAATCTAACATGTACAATGTAAGAGAATGATTCAGACATCATGACCTAGAGTACAGTACATCAAAACACTCAACAAACAGAGGCACGCGAAACAAGTAATTAAGCAAGCAATCAGTCTGTCAGTGCGGATGTTATAAACCAACGAGTAGATCTTACACCGATCGATCAGTGAGATTTAACGAACGTACATTATTATTAGTAATGAGAGATCGGAAGAAACAGTAACCTGAGAAATTGGCAGCAGAGAAAAAGTAGAGTTACAGCAGAGCTGCTAAAGGGCGGTTAAAATGGTGGTTTTCCGGCGAGACTGGGTGTATTTATCGAACAAAATAAGCCGCGGGTGATGCTTTGACTGAGAGTGTTCCTCGCCTTTTGAGGAGAGACTGTCGGAATTGCCACGTTTATAAAGTTAGAAAGATTTTTTAATTGCACATTTATGTATGTACCTACTGACCAAACACATAGTGAGTCACGACATCCTGTTTTTTATATTGACAAAATCAAACATAAAACATACATACATACATACATACAGGCCAGGCCGGTTCCGTAGAAAATGTGGGTGGTATAGATCTCTGATTTTTTTTAACGTAAATTTTTTTTATTCATTCCTTACTGTCGGTAGGACTTAAATCCAAGAACTCTATCTCTTCTGTTCGATCATAAATTTCAATTTCTTCTCAACAATTAAACCCTCAACATCTCATATTCGGTTAAAACCTAAGGGGCTGTTTGACAATTTCTGAATGGTTATGTGCTGAACCAGTAAGAGGTCTGAACCATTAAGTGCTGAACTGTAAGAGGTCTGAACCATTAAGAGCCAATATAATGCTTAACCCTTCAGAGGCAAATGTCTGACCAATTCAGATTAGAGGTCTTAACCATTCAGACTCTGTATAATACTTAACCATTCAGAGGCAAATGTCTGAACCATTCAGACATCTGCTCACGAAACAAACAATCTGAACCATTAAGCGCTGAACCAGTAAGAGGTATGAGCCATTAAGAGTATCATTAAGAGGTAAACAAACAACCCCTAAATGTGACACCCATGACGAAACCAGGTACACCCTAAACGGTCCAAAACTGTAAAGCACACTTAACACTTTAATTGCGCGAAAACCCTAAAAACATGTGTGACTTATATGCTTGATTAAATTATATCTGTTATGTCTTGGAGGAATCCGAGAACACGTTATAAGTGACATGACACTAATAAGGGCCCATGGTGTGAAGTCGGTGTCCTTAGACTTTAAACACGTGTTAAACCGGAGCTTTCCGTTTAACAGCGCACTAAACCTTTGACGTTGATTACTAGGTTATCTGTAGCATTATTTAAGATTCCGAGTTCCAGGAACATCTTAATTTTGTGCCATAGAATGTGACATAAGGTTTGAAGCCAGTCAGAGATCGGGCACGCAAATCGAAGCAGCTGCCCGGTTAGGGAAACGCCTTCGTTTCAGGCATAACATAAGGCAATCAAAAGTGCAAGGAACGATCGATCAAGCTTAAAAACACTTAAACCACTCTAATACGAGTCTTTTATGATTAAAACGTAACTGGGTTCGGATTTCAAGATGGTTATGCATGGTTTTTAAAACCGAGTCTTTTGACACTAATTACGCGCGAAACGGAGTCCGTTACGCAAATCGAGAACGCGTCCGGGACCCGTAAACGAACCTAACCACTCAACGAAAGATAAACATCATCTTTAAGCGCTCAAAACGAAGCACGAGGTATCCCTTGTGGGACCCACACCCAAACCGCCCCCACCCCCTTTATTTAATAAAAAAAATTCAATTTTTCCTTTTCTTATTTCATTTTAACACAAAATCTTTTCCAAAAACCTGGTTTCTCTCAAGAACAACCAGCTGAATTCACAAGAAACTTCAACAAATCAAAGGTATTAACTCAAATCCATAAGGTTTTAAGCATGGTTTCTTGATTAAACATGATTTAGGTCATAAAAACCCATTTTAGTCCATGAATTTTGGAGTTTTAAACAAGTTTAGGGGCTGAATATGAACACCATATGAATACCCTGGTGTTATATGGCAGCCATGGTTATAAATCTTTGGGTTTTGATACCCTAATCAACACCTATTCGACAGAAATCGCCTAACTAGTCGATTAACCGAAAAACAATGAAATAAAGCTTGATTGATCTAAGTTCTAGCATATTTGGATTGTACTTGATGTGTAGGTACTAATTATAGCCCACACATACTTCTGGACTCACAAGAAACGCTCGGAATTGAAGGAATCGCTAGGTATATGACCCGAAACTTGAATCTAGACTAGGCAGAATATTGTTGAATTTTTTTACTATTTTACAAAAAGAATTCTGAAAAAAATACCAAACGGATGCAATAAATCACCAAATTTTACAGAGACACTAAGGAACATATGAAGAATATTCGGGGAAAATTCGGAGTCCATTGGTTGAGTTTTGATTTGGGTAAAAAATACGCGTTTTTACGAATTTTCGATAGCCGGAAACGCACCGAAACAAAATCGGAAAAATCTTAAAATTTTTGGAGATGTTTCTGGAAACATAAGGGATGTCCAAGAATTTTTTTGGGAATTTTTGGATCACTGATGGTAATTAATGTTAATTATGGGGTTAAATATGGTTTTATAACTAATTTATTTAGACAAATAAAATGCCAAAATAATTCCCAGAAATTTTTCCCATATTCAACAGATTTTTACTGAGTTATATAAACATTTTCAGAATTTTATTTAAATTATAAATAAAATGGGAATTTTTGGGATTAAAGATGAGTTATTTTAAATCAATTTCGGCAGTTTACCGTTTAACGAACCTGCCAGAACTGGGAACTGACCCAACCCGACAAATACTATAATTGGAACACGGGAAATATTCTGGAAGATTCCAGGGCGGAATGGACACGTGGGGTGTGTCCAATACCAGTTCGGGAAAATTCCCGACGGTAGAAACAGAAACTCAAAATTGGGCAACCTGGACTCCCCAAACACCCAAACTCCCTTAATGAAAAATTAATCATTCTTAAATAACAACGTGTTGGCACTAGTGGTATTCCCGTACCATTATCCGAACACTTTAAACTACTGACATTGACTGGCAGGCGAACCGGTGCCCGGAATCCAAACTGAAAACTAATAGTACCCTGAACTCCATCACCATACCCGTGTCCTATAGACTCAATCCGGGGTGAAAACTCCTGACCAAATCCAAGTTATAACCATTACCGACTTAGATACTGATTTGAGTCCTTACTTGCATGTGTGCTATTAAAGCTGATTTCGTTGATTAAACACTCTTTAGCCGAGACTACTATTTGCACTGTGAGTTTCACTCCCCCACTTTTAATCTGTTTTACTATTTCCTGGGGTGAATTGCATGTTACAAACTGTGTTAATTGCTCAATCTGTATGATGTGAATTATCTAACACACGATATTAGCCCCGATACAAGTGATTAATGTAAGCCGTGGGCAGTGGATAGTACTATTGGTCTGACAAACCCAGTTGCCGCCGGATAGGTGTGGCCGGCAGCCAGGCAAATGCACGCGTCCTAACCAGGTTATGTTGTTAGACATAACTACCCGAGGGCATTAAGCTACATGTGATGCAGGTGGTGCGATTAAGTGTCTGTGTGACACAGTATGATTAAAACAGTCTAGGTTTCACTTGTGACACTCGTGTAATTCCATCTATAAGCCGTGATATGTGCAATTAAACATGTTGATACATTTTGAAACGAAACAACCAAACCAGTGGAACTCACCAGCAGCGTTTAGCTGACCCTTTTTAAAACTAACATGCATTTAAGGTAACTTGAGACTGATGTGATCCGTGTATGTTGTTCAAGACGTGTTTATTGGCAAATATTGAGATAGACGCATGCGACTTAGAAGACTTATGTGGTTCATGGGAACACGCAGTTGTAACATGTCACACCCTGTCTTTTGCGGAAGCGTATGATGTGTGACTAGCTTGTTATCATTGCATTCAATCGTAATAAACAACTACATGTTCAAAACGATGTTCATCCATTTATGAAAATTTAAGTATTACAAACACTTGTTATTTAACTTTTCAAAACACGACCTTTGACAAGGTTACAATTCAACAAAAGTGGATGACATCTAAACTTGTAGTCTACTTCTAGTTACGACACTTGCGCCCAAGATCCATCCGGTCACCTGAAATACATGTAATTTTGGAAAACATCAACATAAAGTTGAGCGAGTTCATGCGTTTTTGTATTTCACGTTTTTATACTTTGTATGAAAACATAGTATGTGTCATGTATAATTCAAGTCTTTCTTGAGTACCCCACGTACTCAAGTATAATTCCAGTTTTCTTGAGTACCCCACGTACTCAAATATCATTCAAGTTTTCTTGTGTACCCCACGTTTTAAATGATTGTTTATACAAGGACATTAAGGCATGTGAGGACATATGGAGCATTAGTGTTGGCTCCTTTAAGGCATGTGAGCATATAGAGCATTAGTGTTGGCTCCTTTACTGTGTCGATTACCCTCGACTGTGTCAATTTCCCTTGACTGTGTCGATTACCCTCGACTGTGTCGATTAACCTCGACTGTGTCGATTTCCCTCGACTGGGACACCGAAGCACTCATGAGGTCACATAAGGACCATGAGTGGGGCTCGGCCGTACCCGTTAGATCTAACCCTCGTCCCTAATTAAGTATTAATGGCATCTCAATATCTAGTTTAAGCTCACATGATCTAGTATTTTCTAGGCTTTTCTTAAAGCTCATCATATTGCACTCACCACGAGTGCTTCTCGTATTCTTAAATCATATTGCACTTGGTTCTCGTTCTCACCAAGAGTGCTTCTTGTATTTTTACCCTTTGTAAAAATTATAATGTTTGTAACATGTATTTCACCCCCGAGAGTTATAAAACCAAAAACAGTTAGAGAAAAGGGGGAGCATGAACTCACAACTTTGCGTTCCTTGCGTCGTAAACTTCACCGGATTTGCTTAATTAACATCGTAACCTATACGCGTTTTCTTAACGTTAGTCACTAGACTTGCGTCGCACAAGTACAGTCACTCTCTTTTGTATATATATTCTTGTGTTAAAAAAATATTTTATATTTTTAACTAAGTATCTTACTTATATTATTTTCTCAAAAATTAATATAAGTATCTCGTGTTTTGCACTTTGCACCCGAATTATGTATCTTGTATGTTGTATGCGTATTTTTGTATTTTTACTCGTCACGAGTATCTCCAAGTCATATTATTTTTACTCTAAAAATAATATATACCTATTTCACAAAATAATCACATAATCATACAAGCGATAAATATATATTCTAAATATATATTTAACAAGTTTCATTTATGAAAATCCACCTCCGGTATTTGGTATCTTGTACTAAAAATCATAGCGAAGTTTATATTCTGAAAACAAGTTAAAAATATATTTATAAACACTTATCACAAAAATATTACTAAGTGTTATATTTCTAGAAAAATTTCGCCAGAGTTTCCTCTGTAACTGGAGGTGGCCACGCTTACTAGCGTATCATTTTCTTTTAAAATCCAACTCAACAATTTCCTTATTCTCAATAACAACTTTCTAAAACATCAATTAGTCAATATATATATAAATCGCAAAAATTACATGAACTTGTGGTTTATCCAAAAATATGTAGTAAAGCTCCTTACTTTTAGTGTATCTTTATATAAATCCATCCGGTTTCGTAAAAGCCTCGCTTTTAAAGAAATTCCATCTTTACAACTTCTTGTAAAATTTGACAAAACTAGTTCTTTGTCGAAACTTAGCGTTACACAAGTATTTATACACTTGTGTGTTTAAAAATCATTCTTGTTCATGTAAGATCCGGTTTTAGAAAATAAGATTTCCTTGACACTTGGTTCCTTGAAAATACCGCTTGTAGATCCGTAGATCTACTAGTTTTAAACACTATTTCGTAAGTAAAGTCGATTTTACACAAGTTCATGTTTAGTGTGTGGTAGAGTTTCATCATTTAACCCTTTGTACACTTAAACAAACTCTATGTCATGATCCATGATCACGACCAATCCGGGTTAGACGATGATCCGAGCTACCACAACATAGATCGGCACTAAATAATTACACAAAACAAATCTTACAAGATTTACACAACAACTTAGCTTTTATCCATCATATTCATCATTTTAGTAGACTTTTACCATAACATCTTGTATGTTCATAGATTTTAACCGACAAAGTTCTCTTTTTAACCACTTTAAAATAGATCGAGAGTGTGTTTAAAGCAACTTACTACTAGCTCGAGGCTAGGGAAGAAACTAGTCGAAGAATGAGTGGATAAAAGCAACAGGGTGAGGTCCTTCGCGTTCCGAATGCACCGAGCTCCTTTGTATGAGATCCTTAACTCTTGTATAAGCTTGGAATGAGATGATCAAGATCGAAAGATGGATGGATGATATAGGGGGTGTTCGGCCGAGAGTTTATAGAGAGGGAGAGAGGAGTGAATTTTTTTGTTAAGTGAAGAGAATGATTGTGATTATCCCTTAAACATATTTATAGCCCATTTATCTCATTTACCCAATGGATTCTATGTCCTCTAGATATTTAGCACTCAAGATTATTATATTCAAACATGTGGTGGGTGTTCCCTCATACTAACCGAGTTCGGTTATGGGGGGGGGGGGGTTCCATGGTTGATTCCTAACTAATAAGTTAAGGTTTAGTTAGTTAGGTTAGGAGGTTAAACCTTTTACTAGTGTGTGGTGCTTTGTAATGGGTGTTAGGGTATTCGGGGACCCTAACTAGCTTAGAAAAATAAAAACAATGCTTCTAGCATTATTTTGGTGTTCCGGATAATATCCGCTTGTTCGGTTAGGCACCGGTTCGTTAAAGTGATAAATTACACTTTTTAGTGTCTTTTAAGTGTCCTTTAGTAACACTTTCAATCCCCGACACTTAGGGAAGTATCTTGGATGATAAAACATAAATTCTGCATGAAATTTATGTGTTAACAGCTGTTTTATAGCTGAATTTTATAAATTTCTGCACTTAAAGTGCGTTTCGGGTGCTTTTTAGTGCGTATTTTAGCTTCCGGAAAGCCTATAATAAAACCCTTGTATGCACTCTTGGGTTTTAATGTACTTTTGTCGTCGGACCTACACCTAGGCCTTAATTCTATTGTCTGACTGCTTTCTGCAGTTCTGTTGACACAGTGTGTCTTACCGGTGAGTTTACTAATATTTTTGACGCAACGCTATCATAACGTAATTCTTGTAGCATATATCATGCATGAATTCACTTGTATGGAATTCAGAAATTAATTTGTCTGGTAAACCAGATCATGCACAGTCATTTAAGCACAAATTACTGTTCATTTCGTGTACGGAATGTACGGAAAAGTGACGGTTGTCACAGTCTCCCCCCGTTAAAAGAATTTCGTCCCGAAATTCAAGCGATGCCATCGGTCGCAGGGGAGTTGTGAAACCAATATGGTCACTTAGATTCATGATTTGTCTTTATGTTCCCATGAAATCTCTGGGCCATGTCATGAATTCTATCGTACTCAAGTAAGTCGATCATGACTTTTTCTGTATCTTGTGGACTCTTGGTCCATAACCTCAGCAGGTTTCTATAGTATCACGGACTCTAGGTCCAAAACCTCAACAGGTTTCTATAGTATCACGGACTCTAGGTCCAAAACCTCAACAGGTTTCTATAGTAATTCTTGTCGTTTGTCATTGACGTGAATCTTATTTGTGGAAACAACGACTGTTCCTTGAGTCAGACTCCTCTAACGATTAGACACATGAATGTGTCGCGATCACTACTGATCTTTTTCTGGGAGTTTTATCTTGTGAACAATGGTTCTGATCCCTACACTGGGGATTCGGCCTTTTCGTTTTCCAAACCACATTACGCCTTCTCTAGGCGAGGCTCTCATTAAGCCATAAATTTTGTCTCAAATCCTTACGACTTCTACCGCTCATCGGCGAAATTTTTCTGTATTTTGCGGGCTGTCTCGATATGATCACATATCTGAACGATCTTGCCTCTAGTTTTCCTGGGCAGACTAGGGCCAGTAGATTGTTTATTCCCGGTCTCTGATCAACACGACGGGGATCGATTTACTATGTTTCGTCTGAAACTTCGCATGAAGCGGTACTGTTGTAGGGAAACTCTACTAATGGCAAGTGAGTGTTCCGACTTTTTATCGAAGTTTATCACGCAAGCACGTATCGTGTTCATACAGTCTGCATCGTTCAGCAGCTCAGTTCATATTCGAGTTCTTACGATCATCGGTGCGCTGCAACCCCTGTGATCAGTACAGATCGTGTAGCGTTTTCTTTCAGGTAATGACGTCCAGTTGCGGCGCGCAATTACTGTATCTATCTCAAGGTCTCTTCTCATGAATCCTTAATCAATGTGCCGTGTATGCAAGGTCGTGGTCTCGTTGCATCGACGTACAATCGAGTTTTTGTCGAGAGGCGTCACTTCATTGCAACTCTAGCTCTTTAGCTCTTGGTTGCAGGGTTGGCTTGAATCTCGTTCTTATTCATCATGTACCTTAAAGTTTTCACTTCGCGAATTCGAAATCCGCTTTTCGTTATTACAGCATATAACTGTTCTCTTCTCTAAGAGTTGCAAGGTAAATTGCAGCTGTTGCTCATGACCTTCCTTGGTCGTTGGCCATATAAGTATGTAGTCAATAAGTATATAACTTATCCAGGTATGGCTTACACGTTCGATTCATGAGGTCCATGAACATTGTCGATGCATGTGTTAAGCCAAATGATGCGACAAGGAACTCGTAATACTTGACGCGAGTCCTAAAGGTCGTTTTAGGAACGTTTCCTTCTGGTATTCACAGTGGAGGACCTCTTGTCCTCAAGTTGATCTTTGAGTGGTAACTGGAACCTTACGATTGGCTCATTTGTGTCATCAGTCCCTGGCAAAGGATTCTGATCCTCAATTTTCTGAAGTTTAAGTAAAGTGGAGACTACCAACCTTCTCCTTGTCTCCTTATCTAAGGATGTTATGTCCTTAATTTCCTCTGTCTAGCAGCTCTTGCAGTTATATCAGAGGTTCATGCTTCGCTGGTGAAGTTAGTCGGTATGGCGTCATTCGTCACTGGTGCTGCTCCTGGCACGCAATTTATTCTGAACTCCTCTCGTCGCTACAGAGAGGCGTTCCTGGCAAGTCTTCTGAAAAGGCTACTGGGACTTCTTCCATCACGGGGATGTTCTCAGGCTCTGCAGTCTACTCGGAGGCGTTTCTATGCCTCTTCGACCAATGAAGGGTGTCGTAGATCTGTCGCCTTGTGGGGTCTAACATCCTTGCACCTATTGCAGGAAAGTGAGGTTTCATCATCCGCAAGAGGGATGCGTCTGATTTTCTTATATCGAACGACTTCAGCTGTAAACTTGGATTTCTGATCCATGCTGCCTTTCATATTATGACTTCGCGAGTCAATGGTAACAGAAGGTTCCGGCCTTCTGAGTCCCTAAATGCAATCCTTAATCACTTCGACTGTTTAAACTAGCCTCCTATATGCCCATTTCTAAAGAATACGGGGCGTTTATTTTACTCGAAACTAGGCCAAGCAGTTTCTTATGTTCTAAGCATGCAAGGTTACAGTTGATTCCAGTATCAATTAAAAGTAGGTGCATAGGGTTGGTTAATAGGGAACGTACCCGTAACCGCATCTGGATCCTGGCGTGCTTCACGAGTTTCGATCGTGAAAACCCTTCCTTGCTTGTTTCTTCCTAGGGCAATCTTTCCTAAAGTGCCCTGCTTCACCACATTTGTAGCAACCTGGTATTCTCTTATTTCTTCCATCTGGGTCCTTCGCCCAACAGGCATCCTTGCTGTGCCCTTCTTTTCCACACTTTCCGCACGTAGGCCTTAGACATCGACCTTCATGGTGAAAAGTGCATTCCCCGCATCTCGGCTTAGTCCCCGAGTATATTTTGCCACCAGCCTTATTAGTTGCTCCATCAGTTTTCCTGTCATGCGACGGTTTCACTTTCTTTCTTTTGCCTGTTTTAGAGCTTCCATAGTTGACTTGGGTGCTCATCTTTAGGTTTGAGGACTTCCTCTTCTTGTTGCTTGACGACTCCACATGAGTCTCTTTCTTGTTATCCTCAAATTCCGAAAATTTTCCCGCACGTAGAGCTTCTTCAGTAAGAGTAACACTCATATCGATAGCCTCTGCAATGGTTGAGGGCTTTGAGGTAGTAACCATGCTCCTGATCTGAGGTGCAAGTCCCCAAATGAATCGTTCAACCCTTTTAAATTCCGGTTTGACTAAGTAGGGGATGACCCTAGACAAGTCGTGAAATCGTTGGACGTATTCAGGAATCTTCGGTCCGTCCATTTTCAAATTCCAGAACTCCACCTCAATCTTCTGGATTTCCGTCCTAGAACAGTACTTCTTTTCCATCATTTCCTTGAGCTCGTCCCAGCTCAGTGCATAAGCAGCATCTGCACCAAGGGTTTGAACCTGAAGGTTCCACCAGGAGAGTGCGCCATCTATGAATAACCCTGAGATATAGGTAACACTCTGTTGGGGCGAACAGTTACTCATTCTTAGAATGGAGTCAGTCTTTTCTGCCAAACGAACAAATGCAACGGCACCTCCTGTGCCATCAAAATTTAATGGCTTGCAGTCCAGGAATTGTTTATAGGTGCAGCCAGTCGGAGGGTTATTTCCAGTAGTGCCATCGTTGTGCTTAGAGCGGAGGGCTTCATGTCGAGCAATCGCCTGTGAGATGCGTTCTTGCAGCTCGGCTTCTGTTCTTGGCAGCGTACTGGTGTTTGTGTCTCGCCTGGGCGGCATTCTCTTCTGCCAAAATGGTATGAAGTAGGTTAGACAATATTCCATAATTGTCTATGAGGTACATAACACCACAAGCCATTATGTAATCACCCAATTTCACACGTATATATAATCAGTGTATAAGCGAGGAAACAGTTATTGAGCCTTCACATAGGCTTACCAACTTGGCTTATTGTTTGAAATGAACTCGAGGCTACATCGCCTTGGTCATTCAAGTTTTAGTTATTTCCTGCTACACTGGTTTTCTTAGGTCTTTAGCTTTACTGGTGCGTATATTGCCCCTTTGATGGGGCGGTTTGTGTAGAGGTGGTAGAGAGTGTATCATCGCTGATTCTTCCTGAATGTCATTCCACCTCTCTTGCTTAAATATCGTTTTCTCAAACGTCTCGTATGCATGTAGAAGTGTCAGTCACGAAGTAGGCTAAGACAGGCTTCCTACTTTCTAACGTGCTAAAGCACTGATCTATGTGTTGTTCTACCAGATGAAGGTGAGGACACCTTTAGATTAATTTTGTATGGTTTTCATTAGCTCGATCCGCAGAGTCCACCAGGATTTCTGTGCACTACAAGTCGTTATTACGTGGGCCCCCGTAATAATAAATTGTCTTGCACAGTTACCCCAAATTTTCTCTCGTCCAAGCAGATGATCAATCTAGGAGGGGACACTACTGTCCTTATTCCTCTTGTCATGGAAAGGACCTTTGCGATGGTCCACGCGCTAACATTCGTTATCGTTATGCGCGTATAGGCACGATGATTAGATGGAATAGGAATAGAGAGAATTCCTAGTAGTTGGAGGGGCACCTTCGAGATGAATACTTCTTCTCCCTTTTCTGGTTAAGCATATCGTCAATCTTGCTTCACATAAGCCGCAGGGATCTCGTCCCGTTGATTGAGAATTCGTTCAAGGTTGCCGCCTCTGCCTCGTCATCATCACCGTAGTTAGGCACCTTCACGATCGAGAGGAAGAGCAGCCATCTCCCACGGAAGCAAGCTCAGCATCTTGTTTGGTAATCACTCCCAGCCATGAGCTTTGCAAAGGACGCGAGGTCGATAGCTTCATCGTGCGAGTCACGTATAGTAATAGGAGTCAGAGTCGAAAGTATCTCATTCACGTCAATAATCATTCCGTACACTTATTTGTATGTATGTATGTATATCAATAACATATATGCTACTTAGCATAATCAAGCAATTTAATGTATCATATCACGTATAACTCTCGTTTTGGGGGGGGGGTCATTTTGTCTTTGGCAAGTCTAACTCGTGTAGACTATGCTTTGGTTGGCACCTTATTTTTAAAGGTATTCCTCACTAATGTCCTTGCCTTGTCACTTTTTGAAAAGTGTCTGACTTGTGGATCTTGGCGCTTTCGTGAATGCAATGAAAACCTTTTTGTAAAATGTTTTTGTGAGAGAACTCTAGTGATTGTAGTCTAGACTCGAGAAAGAATCCTAGTTCACTACAATCGAAGCTCTGATACCAAACTGTCACACCCTATCTTTTGCGGAAGCGTATGATGTGTGACTAGCTTGTTATCATTGCATTCAATCGTAATAAACAACTACATGTTCAAAACGATGTTCATCCATTTATGAAAATTTAAGTATTACAAACACTTGTTATTTAAGTTTTCAAAACACGACCTTTGACAAGGTTACAATTCAACAAAAGTGGATGGCATCTAAACTTGTAGTCTACTTCTAGTTACGACACTTGCGCCCAAGATCCATCCTATCACCTGAAATACATGTAATTTTGGAAAACATCAACATAAAGTTGAGCGAGTTCATGCGTTTTTGTATTTCACGTTTTTATACTTTGTATGAAAACATAGTATGTGTCATGTATAATTCAAGTCTTTCTTGAGTACCCCACGTACTCAAGTATAATTCCAGTTTTCTTGAGTACCCCACGTACTCAAATATCATTCAAGTTTTCTTGTGTACCCCACGTTTTAAATGATTGTTTATACAAGGACATTAAGGCATGTGAGGACATATGGAGCATTAGTGTTGGCTCCTTTAAGGCATGTGAGCATATAGAGCATTAGTGTTGGCTCCTTTACTGTGTCGATTACCCTCGACTGTGTCAATTTCCCTTGACTGTGTCGATTACCCTCGACTGTGTCGATTAACCTCGACTGTGTCGATTTCCCTCGACTGGGACACCGAAGCACTCATGAGGTCACATAAGGACCATGAGTGGGGCTCGGCCGTACCCGTTAGATCTAACCCTCGTCCCTAATTAAGTATTAATGGCATCTCAATATCTAGTTTAAGCTCACATGATCTAGTATTTTCTAGGCTTTTCTTAAAGCTCATCATATTGCACTCACCACGAGTGCTTCTCGTATTCTTAAATCATATTGCACTCGGTTCTCGTTCTCACCAAGAGTGCTTCTTGTATTTTTACCCTTTGTAAAAATTATAATGTTTGTAACATGTATTTCACCCCCGAGAGTTATAAAACCAAAAACAGTTAGAGAAAAGGGGGAGCATGAACTCACAACTTTGCGTTCCTTGCGTCGTAAACTTCACCGGATTTGCTTAATTAACGTCGTAACCTATACGCGTTTTCTTAACGTTAGTCACTAGACTTGCGTCGCACAAGTACAGTCACTCTCTTTTGTATATATATTCTTGTGTTAAAAAAATATTTTATATTTTTAACTAAGTATCTTACTTATATTATTTTCTCAAAAATTAATATAAGTATCTCGTGTTTTGCACTTTGCACCCGAATTATGTATCTTGTATGTTGTATGCGTATTTTTGTATTTTTACTCGTCACGAGTATCTCCAAGTCATATTATTTTTACTCTAAAAATAATATATACCTATTTCACAAAATAATCACATAATCATACAAGCGATAAATATATATTCTAAATATATATTTAACAAGTTTCATTTATGAAAATCCACCTCCGGTATTTGGTATCTTGTACTAAAAATCATGGCGAAGTTTATATTCTGAAAACAAGTTAAAAATATATTTATAAACACTTATCACAAAAATATTACTAAGTGTTATATTTCTAGAAAAATTTCACCAGAGTTTCCTCTGTAACTGGAGGTGGCCACGCTTACTAGCGTATCATTTTCTTTTAAAATCCAACTCAACAATTTCCTTATTCTCAATAACAACTTTCTAAAACATCAATTAGTCAATATATATATATAAATCGCAAAAATTACATGAACTTGTGGTTTATCCAAAAATATGTAGTAAAGCTCCTTACTTTTAGTGTATCTTTATATAAATCCATCCGGTTTCGTAAAAGCCTCGCTTTTAAAGAAATTCCATCTTTACAACTTCTTGTAAAATTTGACAAAACTAGTTCTTTGTCGAAACTTAGCGTTACACAAGTATTTATACACTTGTGTGTTTAAAAATCATTCTTGTTCATGTAAGATCCGGTTTTAGAAAATAAGATTTCCTTGACACTTGGTTCCTTGAAAATACCGCTTGTAGATCCGTAGATCTACTAGTTTTAAACACTATTTCGTAAGTAAAGTCGATTTTACACAAGTTCATGTTTAGTGTGTGGTAGAGTTTCATCATTTAACCCTTTGTACACTTAAACAAACTCTATGTCATGATCCATGATCACGACCAATCCGGGTTAGACGATGATCCGAGCTACCACAACATAGATCGGCACTAAATAATTACACAAAACAAATCTTACAAGATTTACCCAACAACTTAGCTTTTATCCATCATATTCATCATTTTAGTAGACTTTTACCATAACATCTTGTATGTTCATAGATTTTAACCGACAAAGTTCTCTTTTTAACCACTTTAAAATAGATCGAGAGTGTGTTTAAAGCAACTTACTACTAGCTCGAGGCTAGGGAAGAAACTAGTCGAAGAATGAGTGGATAAAAGCAACAGGGTGAGGTCCTTCGCGTTCCGAATGCACCGAGCTCCTTTGTATGAGATCCTTAACTCTTGTATAAGCTTGGAATGAGATGATCAAGATCGAAAGATGGATGGATGATATAGGGGTGTTCGGCCGAGAGTTTATAGAGAGGGAGAGAGGAGTGAATTTTTTTGTTAAGTGAAGAGAATGATTGTGATTATCCCTTAAACATATTTATAGCCCATTTATCTCATTTACCCAATGGATTCTATGTCCTCTAGATATTTAGCACTCAAGATTATTATATTCAAACATGTGGTGGGTGTTCCCTCATACTAACCGAGTTCGGTTATGGGGGGGGGGGGGTTCCATGGTTGATTCCTAACTAATAAGTTAAGGTTTAGTTAGTTAGGTTAGGAGGTTAAACCTTTTACTAGTGTGTGGTGCTTTGTAATGGGTGTTAGGGTATTCGGGGACCCTAACTAGCTTAGAAAAATAAAAACAATGCTTCTAGCATTATTTTGGTGTTCCGGATAATATCCGCTTGTTCGGTTAGGCACCGGTTCGTTAAAGTGATAAATTACACTTTTTAGTGTCTTTTAAGTGTCCTTTAGTAACACTTTCAATCCCCGACACTTAGGGAAGTATCTTGGATGATAAAACATAAATTCTGCATGAAATTTATGTGTTAACAGCTGTTTTATAGCTGAATTTTATAAATTTCTGCACTTAAAGTGCGTTTCGGGTGCTTTTTAGTGCGTATTTTAGCTTCCGGAAAGCCTATAATAAAACCCTTGTATGCACTCTTGGGTTTTAATGTACTTTTGTCGTCGGACCTACACCTAGGCCTTAATTCTATTGTCTGACTGCTTTCTGCAGTTCTGTTGACACAGTGTGTCTTACCGGTGAGTTTACTAATATTTTTGACGCAACGCTATCATAACGTAATTCTTGTAGCATATATCATGCATGAATTCACTTGTATGGAATTCAGAAATTAATTTGTCTGGTAAACCAGATCATGCACAGTCATTTAAGCACAAATTACTGTTCATTTCGTGTACGGAATGTACGGAAAAGTGACGGTTGTCACATAACATACATGTTGTATGTAATCAACATTTTGTAATTAATAAAATGTAGTGTCTTTATAAACAATGTGCATGTACCAGAGATGTCTGTTGCATCCCACGTTTTTTCTTCCGCTGCAAATCGGGGTGTGTCAGAAGATGGTATCAGAGCCATTGGTTATAGAGAATTAGGTGCCTTTAAGGAAACCTAGACTATAACTCCAGGCTCGGACCTTAGTGGACATCACTGGAAAATTAACCACTACTAAAAGTAGTTAATGAGCACTGTAAAGTATCCTATTGGCGAGTACCAGGATGGCCTTGTGGGGCAAGTGGGTTATTATGGTCCGGAACGTAATAACAGACTTGCTCATACGAGGCGGTGTTGGGAAAGTCGTGGTAATAAACACGCTTAAATATGTGGAGTGATACATGCGTGTACCAAGGTGATAGTGTGTGGATGTTTGTGTGTGGATTGATACATGAATTGGGACTGGTGGATTATACGTTACTGCATGTGCCTTAGTGATAGGCAGAAAACTGGTATTACAGTCCATTCCACATTCCTACTGATCACATATTTAATATACACTAGAGTTTGATTCCTATCACTCACACAGTTGTTACTTATACTTTATGATGTGAGAACTCAAGACTTTATTATGATACGATTTCACCAACTCTACTCTTATAACTACTATAACGATGGTTATATACTAGAGTGATACTTCAAAAAGAACATAGATACCCAAAGAACGCTCAAGTCGTTCTGATAGACTGGGAGGACGTGTACGGATCCTTACTCCACTTCTCATTGCTTCACATTCGATTGTTATACAGTCGTAGAGTTTAAACATCTTACGAAACTTTTTCGTCCGTGAATCCACGATCTATTTGATTGTCCGCTGGATTCCTCTTTTGTTTACAATATTGGCTTTAGCCTTCACGTCATGTGATACTAGAATGCTTCGTGGTATTCCTTAGCAGATGTTTCGATATATGTTATATCTGAATATGACGATCTCCGGGTTATGGAGATGGCATGGAGCGCGTGAATAAGTTACCCTTCCCGTTGTCATTCGGTTCCATTGGGTATAAATTTTGTGATGATACAGATTCCTTGGAACGCTTTGCGTTGTGAAATCTCGTTTCGTGTGACCGTCGGTTACATTGTGTTTTTTTTTTGTTTCTCGATTAATGAGTGTTTCGGATTTCAGTTGGTTATTCACGGAAAGTAATATTAGGCCTGAATATTTTGGTGAACGGAACATTGATTATGTATATGGGTGTGGTGGATATGATGCGGTACTTCCTATATATAAACACCCGGCTACATTATCAAGGTACCGTTACTCAGGGCAGACGGGCTTCATGTTGCGATCTGTTCGGTTATGTTTTGGGCAATGAAGTGGTGAGACTTTGACCCTGGTTGATGCGAAAGATGAGGCCACCGTTGTTGTAACCACGATATCTATACACGTTTGCGATAATTCTAAATGAAAGGTAGTTGGGTCGACATATAACGACCTTTGGGTTAATCCTGGGGTTATGTCCATGTCGAGGTAGTGATGCAGTCGTAGTACTTCCGTATTTTCGTAGTTTGTGCTGTCGTGGTATGATGCACGTACGTCACTTTGGTGACCAGTTTTGATAACGCATTTAGGCATTAGCCCTTATGGGTTAAGTCTGTGTGCAAAATTTGATAGATGTTATTATATAGGTGATGTGTAATGGAATTGTGTGGTATGTGGTAACTGAAAATGTGATAAGTGATTATTAGCTATGTGACATTGATACATACATATCTATTATTTATAATGGAATGGCCCGAAATGTGTACCTCGAATGACAGAGGCAGAAATTGCCCAACTGATAGCACAACAACTCCAAACGGTTATTCCAACAATCGTGGCGCAAGTTAGCGCCGATATTAACGCTAAACCCCAACCGAACCCACAGCCGGGACCGTTAGGTCAAAAAAATAACTAAAACAATGTTAGGCCAGTTTGCACGTATAAACACTTTATGGAGTGCAAACCAATGGAGTTTAATGGAACCGAAGGACCGATCGGGTTGGTGAAATGGATCGAGAAGTCGGAATCGGTCCTTAACATAAGTAATTGTCCGGGTAACTGTGCGGTAAAGTATACAACTTGCACTTTTACCGGCCACACTTTGAACTGGTGGAATGCTATTGTGCAATCTCGTGGGCAGGATGCGATTAATGCTATGACTTGGGATGATCTTAAGATATTAATGAGAGAAAGGTTCTACCCAATCCACGAAATTCAGAAACTCGAGCATGAGTTTTGGAACCTGCAGATGCAAGGTGCGGATCATGCAGGTTACACAAATCGTTTCAATTAACTGGCACGCATCTTGCCAGATATGGTTCGACCGGAGTCCAAGAGGATCAAGAGGTATATCTGGGGACTGGCCCCGGAAGTAAGGAGTATCATTAATTCGGTGGAGCACTTGACCATGCACGGAGTGGTAGCTAGGTCAGGCACGGTTACGTACGACATGGTTAGACGCAAGATTTTGACAATGCCAGGAGAGCCAGCAGGAAATAAGCGAGAGGCCCCGGAAAGTAGTCGAGGGGGGGGGGGCAGCCATACCGAAAAGGGGGAGAGCCACTAGTCAAAGCTACGCAATGACTACACCAACGGGAAACTCAGGTGGCTATAAAGGAACAGCCCCAAAATGCAACAAGTGCACTTTGCACCACTATGGTGCATGTCGAGCAGGGATCTGCTCGAGGTGCCATAAAAGTAGACATTATACCCAAAACTGTAAGACACCCTTGGAACCCAACCGTTCCCAAACCTCAAATCCACAGCCTCTTCAGCAACGGCCTCAACTACCAATGCAACAGATTACCTACCCCCGTACTTGCTACGGATGTGGCAGTACGGAGCACTTCCGAAGAAGCTGCCCAAAGTTTACTCAACAGCCAGCAGGAAGGGATACGCAGGGCCAAGCTTCTACCTCAAATGCAGCTCGAGGTCGTGCCTTTATACTTGGGTCTGGTGACGCACGCCAGGATCCGAATGTGGTGACAGTTACCTTTCTCATTTCCGATCAGTATGCTTCAGTATTGTTTGATACGAGCGCAGATAGGAGATACGTTTCCATTAATTTCTTACCCCTATTAAATATGCCGGCTATTGAATTAACAAGTCCCTATTCCATAGAACTTGCTAACGGTAAACCTATAACTAGTCACCAAATCATTCGTGATTGTCCTTTAATTCTAAATGACCACCAATTCCTTATTGACCTACTACCGGTAGAGCTCGAAAGTTTCGATATAGTAGTGGGAATGGACTGGTTGTCCAAGTACAAGGCGGAGATTATATCTCAGTAAAAGATTGTTAGGATCCCTTTTCCTAATGATGAAGTTATTATGGTACAGGGAGAGAAGTCTGGTACCATATTAAACCTGATATCCCATCTTAAAGTGTTGAAATGTATACGTCAAGGATGTGATGTGTTCTTAGCAAGTGTAATGACGACCGAACCAGAAGAACAACGTATTAAGGATATCCCAATAGTGTGTGATTACCCAGACGTGTTTCCCTATGAATTGCCCGGGTTGCCACCCAATCGGCAAGTCGAGTTCCGTATCGACTTAATACCGGGAGCAGCTCCAATTGCAAAAGCACCTTACCGTTTAGCACCTTCAGAGATGCAAGAACTATCATCTCAGTTACAAGAACTGCTAGACCAAAGTTATTTGTGAAGAAAAAGGATGGAAGCTTTCGGATGTGTATTGACTACCGGGAGCTGAACAAGGTTACCATAAAGAATCGATATCCTCTTCCGCGAATTGATGATTTATTTGATCAGTTGCAAGGAGCTTGTTACTTTTCCAAAATCGATCTTAGATCCGGTTATCATCAAGTGAAAGTTCAAGAGGAAGATATCCCTAAAACAGCCTTTCGAACTCGGTACGATCACTATGAGTTCCTGGTTATGCCCTTTGGGTTAACCAATGCACCCGCGGTATTTATGGACCTCATGAACCGAGTTTGTAAACCATATCTAGATAAATTCGTCATAGTCTTTATTGACGATATTTTGATCTATTCCACGGGTAAAAAGGGCACGAGCACCATCTACGAGCCATACTATAGATATTGAGGAAAGAGAAGTTGTACGCCAAGCTTTCAAAGTGTGACTTCTTGTTACAAGCGGTGCAATTTTTAGGAAATGTGGTAGATCAACAAGGGATTCATGTTAACCCCAATAAGATCGAAGCTATTAAGAATTGGCAAGCACCTAAATCTCCGAAGGAGATACGCCAATTCTTAGGACTAGCAGGATATTACCGGCGGTTCATCGAAAATTTCCCTAGTATTGCCCAATCATTACTGTCTTGACACAGAAAGATCGAAAGTACGAATGGGGCGAAGAACAAGAAACAGCGTTCCAGCTGTTAAAGAAAAAGTTATGTGAAGCTCCAATCCTGTCGTTACCCGAAGGCAACGATGATTTCGTCGTATATTGTGACGCATCTCGGCAAGGGCACGGATGTGTCCTAATGCAAAGAAACAAGGTCATTGCTTACGCGTCTAGACAGCTAAAAGTACATGAAAAGAATCACACGACGCATGATTTAGAGCTGGGCGCAGTGATTTTTGAACTTCAGATCTGGAGGCATTACTTGTACGGCTTGAAATGTACAATTTATACAGATCACAAGAGCCTCCAACATATATTCGATCAAAAGGAGCTAAATATGAGACAACGTAGATGAGTGGAGCTATTGAATGATTACGACTGTGAAATAAAATACCATCCAGGTAAGGCTAACGTAGTAGCCGATGCCTTGAGTAGAAAAGACCGAGTAAAGCCGCTCAGAGTGCGAGCTCTTGGGATGATTGTTCAAACCAGTCTTAAAGAGCAGATTCATAATGCTCAAATGGAAGCTTTGGAGGAAGGCCAACTAAATAGCGAAAACTTACACGGTAATGAAGGGAATTTTGTGAGGAAACCGGATGAAGTGTTGTATTTCAAAAATAGGGTATGGATTCCTACTCTCCATGATCTACGTCAACTAGTTATGGATGAGGCTCATAAACCTAAGTACTCTATTCACCTCGGTACAGACAAGATGTACCACGACCTTAAGGAATTTTATTGGTGGCCATGTATGAAAAAGGACGTATCAGAGTACGTGAGCAAATGCTTGACTTGTGCCCGGGTTAAGGCAGAATACCAGAAACCCTCGGGAATGTTACAGCAACCCGAAATACCTCAATGGAAATGGGAGCAAATCACGATGGATTTCGCGACCCACCTTCAAAAAACACCCTGAGGTCGTGATGCGATTTGGGTAGCAGTAGATAGACTAACCAAATCGGCGCACTTTATTCCAATTCGTACTACCTACAACACTGAGAAATTGGCCGAGATCTACACGAATGAAATTATAGCTAGACACGGGGTACCAATTGCAATCATTTCAGACCGTGATAGTCATTTCACTTCACACTATTGGCAACAGTTACAAGAAGCTTTGGGGTCTAGAATAGACCTGAGTACGGCTTACCATCCCCAAACCGACGGCCAATCAGAACGAACTATCCAGACATTAGAGGATCTGCTTCGTGCTTGCACCCTAGACTTTGGAGGAAGTTGGGATAAGCACCTTCCCCTCATTGAATTCTCTTACAATAACAACTATCATAGTAGCATACAAGCTGCACCGTACAAAGCACTATATGGCCAGAAGTGCAGATCGCCACTTTGTTGGGCTGAAGTGGGTGATACTCAACTCACGGGGTCTGAACTAATTCAAGAGACGACAGACAAGGTGCATAAGATCCAACATAGACTGAAAGCGGCCCGAGATCGGCAGAAAAGTTACGCCGATGTTCGCAGGAAACCGTTGTCGTTTGAAGTAGGTGAACAAGTACTGTTAAAAGTGTCACCGTGGGAAGGAGTGATTAGGTTTGGCAAGACAGGAAAGTTGGCTCCGAGATACATTGGGCCGTATGAAATTATTTCCAAGGTTGGATCTGTAGCATACCGACTGAAATTACCAGATGAACTGAGCACAATTCACGATGTCTTCCACGTATCCAACTTAAAGAAATGTCTCACGGATGAAGCAACTATTATACCGTTAGAAGATGTGCACATTGATGACAAACTCCACTTTGTGGAGGAACCAGTAGAAATAGTAGACGGGAACACCAAACAACTACGTTATAACAAAATCACGCTGGTGAAAGTCCGGTGGAACTCGAAGCAAGGACCTGAGTATACCTGGGAACGGAAAGATGAGTTCCGTAGAAAATACCCACATCTCTTCCCTAACTAGACGAATTGAATTTCGGGGATGAAATTTCTAAACCAGGGGAGACTGTGACACCCATGACGAAACCAGGTACACCCTAAACGGTCCAAAACTGTAAAGCACACTTAACACTTTAATTGCTCAAAATCCCTAAAAACATGTGTGACTTATATGCTTGATTAAATGATATCTGTTATGTCTCTGAGGAATCCGAGAACATGTTATAAGTGACATGACACTAATAAGGGCCCATGGTGTGAAGTCGGTGTCCTTAGACTTTAAACATGTGTTAAACCGGAGCTTTCCGTTTAACAGCGCACTAAACCTTTGACGTTGATTATTAGATTATCTGTAGCATTATTTAAGATTTCGAGTTCCAGGAACATCTTAATTTTGTGCCATAGACTGTGACATAAGGTTTGAAGCCAGTCAGAGATCGGGCACGCAAATCGAAGTAGCTGCCCGGTTAGGGAAACACCTTCGTTTCAGGAATAACATAAGGCAATCAAAAGTGCAAGGAACGATCAATCAAGCTTAAAAACACTTAAACCACTCTAATACGAGTCTTTTATGATTAAAACGTAATTGGGTTCGGATTTCAAGACGGTTATGCATGATTTTTAAAATCGAGTCTTTTGACACTAATTACGCGCGAAACGGAGTCCGTTACGCAAATCGAGAACGCGTCCGGGACCCATAAACGAACCTAACCACTCAACGAAAGATAAACATCATCTTTAAGCGCTCAAAACGAAGCACGAGGTGTCCCTTGTGGGACCCACACCCAAACCGCCCCCACCCCCTTTATTTAATAAAAAAAATTCAATTTTTCCTTTTCTTATTTCATTTTAACACAAAATCTTTTCCAAAAACTTGGTTTCTCTCAAGAACAACCAGCTGAATTCACAAGAAACTTCAACAAATCAAAGGTATCACTACGTCAAAAAAGGCTTACGGCCACATAAAAAAAGTGTGACTATACGCCTTTCGCCACACTTTTTTTTTCCAGCTCAAGTGTGACCAAAGGTCGAGTCATCGTAGGTATCATACGGCCACATTCATGTTTAGTGGCTGTAGCAACTGAAAAGTGTGGCTAAAGGGTACCACTATTTCTTGTTGGAATAAGATATTCTTTAAAATAAGTGTGGCTAAATGGTAGCAACAGCCACATGAATTTATTGTAAGTGTATCTGTTTCTATTATATAGTCACATAAAAGTTTATTTTAGCCACATCAATTTTAAAAAAAATGTGGCAAAAAGAGTTGTTGTAATCAAGCATTCGATCCATTAAGTGCGACTAAATGGTAGCAACGACCACATGAACTCAATGTAAGTGTGGCTGTTTTATTATTTGGTCACATGAGTTTATTGTAAGTGTGGCTAAAAACTATTTCTAGACACACAAAACAACTTTGTAATTTGAAATGTGGCTATTGTCTAACCTTTAGTCACACATAAAGTTTTGTAATTTTAAGTGTGAGTATTGTTTAACCTTTAGTCACACATTCTTTTTTTCCATATGACATTTGCTTTTATTTCGTCACACAAAAAAAATGACCATAGTGTGGCTAATGTTTATGTAAAGCCACATGATGTTTTGTGTTTTTAAGTGTGGCTAATGGCTAACCTTTGGTCACATATAATTTGGTCATATGACATTTACTTTTCTCATGACGTTTGCTATCAACCTGTCACATAAAAACAAAGTAACAATAATGTGGCTAATGATTATGTAAAGCCACATGAAACTTTATAATTTTCGATGTGACTATCATCTAACCTTTGGTCACATATATTCATTTTGCCCATTACGTATGCTCTCATTCCGTCACATAAAAAAAACAAAAAAACGATGGTGTGGCTAAAAGATATGTAAAGCCACATGATTTTTTTATTAAGTGTGGCTAATGTATAACCTTTAGTCACACATAACTTTTTTCCCATGACGTTTGATATCATTTAGTCACAGAAACAAGAAACAAAGTGACCATGGTGTGGCTATTGTCTCACCTTCAGTCACACATAACTTTTTTCCCATGGCGTTTACTATCACTTTGTCACACAAACAAAAAACAAAGTGACAGTGGAGTGGCTAGTAGTTATGTAAAGCCACATGATTTTGTAATTTTAAGTGTAGCTATTGTTTAACCTTTGGTCACACATATTTAGTATGGTTCTATGTGGCCATTTTCATGTAATTATTTATTTTATTTTCAATTTTTTTTTGTAAAATAAAAACTGAATAAACAAAAGATCATCTATAAACCAAATGATATTGACAATAATAGTTTAAAATCTATACATAAGTTTTCAGTTTAAATACTAATAATTAAAGACAAACTTCTAATCAAAGCCTATCCATAAAAGTTGCTAAGGGAAACAAATGTACACAAAAGATAAGAGACATTTCTAAGTTGTTTTCTTCGAGTCCATATGCTCAATGCTTGAATACAAGCAGCAGCTGCTGCCTTTGCTTCTTCACACTTCTTTTTCTCTTCTTCATTCTGTGCAACAACCATTTCCATTTGCCTCTTCAGCTCACTAGTTATTAAACATGATCCATTTAAGCATGCAACTACAAGTTTAAGTGTATGAAGTTGGATAAATAACTTACTCTAGTCTAGCCCCCTTTCATCTGTGGCGCTAGCCACGCTATAACCTTTTCTTGGCTTGTAAGCCACTAGCTCCACCTCAAACATAAGAGTTGTACTGCACATTTTGAAGTCCATCACAATAATAATATAGTCAACTGTGCTGATAATTAAAACTAGCTACCTCTAGTTAACAACAATTGCAAAATATTAGACACGATAAGCTACGAGGTAATTACTCTGGTGGAATCTCTAGCGGAGAACCAGCACTACCATAGGCATAATCTGACTTGCAAGTTATTTTGGCAACCTCCCTAACCTAAAAATTAAGATTATGAACTCGTAAATATTAAATGTAAAAATGGAGTAATTTTAATTCCGAGTGAAAAATCAAAATGAATTTAAACAATGTATGTATATAATGACCACTTTTACTTAAATACACATTTGATCAACTTCTAAAAAAAATAAGCATTTGACCATTACAAATGATTACACCCAAGTATAATCCAATCAGAAGGCGCCATGTAGACAGGGTTGTTCCTGAGCTGAACCGAGCCGAGTCAGAGTCAGCTAGAGCTAGGCTCAAATTCACATAACCGAGCTGAAAATTAATTAGCTTGAACTCGGCTTGGCTCGGTTTTTAAATTAGAAGTTAACATAACAGAAGCAATTCTTATTGGCAGCAGCTCAACATACAAGGAACAAAGAGCATTTACTGAACTGAAGCTTTTGTATACACATCTAACAACCATAATGCAAAGTAACCACAAGTCAACCAAAGTGTATGATTGTTGATAATAAAAATCTTCAAATATACTATAAAACCAAGTCACAAAATTTTAATTGATAACTTTAAAAGTTTTGAAACCCAGGAATAAGAAAAATATCAGGAGATATTTACCAGCTTTATTGGTTGATGTTGAGCCGTTGAGGTCGCCAAAGTGAAGTTCGTTGGTCAGTTTTGGATACTAAGATGTGAAGAGGATTTGAAACATGTGTTACTAGGTAAAAAATGGGCCAACCTTCATTGTTCTCAATGCAACATCCCATGCCTTAATCACAGAGCCCTTGCGGCCTTGCCAAGTTCAAATGTGAAAATTGTATTGTCCTCATGTGTAGTATCAAAAACTTAACCTGTTTCAACCAGACTCCCTTCATAATGCATTGTCCAACAGTCCACACACCCCATAAGATCCCATTTTCCTAATCTTAATATATATATATATATATGTGTGTGTGTGTGTGTGATACAAATAAACACATGACAGTGTTGTGTCTATCACCTAAACAATAAGAATTCAACTCTAATGTGGCGTAACATGTTTGACATATATATATAACCCAAGAGCATGGTATGAGCAGCAACATACACATATTTTAGTAGTATTGGATAGTAGCACCAATTCAAGACAGTGAAACTAGAATCAGAGCCACACTAGCAAGCAATTTTAGTCTAGAAGTGTTAAATAATATTACCAACAAGAGGAAGGCTCTTTGAAGGAGCAATTGGATCAAGTTTAGCACTCTTCACAACAATCTTCAAAACACCTCCATCTCCAGTCAAATCAATTGCTTCAGCCATATCACCTAAATGTTCACTGGCCTAAAGATAAAACATCAACATAGCATCATCAAATCAGAACCCAAGGTTTAAAAAAAGGGAATCGAGAATCTAGGCATTTTCCCTTCGCCTCACAAGGCATAAGCCTCGAGGCGAACCGAGGCGTAAGCTCGAGGCGGAATTAAAAAATAATATTAAAAATTAAATATCTTATACAAAAATAAAATAATACTTCTAAATTCCAATAAATTCTTAAAGAATTCATTGAGCTAAGTCAAAATTTCTTTATTTTTAGGAGAGCCCAAGTTTTAGGAATGAGCCCAAGTTTTAAGAAAGAGCCCACTTTTATAAAAAGTCACATCACCAATGGAGCATGCGTGTTTTACATCTAAAAAGTAAAAACCTAATCGTTCATCTCCAAACTAAGAAACCCTAACTGTTAATACAGACGCCTCTACCAGATACGATCGCCTAAGACCAAATGAGGCGTGCGTATAAAATTGACCACCGAGGCGCCACCTCAAAACAGATGCCTCGAACATTTTTTTTAAACCATGAAAGAACCAAATTCATAATGATGCATTACCCAATCCACTTGCCCATTCCCACCAGCACCAAATTATTTCACTACAGAAGGAAGACTTGCATGACCAACGATTGTGCAAATCAAAGTATGTATGTTTTTTAGGTCGTGATAATATATATATCACTACCAACGATTGTGCAAATCAAAGCATCTCTGAAAACTATTCGAATTCGTTAGATTAGGTCATAATAAGATGATACAAGCAAGATTATTGAACTGCTAAAATTATCAAAGAATTACACAATTATCAACGAGTTTGAACAGATTACTGTTAAATATCAAACAAGTTTGAACATATTACAGTGAAGAATCATAACACAATGAATATTTATACCAGAAATAAACAATTTAATTCTCAAACTCTATGTGGCCTTTCATCATATAGGTTGGGTGCAAAACACCAAATAAACACACGAATTTGAGAGTGCAAATAACAATATCTATCAAAATCCCTAATCAAGCTCAAGCGAGAAATACACTAAATCGATTCGACATGCATTGTGACGGCTGAATTGGAACTTGCTTGTGGTGTGATGGTAGTCACTCGAAATGATGGTGACTAGCGGCTGTAGTGGTTAGGGAGTGTGATAGAAACAACTTAGAGAATCATCCGTAACTCACCTATTGAAACTGAATTCATTAAAAGTTTATTACAATTATTTCATTACCCAAATATGATACCTACTAACCCGCTGAAACTAATTCGGTGCTTCGATCCCAAAAAATGGATGCATAAACAAGCATAAGTCTATGAAATGAATCGCCCCAACCTCCCCTTTTATTTTGTCACCCACCATTAAAATGGATGTCCAGGATCTATTAAATCTAATAACTACAAAGTTTTCTTTAAAACACATTATTCTAAATTATACAAACTTCAAGACTAGAATCAGGAAGAAGCTTTACCTTCATTCCATCTTATTATTAAGACTCGAGAAAACCACAATTATAGTAGTTAAAAAACATTTGCACATAACACGACCTAAAAAATCATATCCACTGCCCTATTATTATTATCTGACAGTAAAAACTACCAAATCAACATACATACTATCAGAAACAAACACTCCATCTGATTCAGAAACAAATCTCCTAAAACATTAAACCCTAAACAGATTGAAACAGTTGTGGATAAATCAGAACTAACCTGGATCTTCATAGCTTTCTTGTTGGCTTCAAGTTGACTACCTATACACATATCAATCAATCAGATTGTGAGGGTAAAATCAGAACGAATTAGAAAGAGAAAGAAGAACTAGGGTTCTACGCATTTCCTTTGGAAGAAGCTTAAGCTTTTTCCAGATTCCTCTCACGTCTTCAACTTCTACGCATTTACTCCACCGTTGCTCCTTACTTTTAATCTCTCTAGTCGGAACCCTAAATCTATTTTTGCAATCGAAGACCTCGTTTTGGCTAAAACTCACATGTAGCAGATCGGGTTTTGAATGGTAGTTCAGGTCGAAGCTTTAAGATATGTATTTGCTTTGTTATTATGGATCTGTAGCTAGGGTTTTGAGTTGAAGAGGTGTGTGCAGAGAATGAGTGGATCCAGGTGAGATGAAATCCATTTAGGGAAGAAAATGGAGGGAGAGGAATACAAGTGAAAAATTTTAGGGGGAGTATGAAATTGGAAGAGAAATTGGGTTGCGGGGGAATTTTTTGGGTGTGAAAATGTTTAAAAGAGGTAATCTATTTTTAAAATTTTTAATAAACTATGGGTTTTTTTACTAGGGTATTCATGAGCCGAGTCGAGTCGAGTCGAGTCAAGGTAAGCTCGGGTTCGGCTTGATTATAAACCAAACTTTTTGGACAACCCTATTTTTTACGCTTTGTGATGGTTTTTCACCCAGCATCGGTACGGTTCATTATGTTACTGGTACGATAAGAGCATTTAGAATAATGGCCAAAGGATAAAAACGAATACATGTGCGTATACAACTCCATTTTCAACTAAATTTAAACCAATTATAAATGGTAGCAACTAAAAACGATTTTAGCGATAGCAGTGCTGATGTTATTCATTTGGAATAGGTTCACTTCGTCACGATACCGGTAGGAACGTTGAGAAAAACAAATGCAAGTACCAATGTTTTTTGTATGGTAGTTTGGTTCATCACCATAAATGACAACATATATATAAGTAGAGACTGGAACTTTCAAAAATAAATGCGTATAGCATGAAAACTATTGATGAACTATTAATGCCCAATAGGGTCCATTAAGACATACATGATCTACTATTAGATATTTTGATCCATTAAGGCCCAATATGGTCAAATAAGACATGTACGATCTACTGTGGTCCATCGTGATCCATTAAGGTCCAATATAATCCATAAAGACATGTATGATATAATGTTGTCCATTGTGATCCATTAAGACCCAATATGATCCATTAAGACATATTTAATCTGTTATTTGTAATACATTAAGGCCCAATATAGTTCGTCAAGACAACAATGATCTACTATTGTCCATTGTGATCTATTAAGGCCTAGTATAGTTCGTTAAGATATATGAATTTTATAGTAAGATTTTTTGTATATATTTTTTAAATAGTGTATTTTGAGATATGCTTGAGATCAGCTCGAGAAAAAGCTCAAAACGAGCCGAGCCTTATCGAGCCCTAATTGATCATCATTGAGCTCAAAACCCCTAATTGACCATCATTGGGCCTACATGATCATCATTGGGTCTATTTGATCACCATTGGGCTTAATTGGACATCACTGGGCCTCAACAACCCTAATTGACCTTCATTGAACCTAGTTGACCATCGTTGGGTCTAATTGACCGTCATTGGGCCAAATTAACAATCATTGAACTCAACAAACCTAACTGACCTTCATTGGGCCTAATTGACCTTTTTGAGCCCAATTAACCATCATTGGGCCTAAATCTCTATCATTAGTTCTAATTAACCATCGTTGGACCTAATAGACCATCATTGAGCCTCGTTAACCCTAATTGATTTTCCGTAAGCCTAGTTGACTATCATTAAGCCTTATTAACCCTAATTGGCCATCACTGGGCCTAGTGGACCATCATTAGGCCTAATTGACCATCATTAAGCCTCATCAACCAAAATTGACATTTATTGAGCCTAGTTGGCCATCAACCAATCTAAACTATTTTTTTACCAAATAAATATGATTTATGGTTTTAGTTTATTGAGTTTTTCTATAAATAACAAAAAAAAATTATTTGATTTTAAATTACTTTATAATATAAAAGTTATTAAAAAATTTATATTTTTTACATTTGTCAAACATATTTAATAAAATGCATAAATGCATGATTGAAGAGTTGTATTAGAAGATTAAAAAAACAATTTTTAGTAAAATTTACATTAGAATGTTCATAGAAAAAAACCAAACAATACTGTGCTTTTATATATATTTTTTTAAACATGAAGATTATAAGTTATTAGACAAAATCTATAGTTAATTGTTTGAAAACCAAAGAAATAGAAAATAAAAAATAACCACTATCCTGAATCTTAGTTGCAACCTAGGTTGCGCCAACACTATTTTTAATGGTCCCTTTTAGTGAACGGCTAATTTCTTTTAATCCCCTTTGTCTGTGGGACTTGAACCCAAGTCCTCTCCCTTCCCACCTTTTAATATTATATATTTTTTCTTTTAACTGACCCTTATTTTAATTAAAAAGATAATTAATATTAATATATGGGCTTTCTGTTAAATAATTAAAAAAATGCATGTGAAATCAAGGATCGAACTCTAATCTACTATTTAGAAGAGTGTGTGCTTATCAACCGGGCTTGACACTTTTTGCATCAGATTTCATAAATAACTACTTATGTGAGCCAGTGTTAGTAATTGGGATTATTAACATAATCCTGATTTTTATAGGTATTTCATTATTTTAGTTGACTCAAAGCTTCATAACATGCACTTGGTTCTAACAATATTGTGCCCGTTAGAAAAATTGTTTAACAAGTCAGACGACATTGTTAGTTATATATATATATATATATATATATATATATAACATGTAAAGTAAAAAAAAACTATGGTTCTAAGCTTATGCCCATAACTGTGACAAATTACTGTGACAAATTTTATCAAATGTCCAGTAACCTTTTATCACCATATTAAGTTCATAATTGAACAAGTGTTGACTTCATAATTCAAAGAAGTCAACATCACAGGTTGAGTCTTTAAGTCAAACAAGCTCTTATATACATATACATAATCTCTCTTAAAATTTTAAAACTCCGTGGGTTTGCATGAATCCATACCAATCAATAGGTCCACCCATGGTTTTGATCATATGTAAATTATTTAAGTTATGATAAACCATCTACCTAGTTATACTACAACTTAAAAAGTTAAGTTTTGGCACCAACCCATTTGACCCGTTTCCGAAACCGAATAAAATAAGAAAAGTTATTCTTTTAAGAGTAAAATGCCATCATTTGTAGTGCAAATGTAGCGAACATCATTTGTTATCCAAAACTGAAAATTTTGTAGGACCTTGATTTGTTACAGTTGCACATCACCAGCTGCTACCATTCCCCACATCACCATTATCAGTTTCAAGAATTCCTATTAATTTTAAAGCCGAACATCAATAATTTTTTTAATCCTAAAAACATCATGCACTAACCCAGAAATGTTCTAACTGAGAGATGACGGGTTGAACCTAACACGAACCTAAAATTTTTACACAAACCATAAAAAACATTACGATACAACAGTCACATGTATGAAGGAGTCTATGAACAACTTCATTTTGCATGTAAGAAGAGTTGACATCTTCAAACACACTAAATAATTGACCAGCATTCCATGGTATGCAATGCCTTACAGCATTACGGGGTTGAAAGTTCAGCTTGTGACTTTCAGCAAACACCAATTGTGCATGACCGCTGGTTCTAGCAGTAGGCTGAAGGGTTGAAAGCCAGTTCATAAATTGTGAATTTCATAGTATAGAGGACCCAAGCAAACATCACGGCCCCTGAAAATGAGTCATACAATACAAAAGGCCCATCTATAAACGGGTCAACTGGGATACTCATTACTCCAGACCTTTGAAAGCTTTAACAGTTGCCATCTAAAAGTCACATGACCATCATGTCAAATGCCAGTTGCCTTGCTAAAATAAGCCACATGACCATTGTAGAAAAACTGAGAACCAAAGGCAGGCATGTCACCAGTGTAATTCATTATCGCAAAAGTGGGCCCAGTCATAATAAAAGAGTTAAATGTGTTACCCAATCATGAAAACCTTTAAAAGCATTACCGGCTGCCATGAAAAATCCACATGACCATCACGGAAAACGTCAGATACTTTGAGAATATGCCAGGAAAACAATAGATTATGCATGCTGTACAAACACTTAATGCGTAGAACTGTTGCAAATTAGTATTATATAAATATAAATGTTGCAGATTAGTATTATATAAATGTCTTATTTGACTTTAAAAAGTTAATGTTGTATAAACCGTTGCAGCTGCTTCGTTCGGGCCTCCATGTTGTCATGGTGTAGATTAGTTTTCTAATTTGATCAGGATCACTAGCATAAGCAAGAAAAGGGTAACATTTATATAAAATGGTGATTTTTTTTGGGATAAAATTCGAGCAACAGTTTCATGTAGGGCATAAACGATTCCTTAAACGCGCCCGCAGACGGTGGGTAAGAAGTTGCAAATACTACAGCCGAGCGTGGGCTCGAGACTTGAACTTTATCAGCTAGCTAACTAGAGCCGGTCAAGGGCGTTATAAACATTTTTTCACGGTGGGAAGCAACACCTCCCAAAGTTCTTGATAACTGCCACCTAATAGTACACATTAGACGATTTGAACATGTAATGTGTTAACGCGCTCCAATTCATAATTGAATCGGACATGAGTCGGGTCACCCACGGCAACGCGCGGACATTCCCACTAGTAGTAAAATAGAACAAACACAAAGTAGTCTTACAGCATGTAGGCTATGGTTCACATCAAGGAGCATTCATGAAACTAAGCAAGTTCATGAATCATTATTTTTGGATAAAATAACAAAAAAGAAGAGTCTGTTGAAACGATTCAACCACTTAAAAAATCATTTACAGTCTCCTTGGTAAGTATAATGTCCATTGTCCAGTAAGCAATTAACAAAACCAGATACCGCCAACATAATTGTGAATAAAATACAAAGATCAAGCACAAAGGATCCAAAAACCGTATACATTGATTTGGCTGAAGATTTCAATATGTTTGAATTCCCCCAATACAAAACCCTAGATTGGAGTTTAATTCTGAAAACTAAGAATTTATTTGCTTTCATTAAGAGAACCCATATTCAACCACCTGATAATTCCATATGTTTGAATTCCTCCAATACGAAACCCTAGACCGGAGTTCAATCAAAGCATATGATATGAACTGAAAGATGAATAAGAAACCAGGGTTTACCTTTTCCGGTCGCAATATGAAGCGGGATCACCAGAAATTCCAATCCCCGCAGCCTGCAATTAGAACCAAATCTCAAATCTGCTTCACTCGAACTCAACTCTGCAGATCTAAAACTTTATAATCGAACAATTCGGAAACCTAGCTCATCTCTGGTACAGAGGGAACAGAAAATAACACATACACGTTTGAGAAACTAACGCTAATCACATAGATAAAAGGGATTCACATAATCGATCTTCTCGAATTGGAACCAGACACGAGATGATAAGTGTGGCTATTGTACGGTATTTGGTCACACAATTTTTTTTATTTATGGCTTATGCTATCATTCAGTCACACAAATAAAAATAAAGTGTCAATGGTGAGGCTAATTGTTATGTAAAGCTGTATTAAAATTTTGCAATCGTAAGTGTGACTATTGACTAATCTTTGGTCAGGTATATTCTTCATGACATTTGCTATCATTTTGTTACTAAAAAATATACTAAGTAACAATGGTGTGACGAATGTTTATGTAAAGCCACAAAAATCTTGTAATTTTAAGTGTGACTATTGGCGAACCTTCGGTCACACAAAATAGTATATGTGGCCACATGTATTACCTTTTAGCCACACCATCACACAAATATTGTGGCCGTAGATCATATTTGGCCACATTTTTTTTAGTGTGGCTACTAAATGTCTTAGTTTTTCCCAAATATATGCTTTTAGCCACATCATCAAAAAATACCATGGCCGTCGATCACATGTAGCCGCACATTTCCAGTGTGACTAATAAATGTCACAGTTTTTTCTTAAAATGTGGCTGACGGTTTCAAAAACATGTGTTTATGGTCACATAAAACAATTACCGTGGTCGTAGATCACATTTGGCCACACTTTTTTTAGTGTGACAAGTAAACGTCACAGCTTTTTCTTAAAGTGTGGCTAAAAGTTTTGAGTTGTTATATAATCGCCACATGATTACGTAAAATGTGTGGCGGTAAGTGGGATGAAAGTTTTTCAAATGTTAAAAATGACCTTTGGCCACACATTTAATCAAAAGTGTGGCCGGACGGTTTGGCCATATGTGTGGCCGTAGGTGGTTTTTGACGTAGTGTATTAACTCAAATCCATAAGGTTTTAAGCATGGTTTCTTGATTAAACATGACTTAGGTCATAAAAACCCATTTTAGTCCATGAATTTTGGAGTTTTAAACAAGTTTAGGGCTGAATATGAACACCATATGAATACCCTGGTGTTATATGGCAGCCATGTGTAGGAACGTTATACGACCTAATGAGTCGATCAGAAGAGTGCTCAGACTGAATCAGAGGCGGAATTCATTGATTCAGTCTTTGTTTAGCTTGATTTCACTAATTTGTCTCAGTTTATTGCACTTTATAACAGGTTACAAGCTCTGGAGATGATTTGGCAGGGCTTCGCCGTACCATACAAGACCACACACACAACTACTCTCTAGTTCCGCTCATGTGTGCCTATTTATAGGCCTGATGGGTTTGCTTATATGTACATGACCATATGAGCGGACCTATCATGATGACATATGAGCGGACCTATATGGATGACACATAAGCGGACCTACTATCTTGACATATAAGCGGACCTATCTAACTCATGTGTTTCTTGTTTTTCTTTCACTGTACAATCATCCCTAACCCAAGACTCGAACTAAGATGTAGTCGACAGACAACTGCACCAACAGACTCCCCCTTGAATGTTGACGGAATCTTCAGTGAGAGTCTTCAACATGACAACTCTTCAATCTCGATCGGTCTTCTTCAGGAACTCTTTCTGGAATCATATACCCGGATCTTTCTCTGGTTCTAACTTTCGTCAGACTCCCCCTTTCATCGAGCTGGGATCGCCATCTGGAATTTGTTATCACCATTGAAATCAAATCCTGGTTTTTTAAAGTTTAAGCTCTCCTCAGGTTCTGATTAATCTCCTGGCTTTCGTAGCAACAGGATCAGAAACCTACACATCTCAAACACTCTATTACAAACAAAACAATGTTGTGATTCAACTAAACATTTAAAAATCATTTTCATTTAAAATTGTTTGTTTTTTTTTTTTTAAATTTGAAACATTTCAAATTCTGATTTAACTTAATGAATCATCTTAAACATTTCAAACCATTTAACCAACCCAACTGTTCATCTTGTTTAGCCTTTGAGATTTTGAATATCAGCTTTTCAACATCAGTTGTCAAAAATCTTTTTGGATTTTTCAAACTATGAAACACAAACACAATAACAGAAATTAAATGCAGAAATGAAATATGTACAAACATATTTTTGTGAGTTTGCGAAAGAGGATCAGATCAGTTTTTAGACAAATCACAAGCACCGTTAAGCTCTTAATCGTTTTAAGCTCTAAACGATTCACGTTGATTGACGATATGTTTGTCCTCTTAAGCTCAATCTAAAAACTTTCGACATGCTTACCGATACGTTAAGGTATATTAATATAACACTAAATTCTTATGGACCCCACGATCTCAGCATATCCCCTCATCATGCAATACACTGACTCAAGTAATGCCTTTAAACTTTTATCAACTGTGATATGTGCGAAAACAACGCAGAATGTTTAAACATTAACAATCAGGTCGATACTTCCGTATACGCAGAGAAAGTCCAATGTTTAAACAAAATAAGAAAAATAAAACAAGTTGAAGTTGTTTAGGCTTTAACCACCATGTCGATACTCCCGTATACGCAGAGGTGATCCAAAGCTTAAACGAAACACCAAAGAAAATAAAGCAGAACGTTTAGGCAACAACATCCAGGTCGATACTCACGTATACGCAGAGGATGTCCGATGCTTAAACAAAATAAAGAAATAAAACAAGTTTAAATCTTTGCAAAATGAAATGCACAATCACAGCGACTTTTTAGCAAAGTTGTGAAAGTTCACAGACTTAACCAGTTTTATGTCTTTCGACAATCAGCGATTACTGAGTAGGCACATAATCAAGAAGGACAAAACTAAGTACTATGCTTTTGATCATGTTTTCCACTAGAACTAGGCTTTCTCTTTATGTTTGTATCGTTATCGCAAATCTACTAGTCTAGCTGAGCCTATCGTCACATCTTTAGTGAGACCGTTTATCACATTTGACATTTCATTTCTTTAGCATGCTGTGATAGTCCACTGATTTTCTATCATTTCCTCTTGTTTCAGCAAAACTGATTTTTAAAATTTTCAATGTTTTTGACGTTATCAAATTTTCTAATTTTTTTTAAAAATTTTACTCCCCCTAAAATCAAAATATGTTTCAATTTTGATTTTCTGGGAAAATTTGAAACAAACTGTACAAACTTGACAACTTGATGAGAATCACTTCAATTCTCCATCCACCTGGCATAAACAATCAGAACTCCCCCTCACAACAAACTATTTTCCCATTATGATTTCAAAACACTTAAGTTTGTTTTAATCAAAATGGTTTTTCCGGAAAAATTAGTTTGTTTACCAATCATTTGTAGATTCGGGGTCACTTCATCACATTGTTTTCTTCATACACATGATAGATTTTACAATTTCAGTTTTAATACTCAAACATCATTTGTAGAAAATCAAGTACAACTTAATGTCCCTGATTTACCACAAGTAAGGCGAAAAATCACCAGAGTGAAATTTCTCAAGAAATGTGCCGATTCATGTTCCACTCTTACCAACCTGGGAACTCCGGCAAGTCAGGTTTTTCTATTTAAACAGATTCACCCAAGCCTGACGATCCTTGGGTGCTTTGGAATTCTTGTTCAACAATGGTGGAAAATTTGCATCATCCATTGTTAAACCTGAATTCTCATTTTTTACCTCAACTACCGGCTCTTCTGGCTTTACCGTACCAGAATCATTGCCTGCACATGGCTTGTCTGACTTTGATCTGTTAGATTCATCGCCTGAAGGTGGCTTGTCTGACTTTGATACGTCAGATTCATCGCCGACCATTTTCTTCTTTTTCTTATCTTCTTTCGTCCTCAGATTTGTATCCGATGAATTTGTCTTGCTTGACTTTGCCATCGAGGAAGTTGATTCATCAGAACTCTTATTTTTACCAACAGATGAACCCGAGGACAAGATCTTCTCGAGATACTCTCTCGCCTTCTTTCTCTTCTTCCTCAGTCTGTCTTTCTGCCCCTGAGAAAATTTCACTTTCGTTTCTTGAACTTTAGGTTCTTGAACTTTCTGTTCTTTGGGCTTGACATTGACTGATTTCTTTGCCATCTTCTGAGAATTAACCCTCAATCTTTCATTTGATCTCCTTGGGCAATCTCTGGCAATGTGACCTCTGATGTTGCAGTTAAAGCATCTTTTCGTCTCATAACTCCAACCTTGGCAGTTAACAGCAATGTGTCCTTGATAACCACATCGGTAACACACTCTGTTATCGTACAAATCACCATTCTCAGTCCAAACATTCAGATCATAGCACTGTTTGGCTTGGTGATAATCCTTGCTCCTCTTGTTTGCTGGATTTGACTTTTGAGCACTGTGGTCCGACCTGCACCACTTATTGCCAACAATTTTTGAATTTTCAATTTTTACTTTTTGTAATTTTTGATTGCGATTGAATGATTGATCTGATGAACTTTTATTTTCTTTTTGAACATTTTTCAAAATTTTCTCTTTTTGTTTTTGTTCCACTTTCTTCTTCAAAGGTTTTTGCTTAGAGCATTCTCCCTTTTCAGTTGATCGTGGAACAGTTTCTTGAAACTTTTCTTTTAATTTCAAAAACAATTTTTGTTTTTCAATATTTTCATTTTCATCATCAGATTTCTCATCACAATCTTCAACTTTGACATTGTCAAAGTTTGTGACATTGTCACTTATTGGAACTAAATTGATCGGTTTTGGACAGGGAAAATTCAAACTATCTAATGAAGTCACAAAACCTTTCAAATTCTTTTCAAGTTCATCAATCTTGTTTCTTGAATTCTCAGCTTCGTTTTCAAGCTGAGATATTCTTTCAAGATGAGACTTGATTGATTTTTCATTTTCATTCTTCATGTTTCCAAGAACAGATTTTTCATTTTCTAAAACTTTTAGCTGTTCTTGAAATTTTGTTTCATTTGCTTTCAAATTCTTGTTTTCCAGCTTTACCCAGAAATCTTCATTTTCTGAAGATTTCTTTTTGCTTTCAAAGTCTTTTTCTTTCTCTCTCACAACCTTGTTTTCAGATGTCAAACTGTTCAAATTACTTAACAGTTTGTCATTTTCCGTTTTCAGCTTTTCACAATTTCCCTGTAAATCCAGAATCTGTTTTACATCAGTTTGCTTCTCATCTTTCAACTTCTTGACTTCCGATTTCAAACTTTCCGCATCCTTCAAGAGTTTGTCATTGTTAGTCTTAAAGTTGTCACATTTGGAGCACACTGTTTCAGAACTTGAAGATTCATTCTTCACAGATTCTTCATTCTTTGACATTTCTTTTATCTCTGTCTTGTATGTTCCTGCACAAACAATTTTAACAAAATCAAGAGGTTTTAAATTTTCATCAATATAACATCCTCTCTTATAATCATACTTCATGTTTTGTTTTGCAGCAAAACACATACAAATTCTTTTATTTATCTCATCAATCACATTTAAGCTCATATCCATCAAATTATTTTCCAAAACTTTAAACAATTCTTTCCGTTTCTTTCCACTTTCAAATTCATGAGTTTTAAGTATGCTGATGAATCTTTTTAGCTGTAATTTTGAAAAATTTGAATCCTTTCTTAAATTTTTCAAAAATTCACTCCATTCAAATGGTAAAGCATCTGCAAACTTTTCTATCTTTTCGATATCTGATAGAAATATCTCATGATCTTTTAAGTAGCCAAGTAAGACTCCATATCGGTTTTCTAGATCTTCCAAAGTTTCGTTTTTCAAACATACAAAATATCTAAACCTTTTGATCCAAACGTCCCTTTTCACATTTCTATAGCTCTCATCTATAAATCCTCGATTCCAATTGTTAAAATGTTCAAAGTAATAGTTTTCTTGTTCATCAAAGACCATTGCCATCTTTCTAAACAATCCCAACAAATCTTTATTGTTCACAAAAGCGAAACAAGTAGTGTCCAAATGAGCGAAACCAGTTAAGTCCAAATGAGCGGAACTAATCAAGTTCACAAGAGCGAAACTAGTCAAGTCCTCAAGAGCGAAACACCTGTAATGTTCACAAAAGCGGATCCAACTGATTGTTACAATGAGCGAACCACAAGAGCGGACCTCAACTATATGTAATTACAAGCGGACCTCTTGAGCGAACCTACAACAAATATGTTCCTAAAAGCGAACCTCTAGAGCGAACCCTCAACAATCAAGTCCCTATGAGCGGACCTCTAGAGCGGAACTACAACAAACCTGATCTTATAAGCGGACCTAAAAAGCGAACCTCTATAGTGACATAAAAGCGGAACCTATTCACGAGCAGTTTTAGGTCATTTTTAGTCCGTATTTTGGTCCAAAACTTTCCAGGGTTTGTTAATGACTTATAATACACAATTTGTGAAATTTTTAGCTGATTTTGACCGTTAAAACTTGATCTGATGATGAAAGAAGGTGTAGAAATCAGAATTTTTGAGCGAAAACGAACTAAACAGTAAGAACTCTTCCTCCTGAGCTCTGATACCACTTGTAGGAACGTTATACGACCTAATGAGTCGATCAGAAGATTGCTCAGACTGAATCAGAGGCGGAATTCATTGATTCAGTCTTTGTTTAGCTTGATTTCACTAATTTGTCTCAGTTTATTGCACTTTATAACAGGTTACAAGCTCTGGAGATGATTTGGCAGGGCTTCGCCGTACCATACAAGACCACACACACAACTACTCTCTAGTTCCGCTCATGTGTGCCTATTTATAGGCCTGATGGGTTTGCTTATATGTACATGACCATATGAGCGGACCTATCATGATGACATATGAGCGGACCTATATGGATGACACATAAGCGGACCTACTATCTTGACATATAAGCGGACCTATCTAACTCATGTGTTTCTTGATTTTCTTTCACTGTACAATCATCCCTAACCCAAGACTCGAACTAAGATGTAGTCGACAGATAACTGCACCAACACCATGGTTATAAATCTTTGGGTTTTGATACCCTAATCAACACCTATTCGACAGAAATCGCTTAACTAGTCGATTAACCGAAAAACAATGAAATAAAGCTTGATTGATCTAAGTTCTAGCATATTTGGATTGTACTTGATGTGTAGGTACTAATTATAGCCCACACATACTTCGGGACTCACAAGAAACGCTCGGAATCGAAGGAATCGCTAGGTATATGACCCGAAACTTGAATCTAGACTTGGCATAATATTGTTCGGACTATAACTTGGTCCGTGATACTTGGATTGAGCTGAAATTTGGTGTGGTGATGAAGGGTAGTGTCAGGAAGGTCCACGTAATATTTTAGAATTTTTGGAATGTTCTACGATTTTTGTTGAATTTTTTACTGTTTTACAAAAAGAATTCTGAAAAGAATATCAAACGGATGCAATAAATCACCAAAGTTAACAGAGACACTAAGGAACATATGAGGAATGTTCTAGGAAAATTCGGAATCCATTGATAGCCGAAAACACACCGAAACAAAATCGGAAAAATTTTAAATTTTTGGAGATGTTTCTAGAAACATAAGGGATGTCCAAGAATGTTTTTGGGAATTTTTGGACCACTGATGGTAATTAATGTTAATTATGGGGTTAAATATGGTTTTATAAATAATTTATTTAGACAAATAAAATGCCAAAATAAATTCCCAGAAAATTTTCCCATATTCTACAGATTTTTACTGAGTTATATAAACATTTTCAGAATTTTATTCAAATTATAGAAAAAATGGGAATTTTTGGGATTAAAGATGGGTTATTTTAAATCAATTTCGGCAGTTTACCGTTTAACGAACCTGCCGGAACTGGGAACTGACCCAACCCGAGAAATACTATAATTGGAACACGGGAAATATTCTGGAAGATTCCAGGGTGGAGTGGACACGTGGGGTGTGTCCAATACCAGTTCGGGAAAATTCCCGACGGTGGAAACAGAAACTCAAAATTGGGCAACCTGGACTCCCCAAACACCCAAACTCCCTTAATGAAAAATTAATCATTCTTAAATAACAACGTGTTGGCACTAGTGGTATTCCCGTACCGTTATCCGAACACTTTAAACTACTGACATTGACTGGCACGCGAACCGGTGCCCGGAAGCCAAACTGAAAACTAATACTACCCTGAACTCCATCACCATACCCGTGTCCTATAGACTCAATCCGGGGTGAAAACTCCTGACCAAATCCAAGTTATAACCATTACCGACTTAGATATTGATTTGAGTCCTTACTTGCATGTGTGCTATTAAAGCTGATTTCGTTGATTAAACACTCTTTAGCCGAGACTACTATTTGCACTGTGAGTTTCACTCCCCCACTTTTAATCTGTTTTATTGTTTCCTGGGGTGAATTGCATGTTACAAACTGTGTTAATTCCTCAAACTATATGATGTGACTTATCTAACACACGATATTAGCCCCGATACAAGTGATTAACGTAAGCCGTGGGCAGTGGATAGTACTATTGGTCTGACAAACCCAGTTGCCGCCGGACAGGTGTGGCTGGCAGCCAGGCAAATGCACGCGTCCTAACCAGGTTATGTTGTTAGACATAGCTACCCGAGGGCATTAAGCTACATGTGATGCAGGTGGTATGATTAAGTGTCTGTGTGACACAGTATGATTAAAACAATCTAGGTTTCACTTGTGACACTCGTGTAATTCCATCTATAAGCCGTGATATGTGCAATTAAACATGTTGATACATTTTGAAACGAAACAACCAAACCAGTGGAACTCACCAGCAGCGTTTAGCTGACCCTTTTTAAAACTAACATGCATTTCAGGTAACTTGAGACTGATGTGATCCGTGTATGTTGTTCAAGACGTGTTTATTGGAAAATATTGAGATAGATGCATGCGACTTAGAAGACTTATGTGGTTCATGGAAACACGCAGTTGTAACATACATGTAGTATGTAATCAACATTTTGTAATTAATAAAATGTAGTGTCTTTATAAACAATGTGCATGTACCAGAGGTGTCTGTTGCATCCCACGTTTTTTCTTCCGCTGCAAATCGTGGTGTGACACTAAATCTCCCAATCTAAATCTATCCTATTCGATTCCACCCTAAATCTCCTAAGTCTGCTTTTAATTTTAAGTTATATTAAACCCTAATTCAATTCTAAGCGATGGAAGATTCGGATTGTTTAATAGCAATTGAAGATTCGTATTACCAACAACTTTCATTATTGACATGAGGTGAAAGTGTATGATTTTGGATATATTTTTAAGCACTTTTCACTCGTTTATCAAGATTTAAATTAATAAAACACGATAGAACACTATTACTCTCTACAACACGCTAGGGTAAGTGCACTCATCGTTGGCGTGGTATAGTGATGGTAAGATACCGAGGTCGTCCAAGGATAAAGAGCTTTTAATACCGAAATATCGTCAACGTCTAATCTAACCAAATTTTGAGAAAATATTTTTAATGAGTAAATTGCCATTTTAGTCCCTGAGGTTTGTCCAAATTTGCCATTTTAGTCCAAATAGTTTTTTTCTCCTCTAGGTCCCTGACTTTCCCTTTTGTTGCCATTTTTATCACATTGCCTAACTCTGTCCAAAAACCCCATTTTTAACTAGGGGTATTTTTGAGATTTTCAATTTAAATCTTTCAAATTGCCATTTTGATCCATTCTTTTTTTATATTAAAAAAATAAAAAAAAACATCTAATTTACTCCTTATAACAAGAACCCAACATTTCATCCAGATCTCCCAACCTCTTCATCTTCATAAAGTCTTCATCTTCATCATCAAATCTCCCCACAACCAACACCATCACTGCCGCCCCTTTTTCACCCCACAACCACCACCCCGTTGCCCCTTCTTCACCCCACAACTCGGGAATGTTAGATTGCCCAAAACTGCAGGACATTTAACAATCTCCTTCACAATCATCCTCCAATTTCGACTAACCGCATCACAACAAACCACACTCTTTCTAGCAGGCCAATTGGATTCCGAAGCCTCGATCCGCATTAATATATATGTTAACAACTCCTGAGGCATGCTAGCCCAACACCTCAACTTCAAATCATCATCAGTTTCTAAAGAACTATCATCCACGATCCACCATGACTTCAACTTCGATCCTAACCCTTTCGATGAAATATTCCTGAATTCTTCCTTTATTTCCTGAATCATAGTTTTGAAAGACATCTGTAGCTTCAATTTTAATCACACAACAAACGGTTGACCTTCTTAATTGACCACATATGTCACACCCCCAAAATACCACATGCGGAAACCCCCGCGAGGCGTGTGACGTACCAGGATCTAGCCACCAATTACATTGAACTCATAGGTATATTTAAATAAAGCTTTCATTTATTAAAATTAAGTGTTACACGTTACAATTAATTCACAGTATACAGCGGAAGCATAATTCATTCAGTAAGAGTTTATAAACCACATGTAAAAACCATTAGCCTTGTGTTGCGATCCCATGCATCTCGACCCATGACCACTCCAGCCTCCCAGACAGCAAGTTCCAACGATACGCACCTAAAGGCCTGCAAGGCATGTAACAACGAATCAACAACAAAGTGGAGCGAGTTCACAGTTGGTTGTGTAGTTTAAAGTTGATTCAAAAACCATATGTTCATTCGAAACCCAATAGTTAATCAATTCCTTGTTTCCCAAACCATAACCAGTAGGGGCTACCCCATGTTGTGAACCACTAGACTAGTTATATGCATTGGCGTCCTTCCCAACCGAGGACGGAGGTACGTATTCTACCCATCCGAGAATACGCAGGTTAAATGTAGTCGTCCTTCCCAATCCGAGGACGGAGGTACGTATTCTTCCCAATCCGAGAATACGCAAGTTTAGTGTAGGCGCCCTTCCCAATCCGAGGACGGAGGTACGTATTCTTCCCAATGCGAGAATACGCAGGTTTAATGTAGTCTATTAGTGGTGAATATACAGGTTTCATCTTAGCTTCTTAATCCCATTCCCAACCCACCGGGAATCCCATGCCTTAAGAGTGTGAACTCACCTCGGTTTGCTCGGTTTGACTCTTAAAAATAGCTAACAGTCAAGGTCGGACAATCACGTCCTAGTACGATTACCAATTAGTCCATTAGTGGTTTCAAATAGGGCACAAAGTTCCTACACGTATCTAGCACGTAGCACATTTAATCATACAATGCTAATTATCACAACATAGTTTAGCGACGATACAAGTGTCACAAAAGGTTCAAAATACCCTTCAATAAAATTCAGCAAAGTAGTGCATTTTTGGCAGTTTTCAGATTGTTATCCGGAATAGCTCGTGTACAACAAAATTCCCAAAAAATTACAGAATGTGTTAAATGATCCAAATATTATTGTGTAAAAATCTCGGGATCCAATTCATCACCAATTATTTTATAAAATTCATTTACTGGGCTGCAATCAGATTCGTCACTTTTTGACTGCTGTCCACGGAAAAATTAATTTAAAATTCATCGTAACTCCGATTGATGAAATTCCAGTTGGAGAATTACAATGACATCAGTGGCCATCTACAGTACAAATTTCATGACCTAATTCTACACAGATTTCAAGTTATGATGAAAAACATAACACAAATTTTCTGCAGTAAAAACGCAGCTTTTGCTGCTGTGAAAAACGGGACTTTAAAAATAGTAAACGGCCTCAGAAAAATACGATTTCAGCGCCATTTGAATCGTATTTCAAAATAGAACGTTATAGACTCAAGAAAATCCAAGTTTCGTTAAGTTACGACCTGGTTACAGCCGACACAAGCTGGCTGTAATATTCTGCGTAGAAGCTGTCTACATCCGGTAATTAAAAGAAACATGTTCATGATTGAGTTCACATGCTATATGATTACTAAAACACATATACCAGTACCTAACCCAATATAATCATTCAATCCTCATTAAACCCTTGTTATAAATCAACACCCCAGTACACATACATACACCTGAATTCAAGCCATGAACACCCACTTTTACACACTCCTATCATACGTATACATGAAGCCGTTTATATATGTTTAGATATATATTTATTTATACTCTCCTGATATGTAATACACAACTATTTCCATGTTTATTATGATCACACCAACAAGAAAATCAAATAAACACAGCCATGGTATCCAGTGATTTACAAGGTTATAGTTATAATTAAATACGTTACCGAATCTATGAGATGATGCGAACCACCAGGGACTCAAAACCGACAAGCTGGAAGTCTTTTGCTCTTGCTCTCCGCTGATCCGCAGTGGAAGAGAGGAAAAGAAGTCGCAGGTTGAGTTGTAGGGTTTGGGGGGTTGTATAGATTTAAAAAAAAACATGCACACACATGTAAACAAGGCTGGGTCGGTTTGGGATTTATTTGGGGGTTGGGCTGAGAATAAATGGTGGGAATTGGGCATGAGGGTTGGGCCGATTTGGGATGCACAAAACGTAAGGGAGTGGGGATGAGGGTTGTAGCAATTTGTTGTTTATATAAATGTATTATTTTTTTTCTTATTTTAAACATACAATTACTAATAAAGATTTATAATAAATCAACTAACATGGATGTAAAATATTCACGCTAAGGGTTCGGGCCTCAAAAGTTTCGAGTTACGCGAGTGGGTTAGATCGACAAGCGAGGCATGTACTTTGGTTCAAACGGTTCGGGTCGGTACAACACGGTAAGGATTTGGTTAATTTATCAAATAAAATAAGCATAAGATTTGATTTATAAAGACGAAATAGATGGGTTTTTACTTCGAAGTTACGGGTTGTCACATTATCCCCAAGTTGAAAGAAATTTCGTCCCGAAATTTAACACGCAATTGCTGAGGAAGCTAGTTTTGTTGAGCGTTTTCGTGGGGTGTCACATCATCCCCCCGTTGGTTTGGAATTTCATCCCGAAATTCCGCAGTAGCTTCAGCCTCAGTAGTGGTTTCACTTTTCTCGAACAACTGGGGATACTTGTGTTTCATTTGGTCTTCTCGTTCCCAGGTAAACTCTGGGCCACGACGGGAGTTCCAACGAACTCGAACTATGGGTATCCTAGTGCGTTTGAGAACCTTAACTTCTTGGTCCGTAATTTCTACCGGTTCCTCGACGAATCGCAGCTGATCGTCGATAGTGAGTTCCTTGAAAGGAACTATGAGGGTCTCATCTGACAGACACTTCTTCAGATTCGACACGTGGAATACGTTGTGAACACCACTGAGCTCTTCGGGCAAATTCAGTCTGTACGCCACCTTGTCGATTTTCTCAGTGATTTCGAAAGGTCTGACATAACGTGGATTAAGCTTACCACGTTTGCCAAAATGAACGACACATTTCCAAGGTGAGACTTTAAGTAGCACTCGATCCCCAACTTGGAACTCGAGCGGTTTCCTACGCTTATCAGCGTAACTTTTCTGACGGTCACGAGCTGCCGCCAATCGACTCCCGTTCCAAACAACCTTCCCAAGAGTTTCGATTACCAGTCCTGGACCAGTAATTAAGTTGTCAACCATCCCAATCTAACAAGAAGGTTGGCATTATTGTCTATGTAATACCTAAACAGAGTTGTATGGTTACCGAGATGATAACTGCCGCTGTAGTACTCAACCATAGGTAAGAGTCCTTCAAATTTGCACCAAAGCCAGTCACACACATGCTCGCAGCATGTCTTCGAGTGCCAGGAGAGTTCGTTTTCCCTGATCGTTTGCCCAACGACGATAAGCAATGCTCTGGTCCTGACGTGAGCCAAGGGTATTGTGTATTGCCTGACATAAATCATGCATAGATCAAATTCAGAGGTAACAGGAGTTGGCACCTCGTGCCTAAAAGCCGCCTCTCTCAGAGGAACATTCATAACTGTGAAGACTAGTCAGTTTTCTTGATTGCAAGAGAGTGTGCTGGTAACTTGAGTCCATCAATGATCACCCAGGTGATAATGTTTCCGTTTCGAGTTGTAAGTAGACCAGAGACAAAATCCATGGCAGTCTGTTCTCATTTCCATATATGTGTTTCTGGTTGCTAATATCCCACCTTGACTTTCCCACATGTCAAACATCGATCCCATGCGTGGCTATGTGGGCCTTCAGGCCCGGTCACCCGCGCATGGTCTTCAGGTTTCAATACATCCTATCAAAACTCCGATGAATAGGATATCGAGACCCGTGTGCTTCGCCTGCACCAGTTCCCTAAGGTTGCTGTATAGTGAGGTTCATATTCGTTCCATGAAGTAGCAAATATCGTCCGACATGCCAAAGGTTACTTCCCCATGCCCCGCATGGGTTAATCTTGAGAACTCTCTTCCTTCAGTTCTTCAGTTTGAGCAAGGCAAGTCTGATCAGGTATGTTAGAGTCAATAGCAAGCTGCAAAGCTCGTGCACGTCCAGGTTTCACGGTCATATTCATTCAAAAGTTCCATCCAGCGATGCCATCACATATTTAGCTCTCTTGAAACAAGGCTACACGGGAGGCCCTTGTGATCGGTCTAAGTGGTGCATTCGGCATCGTCCAAGTAATGCCTCCAATTTAAATCCAAAGACTATGGCTTCCACCGCAGGTCATTACTCGTGCAGTTCTTCCTGTAAGTCCACCACGTAAATCATCACTCTCTCGTGTTGCGTCTGTGTGTAATTGGGACTCTGATTCGGACCATCATGGCATACCACTAAATCACCCACACCCTCGGGTAAAGACGATGCCCAGTGCATTGCAGAGTTGGGATTCCTACTTCGTTGGTTACATGATCAAAATGCATCTCTCGAATCTAGATGTGACATTTAACAAGACTTCGCACGCAACGGCTCCTCCCACATAAGCGCTGAAATAGGATACATATGCCACCCATGGTGTTCCTTTCTCCTGGTCCTGACTCAGGACGTCATCAACAAATACGGTTGATTCATGTGATCCCTGAAGTTGCTGGTGTATTGATCAACTCAATGATCCTGGTGTACAAAGTTGAAATGGCTGCATTGCGTTCGACATGCCGTTCTAAGAGCATTCTCCTCTTGGACTTCCATCTGATAATAGTTCGTTCACTAGCCAATCCTCGAATGAAAGCTTATTCCTCGCAACTGGTCGATGGGTTGTCAATATGTGGTTGAGGCAAACGGTTCTTAACTGTCACCTTGTTGAGTTCTCGATAGTCAGTACACATACGAAAAGGCTTCTCTTCATGGGTATAGTGGGGGCTCCTTAAAGCGAAAACTCCTGTCCAACAGTTCCTGTAGTTGGTTAAACAGCTCCTGCAACCCTCCTGGTGCAAGACGGTAAAGAGTACGAGTAGTTAGAACTGCCTCTGGCGTGAGGTCAAACTGAGTTCCTACCTAACCGTTGTAGAGATGATCCTGGAAGTTCCTCAGGCAGCACATGGAGGGTAATCATGAACAACTGGTGGATCCTCGATCCCCTTTTCCTAACCTTACATCTATAACAGTTGTTAACATAGCGGGGTAATCTCTCCGTAGACACTCCTGGCTTTCATTGCTGAAATGACGCTAACCGTTGCGCCACTCTGACGTGTTAGAACAGAAAACAATCCTCCCCGAAGGAGAGGAATACACAGAATCGTCTCCTCACTGGCTACATCTATCAAGAACAACAGAAGGAAGGTCGATGTCGAACACTTGTCCCACAAGGTCGAGTTTGCATCCCAACGATCATATGAGGTTTCCATTGTCTTGCCATCAGCCGATTCCACAACAGGTTGGGTTTCAAGAAACATCAGGGTTATATAGAACAGAGATGAAGTGATTCGTTACCTAGAATGTGTATGCCACCATGTTATTACAATCCTGGCATCGCCCACGCCAATCCTAAATGCCTTTCCATGAGCATCATTTCCAGTGTTGCTGTTTTCATTACAAGGATTTCAAGTACTGTTGTTGTTCCTTTGGTCGTTGTCCTCATAACTTAACCACGGCCAATCCATGATGTAGGCACCTTTAATTCCATACTATAGGCTAGGGTTACGAATACCTTGTTGTCGCTGTGACTGCTACTCCCAATGTCGTTGCTCGAAACGAAGCCCTACGGTTCTTCACCATCCAAGTCCATATTTTCACATCCTGAGCTACGTCCTAAAGCGCTACTCACTTTGTTGGTAGTTACACATTCCACGTTGTAGTCGATTGTCATTGCTTATGTCCCGATTGATTCTTAAGAGTTGACTCCCATGAGTCGCTGACAAGGGTTAAGGATTCGATTGAAACCAATTCACTGGTGTTCGTTGCCGGTGCTGAGGTCGGCAAAGTACTACGCTCATCCTCCTATTCATCGATGTTGCAAGTTGTTTGAGTAATACACGATCTGTTACGAGGGTATTGCAGAAGTGATCACACTTCGGGATCTAAGATGTCAATACATGAGTTCCAGCAAACGAAGAGGAGTAAGAAAGGTATTGATCAATCATCCGACGCTGCGACATCCAACTCAGGGACGTTCGTATAAGCACCTAACATTCTACACGGTTCGCTAAGTGTTCAGATAGGTGTTCAGGTAATACTCGATAGCATCGAGATTCGAAAGGATCCATAGAGGAACGAAAATTTCATGTTCGAGTAGGGGACATTCACTGCTATGACCCCTATAGGTTTGTTATGTTTCACATCGGTCAAATAGCGGAACGGAACCCCTTTTCCACTTGCTAAGGCTCACTGGGACTCGCATGCACCCCACATTATTATTATGTGTGCACCCACAATAATATTGTGATTTGCATGCTCATCTCAGCTCCTCTTAACTCATGTCAAATGGTTCCTCGAACTCGAGTAGCAAACAAAGAGCATCACAAAGCGTAAGTCATGAAGGTTTAGGGAAATACCACCCTATCAGTCACATAACACATGCAAGTAATACATGAATTCATACTGTTGTGCTAAACGTGCAATCACATGCAATATCATATGTAAGTGTTCACTAGTTACGCAGTACCATGAGTATACGAGAGACGAACCTTGCAATCTGGAGCTGAGTGTCATGGTCGTATTCACTTTTTCAGAACTGTTCAGTTATAGTCTGGTTTTATAAAAAACTTTTTTCCCCTTTTTAAAACCAAGTTCACTATAACCAATGGCTCTGATACCAATCTGTCACACCCCCAAAATACCACATGCGGAAACCCCCGCGAGGCGTGTGACGTACCAGGATCTAGCCACCAATTACATTGAACTCATAGGTATATTTAAATAAAGCTTTCATTTATTAACATTAAGTGTTACACGTTACAATTAATTCACAGTATACAACGGAAGCATAATTCATTCGTTAAGAGTTTATAAACCACATGTAAAAACCATTAGTTTTGTGTTGCGATCCCATGCATCTCGACCCATGACCACTCCAGCCTCCCAGACAGCAAGTTCCAACGATATGCACCTAAAGGCCTGCAAGGTATGTAACAACGAATCAATAACAAAGTTGAGCGAGTTCACAGTTGGTTGTCTAGTTTAAAGTTGATTCAAAAACCATATGTTCATTCGAAACCCAATAGTTAATCAATTCCTTGTTTCCCAAACCATAACCAGTAGGGGCTACCCCATGTTGTGAACCACTAGACTAGTTATATACATTGGCGTCCTTCCCAACCGAGGATGGAGGTACGTATTCTACCCATCCGAGAATACGCAGGTTAAATGTAGTCGTCCTTCCCAATCCGAGGACGGAGGTACGTATTCTTCCCAATCCGAGAATACGCAGGTTTAGTGTATGCGTCCTTCCCAATCCGAGGACGGAGGTACGTATTCTTCCCAATGCGAGAATACGCAGGTTTAATGTAGTCTATTAGTGGTGAATATACAGGTTTCATCTTAGCTTCTTAATCCCATTCCCAACCCACAGGGAATCCCATGCCTTAAGAGTGTGAACTCACCTCGGTTTGCTCGGTTTGAGTCTTAAAAATAGCTAACAGTCAAGGTCGGTCAATCACGTCCTAGTACGATTACCAATTAGTCCATTAGTGGTTTCAAATAGGGCACAAAGTTTCTACACGTATCTAGCACGTAGCACATTTAATCATACAATGCTAATTATCACAACATAGTTTAGCGACGATACAAGTGTCACAAAAGGTTCAAAATACCCTTCAATAAAATTCAGCAAAATAGTGCATTTTCGGCAGTTTTCGGATTGTTATCCGGAATAGCTCGTGTACAACAAAATTCCCAAAAAATTACAGAATGTGTTAAATGATCCAAATATTATTGTGTCAAAATTTCGGGATCCAATTCATCACCAATTATTTTATAAAATTCATTTACCGGGCTGCAATCAGATTCGTCACTTTCTGACTGCAGTCCACAGAAAAATTCATTTAAAATTCATCGTAAGTCCGATTGACGAAATTCCAGCTGGAGAATTACAACGACATCAATGGCCATCTACAGTACAAATTTCATGTCCTAATTCTACACAGATTTCAAGTTATGATGAAAAACATAACACAAATTTTCTGCAGTAAAAACGCAGCTTTTGCTGCTGTGAAAAACGGGCCTTTAAAAATAGTAAACGGCCTCAGAAAAATACGATTCCAGTGCCATTTGAATCGTATTTCAAAATAACACGTTATAGACTCAAGAAAATCCAAGTTTCGTCAAGTTACAACCCGGTTAATGCCGACACAAGCTGGCTGTAACATTCTGCGTAGAAGCTGTCTACATCCGGTAATTAAAAGAAACATGTTCATGATTGAGTTCACATGCTATATGATTACTAAAACACATATACCAGTACCTAACCCAATTTAATCATTCAATCCTCATTAAACCCTTGTTATAAATCAACACCCAGTACACATACATACATCTGAATTCAAGCCATGAACACCCACTTTTACACACTCCTATCATATGTATACATGAAGAAGTTTATATATGTTTAGATATATATTTATTTATACTCTCCTCATATGTAATACACAACTATTTCCATGTTTATAATGATCACATCAACAAGAAAATCAAATAAACACAGCCATGGTATCCAGTGATTTACAAGGTTATAGTTATAATTAAATACGTTACCAAATCTATGAGATGATGCGAACCACGAGGGACTCAAAACCGACAAGCTGGAAGTCTTTTGCTCTTGCTCTCCGCTGATCCACAGTGGAAGAGAGGAAAAGAAGTCGCAGGTTGAGTTGTTGGGTTTGGGGGGTTGTATAGATTTAAAAAAAAAACATGCACACACATGTAAACAAGGCTGGGTCGGTTTGGGATTTATTTGGGGGTTGGGCTGAGAATAAATGGTGGGAATTGGGCATGAGGGTTGGGCCGATTTGGGATGCACAAAACGTAAGGGAGTGGGGATGAGGGTTGTAGCAATTTGTTGTTTATATAAATGTATTTTTTTTCTTATTTTAAACATATAATTACTAATAAAGATTTATAATAAATCAACTAACATGGATGTAAAATATTCACGCTAAGGGTTCGGGCCTCAAAAGTTTCGAGTTACGCGAGTGGGTTAGATCGACAAGCGAGGCATGTACTTTGGTTCAAACGGTTCGGGTCGGTACAACACGGTAAGGATTTGGTTAATTCATCAAATAAAATAAGCATAAGATTTGATTTATAAAGACGAAATAGATGGGTTTTTACCTTGAAGTTACGGGTTGTCACATCATCCCCAAGTTGAAAGAAATTTCGTCCCGAAATTTAACACGCAATTGCTGAGGAAGCTAGTTTTGTTGAGCGTTTTCGTGGGGTGTCACAACAAAAACACATATTTTCAACAAACTCAGGCCTCAAAAAAGAAGATTGATCTAGTTCACATGATATTATGATAAATCATACATGTAGAAAAATAAAACAAAACATCAGCACCGGTATAAATCGTAGAACATATTGAGAAATAAATGATTGTGGGGTGAAGAAAGGGAGGCAGTGATGGTGGTCGTTGTGGGAGATTTGATGATGAAGATGAAGATTTTATGAAGATGAAGAGGTTGTGAAGGGGTATTGTCCCAAAAACCTCGCGTAGGCATGGTAGGCCATACAAGAACGTCATCACAATAAACATCTTCAAACAGAACCCTGCGCGGCTGCGCACCGGTTCTAAACAAAACAGAAAGCAGCCTTCAATAAATGTGCGCCAGAGAAAGGTCAGAACCAAAGATCAACTAACACCCCTGCGCGAGCTCGCGCAAAGGTAAAGTTAAGCTTAAAGTTGAGAACCTAAACATCTCCGCGCGCCAGGAACCAAGACTTAAGCAAAGACATTCCCTTTCTGTTGTAACAGAATTAACACGTGGCAAGAAAATGAAGGGTTACAACTGTAAATCTTCTAGAAAACTTCATCGTGCACAGCCATTCAGTTACAACAGAATGGTGATATGACATCATCCTGGACGCCCATCTCAATCACAATGATGGCACTAAATTGGAGAAGGATCCACTTAAAACCACTTTCCACGTGGCATTCCCCTAGCCATTGATCACGTTCACGATCCGTGTGCCTAAACGGACGTTAATAATCAACGGAAAAGGCAATAACTGCTTACGGAAAATGCTTTCCGTTATTATCTCCGTCAACAGACTTTCCCGCCCAAATCCAGCTATAAATAAGACGGGTCAGGTATGATTTCTTAAGTTAGATTCACTTCACTTTCAGTACTTCTTCTTCTTCATTGAGATCTGTACTTATTCTCAAACCGGAGGGTGGTCACGGAGAGAACCCCCATTCTCCCCGTGGCGAGTCTAACGGCTGTCTGTTTTGCAGATATCGTCGGAGAAGAAACTTAGTCCATCCCTGAATCAGACGCGAGGACCAACCCCTTTTATGCAGAACTAAACCCCTGGCCCGATTGATTCCGGTCATTCGAACCACTGTTTCTTCATTGGCACCCACCGATTCTTCAATTTCCATTTCTCATCTTCTCGTTTTGATTCATTCCTTTCAATCTCTGTTTTCCATGGCAGAGACTCCGTCACATCACCCATCAGGTCCTCGATCTGAAAACAGGGGTAATTCAACCCATGTTACCCAAATCGACGGAATCATGGGAAGAACAGTTATTAAGAGCAAAATTCATCATGGGGTACACAACCCTGTTGCCTTAGAAATGCAATCTAAAACTCAGAGTAACCCAGATCTACTTTCGGAAGAAACCCCAGATTATTGGTTCACCAAATTCCAAAATACCATTAACGAGATTTTCACACCAGAATATATCACCCCGATGCAAATGGAGAATATATCAAGAGGATCTCATGATGACTCCACAATCCCACCAACTAAAATAATAGAGGTATTCCCTTAAGAAAATACCAGATCCGACTCCCCCCGTGTTAGATCTGGTTACCAGGAGTCCCTGGCAGAATACACGCTTCAAAAGGAATTTGAGAATACAATGTTGGACCTACGGTCATCACATCAGTGGGACATCCAACTCAGTAACAAAGAATATCTGGAAACAATCAGATATATGAAACAAAATATGGAAGATAACAACCATCAAAAGGTCAGTACGGAACAAACATACATGGTGCAAGGAGGACCCTCACAAAAGTCACACAAACGGAGCCACAGTCAGTATTGGCGAGAACAACAAGTGGTCTTCCCCGTCGTCCCAAGTGGTCCTCAAGAAGAACGACCGGTAATCATAACTGGTATTTTCGGTCATTATCGTATTGATTATATGTTCATTGATCCGGGTAGTTCCATGGATATAATTTACGAGCAATGCTTTAAACAATTAGACCCAGAGGACAAGGCGCGCTTGAAACCAGTCGATTTTCCTTTAACTGGTTTCTGCAACGAAACTGTCTTCCCGTTGGGTCAAATCGCCTTTCCTGTGACACTCTCAGACGGCGAACACTCGCGCACTGTCACAGTCAATTTTATGGTTATGCCAGCTACATCACGTCATGATGTACTGCTGGGAAGACGATCACAGAGGGAGTTCAGCATGATTACCTCCATACCACACGCCGTTTGTGGTTTTCCAACGGAAACCGGGGTAGCAATTCTATATTCCAGCAAAGAGGTGATGTATGTAGACGACGAGCCACCCGTAAAAGTTGCCAAGCCATCACCGTCAAATGAACCAGAAAAGTGGGTCCTCAACGAAGAATATCCTGAGCAAACCATTCTATTAGGGCACACCATCTCATCAGCAATCCGTGCAAAATTAAAAGAACTCCTATCTAACAATATGGATATCTTCACATGGTCCCCAGTGGACATGACCGGAGTACCAAGAGAGATAACACATCACTGCTTAAATATCCGACCTTTCGCAGAACCAGTCACGCAAGGAAAGCGCAGTCTTAGTACAGAAAAAGTTCGCGCAATGAACGAACAAGTAGCCGAGTTACTTCAAGCCGGGATTCGGCGTGAAGTACAATATCAAACCTGGGTAGCTAATCCAGTAATGGTGCCGAAGCACAACGGCGGGTGGCGCATGTGTGTTGACTTCAAAGATCTTAAAAAAGCCTGCCCAAAAGACTGCTACGTCCTCCCAGAGATAGACAAGAAGGTGGATTCCTTAGCATCCTTCCACTGGAAATGCTTCTTAGATTGCTATAAAGGATATCATCAAGTACAAATGAAGGAAGAGGATGAAGACAAAACGTCCTTTCGCACAGACAAAGGTATTTTTTGCTACATAAAAATGCCTTTCGGCCTCTGCAACGTGGGATCCACGTACCAACGTCTGATGGATAGAGTCTTCGGAGACGATATTGGCGTAACAGTAGAAGTTTACATGGATGACCTCGTTATCATGAGTCGGGAAGAAGAATCTATGCTAGCAAACATTCAGTGCACATTCGACTCCCTGCGCATGGTCAACCTAAAGCTAAATCCGGTGAAATGTTCATTCGGAATGGAAGAAGGCAAATTCTTAGGGTTTATTGTAACCAAAGATGGTTTCAAGGTTAACCCAGAGAAAGTGGAAGCCATTCAACTTATGCCATCACCAGCATCCATTAAAGAGATGCAACGCCTAGCCGGTCGATGAGCAGCGCTCAACAGGTTCCTAGCAAATCATGCTGCCAAATCATACCCGTTCATCAGCACGTTATGCAACTGTGTCAAAAAGAGCCAATTTCAATGGACACCAGAAGCGGAAAAATCTTTCCAACAAATGAAAGAATGTTTGATTCAGCTACCAACCTTAACAGCTCCACGAAAAGATGAAACACTAATCCTATACATCTCTGCAGTAGAAGTAGCAGTTGGCGCAGTACTAATGGTCGAAAGGGACGGGGTTCAAACCCCGATATATAGTACATCAACAAAATGCTAACTGGTCCAGAAACGAGCTATTCTATCATTGAGAAACTTGTTCTCGCACTAGTTCATGCATCACGAAGGCTGAGGCGATACTTTTCTGGTCACGTTATCACCGTCCTTACTAACTATCATCCGAGGCAAGTCTTGTCCAAACCAGATGTCATGGGAAGATTAGCCAAATGGGCTATCGAGCTAGGTGGATACAACATCTTTTACAAACCGTGCCCCGCTATCAAGGGACAAGTCCTAGCAGACTTTGTCACCGAAGTTCCTGTCGACAAAATCCAGGAATGCGAAGCCATACAAAATCCTACCCCAGTCTTCGACGACAGGGTTTGGACCTTACACACAGATGGCGCTTCAAACGATGACGGCGCTGGAGTAGGTCTTTGACTGGTTAGCCCCGATAACTACGAACTTACATATTCCATCCGCCTAGATTTCAAGAGTAATAACAACGAAGCAGAGTACGACGCGTTCCTCACAGGTCTCCGCTTAGCACTCAAAATGGGAGCGAAAAATCTTGAAGCACGTGTCGATTCCAATTTAGTAGCAGAGCAAGTCAATGGTCATTATGATGCGAAAGATGAAGCAATGGCCTTATACCTCGAACAGGAAAGAATTTTGATCAACCAGTTTCAGACTTTCAAAATAATCGACATCAACAGAAGCGAGAACAAGTATATGGATGCGCTAAGCAAGTTAGCTGCTACAAGCTTCAAGCACCTCGCAAAAGAAGTCTGCATCGAGGTTCTCTCAAATCCATCCGTTCCGCTAAATCAAGTAAACATAATAGAAATCAGGAACCCCTCATGGATGTCCCTAATCATTATGTATTTGCAACATGGAACCCTCCGAGAGGGGAAAGCAGAAGCTAGAAAAATTCAACACAAGGCGTTAAACTACGAGATGGCATATGGTATTTTGTATCGCAAATCATACATGGGTCCTCTCTCAAGATGCTTAGATAAGCACGACGCGCAGTATCTAGTCCGAGAAATTCATGAAGGACTATGTGGAATCCACGCGGACCCGCGCATGGTAGTCGCAAAAATCATAAGTGCGGGATATTACTGGCTAGGCATGCATGTAGACGCCGTAGAACTCTTGCGCAAGTGCACGCCATGTCAAAGTCATGCTCCAAAGACACTCCGCCCAAAGAACCCTCTGGTCCCAGTAACGGCAGCATGGCCTTTTCAGCAATGGGGCATCGACCTCGTAGGTCCTTTCCCTGATGCGCTCGGCGCTGTAAAATTTACAGTAGTAGCAGAGGACTACTTTACTAAATGGGTAGAAGCGAAGGTCCTCGCATCAACTACCGCCATGGTAATCCAAAAATTCATCTGGGAGCACATCATATGCCGCTTCGGATTACCATTACGCATCATTACGGACAACGGTACCAATTTCGCATCAGAAGATCTGCAAAAAATGGTTGAAAGAGATGAACATTGAACATAGTTTCGCCTCCGTGGCGCACCCGCAGGCGAACGGGCAAGTCGAAAGTGTTAATAAGCAGACCGTGGACGACATAAAAGCAAGACTGGGTACTACAAGAAGGGGGTGGGTAGACGAACACCCAAGCATTTTATGGGCTCACCGCACTATGCCAAAAACCTGTACAGGGCAGACATCGTTCAGCCTTGTTTATGGTTTGGAGGCAGTAATCCCAGCGGAGATTGGCCTCCCATCACCACGAATGCTAGCTATGAAAAAGCAAAACAACGAGATTGAGTGCAGACTTGACTTGGATCTCCTTGAAGAGAGGCGGGAAAACGCAGCCATCAACGAAGCCAGGTATAAATCAAAGTTAGAAAAATATTATAATGCTCAAGTGCGCATATGCACTTTTGTACCAGGAGACTTCTTTCTACGAGATATCATTAACAAAGGCCAGGGAAACTCGCGCCCAAATGGGAAGGACCATACATCATTAACAAAGTCCTAGGAAAGGGCACGTATACCCTAAAACGGCTTGATGGAATGGATGTTCCACGCACTTGGAACGCGCAACAGGTGCGCAGGTGTTATATGTAGCTAACCCATCCGAACTCACACAATCTACAACACTAACACAATACAACAGTCAGCGCTTGTGTATACACCATAATTATCATATTTATCTACTTTGTATCTATTGGCCCCTGCGCCTTATCCAAATCAATTCAAAATTTTACTTTTGTTATGATTCTTGTGTTTATTACAAAATGCATGTAATTTCTTTTGGTAAGCGCAAAACACTATGGTAGCACATTACAAGTCTCATGAACGGTCCGCGGATACATACTCTGCGCAAGGTCCAGCCCTACGTTCACACATGAGCTTGGTACCATCTTTATTAGCCTTACCCAAACAAAGCAATTATACTCATGCAAGACATTGTAATTCAAACATATCATATATAAGCTACTTGTGCAGTAAGCACATTAACAAAGTATACGTGCACATCAGTGCATCAGCAAAATTTACAAAACGGGACACATCCCAAACTTACAGTTAATAAGTTATAATAAACTACACATCGGGGAACATGGCCAACACTTCTGCAGGAGTGTGCAACGACTCCCCATACCACTCTAAAGGATGAGGATCAACAATCCAGTCGTTATCATGTTCCTCACCGTCCACAGCAGACGCCCTCATCTGAGCTCTGGCCGGATTCACACAATGATGATACCGTTGACGCCGTTTGTACACTATCTTACATCTACCCTTCTGGTCAGACGGAAAAACTCGCACTAAGGCATCTGCTGACAGTAACTTAGCACCTGCACCACCATCAATCCCAGTAATGGAACGAACATCATTGCTACCTGGCAACTGCATACACGGCACAGTATCAACAAACGTTCCCTCTCTGAAAGCTTTATCCGACACTTGACCCCCAAGACAGACCATGCCATCAGCAGCGTCCAAAGTCTTCAAGATTTCCGAAACTCTCCATAAATGGTATTTGCGACTCATGTTTATATTTACTAAATCGGGAAAAAAGAACTGATATATATATAAAGGATAAACGAGCTGACGTAGGCGTAATTAAACGCGGTGTAAGAAATCATAATGATTAACGTCAAATCGCCACCTTTTGAAGCGGCGACGTTACAGTAATCATGGATTTCATTAAATAAATCTCTGACAGCATCAAACGTCTACACACATTCCTACAAGCTACATTTTCAATAAGAAGATGATCAGTCAAAGACCTATTCGTCTTCTAGTATACGACACCCGAGGTCCACGTCATGTCGACGACCAAATCAACACACGTTGACAAACGTTCGTTATAGCACACTGAACATTTCAAAACAAACATGAAAAAATCTTCTACAAGAAGATTTTCCATATTTCGCGCCAAAACTTCATAAGGCAAAAAGCGCACACCCCATTTTCATATAAGTCCAGTGCTCCACTTACATGCATAAGAGCAACACTGGACTGGGGGGACTTGAAGGGGTATGGTCCCAAAAACCTCGCGCAGGCATGGTAGGCCATACCACAACCTCATCACAATAAACATCTTCAAACAGAACCCTACGAGGCTGCGCACCGGTTCTGAACAAAACAGAAAGAAACCTTCAATAAATGTGCGCCAGAGAAATGTCAGAACCAAAGATCAACTAACATCCCTGCGCGAGCTCGCGCAAGGGTAAAGTTAAGCTTAAAGTTCAGAACCTAAACATCTCCGCGCGCTAGGAACCAAGACTTAAGCAAAGACATTCCCTTTCTGTTGTAACAGAATTAACACGTGGCAAGAACATGAAGGGTTACAGCTGTAAATCTTCTAGAAAACTTCATCGTGCACAGCCATTCAGTTACAACCGAATGGTGACATGGCATCATCCTGGACGCCCATCTCAATCATGATGATGGCACTAACTTGGAGAATGATCCACTTAAAACAACTTTCCACGTGGCATTCCTCTAGCCATTGATCACGTTCACAATCCGTGTGCCTAAACGGACGTTAATAATCAATGGAAAAGGCAATAACTGCTTACGGAAAATGCTTGCCGTTATTATCTCCGTCAACAGACTTTCCCGCCCAAATACGGCTATAAATAAGATGGGCCATGTATGATTTCTTAAGTTACATTCACTTCACTCTCACTACTTCTTCTTCATTGAGATCTGTACTTATTCTTGTCACACCCTGACTTTTGCGGAAGTGTGTGCGTGTGACATGATCAATACCATTGCATTCAATTATAATAAACAGCTGTATGATTAAAATGATGTTCATCCATTCATAAATTTTAAAACATTACAAACACAATTGTTAAGTTCCAAACAACATACTTCAAGTTGAGTTTACAAACCCTTCAAAAGTAATAAGTTTCATAAAGGACTTTTAAACAAAAGACGTTTAAGACAAGACTTTGATTCGTATATCCCATCTAAGATAAGATATCCAAACCAAACCCTTCAAAAGTAGGATGATATCAAACTTGAAATTTCTCCTTGAAATCTTTGTTAACGCCGCCAGATCCAACCAGTTTCCTGAAATACATGTAATTTGAAAACATCAACAAAAGTTGAGTGAGTTCATGTGTTTTGTATGAGTTCCAAATAACCTTGTAAACATTTGAGAGAATCCTTTTGTAAACCGGTATGTAAAGCGTCCATGAACATATTATTAATGTTTTACAAGGACATTAATATGTGTGGTGCGTAGGAAGTGTTCAAACCTAGCGAATGTGTCTGGTCCATCCGGCGGGAACGACATAGTCACCACATGCGACCACACAAGGACCCATGGGTGGGGCTCGCTACACCCAGATAGATCTACCACTCATGCCCCTCGGTCTATACTAGATTAATGGCACTTAGGAGAGATACTACATCATCCACATGATCTAACAGTTCATTCCTTAGCTAGACCATACCATTGAAACATTTGAGCATTTGAACATTTGAAACATGTATTTCATCCCCGACAGTTATAAATCCGAAAACAGTTAAAAGAAAAGGGGGACATGAACTCACTAGTTTGTGTCCTGCTGTCACGTATACTCAATGGTCTTTTCCTTGTGTCGTACCACTACCTACACATGTGTTATGTTTAATTAGACGCTTAGGTCGTGTAACGACTCTTAGTCTTTTTTTTACTAAGACTTATTTTTGGAATTTGTATACTTGGAGTTATACGTTGGATATATATTATATAATTCCAAATTATATAATTATTAGTTAAAATAATTATTTTAACTTAAACTATTTTTTATTCAATTACTTGAAATATTGTCAAAAATAATATATTTTTAATTTAGTTCATTATGTATTCCTCACACAATTATTTTCCCAAGTATGGGTATACTTGTACTTGTGTATTTTCATACGTATACGGGTATTTTGCCAAGTATTGGTAGTGTATTCCGGTGTGTATTTATACGTATAAGAATACGCATTTTCTTGTATTTATTAAGTATTTTGTACTTAAATTTGTGTATAATTTTCTGGAATATTATTTTTATACAACTAAAAATCACCAAATTTATATTCTTAAAATATACATATTTTAAGAGAGTTTTTATAGAAAAATATCTATAAATTTCCCTTGGCAAAAATAAGTATACTTCCATATATTTCTCAAAAATAATATATTCTTAAGATTAAACTTAGAAAAATATATATTTTTAGTTTTCACCAAAATAATATATTTAGAAATTGTTTAAGAAAATATATATTTTCTCCACTCATAAATAATATATTTTCTATTTGACAAAATATGATATATTTTGTAATAGTTATAAAATCCATATTTTTTCGTTTCTTCGGTTTCAAAAATACCATTGGTCACATTTGTCGAATCATGAATTTATTCCCGGAATATATATATTGATAGTCCATATGTCCGATTGTCCAATATCCGGGTATTAATTATATATTTATTTTCTTGGGATTTTGGTAATATTTTTATGTTACAATTTTTAGTATTTTGGTGTGGTGTATTATTTTCAAGTCCTAACTTTAATATAACTAATACAATCAATATACAAGTAACTCATAATTTATGACATCTAAATATATATTTTCCTAAATATATACTTAGTGATTTTTATTATCAAAAATCAACCTCCAATATTTGTAATTTTTGTAATAAAAATTATGGCAAATTTTTATATGAAAACCATGAATTTTTTTTTTACTTGTTTGTTTAAAAAATATTTTTCTAAGTGTTTAATTTCTACAGAAATTTTTCCATAGTTTCCCCTTAAAAATGGAGGTTTCCATGCTTATTAGCATATCATTTTCTTTTAAAAACTCATCATCAATCATCAACAATTCACATATAACTTATCAAGAGTCAAAAATATGCATTTTCACAATATGTCATGAACTTGAAGTTTAACAAAAATGTGTAGTAATTTAACATGTTATTTAGTAAAGTCTAGTAACACTAAATCCATGGTTTTTGTTTCATAAAACTCATTTTTATGGAATTTCATTCTTTACAACTTGTAAAGTGATTTTACAAAAATTAATCTTCTTGTATTTTTCTTGTTACATACACTTTACTAGCTTTGTTTTAACCGTTAAAACATGTTTATCTTCCTTAAAAAACAACTCTATGTTAAATCTTGAAATAAACTTTAGTTTCTTGGAAATATTATTTTTGAAATCTTTTATTTTCAAGACTTATAACTTGTAGGAATAATCATCCTATACCAAAACAAGTTCATTTTCAAGTTCATGATTCACATAAAGGATGATCAACATGATTTTCTCAAGATTCATCCTTACACTTGCTAGATCATGTGTTTAATCATCATCTAACAAGCTTCATATGATGATCTACATCATAAACACAATAAATCAACAAACAAGTTTACTACACACACTTAAACATCTTTGATTTTCATGTTTTAGAGCTTTGTGTTCATGATCATCTTCATGTTTTGTTGAGATTATTTAGATTAACAAGTTACCTGATACTTTAACCACTAAAATTAGAAGTAAAAACAAGGTTAAAGGAGCTTACTACTAGCTCTAAGGCTAGGGAAGAAACAAGTATGAAGTTAATGAGAAATGTGATGGATAAAAGCTCTAAGAGAAGGTCCTTCCACTTCCAATGCTTCCAACCTTCTTAGATATGCTTAAGACACCTTAGAATCACCTTAGAATGCTTGAGAATGGAATGAAAATGATGGTGTGTGGGTGTGGTGTTTGGGCCGAGAACAATGGATGGGGAGAAGGAGGTGTTGTAGTGAATGGTTAGAATGAATAAGAATGAGGGACTTGTGGTTTATAAAAACAATCTTCCAACATGTTGTTAACCATTCGTCCTTATGCTTCATATCTAATTAGCAAACCCATTAATTTAATCAAATAAAATCCCAAGTGGGACCCTCTTTGTAACCGGCCCTAAAGTGGGGGGGGGGGGGTCTTGTTGAGTTTCAAACACTAGTTAAGTAAGTTAGTTAGATTTCAAAGGTATTAGTTAGTGTTTAATGTGTTTAGGGTTTTTTTAAGATGTTTTATGATGTTTGGTCATCATAACTAGCTTCATAACATTAAAACAATGTTTCTAGTGAAATTTTGGTGTTTCGGGTAGTGTCCGGTTGTTCGGTTGGTTACTGGTTCGTTAAGGTGCTAAATTGCGCAGTTTAATGTGCTTTATGATGTCTTTTATGACAGGTTTGGTTCCCGACACTTATCAAGGTATTCTGGACCATTAAACCATAACTCTGCATTATATTTTGATATTAAAATGCTGAATTTTGCTGTTTTCTGCAGAATTCTGCAGTTTTAGTGCACTTTCTGGCACTTAAATCATCACTCGGAAGGCAGTTTTATGATCCATACTTTCCTACATACTATTCAAGTGTAACTCTTAGTTCCGGGGCTCATTCTGTGTCTTAACATCATGTCTGTCTGAGTACCGAACTCCCGTCAGTACTTCTAGTTTATTTGATAACTGCGCTAACTTTGTTCTAGGCACTAATTGAATCACACCGTGTTGCATGTAATAATGACAAACAATCTTGCAACATGAAATGCATTTGTATGTATATAACAGTAATCAGAAAACAGTTCATCTCATTAATTCAATCATGCACAGTCATTAAAGTACAAGTTACTGTTTATTATTGTACGGAATACATGGAAAAGTGCCAGTTGTCACAATTCTCACGCCGGAGGGTGGTCACGGAGAGAACCTCATTCTCCCCGTGGCGAGTCTAACAGCTGTCTGTTTTGCAGATATTGTCGGAGAAGAAACTTACTCTAACCCTGAATCAGACGAGAGGACCAACCCCTTTTATGCAGAACTTAATGTGACAACCGTCAAAATTACAGGTATCCGTATAATTATTTAATATTAAATTTGTGCTTAATGACTGTGCTTGATTACAACTGATGAATAAACTGCTTTCTGATTTCTGTTACATACAAACATATGCATCACATTTTATACTGTCACTCCATTTATTACATACAACCTTTAGTGACAAACTTGATGCACAAAGCACAGTTAGCATAGTGAGCGGATAACTCAGAAACATGCTGACAATGCCAGCATATAGACAGACTATATATTGAGGCCCAGTATGAGCCAGGGACAAGGTACTATACTAGTAAGGAGTGTAGGAAAGTAAGGACCATAAAACTACATCACTAGGTGATAGTTTAGGTGCCGGAAAGTGCCTAAAACCCATTCAAAATGCAAAATTCTACATTTATTAATAAAATTCAGCATTTAAATATGCTAGTCACTTGCAAAAATATGGCAAAATGGTCATGTATGCTTTCCTAAGTGTCGGGAATTAAAAGGGTCACTAAAAGATACATAAAGGACACTTTACGATATCACTTAGCACTTTAACGGAACGGTATCAAACCGAACAACCGGACATTACCCGGGACACTAAAATATTACCAGCAACATTGTTTTTATTTTTCTGAGCTAGTCATGGTCCCCGAGCACTAAAACACACTACATAAGACATGGTACACACTAAACACTAGCTCTTACACTTAACCCCTAATTAATCACCACTTACCACAACATTTTACATCTTACCCCCCCTCCCCTTTGCTAGAACCGGCCCCAAGGGCCCCACCCCCACAAGATTTGAGTTAAATCTTCAAATCTTTCTCTAATCTTCTTCTTGGACTTAGTGAGATTATGTATGTACTTTTGAAGTCATAAGACCCAATGGATATTAGAACTTGAGTATTAATAACCATCATCATCCTCAACTTATCAACACACCACAACTTCATCTCTCTCTCCCTCTAAACTCTCGGCCGAAACACCCCCTTGCTCACCACCCATTTTCGGTTTTGGTTCAAGCTTTCCAAGGTCACTACAAGGTGTATCAAGGTGAATAACGAGGTGTGGAACTCACGGATCATTAAGGACCTCTCTCGTGTGCTTTTATCCACTCATTTTCTCTAGTGTTTCTTCCCTAGCTTAAAAGCTAGTAGTAAGCTTCTTTGATCCTTATTTACTCATGTTTATGGTGGTTAATAGTTATATCTTGATGAAAATATAAGAACACTAAAAGATCATAAACATAAGTCTTGAACATAAAGCTAACATGATGATGAAATAAGATGAAATCTTGATGAAATAAAGTTGTTTTGGTTATGTTGTTGATTTCTTGATGATTACTAGTAATATAATGGTTAGTCATCATATGAAGTTTGTTAAGTTATGATTAAAAACATAGCTTAACAAGTTAGGGATGATTATGTGTACATGAAATAATCATCCACTAGAGAAGACATGAACTTGAAAGTAGAATGATTTTTCTTAAAAAATAATAAACCAAGTAAACTAGTAATCTTGTAAATCCAAGTCTTGAGAATGGTTTTTCCTAAATAAACCAAGATTAAAAGATGATTTTTGAAGGGTTATGACTTTTGTTAAACCTACACTATTTTAATAACAAAATAAGTGTAGTAAGTCCTGTAAAACATGAAAATATCGTAAGCAAATATTTTTGTGGAATAAGTTCACAAGTTGTGAACATCTAAAAACCCTGAGAGTAAGATTTTAGCAAAAGTAAACGCACTTTGGAGGGTAACTAAACCCACTAAACACCCCACTAAGTTACTACGCGTATTTATGAAAAACCAAGTTCATGTTGTTATGTAAAGTGCATTGTTTTCGCACATCATAGGTGTAATATTGTTTAGTAACTTGTGGTTGATTGTTTGAATGACTTCCGAAAAGAAAATGATATGCTAATGAGCATGGACACCTCCGTTTACAAAGGAAACTCTGGCGAAATTTTCTAAAATTCCAACTCTTAGAAAATATTTTCCAAACAAGTGTTACAAGCATACTTTTAACTTTGTTTTTCAAAATAAACTTCGCCATAGGTTTTGTTACAAAGATACAAAGTATCGGAGGTTGAATTTTTACAAATAAAAGGGATAAATATATATTTAGAATATATATTTTATACTAAGACACTTGTGTGAATATTTGCATATTTTGTGAACTAGTTGTATTATTTTAGGGTAAAATAATATAACTTACAAATACCATGGAAAATCACAACTCCAAAATAATACCAAAAATCACCCGGAATAAATATTTAAGTTATACGCTTGATATTGTGAAACCAAACGCAAAGACATAACTTATGAATTATTCCAGAAAATGCTCGTACACATATATTTTGGGTAAAATATTATTTTGGAAACTAAAGAAGTGAAAATATATTATTTTTGGGAAAAATACATATATTTGGAAATACGTAATTTTTGGAAAAATAAGTTAAATATATTTTCCTAAGTGGGACTTAAAATATATTTTTCGAAACTACAAATATACATGTATAAAGACCCCCATCATTGGGAAGGAAATACGCATATAAAATACTTGAGAAGTATGGATACGAAATAGTTGCCTAACTATTATTCCAAAACCTAAAAACAAAACTTAAGTTAAAATAATTATTATTATTATTTTAACAAGAAGTTATAACTTGGAATAATGTCAAGGAATCGTAACTCAAACGTAAATACAAAGGCAAGGCACGACCCGATCGTCTAATAGACATTAGTACATTGTAGGGAGTCGTGTTTGTTGACGAGACCGGAGATTTGAGTACGATACAGGAAACGCACTACAGTGAGTTCATGTCCCCCTTTTCTCTTAACTGTTTTCAGTTTTATACTTCGGGGGTGAAATACATGTTACAATTATTACAGACACTTTTATACATGGTATGGTTTGCTTAAGGAGGGTTTACTACTTAGATCATGTGAAAGGTGGGTATAACACTTAAGGCCATTAATCCTCGTTGTTAGGACCGAGGGACATGAGTGATAGATCTATTTGGGTGTAGCGAGCCCACACCCATGAGGCCGGGGCGGCCCATAGTGGTGACTGTGTCTTACAGCCGAGGCCCGGTACAAATTTGCTAGGTTTGAGTACTTCCTGCACCGTTTCACACATACTAGTGGCTTTACAACCCATTGGTGATCTCTTTTTCCTTATTGCTACATACCAGGGACTTTCATACATACAGACATAATACAAAGGTTTATACATACTCACTTACACATGAACTCGCTCAACTTTTGTTGATTTTTCAAACTACATGTATTTCTGGAAACTAGAATGGATCTGGAAGGCAATGAAGTTTAAGCTGCGTAATAAATAAAAGATGTCATCCAAGGTAGTAGGTTTAGGAGGTGTAACCCTTACCTGGACGGGTTACATGTCTTTAAACCACGTTTTATTTAAAGTCTTTTGTTGTGTCTCATGAACACGTTGTAGACAAGTATGGTTTGTAACTTATTTTAAGTGTCGACATTTTCAAACTATGATGTTGTGGTATTTTTAAACTTAATGAATGGATGAACATCTTGTGTTTTTATCATATAGCATTGTTATGATTATTGCTATGGTATTAAGAAGTCACACCAAATAAACCCACGCTTCCGCAAAAGCTAGGGTGTGACAGCTTGGTATCAGAGCCTCGATCATAGCGAACTAGGATTCTTTCTCGAGTCTAGACTATGATCATCAGGGCTCTCACGAAAATGTTTTCAAACATTTTTTACATTGCATACACTATACGTCCAGATCCAGGGAACAAACGTTTTTACAAACAAAAAGGCACAAATACACATTTCAAAACTTATATTTATAATCCAGTCTTAGAGACTGAGGGAGGATCAGTCTTAGAGACTGGGGAAATTTGGTCTTAGAGACCAGGGATTTAGTCTTAGAGACTGGGGAAATTTGGTCTTAGAGACCAGGGATTTAGTCTTAGAGACTGGGGAAGTTGGTCTTAGAGACCAGGGAATTGGTCTTAGAGACCAGGGAGTTAGCCTGAGAGACTGGGTGGGATAGTCTGGGGAAGACTAGGATGATTACTTGCTTACATTGTTGTGACTTACATGCTTATTTGATTTCATGTTGATATATGTGCATATGTGTGGTTGTGTTACAGACACCATGCCATCATCTTCTGATACCGGAGTGTCAGACACATTGTATCCTATGGCGATTGTGTCAGACGACGAGATTGTCCCTGAGGACGAGGTCTAATCATCGGATACCACGAGTACAGACTAGGACGACTTCCAGCCTTTTGCTTTGCCGGATGTCGGAGACGATGTTCAGCTCCCTGATGGTATTCTAGTCTGTGATCTACCTCTTGCTGAGATCCCTGCTCCTGTTCCCCTTGCTGCAGATCCTGTTGAGGATCTGCCACTTGATGATGATGTCGTTGTTCCTGTCATTGAGGTTCCGGTTATGGAGGTTCCTTTGATTCTTCTGGTCTAGACTCTTTTAAGTCAGTATCATCTTCTACTCTTCATGCGCTGGGGTTACAGCGATACCCCACCGACTCAGATTCCGATATGGCCATGTCAGCCGCATCCGATCAGGACCCTGATTTTGACCTTGCTGATGACCTCGATCATGATTTTGACCTTGCTGATGACCCCGATCATGATTTTGACCTTGCTGATGACCCCGATCATGATTTTAACCTTGCTGATGACCCCGATCATGAGTTTGACCTTGCTGATGACGTCGAGCATGAGATAGACTATGCTCCTGATGAGCAGCCATTCGAGGCCCCTGTTTCTCCTCACAATTTCGACCCAGATCACGAGATTGGGCTTGGGCACGATGATCAACCCCTAGAGGCTCCTGTTGCTCCTATCGATCAACCCCCTGTTGTACCCGCTGATCTAGATATAGCCCCACCTGACCTTATCCCATCGCTAGATCATGACTCTATCTTTGCTGAGATACCTGATATTGCACCGATGTTACCTGATCCAGTCCTTGTGTTCGATGACCATGCTCCATTTTCCGCCCACATCGATCCTAGATATGCTGACACCCGCAATGGGTGGGTCGATGATGACGATTATCCCCCATATGTTAGACCAGTCACTCCCCCTCATGCACCCATCTCTGCACCGATTGATGTTACCCCTCATTTTCCCCATGTGTCAGATGTCCATCGCACCGACCTTCCTATCACTTTTCTCCAGGACATTCCTCCACCTCGTCCTAGGGAGGGATCTTCGAGACAGCAGCCTGCTTTTGTCCCGCCTGTGTCGTCAGCTGTTCTATTCATGACTCAGCTTCCTCGCACTACATCACCTTTTGCACCCACGGGCGAGCCATTCATGTGGTCTTCGCCCAATGTCATGCCTTTGTCAGACCCATACCATCCTTATCATGTTGGATATACCACAAATGACATACTTATATCCTTGCAGTTACAGCAGGATGCATTGAGCCGACGAGTCCAGGAGCTGGAGAGGACTCCGCGTCCTCCCCCTTGTCATTGCCAGTCTCCATTTGCTACACTACCAGCTCCTCTTCCACTACACCCGGATTCTGATGTCCGCTTCCTCACTCCTGAGCAGTAGATTGCTTACCTGCTGCGCGTTATCCATGCCCTCGAGGAGGATTGGGTGTATTTGCGCAGTTTGCTTTTCTTCCCTCCTCCACCTCCTCCTCCGCCATCAGCGTAGCTATATTTTTGGTGTAGTGCAGGTAGATTGTTTTGGTGAGAGAGTCGCAATTGGGCCAACATATGAAGACTTTTGGAAGACCACGTTTTTGTATATGATTTGTGTAGACTGACTTGTATTTTGGGGTGATGTAACCCTATGATCTTATTTTGATGTATGATGTACTATGAAACATGTAAAACTATATTGCGGTCATGATTAAATGAAAGCTCAATGGCAACGTTCTCACTACATGCATTGTTGAATTATTTGTTTTATATTATAACATGGGATGTTATGTGTTATGAGGTTGATGGATGTTATTACATACGCATATCACTTACTTACTATACTTACTATGACCTGACCAATATGATCTTCTTTTAGAAGATGCCTCCATGACGAGACACACGTTTGCCTACTACTGAGGCAGAATTGCAAGCAATAATTTCGCAAGCCATAGCTGATTACGAGGCCTCCCGCGCTGAGACCAGCGGGAATACCTCAAGAAACAACAACCCACCAAATGGTAATGTTAAGTCACTCGAGACACATTACACTACATTTGGACATTTCATGTGCAATTGCTAATGTTTTCTATGAATAACATTGCTTGGACAGGCTGCACCTACAAACAATTTCTAGACTGTAAACCGCTTAACTATGACGGCACTGGAGGTGCTGTGGGTTTTGTTCGATGGGCAGAAAAGACCGACTCAGTGTTGCGAATGAGTAAATGCGCACCAGAGCAGCAAGTTACCTACATTTCCGGGTTGTTTACTGATGGAGCACTCTCATGGTGGAATCTCCAAGTCCAAACCCTAGGAGAGGCTGCAGCATACACTATGACTTGGACCGAGCTGAAAGAGCTCATGCGTAAAAAGTATTACTCCATGGCCGAGATACAGAAGCTGGAAACTGAGTTCTGGAATCTTAAAATGGATGGCCCGAAGATCGCCGAGTATGTTTAGAGGTTTCATGATTTGTCCCATGTGGTACCATACATGGTTACGCCTGAATTCAAACGCGTGGAGCGTTTCATCTGGGTGTTGGCTCCTCAGATTATGAGCATGGTTACATCGTTAAAACCAAAAACAATTACTGAGGCCATCGATCTGAGCGTGTTACTAACGGATGAAGCCATCAGGCTAAACAAGTTTTCAAATGCTGATCAGAAAAAGAAGGAGACTCATGTGGAGTCATCTGGTGAGAACAAACGGAAGTTCTCCAACTTTAACAAGGGTACCAGCAGCGCTAGCAGGAAGAAGGAGGTGAACCCACCAGTTGAAGCTAAAACTGGTGCTGAAGTCAAGGGAAAGGTGTCACACCACCAAAATCCACCATGCGGAGTATCACCGCTTGGAGGCGTGACATGACCAGGATCAAGCCACCAATCATATTGAACAATATAGTAAAATAAATAAAAGTTCAACCACACAATATAATAGGTGTTCACAAACAAGTTAACGAAGTTCAATTTAAACAGCGGAAGCATAAAACGTGAAACTCAAACATAAGTAATAAGTTCATAAAGTTCAAATGTTAAGCACGGAACATAACAGTCCATATCCCACAACGACCTCCTCCTCGTGCAAGCTCCATCAGCATCTAATGACCTGTAAGGCATGTAACAATGAGTCAACAACAAAGTTGAGCGAGTTCATAGTTGGTTGTTTAGTTTTGCAAGTTTGTTTTGAAAACCGTAAGTTGTTTTGTAAACCACGAGTTAACCAGTATCTTTGTTTTTCCCAAACCATATTCATAATTAGTGGGGGCTTCCCCATGTGAACCACTAGACCGTTACCATATCGACTACTAACGAAAGTAAGCTGTGCCCTACGTCAATGTCTATCATCATTGACTGTTTGCCATAGTCCATTAGTACACGCCCGTCCGACTGGCACGGTGTGAGGTTTGTTAAACCTAATAGCGCTATTAACTAATGACCCGCTCGCCATTGGCCCGACGATTAAGTCGATATAAAAATGAGGGACTTAATGATAGAGTTTTGTCTAGTAAGTTTAAGGTTGTTGTCCTACCCAAGGAGGACGAACGTACGTATTTTACCCAAGGAGAATATGCAGGATTAATATTGGCATCCTACCCATGGAGGATGGCGGTACATATCCTACCCAAGGAGGATACGCAGGTTCCGTTTTAGTTCTTTAACCCATTCCCAACCACCGGGAATCCCATGCCTTAGAAAGAGTGTGAACTCACCTTTGGTTGCTCGGTTTAACTCTCAAAAATAGCTAACAATAGGTGTTGGTCAATCACGTCCTAGTATGATTACCACTTAGTTTATTAGTGACTTCAAATAAGCAAGAAGTTCCTACACGCATCTACCACATAACATATACTCACTTTAACAGTTCACGCCCAAATAAACTTCCCCATCTATTACCATTCAAAAGCAAGCATACGATATTGTACATAACACTTTCATTGACATATAACATGTTAGATCATCCTCAGATAACATACCCGACATTTTAGACACACAAATTACTACTTATGTCATTTCAGCTTTAACATCCAAAACTGGGCTGTTTTCAGGTATTTTAATAAAATAGTTAACCTATTCCAAAAATTCCCAACTTTTTACAGAAGATCTTAAACGATCCAAATATTATTGTGTAAAAATCTTGAGATCCAATTCATTACCCATATTTTATAAAAAATCATTTACCGGACTGCAATCAGATTCGTCACTTTCTGACTGCAGTCCACAGAAAAATTCATTTAAAATTCATCATAAGTCTGATTGATGAAATTCTAATTGAAGAATTACAACGACATTAGTGGCCATCGACAGTACAAATTTCATGACCTAATTCTTCACAGATTTCAAGTTATGACGAAAAACATAACACAAATTTTCTGCAGTAAAAACGCAGCTTCTTCTGCTTTACAAAACGGACCATTAAAAATAGAAAATGACCTCAAAAAAATATGATTCCAGTGCCATTTGAAGCATTTTTTGAAATAACACGTTATAGAGTCAAGAAAATCAGTTTTTCGATAAATATCAACCTGTTTACAGCCAACTGAAGTTGGCTGTAAATGTTTCGACAGAAGCTGTTTTCACAGGTCTCCTAATAAAACGAGTTTCCGAGTTTCGTTATCATGTTTCCGCAATTACACGAACATATTCCATCATTCATAGCAGGTTATAAGTTGTTTTATATCAGAAAGCATGCATGAACTTATAGTAATATCGCAAGCAACTCATATAAACACCATCATACGTAATTCAAGCGACTCATAAAATCATCATATCATAATACGAATCAATAACTACAGAAACCGCAGCCATGTAGTGCATGAATAATAACCAAAATAAACCAAGTCGAACTAACCGGTAGTGAGATGCGAGTGAAAGAGAGCTAGTGTGAAAGGGAGGGTAGAGACGTGAGGGGGGTACGTGCTGCCGTAGATCGCTAAGAGGGAAGGAACAAGAACACAGTTTCTTTAATGTGAGTTGGGGTTTGTGGAGTTATCGATATTTATAACCAATCAATGCTAGAATATGTATATTATCATAATAGAGTTTTGTCTAGTGGGGCAGTTAGGAGACACATATGGAGTAGTTAGAAAATAATATAGAATGATGTAGACTTATGGCTAAGATATCAATATTGCAGTAAGTTACGTATGAGATAATGATTATGATGTGTGAATGGAGAATCTCAACATAAATTATATAAATTATATATGACCATGAAAGTATGATGTGAAGAATAAAAAAAACATAGCTAAAAAAAATATACGAAACAAGAAAGTGAACGGTTAGAACATTAGAAGTACGGGTTGTCACATTATCCCCAAGTTGAAAGAAATTTCGTCCCGAAATTTAGCACGCAGTCACTGAGGAAGCTAGTTAGGTTGCGTGGTTTCCTGGTTTTCCTGGGGTGTCACATCATCCCCCCGTTGGTTTGAAATTTCGTCCCGAAATTCTGCAGTAGCTTCAGCCTCAGTAGTGGTTGCACTTTTCTTAAAAAACTGAGGATACTTGAGTTTCATTTGGTCTTCTCGTTCCCAGGTATACTCTGGGCCACGACGGGAATTCCAACAAACTCGAACAAGAGGTATTCTGGTACGCTTGAGAATCTTAATGTCTCGGTCTGTGATTTCAACTGGTTCCTCGACGAATCGCAACTGGTCGTCGATTGTGAGCTCCTTTAAGGGAACTATGAGGGTCTCATCTGACAGACACTTTTTCAGATTTGACACGTGGAATACGTTGTGAACTCCGCTGAGTTCTTCAGGTAGATTCAACTTGTAAGCGACTTTACCAATTTTCTCAATGATTTCGAACGGTCCAACATAACGCAGATTGAGTTTGCCTCGTTTGCCAAAACGAACTACACCTTTCCAAGGTGAGACTTTGAGTAGCACCCGATTCCCAACCTGGAACTCGAGTGGCTTTCTTCGCTTATCAGCATAGCTTTTCTGACGGTCATAAGCTGCCGCCATTCGTTGTCGTATCTGAGCAATCTTCTCGGTTGTGTCTACCACAAGTTCTGGGCCTGTGATTTGACTGTCACCAACTTCTGCCCAACAAAGAGGTGATCGACATTTACGTCCGTACAATGCCTCAAACGGAGCGGCCTGGATACTGGTGTGGTAGCTGTTATTATACGAAAACTCCACTAACGGGAGGTATTTTTCCCAGCCATTACCAAAGTCGATTATACATGACCTAAGCATGTCTTCAAGGGTTTGGATAGTACGTTCATATTGCCCATCCGTCTGTGGATGATATGCCGTGCTCATGTCTAATCGAGAGCCAAAGGACTTGTGCATAGCTTGCCACAATTCAGAAGTAAAACGTGAGTCACGATCAGAAATGATGGAGGTTGGCACTCCGTGCCTTGATACTACTTCCTTTAGGTAGATGTCTGCTAGAGTAGAAAACTTGTCGGTTTCGTCGATAGCCAAGAAGTGTGCAGACTTAGTAAATCGATCCACTAACACCCAAATAGTGTCATTTCCGCGTTGAGATCTAGGCAGGCCAGTAATGAAATCCATGGAAATTTGCTCCCATTTCCATGTCGGGATCTCTGGTTGTTGGAGTAGGCCTGATGGTTTCTGGTATTCGACCTTGACCCTAGCACAAGTCAAGCATTTACTGACGTAGGTTGCTATGTTGGCTTTCATACTAGGCCACCAGTATGTAGTCTTTAAGTCGTGGTACATCTTATCCGAACCAGGATGTACTGAGTAACGAGACTTGTGCGCTTCATCCATCACAAACTCGCGTAAGTTTCCGTAAAGTGGGACCCAGATGCGTTCTGTTACATAGTAGGCGTCGTCTTCCTTTTGTTCTAACCGCTTCCTCGATCCTCGTAAGGACTCAGCCCTGATGTTCTCTGCCTTCAACACTTCAACCTGAGCATCTCGTATCTGGGCAGGAAGACTGGATTGGATGGTAAGTTGTAGCGCTCGCACACGTTTAGGTATAGTATCCTTTCGACTGAGGGCGTCGGCCACCACATTGGCTTTGCCCAGATGGCACTTGATTGCACATTCGTAATCATTCAAGAGCTCGACCCATCGGCGTTGTCGCATGTTTAACTCCTTTTGCTTGAAGATATGCTCGAGACTCCTGTGATCGGTGTAAATGGTGCACTTGGTACCGTACAGGTAATGTCTCCATATCTTAAGTGCGAAAACAACTGCTCCTAATTCCAAGTCGTGCGTAGTGTAGTTCCTTTCGTGAACATTGAGTTGGCGCGATGCGTAGGCAATGACCTTGTCACGTTGCATCAACACGCAACCAAGCCCTTGGATGGAAGCGTCGCAATAAACCACAAAATCATCTGTGCCTTCAGGCAATGAGAGGATAGGCGCGCTACAAAGTCTATCTTTTAAGTGCTGAAATGCGGACTCCTGTACATCACTCCAACGATAGGTGACACCTTTCTGAGTCAGTGAAGTGAGAGGTTGCGCAATCTTTGAGAAATCCTTGATAAACCTTCTGTAATATCCTGCCAAACCCAAGAATTGGCGGATTTCTGTTGGTGTACGGGGTGCTGGCCAGTTCTTGATCGAGTCAACCTTGGATGGATCAACATGAATCCCATCCTTGTTTACCACGTGGCCTAGAAAGTGGACTTCGCGAAGCCAGAAGTCACATTTCGAAAATTTGGCATACAACTGCTCTGTTCGAAGAAGTTCCAAAATAAGCCTCAGGTGTTGCTCATGTTCTTCCTGACTCTTCGAATAGATCAGGATACCGTCGATGAAAACTGTGACAAACTTATCCAGGTAAGGTTTGCACACTCGGTTCATGAGATCCATGAAGACCGCAGGTGTATTCGTTAATACAAAAGGCATAACCAGAAACTCATAATACCCATACCGAGTCCTGAATGCTGTCTTAGAGATATCCTCGTCTCGGACTCTCAGTTGATGGTAGCCTGACCTCAGGTCAATCTTTGAGTAGCAACTCGACCCTTGCAACTGGTTGAATAAGACATCAATGCGTGGGAGAGGATAACGATTCTTCACGGTCACCTTGTTGAGTTCGCGGTAGTCAATACACATTCTGAAGGTACCGTCTTTCTTTTTCACGAATAACACTGGAGCTCCCCAAGGCGAAGAGCTAGGACGTATGAAACCCTTTTCCAAGAGTTCTTGTAGTTGCGTGGACAGTTCTTCAAGTTCTGATGGAGCTAGACGATAAGGTGCTCGAGCTATGGGCGCTGCTCCAGGAGCTAGCTCGATTTGAAATTCAACTTGACGATGAGGCGGAAGACCAGGTAATTCCTCAGGAAATACCTCAGGAAAATCACGTACAATAGGTATGTCTTCTATCTTCCTTTCTTCCGAGGATGTATCAGAAACGAGGGCTAGGATAGCAGTGTGGCCTTTTCGCAAACACTTCTGGGTCTTAAGGAAAGAGATGATGCCCACAACAGCACTACTCTTGTCGCCACTAATTACGAGGGGTTCTTTACCAGAACGAGGGATGCGGACAATCTTCTCGTTGCAAAGAATTTCCGCTTGCTAATGAGATAACCAATCCATCCCAATAACAACGTCGAAACTACCCAGAATGATAGGAATAAGATCGATGGAGAAGGTCTGACCAGCTAGGACGAGGTTACAACCCTTAACTATGTGTGTGGCTTCAAGACTTTTACCGTTTGCTAGTTCTACCATGTGTTGGGTGTTCAGAAGTGTTGGAGTGCGCTTAAGCATTTGGCTAACTTTTATGGACACATAACTAGTATCGGCACCCGAATCAAATAATACAGTAACAAGGAAGTCGTCCAGAAGAAACTTACCCATCACAACGTTGGGATCGTTCCTTGCATCACCCTGACCAATCACGAAGGCACGACCTCGGGCGCTATTGCCATTATTGTTACCCCCGTTGTTGCCTCCATTGTTGCCTCCATTGTTGTTCCCGTTTCCTTGGTTGTTGTTGTTCTGATTCTGGTTCAGCTGAGGACAGTTCCTCTTAAAGTGACCTTCAGCGCCACACTGAAAGCATCCTTTATTGCCCTGCAGTTGCTGCTGCTGGTGGTTCTGTGGAGCTTGTTGTTGTTGTTGGCGATTCTGATTTGCTGGTTGTGCGCCCCTACAATCCTTGGCTTCATGACCAAACTTGTTACACCTCAGACAACGACCCTTGTTGCACTGCCCACTATGATGTTTGTTGCATTGGTTGTACTTGGGGTGGTTTCCCTTGTATCCACCTTGCCCCTGACTACCCGAAGATTGCTGACCAGGGCTCTTGTAGTCATATGTCTTTCGCTGCTGGGACTGAGACTGAACTGAAGTAGAACCCTTGCCCAAATTTCCTTCCCACTTGCGCTTGTTATCACTGGGAGCATCAGTAGTAGTAGCGCTAATACGCTTGGGTAGCTTGTTCTGCTCAACTGCCTGATCAGTGAGACGATGAGCCAACCGGATGATTTGCTGAATGGTGCCAAGATTAGCTGAGGTCATGTGGATTTTAATTTCGGGCACCAAACCCTTAAGGTACGGCTCGATACGCTTGATAGGAGGATCCACCATGGTGGGGCACAAGATAGCTAATTCATTCGATCTCTTTGTGTATGCCTCGATTTCAGACCCCGTTATCTTCAAATTGAAAAATTCCACCTCTAGCTTGTGGATGTCGTCACGACTACAGTACTTTTCCTTGATCAAATCTTTGAAGTCATTCCATGGGGTGGCATTAGCAACCGCCAACCCTAGCAGTTGGACCTGTGCTTTCCACCAGGTTAACGCAGCACCTTCGAGTGTTCCAGTAGCAAATTTCACCCTATGATCTTCAGGGCATTCACACATCTCAAAAACAGACTCAATCTTCTCAAACCAGTGAAGAAGACCTACAGCTCCTTCTGTGCCGCTGAAAGTACTAGGTCGGCAATCCATGAACGTTTTGAACGTACATACGGGAGGCTGAGCATGTTGACCTCCTGCTGGAGCTGCTGCGAGTGCCTCAGCAACTCGTTCATTGATCAAAGCCGTCAACTGGGCTTGAGTTAGGTTGATACCACCACGTCCTCCGCGTTCGTTCATGATCTTCACAACGAAGCAACGTAAGTGAGAAAAGTGTCGCGAAAGTGCGTAAGCGTGGGACGACAGAAGAAAGTAAACACACAAGGTTCAAATAGCAGTTATCACGTTAACTAATGCACTATGTGAACTATCTAACAGACAATATAAACATAATTCATACCACCTATTGCGTCGAGTCTTGCACATGGAGCGAAGCGTCGTTGTGGATCGTTGAGCACTGTACAGGTTATAGTCTGGTTTTGTCAAAAAGCTTTCCCCTTTTTAAAACCAAGTTCACTATAACCAATGGCTCTGATACCAATCTGTCACACCACTAAAATCCACCATGCGGAGTATCACCGCTTGGAGGCGTGACATGACCAGGATCAAGCCACCAATCATATTGAACAATATAGTAAAATAAATAAAAGTTCAACTACACAATATAATAGGTGTTCACAAACAAGTTAACCAAGTTCAATTTAAACAGCGGAAGAATAAAACGTGAAACCCAAACATAAGTAATAAGTTCATAAAGTTCAAATGTTAAGCACGGAACATAACAGTCCATATCCCACAGCAACCTCCTCCTCATGCAAGCTCCATCAGCATCTAACGACCTGTAAGGCATTTAACAACGAGTTAACAACAAAGTTGAGCGAGTTCACAGTTGGTTGTTTAGTTTTGCTAGTTTGTTTTGAAAACCGTAAGTTGTTTTGTAAACCACGAGTTAACCAGTATCTTTGTTTTTCCCAAACCATATTCATAATTAGTGGGGGCTTCCCCATGTGAACCACTAGACCGTTACCATATCGACTACTAACGAAAGTAAGATGTGCCCTACGTCAATGTCTATCATCATTGACTGTTTTCCATAGTCCATTAGTACACGCCCGCCCGACTGTCACGGTGTGAGGTTTGTTAAACCTAATAGCGCTATTAACTAATGACCCGCTCGCCATTGGCCCGACGATTAAGTCGATATAAAAATGAGGGACTTAATGATAGAGTTTTGTCTAGTAAGTTTAAGGTTGTTGTCCTACCCAAGGAGGACGAACGTACGTATTTTACCCAAGGAGAATACGCAGGATTAATATTGGCATCCTACCCATGGAGGATGGCGGTACATATCCTACCCAAGGAGGATACGCAGGTTCCGTTTTAGTTCTTTAACCCATTCCCAACCACTGGGAATCCCATGCCTTAGAAAGAGTGTGAACTCACCTTTGGTTGCTCGGTTTAACTCTCAAAAATAGCTAACAATAGGTGTTGGTCAATCACGTCCTAGTATGATTACCACTTAGTTTATTAGTGACTTCAAATAAGCAAGAAGTTCCAACACGCATCTACCACATAACATATACTCACTTTAACAGTTCACGCCCATATAAACTTCCCCATCAATTACCATTCAAAAGCAAGCATACGATATTGTACATAACACTTTCATTGACATATAACATGTTAGATCATCCTCAGATAACATACCCGACATTTTAGACATGCAAATTACTACTTATGTCATTTCAGCTTTAACATCCAAAACTGGGCTGTTTTCAGGTATTTTAATAAAATAGTTAACCTGTTCCAAAAATTCCCAACTTTTTACAGAAGGTCTTAAACGATCCAAATATTATTGTGTAAAAATCTCGAGATCCAATTCATTACCCATATTTTATAAAAAATCATTTACCGGACTGCAATCAGATTCGTCACTTTCTGACTGCAGTCCACAGAAAAATTCATTTAAAATTCATCGTAAGTCTGATTGACGAAATTCTAGTTGGAGAATTACAACGACATTAGTGGCCATCTACAGTACAAATTTCATGACCTAATTCTTCACAGATTTCAAGTTATGATGAAAAACATAACACAAATTTTCTGCAGTAAAAACGCAGCTTCTGCTGCTGTACAAAACGGACCATTAAAAATAGCAAATGACCTAAAAAAAATATGATTCCAGTGCCATTTGAAGCGTTTTTCGAAATAACACGTTATAGACTCAAGAAAATCAGTTTTTCGATAAATATCGACCTGTTTACAGCCAACTGAAGTTGGGTGTAAATGTTTGGACAGAAGCTGTTTTCACATGTCTCCTAATAAAACGAGCTTTCGAGTTTGTTTATCATGTTTCCGCAATTACACGAACATATTCCATCATTCATAGCAGGTTATAAGTTGTTTTATATCAGAAAGCATGCATGAACTTATAGTAATATCACAAGCAACTCATATAAACACCATCATACGTAATTCAAGCGACTCATAAAATCATCATATCATAATACGAATCAATAACTATAGAAACCGCAGCCATGTAGTGCATGAATAATAACCAATATAAACCAAGTCGAACTAACCGGTAGTGAGATGCGAGTGAAAGAGAGCTAGTGTGAAAGGGAGGGTAGAGACGTGAGGGGGGTACATGCTGCCGTAGATCACCAAGAGGGAAGGAACAAGAACACAGTTTCTTTAATGTGAGTTGGGGTTTGTGGAGTTATCGATATTTATAACCAATCAATGCTAGAATATGTATATTATCATAATAGAGTTTTGTCTAGTGGGGCAGTTAGGAGACACATATGGAGTAGTTAGAAAATAATATAGAATGATGTAGACTTATGGCTAAGATATCAATATTGCAGTAAGTTACGTATGAGATAATGATTATGATGTGTGAATGGAGAATCTCAACATAAATTATATAAATTATATATGACCATGAAAGTATGATGCGAAGAATAAAAAAAACATAGCTAAAAAAACATATACGAAACAAGAAAGTGAACGGTTAGAACATTAGAAGTACGGGTTGTCACAAAAGGGATACATGGGCGCTTTGCCCAAATGTGACATATGCCTATACCATCACTCTGGTCAGTGCAGGTTAAGGAAATGCGAGTCTTGTGGGAAGGAGGGCAATTCGAAGAATACATGCTGTGTTGGTACTGGTGCTGGTCGTGGTAACAATGGTCAACGAGGTTTTGGTAATGGGAATGGGAACCGTCCACAAGGAAATAATAGAGGTAATGGGAACCGGGGTAATTTTGGGAACCAAGCTGGAAACCGCAATAACAATCAGGGGAATGGAAATGGTAACGGTCGAGGACCGAGATGTTTTAACTGCGGAGACATCCGGCACTTCAAGCGCGAATGCCCAAAACTCAATCAAGCTCGTGGAAGGGTATTCAACATTGGAGCAAGGGAAGCACGCCAAGACCCGAATGTTGTCACTGGTACGTTCCCTATTAATCAACGCTTTGCATCTGTACTATTTGACACTGGTGCCGACTATAGTTTTGTATCGCTAGAATTTAAGAAAATGCTTGGGTTAACTGCTAGTAAATTAGACATTCTGTACTCAATTGAACTGGCTAATGGAAAGCTAGTAGAAACAAATGAAGTCATCAGAGGATGCATAATAGAGCTGGGAGAACACGAGTTTACACTGGATCTACTGCCAGTCAAGTTGGGAAGCTTCGACGTGGTAGTAGGGATGGATTGGTTGTCAAGCAACAGAGCCAAGATTGTATGTCACGAGAAGACCATTCTCATCCCAATGGTGGATGGAGAAACAATAGTGGTACACGGGGAGAAGCGCGATACGCCTCTGAGGATCATTAGCTGTTTGAAAGCTCAAAAGTGTTTACAGAAAGGATGCGTTGCTTTCTTGGCACACATTGTGGATAAGGAAGACGCTGAGCCAAAGATAGAAGATATTCCAGTCGTGAAGGAGTATCCTGAAATCTTCCCCGAAGACTTGCCAGGATTGCCGCCACAGCGACAAGTCGAGTTTCACATTGACTTGGTTCCAGGCGTCGCGCCTGTAGCCAAGGCACCTTATCGACTTGCACCTTCTGAGATGCAAGAGTTGTCAACGCAACTCCAGGAGTTGTTACATAAGGGATTTATCAGACCAAGCTTCTCGCCTTGGGGAGCTCCAGTTTTGTTCGTTAAGAAGAAAGATGGTAGTTTTCGCATGTGTATCGACTACCGGGAGCTGAACAAGTTGACAATCAAGAATAGATATCCTCTGCCAAGGATCGATGACCTGTTCGATCAATTACAAGGTTCAAGTTTTTACTCAAAGATCGACCTTCGATCGGGATATCACCAGTTGAGGATTCAAGAAGAAAGTATTCCCAAGACTGCTTTTAGGACTCGCTATGGACATTACGAGTTCCTGGTCATGCCGTTTGGTTTGACAAACGCGCCAGCAGTATTCATGGATTTGATGAACAGAGTTTGTAAGCCGTACCTCGATAAGTTTGTGATCGTGTTTATTGATGATATTTTGATCTACTCAAAGACGAAAGAGGAACATGAGCAACACTTAAGAGCCATTCTAGAGCTACTTAAAAAGGAGAAGTTGTACGCTAAGTTCTCGAAGTGTGAGTTCTGGTTACGCGAAGTCTAGTTTCTTGGTCATGTGGTTAATGGAAATGGAATTCACGTGGATCCCACAAAGATCGAAGCAATCAAGAACTGGGAAACTCCGAAGACGCCAACCGAAATTCGACAGTTCCTAGGTTTGGCTGGTTATTATCGTAGGTTCATTGAGGATTTCTCGAAAATCGCTCAACCTTTGACCACTCTCACACAGAAAGACAAGAAGTATGATTGGGGAGACAAGCAAGAAGAAGCATTTTAGTTGTTGAAAAACAAGCTTTGTGACGCACCAATCTTATCTCTACCCGAAGGCACGGATGACTTCATGGTATATTGCGACGCCTCGCGTCAGGGTTTAGGCAGTGTGCTAATGCAGTGTCAGAAGGTTATAGCATATGCTTCTCGCCAGTTGAAGGTCCACGAGAAAAATTACACCACGCATGATTTGGAATTGGGCGCGGTGGTGTTTGCATTGAAAATCTGGCGACATTACTTATACGGCACGCGATGTACAATCTATACTGATCACAAGAGCCTGCAGCACATATTTAATCAAAAAGAGCTTAACATGAGACAAAGACGCTGGGTTGAACTGCTGACTGATTATGATTGTGAGATAAAGTATCACCCAGGGAAGGCGAATGTGGTCGCCGACGCCCTAAGTCGAAAGGAAAGGATCAAGCCCATAAGGGTTAGGGCTTTGGAAATGATCATACAGACGGACCTCTCATTGCGCATTCGTGCCGCACAGAGAGAAGCACTCAAGGAAAGGAATGTTGAGAATGAGTATCTCCGTGGGATGGAGAAACAGTTGGTACCAAACGGGGAAGGAACCTTGTGCTTCATGAAACGAATTTGGGTTCCTTTGTTTGGTGGTTTGAGGAATGTTATTTTTGATGAAGCTCACAAATCACGGTACTCGATCCATCCAGGATCGGACAAAATGTACCAAGATCTAAAGGATTTCTACTGGTGGCCAAGAATGAAAGGCGATTATGCAATATATGTTGGCAAATGTTTAACTTGCGCCAAGGTAAAGCCGAATACCAAAAGCCTTCAGGTCTCTTGCAACAACCTGAAATACCTCAATGGAAATGGGAACAGATTTCTATGGACTTCATAACAAAATTGCCAAGGACGCCCAAGGGCCATGATACGATTTGGGTAATAGTAGACCGTCTAACGAAGACTGCGCACTTTTTGCCAATCAAGGAAAAAGACAACACGAGTAAACTTACTAAAATATACATGAGAGAGATTGTTGCACGACAAGGAGTGTCTCTCTCAATTATCTCTGATATAGATGGACGCTTCGTGTCAAGGATTTGGCAATCCTTCCAAGAAGCTTTTGGTTCTCAGTTAAATCTGAGTACTGCGTTTCACCCGCAAACAGACGGACAGAGTGAACGGACGATTCAAACATTAGAAGACATGTTGCGAGCTTGCGTAATGGATTTAGGTGGAAGTTGCGACACTCACCTACCATTGGTTAAATTTTCATACAATAACAGTTATCATGCAAGCATCCAAGCCGCACCGTTCGAAGCTCTCTATGGACGCAAGTGTCGATCACCCTTATGCTGGGCTGTTGAGGGTGATAGACAGCTGGTTAGCCCAGAATTGGTCCAGGAAACGACAGACAAGATTGCACAGATCCGAGAGCGCATCAAAGCGGCTCGTGATCGACAAAAGAGTTATGCGGACCTGAGAAGGAAACCTCTGGAATTTGAGGTTGGTGATATGGTTTTGTTGAAAGTTTCACCCTGGAAGGGTGTGGCACGCTTTGGGAAGCGTGGGAAGTTGAATCCGCGATACATTGGTCCATTCAGAATCCTGCAAAGGATTGGGCTGGTAGCATACAAATTGGATTTACCTGCTGAACTTAATGGCGTTCATGATACATTTCATATATCCAATCTGAAAAAGAGTCCAACTCAAGAGACAGTGGTCATTCCTGCCGACGAGGTTCATATCGACGACACACTCCACTTTACTGAAGAACCCGTTGAGGTTACGGATTGGAAGGTTAACAAGACACGCCGGAGTAGTGTCAAGCTCGTCAAGGTTCGATGGAATGCACGACATGGCCCAGAGTTCACGTGGGAGCGTGAAGATCGTATGGGAGAGAAGTACCCACATTTATTCCCCAAGACCCCTGCATCTAGTAGCAGAACTAAAATTTCGGGACGAAATTTCTCTAACAGGGGGAAAATGTGACAACCGTCAAAATTACTGGTATTCGTACAATTAATTAATATTAAATTTGTACTTAATGATTGTGCTTGATTACGACTGATGAATAAACTGCTTTCTGATTTCTGTTACATACAAACATATGCATCACATTTTATACTGTCACTCCATTTATTACATACAACCTTTAGTGACAAACTTGATGCACAAAGCACAGTTAGCACAGTGAGCGGATAACTCAGAAACATGCTGACAATGCCAGCATATAGACAGACTATATATTGAGGCCCAATATTAGCCAGGGACAAGGTACTACACTAGTAAGGAGTGTAGGAAAGTAAGGACCATAAAACTGCGTCACTAGGTGATAGTTTAGGTGCCGGAAAGTGCCTAAAACCCATTCAAAATGCAAAATTCTGCATTTATTAATAAAATTCAGCATTTAAATATGCTAGTCACTTGCAAAAATATGGCAAAATGGTCCTGTATGCTTTCCTAAGTGTCGGGAATTAAAAGGGTCACTAAAAGATACATAAAGGACACTTTACGATATCACTTAGCACTTTAACGGAACGGTATCAAACCGAACAACCGGACATTACCCGGGACACTAAAATATTACCAACAACATTGTTTTTATTTTTCTGAGCTAGTCATGGTCCCCGAGCACTATAACACACTACATAAGACATGGTACACACTAAACACTAGCTCTTACACTTAACCCCTAATTAATCACCACTTAACCACAACATTTTACAACTTACCCCCCCCCCCCCCTTTGCTAGAACCGGCCCCAAGGGCCCCACCCCCACAAGATTTGAGTTAAATCTAAATCTTCAAATCTTTCTCTAATCTTCTTCTTGGACTTAGTGAGATTATATATGTACTTTTGAAGGCATAAGACCCAATGGATATTAGAACTTGAGTATTAATAACCATAATCATCCTCAACTTATCAACACACCACAACTTCATCTCTCTCTCCCTCTAAACTCTCGGCCGAAAAACCCCCTTGCACACCACCCATTTTTGGTTTTGGTTCAAGCTTTCCAAGGTCACTACAAGGTGTATCAAGGTGAATAACGAGGTGTGGAACTCACGGGTCATCAAGGACCTCTCTCGTGTGCTTTTATCCACTCATTTTCTCTAGTGTTTCTTCCCTAGCTTAAAAGCTAGTAGTAAGCTTCTTTGATCCTTATTTACTTCATGTTTATGGTAGTTAATAGTTATATCTTGATGAAAATATAAGAACACTAAAAGATCATAAACATAAGTCTTGAACATAAAGCTAACATGATGATGAAATAAGATGAAATCTTGATGAAATAAAGTTGTTTTGGTTATGTTGTTGATTTCTTGATGATTACTAGTAATATGATGGTTAGTCATCATATGAAGCTTGTTATGTTATGATTAAAAACATGGCTTAACAAGTTAGGGATTATTATGTGTACATGAAATAATCATCCACTAGAGAAGACATGAACTTGAAAGTAGGATGATTTTTCTTGAAAAATAATAAACCAAGTAAACTAGTTATCTTGTAAATCCAAGTCTTGAGAATGGTTTCTCCTAAATAAACTAAGATTAAAAGATGATTTTTGAAGGGTTATGACTTTTGTTAAACCTACACTATTTTAATAACAAAATAAGTGTAGTAAGTCTTGTAAAACATGAAAATATCGTAAGCAAATATTTTTGTGAAATAAGTTCACAAGTTGTGAACATCTAAAAACCCCGAGAGTAAGATTTTAACAAAAGTAAACGCACTTTGGAGGGTAACTAAACCCACTAAACACCCCACTAAGTTACTACGCGTATTTATGAAAAACCAAGTTCATGTTGTTATGTAAAGTGCATTGTTTTCGCACATGATAGGTGTAATATTGTTTAGTAACTTGTGGTTGATTGTTTGAATGACTTCCGAAAAGAAAATGATATGCTAATGAGCATGGACACCTCTGTTTACAAAGGAAACTCTGGCGAAATTTTCTAAAATTCCAACACTTAGAAAATATTTTCCAAACAAGTGTTACAAGCATACTTTTAACTTTGTTTTTCAAAATAAACTTCGCCATAGGTTTTGTTACAAAGATACAAAGTATCGGAGGTTGAATTTTTACAAATAAAAGGGATAACTATATATTTAGAATATATATTTTATACTAAGACACTTGTGTGAATATTTGCATATTTTGTGAACTAGTTGTATTATTTTAGGGTAAAATAATATAACTTACAAATACCATGGAAAATTACAACTCCAAAATAATACCAAAAATCACACGGAATAAATATTTAAGTTATACGCTTGATATTGTGAAACCAAACGCAAAGACATAACTTATGAATTATTCCAGAAAATGCTCGTACACATATATTTTGGGTAAAATATTATTTTGGAAACTAAAGAAGTGAAAATATATTATTTTTGGGAAAAATACATATATTTGGAAATACGTTATTTTTGGAAAAATAAGTTAAATATATTTTCCTAAGTGGGACTTAAAATATATTTTTCGAAACTACAAATATACATGTATAAAGACCCCCATCCTTGGGAAGGAAATACGCATATAAAATACTTGAGAAGTATGGATACGAAATAGTTGCCTAACTATTATTCCAAAACCTAAAAACAAAACTTAAGTTAAAATAATTATTATTATTTTAACAAGAAGTTATAACTTGGAATAATGTCAAGGAATCGTAACTCAAACGTAAATACAAAGGCAAGGCACGGCCCGATCGTCTAATAGACATTAGTACATTGTAGGGAGTCGTGTTTGCTGACGAGACCGGAGATTTGAGTACGATACAGGAGACGCACTACAGTGAGTTCATGTCCCCCTTTTCTCTTAACTGTTTTCAGTTTTATACTTCGAGGGTGAAATACATGTTACAATTATTACAGACACTTTTATACATGGTATGGTTTGCTTAAGGAGGGTTTACTACTTAGATCATGTGAAAGGTGGGTATAACACTTAAGGCCATTAATCCTCGCTGTTAGGACCGAGGGACATGAGTGATAGATCTATTTGGGTGTAGCGAGCCCACACCCATGAGGCCGGGGCAGCCCATAGTGGTGACTGTGTCTTACAGCCGAGGCCCGGTATAAATTTGCTAGGTTTGAGTACTTCCTGCACCGTTTCACACATACCAGTGGCTTTGCAACCCATTAGTGATCTCTTTTTCCTTATTGCTGCATACCAGGGACTTTCATACATACAGACATAATACAAAGGTTTATACATACTCACTTACACATGAACTCGCTCAACTTTTGTTGATTTTTCAAACTACATGTATTTCAGGAAACTAGAATGGATCTGGAAGGCAATGGAGTTTAAGCTGCGTAATAAATAAAAGATGTCATCCAGGGTAGTAGGTTTAGGAGGTGTAACCCTTACCTGGAAGGGTTACATGTCTTTAAACCACGTTTTATTTAAAGTCTTTTGCTGTGTCTCATGAACACGTTGTAGACAAGTATGGTTTGTAACTTATTTTAAGTGTCGACATTTTCAAACTATGATGTTGTGGTATTTTTAAACTTAATGAATGGATGAACATCTTGTGTTTTTATCATATAGCATTGTTATGATTATTGCTATGGTATTAAGAAGTCACACCAAATAAACCCACGCTTCCGCAAAAGCCAGGGTGTGACACTAAACCCCTGGCCCGATTGATTCCGGTCATTCGAACCACTGTTTCTTCAGGTTGGGAGATCTAGATGAAATGGTGGGTTTTTATTATAAGGTGTAAATTAGAATTTATTTTTATTTTTTCAATATAAAAAAAAAAGAATGGATCAAAATGCCAATTTGAAAGATTTAAATTGAAAATCCTAAAAATACCCCCGGTTAAAAATAGGGTTTTGGACGGAGTTAGACAATGTGATCAAAATGGCAACAAAAGGGAAAAGTCAGGGACTCATAGGAGAAAAAAAAACTATTTGGACTAAAATGGCAAATTCGGACAAACATCAGGGACTAAAATGGCAATTTACTCTATTTTTAAAAGTAAGATAAAGAAAGAAACTAAAGTAATAAAAGAAACAAATAGACAAGATATAATCACTTGGTTCCGACTTATCTTTTACATATCATTTGATGATTTCCGCATTTTAGGTTTTTTTAAGAGATTATCTTAGTTATAGTGGCATGTCCCTCTTTTGGAGGAAACGCTACCCTCGGCCATATTGGCCTGAGTCAGTAGTGATACAGTCCCGCAAGGCCGGGTTAAATTTTTAATAGTAGTTTATTTATAAGGGATTCAAGCCTTTCTTACTTCCCTCGATTTGATGCTATCTGCCTCAAAGAAAGTCCTAATAAGCTTGAATCAAGTCTTCATAGGATCTATACACTGAACGAGGCAAAAACTTTACCAAAACCACCCTTCTAACCCTCTTCCAGGCAGTTTCTATGCTTTTTATAGATCGTAAAGACATAAATGAGTGAATCAACAAAACATGAAGAGATGATAGAATAAAGTTCACTTTCAATATAAAAAACTAGTTATTAAAGTCATCAATACAAACCCAATTAAAAAGTTAACCAAAGATTGGAAATCAAAAGTAATACATAAAGATTTTGTCTCCACCAAGTTATGTAAGAGATTAGCCAAGCATGACCATAGTTTGAGAAAGGCTCTTACGATCGCTATTGGATCCCGACACTACTACACACTCTAAACTCTAATGGCTGTGGTGGATGATGGTGTTGAAGTGATGAGAAGAGGTTGCCAAAGGATGGCAGAAGTGGGAGAAATGGTTTGCCAAGGGATGGATTGCAATTGAACCAAGCACCCATATTTATAGTTGGAAACAAACGGTTTACACGACCTCGTGCCCCATTCTTCTCTGTCTTCATTTAATGAGTTGTGTCAGTCTGTACTGGCACAGCCCCGTGTGTCAACGGCATGGCCCCATGTCCCATGTACTTGCTGTATTATCCAAGATTATGCAAATCTGGGAGTTGACCACGGCCCGTGTCCATGGGACACGGCCCCGTGTCTCTTGTATGCTTCTGTTTGTCTTTTTCTTTCTGGTATCTTGAGTGGGGCATGACCCCCATGCCTTAGTGGCACGGCCCCGTGCTTGTCTTCTGATTTGCTGTGTTTGGTCTTGGGGTGAAGCTTGGAGTGTTGGTATGATGTATCAACTTCCCTTCTTCTGTATTCATGTTGGTTTTTGCTGTTAATTTGTTTCTTTTGTACATTTAAGCTCTTTTAATCCTAAAAATCAAAAGTATACAAAGAAATGCACTTTTTCTGACATTAGTACCAAAAAGGGTTGATTTTATACCTTATTTGATATAATTTATATGTTGCATTTGGTGCATATCAAATACCCCCACACTTGAATCTTTGCTTGTCCTCAAGCAAAACTCTTTAATATTGCTTACACACCCAAATGGAATAGGTAGAGAAGAAGTTTTTGGGTCTTGCTTCAGAGTGTCGGGAATCCAAGTTTTGTTTATTCTTGTTTTTTATTTTATTTACAATCCTATTCAACATGTTGTATTTAGAACTCTCCTTAAGAAAAATAAATATTTTTAGGCTTAACATGCCTTTTAAAATTTCATTAAACTATATACAAATTCACACACCTCACAAGTGATCACTCAACACTCGGTCGAAGATGTATAAGTGAAACGCTCGGTCCTGGTAGGAAATTACTACTACCATATGCTTGACAAGTAATCAAACCTTCTCCTTTTTAATATAATCTTTATAAATATCAAGAGAACTTTAAAAAGGGTAGGTTTTGGCTAGAGGTAGGTTAGTTTTTTTTTTGAAAAGTGGCTAAAAGTAAAATGTCGATTTTCTTTTGAAAATTTATTTACTTGTGACTTAGGTACAAACTAAAGGTTTATAAGCAATAAATTTGCTTATTTATTTCAAACAACTAGTGATTTTTTGATAGAATATTCACAAGAGGGAGTAAGTCACATGTTTAAAATTTTTCAAAATAACCAACTTTTACTAAAACAAAGGGTATAAAGATAAAAAAAAGTTTCGGGTGATGGGTGATTTATGCAAAATTGTATCTTGCGGGTTTTTGAAACGAAAAGTTTTAGGCTTAAAGGGGTTAACTAAGGGAAATTTTGTTTTTGGTGGGGAGATAAAAAAGAAAATAAGATTGAAAAAAGGGTTTGTAGTCCTAATGTCTCAATCATTTACTTTCTTGGATTAGTCGGTAAGGACCGGTAATATATTGTCTTGTCAAATTCTAGATTCGTAAGAACTGTATAGGCTATTCACACAAGAAATGAAAAGTGAGCATTTAGTAAATATATGATATTGAATGCTCGGTAAAGGCTCAAAACTTACAATTTGTGGGAATGGGTAAAAAGTGTGAAAATATAAATACAATCAAATTTTAAAAAATTGTCATGCCTTTTAATAAATTTTTCTTATACAGTTATTTTTATCACGATGCTATTGGTTGTAAACTTGTAAAAAAATAATTTTTAGAACTTGGTTTTCTAACTTAAACTAAAAACAAGACAAAACAAACTAAAAAAAAGTATTTTGAAAAAGATTTAGGGTGTTTTAGCGGTTCCAAGTAGAGTTTTGTGTAAGACTTGTTTTAGGACAAACAAATTCAAGTCCCCCCCCCCCCCACCACACTTAAATTACACATTGTCCTCAATGTGTCCAAAATACGTTAGAATTGATTAAATGTGTAAATGTAGGTTAAAAACAACAATTTAAAAAAAAAAATCAGATACTGGGCAAGGGGGCGTGCTTTGGGGACACGGCCCTGTGTAAAAAGTGTCAGTAACATGTTTTAGCAAAAACTTACAGAAGGTACACACGGGGGCGTGTCCATAAACACGGCCCCGTGTGATGAGTCTAGTAGAAAATTTGTTTCAGCGACAAAGATGCACGGGGGCGTGTCTGGGTGACACGGCCCCGTGTTAAGCTACTGTTTGTTCGAGAAAAAGGTGGTTAAGTTGCGGACTTCCTGTTTCGGGTCTACGGTGTCGTAGGCTTGGTAGATCCAAGCATCCCAAGGTACCCGTAAGCTTAATCACACCACAACAATAACAATCTTACAAGAAAAGTAAAAAAAATCTTACATTACCAACGTTTCAAGTTTAACATCCATCACGACACAAACATAAAAGAAAATAAAGTGCAGAAAGTAAATTGTTTGAAAAGTAAATTGTCTAGGACGGGTCCCAGCCCGCAATCAACCATAGTGTTTAAAGAGAGGAAAGATTTAACATGTTACGTCGCCACCATGCCACCACCTTCGCCACCATCACCTAATCCGAGTCCATGTCCTTGCCCTCCTCCTTATCAATCCGGTACACCATATGCTCCCGAATGTATGTGATGTCGAATCGCATAGAGGCCATGCTCCTCTCCATACCACCAACTCAGGTGTTGGTGCTTTGCCCCATGTGTAAGAGCCCGTTGTTGCAATCGGCGATGAGACTCAAGCTGCGGCATAGGCTGATGTCGGTCCGGGTGACCCAATCCCTTTTGTGAAGCTTCGTAGGGTGCATCCTGAGTAGGTCTTGTAGACCCGGGCAATCCAACCACCGAAGAAGATAGGCATCGGATGTGTGGCTTTGGCATTTGAGGCCATGTTCTTCAACAACATGTAGGCAACCTTGAGGGGCTGCTGGTTCAGGATGCAATATAGGCAAGTAAGCTCCCGAAGATTAACAACAGCCCCACTATCCTTCCTCTGGCACAATGTACCGCTTAGGACCCGATGTATGTAGCGAATTAGCGGGTCACGTATTTTGGTACTCTTGGTGTTACTCGGTTTGTATATCCCATCTCCTATCTCTGCCCAGAATGTGTTTCTTGTGTTGTCAGGCATTTCAAAGATACTATCCCTCAAGACAGGCTCGCCAACCTCCTCTTCGGTGTAGATCCCCACATCTACACCAAATTGAGCAACCGAAATACTATACCAAGTACCACCACATCTGAATTGGACCGTTTCATTGTCAAACATATCATCGATATCTTTCTTGGGAGCGAATGTGCTCAAGAACTCAAGGTTGAATTCATGAACAGATTGAAGTGCAGCCTCAAGAAAGACACAAAGGGGTCCGGTCACTATACTGTCGTAGGGTTCCGTTTTGGCCCATGGTATCCAAGGTGTCATAGCAAATTTGTCTTAGCGACTCCTCGTTGCGTGCCTTGAGTGTTTCCATTCGAGCTTCGCAATCCGCATGTTCTGATTTGAACCTGAGCCATTTATGGGGGCCATTTTCCTACAAAGAACGAACATTTAAACATTTAAGTGCGGTAAAAATTGTAAAAAAATGAGAAACATGAGTAAGATCATCTGAGAGACGTAAGTTATTAATTTGTATACATATTCCATCATGGAAACTTGAGTTGAAATGGGAAAAATTATACTTTTTAATACTTAAGTTATGCTATTTCTGTAATTTTTTATATTATTAAAAAAAGGTTGATTCTTAAAGAAAGGAAGATTGAGCGTAATCAACCCTCACGTGGTTCTGCTCTACACCAGGTTTGAGACTTTTTTTAAGACGATTGTATTATGAAATGATGATGATGCTGTTCGGTATTGATGTGTTTGATTTTCTTTAGCAGGCTGGAAGTATGGATCCCTTTTCTCCATATTTCTCATATTTCATCGTTCCAATAAGATGTAATAAGTGCATCAGGTGCTCACTACTTTGATATTTTCCATGCTTATAAACCCGTTTTTTTTTGTTAGCCGTCAGTCTTTTCAAGGGATTCGTGTTTAATAAACGTTTGACAATATCTTTGGCCTCGGATGATAATGTGTGCCAGGGTACTTCATCGAGAAACTTGTATGGAGCATTGGTGTTATACATCATACAATATCTTTGACCTTGGGTGATAATGTGGGCCAGGGTACTTCATCAAAACTTGGTATGATCATTCAGTACCCCACAGAAGAAAATAAGCTATAACACCACCATACATCCGCCTCGGTACTGTATCATTAAGCCTTTCATCTGAAAACCATCAATACATAATATCAGACATATACACCCCACAAACATGTATGTAGAGAGATTATACCAGGCTTCGCAAAGTCTGACAAGCCAAAATCTATGGCTCTAAGCTGTGAGTTTATATCCAAAGAAGTAAACAAGAAATTCTGGTGCAAATATTTATAACTTTTTAAACAAAAAACTTCGTAAATGATAGAATTGTAACCAAAAAAATAAAAAAAATCTGCTGTTATAGAAGAGTTAAAGATGTGATGCATGCATATATTCTTATTTGTTACTTTTAACTGGGATAATTTATATGATGTTCTTATTTGTTTCAGTTTATGTTGCCTGGTCTGGACATGTTAATTGATTGAGAAGTATACCATGAAAAATGATTATTTCTGCAATGATTTTAGGGGATTCGTATTTTATCTTCTACTATTATGTTATTTACAACACAAGAATGCTTTATTTTGTACACACTTTATGGTTAGTCCTTTGCTGTTTTTGTTTTTGCACACTTAATGGTTTTTCAATTTGTCATCATAGAATTAGACTTGGAATTGCATACGAGTTAAATAATTATGTATAAAATTTTGACTTTTGGTATAGTTGTTGAATATTAGGGGTTTGTAATTGTACAGATATTGTAAATGCATTGGGGAAACAGTGGATTTCTGTATTCCTTCACAAACTAATGTTATTTGTGGAAACAAGTTAACGTTGACCCGCGCGTTGCGGCGGGACCGGTAAACCGAACACAAATTAAAAGTTAACACGTTAAAAAGAATAACTAAGTCGAAAGGATGACATTGGTTCGTTATGGCACGGACGCTCGTTTCAACAAAGAAAACCCAAATGTCGGAAAAAGAAATTAAATTGATCCATCGAAAACCATAAAAATGAATGCAGCTTTGGTTGTTTCAAATACATGAAAACCCAAATGTCGGAAAAATAAATTAAATTGATCCATCGAAAACCATAAAAATGAATGCGGATTTGGATGTTTCAAATACATAGATGATAATCATATTTAAACATACACAACAAATATTCATCTATCTCCTCGAGTTATTCTTGCATAATATATAACAAATTGCCACTTTTATATTTTTCTCCTTTTTTTGAAGATCAATAATTAGTTTAACTTTTTATTATTAGGAGAGATCTTAGACCACGTTTTTAAGGTAAACATTGTATATCTTAAGTCAATTTAAAGCAAAAATCGTATGCCAATTTTTATATGTATGTCAATTTATTTTTGCTGGAATGATATATTATACGTTTTGGTATATCAAAGCTTGTAGTAAAGATGAAGGTTTGGCTAGTCAAAAGATAGGCAACATGGGCGAAGTTTTTAAGGGACGAGAGGGGGCGGCCGACCCCCTGAACTTTTCGCTCAGTAGTGGAGAGTATGTAGTTTTCGTATAGAAATTTTTGGGAATATACGTTTTCAACCTCCGGTTTTATAGAAATTTTTAGGTTCAGTGATTTCTTCTCCCCCCCCTCCCTATTAATGATTAAAGATTTTCTAACGTCAACCAACACAATAAAATTATGAAATAATCATCCCTTCATCTAAAAGATAAAATATCTGTATAATGCTTGGGTTATCTAATGATGATGTTTCTTTTATAATAGATCATATATATTATGTACAATGTTTGGGAGATGTATAACAGTGGGCGACGAAGTACCAAACAGTAAACACACCAAATCTATACAACCCAAATACAATCACACAAAAACAAATCTGACAGTTTCTTCTACACACTCACACATAAACCAAGAAACGGAGAAGCTAGCATCTGCACTCCACCACAACCACGTGTAGCCGCAGCCACAACAACACCACCATCAAACCGTCGCTACCACATCACCAACGAACCGCCGTCTCAACAGTACTACCACTTAACCACAACCACCACAGCACCGTCACCGATTCACCGCTACTATTGCCGTTCAATTTTATATATCCTAAAATCTTTATCAACCATAACCACCATAACCGTCACCCCCGACGATCTCTCTCCATTTCTCCATAATCGCCATGGCTGGAAAACGGTAACCGCCATGGCTGTAGATTTTAACGGTGGCGTCGGTTAGTTGATGGAAGTGTCCGATGTTGGATCGAGTAGGCGGCGGTGGTGGTTCGTGGCTAGCGGACATGTTTTCCGGTGATAATCGTTTCTCCGCCGTTTTCTTGGTCTGGGTTTCATCACCGTCTAGGATTTATTGTTCTTGTGGAGTTTCGGTGCATTGTATCAATATGAATTGGTGTGTATGATGAATTTACTTTGTATGCCTTTTCATTTACCCGGATGGGATGATTTGTATGGATCTTATATTCATTGCATGGAGGTGCGTCGTTTTGATTAAAATAATCAAACGGTGGGGATGTTAACTTTTCAAACGGTGCGTCTTTTCATTTGTCTCGGTCGTGTCTTAAGTTGGTTTAAAATAATCAAATGGTGGGGATGTTAACTTTTCAAACGGTGCGTCTGTTCATTTGTCTCGATCGTGTCTTAAGTTGGTTTTTGTATAAGTGTATAATATTGTAAAAATATGAACTTTCACAAATATAGGAAATGCATTTTTCCTGATTTTGGACTAGAAATAAATATAAGAAACGAAAAAGATTTCATATATTTATTTGTGGGTTTGTGTTCTATGTTAGAAGAGCTTCGCAACGAACTAAACCGCGTCCAAAACGGAGCTAAGATGAATGGGATATCGATGCTCAAAGTTTGGTGTTTGAAACATTGAATGCTGAAAAATTGGGAAAGTGGCACCTTGTCCCACATAGGAGGAGAGATGAAACTTAAAGTGGTATTTAAGTGGGAACTCTCCATTCTTATTCTTTCATAGAAGCCCACACTAGTGTACTCGTGAAGGGTGCCGAGCGCCCTACCTCACGCGCGCGCGGCGTGGGTGATGGGCGCAATGTGTCGCTTTGATTGCGCACTTTGCACTTCGCGAGCCGCTTGAGAGCCACCTTTATATTTTTGACCCCGCACACGTGGTATAGGCTGCAAGGACCAGGTGGCGGGTAGACCTTGGAGGATGACGTGGCAGGCAGGCGCGCGAGTACACGGGGTAGGTTGGTATGCACGTACTGGCGCATGGGCACTGAAATGACGCACGCGGGCGCACCAAAGTGAGTTAATACGGCGCGACTGTGTGGCGTGCTCGCATAGGTTCACTGGTGGCTGGCGCACGCGCGCAAGGGTCATGCAGACCTACTAGGGCACGCGCACATGAGTTGTGCAAGCCTGGACGCGCACAAAAGTGAGCCAAAATGGCGCACGTGCGCATAAGCGTTCAAACCTGCGCACGCATGAACTTGAGCCAAAATGGCGCGCGTGCACCGGTGTGTCTTGCGCGTGCGCGTAAAAGCTTCCAGACATTAATGACTGAGCAATTTCATTTTAGCATTCGAAACAGACGAGTCAACGGTTTTGACTGAGAATTAAATGACGAATTAAAGTGCATTGAAGATGTTTAATGTAATTTAATTCTCTCATTTAATTCTTTTGGCTGTTTCGACTCAGATGCTTTATAAATACAGCATTATTTTCACTGCAGAGAGACACCAGCAACATCTGCAAACTTATGCAACTTTCTCTCTACATACTTCTGATCCTTCTGCTACTTGCTTCAAGGTATTCTTCAGGTCCTCGAGCCAGCTCCGGCAGCACACACTGCTCCGGCTGTTGTACCCTGGGAAACAAAACGAGTTCTCCTGGGAGACTCGAAATTTTTTTAAGGGTCCTGTGTTAAACACAACCCTCAGCCACTTTTATTCTGTTTCATCTTTCATTCTTGTAATTTGATTATCTCAGTTATAACTGTACTGTTTTCAGCTTTCTTTATTTCTGTATTGTAATTGAATAATAAAATTGTTTTATTTAATACGCGAACGGCTCCAACAGTATTAAGCTTTCTTAATTTATGTTTGTTATTTATTTGGATTTTATGACCTTTTAGGTTAAATGCATTCATGTTGTTACATCAATCCATTGCCTGAAGTCAAGCATATATAATCCTTTCATGTTTCATGACCATGATTTCCTAAACCAGTAACCACTTGAGTTGTTGGCTCAATACATCTTAAATTGACAAGAAAATGTTCTAATCTAGCCTCTTTATACTATCATGGTAATTTCTTTAACGATTTTGTCTACGTTTAACGAAGACGAACAATTGGGACCCCCCCCCCCCCCCCCGACAACACAAACCTTTTTCTTCCACACAACAGCCTTGTTCATATGTATCTACTCATATGTAAGGGCTACATTGCTTAAGATTTTTCAGGTAAAAGTTTCTAAATTTTGAAGAAAAAAAATTGACCCAAACCCTGGTGTGGGTGAATATGATTATAACACGAGTGTTGCAACTTGCGAAAACAATATGGTGTTTCTATAGGAGACGCACCCGCTGCAACGCACGGGTATTCCCACTTTAAAGTTAAAATACTTATGATTCTGTTACTTTGACCAATTAAACAATTTTTTTTTTATTTATTTATTCCATTGTTATAGTCTATTCTATTACACCTCTCATGCCTCTTATTTCTGCATATCAAACACTACCTTAACACATATGTTAAAAAATTTAGAAATAAATCTATCTTTTAAACAATACATACGCATTTGCCCATTAACTTTACTCAACTTTTGGTTATTTAAACAAGAATTACACTTCTGCCCCCTTATTTTAAACTAACCAACCATTTTTAAACAGTTATAACTTTTTCGTACGTTAATACTAAAAATAAAATTACACATAAATAATCAAGCTAATTTTAGCATCTGATTATTTGTTCTAACGAGATACCATAAAACTAATAAGTTGGATGTCTTAATTCTTTGGTGACGCAATTTATAGACCTCTATTATCAAATTTATTATTTTAAACTAATATAACGATTCATATTAGCTTTTTAAGGTTTAGGACATCAATACGCTCTCAATTTTTATTTGTAAAAAGATTAAATTGACTTGTTTTTAGTTAATTAATTAAGGGTATTGTTAATATGAGAAAGATTATTCTACAACAAGAAAATGAAGTGTAAAACGTGTAGGAGATGAGTTTCATCCTTGATTTACCATATTAATATTTGAAATTAAATGGTGTTAAATTTAGAATTCATGTAACTTGTCCTAAATATGAAATTCATGCAACTTAAAACATGGAAAACAAGAGGGGAAAAGGACAAAAGAGGAAAATCTAAATATTGTTGACTCGTAAATCCACTCCCTCTTAATTCGAGCAGCATATTGCTACAATTTTCTTAAAAAAAAGAATTACAGGATTTTGAATACCTAATACGTGATCTTGAATTCCCAGTAAGTGACTACGTGATTACATAATTTTATTATAGTATTTTATGTGAAACCCTACTAAGTGATTACTTAATTACGTAACAATAGTTGACTATGTATTATTACGTGACTACGTGATTTTGAATATCCATTTCGTGATTACGTGATTTTATTATAGTATTTATGTGAAACCCTACTGAATGATTACATAATTACGTAAAAGCAAAACAAGTAATAAATAATATTTCACATGGAATACCTAATAAATATTTCAACTATAATAACCACATAATATCGTATATTAGATATTTAGTCATGTAATAAAGCATAAACAATCAGGTTCCTATTATTGAATGTGTAATCACTTAATAAGGATAAGTGTATTAACATTAGTTATAACAAATCATATTGAATGTATAATCACGTAATGAATTTATATTGAATGTGTAATGATTTGTGTTTAATATGCAACCATGTAATGGGTATTAAAAATCACGTAGTCATGTACTGGGTATTCAAAATCGCGTAATCATGTAATGGGTATTCAAAATCACCTAATCACGTAATAAGTATTTAAAATCCTGTAAATTTGTTTAAGAAGAGTATAACAATAGACTGCTCGAATTAAAGAGAATGAAATGGTTGAAGAAAATGAAATTAGAAAAACCCCTAGCTCTCCTGAAAAATATTACGTGAGATGAAACTCCAACCAGTAATTTCCGCATTAGAAGGCAACTTTTTTCGTAGCCAACTTCATTCTTAAGCATTTATAGAGTTAGCTATTGTACTGTACAATCTTTCATTGAATGCTCTCTTTATTGATTTATAAAAAAAAAAAAAAACCATTGATAGAATGATAGATGTGATGGATAAGATGAAATGTTAGTTGGTGTGGTTGGATGGGGCTAGTGGTTTTATATCACTACCCTATTTCATCTTTCCTACTTTGGGTCTGAGAAAATTAAAGAGAGTTGAAAACTAGCAAGAAGGTTCCATGTTCACAACCAAGAATGAAGAATGACAGTAGTAGCGCCTGTCAAAGACAGGCTTGATTCACGTGTATCACACGTACAATACCGCGTTAACAACCGTGAATTAAATGTTTTGAAATGTTTGGTAGGAAGGGGTACGTGCTAAATGAGGGTACCCCTACATGAAACCCCCCCTACCGGAGAACACCGCTTTTTGGAGTTCGCTCAAATTTAGCTCGTAAAAAGCTCGCTTGGTATCAGAGCTGTCCTTGAAAACTCTTGAAAATTTTTAGGCCTTGGGCGTAAAAATGAATTGGGCCTAAAATTATGGTTAATAGGAAATAAATTAAAAAAAATAAAACTTTAGTGGTGGAGCCAAGACTTGAATTTGAGAACTTTACATCATCTTGAGATAGTTTTCTCCACTACACCACCAACATTTTTTTGCATAATAAACAAATGAATATACTAAATATATAGTTTAATAAATATATAAAAGCTTATAAAGACTTTTCGGGCCTTTTGAAAATTTGGGTCTCGTCCGTCAACACGAGTTTGCCGGCCTAGGGGCCGGCCTCGGTTGGAAACTGAGCCGACTCGGCTTGGTTAGAAGGTGAGCCTTGCCCAGCTCGGTTTATCGCACTCGTTAGCTCGATTGAGCTTAGCTCGGATTAGTTTACCTATAATATATTTTATTTAATATATATATAGGGATGAGTTAAAATCAGAACCATATTGTGTTGTGAGAACTAGGTCATCCAAAAGGTTTTTCTAATTTTTTTTTCTCAATGGTCATAAAAAAATAACTTGGTTCAGCAAAAAAAAAAAATTACGCATACCTACATTTACATGAGGCATAAAAAAATATTTATCTTCGTACAGAATTTACACCAGCGCATAAAAAAAACTTGCATAACTCAAAACTACCGACTCGACAGGCTTTTTTTTTTTACTTTTTTTACAGATGTGTTTATAATATTTTCATCTACGTTTGTGCAAAAAAAAAAGTTTTGCCCAACTCGCGCGAGAACAAAAAGTTCTTACGGTTCTCAAAACTCGTGGTGGTTCTCATTTAAACCAAAGCCTATACATATAATACATTATAGAAAATTGGTTATTAGATGCGTAGGCAATTAGGAGTGCAGTTTGATATATATGGAATATTTGAGGATTGATTAGAATGCTTAAGATCTTATATTGTTGTTCAATGAAATTTAAAGCTTTGTCTGTATTTGACACAAAAAAGGGTAGATGCACGGTACCCTTGACCGCGGAAGTGATCTGACTTCCCAAGCTAACGACCCGACAACGTTGTCTGGTGGTGAATACCCTGCCAACTCGAGGGGAATGAAGAGCCTGGGGTTACCAGGTTTCGAACCCGCGAACTCAAGGGCCCTCGGGCCGGCTTTAAACTTGATTTTGGCTTTTATGGAGTAGGTTGAACTTATTATTGATATGTTCTTCTGAACTATTGAATGATATTTTAGACCATTAAATTTTGAAAGCTATGTATTAAATTTTCTTTTCAAAATCGAGCCTAACCAAATCGAGCCAATGCAGCTCGGTTAAAAATCAAGCCGAGCTCAAGTTATGATTTTCACCTCGGTATCAAACCCGAGCCGAGCCGGCTCAGTTTCTACTCTAGCCAAGCCCGAGCTTGCCTGGCACGGCTCGGTTCGGCTTGCCAACAACCCTATCCCCTCCCTCCGTTAGATAACGTTTGGTATGCTGGAATGAGGGATGAAATGGAATGGACCATTGCAAGGGAATAAAGTAAAGTGTGTTTGGTTAGTCAATGGAATGAAATGGAATCACCCATTCCACGAGCCATTTCATTCCCTCAAAATAATCCCATCCACACCCTCATTTTTTCCATTCCATCTCCTCTTTCACTGTAACACCTCGTAAAATCGTGTCAAATAATGTGTTGACACGTGTCCGTAATCCAAATTATGTCAAAAGTTGGCTAAGAGGGATTATTTTCGTCAAAAACGAAAACTATGTCTACAGAAGGACTAAAAGTGTCAACATGCTGAAACTAAGCCTCTGAATGACCTTATACGATGTTCATATTCTCAAACGAATCAATTATTAGGCATGTGAAGCCGTTTGTGAAAACATTTGAAAGTTTGTGTAATTGTTTGAAAGTTTGCGCGACGAAGGGTTAAAAGCGTCAACATGTTAATTCTTACCTCTGAGTGACCTTTTAACGAACCAAGAGCTTCATGATGTTCGATCATACTCTCGGGAATGCCTAATATTGGCCATCTAAGGCTTTTATGCCATTAAACGATAATACGTGCAAGTTTGCGAGTTTAAGGGGTTAAAGGTGTCAACATGTTTAATTATACCTCTGAGTGAACTTTTACCGAAACTTGAAGGTTAACGATATTTGATTACACTCTCGGGAATATGCATAACCTATCTTGAAGGTCAAAAGTATCAAATATAAAACTTAAAGTGGCTTAGAGGGGCTTAATATGTCGAAAATGAAAGTATATAAAGGTTTTAAGGGACTAGGGACTAAAGTTGCCAACTTTTGAAACCTGGTGATGCCCTAGCGCGACGCGACAGCCACCTCCCTATGCTGTCGCGCGACGCGACGCCTTCATTTCGACAAAATGCCTTGTACAGCTGCATGTTTGTTTTCCTTGGCCACCACACAACTTCCTTACTCAAATAATTCGATTCTAGGGGCTCTTAGTTGGTTTTAAAACCTGGTAATACACATGTTATGATCTTGGAACTCCTCTAAACACTTGGCATGATCCAAGGAATTCATGTTCAAGTATAAATAGAGGTCATTGGAGGCCTTGAATACTTGCACCTCTCATTTTTCCCTCAATATCTCATTCTTGGAGACTCCTGCATAAAGGGGACTCCACCTCAGTTCAAGATTCGAGCTAGGACCCTTTGTAAGCGTCCTTAGCCACTAGTTTCTGTTTTATAGGATTTAAAGCCAATAGTCAAGCGTTATCGTAAAAACGCTTTGACTTTTAGTTAGACCTTAAACGGTCAAGCCATTGTTCGCAACGAACATGGCTACGTGGTCGTAATTAGGTAGGTGTTAATCCCTCAAAAGGGCACCTCCTAAGAATCACGTTTGCTTGGTCAATTGACGAGTCAAAGTAATATTAATTTGAAAAGTCAACGGGTCAGTTTTTAAAATAATTGCAATATGAGTTTAGAAGTGTTCTAAAATATGTTTTATCACTTAAACAACTCGGTAATAATTATTAGAACATGTTTAAACATGTTCGGCTCGTCAATTCCCAATTTAGGGTCGGTTCGCAACCGAAAGTCACGTAGTGTCGCAACCCCCGTCCCCTAATACCCCGGGAACGGGCGGCCGCGGCTAGCATTAGTGGTATCAGTGTTTATCAGTTTGGCAGCGGAAATTACATCAAGACCGTAGTTAGGAAATATTTTATCAGAGTAAAATACCACACTTTTATAATATTAAACACATGGGAAATTCCCAAGTTTCCAGTACACACATTTTTTATAGGGATAAACCCTATTTTATTTAAATAAAACATCTCTTTATTTAGGTAACTTTTATAGCCACTTTTCCAAGCCTTAAGTGTTGTACAGCTGGCTTCTATTTGGCTTTCACATTTTGTTACCTGAAACGCGTTTAAAAATATTTTGTCAGTGGGAAATACTGGTGAGTGAATCCCAGTATAATCAAGACAAGTAAAACCGTTTTATAGTATTGAGGGCGATCTCGCAATTACATTTGTTTACATCTACTTTAATTACCTCCCACGGTACTGTCAACCCGACTTGTGGTCATGTTACTACTCACAGTGTAGTAACAAATTTTGTATACAAAACCCCAACATACCGACGATAATTGTAGAATACAAATACTCAATCATTGTTTAATATAATGTAAAACATTTGAGATTTTGTAAAAATAGTTTGCAAAAAGGATGATTACTCACATTGCTAACTTAGGGTTTTCCTGTGTGATTTTCTGGTGATTATCAATTTATTACACAATGCGCACGCGTTAGTATAATAACCCAATATTTACATTAGTTATACCCTCCCCGAGACAGAACTCCAACGACTACGTTGGGCAAAACCTCGACAGCCGTTATGGAGCACTAGATCAATCGGGCAGCGTATCTAATATGTAACCGGGGGTTATGATACTTACAACGAGGTAGGGCTTCGCTAATTAGGGGGTATTATGCTCGGGTATAGTGTATACTTTGTAGAATTGAGAGAGAGAAAGTTGTGCGGTGCGATTTGTGAACTGAGGCCAACGACCTCTATATATAGTGCCTGATTGGCACTTTCTCGTGGCCTGCATAAACCACACAAGGGGCCTTCGCGCCCCGCGACATAGGTCGGGTAGGCCCTAGCCTTGTCGGGTCACGCGCATAAACTCGCCACGATTACGCCACGTGGCAGCGCCGGATGAGGCTCCGTAGCCAGGTGGTCGCGCCCCGCGTAAGCCGAAGAGAGAGTCTTCGCAGCCCGTGAGTGCCTATTAAATCTTTATTTTATTTAATTTTTGTGAAATTAAAGGTATTTAGGACCAAATCTCGCATACGAGGTGTATTTTAAGGCGTATAGGGACATTCTAAATATATTAGGGTTGTTGGAAATATTTTAGGAGGGTTGTTATATCCTCCCCACCTTGTTTTAGAACTCGTCCTCGAGTTTACTGGAATAGGTGTGGGTATTTCCTTTGCATTTCCGATTCAAGCTCCCAAGTGTATTCTGGTCCTCTCTTGGAATCCCATTTTACTTTGACTAAAACTAATCTCTTCTGTTTGAGATTCTTGACTTTTCTATCTTCAATCTGTAGAGGTTTTTCTATAAACTTAAGCTTCTCATTTACCTCTATATCCTTAAGAGGCACTACTAGTGATTCATCGGCTAAGCATTTCTTGAGATTAGATATATGAAATACATCATGTATTAATGTCATTTCTTCTGGCAGTTGTAGCTAATAAGCTACTGGTCCTATTCTTCTAATAATCTCAAAAGGTCCAACATACCTGGGGCTTAGCTTTCCCCTTTTGATGAATCTTACCACTCCTTTCCAAGGAGAAACCTTCAATAACACTTTGTCTCCTACTTGAAATTCCAATGGCTTTCGCCAGTTATCAGCATAACTCTTTTTTCGATCGCGTGCTGCTTTTAGTCGTTCCTTGACTTGAATGATCTTGTCCGTTGTTTCTTGTACTATCTCTGGTCCAGATAGTTGCTTTTCTCCAATTTCTGCCCAACAGACTGGGGTTCGGCACTTTCGTCCATAAAGTGCTTCGAATGGTGCAGCACTGATACTGGTATGATAGCTGTTGTTGTAAGAAAATTCTATCAATGGTAAGTGATTGTCCCAATTACCTCCGAAATCAATTACACAAGCTCTAAGCATATCTTCCATCGTCTGAATTGTCCTTTCGCTTTGTCTGTCTGTTTGAGGATGATAAGTTGTGCTTGTCACACCCTGACTTTTGCGGAAGCGTGGTTTATTTGGTGTGACTTCTTAATACCATAGCAACAATCATAACAATGCTATATGATAAAAACATGAGATATTCATTCATTAATAAAGTATAGAAACATTCCATTTTTAACAATCACAAAATAATTTACAAACCTTAACTTGATTTATTTGAGTTCATAAAGACTTAGCAAAAGACTTTAAACAAAACCAGGTTTAGGTGTATATAACCCGTCCAGGAAGAGATTACACCTTCTAAACCCTAGATGACTTCTTTATTCAAACGCAGCTTGAAAATACGTGCATACCGTGCCAGATCCGTTAGTTTCCTGAAATACATGTAATTTGAAAAGTCAACATAACGTTGAGCGAGTTCATGTGTAAGTGAGTAGGTATGAACCTTTGTAAAAATGTCTGTATGTATAAAAAATCCCTGGTATGTAGCAATTAAGGAAAAAGAGACCACCATTGGGTTGCAAAGCCAATGATAAGTGTGAAGTGATGCAGGAAGACTCAAACCTAGCGGATTTGTGCGTCGGGCACTTAGTCACTTCATGGTCCACTCGGCGGACTCAGGAGTGGGGCTCGCTACACCCAAATAGATCTATCACTAATGTGTCTCGGTCCTACAACGAGGATTGATGGCCTTAAGTGTTGTGCCCACCACTCACATGTTCGCGTAATAAAAACCCTCCTTAAGCTAACCATACCATAATAAATGTCTGTAAATGTCTGTATAAGTCTGTAAATGTCTGTAACATGTATTTCACCCCCGAAAGGTAAAAACTGAAAATAGTTAAGAGAAAAGGGGGACATGAACTCACAGTATTGCGTCTTCGGTACTCGTAACCCAAATCTCCTCAGCAAACACGACTACCTACAATGGTCTAACGTCTATTAGACGAACGGGTCGTGCCTTATCTTGGTATTGATTAGTGCCTTTGAGTTACGTTTTAAAGTGTCTTCAATATTTTAGTAATAATACTTCTCATGCTTGTGTATTCGTATTTCCTTCCCAAGGATGGGATATTTTACATATGTCTGTTCGTATTGGAATTATATTTTTAAGTCCCATTTTAGAGAATACATGTTTGACCATATTCCTGTATAAAACCAACGTCCGATACTCTGTATTTCGTTATAAAAATTATGGCGAGTTTTATGCTTGAAAAACATAGTCTATAATATACTAGTAAACGCTTGTCCAGAAAATATTTACTAAGTGTTAGGATTTTTGGAAAATTTCGCCATAGTCTCCTTTGAAAATGGAGGTGTCCATGCTTAAAAACATATCGTTTTCTTTTACAAATATCTCGTAGAGTGTTCCCACATAGCCAACCCGACAAATATACATGCAATGTCCTATCTACGTCTTTTCAGATTTATTAACTAATACTGGACTGTTTTCAAGTATTTAAATAAAATAGCTAACATTTTCCAAAAAATCTCAAATTTTTACAGGACGTCATATATAATCCACTGTTTATTGTGTAAAAATTTCGGATCTCAGTTCATTACCAATTTTATATAAAAATTCTTTTACTCGACTGCAATCAGATTTGATACTTTCTGATTGCAGTATTACGGAAAAATTCACTAAAAATCCATCGTAAGTCGGATCGTCGAAATTCCAGTTGGAGGGTCACGGGAACAACAGTGACCATCTTCCGTAAAAATCCCACGAGCCGACTCTGCTCAGGTTTTAAGTTTTGACTCCGACTACGACACACTTTTTCAGCAGGAAAATTTCAGCTTGAGCTGCTGTCTTAAAATAATTCTTTAAAAATAGTAAACGACCTCGAAAAATTACGATTCCAGTTCCATTTGTTCAGATATTCAAAATTACACAATTTAGACTCCAGAAATTCAATTTTTCGATTAGAAATGAACCAGTTACAGCCTGTTGAAGAGGCTGGAAAATCTCAATCAGCAAGCTGTTTTTATTGTAGAAGTTACTAAAAACGCATAAACAAAGACCCTAACCATGGTTTATCAATGATTTAATGTTCAAACACCGTGCATGCATTTACCAAACTCAAACCAACCAGATCTCAACTTCAAACAAACTTTTTATGAAGGGTTTTTATGCAGAATTTTAAGTTCAACTTTTTAGTGTTCATCATCTTGTGATTTGAACAAACAAACGTCATGCTTCATATTTTGACTAAAATAAGATGGAACAAGGTGTAGAGACTTACTACTAGCACAAGGCTAGGGTAGAAATCTAGTGAAGATGATGGTGAGAAAAAGTATGGTGAAGTGACTAGAACAAGCTCTCTTGAAGTTCCTTCAACTTGCTACCTTCATGAACCACCTTCAATGCTTGAATGGAGAGCTTGTAGTGAAGAAAATGGAGGATGTGAGAGGTGGTGGTGATGAAATCGGTTATGGAGAGGCAGAATTTTTGGGAGAGAGAGTGAGATGGAGTGTGGGTTTTGTTATAATGATGGTTCTCCTTGGAAAAACAAGTGCCACCCTACTCTAGTGTTATGATTAGAAATTGGCCAACCACAATTAGGGAAGATAATCACAAAATCAAGACAAGATATAATGAAATGATGGGGCTGAATTTGGTTAGGGGGGGGGGGGGGGGTAATATGAAAAATTTTGGTAATTAGTAGGTAAGTAAATAAGGGTTAAGGGTATTTTCTAAAATAGTGGGTGTATGACATGTTTCTATAGTGTGTGGGGATTTTTGTGGCCATAATTATTTAAGAATAATAAAATAATATTTCTGACAAAATTTTGGTGTCCCGGGTAATGTCCGGTTGTTCGGTTACGTACTGTTCCGTTAAAGTGTCAAATTGTACCGCGTAGTGTCTTTTATGCATCTTTTTGTAACGAAAACATTCCTGGCACCTAGGAAAGTATACAGGACCACTCTGCCATATTTGTGTATTTTACTGGTATAATAAAATGCTGAATTTAATAAAAGAAAGCAGAATTCTGTATTTAAAGTGTGTTTTAGGCACTTCCCGGCATTATATCTATCACCTACTGACGCAGTCCTATGGTCCTCACTTCCCTACACTACAAACCAGTGTAGTACTCTATCCCTGGCTCATACTGGCCATAATAATATTGTCTGTCTAAGTGCTGGCATTGTCAGCATTATTTCTGAATCGACCGTTCAGTGTGTCAAATGTGCTGAGTGCATCGAGTATGTCACTAATGTAGGTGTGTAGTGAATGTAGTGACTGTATAAAATATGATGCATGTATATGTGGTATAGAATCATAGAGCAGTTTAAATTATCAGTTGTAATCAAGCACAATCATTAAGCACGTAATTAAGATTAATTGATTTGTACAGTACCTGAAATTTTGAGGGTTGTCACATTCTCCCCCCGTTAAGAAAATTTCGTCCTCGAAATTTGTACTACCTTAACTTCTTATGCTTACGTTACACGATTATGTATACGAATAATACTGAGGTAGATAATCACCGAACCAATTCAAACCTTATTCACATCAAGTGAGTCTAGGATATATATATAACATCACAATTCCAATAGTTAGAAGGTATGTGCTTATAGCATTTAATGTCAAAGGTACAGTACGCATTTGACGTATAGTCTAGTGTAATCCAGCTTGCAGTGTTCCATAAAAGAGGAGTCTTATCCAATAGAGTTTTCAAATTACTGGTCATAGTATGCAAATTTTTACAACCATAGCATCCGCTATATGAACTCAAAATCAACAACTTGGAGATGAAAAAGACCTGCCAACTGGCGAATAAGTAAATGATAAGGATTTGTGTGTTGACATTCTCGAGTTGCGAAAATACACCGAATGAAGTACAAGCGAATTTGGTGTATCATTGTCTAATTTTGTAGTTACATCAGAAATGACAAGTCAAATAAGAGTATATGTAGTTTTGTGAAACAGTTGACCATAATTAGCACAAGCTAGTAACACCACAAGGTGCCGAAATGATGAGATTCAATAATAATGGTGACTGAACAAGTTCACCATGCCTGAAATCAAATGATAGTGTATCGAGACAATCTGAAGATTTGATTTACACAATGTCACAAAGTTTTTAGTTAAATACGGAACATCAAATAGCCACTGCCTTTGGTTGAAGGTGAAAAGCATTAAGTACCGCAAGGCATTCAATTGACAATGAAAGTATCGTTAGGAGGTACATTGGGCTATGAAATGAATCTATGTACCATTGCCTTAACACACAACTGTGTTGAGACTGCTTTAATCGTGATAAACGAGACGGATTTAGAGCAATTAAATAATTCAAATCCGTGTATGAAATGAGTAACCAACTTAGCGCAAGCTCAATTCTGTGAAAATATCACCGCAAGGTATTGAAATCAGTCAAACGATTTAGTGGAGTCGTAGACCAACCGAATCTACTACGACTTGTAATGAAAGAACCTTTGCAAAAATATTTGAATATTATGCTCCCAATACATCATATAGCGTCTCAAATCAAACATGTGAAAATGGATAAGTTCAAGCAATTGAACTTAGTTTTAGCGTAACCCGATAGAAAACGTATGTATCAACAAAGGAAATCTCGGCATGGTAACCAAAAATAAACCATGAATGTAATTTGAGATCAAAAGAAGTTTCAAGAGAGTGTGTTGACTTGATAGCAAAGAGTCAACAATTACAATAATGTAGGTCATTCAGATTACGGACCAGTAATTAGATTTAACAACATAATATCTGAACTTCAATGAAATGTTTGGAATGAAACCGCATGCGTAGCAGATGGTGCATGCATAACATGTGAGTTTTCAAGTAATGAAACAATGAGTGTTTGCTAAAATGGAGAAACCACCAAATATTCGAAGCAAAAGGGTGTTCGCTCTTAGCGAAGAAAATCAACGTGATGCAACTACCATTAAGGGGAGTAGAGATGCAAACATCTACTCGCTAGAAGCAAAAGTGACGGTTTCAACGAAAGAAATTTAGGTACTTTCTATTTTTGTTAGCTGAAATGGCATGTATGTCAGGTTAATGGTGTTTGATCGAGTTAACAAGTATGGTTTCTAAGTAGCGACCTCTACAAGTTTGGACCTGGGTTCCCAAAGGTCCTAAGCCTATGTTTTCTAGATCCTTAAGGTTTCGTATTTGGTGTAACACTGTCTAGTGCATCATGTGTGACACACCATTCGTGTGTCCGTTCACAACATGTCATTGTCCCACAACTTCCCAGGTATACCTCCTTCCTGAATTCACAGCTAACGACACTCGATCATTGATTCGTCGTGAAATAGTAGTTGGGTCCTCACAGTTAGTTACATAAGTAATTCGTTAATCCTTAGCAAGAGTCACCGACCCTGGTTGGCTAGCTCGTCCGGCTTCCGATCATTGGAAAGTCATCGTCCTTTTTCTTGATGAGCGGAACTGAGGTTACCCCAAAAGGGGAATTTTGGTCTGTTATCTTCCTTCTCTATTCACTGCTAAAACTTCACTGTCAATCCTTGCATCTTCGAAAATGTAAGTTGCTATGACGCATTGAGTACAGGTGCGGTGCCTGGAATTAAATCGATGCGAGATTTGACTAATCGTTGAGGAGGTGATTCCGGCAAGTCTTCGAGGAAGACTTCAGGGTATTCTCTTATCACAGGTAAATCTTCGAGTTTTGGTTCTTCAGCTCCCTTGTCCCCGACATGAGCCAAGAAAACAACTCATCCTTTGCGCAACAGCTTTCGTGCCCTCCAGCAGTTTGAAATTTGTAGGGGCGTATCCTGTTTCATGAGTCACGATCGTTCCTTTATTCGCCATTGGGGTGCGGACATTAAACTCCGCTCGATCACATGGAAATTAATCCATCCCAATTACCACGTTGAAGTTCCCAACTCAACGGGCAGCAGATCAAGCGTAAACTTATGCTCTCCAGGTTCTATCTTGCCGTTCCTAGTTACTGTGTTGGCTTCCACCAGCTTCTCCTAGCTAGTCCCATCGAGTGCGAGTTATCTAACTTACTTGCTACTAACCCAAGTACACTCTCAAACTCTAGAGATGCGAAGATTAGATTTTGCAATAGTATCTTGCAACACAGATGCATAACGTTGAGTAATATAGAACGTACCGATACTTGAATCCCGGCGTGTTCCCATAGTTCTGCTACTGAGCTTTTGTCCTTGTGCTTGATTCTTCTTAGGGCAGTACTTTCTGAAATGCTTCTTGCTCCCACAGTTAAGACAACCTTGAGCACGTTTCTGTTTGTCACTCGTTCTGCCCTGGTATTCGTCATTGTCGTTGTTTTCACCGTGATTCTCACTACCATCTTGACCTCCATTTCTACTTTCAGTACCTTGCCTACAAGTTTCCTTGGGATGCCCTCTCTTGCCACAGTTATCACATTTTCCATATTTACATCGCCCGATATGATAGCGTAGACAATTGTCGCACTTAGGTAGAATACCCATGTAGTCCTTTCCCTTTTTGGCCTTCTTTTCGTTACTTACCCGAGTTACCTTCTTGAAATTCACGAGTTTTCTCTTGCTATCCCCAGATGACTCTACAGGAGCCTCGTTTTTCTCTTCCGGAGTGGAAAATTTTCCTTGTCTAATCGCTTCTTCAGTGAGCGCCACGCTCATGTCGATTGCTTCGATAATTGTTGAAGGCTTAGATGTTGTTACCAGGCTTAGAATCTGCGGTGCTAGTCCCCTGATGAAAAGTTCGATCTTCCTAGATTCTAGTTCCACCAAACGCGATGCAACTTGTGATAACTCGCCAAATCTCTGTACGTATTCAGCTATCTTTGGACCTTCCATTCTCAAGTTCCACAATTCAGTTTCCAACTTCTGGACTTCCGCCCTAGAGCAATATCTTTTGCGCATTAGTTCCTTCAGTTCGTCCCACGTCATAGCATATGCAGCGGCCTCGCCCATTGCTTGAATTTGAAGGTTCAACCATGACAAAGCCCCATCTACAAATAGCCCCGCTATGTACGTAACCTGATGTTCTGGGGCGCATTTGCTCAATCGTAAGACAAAATTCGTCTTTTCCACCCAACGCACAAATGCTAAGGCACCCCCAGTGCCGTCGAATTCTCGAGGTTTGTGGTTCAAGAACTGCTCGTAGGTGCAGCCGCTGGGTGGGTTATTTCCTGAGGTACCTCCGCCGTGTTCGGAGCGAAGGGCCTCGAGTTGTGCGATGGCTTGCGAGATGCGCCCTTGCAGTTCTGACTCTGCTGTTGTCGGCAGAGGGTTGTTGGTATCGACGTTCCCTTGTATTGACATCTTCTGAGAAGAAGGTTGGTTAGGTCAGGTCTCATTCGTTCGGGGAGTGCATATTGTTGTTTAGAGATCGTATGTACACACACATATTAGGTTATCATACCAACCAATCAAGCAATAGTATAATCATAGTATAACCAAGAAATTTGATGATTATGTTTAATGAGAGCATAGTAAGCAAGCACGTAGCGTTATAATTATTGTACACACATATAGATTAATAACGTGCTTAACGGAGACATAGCGACGGAGTTTCGTTGGTCATTGGCCATAAAGTATTGTCGCATATTTTATAATGATTGGGCCCTCATTATTCCCCGACCACAATTGTATTGCCTTCCAAAATGTATCACATCAATAGGGACACAGGGTCACCCTACCCTTGTCCATTAAATGTATTAGTGTATCAAATTCACATAGTCTGAAGTGGTCTTTAAAAGTCTCCACAAACCCAGCTTATCATTAGTGTCTTTACTTGAAAGCAATGTAATCTGCATTATCCAGAAATCACTATACCAGTGTCTGAGGGTGAGGAGGAAAGAAAGTAAACTTGTTAGCACACGTGGACTTCGTCCTTGGGCTTGTGTACACGTCGAAGTAATTATCTGCTCTACCGCTTGATAGTAAAGAAATGAGCATCAGAATCCTGGGAACGGTGTAATAGTAACGGTTGAGAGCGCAAAAAGGAACCTTGATAAATGTGGAGGATCAAAGTATGCTGGCAATAAACAGGTTGGAGGACGTGGTGTCTTATATAAACTTTTCTGACAATATGTTGTCTTGTGATCTAAATACTTAAATCATGCGTTTAGTTATGTAATGTTTGGCATTTGAAGTTACCAAATGTGGTGTTAGCTCAAGCTCCAACACTCTGCGACTCATATCCTCAAACTGTAGTGGGTGTTACAGGAGCAACTCATCTCATGTGTGGCCTCCATAATGTGAGGGATGACAAGGGTCTAAAATCAGCATAGGGTAGCATAGGAACCAGCGAAAAGTAGCAATTGGTGCGGCCTGTAGAAAATGTTGCTGTAACCATTGGGATCGTTACGCGGTTGCTGGCCTAGAGTACCTTCCCGTGGTGCTGGTATGTCTTGAATGAAAGCGATAGGCATGTTGGCGCAATGGACGACAGTCTTTTATAAGGGCAACATCAGCGGTTGAAGGTGCAGGAACATACGTTTCAACCAATAAGGATATCATCTGTGCAGGTACTGGGTCAGATATAAGGGATGCAATGCCTGGTAAACCAAAAGAACATGGTCATGGTCAAGTAAAGGTGCAGGTTCAGCAGGTGCAACATCAAACTGTCCCTCACAAGTGCAGAAGCTAGCATCAGGGGTAGGTCATGTAACGGTGTGGTGCCTTGAGCAAGTGATAGTGCAGCAGCCACGTCATTGTTGTCTGCGTCAGTAGTAGAAAGCTGTAGTCCAGCTGCCTTTAAGGCTGCAGATGTCACAAACTCAAAGAAGTCTGAAGTCAAGTGTATACTAGGAGCATAGGATAGCCTGATAACAGGGGTCTTAAGAAGTGAAATTAGTAACAAAGTTCTCGTCAAATTTTCTATCATCATGGGCGTCAACAAGGGGACCATCGATAATACGCCAATGTCATCGTCAATTATGAATTGTTTGTCGAGCAGTCAACCTTTAGTAGAAATGTCCACAGGAGGCACATCATCGAGGATTGGAGCCATGGGGTGCCCACCATCGGGATGACCAGCGATAGAGTGGTCATGGATTGAAACAAGAGTGACAGAAAGTTTCTTGTCAGGGGAAACCGTCGGCAAAATAAAGTATCACCAAAATCTGGTAGCGCGGACTGTTGGAATTCGTCCTCGTCCTTAGTCAGCATATCAGGATCACTCTCAGCGTCTGGCGTAAATGTCTCTGGCGCAGCTGTAGTCTTCATTAACTGTGGCGGTGGTCGTAGGGTTATCAATGTCTGATAACTCGTTCTCTAAATAGAGTGACATGTGTGCCGGTGAGTAGCATGTATATCCATAGTAAGTATTAACAATTTATGTATGCAATAACCACCACATGTGCCCGTTTATCAATAATTAGCAATTAAGCGTGTAAGTAATGACAATGTAAGCATGTAATCATCCTAGTCTTCCCCAGACTATCCCACCCAGTCTCTCAGACTAAACTCCCTAGTCTCTCAGACTAACTCCCTAGTCTCTAAGACCAACTCCCTGGTCTCTAAGACCAACTTCCTGGTCTCTAAGACCAATTTTCCTAGCCTCTAAGACTAAATCCCTGGTCTCTAAGACCAACCTCCCAGTCTCTAAGACTGATCCTCCCTCAGCCTCTAAGACTGATCCTCCCTCAGCCTCTAAGGCTGATCCTCCCTCAGCCTCTAAGGCTGATCCTCCCTCAGCCTCTAAGGCTGATCCTCCCTCAGCCTCTAAGACTGAATTATGAATATAAATTTGGAAATGTGTATTTGTGCCCTTTGTTTGTAAAAATGTTTGTTTCCTGGATCTGGACGTTTTGTGTATGCAATGTAAAGATGTTTGAAAACGTTTTCGTGAGAGCCCTGATGATCATAGTCTAGACTCGAGAAAGAATCCTAGTTCGCTATGAACCTGGCTCTGATACCAAGCTGTCACACCCTGACTTTTGCGGAAGCGTGGTTTATTTGGTGTGACTTCTTAATACCATAGCAACAATCATAACAATGCTATATGATAAAAACATGAGATATTCATTCATTAATAAAGTATAGAAACATTCCATTTTTAACAATCACAAAATAATTTACAAACCTTAACTTGATTTATTTGAGTTCATAAAGACTTAGCAAAAGACTTTAAACAAAACCAGGTTTAGGTGTATATAACCCGTCCAGGAAGAGATTACACCTTCTAAACCCTAGATGACTTCTTTATTCAAACGCAGCTTGAAAATACGTGCATACCGTGCCAGATCCGTTAGTTTCCTGAAATACATGTAATTTGAAAAGTCAACATAACGTTGAGCGAGTTCATGTGTAAGTGAGTAGGTATGAACCTTTGTAAAAATGTCTGTATGTATAAAAAATCCCTGGTATGTAGCAATTAAGGAAAAAGAGACCACCATTGGGTTGCAAAGCCAATGATAAGTGTGAAGTGATGCAGGAAGACTCAAGCCTAGCGGATTTGTGCGTCGGGCACTTAGTCACTTCATGGTCCACTCGGCGGACTTAGGAGTGGGGCTCGCTACAACCAAATAGATCTATCACTAATGTGTCTCGGTCCTACAACGAGGATTGATGGCCTTAAGTGTTGTGCCCACCACTCACATGTTCGCGTAATAAAAACCCTCCTTAAGCTAACCATACCATAATAAATGTCTGTAAATGTCTGTAACATGTATTTCACCCCCGAAAGGTAAAAACTGAAAATAGTTAAGAGAAAAGGGGGACATGAACTCACAGTATTGCGTCTTCGGTACTCGTAACCCAAATCTCCTCAGCAAACACGACTACCTACAATGGTCTAACGTCTATTAGACGAATGGGTCGTGCCTTGTCTTGGTATTGATTAGTGCCTTTGAGTTACGTTTTAAAGTGTCTTCAATATTTTAGTAATAATACTTCTCATGCTTGTGTATTCGTATTTCCTTCCCAAGGATGGGATATTTTACATATGTCTGTTCGTATTGGAATTATATTTTTAAGTCCCATTTTAGAGAATACATGTTTGACCATATTCCTGTATAAAACCAACATCCGATACTCTGTATTTCGTTATAAAAATTATGGCGAGTTTTATGCTTGAAAAACATAGTCTATAATATACTAGTAAACGCTTGTCCAGAAAATATTTACTAAGTGTTAGGATTTTCGGAAAATTTCGCCATAGTCTCCTTTGAAAATGGAGGTGTCCATGCTTAAAAACATATCGTTTTCTTTTACAAATATCTCGTAGAGTGTTCCCACATAGCCAACCCGGCAAATATACATGCAATGTCCTATCTACGTCTTTTCAGATTTATTAACTAATACTGGACTGTTTTCAAGTATTTAAATAAAATAGCTAACATTTTCCAAAAAATCTCAAATTTTTACAGGACTTCATATATAATCCACTGTTTATTGTGTAAAAATTTCGGATCTCAGTTCATTACCAATTTTATATAAAAATTCCTTTACTCGACTGCAATCAGATTTGATACTTTCTGATTGCAGTATTACGGAAAAATTCACTAAAAATCCATCGTAAGTCGGATCGTCGAAATTCCAGTTGGAGGGTCACGGGAACAACAGTGACCATCTACCGTAAAAATCCCACGAGCCGAGTCTGCTCAGGTTTTAAGTTTTGACTCCGACTACGACACACTTTTTCAGCAGGAAAATTTCAGCTTGAGCTGCTGTCTTAAAATAATTCTTTAAAAATAGTAAACGACCTCGAAAAATTACGATTCCAGTTCCATTTGTTCAGATATTCAAAATTACACAATTTAGACTCCAGAAATTCAATTTTTCGATTAGAAATGAACCAGTTACAGCCTGTTGAAGAGGCTGGAAAATCTCAATCAGCAAGCTGTTTTTATTGTAGAAGTTACTAAAAACGCATAAACAAAGACCCTAACCATGGTTTATCAATGATTTAATGTTCAAACACCGTGCATGCATTTACCAAACTCAAACCAACCAGATCTGAACTTCAAACAAACTTTTTATGAAGGGTTTTTATGCAGAATTTTAAGTTCAACTTTTTAGTGTTCATCTTCTTGTGATTTGAACAAACAAACGTCATGCTTCATATTTTGACTAAAATAAGATGGAACAAGGTGTAGAGACTTACTACTAGCACAAGGCTAGGGTAGAAATCTAGTGAAGATGATGGTGAGAAAAAGTATGGTGAAGTGACTAGAACAAGCTCTCTTGAAGTTCCTTCAACTTGCTACCTTCATGAACCACCTTCAATGCTTGAATGGAGAGCTTGTAGTGAAGAAAATGGAGGATGTGAGAGGTGGTGGTGATGAAATCGGTTATGGAGAGGCAGAATTTTTGGGAGAGAGAGTGAGATGGAGTGTGGGTTTTGTTATAATGATGGTTCTCCTTGGAAAAACAAGTGCCACCCTACTCTAGTGTTATGATTAGAAATGGGGCAACCACAATTAGGGAAGATAATCACAAAATCAAGACAAGATATAATGAAATGATGGGGCTGAATTCGGTTAGGGGGGGGGGGGTAATATGAAAAATTTTGGTAATTAGTAGGTAAGTAAATAAGGGTTAAGGGTATTTTCTAAAATAGTGGGTGTATGACATGTTTCTATAGTGTGTGGGGATTTTTGTGGCCATAATTATTTAAGAATAATAAAATAATATTTCTGACAAAATTTTGGTGTCCCGGGTAATGTCCGGTTGTTCAGTTACGTACTGTTCCGTTAAAGTGTCAAATTGTACCGCGTAGTGTCTTTTATGCATCTTTTTGTAACGAAAACATTCCTGGAACCTAGGAAAGTATACAGGACCACTCTGCCATATTTGTGTATTTTACTGGTATAATAAAATGCTGAATTTAATAAAAGAAAGCAGAATTCTGTATTTAAAGTGTGTTTTAGGCACTTCCCGGCATTATATCTATCACCTACTGACGCAGTCCTATGGTCCTCACTTCCCTACACTACAAACCAGTGTAGTACTCTATCCCTGGCTCATACTGGCCATAATAATATTGTCTGTCTAAGTGCTGGCATTGTCAGCATTATTTCTGAATCGACCGTTCAGTGTGTCAAATGTGCTGAGTGCATCGAGTATGTCACTAATGTAGGTGTGTAGTGAATGTAGTGACTGTATAAAATATGATGCATGTATATGTGGTATAGAATCATAGAGCAGTTTAAATTATCAGTTGTAATCAAGCACAGTCATTAAGCACGTAATTAAGATTAATTGATTTGTACAGTACCTGAAATTTTGAGGGTTGTCACAGTGCTTAGGTTTAGCTTGGTTCCCATGGCTTTTTGGAAACTTGCCCAAAAATGAGAGGTAAAACGGCTATCTCTATCAGAAACAATTGATAAAGGAATTCCATGTAATGAAACTATTTCATTTACATACAACTTAGCTAATTGCTCCATACTGAAAGTTTCCTTCATTGGTAGGAAATGAGCTGATTTGGTTAGCCTGTCTACAATCACCCAGATTGTATCATTTCCTTTTCTTGTTTTGGGTAATTTGGTAACAAAATCCATTGTTATCAATTCCCATTTCCAAACTGGCATTTCTAACTGTTGCAACAAACCTGAGGGTTTCTGATGTTCAGCTTTAACTTGTGAACATGTTAAACACTTAGAAACATAAGCTGCTATATCCTTTTTCATTCCTATCCACCAAAAATTCCTTCTTAAGTCTTGATACATCTTATCACTTCCAGGATGCATCGTATACTTAGATTTATGGGCTTATTCTAATATACGGTGGCGTAGATTTCCTAATTTGGGTATCCACATCCTTTTCTTATGGAATCTCCAAATTCCATCTGTTCCTTGTTCTAATTCCTTAATCATTCCTTTCAATTTCTCAGTATCATCCTTGGTTACTGATTCCTGTACTTTCTTAATCTGGTCATTTAAATCTACTTACAGGTTTAATTTAAGAGAACGTATTCTTTTTGGTTTCTCGTGATACTTTTGACTTAAAGCATCAGCTACTACATTAGCCTTTCCTGCATGATACTGGATATTACAATCATAATCACTAAGAATTTCCATCCAACGTCTTTGTCTCATATTCAACTCCTTTTTCCGGAAAACATACCTTAAACTCTTATGATCGGTAAAAATGGTAAACTTACTACCGTAAAGGTAATGTCTCCAAAACTTAAGGGCAAAAATTATAGCTCCTAATTCTAAATCATGGGTAGAATAATTCTCTTCATGATTCTTAAGTTGTCTAGATGCATAGGCTATAACCTTTTGACGTTGCATTAACACACATCCATACCCTAACTTAGAAGCGTCACAATAGACTACAAAGTCTTCAGTTCCTTCTGGTAACGCTAATATGGGTGCGTTGGTTAATCTTTGCTTAAGAATTTTAAAGGCTTCTTCTTATTTTGATCCCCATTCAAACTTAACAGATTTACAGGTTAGCTTAGTTAAGGGAATGACTATTCTAGAAAAATCTCGGATAAATCTTCTATAATAACCGGCCAATCCCAGGAAACTTCTAACTTCAGTTGATGATTCAGGGGTTTTCCATTTGGTAATCGCCTCAATCTTTGTAAGATCCACATGAATTCCTTCATGATTGACTAAATGTCCAAGAAACTACACTTCTTCTAACCAAAATTCACATTTTGAAAACTTGGCATAAAGCTTTTCTTTTCTTAATAAACTTAGGAGTGCATGCAGATGCGTTGCATGTTCCTTTTTACTCTTAGAGTAAATGAGAATATCATCTATAAAGACAATTATCAATTTATCCAAGTATGGTTTACATATTCGGTTCATCCTGTCCATAAATGCGGCTGGGGCATTGGTTAAACCAAATGGCATGACAGTAAATTCATAATGGCCATACCTTGTTCTGAAACCGGTCTTAGGAATGTCCACTTCCTGTACCTTTAGTTGATGATATCCTGAGCGTAAATCGATTTTTGAGAAAAATCGAGCTCCTTGCAATTGATCAAACAAATCATCGATTCTTGGTAATGGGTACCGATTTTTAATCGTGACTTTATTCAATTCACGGTAATCAATGCACATACGCATTGACCCGTCTTTCTTCTTGACAAATAATATTGGTGCTCCCCACGACGATGAACTTGGTTGTATGAATCCTTTCTCCAACAATTCGTCTAGTTGCTTATTTAATTCTTGCATTTCTGCAGGTGCCAAACGATAGGGTGCTTTGGCAATTGGTGCCATTCCTAGTAGCAGATGAATTCTAAATTCAACTTCTCTGTCTGGCGGTAGTCCTGGTAATTCTTCTGGGAATACTTCTGGAAACTGGGATACTACCGGAATATCCTTCAATTCTTTTCCTTTAGTGTTGATGATTATAGAAATCAAATACACTAATGATCCTTTTCTTACATAACTGGCCATTTTCATCACAGAGATGAATTTTGTGGATCTAGATGGCTTATCTCCTTTAATTGTGATCTTTTCACCTTTTGGTGAGTCTACTTGGATTGAATTTTGATCACATAGAATACTGGCTTTATTGGCTATTAACTAATCCATTCCTAATACAACATCAAATCCTTCCAGATTCATTGGATAAAGGTTTGCAATAAACTTTTGATTTGAAAATTCTATTCTTGCTCCCTGCAAGATTTCAGTGATCTTAATGGTTTCCCCATTTGCTATCTCTACTAAATATTCTTGTGGGAGTTCAGTTAATGGCTGATTGAGAAGTTTGCAAAATGAAGTATTAATAAAACTTTGGTTCGCACCAGAGTTAAATAATGCTTTAGCAAAAACATCATTAACTAAAGACGTACCGGCAATCACGTCTGGAATCATTTTGGCTTCTTCTGCTGTCAGAACAAATGCTCTAGCATTTTTAGTATTCTTGTTGTTCATGGCTGGAGCTAGTTTCAGACAGTGTGGCTGGATGTGCCCTTTTTCTCCACAGTTGAAACAAACTCCATTACTAGGTTTCTTCCTACAATCTTCTTCCTTGTGTCCTGGGATCTTGCAGAAATTGCAGTAAGTGGAGCATCTTCCTGAATGCTTCTTCTTGCAGGCTTTTAGTAAGGTGCAGAGGTAGAACCTATATTTTTCCCACTATTGGAATTTCCATAGCGGAATTCCTGGGTAAGCCTTTGAGCTAGGTTTCTCCTCTGGTCCTCTTCTCGTGTACGCACTAATTCATCAGTCAAGGTGTTAGCTAGTTCTACAGCTTCTTCTATAGTTTGGGGTCTAGCTGCCTTGACTACGTGTCTAAACTCACTGATTAATCCCCATATGTAACGGGAGATTAATACTGGTTCTGGTGAAGCAAGAGTTGGCACTATTGTTATTCAAAGAATGTAGTAGTGTAACCCTTACTATCCACTCCAGTCATTCTAAGATTTAAGAATTTATTTGCTATCTGTTCCTTTTCATTAGGGGGACAAAATTTCCTTTCTACCATGTTCTTAAATTCTTCCCATTCCATATTGTAAACCCTGTCATTTCCTCTAGTCTGGAGGATAGTGTTCCACCATTCTAAAGCTGAATTCTTAAACAGATTGGAGGCAAACATTATCTTATCCTCTTCTCCGCACTTGCTTATTTTCAAGACTGCCTCAGTCTTTTCTATCCAACGTAAAGCTGCAATGGGTCCTTCATTGCCCGAGAATTCTATTGGTTTACAAGACCAGAATTCTTTATAAGAACAAATATAAGACATGGTTCTTCTTCTTGTTGATACATTTTATGTGGACGCGACTCGGCTCGGTTCGGTTCGACTCGGTTTCGACTCGGTTAGGTCCGGCTCAAGTCCGATGTCACGACATTCCTCCGTTGTGCGCGCCAGAGTTCGACACGCTAAGCACGGAGAGCCGAGAACGTTTCCCGCTGACACATCATCATGACATCATCATGATGATGTCACAAGTTTGACAAATGTTTACTAATCTGACTTCATGTGTACCGAATGATCATTGGGCCGTTACTCATCATGTGGGCCGAAACTTACAACTGGGCTTTGACCTTCACATTGGGCCGAAATTACATATCGACGAAACCTTCTATTTGGGCATGATTAAGGGACGAAACCCCTTTGGTTTCGTCGCTTTTGATGTTTCGTCGTGCCATCTTTGTGTTTCGTCGATACCTGTGTGTGTTGCCTATATATATTCATTTAAGTTTCTGTGTGAAACAGATGAGTATGAGAGAGCTGTGAGACTTAGTGAGAGTCTGTAAACATTGTTTGTATATGTTTGTGGTTGTACTCATCCCTAATCAATAGATATTGAATCTTTGGTTACGCGTGTGTTTTACATTGTGTTTGGTTTGCACCGTCACGGGGATTCCGCACCCGTTACCGTGTTTGTGATAAACAAGGATAGGTTTTTGTATCGGATCCACCGAGAAAAACGGGACCTACACTTCTTTTGGGAATGGGCACTTGAAGTATTGGTCCATTGTTTACGCTGGGTTCTGGTTCAGTAGGTCGTTTACTGCCATTATTACTTTTATTATTCGCTTCTTTAACCGTTTTGATAATATATCTATAATCCCTTGTGCCACTATGTGTTGGATAACACTGTTATCCACTTGGTTTCCATTATTATTGTTATTCTGGTATTAATATCACAAGACAATATCCAATACAAACAATCACTTCACAAGCATATTGATGCAAAATCGTCGTCATTGCGACCTTTACTCTATTTTATATATTATGCATCTAGTACAAACTGGAACTGAAATAAAAAATTACAATACTATTATGCATCCGTAGCTATTTATCTATATATATATATATATATATATATATATATATATATTACTATTAATGGTATGGGTTCATCCAAAATTGCATATTACGCTTGTCATATTTCCAGGCGAGTCGTTCTCCTATCTGCCTCATCCTTTCACTTCCTTCTAAAATTTCCTCACCAAAGGTTCAGAGTTCTTGCATATTCTCAGTGCTCATGGGTGGTGTGGGTGCTGGTATTGGGTTAGGAAACTGGGGCATCGGTTCTTCGTGTGGGTAAGGGTTCTCTAGGATTTCCCTGATGTGTTGCTCGTTATCAAAATATGGGTCCAGGGGGTCCAGGTTTGGGTAGGCTGCTAGGTTTTGCATGGGTTCCTCTGGTATTGGGTAGCGTTGTTCATAATACCTATGGTCATCAAACCATGGGTCATAGTCTGGGGGACGGGGTGTTGGTACTCTAGGTATTTCAGCTGGGTCAAACTCAGGTACTGGAATTTGGTCTACAGGGTTTGGCTCAATTTCCATAGGTTGTGTAGGAAATAGCGGTAACGGCTGGGGTGCTATGAGTTGTTCTAGATTTGGGTCGGCAGCTGTGGTTGCTAGTATGTGGAAGTTTGCCAGTCTCCTATTAATTATATCCTGTGTTTGTGAGTTCATTTCTCTATTAGCGGCGGCTAAAGCTCGCTGCTGGTGAAGTTTTCTCATCCTCTTTCTATGTTCATGGACTCCTCTGCTGAACCATCCTCTCTTCTTAGGAGGGAATGCCTCTTCAGATTGCGCTTTGAACACGAAAATCCCATCTTCAGTGACAGCCGAATACCCTGAGAGGGTAGGCTGTGAAGAGGTGCCTTCGTCCCTAGGTGAGCTGGACAACTGACGGTAAGCGTTTGAAGGTCCTTGGTCGCACATACTGTAAACTAACAAATAGTCAAATAACACAAAACAATAATATACAGATATACACGTATCCATGTAAATTATTTCCTAACATATTGAATAATATTTTGGTGTCAGCAGAACACTTCTGTGGCTGAATCAGTGGTTGTAGCTTTGATACCACCTTCTGTCGCAACCCCCGTCCCCTAATACCCCGGGAACGGGCGGCCGCGACCAGCATTAGTGGTATCGGTGTTTATCAGTTTGGCAGCGGAAATTACATCAGGACCGTAGTTAGGAAATATTTTATCAGAGTAAAATACCACACGTTTATAATAGTAAACACATGGGAAATTCCCAAGTTTCCAGTACACACATTTTTTTATAGGGATAAACCCTATTTTATTTAAATAAAACATCTCTTTATTTAGGTAACTTTTATAGCTACTTTTTCAAGCCTTCAGTTGTCACACCCCAAAAACGTCACAACGGAGTATTAAACGTAGTGGTGACGGAGGTTGGTGCCCATTTATATCTTGTCTATCGATGCATTTAATTATTGGACATTTTAATTTATTTTAAACATTACGATTTAAGACAAGACACAACCACATAGTTAAGTTGTCCTTGATCCTCGCAGATCTTATTACATACGTCCCAGAAAGTTTAAAAGTTGTCCAACATTTTTAAACAAACATCATGCCTCGTTCAAACACAAGATACGCCATGATTCCCGAAGCCAAACTTAAGTACCTGTAGAACACGTTAAAAATCAAGTGTCAACACAAAGGAAGGTGAGTTCACTTATTCACATACAAATACATTATTTCGAAGGAAAACTTTCTGATTATGTGTTTATTTGAAAACATCCATATAAATTTTATAAAGTCCATTTTTACTTCCTTAATAAAATCCATGGGTCCTTCCGTCGCGGTTCACCCACCCGACAATAACATTCTGACCCAGGTTTTGTATATTAAATTATTGCGTCAATTTTCAGACTCGTAATGTTAGCTAGACAATACGAACTATATATTAACCATGAAGGGATAATCAATGCTAGACAATAATCAGAATCAAAATTCGTCGCTTGACTTGACACGGGGTGACCGGTCACGACGGGGTTGTCAACCCGATAGATCTACCAACAATTCCTCGCTTGCAGTACTTAAATGATTAAACGACATCATGGGCGCAGGGTTCTCTTCGAGAACAATATGATGTCTGCCTCACGTACAATATATATATCCTACTAATATGACAATTTAATACACGATGTTGTACGAATCCCCTGAAATCCCCAACGAAATGTAAGCCTATGCCGATACTCACTCTCTTGAGATCAAGCACATTCGTTCCAACTACACGGTCGTTTTCCCCCAAACACCGTGCATAACCCTGTTTCCACCCGAAACATATTTATTCTCCAGAACCATTTCATCCCGAAATATATATAATTTATCCAAAAATCCGTATATTTTCAACGAAAATATATAATTTATATCAAAAGGTATGTTTTATTTCAAAAACATTATTAAACCCTTTTAGGCGTGTTCTACCTCCAAAATATATAAAGCAGTAAAAGAGGGGTTTAGTGACACTCACCTTTGAGTGCGTATGGTAATAGCGCAATCCCAGAGATTGATTTTCTACACGTCCTAATATAGGGACGATTCTAAATCAATATACATAACACAAAAATCCTAAGTTTCTCCGTTTCTTAGAATTATCACATAACTTTGAGATTTTCTCGAATAGTTATCATTTTTGATTATGTTAGCACGTTAATATATATATATATATATATATATATATATATATATATGAGTCCATATATATATATATATTTATTTATTTTTATGATTTTGCTACTTGAACGATTTTATTGGTGACCATTATTGTGTAAATCCGTTAACACTCCCTGTTCATACGTAATATATCTACGATTTGCGCGTCGTAATATATATATATATATACATAAATGTTCATATAATTTATTATCACACACACGAAATCTTGTTAACTTATCTATCTTGTCATTTTTAATGCTAATATACATAAAACATCTCATAAGTATCAAATTTCATGCTCGACAAACAAGTTACACATTTAACGTGATTTTTACCGTTTCTACCGCACAAAACGCACAATATACATGCATAATCTAAACTTACAAAATCATGTTAATAACTTAACATACTTTAACATTCTCATGCTTAAATCACATAACACATTTTAATACATATGGTTTACCCAAAATTTTACCCATACTTGTGTATACTGAAAAATGCATATTTTAGCGATTCGGTAACGTTTTCAGGCGTCGGAAGTCACGTATGACCAACCAAACACAAAGTAAACTTACAGTTAGTTAAAATACTTATTTTTATACTAAAAACATCAGTTTACTTACTGATCTAATTCAGTTTTATAAAAATCACTCGAAAAGCCGATTTCTGACCGTTTTAACGCATAGTTTTGCGTTAAACGTTACCGTAATCATCCCAACTCGAAATGACTTGATATTTTAACACGATACATGTTATTTACTGATTAAAATAGTGGTTATAATCAGATTAGTACAGTTTTTGTATAAGTCACATAAATTATGCGATTTCACGTATTTTACAACTTTTAATGCACCAAGTACAACATGCAAAGCTAGCAAACATTTTGAAAAAGTTATATGTCACTAAACACTTTAAAATAACTTTGTTTTTGTGTTTATAATATGTTCAAAACTGATTTTTACTAAATCATACTCAAATCACCTTTTTACAAACATTTATCATCATGCAAGATCTAGTTAGTGCATCTAATGCACTCACAACATATTTTAATCATTTTATATGAAATTGAATGCTCTTAGATCATCATTTATTTCATGTTTCTCATACTCAAAAATTCCAACATTCTTATGATCATCATACAATCATTTCTTATAAATGTAAGACATACACCTTCTTACATATTTAAAACTTTTAATCATCAAAATTTACATGCATGTGTACATATACATATATACATACATGACACATATACACATGTATAAACTTCCAAAACTTTACTTTTTAACATATCTATTTCAAATCATGGAAACCTTTTTGAGAACATTCTTTTATGACATCTTTACAACACATGCATGAAACCATCTTTCAAAAATCAACTCAAATCAATCAAGAACAAGAAATCTAAACACAACTTAACACACACATGGCCATAACTTTCGGCCATATATACACACATATATACACTCACTTTTACATTGATTAAAATCTCATTCTTTGTTAAATACAAGTTTGTGATTTATTCCAAGTTCAAGAGAAACCATCTAACATCTCCGTCATCACTAAACATCAAGAATATGATTTAAAAATAGTTTATACCTTCAAGATTTTTAAGTGGGTTTTTGAGAAAAGATGATGATATGAGACTTGTTATTGCTTGAATCTTGCTTGAAATCATTTCCAAACACCCATTTTAGCTTGAAATCATCTTGAAAAGCTCTTGATTCTTCATGAAAAGATTGAAAATTTTGAAAGTGTATGTGTACAGGGGGTTTCGGCCAAGATATGTGAGAGAGGGAGTTGGAGTGTTGTTTTGATTTGTTCTCTTGATTGTTGTGAGGTTATGGAAGGTTTAAAGGTAATAATCATCATATGTGTATTCCTAGGCCAACAAGTGTTGGAGAGAGGAGAGAGAGAGAGCCTTCATGGTCGCCACCTAGCCCCCATGTCATGCACCTCTCACACAATTTGATATATACATACATATATGTATGTAAATTAGTGTTAAAACTGGTATCTTACTGGATACCGGGTATTTTATCTAGCGTTTTAATCCCGTTTTAGTGAGTTTTAAATTATTTTTATCATTCTATAAAAATAATCACTTAAAATTATTACTGAAATAATTACCAGTTGCCTCGACTGGCTGCGTTGACAGTATTTTGTCTAATTCGCGCGGTATCGCGCAGTACGCGCTCAAACTCGAAAAATAGAGTTTCTTAGAGTTTTAAATTATTTTTCCTCATGAATATGATTAAAATTATTATTCTAATCATAACAGACTATTTTTTGGATTTTAACACTGATCGGGTGGTCACCGACGTTCGTTTCGCATTTTAACCGTTACGCGATAAGCGTTTATCTTACCGTTGCCAACATAATTTTTATCAAAGTTTAATTTTACCAACTTATTAAATTTCACATATAAACATCATAACCAGTCAAATACAGCCCTGTTACCTATTCACAACACGTGTTACAATTGTACGGTACGGCCTAAAAAGCCGGGTGTCACATCAGTGCTGTCCAGCTGGCTTCTATTTGGCTTTCACATTTTGTTACCTGAAATGCGTTTAAAAACATTTTGTCAGTGGGAAATACTAGTGAGTGAATCCCAGTTTAATCAAGACAAGTAAAACCATTTTACAGTATTGAGGGCGATCTCGCAATTACATTTGTTTCCATATACTTTAACTACCACCCACGGTACTGTCAACCCGACTTGTGGTTATGTTTCTACTCACAGTGTAGTAACAAATTTTGTATACAAAACCCCAATATACCGACGATAATTGTATAATATAAATACTCAATCACTGTTTAATATAATGTAAAACATTTGAGATTTTGTAAAAATAGTTTGCAAAAAGGAGGATTACTCACATTGCTAACTTAGGGTTTTCCTGTGTGATTTTCTGGTGATTATCTATTAATTACACAATGCACACGCGTTAGTATAATAACCCAATATTTACATTAGTTTTACCCTCCCCGATACAGAACTCCAACGACTACATCGGGCAGAACCTCGACAGCCATTACGGAGCGCTAGATCAATCGGGCAGCGTATCTAATATGTAACCGGGGGTTATGATACATACAACGAGGCAGGGCTTCGCTAATTAGGGAGTATTATGCCCGGGTATTGTGTATACTATGTAGAATTGAGAGAGAGAAAGTTGTGCGGTGCGATTTGTGAATTGAGGCCAACGACCTCTATATATAGTGCCTGATTGGCACTTTCTCGCGGCCCGCGTAAACCACACAAGGGGCCTTCGCGCCCCGCGACATAGGCTGGGTAGGCCCTAGCCTTGTCGGGTCATGTGCATAGACTCACCACGATTACGCCACGTGGCAGCACCGGGTGAGGCTACGTAGCCAGGTAGTCGCGCCCCGCGTAAGCCGAAGAGAGAGTCTTCGCGGCCCGCGAGCGCCTGTTAAATCTTTATTTTATTTAATTTTTGTGAAATCAAAGGTATTTAGGGCCAAATCTCGCATACGGGGTGTATTTTAAGGCGTATAGGGACATTCTAAATATATTAGGGGTGTTGGAAATATTTTAGGAGGGTTGTTATATGTAGTTTGACTTCTACGTTGACTTTTGGTTATAAACCAAATTAGACTAGTATGCTACTGATTTTAGGTTCCGTTATGATCGTAATATAATGTAGTATAACCCATAAGGTTATACTACACGATCGGACTAGGAATCTGAGTTTTATGAAGTTTTCGTATTATTGCCATACTTTGACCTTTATGCCCTTTTTAGCAAAAATAAGGTTTTAAACACAAATAAGCTTGCAAATGATTTAGTTACTGATATGTTAACATGTTTAACATATTTTGATGTTACATATCTGATCATAAACTGAGTTTGCGTATAATGTCGTAAATTATGCTTTAAATTGACCAAAATGCCCTTTATGCGCATAGATCGGTTTTAAGCATAATTTTTCATACCAAACTCATTGCCTACTAATTTAATATCATAATTAGGATATTTTGGGATATCAATTCAAATTATAAACTGAGTTTATGCACAAGTGCTTGTATTATGTTCTTAAATGACGATAATGCCCTTATCACACAAAATGGTTTTTAAAGCATGATTATGATACGAAACCTTTTCCTACTGATATGTTATATTAAATAACATATTTTGGTCATATAAACCTGATCATAACATCAGTTTTCCTTAAACATCGCACATATCGTCATTTAATGATTTTAACGCCGTTTCGGCGCGTAGTATGGTTTCAAACCATAACTACCAACCAAGACTTGTTACCTACTGATTTTATAAATCATTTTAAAAATTTTATAGTAGGTAGATGATATAAACTCAGATTCCCAAATTAGCTTTCGAAACTATGTGTGAAATGACCAAAATGCCCATAAGGTGCATAGTTTGGTCTTAAACTATAAAACACACATATGTTTGATATCATACTGATATTATATCATAAATAAAGTGTTTTCACATAATGTTTATGATCGTAACATCAGATTGTACGCAAGTCTCTTTTATACGTCGTTAAATGACCAAAACGCCCTTATGAGGCATTGTTTGATTTTAAAACCTTAACGGGCATAAAAGTTGATATCCTACTGATGTTATAACTTGTTTAAAGTATATTGGCATATGGAACTTGTTCATGACTCATCCGGTTACCCGATATCGCTTATAAGCATACGGTTAGACTTACATAACTAGTTTACATAAGTTTACCGAAACAAGTTGAACCTTATCGTGTTGATCTCAAAATCCAGAATGTACAATGGTTACCCATATTATACAAGTCCTAGTGCCTGTTGGGTTTAAACCACATTCTATTCAGTATACGCTTAATCTAGCGAACCTATTCTTAAGTATCGGGTCATGTCTAAAGGAATTACCTTTGGCCCCTATACATTCTGACAGATAATAAATCCGTTCATTCCAGACTATAGTACCCCCCCAGATAATTGGACTTGAGTCAATAATACTTAGACTTGTGGCTCTTTGCCAAATATAGTCTTATTGATTGGAAGCTAGCAAAAAGGTAAATACTCTTGACTTATTTTAGTGTAAACTTGGGATGGAAATTATGCCTCTTGGGACGGTTATTACACAAGTAAGTCACCTATGATTGCGCAAAAGTGTATGAATACAGTTTTATTCCGTTTGCTTGATAATTACTGTTATTGGGGGTCATTGATACCATGTCCGGACAACCCAATGGGTTAATCAAGAATATAATCTCGTAACAAGAAAAATCCCAAGATGTATTAAAAGATCACCTGCGGGTTATCTATATGTATAAAACTCTTTTTGAAAAACTATTTTTCCAAAGAGTCAGTTAATTATATTTACCAGCTTTGGCTGACGTATTTTCAAAAGATTTAACAGCAGGTACCGAACCTTATTATAGGCTCGGATTATGGGTCGGCTAGAATGAAGGCTAAGGAATTTGCACTCCTGAAGCTTAAGGCCTATGATGTCTAAAGCTCTGTTTATTTGGATCCTTCCTGTGGGCTTGTATCGAACGCTTGTAATACTTTTGAACATTCAAGCTTTATTTTAATAATTTTAATCCAATACTTCCACTGCATATTATTATACTGTGATAACTGTTATCCAACCGTCACGATTGTACCCATCCGGGCCCACTGGAAATCGAGGTGTGACAGGTTGTTATCAGAGCTACAGTTTGAGTGAATTAGACACTAGCCCTTAGTGTCTAATCTCAAATATCAGAAATTCATATTCCTTTAAAAACTCCGAGTCTAGACCTAAATATAAGACTACTCTTAATCTATATAGTAGTTATTAATTTTATACTGCCAAGATCTCGCGGACCAGATGAGGAAACTATAATGGGTCACGAACTCGAGGATCTCTACCATTGAGTAGCTTGAAGTTCCATATGGTGAACTACATATGTTTTGGAGACGATGACTCCGATACGGGGATGATAAACCTCGTCACCTAATGAAATATCTTTTGATATTCTTGTGATATCCTAATATCATTTATCCAAAGTCTTTCATATTCGATAGACGTTCCGGTGATATCTCACCAGCTGATTTAAGCAGCAACAACTATGGAAAGTGCACATCTATCCACTTAGCACCAAATTTCTATTATTTGATTCAAATGTTCTCTCATTCTAGAGAATAAGCAGAAAAAGGAATCACTTATTCTGATTCATGCTTAAAGCATATAATTTCGAGTCTTCAAGCTCGATTAATTCAAACCTATATGGGTATATATTATAAAATTCGGCAAATCTTGCCAGCAAATCTCTTCAACTGGAGTACAACAATGATATTTATTTCATTGATTTTTAGCAACTACGAATGCCAAACTTAGTTTGATAAAAGCGCCATATGATAATTGGCAGTATCTTAGTGTGTTCCATAGATTGCTTTCATGCCTAGACAGTATGACGGTTTAATGCATGGAACCACTAAGATCTCCCAAGGGTCATATTGTACTGATATTGGCTAATAGTAAGCATCTAATATACTTTGGCGATATTACTGCCATAAGAAGAATCATTGATTTTATGGAGCCCCTTTTTATGATTTTTCCTTCTAATAATATGAAGGTCACATTTATTGTTCCTACCTTATCAAACAGACCTCTTGATTGCTCGATAGACAAAGGCCAAAAGCACATGTTCCCATCAATAAGTGGTTGAAAAAGTGCAAAAATGTTCGTCCAAATATGAGACGACGTATCCCCAATTCTCCCGATAAGGAGAGGGGTAAATTTTTAAACGGTGTACTTTATTGAGCCGTACCATATACAGTGTACTTTATTGAGCTGTATCATATACGTTGTACTTTATTGAGGCGTATCCCCAATTCTCCCGATAAGGAGAGGGGTATATATTTAAACGGTGTACTTTATTGAGTCGTACCATATACAGTGTACTTTATTGAGCTGTATCATATACGCTGTACTTTATTGAGGCATATCCCCAATTCTCCCGATAAGGAGAGGGGTATATATTTAAACGGTGTACTTTATTGAGCCGTACCATATACAGTGTACTTTATTGAGCTGTATCATATACGCTGTACTTTATTGAGGCGTATTCCTGAATCTCCCCATAAGGAGAAAGGGTATATTTTAAATGGTGTACTATATTGAGCCGTATCGTATACACTGTACTATATTGAGGTGTATACCAAATTCTCCAACTAAGGAGAAGTGCATATAATTAAAAACGTCTAATAAGACGTGTCCTGAAAACTCCAATTAAGGAGAAGGACTAAAAGTGTCAACTCTATTGGGTGAAGACAAATTAGTCGAAGGACCGCTAGTAATCAAGCAAATAAATCTCTTTTGAATTTACTCGGTCTACTAGTTCTTATGTAATTAAGACTAGTAAATAAGAGCATGATAAAAGACTCTGCCTTAAATTTCCCACCAATGGTAGTGGTTGAAAAGGTGATAGAAGTGGAAAACTGATTCCCTCACACCCATATAATCTTAAAAATCTTTAAGTGATTCTCATCCAACTATGGGACGACACTTATCTAAGATCTCCAACTAATTCCCGAATGTGTGGAAAGGAGATAGAAAGTTCATCCATCTATGCGATGCTAATCTTCCCCAAATCTCCCAATAAGGAGAAAGGGCATATATTTAAACGGTGATTGTATTGAGCCGTATCATATACGCAATACTATATTGAGGCGTATTTGTCACACCCCGACCACATAAAAACAACAAAACGTGGCGGAATCGTCGGGGAGTGTTGTAACAGAATCATTGTTTCATAACACATGGAAAATTGAAATTTCTTTTTATTGATTACGAGAGTTACAATGTCTTAACAGACAAGAAATATAACATAATTAACTAGTCTTGCATCTTTTATTATTGCTAAAGTCCAAATCTGCCTAGGTGTATCTTGATAAATCCTACGCATCATATCCTGAAACACATGTGAAAATAGGTACGTCAGCATAAAAATGCCTGTGAGATACATAGGTTTTGTGACAATAGGATTCATGACTTGAGTTTAAGGAAATGTTTAATAAAAGTTAGTCATGAATCTTGTAAATTGTTTTGTTAACCAAAGTCTTGTGAAAAATATATAGTTTATGTAAAATGTATAAGTTCAAACTGAATGATCTAAATAACGCTATGGCATGTAGTACAATACAAGCACTTATATATAGGAAGTACCAGTGGCGTATCCATCATACTTGTACCATACTACACACATCTCGTTAGTTAAGTTACTTAAACAAACCACCAATGTATAAAGTCCATGTTTAAACCAATTATCAAAAAGTCCTTGTATAAACCATGTCAAATGTTAAAAGTCCAAATGGTAAGTAAAGTGTAGTCACATAAACCAAATGTAAAGATGTACAAAACAAAGTATTTCGAATATATCAAAAAGTTATGTTTTGCAAAGTAAATGCATGTTTTACTGGTACAAACACTTATGTGGTAAGTTAACGCATACATTCAAGCCTTGAGACAGACGGATAACCCTAAGTCAAGGTTATCAAAAGAAATGTTTTCGGATTCAGTCATTCCATCCATCCAAACAAACCTAGGATTTTAGGAACGGGATTTGTCAAGTCCTATGGTACCATTACTTACTACCGAGCGGCATAGCTAATGTTAATGAATGTAGTTTAGTCCCGTTTGTGCAAACCAAATGTTATACCAAAAACAAACATGTAATGATAGTAATGTACTAAGTATGCTAAGTCAACATACAAAGCAGAAAAGTCATGTAAATCAATGTGCTAGCATGCTCAGTCAACATACATAGCAGAAATGTAAAGTAAAACAATGTACTAAGTATGCTAAGTTAACATACATAGCAAAACAATGGAATGAAATCATGTACTATAAGTGTACTAATAAACATAGCAAGTATATGATGTGAAAACAGGAAAGCACGAAGGTAACAAATAGGCACATGTGTTTCACCCCAAAATGTTTGAAAAACAGTAAAAGAGGGGTCTATGTACTCACCTTGATTTCGGGTAAGTCCAAACAAGTATGCATAGTGTGAGAGTTTTGGCGGGAACAAGGTTTTTCCACGTTACTCTAATGGTGTGAACATGCACAAAATATTGCAATTGGTATCAACAATTATTATTAATTGTAAACTGGAAACTAAGTCCATGGTGTTTGGTATGGTTTGACATAAACGGTAACTATGGGTTTGAACAACTTAATTTGGGGAACTCGGTAAATAAGTAGGATTCAAAGGGATTATTTATGAGAAATATATTTTCTTAAAATAATCAATTATATATGTATAATGTTAAAGTGAAATACATGATAATTATCTAACAATTATCTAAATAATTGATTTAAATCAGAATAATTAAAAATAATATTTTTAATTATTTACATGTAATATTACTGATTTACAGTAATTATTAGAGCCCTTGAACATTTTTATATAAATAAATGGAATTAAAAGGCTAAAATATCAGTATTTGAGTTTATCAGTTTAATTATTAGAAATAATCTGAAAATGCCCAAAATAGTTTAAGACTTTCAATAAACTTAGAAACATGTGTATTTTGTTATAAAAATATTTTTTGAGCAGAATTCATATAATTATATAATTAAAACTGTTAGGTTTAAATAAATGATTTAACTGATTTAATTATGTAAAATAATATGTAGATAACCAAATAGTAACCTAATTTATATAAACTCAAAAAAATGCATGTATTATCATAAAAATAAATTTGGACACAAATTATATAGTCATTTAATTTTAAATATATAAGATTAAACCATATTTTTAAAGTGTAAATACTGTTTATTTCATAAAAATATCAAAATTGTATGAAATATTAGTAACAACATTATTTCTGTAGAGTTTATTACTTAAAAAAATTACCACAAAAATTTCAATAATTAACTCATTAAAATCGATTTATTATGTATTTTGAAAGATTAATATTGTTTTTAATTAAATAAAATAGTTTTATAAATATTTTGACTAGTATTATATTTTTAGTAAATGTATCAGTGTTTAAAGTATTTATGCTAAAATTTCTAGATTTTAAGTATTTAAAACCGATTTATTATGAATATTTGAATAGAACTGTTTTTAAATAAATAATTAAATAGATGAACATGTTACTGTTCATCGTCTTCCCCAAAACAGTCAACGAAAGTCAAACCCGTTCCGATTTCGACAGAAACTTTGTTTATAATTCAATTAAATTTGCAGAAACATAGTACATGAATAAAAAAACAGATTGAATCAAAAATATCGAACCGGTTAGGACTGGAAGGACGTGTCGACTATACTCCGGCGACTGGTTCCGGCGAGACTTGCAGAGACGAACAGGAGGTCGATTTCGATATGTTTGTGAATTTTGGAGGTGGTGTGAGGTTCTAGGGAGTTCAGGGAAACTTATAACATGTTTCAATTTGATTCAGAATCGACAATGTTTAGTGGAATATAACTCGGTTTAAATTTTAAATTAAACTCTCGATTTCATAGATGTCAGGCACGATATGGATAAATTAAACGAGCATGCGAGTTGTTTACGAGGTGTAGATTCCGCGTGCAACATTCTTTGGGCAGGAAAATCCACCAAGGTCGTGATTGGGTGTGAATTCCGGTGATCAGGCGGGTGTTTTGCACCGTTAAATATAATATATAATAATGTAATGTGTGTATATATATAATATGATTCAATATATATACCGGATGAGGGCTTAGCCCGACCGGTCACAATGTCACTTATTAACCCAAAGGTCTCGAGTTCGATCCCCCCGTGACCGGTTTTTGCTTCTTTTTTTTATTAAAGGTTTTCGAAATATTATACTTTGGTCCCTGAGGTTCTAGTATATGCACAGATAGTCCCTGAAACAGTTAGTTAAGTAAACTAACTAGGTTAGTTTTTAAATAAGAAAACCCTTATAATATTTAACCTGGTTAGGACTATTTAGTTAAAATAGTTCTAAAATGACCATTTTGGTCCCTGAAGTATAAGTTTAAGAAAACGACTATAAGGACCATATACTTTTTAATTCAAAATTTAGAAGTTTATTTTATTTATAAAACAAGTTTCAAAAATGACACTAAGGTCCCTAAACTTATAGTTTTCAAAAATTACCTTTTTAACCCGAGCTTATAAGATTTCAGAAATTGACAACTTAGTCCCCGGACTTTTGTACTTTCTAAAAAAGACGGTTTTAGCCCTCGGACTTAAAAATCAAAGTTTTCAAGCAAGTTTCAAGGAATGACAATTAGGTACCTCAACTTACATTTTCACATAATGACACATTAGGCCCTTATAATTAATGTAGCCTTGTTTATAAGTATGAAACTCAATAAATTTGCAAATATTCACGTGTTTGCATTTGTATAAGCATGTATAAGCACAAAGCAAGTATGTTCAAAGAAGTTTTATTCCAAATACGGTATTTGTTACAATGCAAGTCAAAACAAATACGAGTGTGAAAACCAGGGTGGTTACAGTATTCCAATCTCCCAATAAGGAGAAAGGTATATATTTAAACGGTGACTGTATTGAGCCGTATCATATACGCTGTACTATATTGAGGGGTATTCCAATCTCCCAATAAGGAGAAAGGCATATATTTAAACGGTGACTGTATTGAGCCGTATCATATACGCTATACTATATTGAGGCGTATTTCAATCTCCCAATAAGGAGAAAGGCATATATTTAAACGTTGACTGTATCGATCCGTATCATATACGCTGACTGTATTGAGGCGTATCCCAAATCTCCCAAAACGGAGAAGGACTTATATTTAAAGCGTCAACTGTGATGTATTCCCAAATCTCCCATCATGGAGAGGGACTTATATTTTCAATGTCAACTGAGACGCATCTCCAAATGAGGAGAAGAATTCATATTCAATACGTTGACTGAAACGTATCATTAAAATCTCCAACTAAATTCCCAACTGCGTGGAAAGGAGAAAACTCTCGTCCAACTTCGTGACGATACTTGTTCCAAATCTCCAACTATTCCCAATTATCTGGAAGGAGAGGAATCATAATACTGCATTGTCAGTCAAAATAAGGACGGTTGTGGTCGTATGACTCCATGTCCAAGGAGGTGGGTTATACCCAATCCTCAGAGTCTATATGATCAATGCGATCATGACTAATATCATCTAATACGATGAACATATCATTTAACGTCCTTAGTGATGTTTTGCTTACGGGCTATAACATTGTCCATTTGAGACATTGACATTGTGATCTTTATGATCCCCTGTCCAGGGTAGTGAGCTATGCTCCAGCCTAATAGTCTATATGATCAATACGATCATGACTAAAATCATCAATATAATGATTATGATTAACATCCCTAATGATGTTTCACCTTCGGGCTATATTATGTTGTCCAATTGTGACAAGATAATTGTAATATTTTATGATTCCTTGCCCAAGGGGGTGAGCCATGCTCAAATCTCATAAGTCTACATGAATAATGCGATCCTGACTAATATCATCAGTATGATGATCATAATATTAACATCCCTAGTGATGAAGTGCCTATGGGCAATACTTTATTCTATTGTCGATAAGACAATGATAGTGGTGATCTTTATGGTCCCCTGTTCAAAGTGGTGGGTTATACCCAAACCTAATAGTCTATATGATCAATACGATCATGACTAACATCATCAACATCATAATCATACTAAACATCCCTAGTGATGTCTCGTCTACGGGCTACATTATATCGTCCATTTGAGATAATGACAGTTGTGACCAATATGGTTCCCTGTCCAAAATGGAAAGCTATGCCCAAGTTTCGCAGTCGATATGATCAAGTGCGATCATGACTGATATCATCAGTACGATGACCATTAGTTTAACATCCTTTGTGATGTCAATCGAATTGCCTACGGGCCATATTATATCGTCAATTGTGACAACAGTTGCGGTCTACGACCCCGTATTCAAGGGTAATGAACTATGTTCAAACCTTAAAGCCCTATGATCAAACGAGATCGCGACTTATATATATATCTTAAATGTTCTCTGTAACAAGGCTTCCGTGCCATATCTTGAATTATCCTTTGTGACAAGGCCTTAGTGCCATATCTTCCATTGTTCTTCGTAACAAGGCTTTAGTGCCATACCATTCAATGTCCTTTGTGACGAGGCCATGTGCCATATCTATATGTCTTTCGTGACCGGCCAATGTGCCGTATTATAAATGTCCTTCGTGACAAGCCAATGTGCTATATTTAAATGTCCTTTGTGACAAACTAATGTGTTATATTTAAATGTCCTTCGTGACAAGCCAATGTGCTATATTTAAATGTCCTTTGAGACAAGCCAATGAGTTATATGACTAAGCCCTTTACCAATTGTGGTAAGCAGGGCTAGTGAAATTGATATATAAACATATGGATTTGTAAGATCTAATGCAAATAAATTGATTTGCTATTTAGTTCTCGAAGTATTACTGATGGCTTTATTATCTTTCAGATAAACTTATGGCGAGCCTGAGTATTGGCAAAGTAAGAAAGAAAAATGGTGGTGACGATTTAGAGCACCAGAACCGTAATGATGAAGAGAATCGTCTTCGATCCATAGTTGCCGATGAAGTCGGTAAAGCCCTGGCTGGATTTATGGCCACATTTAAAGGGCCAAAGCCATCAGTACAGAAAGAGAACTCTGTTACAAAACCCCGTTCTAATACTCATAAGACTGAAAGGTCTCAATTCTCCTCAACTAAAAGTGAGCAGAATATCAAGAGTATCAAGAAAGCTGAGTCTTATGACTCTAAGAAGGGGTGTACCTATAAATACTTTGTTTCATGTAAACCCCGTGACTTTACGGGTGAGATTGGAGCAATAGATGCTCTAAAGTGGCTGGATGAAATGGAAACCGTTGTTGATATAAGCGGTTGTGCTGACAAGGACATTGTTAAATACGTGTCCCAATCCTTCAAGGAGGATGCTCTGACTTGGTGGAAGGCACTAATCTAATCTGCGACAACTGTGCTCTGTAATCGATGTACAATGTAAAACAATGTTAATTATTAATAGAACAATGTGTTTTGGTGTTATTATGTGTGTATTTGTGTTTGATGATTTTACGATTTGATTTGATTCCGATTTCATGCTTTAAATTGCTTTCTAGAAGGTTATACGCAAACTGGTGCATAAACGCAGTCAGTTTAATGCGACAAACACTCTGGAATAGTGACATAGGCTTAACATACCTTAAATAACCTTTACATAACTTAGAAATAAGTTTTGGATGGTTTGGTGTGTTGAAAATAAGTCTATTCGATCGCAGGGACTATTTGTGTCAAACTATGAAACTATACCGATTCGTATGGTATCGAACAGTCCGGAAGTCGATCATAAGCTAAACATACCATAAATAACCTAAACATAGCTTATAAATAAGCTTTGAGTGGTTCGGTGTGCGAAAACATGATTATTTGATCTTACAGGGACTAAAAGTGTCAAAAACGAAGTAAGTTTGCATTTCCGCGCATATCTTACGTTCTGACCACATCTGGACATCCAAAATTTTTGTAGACACTAAAATATTTTTATTTTAGTGATCGGCATGCAAAAATACCATTCTTCGCGTAATTTGCATCGTTTTCGCGTCCGTTCGAGTTTCATCGTAATTTGACGAATAACGTGACCGTACGACCAAACGAGCCGACATCCGAGAGTTTTCCGAGCATATTTTGAGTCCTCTATACTTTGACCACCTTGTAGGGCCTTGAAAATTGCTTAACGGGCGTTAAAAGTGCCAAAAATGGGCTCAAACACATGCAGGGACAAAAGTTGTCAAAATTGAAAGTTTCTGATCTGCAGGTTTTACACCGGCCGCGTAAAACTTGTCCTCTGGCTTACGCTGGCCGCCTAAAAGTGCCAGATCAGCAGAAACTTCACAGTAGCCTCCCAGCTCGTTCTTGAGGCCCTTGTACGCAATTTTAATGTTTTGGGGACCAAGTTAACACCTCCCCAAGGCTTCTAAGCTGCTCATAACACTTGGATGGTTAGGATTTATTAATTCTTGGCCACACAAACACTTGTCTTGATCTTGTTCATCATGCACAAGTATAAATAGCTTGGCCACTTCATTCATTCTCTTCACCCTTGATCTGAATTACACTCTAAGTTGGAGCCATTGCTTCATACCTGAGTGTGATTGATCAAGTTCTCCCTAGCAAGGACCCTTTGAAAGCTTCCTTCATTCTTTTATCGCTTTCATAGCTTAAAAGTCAAACGATGTTTGACTTTCAGCTTTGACCCCAAGTTGGTCAACGAGAAGTTCGTTTGAACTTCGCAACGTGAGCGTAATCACGATGGTTATAGTCCTTAGTGACTATACCTACTGATTTCCATGTTGACTAGGCGTAGTGACGAGTCGTAGTTTCGGTCAAAATGCGCATTTAAGCGTATTTTGCAACCAAACTACTTTTGGGTATCAAAACACTTTATTTTGATATCAAAACCTGTTTTCTAACTTAGGTAAGCATGTTTTAACATGCTTAGCTCATCACTTTTAGTTTAGTGCTTGTTTAGAGTCGTAAGTCAAGCGGTCTAAACCACCGCTTAGACTTTCGAACTCGACCCATTTGGTAGATCATTATGATCAGACCAAGCATGTTTAGTGACCATAGTTTCATAGGGAAGAACCTTCCGAGGTTATACCTTATGGTCACATAGTTTAAGTAGTTGTATGATAGGTAGTTTATATGCCTTAGGTAAATGACCAAAATGCCCTTTTCACGCATAATTGGATTTTAAGCATATGTAACCTAAACATTTGTCACTTAACTGATTATGCAACCTAATTAAACATGTTTAGGCATATAATACTTGTCATAGGACTAGTTAGACGTCTCGAACGCGCTTTTGTGCGAACGACGCGTTAAAGTAGCATAAGCTACCTAAACGGGTCATAACGGGTCGAAAGCACTTAGGTTAGGTTCCGATTTAGAATGTAGGCTTTGTTAAACCATATCACATGAGTTCCAACACTCATTTGGTTTACAAGACCTCATTCTGTCCGATCTTCCGATTTAGGTGTCGATTTATTTACTAGTAATCCGATTACTAGGTACTACTTGAATTTCCTTGGTTTGTCTGAGCTTCGCTAAGTTCTTTAGATCAAGGATACCCTTCTATTCAATGTGAGTACATAGTTCCCCTATTTTACTGTTTTCAATTGTTTTAGGGTGATTCATATGTATTAAAACGATTTCGATATTTAAACGATGGTTTAAAAAACGATTAAGATGGTTTATATTAAACTAATAACGATTTCGATAATCTGAACAAACTTGTTGGACGTAGTTACTTCAAAAATGACATTCATTAGCATTGATCAAGCCGACCAGTACTAGGTTATGGTACCATAGGATCTGACAAATCCCGTTATCAGACTACACCCATGGTTATGTGTGGGGGTTATGTAGGTAACGACCGAATCTAATGATTATTAACATACCCTTTGGTGGTTTGTTAATACGAGAAACAAGATAGTCGAGTCACGAAGGTTTGAATGTTATTAGCGAGATGACCAAAAGTAGTTTCACAATTAAAACGAATACGATTTGGAGACGAGTTAAACGATTTGAAACGACTTAAATGAGATAAACGAATTGGATAAACGATTGGTTATGGGTAGTGATTAGATAATGGGATGGGTGTAGCATGATAAAAGCATGGTAGATACGCCGCTGGTACATCTTATATATAAGTGCTTTTATCATATTACATTTCATGTCATTATTTAGTTCACTTGGGAAACGATTTTGAAACGATGTCACACAACGAGGTTTTCAAAATGATATAAACCATACGAGTTTATTAATGAGTTTTTACGAGATATTTTACGAGTTGGTTTACTAAAACAAATGTTTTGTGGTTAAGACTCATGGCTACGAGATTTTATAAACTATAACCATCTTGATTTAAGTTGGTTAATTATGTTGCAATACACTTTTCAAAACGAGGTTTGTACTTTTGACTCTTGTAGTCTAATGAGGTTTATAAACGAGCCATGAATCCGATACTCTCATAAAACCTATGTGCTCGCCAACATTTCTTTGCTGACTTTATTTTTACATATGTTTCAGGTGGTGTTGCTTGATGTTGGTTGCTAGGATGCATGAGTCACATAAGATCTGGACGAGGCCTTAGTGACTTAATAACGATAATAGACGATGTTTAATTTGTTTGTTTGGTTAAAGACAATGTAAATTACTTAATGAATCAATAAAACGAAACTTTTTAATTACCATGGTTGTGAAACGATGATTCTGTTACAACACTCCCCGACGTTTCTGCCACGGTTTGTTGTTTTACGTGGTCGGGGTGTGACAGAAGAGTTGGTATCAGAGCCAATGGTTATAGGGAATTAGGTTATTAGTAATGCTTTGACCTAGACTATAACTTTCTAGGACCCCAACGCAAGTTTATTTGCGTTTAGATTTTAAAACAATACCATCACCTATCCTTAGGTGATAACCACAACGAGAACACAATAACAAATCCGCTTCAAAAATTAATCTTCTGTTCTAGGATGATTGATTACTAGGTTTTGAACCCTCTGTTATAAGGTTTTGAACCCTCTCAGTTTTTGAAATCTCGTCAAAGTTTGGGTCTAAATAATGTGAACACGTGCAAACTGGAAGAGTGAATGCCTGTACCCTGAGTTTTCTGTCTAAGGCTAGAGTGTTCGTACAAATCCGCAGTATCAGACCAGTCACTCTTACCTGGGAACTCTTGGGGTGAGTGTTCACTTATAGGCGAGCATGTCTTCAGCGATACATTATTATGACCTATTTACTTTGATTAGTCACTGCGTGTCGTTTGTTTGTTCGAGGCAACAAACGAATGATCGCCTTCCTTGTGTTTTGTCGATGTTTTCAATACCTCTTTTGTTTTCCAATTGTCGACCTCACTCGTTTCTCATGTTTCCTTGATTAGACAATGCCTCCCCGACGTGATGCTCAACCTTTTATTGCTGAAGAAGTCGCAGCCCTTGTTGCTCAACAAATGGCTGCAGTGCTTCCTGGCGTAGTAACCCAGATCCACGAATTATACAACAACAATAATAACAACAATAATGCACAATGTAGTTTCAAGAATTTTAATTCTGCTAAGCCGTTGAAGTTTTCTGGGTCGCAAGGAGCAACTGCGCTCCTTCAGTGGTTCGAAAGTTTGGAAAGCACATTCAGACATGTGCAATGTCCGAATGAGCGTAAGGTTGAGAAGCATGCTCTTACATGGTGGAACGGAGTGATGCGTGATAGGGGTGCCGATGTGGCGATGGCACAAACATGGGAAGAGCTCCGATCTCTCATGATGAGAGAGTTCTGTCCCCGTTACGAGATTCGAGCTTTAGAACGAGAATTCGATGATTTGAAACAAGACCAGGGAGAACACCGTGCATATACGGATCGATATGAGAAGCTTAGTTTGTTGTGTCTACGATGGTTACCCCGTTGCAGAAGGCAATTGAGAGGTATATCGATGGATTACCCGACTATGTGCAAGATATTGTGACTGGCAGTAATCCTACCACTGTCCGTCAAGCGATTGAATTGGCTGCTACTCTGACCGAGTCTCAGGTCAGAAAGGGTAAATTGACTCGTAAGGCTGATAAAAAGAAGTCAGCCGATTCTGCACAAGACAAGGGTAAGGGTAAGGGTAAGAAACAGGGTGAGTCTTCTAAAAAGTCAAGGAAGCGCAAGGCTATCCAGAACTTTGCAGTTACTGCACAGAATCCTCAGAACCCACCAGCTCTACCTCCCACGAAGAAGCAATATGCTGGTACCGCACCTCACTATGCTCGATGCAATGGTCATCATGTTGCCCAACAGGCCTGTAAGCAATGCACTACGTGTGGTAGACTTGGGCATCTGGCCAACATTTGTCGTTTGGGTCAGAATCAGGTTGCTCAGGTTCCAGCACAAGCTCAAGGGAATGCTGCGAGATTCCCACCTGGTTCGTGTTTCAATTGCGGAGAAATGGGTCATTTCCGCAACAATTGCCCGAGGTTGGTAAATGCGAATGCGAATCCGAAGGCGATCGCGAATGTGAATCCCGCTCGTGGACGAGCATTCAATCTGAATGCAAACGAGGCGAGAGCTGTCAATGAGGTTGTTAACGGTACGTTCCTTGTTAACAATCAACTTGCATCTATTCTTTTCGATTCTGGTGCCGATAGGAGTTTTGTTTCGTTATCCTTTGAGCCTTTACTTGCGATACCTAGAACTAAACTGAGGAAAGCCTTATCTGTCGAAGTTGCTACTGGTAAACCACTCGTACTCGATTCTGTTCTTCGTGGTTGTCAATTGAACCTAGATAACCATCTTTTTCCTATTGACCTCACACCGATGCAACTTGGGAGTTTCGATATTATCCTGGGGATGGATTGGTTAACCAAACATCATGCTGAGGTGGTTTGTTTTCATAAGATCATTCGTATTCCTCTTTCGTCTGGCGATGTTCTGGAAGTTCGTGGCGAGAAACCATCTGGTGGATTAAAACTCATGTCGTGTACGGAAGCCCAAAGTTACTTACGAAAAGGATATGTTGCCTTCCTGGCACATGTCACCGAGTAGAAAGGCAAAAGCAAGAGTATTCAGGATATTCCGATTGTTCGGGATTATCCGGAGGTGTTTCCTGATGAACTGCCTGGTTTGCCTCCAGTTCGTCAAGTCGAGTTTCATATTGACCTTGTACCCCATGCTAACCCGATTGCAAAAGCACCTTATCGTCTTGCACCATCGGAGATGCAAGAGTTATCAAAATAGCTTCAAGAGTTATCTGATAAAGGTTTCATCCGACCGAGTTATTCACCTTGGGGCGCTCCTGTCCTCTTTGTGAAAAAGAAAGATGGATCATTTAGTATGTGTATCGATTATCGTGAGCTTAATAAGCTTACTATCAAGAATCGATATCCCCTACCACGAATTGATGACCTCTTTGATCAGCTGCAAGGTGCTACATGTTTCTCCAAGATCGATTTGCATTCTAGGTATCATCAGCTTCGTGTATTTGAAGAAGATATTCCTAAAACTGCTTTACGCACAAGATATGGGCATTACGAATTTATTGTCATGCCTTTTGGTTTGACAAATGCCCCAGCTATCTTCATGGACTTAATGAATAGGGTTTGTAAGCCTTATTTAGACAAGTTCATCATTGTGTTCATCGACGATATTCTCATTTATTCGAAGTCTCGAGCCGATCACGAGCAACACCTTCGTTTGACTTTGGAACTCCTGAAGAAGGAACAACTTTTTGCTAAATTCTCCAAGTGTGAATTCTGGTTTAAGGAAGTTCAATTCTTGGGTCATATAGTTAACAAGCAAGGTATTCATGTGGATCCATCCAAGATTGTTGCAATCAAGGATTGGAATACACCGACGACACCTACAGAAGTTCGTTCTTTTCTTGGTCTTGCTGGGTATTATCGTTTTATTTAGAATTTCTCGAAGATTGCGGTTCCACTCACCGCTTTGACTCAAAAGAATAAGCCTTTTGAGTGGGGACCCAAGCAAGAAGAAGCGTTCCAAACACTGAAACGGAAGGTCTGTGATGCTCCTGTTTTATCTTTGCCCGAGGGAATCGATGATTTCGTTGTCTACTGTGATGCATCCAACTTAGGCCTTGGTTGTGTTCTTATGCAACGAGGTAAAGTTATAGCATACGCGTCTAGACAATTGAAAGTTCACGAGAAAAACTACACGACTCCTGATCTAGAGTTGGGAGGTGTGGTTTTCGCTCTCAAAATCTGGAGACACTATCTTTATGGCACGAAATGTGTGGTTTTCATAGACCACAAGAGTCTCCAGCACATTCTTAATTAGAAGGAGTTGAACATGAGGCAACGACGATGGGTTGAGCTCTTGAACGACTACGATTGCAAGATTCTCTACCATCCTGGTAAGGCGAATGTCATAGCCGATGCGCTTAGTCGAAAGGAGCGAGTCAAGCTTCATTATGTTCGAACTCTATCTGATATTCAATCTCGTGTTCTTCAATCTCAAAGGTCTTGTGTGATCAAAGGCTTATTGAAATATGAGCTACCACTTCAACTCGAGCTTAAACTCGAAAAGAAAGACAATGGTTTACTCTATTTCAAGGATCGTTTATGGATTCCGAAACAAGACGATCTCCGCACTTTAGTGATGGACGAATCTCATAAGTCTCGATATTCTATCCATCCTGGTGCTGATAAAATGTACAAGGATCTTCGTACTCAGTACTGGTGGCCTGGTATGAAGAAAGATGTTGCCTTGTATATGTCGAAATGCCTAACTTGTCTCAAAGTCAAGGCTGAACATCAACGACATTCTGGCTTGCTTGTACAACCAGAGATACCGGTTTGGAAGTGGGAGAACATTGCTATGGATCTCATCACTAAATTACCGCGTACATCAAAAGGTCACGATGCTATATGGGTTGTTATCGATCGATTAACGAAGTCAGCTCATTTTATTCCGATTCGCGAGGATCTATCTGCTGATAAACTTGCCAAGATTTATGTTGATGAGATTGTATCACGACATGGTGTTCCTTTGGAATCATTTCCGATCGTGATGCTCTATTTTCATCTCATTTTTGGAAGACCATGAATCTGCTTTGGGAATCCAACTAAATCTAAGCACTGCTTATCATCCCTAAGCAGATGGACAATCTGAGAGGACGATTCAAACTTTGGAGGATATGCTTAGAGCATGCGTGATAGACTTTGGTGGTAATTGGGATTCTCATCTGCCATTGATCGAGTTCTCTTACAACAACAGTTATCATGCTAGCATTAAAATGGCACAATTTGAAGCTCTTTACGGTCGGAAATGTCGTTCACCTGTCTGTTGGAATGAGATCGGTGAAGCTTAGCTTACTGGACCTGAGCTCATTCTGGAGACGACAGACAAAATCAAGAAAATTCGCGATAATCTTGTGACAGCTAGAAGCCGTCAAAATAGTTACGTGGATATGCGACGCAAGCCCTTGGAATTTCAAGTTAGAGACCATGTCCTACTCAAGGTGTCACCTAGGAAGGGAGTGGTGAGATTTGGAAAGAAAGGAAAACTTGCACCACGATATGTTGGACCATTTAAGATTGTTGTTAGGATCGGAGGCTCTCATGATTGTGCTTGTTTGTGTAAATTGAACAGTCAATGCGTATGAAAACATGTTAAGTGCAGCGGAAATGAACAACAAACTTTATAAACACAATCAAAGAGGAAAATAGTTTGATAAACACATGATTTGCATTAATCGAAAGATTACAAAGTCAATCAAAAGATTACAAAGCATGCTTACAAGCTAAGCTCCCCCTCAGCCTGATACCCCAAGGATGGTTGCACACAAGATGAAAGGATTGGACTAGAGGAGAAGAACTCGCTCAGTCAATCAAATGTAACAGTACAGGGTACTGTTACATTTATAGGCAAACCAAACCACTGGTGTACCTCAGCTGACATCACCATGAAAGTGACGTCTAACAGCCTAACAACCTGTATCTACCGTCTTTACACAAACACTGCTAACCTAACCACTGACTATACATAAATAAAACAATTCACTAAACAGCTGCTCTCCCTTTATGTCAATGCTTTACTCAAGGTTGATCAGTCCTTGACTGGGCAGTGCTTTATCATCGGTAGATAGGACCAGCAGTGTTGGATACTTCAGGGTTTTGATCAGCAGATGAAGGACCAGCAGTAGTTGGATCTGAACAGCGGATAAAGACCATCAGTTGTTATAAATCATTTTCAAGGGGAAAGCCTAATGTAAACTGCTGCTTATTATGAATCCACTGTTGTGACCTGGTTTTGGCTTTACATTATCTGTTCCTCTGGTAGGGTTCAATCCCAACAATCTCCCACTGGAACGGATAATGCCAAAACCTGTCATTATTCTGGATTTTTATTCCTCATCAAAAGTTCCTTTGCTTCTCTTTTAAAATCTGCTTCAAAGTCTTTGGAACTTATATCATCTTCATCCCGGCACAGTGTAAGTTCAAGGAGATCCTGCAAATCTTGAACACTAAGGCCTAGTGCTTCTTTCCTTGATATGTACTTCACATTTCCATTGGATCTGACAATAGTCAATACATGGGTCTTTTGGTCAGACATCCACTTTAGTACTTTCGAACCCAATGGATTTCTTGGGAGAGATTTATTTGTAGATGAGCTTTGAGATATTGGCCTTGAGAAAACTTGCAGACTTTCAGACATTCTTTTGAAAGCCATTTCAATGACATCATTTGCTGCAGCTATATCTTCTGCATTTTCTTTTCCAGTCAGCTCCTGTCTCTCAATGTCTGTCATGTATGTTGAAGTGTTTGGCGATGCAGGTTTGGTTGACACCTTCTTAAGAAGGTTTTGAAGCTTTTCTGAGCTCTCTTCTTTTAGACCCATTTTCTTGATGGCTTCAGTGAAGTACTCAGCTTCTTTTTCTTTAACCTCTTCACTGGTCAACTGTTCTTTTTCTTCTTGATTTGTCACAAAAGTAGACCGGAACAATGTTTTGAGGTTTTCTATCTGCTGTTCAAGCTTCATTCTTTGTTCGTGCTTCTCTGAGGTGCTTGAGACAGTTATCTTTCTTTTCTTTAGCCTTTCATAGGCTTCATCAGTCTGCTGTTTTGACCATTTTGATATGGCTTCAGCAGTATCCATTTTTGCATCCACCAGCTCCTTTTTCTTTCTCTTATATTCAGCAGTTAAGTCAGCAATGAGCTTTTCATATTTTCTCCAGTTAGGAGCATTCCTCTTCTTCGTAGGATCATTCTTAATCTTTTCAATCCTTTCTGCCTCACGCTTAAGAGCTACTACTGGCCATTCTTTGAACTGTTGTTCTTCAGCAGGATAGAATTTCTCTTTCATGATGTAGGCTAGATATTGTTTTCTTAACTCTTTCTTTTGGTCAGCCTTTTCTTTGTTTAGGTCTTGTGCAAACTCTTCTATCTGCTTTACTTTTGTGAAGTAGAACTCCAGTCTTTTAGCAATGCCATCTTCGCTTAACCGTTCTTTTTCACTCTCAACTTTAGCTCTTAGTCTTGCTTGCCTTGCCTTGATTTTGAGGTAATCATCCATATCATCTGGTGGCATGTAGCCTATGAGTGAGGAGAATCTCCTTTTTGAAGGATCTTCTTCTGTATAGAATTGCCTCATCTCATTTTTGATGGCTTCAAGCTCCAGTGGATATTGTGCAGCATTAGGATCATGTATACCCTCATCGGCAGAGATTGGCTTTCTTTTTCTGTTGAAGAGCTTTGGTTGTGATGTAGGAGAGGTGAGAGCAGCGATGGATGACTGACTAACAGCTGTTGAGACAACTGGTGTCTCAACATCTGCTGTCATTACAACTGCTGATATGTCAGCAGTTGTCTTCTGCTTTTGAGCAGGGGATGGAAGTGGTGAGGTAGTTTTTGATGGTGGTGATGGTGGTGGTGAATCATCATCTGATATGAGATTCCTTCTCCTTTTTAATGAAGAAGGAGCAGATGATGTTTTGGGTGGATCAATGGTGGTATGTGTTGAAAGTGTGTGTGTTGATGACATGGCAGCTGTTTGGCTACTGACAGCAGTTTTTGAAACTACTGGTGTATCAGCTGTTTGACTAACAGGTTTTGAGACCTGCTTTTCTTTTTCTTTTTCTTTTTCTTTTTCAGGCTCAATATGAAAGCCATGTTCTATTCCCTTCTTCTTCATTTGCTTCATTATCTCCCCCTTTTTGGCATTATCTGCAAGGGGGTCATCAAAGAATAGTAAAGTTGAAGGAGCCTTGCCAGTGGCAGTTTGGATACTGGCCTTAATAGCCTTGATATCTGCTTGAGTGTCCTTGAACCTTGATTCCATCATGTTGGACAGCATTTGTACTTAAATAGCATGCTTTTGATCAGCCATTTGTTGCTGTTTTTCAAGCATGGGTTGGAAAATATTCCAAAGCTCATTTGCAGCAGGTGCTTGTTGTGGAGCAGGTGCTTGAGCAGGAACAGCATTGGATTGTGCTTTCTGAGCTTTTAAAATCTCTTGCACCATCTCCTTAATTTCAGAAACTGATTCTTCAAGTTTTTCAACTCTGCCCGTCAATTCCTGATCTCTTGAATCATCACCTACTTTAGTAGGATCATCTGAGTCCCCACCAGCAGTGGTTATATCAATGTGTGACTTAGGAACAGAGTCCCAAAAATCACCCATTGATGCCCCTTGTTCTTGGTACTGGGGACTTCTTTCTTCAGCACTCGATAAACCTTTGATGGTACCAGTGGTTAGATCTAACTCATTGGTGGTCACCGAAGTTGCTACGGAAGAAATTGCCTTCAAGGGAGTCTTACTTATGAAACAACTGTCCAACTGAGGATCTGTTGATCCACCAGTTGTAGTTGCTGCTCCACTTGAACTACTGTCAAGAGTTACTTGTAACTCCTGCAGTGTAACCTCCTCAACTGTTGCTGGGATAGCAGAGGTATAAGCATCAGACCCAGTCACTTGTGGGGGTATACTCTCAGTGATAGGTGATAGAGAGGAACTGGTTTGTGTCTGTGCAATAGCAGCTGCATGCAACAGAGGTAGCATGGATTGTGGCATTATTATTGGTGAGGGGTTGGGAGTTGAAAGAGACATGTCCTTGGGATCAGGACTGTGGAAGATAGAGCCAAGTGGATCTAGAGCTTCATAATTTGGTGTCCCTGTGATTACAACCTGATCCTTTTGTGAGAATGCAGGAGGAGTTTCAGGCATGGGTTGAGATCTTTCTTCCAACTGCTGTGAGGAAGTTGCAGCAGTGGTTTGTGGTGACTTTTGTGTTGTCACAGGCAGTTGCTCTGGGATCTCATCTTCCAGAGTTGCCTTTGTTTTGGGTTTGGTGGGTTTTCTGGATGTTTTCTTTTTGGTCTTTTTAGTGGTGGCAGGTGTGGGTTTCAAAGCAGTGGGAGTGCTGCTATGATCACCTGGAGCAGTGGGCTCAGCAGCAGGTGTCTGAGGAGCAGTTGTAACTGCTAAATTCTGCTCAGCCACCTCTGCTTTTTTTTTTTATAGGTGCCATCATTCTTGAAAATGTTTCATTTGTTAAGCTTTTTATTTGAAAATGGACACCTTGTATTGGCAAATTTTCATCCTCTTTTTCAAATTTTTGTTTAAAGTAATAGCTTAGAAATCTTGGGAAAAGAAGAAATGATTTGCTATCAACATTCTTTACCATGTCATTGAAGATCTCCTGGGAGTAGTTGTAATCTTTATTGTTTAAAATAGCATAGCCCAGACATTGAATCTTCAATGGTATTTCGTTAAAAGATGTTGTTTTATTTGAAACACACATCAAGAGTGTGTGAAATAAAAATCTGGGTGCAGATGGGAAATAACCTTTTTGTAAGGTATCTACCTTTGATTGTTCTGCATATCCCCTTTTCAGAAAATCAGCTTTTAACTCGTTTTTGTCAAAGGAATTTTTACCTTTCAGATCATCGAGTTTGAAGACCTCTGAGATTGATTGTGGAGTGATTTGAAATGCTTTACCCTGTATCGAGGAGTTAATGGCTATGACTTTATCGTCTTGTTTTTCAAGCGTCGCCTTGTTCCAAAACTCTCTCTGGGTTTGCAGATAGATGGGAGCATTTACCGTCAACAAAGTTTTGTACTTTGATGCAGATATTGTATCAATGATGGAGTCGAAAGTGTTGTTGTCTTTGAGTTTTGTGAGTAAACCCAAATAGTTGTGAGATTGTTTGTAAGGTATTTCGATTGATTCTTCGGTCGTTTGAGCGACCTCATTGGAGGGTGGTGGTGATTTAGGTTTTGATTTTGATTTTGACTTTGATTTTGTCATTTTTGCGGAGAAGAACGAGGAAGGATTTTGGAGATTTTGAGAGGAAGGGTTGGAAACTGCTATGAGAAGAGAATTTTGGAATTCAATTCGACAGTGTAAAACCCTGTTTGGGGTTTAGGGCAGGGTTTTATTTAGGAAAAAATGATCGCTGATGTGGCAGCGGTTATTACGATCTGAGGGCTAAAAACTAACCACGTGTCAAACACTGATGAGACGGATGAAGTATGGAGAACAGTTGTTTTTAGAGCCACTGACGTATCAAGCATCAGTGGTTACAACGGTAAAGATTTTGAGCAGTGGATGATTTTTACTATCAGTAGATAGTATATCAGTGGATAGGACACTGATCTTGAACATCAGTGCTTATCAAGAAAATGAGGGATCAGTGGTTAACTTTCAGTAGTGGATAGTTGTTTAGAAATCAAAATTTGGAACAAAACAGTGGTTAGGGTAAATGGTACAGATTTGAAGGACAAGTATTCCAGCAACAGTTTTGAGAATTTTCATTCAAGGTTTTGCCACATGTCAATATTTGAAAGACAGTGGTTTAGTACCCCAGATGATGAAAACTTTTTACAAAGGCAACCCATTTTCGTTTAATATTTAATTAAAACATGAGTACCCTAGTAATTTAAGCAAAGTTTGCAATCAACCTTTGAAAATAATTTAAGAGCAAACCTAAGAATGACATGATCTTGACATATGAACCATTTCCTTTTGACCCATATAAGAGAATAATAATACCAACAAAAATAAGGTATTATATCCTGACAGGAACTGAAACCTATTGCCAACAAAAACAAGCAATAGTTTCAAATATATTATTCCAAAAAAAATGAATAATATATCCTGATTATTCGAGAAAGTCCCCTTTTTAAAAAGTGGTTAAGGATTTTCTGAGAACAGCATCAAAAAGGATCTGGTATATTTTCAAAAGAAAACATAATCATATCATTCTCAAGTTATTGAAAGTGGTCAGTGGTTTGAAATATTGAATACATTTTGACCACTGTTAAGGACCATTTGATTGTCAATTGATTGCAAACATGGTTCTCGTTGAAGTTCATTTAATGGAATCAAAACCTTTTCCTGAATCAGATGATTGCACACCGTTGCTTAATGACCATATTTACCCTAAACTTTGACTCATAAGTGTTTTACGTTTATACTCTTTTCTTTTGTCTTCAAAAGTTTTGAGATAAACACACTTTCGAGTTTTTGTGATTTTCAGTCCAAAATCATTTTGCAGTAATGTTTTGAGAGACTTGGTCATGTTTGCACAAGTTTTCAGCCAATCTCACACTACATATGATACGGACTATGTTGACCCCTGTTTTCTTAATGTATTTAGACAAGGTTGATTTGTTCCTTTTGAGGATCTCAACCTGTTTTCAACACATAAGATCTGACTAACTAAAGTTTTAATTTCCCTCTTTATATGTTAGCAAAACATCAATGTTTTATGAACATAGGTTTTGTTAATCTGAGGTTCATACTTTAGTTTCTAATGAAGAACAACACAAATTACACATCAACTTTTGAAATCAATTTTGACACTATGAAATGATTCCACAGTTTAACAGATATGTTTTTAGATCTGAAAACTATGAATAACTTATGCATGATATCACTTGTTGTGTGAGATTTGTGTGTCATATGACATCTTGGTTGATGTACAGAGTTTTTGAATAACCATTTTGAATCATGATTTACTCGATACTCTGTTTTTCAACAAAATACAACCAACCTTAGTATCAATGAATTTTGAGCTGAACTGTTATGTCAAATTGATTGTTAGATCAAATTTGACTGTCCGAGCTCTGATACCAATTGTTAGGATCGGAGGCTCTCATGATTGTGCTTGTTTGTGTAAATTGAATAGTCAATGCGTATGAAAACATGTTAAGTGCAGCGGAAATGAACAACAAACTTTATAAACACAATCAAAGAGGAAAATAGTTTGATAAACACATGATTTGCATTAATCGAAAGATTACAAAGTCAATCAAAAGATTACAAAGCATGCTTACAAGCTAAGCTCCCCCTCAGCCTGATACCCCAAGGATGGTTGCACACAAGATGAAAGGATTGGACTAGAGGAGAAGAACTCGCTCAGTCAATCAAATGTAACAGTACATGGTACTGTTACATTTATCGGCAAACCAAACCACTGGTGTACCTCAGCTGACGTCACCATGAAAGTGACGTCTAACAACCTAACAACCTGTATCTACTGTCTTTACACAAACACTGCTAACCTAACCACTGACTATACATAAATAAAACAATTCACTAAACAGCTGCTCTCCCTTTATGTCAGTGCTTTACTTAAGGTTGATCAGTCCTTGACTGGGCAGTGCTTTATCATCAGTAGATAGGACCAGCAGTGTTGGATACTTCAGGGTTTTGATCAGCAGATGAAGGACCAGCAGTAGTTGTATCTGAACAGCGGATAAAGACCATCTGTTGTTATAAATCACTTTCAAGGGGAAAGCCTAATGTAAACTGCTGCTTATTATGAATCCACTGTTGTGACCTGGTTTTGGCTTTACATTATCTGTTCCTCTGGTAGGGTTCAATCCCAACAATTGTTGAAAGGGTTGGAAAGGTTGCCTATCGACTAGAACTACCTCCAGAGCTTGGAAATATTCATCCGACTTTTAACGTGTCCAATTTGCGAAAGTGTTTAGCTGACGCTGATCTTCACATTCCACTCGATGAAATCCAAATCGATGAAACAATGCACTTTGTCGATAAACCTGTGGAGATAGTAGACCGTACATTCAAACAGTTGAAGAACAAATGGATTCGATTGGTCAAGGTTCATTGGGAATCCAAACGTGGTCCAGAGTTTACTTGGGAATGTGAGGAACAAATAAAGGCGAAATATCCGCAATTGTTCTCACAAGTTTCCTCTAGTTAAAAATTCGGGACGAAATTTCCTAAAGTAGGGGAGACTGTGACAACTGTGCTCTGTAATCGATGTACAATGTAAAACAATTTTAATTATTAATAAAACAATGTGTTTTGGTTTTATTATGTGTGTATTTGTGTTTGATGATTTTACGATTTGATTCGATTCCGATTTCAAGCTTTAAATCGCTTTCTGGAAGGTTATACGCAAACTGGTGCGTAAACGCAGTCAGTTTAACGCGAAAAACACTAAGGAATAGTGATATAGGCCTAACATACCTTAAATAACCTTTACATAACTTAGAAATAAGTTTTGGATGGTTTGGTGTGTTGAAAATAAGTCTATTCGATCGTAGGGACTATTTGTGTCAAACTATGAAACTATACCGATTCGTATGGTATCGAACAGTCTGGAACTTGATCATAAGCTAAACATACCATAAATAACCTAAACATAGCTTAGAAATAAGCTTTGAGTGGTTCGGTGTGCGAAAACATGCTTATTTGATCTTACAGGGACTAAAAGTGTAAAAAAAGACGTAAGTTTGCATTTTCGCGCATATCTTACGTTCTGACCACATCTGGACATCCAAAATTTTTGTAGACACTAAAATATTTTTATTTTAGTGATCGGCATGCAAAAATACCATTCGTCGCGTAATTTGGATCGTTTTCGCGTCCGTTCGAGTTTCGTCGTAATTTGACGAATAACGTGACCGTACGACCAAACGAGCCGACATCCGAGAGTTTTACGAGCATATTTTGAGTCCTCTGTACTTTGACCACCTTGTAGGGCCTTGAAAATGGCTTAACGGGTGTTAAAAGAGCCAAAAATGGGCTCAAACACATGCACGGACCAAAGCTGTCAAAATTGAAAGTTTCTGATCTGCAGGTTTTACACCGGCCATGTAAAACTTGTCCTCTAGCTTACAGTGGCCGCCTAAAAGTGCCAGTTCAGCAGAAACTTCACAACAGCCTCCCAGCTCGTTCTTGAGGCCCTTTCACACAATTTTCATGTTTTGGGGACCAAGTTAACACATCCCCAAGGCTTCTAAGCTGCTCATAACACTTGGATGGTTAGGATTTTTTACTTCTTGGCCACACAAACACTTGTCTTGATCTTGTTCATCATGCATAAGTATAAATAGCTTGGCCATTTCATTCATTCTCATCACCCTTGATCTGAATGACACTCTAAGTTGGAGCCATTGCTTCATACCTGAGTGTGATAGATCAAGTTCTCCCTAGCAAGGACCCTTTAAAAGTCAAACAGTGTTTGACTTCCAGCTTTGACCACGAGTTGGTCAACGAGAAGTTCGCTTGAACTTCGCAACATGAGCGTAATCACGATGGTTATAGTCCTTAGTGACTATACCTACTGATTACCACGTTCACTAGGCGTAGTGACGAGTCGTAGTTTCGGTCAAAATGCGCATTTAAGCGTATTTTGCAACCAAACTACTTTTGGGTATCAAAACACTTTGTTTTTGTGACACCCCAAGAAAACCAGGAAAACCATGCAACTTAACTAGCTTCCTCAGTGAGTACGTACCAAATTTCGGGACGAAATTTCTTTCAACTTGGGGATAATGTGACAACTCGTGTTTTAGAACTCTTTTGTGCGCTTAGTGTAACGTGTTATGTATGATATGTGTTTTGTGTAATGTATGTATGTATATAAACAACCCCACAAAACACTATATTTGATCTCGGCCCACTTAACTAATTGATTTCGGCCACTATGTCTTGTGATTTGTTATGGAGTGTTACAAGTTAACCACTGGCCCACTTTGTGTGTTGAGGTGATTTTATTACGTGAAACCACAAACTAATATACAAACCACAAACTTAATATACAAACCCTACTTGTTGTGCGACGGCAGAGGATAAGACCCCCCCTCGAGGCAGCATCCCACCCATTCAATCTTGCTGTTAGTAATTAATTATTGCTTTGTTGTGAATGTCGGGTTCATCTAGGTAACATGTACGCAACATAATATGGATATTATATGATAAAAAAAATTATGAGCATGAGTTGTTGTCATCTTGTCAGATGTGCATGTGAATCGATTTATGAGTTGTGGGTAACAATGTGATTTGATTAGGCATATAGGTAGGATAACATGTTTAGTAGATGTGTTGTGATAATTGATTAAGTAGATGGTAGCCCATGTGCAATGAGAAATCTTGGTTTCATCAAATCATGTGAACATTCTTTCATGTTGTCAGATTAAGTCAAAGGAATTAAATCCTATCCATTGTTTTGTTATTTGAGAAACTACACGATCTTGTGTCTTGTGCATAGTTTATTAGTGGGTAGGAATATGATTATAACTTTTGTGATAATGAGGATTGTTTGATGTACACGAATCTGTCTTGGTATAATGATATTAGAGGGAAAGAACTTGGGGATATGATAAACACAGGATCTAATGTTGATACATTTGTATGATTAGGAATCGAGTATATGCTATTGGAATCATGAGTCGTAAATATGTGTTACGTGTGTTATTGGAAATCGTCGATTTGATTATATGATTGCTTGGTTTGATCAAGTATTGGTTAAGTTTGAAACTGGTTAGTTGTTGATTGATAACCATGAAAATAGGAAACTGTTTGATTTCTTTGACCGATTTAATGTATGATTGGTAACTGTTGATTTCCTATAAATGATATGCATAATATTCGGATAATAAAACAAATCACACAAGATGTTATTGGGCTTACACTGTTACTTCAGCCCAATACATCATGATCGCACAAGTTTGGGTTATATGTGTTTAACTGATTTGTTTGACATGTTCAATGTGTTTGCCATGATCTATATATGTTCGTAACTTGCTATCTCTGTGTAAACATACGTGCACTATTTGAACCTAGACCTGACTTGTATGGTAACCATGTTAGGACGTGGTTGACCTCTAGCAGCTCGATTGACCTTTCTTTATCTACCGAGCTAACCTAAGGTGAGTTCACACTTTCTACAAAGCATGGGATTCCCAGGGGTTGGGAAAGGGGTTAAGGAATATGGATTCCTCGTCCTTTCTTGGGTAGGACAGTACGGGTTCAGGAATATAATTCCTCGTCCTCTTGGACAGTTTTCACTAGACCAAAACTCTATCACGAAGTCCCTCCTTTTATATCGACTTAATCGCCGGGCCAAAGGCGAGCGGGTCATTAGTTAGATAGCGCTATTTAGGTCTGACAAGCCTCACACCGTGCCGCAGAGGACGGGTGTGAACTAATGGATCTGGGCACGTCAATGATGATAGACATTGACAGTTCAGGGCACATAAACATGACTACAGTCAGCAGTCGATATGGTAACGAGTCTAGTAGTATATACATGGGGTAGCCCCCACGGCCGAAAAGCCAGATAACTAAACATGGGGTAGCCCCCACGGCTGGATTGCCAGAGTAAATGGGATAAACTAATCACGTTTTCAACTATGGGGTAACCCCCACGGCAGGGATGCCAGTTAAAGGAAACTGTTTTCGAAACAACTTAAAACAAACACCCAACTATGAACTCGCTCAACATTATTGTTGACTCGTTACTACATGCTTTGCAGGTCAATAGGTACTTAGCTGGAGCTTGTATGGGGAAGAGTCATTGTGGGACATGGACAACTGTGTGCCATGTTAAACTTTGAAACATTTAAACTTATATTTTGGTTTTGGATTTAATCATTATGCTTCCGCTTGCAACTTAAACTATGTTTTGTTTGGACTCCAATTGTATTGGTTGAACTTTTATAATTACTTACTTGCTTGTTCAATATGATTGGTGGCTGGATCCTGGTCAATCACGCCTCCAAGCGGTGATACTCCGCAGGTGGATTTTGGGGGTGTGATAGATTGGTATCAGAGCCATTGGTTATAGTGAACTTGGTTTTAATAAGGGAAAAACGGTTTTGTTAAAACCAGACTATAACCTGTACAGTGCTCAACGGTCCACAACGATGCTTCACTCCACATGCAAGACTCGACATTCTAGGTGATATGGTTTATGTCTTATTGCCTACTTGCTAGATTACATAGAACTTTGCTTATGGCATGCTTAGATAAACGTAGCAACGATAGTTTGAAAACACATGTGTGCTTACTCTCTTCTGTCATCGCACTTCCACGAACCTCTCTCACTCACGTTTTCCTTTGATATGAAGATCATGAGTGGACGCGTTAACATGACACAAGCCCAGTTGACGGCTCTGATTAACCAACAAGTTGCTGCGGCACTTGCAGCCGCACAAGTAGGAGGTCAACCTGCACAACCTCCTGTGTGCACTTTCAAAACTTTTATGGACTGCCGACCAACTACTTTCAGCGGAACTGAAGGAGCCGTAGGTATCCTCCACTGGTTTGAGAAACTCGAATCTGTCTTTGAGATGTGTGAATGCCCTGAGGCTCGTAGGGTGAAGTATGCTACCGGTACTCTCGAGGGTTTAGCGCTGACGTGGTGGAACGCTCAGGTTCAAATGCTGGGGTTGGTTGCTGCTAACGCCACCTCATGGAACAATTTTAAGGAAATGATCAAAGAGGAGTATTGCAATCGTGATGAAATTCACAAACTGGAAGTCGAGAGGTCAACCTGCACAACCTCCTATGTGCACTTTCAAAACTTTTATGGACTGCCGACCAACTACTTTCAGCGGCACTGAAGGAGCCGTAGGTCTCTTCCACTGGTTTGAGAAACTCGAATCTGTCTTTGAGATGTGTGAATGCCCTGAGGCTCGCAGGGTGAAGTATGCTACCGGTACTCTCGAGGGTTTAGCGCTGACGTGGTGGAACGCTCAGGTTCAAATGCTGGGGTTGGTTGCTGCTAACGCCACCCCATGGAACAATTTTAAGGAAATGATCAAAGAGGAGTATTGCAATCGTGATGAAATTCACAAACTGGAAGTCGAGTTCTTCAACCTCAAGATGACGGGGTCAGAAATTGAAGCGTACACGAAAAGATCAAATGAGCTAGCTATTCTGTGTCCTACTATGGTGGATCCTCCCATCAAACGCATCGAACTATACCTTAAGGGCTTAGTGCCAGAGATCCAAAGTCATGTGACTTCGGCTAACCTCGCCACCATCCAGCAAGTTATTCAATTGGTTCATCGTCTCACTGATCAGGCGGTGGAGCAGAACAGGTTACCAAAACGTATTAGTGCTACAGCTACTTCTGATACTCCCTGCGACAACAAGCGTAAATGGGATGGAACTTCAAGCAAGGGTTCGACTTCTGTTCAATCTCAGTCTCAGCAGAGAAGGACTGACGACTACAAGAGCCCTAGTCAGCAATCATCTGGTAGTCAAAGTCATGGTGGGTACAAGGGAAATCACCCCAAATGCAATCGCTGTAACCTACACCACAGCGGGCAATGCACCAGGAGTAACTGTCATCGGTGCAACAAGCCAGGTCACGCCGCAAAGGACTGCAGAAGTTTATACCCCGCAAACCAGAATCGTCAGCAACAACAAGCTCAACAGAATCAACGCCAGCAGCAGCAGCAAGGTAACAACAAAGGGTGCTTTCAGTGTGGAGCTGAAGGCCACTTCAAGAGAGATTGTCCCCAACTGAACAAAAACCAGAACAACAATAACAACAACAACAACCAGGGGAATGGAAACAACGGGGGTAACAACGGCAATGGTGCAAGGGGTCGTGTATTCGTTATTGGCCAGGGTGAAGCGAGGAATGATCCCAATGTCGTGACGGGTAAGTTCCTTCTCGACGACTTTTACGTTACAGTTTTATTTGATTCGGGTGCCGATACTAGCTACGTGTCCTTAAAGGTTAGCCAAATGCTTAAACGTACCCCAACTCTTTTGAACACCAAGCACACTGTAGAGTTAGCTAATGGTAAAAGTTTAGAGGTCACACACATAGTCAAGGGTTGTAATTTGGTTCTTGCTGATCACACTTTCTCTATCGACCTCCTTCCTATCACTCTGGGTAGTTTCGACGTTGTCATAGGGATGGACTGGTTATCCCAACACCAAGCAGAGATTCCTTGCAACGAAAAGATTGTCCGTATTCCTCGCCCAGGTGATGAACCTCTCATGATTCGTGGCGATAAGAGTGGTGTTGTTGTGAGCATCATCTCTTTCCTTAAGGCCCAGAAGTGTTTGCGTAAGGGCCACACTGCTATTTTGGCTCTTGTTATGGACACCTCGAAGAAAGAGAAGAAGATAGAAGATTTTCCAATTGTGCGCGACTATCCTGAGGTATTTCCTGAGGAACTACCTGGCCTTCCGCCTCATCGTCAGGTCGAGTTTCACATCGAGCTAGCTCCTGGAGCAGCACCTGTAGCTCGTGCACCTTATCGCTTAGCTCCATCAGAGTTGGAAGAACTCTCTACACAACTACAAGAACTCTTGGATAAGGGTTTTATTCGTCCTAGCTCTTCACCATGGGGAGCTCGAGTGCTATTCGTGAAGAAGAAAGACGGTACCTTCAGGATGTGAATCGACTATCGAGAACTCAACAAGGTGACGGTGAAGAATCGTTATCCTCTTCCACGCATCGACGACCTATTCGACCAGTTGCAAGGGTCGAGCTTTTACTCGAAGATTGATTTGAGATCAGGATATCACCAGCTGAGAGTCCGAGAAGAGGACGTCTCCAAAACAGCCTTTAGAACTCGTTATGGACACTACGAGTTTTTGGTCATGCCTTTTGGGCTGACAAACGCACCTGCGGTCTTCATGGACTTGATGAATCGAGTGTGCAAGCCTTACCTGGACAAGTTCGTTATAGTTTTCATCGACGACATCTTGATTTATTCGAAGAGTTAGGAGGAACATGAGCAGCATTTACGACTCATTTTAGAACTCCTTCGAACAGAACAACTTTACGCAAAGTTCTCGAAATGCGACTTCTGGCTTCGTGAAGTCCATTTCCTAGGCCATGTGGTAAACAAGGATGGGATCCATGTTGATCCATCCAAGGTAGACTCGATTAAGAACTGGCCTGCACCTCGTACACCAAAGGAAATTCGCCAATTCTTGGGCTTGGCAGGTTACTACCGGAGGTTCATTAAGGATTTTTCCAAGATTGCACAGCCTCTCACCTCACTAACGCAGAAAGGTGTTGTTTATCGATGGGGAAATGCACAGGAATCAGCATTTCAGCACTTAAAGGATAGACTTTGCAGCGCACCTATTCTTTCATTGCCAGAGGGCACAGACGATTTTGTGGTCTATTGCGACACATCCATTCAGGGTCTTGGATGTGTGTTGATGCAACGGGATAAAGTTATTGCATACGCCTCACGCCAACTTAAAGTTCACGAAAGGAACTACACAATGCATGATTTAGAGCTGGGAGCTGTTGTTTTTGCACTCAAGATATGGAGACATTACCTGTACGGTACCAAGTGCGCCATTTACACCGATCACAGGAGTCTCGAGCATATCTTCAAACAGAAGGAACTGAATATGCGACAACGACGATGGGTCGAGCTACTGAATGACTACGAATGCTCGATCAGGTACCACCCAGGCAAAGCCAATGTTATGGCTGACGCCCTCAGTCGAAAGGACACTACGCCTAAGCGCGTACGAGCTTTACAACTCACTATTCAATCTAGTCTTCCTGCACAGATACGAGATGCTCAGGTAGAAGCATTGAAACCAGAAAACATCAGGGCTGAAGCCCTACGCGGCTCAAGGCAACGATTAGAACAAAAGGAAGACGGTGCTTACTACGTAACAGGACGCATTTGGGTCCCACTCTATGGCAACCAACGAGAGCTTGTGATGGACGAAGCACACAAGTCTCGCTACTCAGTACATCCTGGTTCAGATAAGATCTACCATGACTTGAAAACTACGTACTGGTGGCCTAGCATGAAAGCTCACATAGCAACTTACGTTAGCAAGTGCTTGACTTGTGCGAGAGTCAAGATTGAATATCAGAAACCATCAGGCCTACTTCAACAACCAGAGATGCCACAGTGGAAATGGGAGCAAATTTCCATGGATTTTGTTACTGGCCTGCCTAGATCCCAACATGGAAATGATACTATTTGGGTGATCGTGGATCGACTCACAAAGTCTGCACACTTCTTGGCTATCAAGGAAACGGATAAGTTCTCCACTCTAGCAGACGTATATCTTAAGGAAGTTGTCTCGAGGCACGGGGTACCCACCTCTATTATCTCTGATCGTGATGCACGTTTTACTTCAGAACTGTGGCAAGCAATGCACAAATCCTTTGGCTCACGTTTAGATATGAGCACATCTTATCACCCGCAAATGGATGGGCAGTCTGAGCGCACCATCCAGACCCTTGACGACATGCTTAGGGCATGTGTGATTGACTTTGGCAATGGTTGGGAAAGACATCTGCCACTAGTGGAATTCTCGTATAATAACAGTTACCACACCAGCATTCGGGCCGCACCATTTGAGGCATTGTACGGGCGTAAATGCCGATCACCTCTTTGTTGGGCAGAGGTGGGGGATAGTCAGATCACCGGCCCAGAACTTGTGGTATACACAACAGAACGAATTACTCAAATACGACAACGAATGGCGGCAGCTCGTGACCGTCAGAAAAGCTATGCCGATAAGGGCAGGAAACCACTCGAGTTCCAGGTTGGGGATCGAGTGCTACTCAAAGTTTCACCCTGGAAGGGTGTGGTTCGTTTTGGCAAACGAGACAAACTTAACCCACGATACGTTGGACCATTCGACATCATAGAGAAAATAGGCAAGGTGGCCTACAAACTAAACCTACCAGCAGAACTCAGTGCAGTTCACAACGTTTTCCACGTGTCGAATCTGAATAAGTGTCTGTCAAATGAGACCCTCGTAGTTCATTTGAAGGAGCTCACTATCGATGAACAGTTGTGATTCGTCAAGGAACCAGTTGAAATCACGGACCGGGATGTTAAGGTCCTCAAGCGCACTAGAATACCTCTCGTTCGAGTTCGTTGGAACTCCCGTCGTGGCCCAGAGTTCACCTGGGAACGCGAAGATCAAATGAAACAAAAGTATCCTCAACTATTCGCAAACAGTACAACCACTACTGAGGCTGAAGCTACGGAATTTTGGGACGAAATTCCAGATCAAGGGGGGGAGGATGTGACACCCCAGGAAAACCAAAAAAAACCATGCAACTTAACTAGCTTCCTCAGTGAGTACGTACCAAATTTCGGGAAGAAATTTCTTTCAACTTGGGGATAATGTGACAACTCGTGTTTTAGAACTCTTTTGTGCGCTTAGTGTAACGTGTTATGTATGATATGTGTTTTGTGTAATGTATGTATGTATATAAACGAGCCCACTAAACACTATATTTGATCTCGGCCCACTTAACTAATTGATTTCGGCCACTATGTCTTGTGATTTGTTATGGAGTGTTACAAGTTAACCACCGGCCCACTTTGTGTGTTGAGGTTATATTATTACGTGAAACCACAAACTAATATACAAACCACAAACTTAATATACAAACCCTACTTGTTGTGCGACGGCAGAGGATAAGACCCCCCCTCGAGGCAGCATCCCACCCATTCAATCTTGCAGTTAGTAATTAATTATTGCTTTGTTGTGAATGTTGGGTTCATCTAGGTAACATGTATGCAACATAATATGGATATTATATGATAAAAAAAATTGTGAGCATGAGTTGTTGTCATCTTGTCAGATGTGCATGTGAATCGATTTATGAGTTGTGGGTAACAATGTGATTTGATTAGGCATATAGGTAGGATAACATGTTTAGTAGATGTGATGTGATAATTGATTAAGTAGATGGCAGCCCATGTGCAATGAGAAATCTTGGTTTCATCAAATCATGTGAACATTCTTTCATGTTGTCAGATTAAGTCAAAGGAATTAAATCCTATCCATTGTTTTGTTATTTGAGAAACTACACGGTCTTGTGTCTTGTGCATAGTTTATTAGTGGGTAGGAATATGATTATAACTTTTGTGATAATGAGGATTGTTTGATATACACGAATCTGTCTTGGTATAATGATATTAGAGGGAAAGAACTTGGGGATATGATAAACACAGGATCTAATGTTGATACATTTGTATGATTAGGAATCGAGTATATGCTATTGGAATCATGAGTCGTAAATATGTGTTACGTGTGTTATTGGAAATCGTCGATTTGATTATATGATTGCTTGGTTTGATCAAGTATTGGTTAAGTTTGAAACTGGTTAGTTGTTGATTGATAACCACGAAAATAGGAAACTGTTTGATTGCTTTGACCGATTTAATGTATGATTGGTAACTGTTGATTTCCTATAAATGATATGCATAATATTCGGATAATAAAACAAATCGCACAAGATGTTATTGGGCTTACACTGTTACTTCAGCCCAATACATCATGATCGCACAAGTTTGGGTTATATGTGTTTAACTGATTTGTTTGACATGTTCAATGTGTTTGCCATGATCTATATATGTTCGTAACTTGCTATCTCTGTGTAAACATACGTGCACTATTTGAACCTAGACCTGACTTGTATGGTAACCATGTTAGGACGTGGTTGACCTCTAGCAGCTCGATTGACCTTTCTTTATCTGCCGAGCTAACCTAAGGTGAGTTCACACTTTCTACAAAGCATGGGATTCCCAGGGGTTGGGAAAGGGGTTAAGGAATATGGATTCCTCGTCCTTTCTTGGGTAGGACAGTACGGGTTCAGGAATATAATTCCTCGTCCTCTTGGACAGTTTTCACTAGACCAAAACTCTATCACGAAGTCCCTCCTTTTATATCGACTTAATCGCCGGGCCAAAGGCGAGCGGGTCATTAGTTAGATAGCGCTATTTAGGTCTGACAAGCCTCACATCGTGCCACAGAGGACGGGCGTGAACTAATGGATCTGGGCACGTCAATGATGATAGACATTGACAGTTCAGGGCACATAAACATGACTACAGTCAACAGTCGATATGGTAACGAGTCTAGTAGTATATACATGGCACGAAAAGCCAAATAACTAAACATGGGGTAGCCCCCACGGCTGGATTGCCAGAGTAAATGGGATAAACTAATCACGTTTTCAACTATGGGGTAACCCCCACGGCAGGGATGCCAGTTAAAGGAAACTGTTTTCGAAACAACTTAAAACAAACACCCAACTGTGAACTCGCTCAACATTATTGTTGACTCGTTACTACATGCTTTGCAGGTCAATAGGTACTTAGCTGGAGCTTGTATGGGGAAGAGTCGTTGTGGGACATGGACAACTGTGTGCCATGTTAAACTTTGAAACATTTAAACGTATATTTTGGTTTTGGATTTAATCGTTATGCTTCCGCTTGCAACTTAAACTATGTTTTGTTTGGACACCAATTGTATTGGTTGAACTTTTATAATTACTTACTTGCTTGTTCAATATGATTGGTGCCTGGATCCTGGTCAGTCACGCCTCCAAGCGGTGATACTCCACAAGTGGATTTTGGGGGTGTGACAGTTTTGATATCAAAACCTGTTTTCTAACTTAGTTAAGCATGTTTTAACATGCTTAGCTCGTCACTTTTAGTTTAGTGCTTGTTTAGAGTCGTAAGTCAAGCGGTCTAAACCACCGCTTAGACTTTCGAACTCGACCCGTTCGGTAGATCATTAGGGTCAGACCAAGCATGTTTATTGACCATAGTTGCATAGGAAATAACCTTCCGAGGTTATACCTTATGGTCACACAGTTTAAGTAGTTGTATGATAGGTAGTTTATATGCCTTAGGTAAATGACCAAAATGCCCTTTTCATGCATAATTGGATTTTAAGCATATGTAACCTAAACATTTGTCACTTAATTGATTGCGCAACCTAATTAAACATGTTTAGGCATATAATACTTGTCATAGGACTAGTTAGACGTCTCGAACGCGCTTTTGCGCGTACGACGCGTTAAAGTAGCATAAGCTACCTAAACGGGTCGAAAGCACTTAGGTTAGGTTCCGATTTAGAATGTAGGCTTTGTTAAACCATATCACATGAGTTCCAACACTCATTTGGTTTACAAGACCTCATTCTGTCCGATCTTCCGATTTAGGTGTCGATTTATTTACTAGTAATCCGATTACTAGGTACTACTTGAATTTCCTTGGTTTGCCTGAGCTTCGCTAAGTTCTTTAGATCAAGGATACCCTTTTATTCAATGTGAGTACATAGTTCCCCTATTTTACTATTTTCAATTGTTTTGGGGTGATTCATATGTATTAAAACGATTTTGATATTTAAACGATGGTTTCAAAAACGATTAAGATGGTTTATATTAAAGTAATAATGATTTCGATAATGTGAACAAACTTGTTGGACGTAGTTACATAACGAATGACATTCATTAGCATTGATCAAGCCGACCAGTACTAGGTTATGGTACCATAGGATTTGACAAATCCCGTTATCAGACTACACCCATGGTTATGTGTGGGGGTTATGTAGGTAACGACCGAATCAGATGATTGTTAACATACCCTTTAGTGGTTTGTTAATACGAGAAACAAGATAGTCGAGTCATGAAGGTTTGAATGTTATTAGCGAGACGACCAAAAGTAGTTTCACAATTAAAACGAATACGATTTGGAGACGAGTTAAACGATTTGAAACGACTTAAACGAGATAAACGAATTGGATAAACGATTGGTTATGGGTAGTGATTAGATAATGGGATGGGTGTAGCATGATAAAAGCATGGTAGATACACCGCTGGTACATCTTATATATAAGTGCTTTTATCATATTACATTTCATGTCATTATTTAGTTCACTTGGGAAACGATTTTGAAACGATGTCACACAACGAGGTTTTCGAAATGATATAAACCATACGTGTTTATTAACGAGTTTTTACGAGATATTTTACGAGTTGGTTTACTAAAACAAATGTTTTGGGGTTACGACTCATGGCTACGAGATTTTATAAACTATAACCATCTTGATTTGAGTTGGTTAATTATGTTGCAATACACTTTTCAAAACGAGGTTTGTACTTTTGACTCTTGTAGTCTAATGAGGTACTGCAACTTATAAACGAGCCATGAATTCGATACTCTCTTAAAACCTATGTGCTCGCCAACATTTCTTTGCTGACTTTATTTTTACATATGTTTCAGGTGGTGTTGCTTGATGTTGGTTGCTAGGATGCATGAGTCACATAGGATCTGGACGAGGCCTTAGTGACTTAATAACGATAATAAACGATGTTTAATTTGTTTGTTTGGTTAAAGACAATGTAGATTACTTAATGAATCAATAAAACGAAACTTTTTAATTACCATGGTTGTGAAACGATGATTCTGTTACAACACTCCCCGACGTTTCCGCCACGGTTTGTTGTTTTACGTGGTCGGGGTGTGACACAATCCATTGGCAAGATTGCAATGTACAACCTGAGTTGGTCAAAGTTCATGGAGTTGATCCGCGAGACTTATTGCCCACCTCACGAGATGGAGAAAGTTGAATCTGACTTTCTAAAGCAAACCATGAAAGGCCTCGAGAGTCGAGCCTATTTATCTGAATACAACTCCTTATCAAGACTCGTGCCGTATTTTATTACCCCCGAGTCTAAGCGCATTGGGCGGTTTATTGGAGGACCCGCTCCAGAAATCAAGGGAATGGTTAAATCCTCCAAACCTACTACTTATAGATCCGCTGTGGATCTGGCTCTTTCTCTTACTGAAGATGAGATAAGAGTAAGGGTGGCCGAGGAGGATCATAAGCGAAAGCGTGATGATACCCCAAGTAAGGATTACAAAAAGGGTAAGACTGGTTCAAATTAAAACCAGTCCAAGCCGAATGAGGCAAAACCCGAATGTAAAACCTACGGGAAGCAACACTTCGGAAAATGTTTCGTGAGTAGACCAAGGGATATGGCATCTGTAAGAAGATGGATCACAAGTCTCATGAATGCAAAGACTTGAAAGATGCCACCTGCTATGGAAAATCCTACGGGAAGCAACACTTCGGAAAATCCTAACCAAGATAACGCATAAGTGCACAAATTCATTTCACAAAGTCATAACTTTAACATCATTCGACAATTTGTAAATTCAATTCAAATACACGACAATTATCAAAGGTGTTCAAAATCAAAACACAATTTGTCACACAAGCCAAAACTAAATTCAAATTGAAACCCTAGATAATACAACTACATACACAGGGGTGAAACCAAGGTGATTAGCCGCTCATGGTTGAAGGAACTTGATGACCAAGTGATAGGATCTTGAACTTAAGCATCTTGAAACCTTGATGATGATGAAAATGGTGGTTTAGGGTTTATGGTGGAATGATGAGAATGAATGGATGAATGGGTTGAAGAATTGGTTAGGGTTAGGATGTAGGTGATGATGATTCGGTATAAGGGATGGATTGGTGATGATGTGTTGATGATATTAGGCTCCAAGATCAAAGTTCAAACTCAAAACAAAGTGTAACTCCCGACTTAATGGCTCAAGAACCGTTTAAACTAGTTAAAAGATCAAGAAAACACAATTTTCATGAATGAAAAAACGGGAGCCCGTCGCCGACTAGGGGGACCCCGTCGGCGACTTGCTCTCCTGATGCCATTTTTGTTCGACGCCTTGTTTTCCTGGATACGCGCATATTTGGCCGACGAGCATTTCTAAAGGGCGTCGCCGACGGCCTCCCCAACTTCCATTCTCCAATTTTAGCTTCTTGAGTTCCCGTTTGATCCGTAACACGTCCCGATTGTCTGTTTTTCATCCCGATGGCCCGTAAAGCTCCCGAAAAGCACCTTAAACTTCTCTAGACCTGCAAAATATAAATCTAATCAAAAGTAGGCTTTTCAAGATTAAAAGTTAAGTAAAAACTTAAACTTAAACACAACCAAGCACCGTTATTCGACCACGTATCAATGGTTTCACATATAATATATCCTTCATGTAACAATTTTCTTCGATAATCTTTTTATCTATAAATCCTGCGGGATTCGATATGTTCTTAAACATGGATTGGTTTGTCTAAAAACCAAATCCACATTGTCTGCAGTAAGAAACTTATCGATTAAAATCCCCATCTGGAGATATACTCACCATTCATGGAAGATCAACACTATGGATTGCCGAGGAAGCTTTTATGCTTAAGGCATCCAAGTGATTGAAAGAAGAATGTGTTATCTATATGGCCAAAGTAAATTCTGACAAATTAAATTCGAAAGCTGAAGACCTTTATGTGGATGGACATGAGAAGTCCATAGCCACCTAGGAAGCTAAATGCTTAGAATTTTCGCAAGTGAGTCGAATATCGTAGATCATTTATGATATGCATATTGAACGGGAAAATTCCGCATGGAATTAGGAAATGGTAACAACGGAGCTAATCTCCAAGTTACCTAAGATAAATCGCGTCAACGACACGATGTGAAATATAGTCGACTGACTTACCAACTCGACGCTTCTTGTCAAATAAGGAAGATTTAAAATTCCGACAAGTTAAGCTGTATAACGACAACATCGAGTCTCCTTATGGAGCACCGTTGTCTAAAGTATCGACTTATGATACTAAATATATTCTTATCTTTGGAAAATTCGGCGAAATGCTCAACTGATAAGCACTAGTCATGTTTCGCCATGACATTTAAACATAAGTATAAGGTATATTTAAAAACCTTGTCCATTATGGACCATGAGAATTTAAGAGTTCCAAGTTTACCTCGTAAATGTTAATGGGACTCCGTTTGTGGCCCAGGATACTCTTGATGTCACACCCCGACCACGTAAAATATCAAAACGTGGCTACTTTACATGGTGGATACGCCATAGGAATTGACAACTCCGTTTAGGTAGCTTATGCTACTTTAACACGTCGTTTGCGTAAAACACGTTCGGAACGCCTAACTAGTCCTATGACAAGTAAAATATTCCTTAACATGTCTAATATTGTTGCCAAATCAGTTTAGATGTTAAAAGTTATGTTACATATGCTTAAAATGAATTTTAGCGTAAAAAGGGCATTTTGGTAATTTACCTAAGGCATATAAACTACCTATCATACAACTACTTAACGAAGCGACCATAAGGTATAACCTCGGAAGGTTATTCCCTATATACTATGGTCACCTAATGTGTTTGGTCGGATCCTAATGATCGACCAAACGGGTCGGGTTCGAAAGTATAAGCGATTGTTTAGATCGCTTACCTTACGACCCTATATAAGCACTAAACTAAAAGTGACGAGCTAAGCATGTTAAAACATGCTTAACTAAGTTTAGAAAACAGGTTTGGTATCAAAACAAACGGTTTTGATACATGAGAGTAGTTTGGTTACAAAATACGCAAGAATACGCATTTTGGCCGAAACTACGACTCGTCACTGAGCCTAGATAACGCGGTAATCAGTAGGTATAGCCACTAGGGACTATAACCATCGTGATTACGCTCACGTTAGGAAGTTCAAACGAACTTCGCGTTGACCATAAATTGGTCAATGAAGAAAGTCAAACATAGTTTGACTTTCGGACTCGAAAAGCGATAAAAACGCATAAAAGAACGAAGGAATACTTACAAAGGGTCCCCGCAAGCTAATCTTGATCCAAATAGCTCAGGTATGAAGCAATGGCTTCAACTTAGAGCATTCTTAGATCAGATTTTGTGGGTTTTGTAAGTAAATGGGTTGGGTATTTATAGGGATTCTAGGACCGTTAGGATCGTTCCTCGAATAGCGTGATATAATCTCATCCCTACACTTGTTGGTAACCTCATGTGCATCACATTGGCCCCCCATTAGCAGGAAATGACAAGTGCGGGTGAGTTTTGAGTGGTTAACAGCTGTTAACAGCTGTTAAACTGAATAAATCTGATCTGAGAGGGCCTCACGGCCCGCGTAAGGGATGGTTAATACTTACGCGCCCCGCCTGGGCATCCTGATCAGAAAACAAGTTTTCCAAAATGACAGTTTCAGTCCCTGTTGGTGTTTAAGGCTCATTTCGACACGTTTAAGGCCCGTTAAGCCAACTTCAAGGCCCTAAAATGATGCCTAAACATTGTGGACATGAAACATGCTCAAAAATATTCCGGATGTTGGTTTGTTTGGCCGTACGATCGCGATGTTCGCTTAATTACGAAGGAATGCGCATAAGCGCGAAAAACGATCCAAATTGTGCGACGAATGGATTTTTCTTATGCCAAACACTAAAATAAAATATTTTAATGCTTACATAAATTTTTGGATGTCCGGATGTGTTCAGAATGTAAGTTATGCGCGAAAATGCAAACTTGTGCACTTTTTGACGGTTTTAGTCCCTGAATGACCCAAAAGTTTATTTTAGCACACCGAACCCCTCAAAGCCTATTTCTAAGCTATGTAAAGGATATTTATGGTATGTTTAACTCATGGTCATGTTCTGGAATGTCTGTTACAGTTCAAATCGGCATACTTTCGCAGTTTGTCGAATTTAGTCCCTGTAAGCGATTAAACTTGATTTTGTCATACCAATGCCTTCAAAACTTATTTCTAAGTTATGTAAGGTATGTGAAGCCTATTTCACTATTCCAGAGTGTTTGTTGCATTAAACTGGTTATATTTACACATCAGTGCGCGTATAACCTTCCAGAAAGCGATTTAGAGCCCGAAATCAAACAAGAATTGATATGTGCAAATGATACACATATTTGTACAAATCCCAAGTATGAAATACAATATCTCATTGGTTTGGTATTTGTTTGATGGTCGCAGTGACCCAGGTGTCACAGTCTCCCCTACTTTAGGAAATTTCGTCCCGAAATTTATTCAGAGGAAACTTGTGAGAGCTTGAAACATGAAGTTGAAAAGATCAAACAACACTGGTTAGAGTCCTGAACTTCTAGTAACTTTACAATAACATCATGCTTGCAATGCGAGAGGGACACTTATATACAAGTATATAAAGCGTCATTGGTGCGTCCACCGTACCTCTATTACATTGTTCACATTTCGTTATGGTTTTCACTATCGGTTCTTACACATAATAAGTCTTACCGAGGTTTCCGTGCACTGAACTTCGCAATTATGTATGCATCCATAATTACGTAATTCCTTGCATAGTCACGTCGTGCATCTTATAATGTGTAGGGGAAGAAAGCAATGAACGAGCTTGTGATGATTGTGACTAGACCACCATAGGGTCCTTTTAATTAAATCAATAAATGATTTAAATAGACTACCAAGGACTCTGTTTAGCTACATCAGCGCATGTCATTTTTAACCAGATCTTGATTCAATCTTTTTGACTAGACCACTAGGAGGGTCTCTTATGAATCATGGAGTGGTACTATATAATCCAAGGGTCTTAACTAACACATAGAAGCCCAATAAGGATTTAGGGCAGTACCTTTTTGAATATCCTTCTACGAATCCCTCATATGAAGATACGAAAGGTTCTACGAGGATTTGGATAACGAATATCCAGAGTATACAAAAACACAAAAACGCATAAAAGAAAACACAAAATGCATAAACACATAATCACATAATTGTTTAACTTGATTTTAGATTTGTTATCATTTTGTTAATTTGTTCTGCTAACTGTGCACATGTATTCAAAGCACACCAGGTATCCAATCAGTGGATTTTGATTGGTGCTTTAAATATTTCTAAGAATCTAACTATAAAGATAGAAAGATCTTTTAAAGGGAAAATTCGATTTCGATTATAAGGAACCTAAATGTTCGAATTAAGGTACATAAGGAATCCAATTAACGACTCTGATTTGAATGATAATCATCCACAAGGGTCTAATTGTGAAGATAAAAAGATCCCATATTGATTTTAGAAGTTGAAGATGTTTTGAAACCTTGCACTGGATGTGCTTAAGTCAAAACATGAAGTAAAATGCTTATGAAGTTGAGATGCTTGATATGCCAAGGTGACATATGAAGCGAAATTTGAAGGTTAAGTCAATGTATGAGGAAAAATATTTTTTTTTTGAAATCATAAAGTAAGTGTATTAGATAAGTATATTTATAAAATGTTTTAAAATCATGCGAGATGAATTTTGAAATTATGTATAAGGTTTTTGGAAATCATGAATGATGCTTTTGAAGTTATGCACTTGATAAGAAAATGTACTGTGTTAATATTGTTTTCAGACTATATGAAACATTTTGAAATTATGAAGGTTGTTTTTTTTTTTTTGAAAACATATCCAATGTTTTTGAAATAACATAGACAATGCATTTAAAAAAAATTGTTTTCAAACTATATGAAATGTTTTGAGATCATGAAGATTGTTTTTGAAATACTTGTACTGTGTATGTTGAAAAATCAAAACGTAATGGGTATGAGATTTGAAAATACCCTTAGTTATCTAACCAAGGATTCATAGGCACAGATGTGCAGAAGCATGATTACTCATAATGTCACTTTACTTTCTGTACTTCGTATCTTAGAATGAAACGAGTACTTAGAATTTTCTATGGGAATCATGAGTAAACACAAGAATGGGAAATATTCACAAGAGTAGTTTGTAAGGAACATAGTTCCTTAATGTAGGTATTATAGGGAAATGCCATACACACATGTAACTACACTTGTATATCAGAATTTGTGATCAACGATTTATTTATAAACAAAACTGATTGTTTCACATTACAAGAAAAACAAACAAATAAAAGCATAAGATTTAAAACAGTAACATCTTATACTCAGCCAAATGCTCATCCGTGGGTCAGATTTGCATTGACAATCTTTGTTCACTTGTTCCTGAAATAGCTCATCTCGCCGTAGTTGTACCAACTACCAGATGGTAAACGAGCTGGAGCAGGGTTGACTTGGGGTTGGTTTGGACCACCTTGGATTGGGTTGAATTGACAAGCATTTGCCAGGTGACCGAGTCGTCCACATGATGCACACAGACGACGCTGCAGGTAAGCTCGGTGAGGTGCATTACACTTGTTGCACATCAGTGCAGTACCGGCATAAGGTTTCCTAGCAGGAGGTTGAGCAGCAGCAAGGTTTATAACAGCTTTGTTTTGGATAGCAAAGCGGCATATGTTAACCAAATGTCCCCGCCGTCCACAGTAGGTACATTTGAAGCAAGGTATGAGGTTTGAATGATGACGGTTGCATCGTTTGCACCATGGGGCAGTTCCAAAGTACGGCTTCCTAGCTGGTGGCGCTGCCATTTGGCTAGGTCCCGCTTGATTAGGTGTAACTGCTGCGGGTTTCTTTGAAGCCTTACGCTTCCTTGATTTTGGTTCAGGCTTGACTTCTGCTTCCTTTGGTGACTCTTGAGTGGCTTCATTGTTGAGACGAGACATGGCAATGCCTAAATCCACCGTCTTCAGAATCACTTCGCCTATTTGCTGAGAAAATTTGGCTGTTTGCTCGGACATTTCACCGTTGCTGAGAGGAAGAGACATTCTAGAAGGAAATGAAAGACATAGGAAGAAACAAGTGAAATGTTATCGGAAAATCAAAACAAAATGGCAACGCATAAAATTGCGATCATTTGTTTGTTACCTAAGGCAAACAAATGAGACGGTGACTAATCAAAGTAAACAGGTCATATTAATGTATTACTGAATACATGCTCGCCTATAAGTGAACACTCACCCAAAGAGTTCCCAGGTAAGAGTGACTGGTCCGATTCTGCGGATTTGTACGAACACTCTAGCCTTAGACAACTCAGAGTACATGTATTCACCCTTCCAGTTTGCACGTTTTCACATTAAAAGACCCAAACTTTGATGAGATTTTGAAAACTTTGAAGGTTCAAAACCTTACAATAAATCATCCTAGAACAGATGATTGATTTTCAAAGCGGTTTTGAAATTTGTGTTCTTGTTGTGGTTGTCACTTTAGGATAGGTGACGGTATTGTTTTACGACTAGACACAAGTAAACTCGCGTTAGGGTCCTAAGAAGGTTATAGACTAGGTTAAAGCATTACTAATAACCTAATTCCCTATAACCATGGGCTCTGATACCAACTTTTCTGTCACACCCCGACCACGTAAAACAGCAAAACGTGGCGGAAACGTCGGGGAGTGTTGTAACAGAATCATTGTTTCATAACACATGGAAATTTGAATATTGTTTTATTGATTAAAAGTGTTACAAAGTCTTGACAATCAAAGAAACATAACATAAATAACTAGTCTTGCATCTTTTATTGTCGCTAAGGCCCAAGTCCGCCTAAGTGTATCTTGATAAATCCTATGCATCATGTCTTGAAACACACGTGAAAATAGGTACGTCAGCATAAAAATGCCTGTGAGATACATAGGTTTTGTGAAAATAGAATTCATGACTTATGTTTAAGAAAATGTTTAGTCATGAACCTTGTAATTTGCTTTGTCTTGTAAGTCATTTGAAAAGTGGTAAATAAACCAAATGATATATATGTATAAAAGAATAATACATGGTTAAATGAATAACCAAGTAAAATGAGTTTGTGTCAGATAAGTTGTTTGTAAAACAATGTATTGTGAAAAGTATGTTATTTGTATAAAATGTTATATGTCTAAATTGAAATGGTTTAAATAACGCTACAATATGTAATACCATACAAGCACTTATATATAGGAAGTACCAGCGGCGTATCCACCATGCATGTATCGTATTTCACACGCCTCGTTACTTAAATCACTTACTCAAACCAAACCACCAAAGTAAAATGTTTATGTATAATCAAATGTCAAAATGTTTGTGTGAAAACCATGTCTAATGTCTATGTCTAATGTATATCATGAATTGTGTATATCAATGTCAAAATGTTTATGTCTAATGTAAATCATGAATTGTGTATATCAATGTCAAAATGTTTATGTCTAATGTAAATCATGAATTGTGTATGTCAATGTCAAAATGTTTATGTCTAATGTAAATCATGAATTGTGTATGTCAATGTCAAAATGTTTATGTCTAATGTAAATCATGTAATGTGTATCCAAAATATCATGTATGGTAAGTGAAATATATCAACTAAACCATATCTAAAATGCACAAAAACAAGGTATTGAAGTAAAACATGGTTTAAATCAAAGTTATGTTTTGTGGAACAAATGCATGCTATACTGATATAAACATCTATGCGGTATTGTGAAAATGCATACATCCAAGCCTTGTGACTGTGGTGATAGACCCCTAAACGAATTTAAAGGTCTATCTGTGTTATGTTTATCGAATTTGGTCATTCCTTCCATCCAAACATACCTAGGATGTCAGGAACGGGAGTTGTCAATTCCTATGGTACCACTACCTACTAACGGATGGCGTGATCAATGTGAATGAATGTATATTGTCCCATTTGAACAAACCAAATGTCATACCAAAATGTAAGCATGTGATGAATAACAAATGTACTAAGTATGCACACAATGGACATACATAGCATAAAATGTAATGTAAAACAATGTACTAAGTATGCACACAATGGACATACATAGCATAAAATGTAATGTAAAACAATGTACTAAGTATGCACACAATGGACATACATAGCATAAAATGTAATGTAAAACAATTTACTAAGTATGCACACAATGGACATACATAGCATAAAATGTATTGTAAAACGATGTACTAAGTATGCAACAAAGGACATACATAGCAAAAACACAATGAAATCATGTACTATAAGTGTACTATTGAACATAACAAGCATATGACATGAAAACATGGAAAGCACGAAAGTAACGAGTAGGCACATGTGTTTCACCCCAAAATGTTTGGAAAACAGTAAAAGAGGGGTCTATGTACTCACTTGAGATTGCTCAATAGTCCTAGGATAACCACCAAGCAAAGCTAGAAGATCACGGAACCAAACGGTACCTAATATAGGTAACTACATTAATAAACCGGACCTAAATCGGAGGATCGGATAGAATGAGGGCTCGTAAACCAAATGAGTATGGGAACTCATGTAATATGGTTTAACAAAGCCCACAAACTTAAATGAAACCTAACCTAAGTGCTTACGACCCATTACGACCCGTTTAGGTAGCTTATGCTACTTTTACGCGTCGTTCGCGTAAAACACGTTCGGAACGCCTAACTAGTCCTATGACAAGTAAAATATGCCTTAACATGTCTAATATTGTTGCCAAATCAGTTTAGATGTTAAAAGTTATGTTACATATGCTTAAAATGAATTTTGGCGTAAAAAGGGCATTTTGGTAATTTACCTAAGGTATATAAACTACCTATCATACAACTACTTAACGAAGCGACCATAAGGTATAACCTCGGAAGGTTATTCCCTATATACTATGGTCACCTAATGTGTTTGGTCGGATCCTAATGATCGACCATAAGGTATAACCTCGGAAGATTATTTCTAAGTTATGTAAAGGTTATTTAAGGTATGTGAAGCCTATTTCACTATTCCGGAGTGTTTGTTGCATTAAACTGGTTATATTTACGCATCAGTGCGCGTATAACCTTCCAGAAAGCGATTTAGAGCCCGAAATCGAACAAGAATTGATATGTGCAAATAATACACATATTTGTACAAATCCCAAGTATGAAATACAATATTTCATTGGTTTGGTATTTGTTTGATGGTCGCAGTGACCCAGGTGTCACACTTGAGAGGTTGAAACCTCCTACTATACGGAATTGACCGTATTGCTCTGAGCAAATCTCGAGGTCAAGATTTCTTTTACGGGGGTGAGGATGTAACACCTTGTAAAATCATGTCCAATAATGTGTTGACATGTGTCCCTAATCCAAATTATGTCAAAAGTTGGCTAAGAGGGATTATTTTCGTCAAAAACGAAAACTATGTCTACAGAAGGACTACAAGTGTCAACATGCTGAAACTAAGCCTCTGAGTGACCTTATACGATGTTTGTATTCTCAAACGAATAAATTATTAGGCATGTGAAGCCGTGTGTGAAATCATTTGACAAAAATAATGGTAATTTCGTACAACTTAAACACTTGATTTAACGCTTAATTTCTCTCGTTACGATTAATTACTGCATGATTAGGTCGTATAAGTTCTAGCAATCATAGGACATGGTTAAAAATGCTAAACAATATTAACACAATCGCCATGTCACGAGAAAACCGCAAACTATGTCCTAATATGTTGGCAATATGCTGAAAACACTATTCATGCCAACTAGTTCTGAAAACTGTCGAAACGAGCGACGAAGGGCATGGACGCACTTGGTAGATGGAATACAAATAAAAATCCTGAATTAGGGGCACTAAATCGTTAAAACACTTAAACTTTCCGGTGAACACGTATGAATGCACTTTGTCCGCTCTGCGGCAAAATATAACCAAAATAAAGCGTCCGCAACACTAAAATCTATCATTTCAGTGTCCGTAAGACTTATAATAAATGTATACACCTTAAATAGGCTTGTGGATAGCAACAGAAGATTCAAATCACAAGTTTCTGGTACTATGTCGTAACGACCACAACTTCGTCATTTTTGCACCGACGAACTAGTTAACAATATTTTCGCCACCCAAACAACAAAACGAATCATCTAGTGAACTAGTTAAGCACATTTTGACGTCAAAAATATTACCGGAACACTTACGATGCAAGAACTTATCAAACCTCCAAAACCCCTAAACTTTTATAACTATCCTACAACTTTTATTATATATGTGACACTCTAGGTTTTCCCGAACAACTCCATTTTGAATAGTGTTAAGTGTATATACATATTAGATGAGAACTTGTGTTACTTCTGTGCATTATGTGGTTTGTGGTGTATTATGTGTACTATATAGTTATAGTTATGATAAGTACGTTGAGCCGAGACAACGGTTCCGACTCGAGATCGTTTGGTCTCGACTCGGAATCTACTGGATTATTATAACAGGCCACTCACCTCATACGCTAGCCGGCCTAAACAGCCGAAGCCCACTCGAGACCGCACAAGGCCCAAGGTGTGTATATAACCCTATAACCTAGTCGACATTCCCCTTCTTACCATCAAAATTATTAGCACAATCCCAAACATTCCTTATCCTCTCTCTCTCTCTCCTCTCATCCTCTCTCTCTCTCTCTCTAGAAAACCTAAAATCCCACTAACATCCTCCACCCTTCTGAGAAGAACCGGCGATATCTAGCTAGGAGACGAGGACCGTGAAGCTCGATCCATCATCCTTACACACCCTACCTTCGGTCAGTGAGTCTGGATTGTTTGCCATGTTTTAATTGTTTGATGATGTGCTTTATAGGTGATTTCTTGATGATATGAGTAGTGTGTTTTGCTAGATTTAAATGATTAACAATGCTCCTTCAATGATGATGTGTGAACTATTTGGTAGAAGTATGATAATAAAGTGATGTGCTAAGATTGTTTAATGAGGTCCGATTCATGACTAGGGTTTTATATGATGCAAACATGATTTAGGATAGGAAAGGTTAGGTGCTCACATGATAGGTTCAACTATAAAACTGATTTGTGATAACATAATGACTGGAACGATAATCTGATGTTATTGCCATGAGGAATTCACATGATTGATGAAATTGTTTGCTGATGTGCTTCCAAAGTTACAAGTATAGATTTAGAATATTGGATTTGAATGAATGTGCATGATGAATAGTTTGGAATGAATGAAGAACTGTATGAATATGCTTAGAATATTTGAAATTTGAGGATTTGATCCGTTTCTGTGTGTATACAAAATTGGGAGCATGTTTGTGCAAGATGATTGGATAGTACAAAAGTTAGGACAGGTTCTAGAAAGATTCCTCAGTGGTCTCGACTCAACAACTGTCTCATTTCGGTTGCGACTCGAGACCCAGCGGCATGCATCAAGGACCCGAGACAGTCAAGATCTCGACTCGAGACCTCCCGTTCTCGACTCGAGACTAAGCTCGAGACTTCCGAGGTTGCGACTCATACTTGCATGACTCGAGACCTCTCGGTCTCGACCACTACAACCCGAGACCACTTGGTTGCGACTCGAGACCACCTAGTCTCGACTGGAACTACTTGACTTAGTACCTGGGCCATAGTCTTTGGGCGCACTGCTAACCGAATGGTTTTGGGCTGTGTATTCCGGCTACTGTTTGACTGGGTTGTGTGTTGTTTAACTGCTTAACTGTTAGGATAGGCCCGATACTGTACACGCTTGTATGACATATATGTAATGTGTTAACTGTTACTAGTCGACTGCTCAAATATTAGAACAAGCTCATTAACTTAAAGGATAATTGTATGTTATGCACGCTATGTGTTAGTTATGTGTAGATTCTACGTGACTTATTGTACCCGGGCTTAACCCATACTGGTAACCATGTTAGGACGTGGTGACCTGCACACTTGACCAAGTAAACTAAACTGCCGAGCAACCCAAGGTGAGTTCACAACTTAAAGCATGCACTCCCGGTGGTTTGGGAAACAGACTTAAAAACAACACTATCCCTTTGTAAGGGATACAAACTTACTTTTCTTCCCTTGTTACTGGGATACAAACTTAGTTAATTATTGTTTATACGGTAATGCAACAAGCAACACTAAACGAAACTCTATCACTTAAGTCCTCACTACATAATACCGATTAATCGCCGGGGCCTGGCGAACGGGTTATTAGTTGATAGCGCTATTTAGGTGTAACCAGCCTCACACCGACCCTTGTTACTGGGAACGGGAGTGAACTAATGTACTCTGGCAAACCGTCAATGATGATAGAACATTGACAAACGGGGCACTGCGAAAACGTACGGTTAAGTAAGTATTCGGTATTATAAAAACAGTTTAGTCGCTTACTTGTGGGGTAGCTCCCCATCGCATGTATAAACGGATAAATTAACTAGCGAAACAAGTTTTTGGTAATTAAAACTGGACAACTCGTGAACTCGCCAACATTTTTGTTGATACCCTACTGCATGCTTTGCAGGTACCCAGTGCCTCAGGAGCTTGCCACTTGGGGATGTGTAGTGGTCGTCTAACCCATGCGTTGGGTTCTAAATAAACTTGAACTATGAACCTTGTTTTAAATTGTTTTGCCTATGCTTCCGCTCCTTATTTAGACTGTTACTTAAACTTGAACTTTTGAACTTTAAACTATAATGTTTACTAACCATTGTGTTGGCAAACGTTTTTACTACTAACCAATGATCAGTATAATTGGTGGCTGGATCCTGGTCAGTCACGCCTCCAAGCGGTGGTACTCCGCATGTAGATTTTGGGGGTGTGACAATATATATATATATATATATTTTATAAAAAAATATATAAATTAATACCCCCCCCCCCCATTTCATGAATGGTGGACCCCACCATCAACCTACATGTGTAATCATGATTAGATAAACCCTAATGATGATGGTTAAGTCCTAACCATCCAAGAGTTTATATAAACTCAAAAAGATACTTTAATAACATAAACATGGGTAAAGTTTTTAAATAAAACAATAAATATAATTTTTGGAGAAAATTATAAATACGATTTAAATACCTTAGTTGGTGTATAATACGTGCGTAGTATGTGTATGCATTAGTGATAGGAAATACAAACCAAACGCATAAATACCTTTCACAAAAGCAATACATGAATACTTGAAAATACACCAAATACATATACATTAACCACACATATATCACAACCACGAACGGACAATCGGACAAAGGATAAGCAGGCGAATGGACATCGGACGACTTAACTTATAACTATATGTAATAACATGACAATATATATATATATAAATATTCGAACCGACACAAAATATATGATAAACACTCGATTGAATGAAGCGTGTCGTCATCGGCAACGATCACCCTATTGCCTCGACACGGAGTGTGCACGCACCACGGGCGACATATTGTCACTTCCGACACGAAAACACACATATCTGGCACCACGGAGTGTGCACGCACCACGGAGTGTGCACGCACCACGGGCGACATATATTTATAGACAAGAGAAATATAAATATATGTTAACACTTATAAAAATCCGGAAAGTATAAAATGAATATTACTAAGTGAACATATACATGTGAGTATACAAGTATAGTAATACGTGTAAAATACGCTCAAAATACACTTGTAAAAGTATAAAAATACTTGGGCTTAATTATAAACTTTGGGCTTTTAAAAATTAATTTTGGGCTTAGGTAAACATAAATATTGGGCTAAACCCAATACCTTGAATACATGGGCAAAGGCCCATTTCCTAAAATATTTATAAAAGCCCACTTACAATACTAACATGGGCTAGGCCCAAATGCCATAAAATATAGATTAAGCCCAAAACACTAAATTGTGGGCTAAGCCCAAAGTAAAATACATGTTTATTATTATAAATATATATTGTACAAAAACATTATAAATACGGTATACCTACATGTATAATACGGTATACCTACACGTATAATACGGTATACCTACACGTATAAATACGGTATACGTACACGTATAAAGCACACAAATACTAGTATACATACGGTTTATGTATATGCATAAAACACTCTAATACATGATGATATACTCACATACACTTGTTGAAGTGTATTCTCTCACTAAGGTTGTATACATACGACAACGTATTTCGACGCTAAGAATAAATACTTTCAACACTTTTATCAATTAAAGATATACACTTATATTTGTGTAATAAATATAACGTCTTGAATCAAAGTATATTAGAAACAAATGCCAACATATTACTAAAATACACAAGTGTTCCAAGAACGAAATGAAAATAATAAACGTTCAAGATGAACAACGAGTACGAGGTCTAGGAAAGACCGACGTGTCTAATGAGTTAGAACCCTTGTAGGTTGACTCGCGTTTACGGAACACGTTGATTGAATATCTCTCTCTCAGGAACGCAAAGCAGTGAGTTCATGTCCCCTGTTCTTTTAACTGTTTTCGGATTTATAACTATCGGGCGTGGAATACATGTCTCGATGGTATGGTTTAGCTAGGGAATGAACTGTTAGATCATGTGATCGAATAGTAATCTCTCTTAAGTGCCATTAATCTTGTATAAGACCGAGGGCAAAAGTGGTAGATCTATCGGGTGTAGCGAGCCCCACTCTTGGGTCCTTGTGTGGCCCATGTAGTGCTTTTGTTGTTCTAACTGGGTGGACCGGGGGAAATTCGCTAGGGTTGAGTGCTTCCTATGTCTCCACACATATTAATTGCAAAACATTAATGATCTGTTCATAGACGCTATACATACCTGTTTGTTATAAAAGATCTCTCACATGTTTAAAGGTTTAATTTGAGCTCACTCAAAACACATGAACTCGCTCAACTTTTGTTGATGTTTTCAAACTTACATGTATTTCAGGGAACTAATGGGACTTTGGTGCTGGTGGTCTTTTGAAGCTTTTGGAATAACAAGTTATCGATGTCATCCCTTTTGGAGGGTTTGGTCCATATATCTCATCTTCAATGAGATATAGGATGCAAAGTCTCATATTTTAAACTTATGTCGAACTCGTCCTTTTGTAAAACTGAAACTTATGTTGGTTTGTATCTTAAACAACTTATGATGTGTAATATTCAAAATTATGCCAGTGGATGAACATCATATGTTTTTAATCATGTAGTTGTTTACTTATATCGTATGCGATGAAAACTAATCAAGTTCACACCGCACGCTTCCGCTAATAAACAAGTGTGACAGATTGGTATCAGAGCTTCGATTGTAGTGAACTAGGATTCCTTCTCGAGTCTATTCTACAATCACTAGGATCCTCTCACAAAAACATTTTGTTTTTGTAAAATGTTTTTCATTGCATATACAAAGGCACCAAGGTCCGGTAATAAAAGTATTTTCAAGGAAACAATGCGAGGACATTAATTGGGGCATAGTCTATATGGGATAGACTTGCCGAACTAGAACTAAAACGCACAAGAACAATGTGATTACGTGTGATATGCTACATTTACTTCCCCATACATATATAATAAGTAATGTTATTATTTATTGATATATATGTACATGTTGTACGGATTATTTTGCCAGGGTACTATGGCTTCCTCAGCTAGCAGTGGTATCTACGACCCTATGGAGATAGCGTCGGATGACGAGTTTCCACATGTTATTGAGATTGTTTCTTCTAATGATAAGGACACGGATGATTTTCAGCCATTCGCACTACCTGATCCTATCCTGGATGGCGAGCCTTTGGAGGACGACGTTTTAGCTGTGGGGCCACAGCTAAACGAGTTTATGATTATTGGTCATCCTGATGAAGCTCACATCGTCGACTACATTCCACTGGATGTTGCTCCTCTCGCTACGGTCCCAGGGTTTATCGTTGTGTCTGATGACGAGGATGACGTCCCCGTCATCCAAGTCCATCGTTTGGACGATGAGATTGCTGATGGTGAGGCCCTTGACATAATTATTTTAGAGGTTTCCTCTCCTATCGTTTCTATAGTAGACATTTCATCTTTTGATTCTAGTGACGACGCGTCATCCTCAGCCATCCGCCGCGCTGGATTGCGAGCGGATGCCACCGATAGTAGCTTTGACACCATACCCATCGCTACACAGTCTCTTGTTCATACCCCTGTACCTGTTTCGGCTCCCATTGCTACTCCTGCAGTTATCCCATCTGATACACCGACACCTCACACTACCTCCGTCACTCCCACTACTGGACACCCACTTTCATCTCATGCTGCTGATCCTCACCATACTGATGCACCTATCCTTTTCTCTCATGAGATTCTAGCACCTCGCCCTAGGGAGGGCACTTCTCGACAGCCGACCTATCCCGATACCCATGTGCCAGCTGATCACTTGTCTACACGATACCCCTCACCACGTATGTATGAGTCTGATCCGTACCATCCATGTCACCATCCTGTTTTCACTCCCGATGATGTTACCCTCTCTTTACAGCTACAGATTCGAGTCCTCTCCCGCCAGGTCTGGGAGTTGCAGCAGGTTAGAGATTCTATGCCACCACCACCACCAGCCTACCCTCCACCATTACCATCATCACCACCACCACCATCTCTGCCATGTTCACGTTCACTTGCTAATCTCGAGGCTCGTGTGCTCACTTTAGAGCAGCGGGCCAATCTTTCTGATACACGTATGAGTCACGTCCTGGATAAGATGGATCATCTCCATAGTCTGGTTGTCCCTACCCCACCTCCATCTCCTCCAGCCCCATAGTTATATTTTATTTGCAGGTACTTTTGTGTGGGAGTTACAGACCCACTTTCATGTATAAATGAAGACCTAGTATGAGCTGAAGACACTTGAAGATTTTGGAAGACCAATGTAGAAGGAAAAGACTTACTACTTTTGTGTATTATGAACTTGTACGACCGGGGTTGTGTAGCCTCGAGTCCTTTTTGTTTCTTCTACAAAACAATGTATCAAGTTGTCTAATATATGAAAGCTCAGTAGTTTATTTTCTTTATTACACATTGTTGCTTATACATGTGCATGCGTTGCTTATGTGATTGCATGTTTGGGTGATGTGATGATTATTTATCTATTATATATATTCCTTGGTAGACTGTATTTCTCATTAAATATGTGTCTAATCTCCACGATACTTCTTATTAGAAGACAATGCCGCCAGGACGAAACACCAACAAAAAACCCCCTACCGAGAACAGAAACCGAACTGAATGAGCGCATCTCTCAGGCGATTGCGCAATACGAAGCCAACCACTCCGAGCATAGCGATGGTACTGGAGGTACATTAGGAAACAATCCCCCTACCGGTAATGTTAAGTCGTCTATGACACATTACAGTACTTTCGTATATTCTATTCGTGCTATGACAAGTCTCATTTATGGTTTGTGGTTGCAAATGTTTCAGGTTGCACGTACAGGCAATTTTTGGACTGCAAACCTCTGAACTTCGATGGAACAGGAGGTACCGTAGCGTTTGTACATTGGGCCGAGAAGACAGACTCAGTCCTAAGAATGAGCAAATGCCTTCCTGAGCAAAGGGTCACCTACATTTTCGGGCTATTCTTGGATGGAGCTCTGTCATGGTGGAACCTACAGGTTCAGACTAAAGGGGAAACTGCTGCATATGCTATGAGCTGGGAAGAGCTCCAGGAACTGATGAGAAAGAAGTATTATTCAAGGGCTGAGATTCAAAAACTTGAGACTGAGTTTTGGAATTTAAAGATGATCGGGTCTGATATTACTGGGTACACACAACATTTCCATGATTTGTCAAGGGTTGTTCCCTATCTGGTGGAACCGGAGTTTAAGAGGATTGAGAGATATATCTGGGGACTTGCTCCAGAGATTCTGAGCATGGTTACTTCTTCTAAGCCCCCTTCTATCAGTGAGGCTATTGACCTGGCTGTTGCCCTCACTGAGGAGGCTCTTCGTTTGGGGAAATTTTCAAAGTCTGGTGCTAACAAAAAGGAGACTCATGTGGAGTCTACAAGTGATAACAAGCGGAAGTTTTCGAATTTTAAGAAAAGTACTCGGGCCAACAACAACAATTCTAACAAACGAAGGGAAGTTAACCCGCCAGCCGAACCCAGGACTGGCACAACAACCAATGCAACCGGTGGTAAAGGTTATGCGGGCTTTTTTCCAAAATGTGATAAGTGTAGATATCACCATGCGGGTCTGTGCAAAACAAATAGGTGCGAAAATTGTGGCAAGATCGGGCATAGCAAGGAGACATGTTGGTCTAGTATGGGGCGTGGGAATAAGAACCAGGGAGGTAATGGAAACCAGGGTGGAACTGGAAATCAGGGTGGCAATGGAAATCAAGGTGGTAACAATAATAATAACCGAGGTGGAAATGGCAGGGGCCAAGGTTGTTATGGATGCGGCGACAAGGGGCACTATCGGAAGGACAGCCCGAAGGAAAATCAAGCTCGTGGGAGAGTTTTTACAATAGGAGCACACGAGGCACGCCAGGACCCGAACGTAGTTACAGGTACGTTCCCTATAAACCAACACTTTGTATCCGTTCTGTTTGATACTGGCGCCGACTTTAGTTTTATATCTATAGAATTTAAGAACATACTTGGTCTAGAGTCGAGTAAACTAGACGTCCCGTATTCTATAAAATTGGCGAACGGAAAGTTAGTCGAAGCGAAAGAGGTTATCAAGGGTTGTAAACTCGATCTTGGGGAGCGAAAATTTTCTATCGACCTCTTACCCGTTGATCTGGGCAGCTTTGACGCCGTTGTTGGAATGGATTGGTTGTCCGACAACCGGGAAGAAGTGGTTTGTCACGAGAAGATCATCCGCATCCCACTGCCGAATGAAGAAACGCTTATAATTGATGGGGAGAAACGCGAGACACCCCTATGGATCATAAATTGCATGAAGGCGCAAAAGTGTCTTCGAAAAGGCTGTATAACCTTCCTCGCCCACGTAGTCGACATGGAAACCAAAGAGCCGAAGCTAGAAGATATCCCTGTCCTGAAAGAATTTCCAGAAGTCTTTCCAGAAGACTTTGCTGGACTACCTCCACAACGTCAAGTGGAGTTTCAAATTGATTTGGTGCCAGGAGCGGCACCAGTGGCGAAAGCACCATTTCGGTTAGCTCCGTCTGAAATGCAGGATTTATCTACTCAGCTGCAAGAGCTGCTAGATAAAGGATTTATTAGACCGATTTTCTCACCTTGGGGAGCTCCGGTATTATTTGTTAAAAAGAAAGACGACAGCTTTCGCATATGCATTGACTATAGGGAGTTAAACAAGCTGACCATCAAGAACCGATATCCCTTACCGAGAATCGATGACTTGTTCGATCAACTACAAGGTTCCAGCTACTACTCCAAGATCGATCTGAGGTCTGGTTACCATCAGTTGAGAATACAAGAGGAAAGTATCCCTAAAACGGCCTTTAGGACTTGTTATGGACATTACGAGTTTCTTGTTATGCCGTTTGGCTTAACCAATGCACCGACGGTATTCATGGACCTCATGAACCGCGTGTGTAAGCCGTATTTGGACAAGTTCATGATTGTGTTTATTGATGATATCCTAATATACTCGCGAACCAAGGAGGAACACGAGCAACATTTGCGAGCTATTTTGGAACTCTTGAGAAAGGAACAACTGTATGCAAAGTTTTCGAAGTACGAATTTTGGATTCGCGAGGTACAATTCCTAAGTCATGTGGTAAATGAGAACGGAATTCATGTCAACCCGGCAAAGATTGAGGCGATTAAGAATTGGGAAGCGGCTAGGACCCCTACTGAGATACTACAGTTTCTGGGATTAGCGGGCTATTATAGACGATTCATAGAGAACTTTTCAAAAGTTGCTCAACCGCTAATGTCCTTAACACAAAAAGACAAGAAATTTGATTGGGGTGAGAAACAAGAGGCGACTTTTCAACTGCTAAAGGACAAACTTTGTGACGCGCTTATTCTTTCCTTACCCGACGATACCGATGACTTCATGGTTTATTGTGATGCATCACACCAAGGTCTTGGTTGTGTGTTGATGCAACGGGACAAAGTCATCGCGTACGCGTCTCGTCAATTAAAGGTGCATGAGAAAAACTATACCACGAATGATCTGGAGCTAGGTGCGGTGGTATTCGCGTTAAAGATCTGGCATCACTACTTATGTGGTACTCGTTGCACAATATTTACAGATTACAAGAGTTTGCAATACATATTCGATCAGAAGAATTTAAATATGCGGCAACGACGATGGGTCAAGTTATTGAACGATTATGATTGTGAGATAAAGTATCATCCGGGCAAGGCGAACGTTGTGGCGGACGCCTTGAGCCGCAAGGAACGTGTAAAACCTATAAGGGTGCGAGCCTTAGAATTGACCATACAAAATGATCTTACTTCTCGGATTCACGATGCTCAACAAGAGGCGCTTAAACCAGAAAATATACAAGCCGAATCCTTACGAGGAATAGAGGCACATTTGGTGCCAAAGGAGGATGGAACACTGTACTTTATGGGACGAATTTGGGTCCCGTCCTTTGGCGAACTACGAATGATTATTTTGGACGAAGCACACAAGTCAAGGTACTCTATACATCCGGGTTCAGATAAGATGTACCAAGATTTAAAAGAATTTTATTGGTGGCCTAAACTTAAAAGCGACATTGCTACTTATGTTGGGAGATGCCTTACATGCGCCAAGGTTAAGGAGGAATATCAAAATCCTTCAGGTTTGCTCCAACAACCTGAAATTCCCGTATGGAAATGGGAACAAATCTCAATGGACTTCATTACTAAGTTACCCCAAACCTCGAGAGGCCATGATATGATTTTGGTAATTGTAGATCGACTTATAAAGTCCGCATATTTTCTACCGATCAGTGAGAAGGATAGCACTAAGAAACTGGCCGAAATATATCTCAAGGAGATTGTGGCACGACATGGAGTGCCTGTTTCTATTATATCAGACCGAGATGGTCAACTTGTGTCAAGGATATGGCAATCATTCCAAAAGGCCTTTGGATCCCAACTGAATCTTAGTACGGCCTTTCACCCTCAAACGGACGGCCAAAGTGAACAAACGATACAAACTTTGGAGTACATGTTACGTGCTTGTGTGATGGATTTGGGTGGAAACTGGGATACTCACTTGCCCTTAGTGGAGTTCTCGTACAATAATAGTTATCACACTAGCATCCACGCCGCCCAGTTTGAAGCATTATATGGACGAAAGTGTCGGTCCCCGCTATGTTGGGCAGAGACCAGGGATAAACAACTCACTGGTCTAGATTTGGTCCAGGAAACCACGGACAAGATCATTCAGATACGAGACCGTATCAAGACGGCTCGTGATAGACAAAAGAGATGCACCGACAAACGACGCAAACCATTAGCTTTCAAGTCGGAGACATGGTATTGTTGAAAGTCTCGCCTTGGAAAGGCGTAGTAAGATTTGGTAAACGTGGAAAGTTGAACCCACGTTACATTGGACCTTTCAAAATCGTGGAAAAGATCAGAACTGTTGCGTACAAGTTAAAACTACCAGAGGAACTGAGCAGTGTACATGACACGTTTCACGTGTCAAATCTCAAGAAAAGTCCTACTCAAGAAGCAGTCGTCATCCCAGCGGATGAGATACATGTCAACGACAAACTCCAATTTACTGAAGAACCTGTTGAGGTTACGGACTGGAAGGTCCATAAGACACGGAGGAATCGTAGGAAGCTAGTTAAAGTTCATTAGAACTCGCGTCACGATCCTGAGTATACGTGGGAACGTGAAGATCAAATGAAATCCAAGTACCCTCATTTGTTTCAAGACTCCCCTGCAACCGGTAACACGACTTGAATTTCAGGACGAAATTCTTTTAACGGGGGGAGAATGTGACAACTGGCAAAAACAATGGTAATTCTGTACAACTTAAACACTTGATTTAACGCTTAATTTCTCTCGTTACAATTAATTACTGCATGATTAGGTCGTATAAGTTCTAGCAATCATAGGACATGGTTAAAAATGCTAAACAATATTAACACAATCGCCATGTCGTGAGAAAACCGCAAACTATGTCCTAATATGTTGGCAATATGCTGAAAACACTATTCATGCCAGCTAGTTCTGAAAACTGTCGGAACGAGCAACGAAGGGCACGGACGCACTTGGTTGATGGAATACAAATAAAAATCCCGAATTAGGGGCACTAAATCATTAAAACACTTAAACTTTCCGGTGAACACGTATGAATGCACTTTGTCCGCTCTGCGCCAAAATATAACCAAAATAAAGCGTCCGCAACACTAAAATCTATCATTTCAGTGTCCATAAGACTTATAATAAATGTATACACCATAAATAGGCTTGTGGATAGCAATGGAAGATTCAAATCACAAGTTTCCGGTACTATGTCGTAACGACCACAACTTCGTCATTTTTGCACCGACGAACTAGTTAACAATATTTTCGCCACCCAAATAACAAAACGAATCATCTAGTGAACTAGTTGAGCACATTTTGACGTCAAAAATATTACCGGAACGCTTATGGTGCAAGAACTTATCAAACCTCCTAAACCCCTAAACTTTTATAACTATCCTACAACTTTTATTATATATATATAACTTTTATAAAAAAATATATAAACTAATACCCCCCCCCCCATTTCATGAATGGTGGACCCCACCATCAACCTACATGTGGAAAATATCTAAAACAAGTATGGAACTAGAAGATTTGGTTTGAAAAATTTGCAAGATTTGATCATTACACCCTTACCTTATCAAGTGTCCATAACCTATCATTTCACTAAACATTTTGCAACCAAAAACCCTTCCATTCCTCCCTCAAATATTGGCAGCCCCCAAGCCCTCTAAACCTCTCATTTTGATCCACAAAAATCACAATTTCAATCCCTAAAAACCCATTTCAAGATCATCCATGGAAGGTGTAAGCATGGAGCACACTTAGGACTTTGTTTGGAGCTTAATCTCTTCTAAATCACCATCTTAAAACACTTGCAAAGTTGTAAGTCTCTTACTTATCATATTTAAGCTTGTTATCAAGAGTAGATTATTAAATTACTAGTTGATCATCTTGAAAATCAATAAAAATCACACTTAAAACCCTAAACCAAACCTAAACAACTCACTAGTCTTGATATATTATGTGATTATTATGTGTTTTAGAGTTGTATGAGTGGTATGATCTTGCTTATCTTGGTTAAAATAAGTTGCTTAACTCATGATTTAAGATGTTCATGTTGTATGATTAGTGTAGTGAACTAGATTAGTGATGATCTTGATGGATTAGTCTTAAAAATGTGATTTAAACACTTAGAGGTTTAATTCAAGAAAGATCATCACCCTTAAACTCATGAGCTTGATAAATATATATTTCATACTTGAAAGATTAAGGATTTTAGGGGCTAAACTTGGTGGTTAAGAACTTATAAAAGTAATTTTTTTTTAAATAAATCAAGTGATTAAATAAATGGTTATGAGAATCACACTTGTAAAGTCTTGAAATTTTTAGGAAATCGTTATATGTAAAAGCTCATGAATTTAGGAAATACAAGGTTGTGTTATTACATGAAAAATTGTATTTGGAGGAGATTAATACATTGATGATGATGTTGGTAAATAGAAAATTGGTTTTAAACACGTTTTGAATGCGTGGAAAAACGCCATAGTTTAGGGAAACTATGGAGAAATTTTATAAACATCTAATCGCGATTAAAATGAGATTAACGGGGTGTTTAACATGGTTAATCGTGATTAGTAAACTTAATTGTGATTAACGACCCTAATCATGATTAGACAAACCCTAATGACGATGGTTAAGTCCTAAGCATCCAGGAGTTTATATAAACTCAAAAAGATACTTTTATAACATAAACATGGGTAAAGTTTTTAAATAAAACAATAAATATAATTTATGGAGAAAATTATAAATACGATTTAAATACCTTAGTTGGTGTATAATACGTGCGTATTGTGTGTATGTATTAGTGATAGGAAATACAAACCAAACGCATAAATACCTTTCACAAAAGCAATACATGAATACTTGAAAATACACCAAATATATATACATTAACCACACATATATCACAACCACGAACAAACAATCGGACAAAGGATAAGCGGGCGAATGGACATCGGACGACTTAACTTATAACCATATGTACTAACATGACAATATATATATATATATATATAAATATTCGAACCGACACAAAAGATATGATAAACACTCTATCGAATGAAGCGCATCGCCATCGGCAACGATCACCCTAGTGCCTCGACACGGAGTGTGCACGCACCACGGACGACATATTGTCACTTCCGACATGAAAACACACATATTTGGCACTACGACGAAACTCTTAAAAATAATATATATTTATAGATAAGAGAAATATAAATATATGTTAACACTTATAAAAATCCGGAAAGTATAAAATGAATATTAGTGTACATATACATGTGAGTATACAAGTATAGTAATACGTGTAAAATACGCTCAAAATACACTTGTAAAAGTATAAAAATACTTGGGCTAAATTATAAACTTTGGGCTTTTAAAAATTAATTTTGGGCTTAGGTTAACATAAATATTGGGCTAAGCCCAATACCTTGAATACATGGGCAAAGACCCATTTCCTAAAATATTTATAAAAGCCCACTTACAATACTAACATGGGCTAGGCCCAAATGCCATAAAATATAGATTATGCCCAAAACAGTAAACTGTGGGCTAAGCCCAAAGTAAAATAAATGTGTATTTTTATAAATATATATTGTACAAATACATTATTAATACGATATACCTACATGTATAATACGATATACCTACACGTATAATACGGTATACCTACACGTATAAATACGATATACGTACACGTATAAAGCACACAAATACAAGTATACATACGGTATATGTATATGTATAAAAGACTCTAATTCATGATGGTATACTCACGTACACTTGTTGAAGTGTACTCTCTCACTAAGGCTGTATACATACGACAACGTATTTCGACGCTAAGAATAAATACTTTCAACACTTTTATCAATTAAAGATATACACTTATATTTGTGTGATAAATATAACGTCTCGAATCAAAGTATACCGGAAACAAATGCCAACATATTACTAAAATACACAAGCGTTCCAAGAACGAAATGAAAATAATAAACGTTCAACATGAACAACGAGTACGAGGTCTAGGAAAGACCGACGTGTCTAATGAGTTAGAACCCTTGTAGGTTGACTTGCGTTTACGGAACACGTTGATTGAATATATCTCTCTAAGGAATGTAAAGCAGTGAGTTCATGTCTCTCTTTTTTCTTAACTGTTTTCAGATTTATAACTCTCGGGGGTGGAATACATGTCTCGATGGTATGAATTAGCTAGGGAATGAACTGTTAGATCATGTGAGCGAATAGTAATCTCTCTTAAGTGCCATTAATCTTGTATAAGACCGAGGGCAAAAGTGGTAGATCTATCGGGTGTAGCGAGCCCCACTCTTGGGTCCTTGTGTAGCCCATGTAGTGCTTTTGTTGTTATAACTGGGTGGACTGGGGGAAATTCGCTAGGGTTAAGTGCTTCCTATGTCGCCACACATATTAATGTCCTTGCAAAACATTAATGATCTGTTCATAGACGCTATACATACATGTTTATTATGAAAGATCTCTCACATGTTTAAAGGTTTAATTTGAGCTCACTCAAAACACATGAACTCGCTCAACTTTTGTTGATGTTTTCAAACTTACATGTATTTCAGGGAACTAAGGGGACTTTGGTGCTGGTGGTCTTTTGATGCTTTTGGAATAACAAGTTATCGATGTCATCCCTTTTGGAGGGTTTGGTCCATATATCTCATCTTCAATGAGATATAGGATGCAAAGCCTCATATTTTAAACTTATGTCGAACTCGTCCTTTTGTAAAGCTAAAACTTATGTTGGTTTGTATCTTAAACAACTTATGATGTGTAATATTCTAAATTATGTCAGTGGATGAACATCGTATGTTTTTAATCATGTAGTTGTTTACTTATATCGTATGCGATGAAAACTAATCTAGTTCACACCGCACGCTTTCGCTAATAAACGGGTGTGACAAGCATACGGTTTCTTGGTAGGAGGTTGAGCTGGTGGGTTCAGAGCATTTTGTGCAGTGACAGCAAAATTTTGGGAAGCCTTGCGCTTCCTCGACCTCCTTGATGGCTCACCCTTTTTCTTACCCTTACCCTTGTCTTGTGTGGCATCAGCTGACTTTTTCTTCTCACCCTTAAGTGTAAGTTTACCCTTCCTGACTTGAGACTCAGTCAGGGTTGCAGCCAGTTCGATCGCTTGACGCACAGTGGTAGGATTACTACCAGTTACAATGTCTTGCACAGAATCGGGTAGACCATCGATATACCTCTCAATAGCTTTCTCCAATGGGGTGACCATAGTAGGACACAATAAATTCAGTTCCTCATAACGATCCATATATGCACGGTGTTCTCCCCCATCTTGTTTCAGATCATCGAATTCTCGTTCCAAAGCCCTTATCTCTTGACGGGGACAAAACTCTTTCATCATGAGAGCCCGTAGCTCTTCCAAAGTTTGTGCCATAGCCACATCGGCACCCCTATCATGCATCACACCATTCCACCATGTAAGAGCGCGCTTCTCGAAAACACTGGATGCAAACTCAACCTTTCGTTCATTCGGACACTGAACATGTCTAAATGTGCTCTCCAGACTCTCGAACCATTGTAGGAGCGCAATTGCTCCTTGAGACCCAGAAAACTTTAATGGTTTAGCCGAATTAAACGTTTTGAAACTACACTGAGCATTATTGTTATTGTTGTAGTTCGCTTGATTAATCTGAGTTATTAGGTTCGGAATCACGGCAGCCATTTGCTGAGCGACAAGGGCTGCGATTTCGGCATTAGTTTGAGGTTGTCCATCTCGTCGAGGAGGCATATTCTAAAAAGAACAAGGAAACATGAGAAACGAGTGAGATTGAAAATTGGATAAATAAAAGAGGTATTGAAAACATCGACAAAACACTAGGAAGGTGATCATTCGTTCGTTACCTCGAACAAACAAACGATACACAGTGACTAATCAAAGTAAATGGGTCATTATAATGTATCGCGAAGACATGCTTTAGCCTATAAGTGGACACTCACCCCAAGAGTTCCCAGGTAAGAGTGACTGGTCCGATTATTTGGATTTGTACGAACACTCTAGCCTTAGACAGAAAACTCAAGATACAGGCATCCACCCTTCCAGATTGCACGTGTTTACATTATTTAGACCCAAACTTTGATGAGATTTTTGAAAACTTTGAAGGTTCAAAACCTTATAACAAATCATCTACGAAGAGATGATTGGTTTTCAAAGCGGATTTGTTATTGTGTTCTTGTTGTGGTTGTCACCTAAAGATAAGTGACGATATTGTTTTAAAATCTAAACGCAATGAAACTTGCATTAGGGTCCTAGAAAAGTTATAGTCTAGGTCAAAGCATTACTAATAAGCTAATTCCCTATAACCATGGGCTCTGATACCAACTCTTCTGTCACACCCCGACCGCGTATAACAACAAACCACGGCGGAATCGTTGAGGAGTGGATCGACAGAATTATTGTTTCACAACCATGGATTCAAAAGTTTCGTTTTATTTAGTTATTAAATATTTACATTGTCTTGGAATTAAAAACAAACAAGTTCACATCTTGACTATCATCGTTAGTAAGTCACTAAGGCCTCGTCCAGTCCTAAGTGAGCATGCATCCTAGTAGCAATCAACATCATTCAACACCACCTGAAACATATGTGAAAATAAAGTAAGCAAAGAAATGTCGGCGAGCACATAGGTTTTGTGAGAGTTTCGGATTCATGGCTCATTTACATGTTGCAATACCTCGTTTGACTACAAGAGTCGATAATTGAAAACCTTGTTTTGAAAAGAGTTTAGTATTGCAATATGAATAACCAACTCAAAATAAGTTGGTCATAGTTGATAAAATCTCGTTGCCATGAATCTTAACCCCAAAACATTTGTTTAACTAAACCAAGTTGTAATTCGTTCTCGTAATAAAACTCATATGGTTTATATTGTTTAGTAAACATCGTTGCGTGACATCGCTTAAAATCGTTCATCCAAGTTAACTAAATAACGCAACGGAATGTAATACGATAAAAGCACTTATATATAAGAAGTACCAACAGCGTATCTACCATGCTTTTATCACATTATACCCATCCCGTTACCTAATCACACACCAAAAACCAATCTTTTAAATCGTTCAACTCGTTCGAGTTATAGACCATCGTTCATTTGTTTAAATCGTTCAAATCATTCAAATCGTTCATAATCATTTAATCGTTCAAATCATTCACGTTTTAATTGTGAAAACTAACTTTTGGTCGTCTCGCTTATAACATTCAAACCTTCGTAACTCGTCCATCATTCAACTCATATTAACAAACCACCAAAGGGTAAGTTAACAATCATCAGGTTCAGTCGTTACCCCCATAACCCCCATACATAACCATGGTGGCAGTCCGATAACGGGATTTGTCAGATCCTATGGTACCATAACCTATTACTGGTCGGCTTGATCATTGTTAACGAATGTCATTCGTTATGTAAATACGTCCCAACAAGTTCGTTCACATTATCGAAATCGTTTTGTTTAATATAAACCATAGTATTCGTTTTTTAAAACATCGAAATCGTTTAGCACAAATGAATCACCCCAAAACAATTGAAAACAGAAAAATAGGGGAACTATGAACTCACATTGAATTACAAAGTATCCTTGATTAAAGTGAACTAACAAAGCTCGGGTAAACCAAGGAAATCAAGTGGTACCTAGTAATCAGATCGCTAGTTAATAAATCGACACCTAAATCGGGAGATCGGGTAGAATGAGGTCTCGTAAACCAAATGAGTATTAGAACTCATGTGATATGGTTTAACAAAGCCTACATTCTAAATCGGAACTTATCCTAAGTGCTTAAGACCCGTTACGACCCATTAAGGTAGTCTACGCTACTTTAATGCGTCGTTCACGTGAATGCGCGTTCGAGACTCCTAACTAGTCCTATGACAAGTAATATATGCCTTAACATGTTTAAATATGTTGCATAATCAGTTTTAGTGACAAAAGTTAAGTTATATATGCTTCAAATCAAATTATGCATGAAAAGGGCATTTTGGTCATTTTACCTAAGGCATATAAACTACCTATCATACAACTAATTTAACTAAGTGACCATAAGGTATATGTGACAACTGTCAAAATTCCAGGTATCTGTACAACTATTAAACCATGATTAGTGCTTAATGACTGTGCTGAATTACAATTAATGACTTGAATTGTTTTCTGATTATTGCCATATATATGCATGTGCATCACATACTGCTTGATGTCATATCATTATTGCATGAGAACTTTATTGACTCAAATGATGCACGAAACACAGTTAACACAATTATCAGACAAACCGGGAAAATGCTGACAGAGTTCAGTACATAGACAGACAATGTGTTGAGACACAGAATGAGCTAGAAACCAAGTATTACACTAGTGTAGTGTGTAGGAAAGTAAGGATCACAAAACTGCCTTCCTAGAGATAGTTTAAGTGCCGAAAAGTGCCTAAAACTCACATAAACTGCAGAATCCTGCAGAAAATCAGCAAATTCAGCATTTAAACACACTTATATCATGCAGAAATATGGTTAAATGGTCCTGAATGCTTTCCTAAGTGTCGGGAATCAAAAGTGTCACAAAAGGATATATAAAGCACACTAAACTACAAAGTTTAGCACCTTAACGAACCGGTAACGAACCGAACAACCGGACACTACCCGAAACACCAAATTTTCACTAGAAGCACTGTTTTAACATTACCAAGCTAGTTATGGTCCCCGAACATCATAACACATCATATAAATATCTAATAACTAAATCCCTAACTAGATTACTAGATTTTTAACTATGTACTCTAACTTGGTTAAACCCTAGCCTAAGACACCCCCCCCCCACCTAGTGGACGGCCCATACATGTGGCCCCACTTGTGATTTGTTTAGTTAATATAATGGATCTTGTTGGTTCTTTAATAAACACAAGTACCATTAGACTAAACCTATGAAATGGATTATAAGAAGACCCTTGAAGTTCACAACATTCATTCCTTCACACACTTAACACTTGAAGCTTTCTCCTTCCTTCCCCATAGCTCTCGGCCGAACACTCCCCACACTACCATCATCATCATCATTCATCTTCCATACATTCCAAGCATATACAAAGGTGTTAGAAGGTGCACAAAGGAGCTAGGAGCTTGTAGAAGTTGAAAGACCTTCTCCATTTGCTTGTATCCTCCTCTTTTCTTCTCTTGTTACATCTTATTTAAGTGGTTAAAAGATGATACATGATGTTAAGTTTGAAGAACACTAAGAATCAAGAGAATGAAGCATGAACATAAGCTTAAATCCTGAAGAAATCATGTTGTATATGTGTTAATTTACTTGTTGATTGTTGATTACTTATGTAAATGATGTAGATCATCATATGATCTTGCTAGATCATGATTAAAAACATAATCTAGCAAGATGAGAGGATGAAAATGTTAGAGATTAATAGATCATCCTCATGAAAGACATGAACTTGAAAGAATATATTGTTTTCTTGTAAAATGATGATTAAAATGAGATGTAAGTCTTGTAAATCTAAGATTTCAAGAATGATTTTTCAAGAAACCAAGTTAAAAATACAAAGTTTACTAAATCTTGGTTCTTAAAGAAATCAACCATGTTTCTAGAGGTTAAACAAGTGTAGAAACACATGTGTAACAAGAAAAATCCAAGAAGAAGCATTTTTTTTGGAAAATATGATTATAAGTTGTAAAGATCTAGATTCTTCAAAAATGAGGTTTTTAAATAATCAACCACACTTTAAAGGGTAACAAGACTTACTAAATACACTAGTAAGTTACTACACATTTTTATAAATTTTCAAGTTCATGAAGTGGTAGTTTATGCTTGTTTTTGGCAAAATTTGTAAGTGTAGATTGTTTATTGTTGATTATTGGTGGATTGTGTTGATTTACAAAAGAAAATGATATGCCTTCAAGGTATGGAAACCTCCATTTTTAGGGAAACTATGGCAAAATTTTTCTAAAAATTAAACACTTAGAAAAATATTTCTAAACAAATATTCACAAGTGTATTTTTAACCATAAGTTTTCATATAAAGTTGGCCATAAATTTTTGTTACAAAATTTATAAATATTGGAGGTTGGTTTTTATAAATAAAAGTGACTAAATATGTATTTAGGGAAATATATATTTAGATGTCACCATGTGTGTGATTATTTGTATATTATGTGTATTATTATATTATTTTAGGACTTGAAATAATATCTCATCAAAATACCAAGAAATTATAACCCAAAATATTACCAAAATTCCAAGGAATAAATATACAAAGAATACCCAATTTATTGGTGAAACCGAACAAAGGAATATAACTAACAAAAATATTCCGGAAAACTTATTCACAAGTATATTTTTGGTAAATAATATTTTGGACACCAAGAGAACAAAAATGTGATTTTTACAATAATTACAAGATTATATCATATTTTTGACAAGGAGAAAATATATTATTTTTGGCAAGTAAAAATATATATTTTCTTGGAATTATTAGAAGATGTATTATTTTTTTGAAAGAAATATATATTTTCTCAAACAAACATGAAATACATTATTTTTTGGAGAAAATGTATTTTCTTAAGCAAACTTGAAATATATTATTTTTGGAAGAAAAATGGATTTATATATATTTTCTAAGTTAGACTTGGAAATATATTATTTTTGAGATTTATGAATATTTTTGCCAAGGGAAAAATTATAAATAATTTTTCTAAGTAATATTTCTTAAAATATATATTTTGGAAATATATATTCATGTATTTTTACTAGAGATATTATTCCGGAAAAACCTATACAAAATTAAATATAAGAATACTTAACAACTACAAGAAAATACGTATTCTCGTACGTATAAATACACTCCGGAATACAACCCCAATACATGGCAAAAATATACAAGTATAAGGATACGAATACGAATACGAATACAAATACACCCATCCTTGGGAAGGAAATACATGTATAAATACTTGAAAAGTATCAAGTTAAAATATATTGTTTTAACAATTATTCCAAAATTTAATAAATATAATTTAAGTTAAAATATTTATTATTTTAATAAATAATTATATAACTTGGAATAATATTGAAGACACAAAGGAACGTAACTCAAAGACACAAATTAATACTAAGTCAAGGCACGACCCGCTCGTCTAATAGATCATAGTACGTTGTAGGTAGTCGTGTACATCGGAAGAAGCTTTGGTTACCGTTGCTTACGAAGAACGCAAGACTGTGAGTTCATGTCCCCCTTTTTCTTTTAACTGTTTTCAGTTTTATAACTTCGGGGGTGAAGTACATGTTACAAACTGTTTACAAACGTTTATATGTGGTATGGTTAGCTAAGGAAATGTACTGCTAGATCATGTGAGTGGTGGGTATAACGCTTAAGACCATTAATCCTCGTTGTAGGACCGAGGGACATGAGTGATAGATCTATTTGGGTGTAGCGAACCCCACCCATGTGGACTATGGTTTGGCCCATGGGATGACTATGTCTTACAGCCGGAAGCCGGTGCAAAATCTGCTAGGTTTGAGCCCTCCTGCATTACGTCACACATATTAATGGCCTTGCAAACCATTAATGATCTGTTTTCCTTGTTGCTTTCATACCGGGGTTTACCAACATACATACATACTTTTAACGATTACAAAGGTTTATTCGTGCACACAAACAAACACATGAACTCGCTCAACTTTTGTTGATGTTTTCAAACTACATGTATTTCAGGGAATTAAATGTGGATCTGGCGAGCGTTTGGACGTTTCAAGAAATGTTGAGAATAAAAGATGTCATCCGAAGTCTAAGGATTTGGATAGTGTGTCTTCTCCTAGATAAGATACGCCTTTCAAAACCTGGTTCTATTTTTATCGAGTCCTTATGGAACTCTAAACAATTTGCTTGGTTTGTATTATGGATTTGAAGTCTGTGTTGGATTTCTAAACAATGTTGTTGTTATGTTTTAAAACTTAAATTAATGGATGGACATCTTTAGTTTTATCATATAGTTGTTTGTTATGGTTGAATGCAATGATATTAAGCAAGTCACATTTAATCACGCTTCCGCAAAAGTCAGGGTGTGACAATATAACCTCGGAAGGTTATTCCCTATGCAACTATGGTCATTAAATATGCTTGGTCGGATCCTAACGATCGACCAAATGGGTCGGGTTCGAAAGTCTAAGCGGTTGTCAAGACCGCTTGACTTACGACCCTAAACAAACACTAGACTAAAGGTGACGAGTTAAACATGTTAAAACATGTTTAACTAAGTTAGAAAACTGATTTGATATCAAAACACAGTGTTTTGATACCTGAAAATAGTTTCATCGCAAAATGCGCATAATCGGCATTTTGACCGAAACTTTGACTCGTCACTTCGACAAATCAACGTGGTAATCAGTAGGTATAGTCACAAGGGACTATAACCATCGTGATTATGCTCACGTTGCAAAGTTCAAACGAACTTTGTGTTGACCAATTCATGGTCAAAGCAGAAAGTCAAACACTGTTTGACTTTCACGCTTGAAAAGCATAAACAAGCATGAAAGAAGCTTACAAAGGGTCCAAGCAAGGAAGAATTGGTTATGAGAATCAATCTTGGCCCTACAATTCTGGAACATGGTTTCTAATACAGTGGGAATCCAAAAACCAGCCTAAGGTATTGAGAAAATTGCATAAAAGACCCTGAAATTCAAGCTGGTTGCTGAAACTGATCTTCTGAAAATGTATCCCTGTCGCGTGGTGCGCTAGGAGTGCCTGGCCTTGGCGCGTGGCGTGAGGCTGGTCAGGCAAAACTTTCAAAAACTGTCAAAACAGGCCCCTGCATGCTTAAAACTTGATTTTTGACACATTTAAGCCCCGTTAACCCCATTTCAAGGCTCTATAATGAAGTTAAAGCATTGAAAACATAAAATATGCTTGAAAATATCTCGGATGTTGGTTCGTTTGGTCGTACGGTGGCGTTATTTGGTTAATTACGATGAAAACTCGAACGGGCACGAAATCGATCCAAATTACGATTCGTCGCATAATTTTTATTTCAATCACTAAAATAAAATATTTTAATGATTACAAAATTTTTTGGATGTCCGGATATGTTCAGAACGCAAGATATGGGCGTAAATGCAAACTTAGGCACTTTTTGACGCTTTTAGTCCCTGTAGATCAAATAAGTTTATTTTCGCATACCGAACCCCACAAAGCCTATTTCAAAGCTATGTAAAGGATATTTAGGGTATGTTTAACTTATTATCATGTTCCGGAATGTTCGTTACTATACAAATCGGCATACTTTCGTAGTTTGACACAAATAGTCCCTACGATCGAATTAAATTGTTTTCGACACACCAAACCCTCCAAAACTTATTTCTAAGTTATATAAAGGTTATTTAACGTATGTTAAGACTGTTTGACTATTCTAGAGTGTTTTTTGCGTTAAACTGATTACGTTTACGCATCAGTTTGCGTATAACTTTCCAGAAAGCGATTTAGAGCTTGAAATCGAACTTGAATTAAATCGTAAAATCGTCAAACATAAATACACAAATATTAACACCAAAACACATCGTTTCATTGATAATTGTTATTGTTTTACATCGTACATTGTTTACAAGGCACAGTTGTCACAGTAGGGCTTGTTTTACCTAGCCCGAGTCAGTCAAACATTGATGCGGGCATGAGATTGATGCTAGCCCCAAGGTCAGCTAGTGCATTACTTACAGGAGATCCCCCAATGGAACAACGGATGGTTAAACTTCTGGGGTCTATTTTCTTTTGTGGGAGTTTGTTGAGTAGCACGGCAGAGCATTCTTCACTTAAATTGACTAATTGCAATGTTTCAATCTTCCTTTTGTGAGTGAGGAAGTCACTTATAAATTTTGAATATTTTGGCATTTGAGTGAGGACTTCCACAAATGGAAGATTAATATGAAATTTTTTAGTAAGTTTATGAATTTTGTGAATTGGTCGTCGGTCTTTTGGCGAAGTAACCGACCAGGGTAGGGCACCGAGGGGTTCTTAGTCGGTTCGGGATTTGGCAGAGGCATTGCTTCCTTATGGGTTAGAAGTGAGGCCATCCCCGTGTCCAGCGGATACGCCCTCGTGGCCATCCGTTTCTCTTCGTTCATTAATTGCATTTGTCTGCATAGGGCTCGACACGGCCCGTGTCCAGCGGGCACGACCCCATGTGTAGAAGCGTATCTGTACTAGCAAGATCTTGCAAGATTCTGCGAATCTTAGCGTTGACCACGCCCCGTGCTGAGCTGGGCAAGCCCCCGTGGTGGGCATAGAAGCTTCCACAGCTTTGTACTTTCTGCAGACATCTGACCATGCCCCCGTGTCCAGTGGGCACGGGCCGTGGTCAACCTTCTGTTTCTTGTTTTTGCTCTTGGAGATGTTGTCGAGGGGTCGGGCATGTCACGTTTACTCCTTTTCTTTGTATTTATGTTGGTTTTTGCTGTTTATTTTGTTCCTTTTGCTCGTTTAAGCTCATTTGGTCCTGCAAATTCAAAAGGAAGACAAAAGCACACTTTTTGCAACATTAGTACTAAAAAGGGTTAGTTTTATGCCTTATTTGATTTAATTTATATGTTGCATTTTACACACATCAAATATCCCCACACTTGAATCTTTGCTTGTCCTCAAGCAAAACTCTTTATTATGTGGATTACATACCCAAATGGAATGGGTAGAAGAGAAGTTTTGGGCTTGTCTTGAGTGTCGGGAATCCAAGATCTTTATTGGGTTTTATTTTTATACTATTTACAATCCTATTCGTTATGATTTATTTAGAACGTTTCATAAGAGAAATTACTTATTTGGGCATAACATGCCTCTTTAAAATTCCATTTATATACAAGTTCACATACCTCACAGGAGATCACTCAACACTCGGCCGAAGATGTATTTTTGTGAAACACTCGATACCGGCATGGAACTTACTTCTACCATATGCTTGCCAAGCAATCAATCCTCCTCCTTTTTAACTATAAACCTTCGTAAATATCAGGAGGACTTGGGAAAGGGTTAGGCTTGGGCTAAGGGTAGGTGGTTTTGGTTAGTGGTTAGTAAAAAGGGCTAAAAGCGTAAAAAAAGCATCGGTCGTAAAACTTTTTGTTTTTGTGACTTTTATTCAAACTAAGCATCTTCAAACAAAGTTTCTTTGAGGAACTTGTTTGTTTATTGCTAGAGTATCATTTTTTTATAAGGAATGTCACAAGAAGACCGACCTTTTTACTAAAATAAAAGGTTTGAAAAGAAAAAGGTTTTGGTGGGTAAAACGGTGTTTGTTTTGTGGGTTTAGAAATGAAAAGGTTTAGGCTCAAAGGGGTTAACTAGGGGGATTTTGGGTAGGTGAAAAAGAAAATGAAAAATAATGGTGTTGAAAGGAAAATGGGTTAGTCCCAATGCCTCCATTATTTACTTACTTGGGTTTAAGTTGGTAAGAACCGGGAATGTATCGTCGTGGCAAGTTCTAGAGTCGTAAGAACCAAGCGGCTATTCACACAAGAAATGAAAAATGAGCATTTAGTTTAAAGATGTATGCTTGTATGCTCAATAAAGACTCAAAACTCACTTATTGTGGGAATGGGTTTGTAATGTGATCAAGTATATATAATCAAATTTTAACTAGATTTGTCATGCCTTTTTATAATTTTCTTATGTTGGTTCTTTTTATCACGACTCTATCGGTTGTAAATTTGTAAAAATATAACCTTTTTAGAACTTGTTATTCCCAAATTAAACCAAGACAAGTAAAAAAATGAAAAATTTTTGAAAAAATTTGGGGTGATTAGCGGTTCCAATAGAGTTTTGTGTAAGGCTTGTTATTAGGACTTGAAAAATTTAAAGTTTTAGAAGCCCCCCAAACTTAAATTACACATTGTCCTCAATGTGTCCCAAAAATAAGTTTTTAGGTTGATTGAATGTGTAAAAAAGTGTTAAGAAACAAAATTTTATGTTACTGAGCGTCTGGCCATGGCCCCGTGGTCAGATCGCTAGTACCAAAGTTAAACAGAAGGCTGGGCACGGGGCTTGGTCAGTGAACACGGCCCCATGTCCAGTTACCTAAACTGGGCATTTTCTGCAGAGTCTTGGGCACGGGGGCGTGTAGGACTGAGCGCGACCCCGTGCTGAACTTGCTGTAATGCTGGGAAATTGTCGGGAGGCTCTGTTTTTGTGCATGGAGTGTGGCTTTAGGGTTCCCTTGATAACCTCCACCTTTTCGAGTGTGTTTATTCCTGAAAAGTAAAGCTAAACTAGAAAACATAAAAGTTATACTAAACTAAAAACTACAGATAGTTCTGCGGAATGCCTCCGTGGTGCACCACGTTTATAAGGGTCCTTGGCTAGACCCTAAGACAATCATATGTTACCCGATCGGGATGTCTCGCATCCCGTGTTGCACCGTCGGAGACTGCCATCCAAGCTTGAGTCTATGACTTTCATGTAGTTGACCAGGTCGTATTCTACTCTTTTCCCTACCCCGAACTTCATCTCATCGTCTCTGACTCTCAATGTTAGTTTCCCATCACTCATATCTACTGTTGCGTTAGCAGTAGCAAGGAATAGTCTTCCTAAAATGAGCAGTACTTCGGTATCTTCCTCCATGTCGAGTATGACAAAGTCGGCCGGGAAGACAAAGTCTTCGACTTTTACCAATAGATTTTCGGTGACACCTTGAAGGCATTTGATAGACCTATCAGCTAGTTGTATGCTCATCTTTTTAGGGCTTGTTTTACCTAGCCCGAGTCGGTCAAACATTGATGTGGGCATGAGATTGATTCTAGCCCCAAGGTCGGCTAGTGCATTACTTACAGGAGATCCCCCAATGGAACAAGGGATGGTGAAACTTCCGGGGTCGATTTTCTTTTGTGGGAGTTTGTTGAGTAGCACGGCAGAGCATTCTTCACTTACATTGACTAATTGCAATGTTTCAATCTTCCTTTTGTGAGTGATAAAGTCTCTCATAAATTTTGAATATTTTGGCATTTGAGTGAGGACTTCCACAAATGGAAGATTAATATACAACTGTTTTAGTAAGTTTCTGAATTTTGTGAATTGCTCGTCGGTCTTTTGGCGAAGTAACCGACCGGGGTAGGGCACCGAGGGGTTCTTAGTCGGTTCGGGATTTGGCGGAGGCGTTGCTTCCTTATGGGTTGGAAGTGAGGTCATGTTTTGACTAGGTGGACTTTTTTCGGATGGGGGTGGGGCCTCCTCGGGACCTACGGTCCAGTTTCTTAGTGTTATGAGGTGTACTTGTGCCTTTGGGTTGGTTTCGGTATTGCTAGGTAGTGCGCCTTGTGGTATGTCAGAGAAATTTTGAGCTAGTTGATTTTATTGTTTTTCAATGTTTTGTATACTAGCTTGTTGATTTCTAAAGTTTGATTCCATTTGTAAGAATCAATCCAAGTTCTTTTTTTTTCGGTTTCGAAGATAAGGCGTGAGACGGTGTCTTCAAGCCTCTCTTGTCCCCCTTATTGTTGAGAGAAATTTTGTGACTAATTTCTTTGTTGTTGTTGAAAGTTTGTTCGTTGGTTTTGGTTTTGTAGGTTACTACCATTGCCAGGTTCCCTCTAACCAAGGTTAGGGTGGTTACGCCATCCTTGGTGGTAAGTGCCCATTGGAGGACCCGACGGGCTAGGTCTATTATCAATGTAGTTTACCATTTCCATTTGATTATCCATTTCTTTCATATAACTCCAATTTTCATGTGGCCCATCACACCCTTCGCAAGCCATAACCGAGGCCGTTTTTGCCATTTCTAACTTTTTGATTTTTGAAGAAAAGGCCTCAATTTGGGCTTGTAAAGAGGTGCTTTCATCCACCTTGTGGGCACCCGGGGCAATAGATTTTGTGTCTTGGGGTGTGTGCCATTGAAAATTGTTTTGAGCAATTTCCTCAATTTGATTATAAATTTCATTTGGGCGACGATTACCTAGAAGTACCCTGGAGCTAGAGTCGAGAGTTTTTCTTGTGTGTGGCAACAACCCATTATAGAAAGTGGATACTTGTTGCCATACTGCGAGACCATGATGAGGACATTTCCTCAATAGCTCCTTGAATCTTTCCCATGTTTCATATAAGGATTCCCCGTCCTCTTGTGATTATGTATTGATTTCAGTCATTAATTTAGCGGTTTTAGAGGGCGGGAAATACTTATATAGAAAATTTTGAGCAAGTTCATCCCAAGTGTTTACCGAACCACTTGGGAGGGTGTTAAGCCAAGCCTTGGCTCGGTCTTTTAGTGAGAATGGGAACATGCGGAGGTGGATGGCGTCGTTCGATGCTCCGTTGATCCGGAAAGTATCACATATTTCCAAATTGTTGGTAATATATAGATGTGGATCTTCATCGGCTAGGCAATGGAAGGTTGCAGAATTTTGGAGCATTTGAATCAAATGTGGTCGAAGTTCGAAGTTGTTGGCATTGACATTCGGTGCATTGATAGTGGCTCCGACAATACCTACCGTGGGCCGTAGGTAATCCATAAGGGTACGCTGATCCGCCATTGGAAGTTGGTCCCCCGAGGCTTTCTCTTGGCTTTTAGCCTCTTTCTTAGAAAGCGTTCGGGTTCGTCTAGAGGTTTTTTTATGTCTTTATTGGAACTGGAGCTCATGCACTGCATAGAAAGTTCAGGTGCTGCGCCTGGGTTACAAGTCCTATGATGAAACAAAAAAGAACGTTGGTCAGAAGTCTCATCACGGCCCCGTGGTTGCTGACCACGACCCGTGGTCGTTGTTGCAGTGATTGTTTTCTGGATCCCAGTTACTGGGGAGTTTGGTACGGCCCCGTGGTGCACCGCGACGGCCCCGTGGTCACTCTTCTGTGACTCAGAAAACAAATATTTCTAGTAAGGTTGCTGGGTACGGCCCCGTGTCCGACCAGGCACGACCCGTACTGAAGTCTGCAGATGCTGAAAATTTTAAAAATCCTAAAAAACACAAATAAGAAAAATGATTAGGCCGTTGATTCCTAACTTTCTTAAAATCCTTGTGTCCCCGGCAATGGTGCCAAAAACTTGGTGTGTGTAAGGCGTGTTATGTTTTTATTGATATTTTAAGCCCATTTTACACATTAATCAAGTTTTAAAATTATAAAACGCGATACTCTACTAACACTAAACACACACTTGGGCAAGTGCACCCATCTTGAGCCTAATATAGCGTTGGTAAGATACCGAGGTCGTCCAAGGACACAAGAGCTTTTATTTCCGTTTTATCCTCAACGTCTAATCAATCTAAAATTTTTGAGAAAAGATTTAAAACATGAAAAATAAAAACTAAAAATGCTGAAAAAAAATAAAAAAAATAAAAACAGATAGACAAGATGAATCACTTGGATCTGACTCGCCTTTAATGTATCCTTTGATGATTTCCGTACTTTTGCACGTTTTAAGAGATTATCTTAGTTATAGTAGTAGGCCCCTCTTTTGAAGGTGACGTTACCCTCAACCCAGTGGTTTGAGTCAGCAAGGATATAATCCCAAAGGGTCGGAATATTGGAAGATAATTAATTAAGTTATTAATGCGAAAAGTGGTAGGCCCCTCTTTTGAAGGTGACGTTACCCTCGGCTAAGTGGTTTGAGTCAGTAGGGATACAATCCCAAGTAGCCAGTTTAATGTATTAATAGTAGTTTACATATGAGGGGATCAAGCCATTCACACCCCCGTCATCCAATACCAGTGGGTATTGAAGGAGGTCCTAATAAGCTTGACCTAGGTCCTTGCAGGATCTATACAGTAAACAAGGCAAGAACCTTATTAAACCATTCCCTTAACCCCCGACCAGGTAGCCAACATATCTCTATATAGACCGTAGAGATATGAATGGTGTAAATCTTTTACTTTATATAGGTAGTAAAGTAATGCCAAGACACTAAGGACAAATGATAAAGAAGTTTCACATTCAACATAAGAAATTAGTTATTAAAGTCATTAATACAAAACCAAATAAAAATTGCGAAAAGATTAAAAATCAAAAGTAATACATTAAAGACTTGTCTTCACCAAGTGATGTAAGAGACTTAGCCAAACATGGCCTTTGATTGACAAGAACTCTTACTATCAATCTTGGATACTGAGACTACTACACAATCTCTAAGGTGGATGATGGATGATGGTGGTGGATGTGGGTGTTGTAGTGGTGGTGGAGTGGTGGCAAAGTGGGAGAGATGTGGTTTGCCAAGGGATGCCTTTGAAGTGAGCCAAGCACCCCTATTTATAGCCTGCACAGAAGCCCGGCCACGGCCCCGTGTCTAGCAGACACGCCCCCGTGGCCATCCTTTTCTCTTCCTTCATTAATTGCATTTGTCTGCGTAGGGCTCGACACGGCCCGTATCCAGCGGGCACAACCTCGTGTGTAGAAGCGTATCTGTACTACCAATATTTTGCAAGATTCTGCGAATCTTAGCGCCACGTCCCGTGCTGGGCTGGGCACACCCCTGTGGTGGGCGTAGAAGCTTCCACAGCTTTGTCCTTTCTGCAGACATCTGACCACACCCCCGTGTCCAGTGGGCACGGGCCGTAGTCAGCCTTCTGTTTCTTGTTTTTGCTCTTGGATATGCTTTCGAGGGGTCGGGCATGTCACGTTTACTCCTTTTCTTTGTATTTATGTTGGTTTTTGCTGTTTATTTGTTCCTTTTGCTCGTTTAAGCTAATTTGGTCCTGTAAATTCAAATGAAGACAAAAACACACTTTTTCCAACATTAGTACTAAAAAAGGGTTAGTTTTATGCCTCATTTGATGTAATTTATATGTTGCATTTTTCACACATCAACGTGCAAGGGTCAAACTAATCACGGGTGCACACGAGATTATTTTGGTCAGTGTAGGGAGATCGTAGTAAGTTCTAATGATGCTATAACGTTAAAAGCATGGTTAAGCGTGGTGGATACGCCACTGGTACTTCCTATATATAAGCGTCTTAACCATGTCGACAAAGTGTGACATCTATTCACGGGACGGAAGTGGTGTGGTTGAAGCATGGTGGATACGCCACTGGTACTTCCTATATATAAGTGCTTTGCCATGCTAACAAACTTCCGTGAAGAAAATGCCATGCGGAGTTGAACGTTATTAGACCTCTTATAACTACTGAGACTATTTTCAACACGCTAAACTCCTTCGCAAGGCGTACATCTCATCGCATCTCAAACGCGTCATCGCTAGACTTTTCGTAAGTCTACACGAACGCAATCGCACCCTCGCTGATATCTATCTCGCTTCGCTATTGCTATCCCTCTCAATGCTTCAACGCTTTAACGCTTATCGCACCTATCAATCTCATCGCTTCGATACTCTCATCGCTTTCGACGCTTATCGCTTATCGCTTATCCCGTATCACTTATCGCTTATCGCTTACCACTTACCGCTTACCGCTTATCGCTAATCGCTTATCGCACTCAACACCCACACTACTCCGATAATTTTTTCAATCACTGAACCATTCAAGCACGCTCTCAACGCTAATTGGATTTGCAAAACAACTTTACCGTTCAGTTTACTCAATCTCCCTCTTGAACTTGGTTCAACCACTTATCGCTTGGACCAAGGATACTAAAACCTATCCGTACCATGTCGGCACACATGACATTGCTCCACGGGACAAAGACAGTATGGCTAAAACATGGTGGATACGCCGCTGGTACTTCTTATATATAAGTGCTTTAGCCATATTAACAAACTTTCGTGGAAAGGTGCCATGTGGGGCTCGACGCTAATTAAAACTTTTTCTGTACTATTAAAACTTATTGTATAAACAAAATTTTTCTTGCAAACTTTTAGGAATAAATGGAAATCTTTCTGAAAAAATTTAATCTGAATTAAAACCTTTTTGGGCAAACAAAACTTTCTTACAACGATGGTTTAACAATCAACTCAGTTTAACACCACGTCATAAGAAAAAATTTCGTGAATCAAGTTTTTCTTAAAATATTTTATTAACTTAACAAAACTTCTCTTACAACGCTGGTGTGAACATCGACTCACTTTAATGCCACGCCGTAAGAGAATTTTCATAAACCAAGTTTTCCTTAAAATCTCTTTTCGATAAAACCTTTCGAGAACTTAACATCGACTCGTGAGTTACCACCTTTTAGTCAAACGAATCGCTTCACTCATCTCTTCCTCCATATCACCGATACTTTTATCACTACTTACTCGTGTCAATTCTCGCGGTCCTCCTTGCGAATAAATTTCGGGACGAAATTTCCTAAAGCAGGGGAGACTGTAACAACCTGCACTTTCGTGCTTGTTACTCTCGTTACGCCTAGCACCGAGATTCGGGTCATAATGTAACTATATCGCAAACTACGCTACTTCGCATATTTTCACGCTACATCGCTTATTACACACACTATATCGCACATCACAATGCATGCGCGTATAACACTAACGCTTACACGATGACATCACGTGAGTATCTAAAATACTCGTTCTCGCTCATCGCAAAGCAAACTCAACGCAAAATCAAAACACAGTTACTCATGCTATGACCTATAATATTATATTATTAGATAGATAGAAATATCTAAGTGTTACAACTTGTTTAAACGCGCACACGCTGGCATGCGCAACTCAACTTATCGCACTGAAACGCAACGTAATACGATACTACTTGTCTCGCTAAAACGCTTAAAGTACCCAAAATGATTAACGCAACAAAATGGGTCAAACAAACTAAATTGGAAACTAACAACAAACACACTCGGCCGATCGAATGGGCCATCCGCCTGAATGGAACCCATCCGCCCAGATGGTGTATGACCATCCGTCCGGATGAAGCCCATCCGTTTGGATGGAGCTTGCCCATCCGGACACAGCCATCCGAAACCCGCTATCCAAACCTCGCCATCCGGAAGTCGCAGACCTTGCCCTCAACTATAAATAGAGGCCTTGTGTCTCATTTCAACATTCTAGTTTCTCCAAACACTCCCAGGCGCTCTCCAGGTTCCGGATTGCGATCAAGACCAATTTGTAAGTTCTTCACTTCCCATTTCCATCTCCATTTCGCTTCTACTCCATCTCCTTCATCACAATCAAACGACTGCACTAAAACTTTCTCAAAACAGTGATTCTGAGCATCTTGAAGATGGTTTTCACTCGGTTTGCCTAGGTAAACCGCTGTGGGGCATCATTCACTCGATATGGAATCAAGTTTGTGAAAGATTTCAACGTTTAACAACCTTTTTATGAACTTCTTTTCAATTTTCCACAAAGATCGGTGGAATTAAAAGCCGGTCAGACTCTCGACTCGTTCCATAGTCAAGAGGCAGCTCGAGGGCAGATTTCCACCGAAGAGATAGACTGATTAACGGGTCAAACATGAATCTTCATCAAGAACAGAACATCTGATCGAATGGGCAAAGCCCATTCCGTCCGAATGGACTGGGCTTGGTGTTTTTCCATTGCTTGAATCCGTCAACATGTCCGTCTCCGTTAAACACATCCACTGTTCAAAGAAATTTTTTACAAAACTTAAGCTCAGCCATCCGTCCGAATGGATGATGTCCATTCGTCTGGATGAACTGACCGTGGCGATTTCTGTGTTTAACTCTTGTTACCATGACTGTTAAAACGTTTTCAATCAAGACTTCAAAATTTTAAACGTTTCACAAACAACCACCGACCATCCACTAGAATGGGTCATCCGTCCGGATGAAGCCCATCCGCCTGGATGGAGCCCATCCGTCCGGATGGAGCCCATCCATCCAGATGGATTGGACCCATCCGTTGTGATAATCTATTGAATACTTAACTTCCTTTTACCCCACTCGACACTCTGATTCCGACCATGTCAGCACTTGGAATACTTATGCTTCTATTCCCGTACGCAGGCTGATCCGACGCTCCCTTCAATCCAACCAGATCGTGTTTACTCTTAAGCACGCACAATGAGTATACTCGAACCCATTTTCTTTTAACGCACTTTTGGGTGTTACATACGTTCTCTATCAAAACACAACACACAACCCAAACACTTTATAAACGCTAACCGCTCCCGCATGTTATACGTGATTTGTTGAATGCTTGTTACTATGCTTACACAGTGTTACACTAGACCGCCTCTAGCAACGATAGTATTATAGTTTGGACTCAGCACCTGTGTGACAGGGGTTTCTAGGGATCACATTACTTTACTTCACGTGTTCGCTTAGGTGAACATGTGTCGCGCATACTCTACATCGCAGTCTCGTGGTTAGGTTGTATCATTGTAAATAGTTACATGCTTCGTCGTTACGTGTTACATGCTGGTTATGCATAAACGCTTTTTCTACTATTATCTATGCAAACTTGTGTACTCACATTTACTTTATGTATTGACTTTTATTTTAACGTATGTGACGGGTCTATTTGCTGCAATGGATTTTGGAAGTCTAGAAACTCATCGAATAAAAAAAATCTAAGTTGTCAGACTTGTTTTGTTTATGAGAAATCGCTATCTGTAATAACTGTTTGTTGAATATTGTTCGTTGGTATCAGACAATGAACCTTTAAAAATATTGGTAATGGATAGTTGTTATGGATTCTCTTGAGCAATCTAGTTCGCCTAGTGTCGTGCCCTGATGATTCCGCCATCGGTTGAGGTGTGACACAAACCCCCGCCCCTCTCGCTACCATGCTCATATGTGTAATGTATGAGGCCCAACCCCCAAGTTCCCACACTCGCCCACATCGCGACTAGGCTACCTAAATGCCTTTATCATTTTCACACACATGCTAAGCTATGGCCTCGAAATGCATCTAATGCACAAGTTCTAATGCATTACTACACATTGCCACTCTCAATCAAAGAAAGATTTTTTTAACCATGTAAATGTGTGGCCCAAACACTCACCATGAAATGATAAAAGGGTTGCTGGTATGTTGTGTAGGTCCAATGTTAAGCGTTCAAATCAGACGACACTTGTTTGTTTAATTTTTTTCAAAACATTTCCCCCATCCCCACACTTGGGATACATTGTCTCTAATGTATGGTTTTGGAAGGAATAATCCCTTCAAAACACAACTTTTTTAAACAAAACATTTACACCTAACTAGAACACCCCCAAATTTCACAACCCTTAATCATCAAAACATCACAACTCCACCCAACCACCCAAACCACAATATATAAAAGAAATAAGAACAAACTGTACAAGATGAGATACAACCTGACTAGTAGTATCCCAGTTGAGGTGGCCAGAAGATGGACGTCATGACGTCCGAAAACTCTCCAAACCTGAATGCACCTTGCCCACCCTCACCTCCTTCAGGTTGTTGAACGACATTCACCTCCTCAATTTACTCTTGAATTCCCATACAATTATTCGTCGTATGGCCCAACTCATTACAATTAGCACAAACATCATATACTTGATTAGTGAACTCCCCCATCATCAACCGCATGTACTTGTGATCTCATAACAACTGGCCCTCCTATTCTAGATGATTGGGCCTTTCTCTTCAAGGTGATCAACATTTGTTCCAAAAATGCCAATTGTCTTGCTCAAAATTGGTACCAAATGTACCGTTAGTAATAGACATTAAATCGCGAGCATCTTCCGAATTCAACCCCTCATGAAAGGCGTTCAACAACTCCTAAAGCTCAATACCATGATGAGGGCGATTTTTAATCATCATATTAAACCTCTCGAGTGCCTCATGAAACATCTCACCTGCTTGTTGTTGGAAGCTTCTTAGACTACGTCACGCATCATTAGTCTTTTGAGCAGTGAAAACTCTTCCAAAAACCTTTGTTGCATTTCAGCCCAAGTATAGATCGAGGCAGAAGGCAACATATAAAACCATCTCTTTGCTTTGTCTTCCAAAGAAAATTGGAAAAGCACCAATTTGACATAGGCTTTGGAGTGAGTTGATTCTAAATGGAAATATGATTCTTTCCGGGCCAACCCCTTATACTTTGGTAAACTTTGGAGTGAGTTGGTTCTAACCTCAAACGTTCTTCCCTTGTGATTTTGTGGAATCACCACCAGGGAAGTGTTACTAGTAATGACTAGTCTAAAATGAGCTTCAATTCCCCTTACTACCTCATGATTATGTCTTCTTGGAACACCCAATGGCACTCTTGGTTGTTGACCCGCTTGTCTTGGCATTTGCCTTTGGGGTTCATATGGTTTAGGTGGTGGTTGAGGAATTTGTTGTTGGGGCATTTGCCTTTGAAATTGTTGTCTATGTTGTGGCATTTGCGGTTGAAGAACTTGTGGTTGTGGTCTAAAAAACTCTTGAACCGGTTCCGGTTGTTGCCTTTATGCATATACAAATACACCTTGAGTTCCCATTTGTATTCCATCACCTCTCGTGAAATATCCATCCTCCTCATACCCTTCGAATTCTTCCTCATAACCATCATCATACCTATCCCGTCGTGCCCCCATTGTTGTATAAACGAAAGTTCTTGATATTGAAATCTTTGTTGTCGTGGTTGTTGAGGGGCCGGGGTGGTATGGACTATGGGTGGGTTTTATTGGAAAGGAGGTGGTTGACTTTGTTGAGAAGATGATGGACCGGAAGTTGGGAAAAAATTGCTAAAGAGTGGAATGTTTGATGATGGTTGGTAGCTGAATGTATGTTGTGTGGTCATGGGAATCGTGGTGTTGGTAGGTTTCACCTCACTCAATGTTGTAGAAACTGTTGTAGGAATTGGAGGAGGAGTGGCTGGCATTGTTTGACCATTAGTAGGAGTTGGTGGATCCATTGTGTTTTTTGGTGTAGTAGGAGACCCAACAATCTTTTTCTCCATAAGTAGCACTCGGTTCCTTCTAAGCGTCCGTTCAGTTTTAGGATCAAAAGCTAGTGGTGATGACTTGTGATAGCCTCTAGTATGCATACACCTGTAAGTACCAGCACACTAACACAACCTGCGTAAACCTGAAAATAACAAAAAAACTACTAAAGATAACACATGTTGCGCACTACTCCCTGGAAACGATGCCAAAATTTGACGTGAGGTCAAAGTCTCAATCAAAAATAAACCAAATACACTAATTAGATAGTGGTAAATGGGTATCCAACACAGTGAGTTTGTGGAAAATGTGTTTACCAAGTAGTTTGCGAATTACTAATAACAAAACTAAAATGTAGGAAAGTAATCTCAGAATTTGGTTTGTTTGGTTTATAAAACTAAAATTAAGTTGCAATTAACGAATAAGTTTGTAAACGATTATTAGAAAGAGTGTTCCTCCCGGGTTTCAAGTTTTGCATGACAACAAATGTTGATGTTCAACTAGAAAGAACCACATAGACATAGCTCGTGTGTGTGCAATTATTTGTGATGAAAGGGGACCAAGTACTCGGATTCATAAAATAAGAGGTTGTCACCCGATGATCAATTAACATATCCAGCCTAAATCCCTCCTACCATATCTCGATTACCAATGGCACTAAGAAGGTATGGTTTAGAACAAAGGTCAAACAATATTAACAAGCTAGAAACAATCACACCCACACCATAATAATGCTAAACATAAATATCATTAGATTACTATTCAAGAAATACATGAACATAACATAGTTGTCACAAAGAAACCTAATATCCGGGAATAACACAAAGAAAATTAGCCACTCATCGCTTGGATAATCACACAAACATCAAAACCATAACTCATTGATAATAAGATGTTAATCCTCACTTTGAAATCACCAATAATCTTGTTCTCCATGCGACATTTGTGCCTTTTTAATCTTTGTACAGTTCCAAACAACTTTGTATTTAATGAAACATTGTGTCTTGATTCCAAGATTGTATAATTATTTATAACATTTGTGCATTTTCAATCCTTGTTCAATTTCAAACTCTCAAAGCCTTTTTCTGAAGTAATACGTAAACTGTTACACAAACGTAACTAGTTTAATGCGATGTACACTCCGAAACAATAATATAAGCTAAACATACCCTAAATACCCTTTACATAACTTAGAAATAAGTTTTGAGGGGTTCGGTATGGCAAAAACATGCTTATTCGAGCTCAGGGACTATTTGCGACAAACTGTGAAAGTCTGCCGATTCTCGTATTTTGGAATACGAACCATGTTTACATCTCCAAAAATTTTGTAATCATTAAAATCTTGTATTTTATTGATAAGAATGCAAAAATATCGATCGTTGTGAAATTTCGGTCATTTTCGTGTTCATTATAGCGTTTGACGTAATTAAGCGAAAAACGCAACAGTACAACCGAACAAACCGACATCAACAATATTTTCAGGCAAAATCCAAGTTAAATATGCCTTAACACCTTTATAGAGCCTAAAAATTAGATTAAAAGGTATTAAAAGTGAAAAAACACGACGAAACAAGTCCAGGGGCCAAAACTGCTAATTGCCGAAACTTTTGCCCCTGCCCCCTACCTTACGGATCGCAATGCGGCCCCCTTACGGTCCGTAAGGGGTTCCCAGCAACGAATTGTATGGCAGACAACTGTTTTAACAGCCTTGGAGCCCAAGATCCGTGTTCTCCAAGCTCTAGCCTCATCTTGCACGTTTAGGGACATGTGGAGTGATTTTACACTGATCCATGACACTTGTAATGATCAAATTCATCATCTACAGGTACAAATAGGTACAAGAATTCACTAACCACTTGCACCAAATCTTGAAATCTTTCTATCTTTCTCATTTGGAAGTTCTTGACCATAAGGAGCTTCCTAATCAGTTCTCTTATCTTCTAAGGACCACTAGTAAGTTTTCCTTTCAGTTCAATTTCATTTATTTAGTTGTTTTGAGCTAAAAGTCAAAAAATTTGACTTTCTGTTTGACTTTCATTTCTGACCTTAATTGGTCAAGTCAAAGTTCAATTGAACTTTGCAACGTGATCGTAATCACAAAGGTTATAATCCCTTGCGATTGCACCTTCTGATTACCACGTTTACTAGTCGAAGTGATGAGTCAAAGTTCCGGTTAAAGATGCACATAATGTGCATTTTATGACGAAACTGTTTTCGGGTATCAAAACACCAAGTTTTGATACCAAATCAGTTTTATAAACTTAGTTAGACATGTTTTGACATGCCTAACTCGTCACTTCTAGTTTAGTGCTTATTTAGGATCGTAAGTCGAGCGGTCTTGACCACCTCTTTGACTTTCGAATCCGACCAAACACATATTTGTGACCATAGTTGTATAGGGAATAACCTACTGAGGTTATACCTTATGGTTACGTCGTTTGGTTAGTGTTATGATAAGTCGCTCTTATGTTCTTTAAAAATGACCAAAATGCCCTTTTTGCCCATAAATTCATTCTAAGCATATTTTTGACATAAAACTACATTTTCAAACATTTTTTTGCATTTAAGACTTATCATAGGACATCTTCGACCATCCGATCACATATTTACGCAAATGACAAGTTAAAGTAGCGTTAGCTACTTTAACGAGTCATAACGGGTCAAGAGCAATTAGGATCTTTTCCAAATCAGAATGTTGAGTTTATTAAATCATACCATATGAGTTCCAACACTCATTTGATTTATAAAACCTCATTCAATCCGATCCACCGATTAAAGTCCCAACACACGAACATAGTTATCCGATATTAGGACACACTTGAATCCTTGCTTCTTTGAGCGTTATTGAATCTTTTGGACAAGACTTAACGCAATCCCAAGTAAGTACATAGTTCCCCTCTTTTGCACTTTCAAATATTTTGGGGTGAAACATACGTGCCTATCGTTACTTTCTTATTTTTATGACATTACACATGCTTTGATTATCTAATACATATAGTACATGGTTTTCAAATACATTTTGCTTCGTATGTTTACCTAGCATACCTAGCCCATTATTTCAAAGACATTTTCCTTTGTATGTTTACCTAGCATACCAAGCCTATTATTTTAAATACATTTTGCTTTGTATGTTTACCTAGCATACCATGCCCATTATTTCAAAGACATTTTGCTTCGTATATTTACCTAGCATACCTAGCCCATTATTTCAAAGACATTTTGTTTCGTATGTTTACCTAGCATACCTAGCCCATTATTTCAAAGACATTTGGCTTCGTATGTTTACCTAGCATACCTAGCCCATTATTTCAACGACATTTTGCTTCGTATGTTTACCTAGCATACCTAGCACATTATTTCAAAGACATTTTGCTTCGTATGTTTACCTAGCATACCTAGCACATTATTTCAAATACATTTTTACTTCGTATGTTTACCTAGCATACTTAGTACATTGTTTCAAAACATTTTCATGACACGCTTAGATTGTTCAAGACATTGGTGCGTTGAATATACAATGATACATTCATTAACATTGATCACGCCGACCGGTATTATGTAATGGTACCATAGGATTGACAATCACGTTCCCGCTTCCTAGGTTTGTTTGGAAGTGAACCCTAGGGAATGACAAAATCCAATGAACATTGATAGACCTTTGTCTTTATAACGGTCTATCCGACAGTAAACAAGGCTTGAATATATTCGCCAACAATCCTAATATATGTCCTACAATAAAAGCAATGGTTTATAAGACATAACTTTTGATTTAAACAAAACCTTTGTTTATTCAAAGACATTGTTTTATACAAGAAATATGGGCTAATCAAGACATTATTTTTCGTTTAAACAAGACTTTTTTTACCATACAAGACATTGGCTTATACATGACACTTGGTTTACATGAGACATTTGGTTTATACATGACATTTGTTACACAAGACATTTTGTTTATACATGACAATTGTTTACAAAGACATTGTTTACACATAGCATTTATTCATACAAGACAGGTTTTAGTAAGTGACTTAGATAACGAGGTGCGTTTAATATGATAAAAGCATGGTGGATACGCCAATGGTACTTCCTATATATAAGTTGTGACATCTGTGCTTGTAATCATTGTACAAACTTTGAATAGTTCAGTTATCAATGAAACAATGTTATTTGACCCCAATGTTTGTTTATTTATGTTTGATATTTTGCACGTTTCGATTTTTGTTCAATTTCAAACTCTATATCGCTTTCTGGAGAGTTATACGCAAACTGATGCATAAACATAATCAGTTTAATGCAAAAAACACTCCAGAACATCAACATATTCTTAACATACCTTAAATAACCTTTACATAACTTAGAAATAAGTTTTGAAGGGTTTGGTATGGCAAAAACATGTTTATTCGCTTATAGGGACTATTTTCGACAAACTGTGAAAGTATGACGATTCGTATAGTAACAAACATTCTGGAACTTGATCATAAGTTAAACATACCCTAAATATCCTTTACATAGCTTAGAAATAGGCTTTGAGGGGTTCGGTATGCGAAAATAAACTTATTTGATCAACTGGGACTAAAAGCGTCAAAAAGTGCATAAGTTTGCATTTTCGCGCATAACTTACGTTCTGAACATATCCGGACATCCAAAAATTTTTGTAATCATTAAAATATTTTATTTTAGTGATTGGCATGCTAAAATTCCATTCGCTGTGTAATTTGGATCGTTTTTCGCGTCCATTCGAGTTTCGTCGTAATTAACCGAATAACGTGACCGTACGACCAAACGAACCAACATCCGAGATGTTTTCAAGCATATTTCATGTCCCCTATACTTAAACTTCATTATTGAGCCTTGAAAATGGTATAATGCATTAAAATGTGTGCAGGGGCCTGTTTCACCAATTTTGAAACTTTAGACTTAAGCTGTCGCGTCCGGCGACAACCTGAGGCTTTTGCGGTCGCGCGACGCGACGCCTACACCTGGGCAGAATTCATTTTTCAGCAACTGGGTAGTTTTTCAGGGGCTTTTATGTAAATTTCTCAATACCGTATACTGGTTTTGGACACCCCTAGTATCCCAAATCAGTGTGCCTTACTTGTAAGGTCCAGATTAAAGCTCAATATTCGAGAAACGATCCTAACGGTTTTGAAAAATCTATATAAACCCACCATCTTCATCACCTCCATTACTCATTCCTTTCATTTGCTCTCATTTCTGCTTTGGAGCTATCCCTTAACTGGTTGAAGGCTCCAATCTTCTGGTTTTCTTATTCTATCTTCCTTGCTTGGACCTCTTGTAAGCTTTTTTCATGCTTTTATGCGCTTTAAGCATGAAAGTCAAACAGTGTTTGACTTTCTGCTTTGACCAGTCTTTGGTCAACACGAAGTTCATTTGAACTTTGCAACGTGAGCGTAATCACGATGGTTATAGTCCCTTGTGACTATACCTACTGATTACCACGTTGATTAGGCGTAGTGACGAGTCATAGTTTCGGTCAAAATACGTGTTTATATCAAACTTGTTTTCTAACTTAGTCAAACATGTTTATATCAAACAAAACTATCTTTGGGTATCAAAACACTTTGTTTTGATATCAAACTTGTTTTCTAACTTAGTCAAACATGTTTTAACATGTTTAACTCGTCACTTTTAGTTTAGTGCTTATATAGGGTCATAAGATAAGCGGTCTAAACAACCGCTTAGACTTTCGAACCTGACCCGTTTGGTCGATCATTAGGATCCGACCAAACACATTTTGTGACCATAGTTGTATAGTGAATAACCTTCCGATGTTATACCTTATGGTCACTACGTTTAGTTAGTTGTATGATAGGTAGTTTATATGCCTTAGGAAAATGACCAAAATGCCCTTTTTGCGCGTAATTTCATTTTAAGCATATGTAACCTAAATTTTGACATCTAAACTGATTATGCAACATTATTAGACATGTTAAGGCATATAATACTTGTCATAGGACTAGTTAGGCGGTCCGAACGCGTTTTGCGCGAACGACACGTTAAAGTAGCGTAAGCCACCTAAACGAGTCGTAATGGGTCGTAAGCATTTAAGATAGGTTCCGTTTTAGAATGTAGGCTTTGTTAAACCATATTACATGAGTTCCTATACTCATTTGGTTTACGAAACCTCATTTTATCCGATCTTCCGATTTAGGTCCGATTTATTAACGTAGTTACCTATATTAGGTGCCGATTGATTCCGTGATCCTTCTAGCTTTGTTTGGTTGTAAATCGAAGACTATTGAGCATTATCAAGTGAGTACATAGTTCCCCTCTTTTATATTTTCAATTTTTTTGGGGTGATACACATGTGCCTATTTGTTACTTTCTTGCTTTTCAAACTTTTATAACATATGCTTGCTATGTTCATTAGTACACATATAGTACATGATTTCATCCATGTTTATGCTATGTATGTTTAATTAACATGCTAGTACATTGATTTCATCAATACATTTGTTTCATATGTTCATTTCAGCATATGTAAACATTGATTTACATCACATTCTTGCTATGTATGTTCATTTTTGAATACTTAGTACATTGTATTCACATAACATGCTTACATTTGGTATGACATTTGGTTTGTATAACGAAACTGAAATACGTTCATTAACATTGATCACGCCGCTCGGTAGTAAGTAGTGGTACCATAGGACTTGACAACTCTCATTCTTGAAATCCTAGGTTTGTTTGGACGTAAGGAATGACTGAATCCGAAAACATTTTGATAAACCTTTGATTTGTTCTAGGGTTTATCCTTCAGTCTCAAGGCTTGAATGTATATGTTTAACATTACCACATAAGTGTTTGTATCAGTAAAGCATGGATTTTTGCAAAACATATCTTTTGACTTAAACTATAATTTATATCAATACATTGTTTTGTACATCTTTACTTATGGGGTTGAGTAATACTATTATTCACCATACATTTCATTTGGTTACACATAAACATTATACATATGGTTTGAGTAGTTACCTTTTTACTTGCCATACATAACATTTGATTTTACAAGGCATGGTTTATATTTAACATTAAACATTGCTTACACATAAACATTTTGACATTGATTTAAACAAGTCATTTTGGTGGTTATTTGGTAATTGATTTAAATAACGAGGCGTGTGTAATATGATAAAAGCATGGTGGATACGCCGCTGGTACTTCCAATATATAAGTGCTTTTATGATATTACATATCGTTGCGTTATCTAAATCATATCGACATGAACATATTTATTTTACAACAAACGACATATTTTCACAAGACATTGATTTACAAACAACATATTTTATATAATTATCGATTTTCATATGATTTACAAAGGAAAACATTTTACAAGAATCATGACTAACTTTTGTTAAACATTTCTTTCAATTACAAGTCATGAAACCTAAATCAATAAACCTATGTATCTCACAGGCATTTTTATGCTGACGTACCTATGTTCACATGTGTTTTCAGGAGATGATGCATAGGGTTGTTCAAGATACACATAGGAGGACTTGGGCCTTAGTGACAATAAAAGATGCAAGACTAGTTTAAATTACATTATGTACTCTTTGTTTTCTTGTTTTAAGACAATGTAGCCACTTTGTTCATAAATAAAACAAAACTTTAAATACCATGGTTGTGAAACAATAATTCTGCCATGTCACACCCGCTCATAGCGGAAACGCAAGGTGTGATCTGTCTGGTTTTCATTGCATAAATATCGATGTACATGAACAAACTATATGAATAAAACATACTCCATTGCCATTACATAGTGTTTCAGAAGATTACAACATAAGTTTAGTGTGTCGGTTACAAACCATTAACATGAAATAAAGCGTTATTGTTTCATACATTAACTTGAAATAACTACAAAGGTTTAAACCATCATATTTCCGCAAAGAGGCGGAATATAATAGTTAAACCCTTCAAAAGATGGCATGGAGTTCCTGTACTTGTTATCTTGACTGGAAAATCCGACATGGTCCTTTAATTCCCTGAAATACATGTTAAGTTTGGAAAACATCAACAAAAGTTGGTGAATTCATGCAATTTAGTTGTAAACGATGTATGAAAAATGTGAGTTGTAGTATGTAAAGCGTCAATGAAATCGTTGATCATTAATGTTTTGCAAGGACATTAATATGTGTGTCGAAATAGGAAGCAAACCAACCCTAGACGATTTTTTGCCGATTCCTATCGACTGGGACACAAACGCACTCTTCTGTATGGGTTCACGACCAAGAGTGGGGCTCGCCAAAACCCATTAGATCTAAGCCTTTGTTCCTTGGTCCAAACTGGAGTAATGGTGCTTATAGTATGGCCCTAATTCGCACATGATCTATGGTGTTTCATTACCTAACTTTAACATACTCTGAACATGTATCTTCCCCGATAGTTGTAAAGTTGTAAAACATTTAAATGAATAGGGGAACATGAACTCACAGTATTGCGTCCTGAAAATAGATGTAAATAAGATCTCACGTGCGGTCGTCCTGAATAGCGTGGCGACCTACAAACGTTCTTATTTTTGTTAGACACATCGGTCTTTGAAAAGAACTTGAGTACAAGTCTTGTGTCTTGAGTATATGTAAGACTTGTATGTCTTTACTGTTCGTTAACTGTGTATTCGATGTATGAGTTGTTCAATTGTTTGTTAACTGTGTATTCGATGAATGAGTTGTATAGTCGGATCTCGTCCGCTGAATCTCGTGTCTTGTATGTATCACTTGTATAGTTGTGTTCACAAAAATGGTATCATTGGGCCAAGCCCATGTTTTCAAGTTATTGGGCTTAAATAGTGTTGGGCCTCAAATAGTGTTGGGCCTCAAATAGTGTTGGGCCTCAATAGTGTTGGGCCTCAAATAGTGTTGGGCCTCAATAGTGTTGGGCCTCAAATAGTGTTGGGCCTCAATAGTGTTGGGCCTCAAATAGTGTTGGGCCTCAATAGTGTTGGGCCTCAAATAGTGTTGGGCCTCAATAGTGTTGGGCCTCAAATAGTGTTGGGCCTCAATAGTGTTGGGCCTCAAATAGTGCTGGGCCTAAATAGTGTTGGGCTTGAATAGTGTTGGGCTTGTATAGTGTTGGGCTTGAATAGGGTTGGGCTTGTATAGTGTTGGGCTCTGGCCCATGTGTTTGGTGTTTGGGCTTAGCCCATGAATTTATGTTAAGCCCATAATGAAGTTAAGCCCATTAAGAAAACTAAGCCCATTTGTAAAAATAGTCTATTAAGTATATTAAGCCTTTCATTTTTATAAAAAAAACCCTTTTTATAAAAATTTACTAAGTATAGATGTTAGTAAATAAAAACATACTAGTTTTTATAAGTTTCTAAACATCCGAAATTTGTTATCGAAAGGATACTTATATTTCGTGTCGGAAAATCGTCTAAACGTCGTAGTAACTCTTCGGATTGGCAACTCACTTAAGTAGTCGTCCGTCGTTCATTTTGACCATAATTGGTGTCCGATTATTCTAATCGTCCGCAACTCGTTTTAAGGCGTAATTATGTGAAGTCTCGTAGGACTTTTGTTATAACGTGTTTTGAGTTTAAAGGTGACATGAGATTCAAGTTCCTACAATGATATATATAACTAATACACCAAGTAATATATCACAAAAAAATTGTTAAAGTAACCAAATATATATTTTTAAAAAAAATATATATTTTTCTTGTCTTTTATTTTGTAAACCCTTCTTTAATAACCTTTTTAAATCTTGTAGAGATTTACCCAAAAATGTTGTTATTTTATAAAATAAAGTTTTTATAAAAATTGGCCATATAACCTTTGTATTTTATCTTAACCATGTTTCATTAAACATATCATTTTCTTTATTAAATCAACAACAATTTACTCTACATCTTAACAACAAAATATGAGACTTTTATAACATGAAATTATCAAGATGATATCCAAATCATGTAGGGTTTTAACCATGATCATTTCATATGCTAACAAGTTCAAAAACCAAGTTACATTTTAGTTTTAACAACTTTTATAAAAATCTCTAGTTGTATGTTAATTTTTATAATCTTGTAAAAGTCTTGTTTTTAATTAAAAACCCTAAATACTTTCACAAGATCACTAGATATGATCATCCCTTTAATCCTTTATGTTAAAACCCTTTAACATAAACATGTATAATTTTTAGATCATATCTTTCAACATCTTCTAACACTTTATTTGTAGCATAAACATCATAACTAGATCTAATATGCATATAACAAGTCTAAGATCACAATAAAAACAAACATAATTATATCATGATTTTTATCTTTGCTTCATTGTATTTTTCTTGTTCATTATGTATGATTATATAGTTATTATTAGTTATAATAACAATCATAAACATAATATGTATAAAAAAAATAAAGAAGCTTACTTCTAGCACAAGGCTAGGGATGATCTTAGAGATTAATAAGAACTAAGAAGATGATGATCTTGATGTTAGAACACTTTTGTATGGACAAAAATCCTTCCTTTCACTTCCAAGAGCTTTAGATCACCTTATGTTCCAAAGAAATCCATGTTGATCATGAAGGAGATGATAAAAATTATTGGGTTTTTGTGGGTGTTCTTGAGAAAAAGATGAAGATGGTAAGAGTGTTCTTGGATGATGAATGATGAAATGAGAAGTAATGAGGTTAAAGACTTAATGGCTAAGTGTTGAAAATAATCACCAAACTTATTCCACTTGCAACCCCAAAGTAATTACCAAGATATTTTACCAACATAAACAAGGGGGTGGGACCCCTTGTTCACGGTCATGAGAGGGGGGGGGGGGGGTCTTATGTGGTAAAAATAACTTAGTTATTTTTAAGACTTTGAATGAATTAGTAAGATGTAAGTATTGTGGTGTTTAGGGTTTGCAATATTCCGAGATGTTTCGTGACTTGTAATAACCATAAACTAGCTTTGCAAGACCCAAAAAAAATAACCACTAGTTCGCTACATGTGCCAAAATATAGTTCGGCTAGTTGTTTAACGCTCGTTTCGCTAGTAAATAGTCGAAAGGTACACTTAAGGAAGTTGTAAGAAAAGTTTCCGTTATGTGTGAAATTGATATTCCATAAATATTTTCATATGAAATTGGTGCCTAAACATCAATTTTGCATCTTGTAATAAAATTACAATTGCTGAATTTTGCGGAAAAAGAATGAAATGGTCACTTTTAGCGCGTTTCGGACAGTTTTTAGTGCTACCGAGCATTGGTAAAATATTAACCAAACTCTTGTATTCCCATATAGGGTTTAATATATAATTGATGTTGGACTCTCATCCGAGTCCTAAAGATGTCATTTTTAATGTTTTCGGCGAATCCGGAGTTTTCGTCAGCACTCTAGTTCACTAGGCACTACTCTAGTTGTTTCGATGAATTGTTTGCACTATTTCAAATGTACCCAATAAAAATGAATCATGTGTAATAACCAATGAATATTCCATGAGTTTTCTAAGATGTATACCATGTAATCATGCAGCCAGAATATTCAAAACACATGCTTGTATAATGTAAATCACTGTTTTAAATGTAAGTAAATTACCCGAAAGTGGCAGTTGTCACATGCCACTCCACTCCCCGACGTTTCCGTCGCGGTTTGTTGTTTTACGCGGTCGGGGTGTGACAGAAGAGTTGGTATCAGAGCCAATGGTTATAGGGAATTAGGTTATTAGTAATGCTTTGACCTAGACTATAACTTTTCTAGGACCCTAACACAAGTTATCTTGTTTTTCGATCTCAAAACATTACCGTCACCTATCTTTAGGTGATTACCAAAACAAAAACACAATTTTCCAAAACGATTTTGAAAATCAATCATCCATTCTTGAATGATTCTTTTTGGCCTTGTGCCCTCTAAGTTTTAAAAAATCTCGTCAAGGTTTGGGTCTAAATAATGTGAACACGTGCAATCTGGAAGGGTTGGTGCCTGTACCTCGAGTTTTCTTTTCTAGGCTAGAGTGTTCGTACAAATCCACATAATCGGACCAGTCACTCTTACCTGGGAACTCTTGGGGTGAGTGTCCACTTATAGGCTAAAGCATGTCTTCGCGATACATTATTATGACCCATTTACTTTGATTACTCACTGTGTGTCGTTTGTTTGCTTTGTGCTACGAACGAATGACCACCATCCATGCTTTTTGTCGATATTTGTATCATCTCATTTTTCATCTTGTCATCTCACTCGTTTTCTCTCATGTTTCCTCTTTTAGAATGCCTCATCGACGCGACAGTTAGTTACCTAATGCCGAACTGGCAGCAATCATTGCGCAACAAATGGCTGCTGCACTCCCAAACATCATTTCTCAAGTTAACCAAGCCAACAATAATAACAATAATGCTCCATGCAACTTTAAAAGTTTCAATTTGGCTAAACCACTCAAGTTCAGTGGTTCTGTAGGAGCAACTGGGCTCCTATAGTGGTTTAAGAGCATTGAGAGTACTTTTCATCATGTTCAGTGTCCTGATAATCGCAAGGTCGAGTTTGCTTCTAGTGTGTTCCAAAAGAGGGCTCTTACTTGGTGGAATGGGAGAGATCGTGGTGCTAATGTCACTTTGGGTCAAACTTGGGGAGAGCTTAGGGCTCTTATGATGAGGGAATTTTATCCTCATCACGAAAAAAGGGCGTTAGAAAGAGAGTTTGATTATCTGAAACAGGATAGTGGTGACCACCGGGCTTATACCGACAGGTATGAGGAATTGAGTTTGCTTTGCCCCATAATGGTTACCCCACTTGAGAAAGCCATTGAAAGGTATGTCGATGGTCTGCCTGACCCAGTGCAAGATATCGTCACTGGTAGCAACCCTACCACAGTTCGTCAGGCAATCGAGTTGGCTGCGACTTTGACTGAGTCGCAAATCAGAAAGGGTAAGCTTCACTGGAAAGGTGACAAGGATAAGAAGCAATCGTCTGACAAGGGTGAAAACAAGAAGGGTAAGAAATCTGGTTCTTCAAAGAGGTCTAGGAAGCGCAAGGCTTCCTAGAATTTCGCTGTTACAGTGCAGGCCAACCAGGCAGTTCCGAATCAGGCCGCACAACCACCTGCCAAGAAACCATACATTGGCAATGCACCTTTGTGCAACAGGTGTAACAGTCATCATCAGCCGCATATTCAGTGTCGTTATTGTACCAATTGTGGAAGATCTGGTCATCATACCGCCACATGTCGTCTTCCTGCTAATCAGAATCAAGCAGCTCAGAACCCTTCTAAGCAAGCTGCTCAACCGCCTGCTCAACAACAGGCTCAAGCTGCACGACCTTACTATCCGCCTGGATCTTGCTACAATTGTGGGGATCTGACCCACTACAAAAATCAGTGTCTGAGGTTAGCCAATGCAAATCAGGCTCAGGCTCATGGACGAGTCTTCAACATGAATGCAAATGAGGCGCGAGCAGACAACGAGGTGGTGAATGGTACGTTCTTTCTTAACAATCATCCTGCATCTGTTCTTTTTTATTCGGGTGCCGATAAGAGTTTTGTGTCATTATCTTTTCAGCCTTTCCTATGCATGACTAGAACAAAACTAGGAAAGCCCTTGACAGTAGAGGTAGCTAGTGGTGAACCCATTGTTCTAGATTCTGTTCTTCGAAACTGCCAATTGAACCTTAATAACCATCTTTTTCCTATCGACCTCACACCGATGCAACTTGGAAGCTTTGACAATATAGTGTGAAATTGATATTCCATAAATATTTTCATATGAAATTGGTGCCTAAACATCAATTTTGCATCTTGTAATAAAATTACAATTGCTGAATTTTGCGGAAAAAGAATGAAATGGTCACTTTTAGCGCGTTTCGGACAGTTTTTAGTGCTACCGAGCATTGGTAAAATATTAACCAAACTCTTGTATTCCCATATAGGGTTTAATATATAATTGATGTTGGACTCTCATCCGAGTCCTAAAGATGTCATTTTTAATGTTTTCGGCGAATCCGGAGTTTTCGTCAGCACTCTAGTTCACTAGGCACTACTCTAGTTGTTTCGATGAATTGTTTGCACTATTTCAAATGTACCCAATAAAAATGAATCATGTGTAATAACCAATGAATATTCCATGAGTTTTCTAAGATGTATACCATGTAATCATGCAGCCAGAATATTCAAAACACATGCTTGTATAATGTAAATCACTGTTTTAAATGTAAGTAAATTACCCGAAAGTGGCAGTTGTCACATTCTCCCCTTGTTATTTAGAATTTCGTCCCGAAATTCTAGCTTTGTTATTCTTTGCAGGAGTTTTCGGAAATAGGTGGGGATATTTTTCCTTCATTCGGTCTTCACGTTCCCAAGTATACTCGGGTCCGTGACGAGAGTTCCAACGAACCTTTACCAATTTGATACGACTTCTCCGTGTTTTATTGACCTTCCAGTCCGTGACCTCAACAGGTTCTTCAGTGAAATGGAGTTTGTCGTCAATGTGAATTTCATCCACAGGAATGGCAACAGTTACTTGTATTGGACTCTTTTTAAGATTCGACACATGAAACGTGTGGTGTACACTGCTAAGTTCATCTGGTAACTTCAACTTGTAAGCAACAGTGCCAATCTTTTCCAAGATTTCAAATGGTCCAATGTAACGCGGGTTAAGCTTTCCACGTTTACCGAACCTCACTACGCCTTTCCAAGGTGAGACTTTCAACAAAGCTTTTTCTCCAACCTCGAAAGATGCTTGTTTTCGTTTTCCATCAGCGTAGAGCTTTTGTCGATCGCGAGCCGCCTTGATACGGTCTCGGATCTGAAAAATTTTATCCGTAGTATCTTGGACTAGTTCCGGACCAATTAATTGACTATCGCCCGTTTCCGCCCAACATAGCGGAGAGCGACACTTTCGACCATAAAGAGCTTCAAACGGTGCAGCTCGTATACTTGTATGGTAGCTGTTATTGTAGGAAAACTCAACTAGAGGTAGATGATTATCCCAATTGCCACCTAAATCCATAACACACGCACGAAGCATATCTTCGAGTGTTTGGATAGTCCGTTCGCTCTGGCCGTCAGTTTGTGGATGAAAGGCCGTACTTAGATTCAATTGAGATCCAAAGGCCTGTTGAAATGATTTCCATATTCTTGAGACAAAACGACCGTCTCGGTCCGAAATGATTGAAATAGGCACTCCATGACGAGCCACTATTTCTTTGAGATATATTTTCGCTAGTTTCTCAGTACTATCCTTCTCCCGAATCGGTAAGAAGTGTGCGGACTTTGTCAATCTATCCACGATTACCCATATCATGTCATGACCTTTCGAGGTCCTGGGTAACTTCGTAATGAAGTCCATGGATATTTGTTCCCATTTCCAAGCGGGAATCTCGGGTTGTTGTAGTAACCCTGATGGCTTCTGATACTCTGCCTTGACCTTCGCGCAGGTCAAGCATTTTCCAACATAGCTAGCAATATCCTTTTTGAGGTTAGGCCACCAATAGTACTCTTTTAAGTCGTGGTACATCTTATCTGATCCAGTATTATTTCCCATTCCCCAACATGACTCAGTACGGTGGCCAAGCTTGCCACACTTATCACACTTGACAACCCGACAACCACCCACGTGATGAAATTTGCATCGTTCACACATAGGTAAAGTACCATCGTACTTCTTAGGACCAGTGTCGTTTGTGGCTACAAACGCCTTTGCATCCCTTTGCGAGTTATTCTGTCGCCTGTTGTTGTTGTTGTTGGGGTTATTGTTATTGTTGTTGTGATTGTTGTTACTGTTGTTGTTGTTATTACCGCGGGTTCCCTTCTTGAAATTCGAGTAACTCCTCTTCCCACGGTTGGAAGACTCAACATGTGTTTCCTTCTTGTCATCACCTTTCTCAGTGAATATCTTCATCCTAACCCCGTCTTCAGTAAGACTCACGGCTATAGTCACAGCCTGAGTAATAGTCGTGGGTTTAGCTGCAGTAACCAGACTTCGAATCTTGTCAGAAAGTCCCCAGATATAGCGTTCGATACGCTTGAATTCTTGTGTTACAAGATATGGAATCACGCGGGACAGATCGTGAAATCTTTGTGTATATCCCGTGATATCAGCTCCGACCATGGTAAGGTTCCAAAACTCGTTCTCCAACTTCTGGAGTTCAGCACGAGAACAGTACTTATCCCTCATACGTTCTTTCAGTTCCTCCCAAGTCAACGCATAAGCAGCGTTATCACCCAAAGTTTGCACTTGTAGGTTCCACCAGGTAAGGGCCTCGTTGAGAAACAAGCCACTAACGAAAGTGACTTGCTGATTAGCAGAACATCTGCTCATTCTGATAGTGGAATCCGTTTTCTCAGTCCATCTCACATAAGCCACAGCACCGCCTGTGCCATCATAGTTAAGCGGCTTGCAGTCTAGAAACTGCTTGAATGTGCACCCTGAAATTGGACAACGGATTTTGAATGAGCAAACAGTGAATCGCACGAATAGATTAAGAAAGAAATTCGATGTGTTGTAATAAAAACGAATAAACGTTACCCGGAATATTTGTTCCACCTGAAGGACCGCTTGGACCCTGGCCTCCCGATTCGCCGGTGCCACCACTTTGTTCGACACGGGATGCCTTATACAGTGCGATAGCTTGAGCGATTCTTTGTTCTATAAGTGCATTCAGTTCCGCCTCAGTCATAGGCATTGGTGGAGGTGGGGGTGGATCAGTTCGTGAACGTAAGCCTTTCCTTGGTGGCATGATTCTTCCAAAGGAGAAATAGGATAAAGATTAGACGTTGATTTGGTTTGTTCAAAAGAAATATTCATAACATTAACAACAATATCACCACCAAATATATAATGCGAGTAAATACGTTAACATAAACAATAAGATATGTCCAACCAGACCACTCAGATGCATTTAATAGATAACACCAAGTTTTTATATATATATAGTCAACCGGTTACATAATCGTTTGAAAGGAAACAAAACTAGACTCGGGCTACATAACCCGGTCATACTAGTCTAGTACAATAAAAGAGATAACAAAATATTCCTTCCAACTGTGTGATCCGCTGTATGTCGGTTGTCTTCAAACTTGGTGTAGCGTCAATATGTACACAAAACGACTATAAATACCCGTCCCAAAAGTATACTACCGGTAAACATAGTCTATGGTGGGGGAAAAACTGGTGGTGGAATAGGGAACAACAACCTGTGGACCTCAGAAACTCTACCCTCCAAATCTAGAACCAAACGGTTCAGGAATACAATCTGCTGCTCGAGCGTCAGTACCCGAGTAGGTAAATCCACTGGCGGTAGATCCGCTGGTGGCATCTGAGGTGGTAGTGGGGGTAATGGTGGTGACCCTGGTGGTGGTGGTGGAGTATGGGGTGGTGAATGGGCTGGTGGTGGTGGTGCATGAAGTACCAAGCTAAGCAGGTGGGTAAGCTCATCCTCGAGTTCACTAACTCGACGGATAATAAAGTCTATCTGATGCTCAAGTGTGAGTACACGAGCCGGTAACTCGGTAGTAGCAACTAGGTAATGCAACGGGTGGTATGGGTCTGTGATGGGCATATCATGTGGGTATAGGTCCATGTCTCCGGGTGGTACATGAGCATGTCCAGAGGGTCCTGCCTCGTCAGTATGGTCTATATGTGGTAGAATAGGGGCAATATGATCCTGTGCAGGGGCAACTGGATCATCTGGTAGGACATCATCCATCTCAATGTCTGCATTGCGCTGTAGGCCAATGGCCTGCAGTGCAGATGAAGTAACAGATGCATAAGATGAAGCATCTGAATCGGTATCGGAGTCAGAAGAAATGACAATAACCGGGACTACCGGTGCAGCGACCTCCAAAATAACCACGTCATGAACATCCCCGTCTCCCAACTCATCGCCTAAATGCTCCACGGGAATCACAGGAACTACAGCGTCGTCATCCTCGTCGAAGTCGCCAATAAAAGGCATAATAGCAAGAGGAAGGACATCCCATGGTATAACCTCGACCACATGTTCACCCGCTGGGTGACCTAGAATAACCATCTCGTTAAGTAGAGGGGGCACGACTAGCACATCATCATCAATAATGTCTCCTAACATGTGAGCGTCCAAAATGTCACCACCAATTGCGAACGGCTGAAAATCATCCAAATCATCGTCAGATGCCGACTCACTGTCGGACGTAATGCCCTGGACTGCCGGTGCATACTCGTCGTCGGAGGATAGCTCCATCGGGTCTACATCGTCGTAAATGTTACTTCCTTCAGAGGAAGACATGATAGCCTGAGAAATAAGTTGTTCGACACGTATGAGCATTTGTTATTTTACATATATACACGAAATGTATTTTTCACATAAAGTTCATTTTAAGTTATCCTAATTGAGTTGTGTGGATTAACTTAAAGTTGCATGTCTACCATTTAGATGACTAAGACACTAATGTCCTTGCTTGACTTGTATGAGATGAATTCTTGTTGAAAATGGACCATGAAAAATGTTTATGCAAATGAAAACATGTGTTTGTGTTTAAATGGTTTTTGTGAGAGATCCCTAGTGATTGTAGACTTAGACTCAATAAAGAATCCTGGTTCACTACAATCGATGCTCTGATACCAGTGTGTCACACCCGCTCATAGCGGAAACGCAAGGTGTGATCTGTCTGGTTTTCATTGCATAAATATCGATGTACATGAACAAACTATATGAATAAAACATACTCCATTGCCATTACATAGTGTTTCAGAAGATTACAACATAAGTTTAGTGTGTCGGTTACAAACCATTAACATGAAATAAAGCGTTATTGTTTCATACATTAACTTGAAATAACTACAAAGGTTTAAACCATCATATTTCCGCAAAGAGGCGGAATATAATAGTTAAACCCTTCAAAAGATGGCATGGAGTTCCTGTACTTGTTATCTTGACTGGAAAATCCGACATGGTCCTTTAATTCCCTGAAATACATGTTAAGTTTGGAAAACATCAACAAAAGTTGGTGAATTCATGCAATTTAGTTGTAAACGATGTATGAAAAATGTGAGTTGTAGTATGTAAAGCGTCAATGAAATCGTTGATCATTAATGTTTTGCAAGGACATTAATATGTGTGTCGAAATAGGAAGCAAACCAACCCTAGACGATTTTTTGCCGATTCCTATCGACTGGGACACAAACGCACTCTTCTGTATGGGTTCACGACCAAGAGTGGGGCTCGCCAAAACCCATTAGATCTAAGCCTTTGTTCCTTGGTCCAAACTGGAGTAATGGTGCTTATAGTATGGCCCTAATTCGCACATGATCTATGGTGTTTCATTACCTAACTTTAACATACTCTGAACATGTATCTTCCCCGATAGTTGTAAAGTTGTAAAACATTTAAATGAATAGGGGAACATGAACTCACAGTATTGCGTCCTGAAAATAGATGTAAATAAGATCTCACGTGCGGTCATCCTGAATAGCGTGGCGACCTACAAACGATCTTATTTTTGTTAGACACATCGGTCTTTGAAAAGAACTTGAGTACAAGTCTTGTGTCTTGAGTATATGTAAGACTTGTATGTCTTTACTGTTCGTTAACTGTGTATTCGATGTATGAGTTGTTCAATTGTTTGTTAACTGTGTATTCGATGAATGAGTTGTATAGTCGGATCTCGTCCGCTGAATCTCGTGTCTTGTATGTATCACTTGTATAGTTGTGTTCACAAAAATGGTATCATTGGGCCAAGCCCATGTTTTCAAGTTATTGGGCTTAAATAGTGCTGGGCCTCAAATAGTGTTGGGCCTCAAATAGTGTTGGGCCTCAATAGTGTTGGGCCTCAAATAGTGTTGGGCCTCAATAGTGTTGGGCCTCAAATAGTGTTGGGCCTCAATAGTGTTGGGCCTCAAATAGTGTTGGGCCTCAATAGTGTTGGGCCTCAAATAGTGTTGGGCCTCAATAGTGTTGGGCCTCAAATAGTGCTGGGCCTAAATAGTATTGGGCTTGAATAGTGTTGGGCTTGTATAGTGTTGGGCTTGAATAGTGTTGGGCTTGTATAGTGTTGGGCTCTGGCCCATGTGTTTGGTGTTGGGGCTTAGCCCATGAATTTATGTTAAGCCCATAATGAAGTTAAGCCCATTAAGAAAACTAAGCCCATTAAGTGTAAGTAGCCCATTTGTAAAAATAGTCTATTAAGTATATTAAGCCTTTCATTTTTTTAAAAAATACCCTTTTTATAAAAATTTACTAAGTATAGATGTTAGTAAATAAAAACATACTAGTTTTTATAAGTTTCTAAACATCCGAAATTTGTTATCGAAAGGATACTTATATTTCGTGTCGGAAAATCGTCTAAACGTCGTAGTAACTCTTCGGATTGGCAATTCACTTAAGTAGTCGTCCGTCGTTCATTTTGACCATAATTGGTGTCCGATTATTCTAATCGTCCGCAACTCGTTTTAAGGCGTAATTATGTGAAGTCTCGTAGGACTTTTGTTATAACGTGTTTTGAGTTTAAAGGTGACATGAGATTCAAGTTCCTACAATGATATATATAACTAATACACCAAGTAATATATCACACAAAAATTGTTAAAGTAACCAAATATATATTTTTTAAAAAAATATATATTTTTCTTGTCTTTTATTTTGTAAACCCTTCTTTAATAACCTTTTTAAATCTTGTAGAGATTTACCCAAAAATGTTGTTATTTTATAAAATAAAGTTTTTATAAAAATTGGCCATATAACCTTTGTATTTTATCTTTACCATGTTTCATTAAACATATCATTTTCTTTATTAAATCAACAACAATTTACTCTACATCTTAACAACAAAATATGAGACTTTTATAACATGAAATTATCAAGATGATATCCAAATCATGTAGGGTTTTAACCATGATCATTTCATATGCTAACAAGTTCAAAAACCAAGTTACATTTTAGTTTTAACAACTTTTATAAAAATCTCTAGTTGTATGTTAATTTTTATAATCTTGTAAAAGTCTTGTTTTTAATTAAAAACCCTAAATACTTTCACAAGATCACTAGATATGATCATCCCTTTAATCCTTTATGTTAAAACCCTTTAACATAAACATGTATAATTTTTAGATCATATCTTTCAACATCTTCTAACACTTTATTTGTAGCATAAACATCATAACTAGATCTAATATGCATATAACAAGTCTAAGATCACAATAAAAACAAACATAATTATATCATGATTTTTATCTTTGCTTCATTGTATTTTTCTTGTTCATTATGTATGATTATATAGTTATTATTAGTTATAATAACAATCATAAACATAATATGTATAAAAAAAATAAAGAAGCTTACTTCTAGCACAAGGCTAGGGATGATCTTAGAGATTAATAAGAACTAAGAAGATGATGATCTTGATGTTAGAACACTTTTGTATGGACAAAAATCCTTCCTTTCACTTCCAAGAGCTTTAGATCACCTTATGTTCCAAAGAAATCCATGTTGATCATGAAGGAGATGATAAAAATTATTGGGTTTTTGTGGGTGTTCTTGAGAAAAAGATGAAGATGGTAAGAGTGTTCTTGGATGATGAATGATGAAATGAGAAGTAATGAGGTTAAAGACTTAATGGCTAAGTGTTGAAAATAATCACCAAACTTATTCCACTTGCAACCCCAAAGTAATTACCAAGATATTTTACCAACATAAACAAGGGGGTGGGACCCCTTGTTCACGGTCATGAGAGGGGGGGGGGGGTCTTATGTGGTAAAAATAACTTAGTTATTTTTAAGACTTTGAATGAATTAGTAAGATGTAAGTATTGTGGTGTTTAGGGTTTGCAATATTCCGAGATGTTTCGTGACTTGTAATAACCATAAACTAGCTTTGCAAGACACAAAAAAAATAACCACTAGTTCGCTACATGTGCCAAAATATAGTTCGGCTAGTTGTTTAACGCTCGTTTCGCTAGTAAATAGTCGAAAGGTACACTTAAGGAAGTTGTAAGAAAAGTTTCCGTTATGTGTGAAATTGATATTCCATAAATATTTTCATATGAAATTGGTGCCTAAACATCAATTTTGCATCTTGTAATAAAATTACAATTGCTGAATTTTGCGGAAAAAGAATGAAATGGTCACTTTTAGCGCGTTTCGGACAGTTTTTAGTGCTACCGAGCATTGGTAAAATATTAACCAAACTCTTGTATTCCCATATAGGGTTTAATATATAATTGATGTTGGACTCTCATCCGAGTCCTAAAGATGTCATTTTTAATGTTTTCGGCGAATCCGGAGTTTTCGTCAGCACTCTAGTTCACTAGGCACTACTCTAGTTGTTTCGATGAATTGTTTGCACTATTTCAAATGTACCCAATAAAAATGAATCATGTGTAATAACCAATGAATATTCCATGAGTTTTCTAAGATGTATACCATGTAATCATGCAGCCAGAATATTCAAAACACATGCTTGTATAATGTAAATCACTGTTTTAAATGTAAGTAAATTACCCGAAAGTGGCAGTTGTCACATGCCACTCCACTCCCCGACGTTTCCGTCGCGGTTTGTTGTTTTACGCGGTCGGGGTGTGACAGAAGAGTTGGTATCAGAGCCAATGGTTATAGGGAATTAGGTTATTAGTAATGCTTTGACCTAGACTATAACTTTTCTAGGACCCCAACACAAGTTATCTTGTTTTTCGATCTCAAAACATTACCGTCACCTATCTTTAGGTGATTACCAAAACAAAAACACAATTTTCCAAAACGATTTTGAAAATCAATCATCCATTCTTGAATGATTCTTTTTGGCCTTGTGCCCTCTAAGTTTTAAAAAATCTCGTCAAGGTTTGGGTCTAAATAATGTGAACACGTGCAATCTGGAAGGGTTGGTGCCTGTACCTCGAGTTTTCTTTTCTAGGCTAGAGTGTTCGTACAAATCCACATAATCGGACCAGTCACTCTTACCTGGGAACTCTTGGGGTGAGTGTCCACTTATAGGCTAAAGCATGTCTTCGCGATACATTATTATGACCCATTTACTTTGATTACTCACTGTGTGTCGTTTGTTTGCTTTGTGCTACGAACGAATGACCACCATCCATGCTTTTTGTCGATATTTGTATCATCTCATTTTTCATCTTGTCATCTCACTCGTTTTCTCTCATGTTTCCTCTTTTAGAATGCATCATCGACGCGACAGTTAGTTACCTAATGCCAAACTGGCAGCAATCATTGCGCAACAAATGGCTGCTGCACTCCCAAACATCATTTCTCAAGTTAACCAAGCCAACAATAATAACAATAATGCTCCATGCAACTTTAAAAGTTTCAATTTGGCTAAACCACTCAAGTTCAGTGGTTCTGTAGGAGCAACTGGGCTCCTATAGTGGTTTAAGAGCATTGAGAGTACTTTTCATCATGTTCAGTGTCCTGATAATCGCAAGGTCGAGTTTGCTTCTAGTGTGTTCCAAAAGAGGGCTCTTACTTGGTGGAATGGGAGAGATCGTGGTGCTAATGTCACTTTGGGTCAAACTTGGGGAGAGCTTAGGGCTCTTATGATGAGGGAATTTTGTCCTCATCACGAAAAAAGGGCGTTAGAAAGAGAGTTTGATTATCTGAAACAGGATAGTGGTGACCACCGGGCTTATACCGACAGGTATGAGGAATTGAGTTTGCTTTGCCCCATAATGGTTACTCCACTTGAGAAAGCCATTGAAAGGTATGTCGATGGTCTGCCTGACCCAGTGCAAGATATCGTCACTGGTAGCAACCCTACCACAGTTCGTCAGGCAATCGAGTTGGCTGCGACTTTGACTGAGTCGCAAATCAGAAAGGGTAAGCTTCACTGGAAAGGTGACAAGGATAAGAAGCAATCGTCTGACAAGGGTGAAAACAAGAAGGGTAAGAAATCTGGTTCTTCAAAGAGGTCTAGGAAGCGCAAGGCTTCCTAGAATTTCGCTGTTACAGTGCAGGCCAACCAGGCAGTTCCGAATCAGGCCGCACAACCACCTGCCAAGAAACCATACATTGGCAATGCACCTTTGTGCAACAGGTGTAACAGTCATCATCAGCCGCATATTCAGTGTCGTTATTGTACCAATTGTGGAAGATCTGGTCATCATACCGCCACATGTCGTCTTCCTGCTAATCAGAATCAAGCAGCTCAGAACCCTTCTAAGCAAGCTGCTCAACCGCCTGCTCAACAACAGGCTCAAGCTGCACGACCTTACTATCCGCCTGGATCTTGCTACAATTGTGGGGATCTGACCCACTACAAAAATCAGTGTCTGAGGTTAGCCAATGCAAATCAGGCTCAGGCTCATGGACGAGTCTTCAACATGAATGCAAATGAGGCGCGAGCAGACAACGAGGTGGTGAATGGTACGTTCTTTCTTAACAATCATCCTGCATCTGTTCTTTTTTATTCGGGTGCCGATAAGAGTTTTGTGTCATTATCTTTTCAGCCTTTCCTATGCATGACTAGAACAAAACTAGGAAAGCCCTTGACAGTAGAGGTAGCTAGTGGTGAACCCATTGTTCTAGATTCTGTTCTTCGAAACTGCCAATTGAACCTTAATAACCATCTTTTTCCTATCGACCTCACACCGATGCAACTTGGAAGCTTTGACAATATAGTGGGAATGGATTGGTTAGCCAAATACCATGCAGAGGTAGTCTGTTTTGAGAAGATTGTTCGTATACCTTTTTCGTCTTGTGAGATCTTAGAGGTTCGTGGTGAGAAACCTGCTAGTAGTTTCAAACTCATGTCTTGTACTCAAGCTCAAAAGTATCTGCGAAAGAACTATGTGGCCTTCTTGGCACATGTAGTAGAAGAGAAAGGCAAAGGTAAGTCTATTCAAGATATCCCTGTTGTTCGGGATTATCCTGAAGTGTTTCCTGAAGAATTACCTGGTTTACCCCCAGCACACCAAGTTGAGTTCCTTATTGATCTCGTACCTGGTGCTAATCCTATCGCTAGATCTCCATATCGTCTTGCACCGTCTAAGATGCAAGAGTTATCAAAGCAGCTTCAGGAGCTTTCTGACAAAGGTTTTATTCATCCTAGCTTTTCACCTTGGGGTGCTCCTGTTCTTTTTGTTAAGAAGAAAGATGGCTCTTTTAGGATGTGGATCGATTATCGTGAGCTTAATAAGCTTACAATTAAGAATTGATATCCCCTACCTCGCATTGATGATCTCTTTGATCAGTTACAGGGTGCTACTTGTTTCTCAAAGATTGATCTACATTCTGGGTATCATCAACTTCGTGTACTTGAAGAAGATATTCCCAAGACTGCTTTCCGCACAAGATATGGGAATTATGAGTTCACTGTTATGCCATTCGGTTTGACTAATGCTCCTGCTGTTTTCATGGACTTGATGAATAGGGTCTGCAAGCCTTATTTAGATAAGTTCATCATTGTTTTCATTGATGACATCTTGATTTATTCTAAGACGCGAGCCGATCATGAACAACATCTCCGTCTCACTATGGAACTCCTAAAGAAAGAACAACTTTTTGCCAAATTCTCCAAGTGCGAATTTTGGCTTAAGGAAGTTCAATTTTTGGGACATATTGTTAACGAACAAGGTATTCATGTAGATCCCTCCAAGATCAGTGCGATTAAGGATTGGGATGTCACACCCCAAAAACGTCACAGCGGAATATAAAATGTAGTGGTGACAGCAGCTGGTGCCCATTTCTATCATGATGTTTCATGCATTATAGTGTTGGACATTATTACTTAATTAAAACGTTGATTTTAAACTTAACGTCCCAAAACACGACATAACCCTGACAAAATAAAGTTGTCCTTTGATCCTTACGGATCTTATTACATTGTCCCCAAATATTTAAAAGTCAGTCCAACATTTTAAGTGATTAAACATGCATCAACAACCACAAGATACACCATAATTCCCGAAGCCGAACTCAAGTACTTGTAGAACACGTTAAAAATCAAGTGTCAACACAAAGGAATGTGAGTTCACGTAATCACTTACTACCAAATTTTATTTCAAGGAAAACATTCTGATTAGGTGTTTATTTGAAAACATCCATGTAATTTTACAAAGTCCATTTTACTTCCTTAATAAAATCCATGGGCCTTCCGTCGGTTCATTACTCCGACAACAGTAATACTGCCCAGGTTTTGTATATTAAATTATTGCGTCAATTTTCAGACTAGTATGTTAGCTAGACGATACGAACTATATATTAACCATGCAGGGATAATCAATGCTAGACAATAAACAGAATAATAATTCGTCGTTTCACATTGACACGGGGCGACCGGTCACGACGGGGTTGTCAACCCGATAGATCTACCAACAATTCCTCGCGTACAATACTTAACTGATTAAACGACATCATGGGCGCAGGGTTCTTTCTCGAAGAACAATATGATGTCTGCCTCACGTACAATATATATATCCTACTAATATGACAATTTAATATACTACGATTTACGAATTCCCCTATCACTCAAATGTTGAGACTCAGTCCGGAATTCATCCCCAATTCGTACGGTCTCGTTTCACTTAAGAAATACCGCACATATAATATTCATTCATCAAAAACGTTTTACTTCTAAACGTATAACTTATCAAATTCATATATTTTCAGCGAAAATATATATTTTATATTAAAAGGTATGTTTTATTCCGAAAACATTATTAAACCCTTTTTAACGACGTGATCCACCCCCAAAATATATACAAAACAGTAAAAAGAGGGGTTTAGAGACACTTACCTTTGGGTGCGTATTTTAAATAGCGCAATCCCAAAGATTGATTTCTACACGTCCTATTATATATATATATATATATAGGAACGATTTTAAATCAGTACACATAACACAAAAATCCTAAGTTTCTCCGTTTCTTAGAATTATCACATAACCTTGAGATTTTCTCAAAAAGTTGTCATTTTTTATTATGTTGGCTCGTTAATATATACATATGAGTTCATATATATATTTATTTTTTTGATTTTGTGACTTGAACGATTTTATTGGTGACCATTATTGCGTAAATCCGTTAACTCTCCTGTTTATACGCAATATATCTACGATTTGCGCGTCGTAATATATATACATAAACGTTCACGCAATTTAACACCGAAACACGCGAAATCTTGTTAACTTATCTATTTTGTCATTTTTAAAGCAAATATACATAAAACATCTCATAAGTATCAAACTTTTTTGCTCGACAAACAAGTTACACCTTTAACGCGATTTTTACCGTTTCTACCGCACAAAACGCACAAATATACATGCAAGGTCTAAACTTCCAAGAACATGTTAAAACTTAACATACTTTCACATTTTGAGGTTGTTGGTGCACTAAATGTCTGCTGATTACGTCATCATCAAGTCTTGTGTCTAGGATTGTTTGTGTGACAACTGCCACTTTCGGGTAAATTACTACATTTAAAACGATGATTTACATTATACAAGTATGTATTCTGAATATTCGGACTGCATGATTACATGTTATACATCTTAGAAAAACTCATGGAATATTCGTTATTATTACACATGATTCACTTTTATCGGGTACATTTGAAATAGTGCAAACAATTCACCGAAACAACTAGAGTAGTGCCTAGTGAACTAGAGTGCTGACGAAAACTCCGGATCCGCAGAAAACATCTAAATTGACATCTTTAGGACTCGGACGATAGTTCAACATCAATTATATATTAAACCCTATATGGGAATGCAAGGGTTTGGTTTAATGTACTACCAATGTCCGGTAGCACCGAAAACTGCCGAAAAGCACTAAAAGCGACGATTTCTACACTTTTCCGCAGAAATTCTGCAGAAATCAGTTTTGTAATATTTTTACGACATGTAAAAATATTATTTAACATATAATTCATATGAGGATACTTTCGGGTATCATCCGAACCAATAACTACATCAATTCGTACAAGTTACACAACTTAGCGTTCAAATAACGTCTAACCGAAACAATTCGAAACGAATATCCGAACAATGTCGGATCTTTTTTTTAGTGACCATCTAATATTATTTAGATCATATTAGACTTGTAATGGTCACTTAACACCTTCTTAACACATTTATACACTTGAAACATTTAAACACCAAAACACCTAAACTTTGCTAAAAGTTTCTAACACTTTACACACTTAATAACATTTCAACAATTCAAGACCCCCCCCCCCATGTGTGAACGTTTTATGTGGGTCCCACACCCATATTTCACATGCAAAATAACTAGATATTTTCTATAATTACAAGTGGTGTTACAAGTGGATGATGTTGGTGATAAATTAACAACTTACTAACTAAGTAACTAGATATTTTCACATTTTGCAAGTGGATGTAATTGGTGGAAATTATAACACTTAATCACATTAAGTTTACTAGCATTTTTCCATCACTTTACACCTTATTTACACACACATAAGAAACTCTTTCAATCTTCATCTTTTCACCAAGAACACCATCCAAAAAACCCAATTATTTTTATTACCTCCTTCATGATCAACATGGATTTCCAAGTAACATAAGGTGATCTAAAGCTATTGGAAGTAAAAGGAAGGGTTTTCATCCATACAAAAGTGTTCTACCATCAAGATTATCATCTTCTTAGTTCTTATAATCTTCTAAGATCATCCCTAGCCTTGTGCTAGAAGTAAGCTTCTTTATTTTTTTTATACATATTATGTTTATGATTGTTATTATAACTAATAATAACTATATAATCATACATAATGAACAAGAAAAATACAATGAAGCAAAGATAAAAATCATGATATAATTATGTTTGTTTATATTGTGATCTTAGACTTGTTATATGCATATTAGATCTTGTTATGATGATTATGCTACAAATAAAGTGTTAGAAGATGTTGAAAGATATGATCTAAAAATTATACATGTTTATGTTAAAGGGTTTTAACATAAAGGATTAAAGGGATGATCATATCTTGTGAAAGTATTTAGGGTTTTTATTTAAAAACTAGACTTTTACAAGATTATAAAAAGTAACATACAACTAGAGATTTTTATAAAAGTTGTTAAAACTAGAAGTAAACTTGGTTGTTGAACTAGTTAGCATATGTTGTGATCATGTGCAAAACCCTACATGATTTGGATATCATTTTGATAAGTTTATGTTATAAAAATCTCATAAGTTTTTAGTGAAGATGTTGAGTAAATTGTTGATGTTTTGGAAAAGAAAATGATATGTTTATTAAACATGGCTAAAGGATTAATACAAGGGTTATATGGCCATTTTTTTTATAAATCATTATGTTAACAAAAACCATCATATTTGGCTAAACCCTTACAAGATTTAAAAAGATATAAAGAATTCTTTTTATAAAAACAAAGTTAGTTATAAATATATATTTTTTTTAGAAAATATATATTTGGTGATTTAACAACTTATGTGCTATGTGATTATTTGATGGTATTAGTTATATATATCAAAGTAGGAATATGTATCTAATGTCACATTTAACTCAAAGCACTTTATAACAAAAGTCCTACGAGACTTCATATAATTTTGCCTTAAAACGGGTTACGGACGATCCGAATAATCGGACACCAATTATGGTCAAAACGGACGACGGGCGAATCTATGAACATATCGCCATTCGGAGAAGTTACTACGATGCTTAGGCGACCTTTCGACGCGGACACAAATTACGTTACCATTAACAAAATTCGGACATCTTGAGACTTATAAAAACTATTATGTTTTTATTTACTTAAAAGTATACTTAGTAAATTTTTATAAAAATGTTTTTATAAAAATGAAAGACTTATAATTACTAGTGGGCTATTTTATACAAATGGGCTATGTTTATACAAATGGGCTATTTTTATACAAATGGGCTTACTTTTCTAAATGGGCTTAATTTCATAATGGGCTTATCAAAACACATGGGCTAAGCCCAATACCAAACATATGGGCCAAGGCCCAATAACATTAAGCCCAATACTATTGAAGCCCAACACTATTGAAGCCCAACACTATTGAGGCCCAACACTATTGAAGCCCAACACTGTTTGAGGCCCAACACTATTGAAGCCCAACACTATTGAGGCCCAACACTATTTGAGGCCCAACACTATTTGAGGCCCAACACTATTGAAGCCCAACACTATTTGAGGCCCAACACTATTGAAGCCCAACACTATTTGAGGCCCAACACTATTGAGGCCCAACACTATTTAAGGCCCAGCACTATTTAAGCCCAATAACTTGAAAACATGGGCTTGGCCCAATGATACCATTTTGTGAACACAACTATACAACGGATACATATAAGACACGAAATTCAGCGGGCTAGATCCGACTATACAACTCATTCATCGAATACACAGTTAACGAACAGTAAAAACATACAAGTCTTACACATATTGAAGACACAAGACTTGTACTCAAGTTCTTTACAAAGACCTAAGTGTCTAACAAAAATAAGAACATTTGTAGGTCGCAACGCTATTCAGGACGACCGCACGTGAGATCTTATTTACTTCTATTCACGGACGCAATTCAGTGAGTTCATGTCCCCTATTCATTTAAATGTTTTACAACTTTACAACTATCGGGGAAAATACATGTTCATCGTATGTTAAAGTTAGGTAATGAAACACCATAGATCATGTGCGAATTAGGGCCATACTATAAGCACCATTAATCCAGTTTGGACCTAGGTACAAGGGGTTAGATCTAATGGGTTTTGGCGAGCCCCACTCTTGGTCGTGGACCCATACAGAAGAGTGCGTTTGTGTCCCAGTCGATAGGAGTCGACATAAAATCGTCTAGGGTTGGATTGCTTCCTAATTCGTCACACATATTAATGTCCTCGCGAAACATTAATGATCAACGGTTTCATTGACGCTTTACATACTACATCATACATACAGATACATTTTATACAATTCACATGTTGTGGATACAGTTTATACATCATACATACAGATACATTTTATACAATTCACATGTTGTGGATACGGTTTATACATCATTCATACAGATACAGTTTATACAACTCACATTTTTCAGATACATCTCATACAACTAAACTGCATGAACTCGCTCAACTTTTGTTGATGTTTTCAAACTTAACATGTATTTCAGGAAATTAGTGGACCTGGCAGACATTTCAGTCAAGGAAAGCAAGTATCAAGACTCCATGCCACCATTTGAAGGGTTTGCCCGTTATATACCGCCTCTTTGCGGTGATATAGTGGTCAAAGCCTTGACATTTTAAGACTTACATTTTGATGTATAAAACAATGACAACTTATTTTCATTTGATGGTTTGTAACCAATACATTCAACTTATGTTGCATTCTTTTGGGAAACACTTATGTAATGGCAATGGCAATGGAGTATGTTTTATTCATATAGTTTGTTCATGTACATCGATATTTATGCAATGAAAACCATACAGATCACACCTTGCGTTTCCGCTATGAGCGGGTGTGACAGATTGGTATCAGAGCATCGATTGTAGTGAACCAGGATTCTTTCTCGAGTCTAAGTCTACAATCACTAGGGATCTCTCACGAAAACCTCTTGTTCATGTTGAACAGATTATAAATAAAATTGGACAAGTCAAAAGGTTTCATTGCATAAACATTTTTTTTCAAGGTCCACTACAGCAAAAATTCATTTCACATAAATCAAGCGAGGACATTTCCATGGGTGAAGTCTATGAGAAACAGACACAATACATTAATAGACTATGTGCCTACAATACATTACATTATCAGTTTATTCATTATAAACAGTTCACAAGTTCAGCTTATACAAGATAGAAATCCTTGATTGATCGGATTTTACATGATTATATATATAGGTGGTTCATATATATGTTGCATGAAATATTTTGCCAAGAACAAAATACCTTCGACTTCAAACTCTATTATTATTCTTTACTCACACGGTGAAAATATCGACCTCGTGTCTATTGCGGAGCTTATGGCGAACATGATTCCTAAGTGAAATCTTAAACTTAATTCCGTAAAATATGGTTGCTTTCTCGCGAATGCTGAGATGCCTGACCATGATAATGACGACGAGGCGAAGGTGGTAACCTTGGACAACAACTCCATTAGTGGAACGAGATCCATGTGACTCATACTAATCAAGGTGGATATACTCTTGTCCTTACAAAGAAGATGAAGTACTCATCTTGAAGGTGCCCCTTCAATTGTTATTGTTACAGATTCTTTCCATTTCTATTTCATCTAACGTCGTACCGTCCTGCGAGTAATGACAACGAACGTTGACACGTGATTTATCACGAAGGTCCCTCCTATGTTGAAGGTATATTGACAATAACGTTTCCTCTCTTATTAATTGGCAGCTTTGTACGAGAGAACGCTAGGGTGACCATGCAAGACAATTTATTATTACGGAGGCCTACGTAATAACAACTTGTAGTGCATGGAAATTCTGGTGGACTCTGCGGGTCAAGCTAATGATCACTATTCATTCAAAATTCTTAAGTTATTACTTGAGATTCAATTATTCCTATCTAGTAGAACACGAACTGGGGGTGGTTAGTATAACACCCTAAAATACAATACAATACAATACAATACAATACAATACAATACAATACAATACAATACAATACAATACAATACAATACAATACAATACAATACAATACAATACAATACAATACAATACGGGAAGACGACACATATTTGTTCACACCTAACATTGATCTATATCACGTTTCAGTTGAGACTAGTCATTTAAACAAACAAAACGTGTTAGCTACTCATGGAGGATTTTCCTCAACATTCTCGAAATTCTTGAACATGGGTTGGTTTCAGGGTGTCTATGACACTTTATCCTACTTTACCTTACCTTACTTTATCATATTCCACCTTATCATATTTATTGGAAGTGATACAATAAATTCCGTCGTTTGACATTTGTCTTTTTCCAAGGGATGGTATGGCATGCGCCATACTGCAACTCCCTCATTACATTCTATTCTACATTTTTGGAGATTCTAATAATCTTGCTAGAGCTCGTGAAACTCAAGCACTATCACCATAATGGTCACATGGACAAATAAGACAAAGGATTTTCTCTACTTCGGACGATCGAGGTCCATAGAGTAGGGAATACATATTATATGGACGGAGACCACTGGTTGGTTTCCCCTCCTCAACGAATTATTTTTTTTCTTTTTCTCCTTCTTTCTCTTCTTCTCTTTCCATTTAAACATATGACCAATACACGCAAGAGGCATTACACCTTTTGGTTTTGGTTATCCACATTATCATTTATTCAAACATGTATGCACAATATGGTCTTGAGGTTTCCATGACCGATTGATTGCATTCTTCATTCTTGGGCACATGATAGACTTTATTTATTCAAATAAATGTCTAGATTCTTTTAATTGTGTGTATTAAAAAGATCATGGCGCCAAAAGAATCAATTGTTTAAGATAAAAGATATGTGTTGAAAACTATTGCTTTTACACAAGACATGGTTTATACATGACATTGTTACGCAAGACATTGTTATACATATCATTTGATGTTGGTTTACACAAGACATTTTTGGTGGTTATTTGTAAGGGATGAGACGTGTGTAATATAATAAAAGCATGGTGGATACGCCGCTGGTACTTCCTATATATAAGTGCTTATATTATATTGCATATCGTGGTGTTATTCAAATCTCTTCGACAAAAACAAGACATGACATTTTTGCACAAGACGCGACATCCTCTACACAAGACATAATATTCTATTTCAAGACATGATATATTTATACACTACATTTTTATTGGTTATTTATTTAACCATACATCATTCTTTTATATCATCTGATTTTCATATCTATTTTCATATGATTTTATAAAAGAACTCGATCATAACTGGAGCCAATGTTGATGGTTACACTTGATGCTTTCACGGTCTCTCAAGGGTTGTTCCATACTGGGAAACACCCGAATTCAAACACACTGAGTGATATATTTTAGGTTTAGCCTCGGAGATCCGAAGCATAACCGCATCATCCCTCCCTACCTCGATCACTCAAACAATAACTCTCGCCATGAGAGAAATGAAGTCATGAGTACGTACACTCTACGAGCATTATGTATCAATTCTTTTAATACCAACACTGAGCTTAGCTATTGCTTTTAAATGATAAGCATATACTAGAATTAGAGTCATGTTGGACACACATTACTATATCAAGTTAGCTAATGGGTAATTAGCTGAGACATATCAAATCATTAAGGGCCACCGGTATGTATCCTATTCGTCAACATTTCACATCCATGTTATATTATACAATTGGCAATTTTAGCTTCATCTCAACATTTCACATACATGAGTTTCATGGCTAGGGACGGGATTGTCCTAGCTACAATTAGGGATTGGGTTATCCTACATTTAAACATAGGGTTCCTAAAACTATACAGTGAAGTCCTCGCCACACAGAATTTAAAATGTACTTGGCCTAGAGTCAAGTAAGCTAGACGTCTCCTCATTCTATAGAATTGGCAAAACGTAAACGAGTCGAGTCTAGAGCTGAAATTCAATATCGATCTCTTCCCCGTTCAGTTGAGTAGTTTCGAAGTAGTGGTTGACATGGATTGGTTATCCGATAACCTAGCCAAAGTCTTATGTCACGAGAAGATCATTCATCTACCACTACTGAACGAAGAGACACTTGTTATTCATGGAGAGAAGCACGATACACCATTATGGATCATCAATTGCGTGAAGGCACAGAAGTGCTTACGGAAAGGTTGTGTTGCCTTTCTGGCACATGTTGTCGACAAGGAGGCCGTTGGGCCGATGCTGACAGATATTCCAGTGGTAAAAGAATTTCCTGAAGTCTTTCCTGAAGACTTTACAGGACTACCACCATATCGACAAGTCGAGTTTCACATCGACTTGGTACCGGGAGCCGCACCCATAGCCAAATCTCCATGTTGATTAGCACCTTCTGAACCTTGTAGTTGACCGAATAAGGATGTTGTGAGTACATAACCCCTACTCTTAACCACTATACATCTTTATAAAGGTTTTGGGGGTGGAAAGACATGCAAGTTTTGCAAAAATGCACAACATTTTGATGAACGAAAATTCATATTTCTAAACCATGTTACAAATGAATTTCCAACTAACTCAGATGGTTTATGAAAGGTTCTAGCCTCTACTCTAAGATAGACTTACGATCGGAGTATCATCAGTTACGAATTCAAGAGGAAAGCATACCGAAAACGGCTTTTAAGACTCGTTACGGTCATTACGAGTTTCTCGTTATGCCTTTTGGTTTAACAAATGCACCAGCGGTCTTCATGGATTTAATGAATCGTGTGTGCAAGCCGTATCTCGACAAATTCGTCATAGTGTTTATTGACGACATTTTGATATACTCTCGATCGACTGATGAACATGAGCAACATTTGAGAACCATTTTAGAGTTGTTAAAGACAATAAATTCGCCCCAAATCGAAAAACAAGATATAGCCTTACAACTTATTCTTAAGATTGGTGCATAGCATTTTACAATCTTATCATTATCCGACGATACCGATGACTCTGTTGTAGACTGTGATGTTTCGCATCATGGATTGGGTTGCGTACCCATGCAACGTGAAAAAGTTATTGTGTACACATCACGCCAACTAAAAGTTCACGAGAAAAACTATACCACTCACGAACTAGAGTTAGGCGTGGTGGTATTCGCTTTAAAATTATGGCGACATTATTTATATGGTACTCAATGCATTATTTTCACGGATCATAAAAGTCTTCAACACATATTCAACCAAAAAGAATTAAATATACGTCAACGATGTTTGTTGAATTGTTGAACGACTATGATTGTGAAATAAAGTACCATCCGGGCAAGGCAAACGTTGTAGCAGATGCCTTGAGCCGCAAGGAGCGAGTTAGAACACTGAGAGTTCAAGCATTAGAGAAGATGATTCACAAGCGCTCAAGGAAGAGCATATTTAAGCAGAAACACTTCGAGGCATGGAGGAACAATTAGTGTAAAGAAGATGGAACTTTATACATTATGAGTCGAAATTGGGTTCTATTCTTTGGCGGCCTTCGAGATGATATTTTGAGGAAGCACATAGGCCTAAGTAGTGAAAGAATACTACTGGTGGCCTAACCTCAAAAGTGATATCACGACTTATATCGGAGAATGCTTGACTTGCGCGAAGGTCAAAGTCGAGTAGCAAAATCCCTCGGACTTGTTACAACAACCCGAGATTCCCGTTTGGTAATGGGAACAAATATCGATGTACTTCATTACGAAGTTACTCAAGACCTCAAGAGGTCACTACATGATATGTGTAATCATCGATAGACTAACAAAGTCCACGCACTTCTTACCGATTTGGTAGAAGGATAATACTGAGAAACTAGCAGAACTCTATCTCAAAGAAATAGTGGCTCGTCATGGAGTGCCTATTTCAACCATTTCAGACCGAGACGGTCGTTTTATTTCTAGAATTTGGAAATCATTTCAACAGGCCTTTGGATCTCATTTGAATCCAAGTACAGCCTTTCATCCATAAACTGACGACCAGAGCGAACGGAAAATCCAAACACTCGAATATATGTTTCGCGCATGTGTTATGGATTTAGGCGGCAATTGGGATACTCATCTACCTTTAGTTGAGTTTTCCTACAATAACAGCTACAATACTACTATACAAGCTGCACCGTTTGAAGCTCTTTATGGTCGAAAGTGTCGCTCTCCGCTATGTTGGGCGGAAACAGGCGATAGTTAATAAATTGGTCCGAAACTAGTCCAAGAGACTACGGATAAAAATTTTCAGACCCGAGACCGTATCAAGGCGGCTCGCGATCGACAAAAGAGCTACGCAGATAAAAGACGAAAACCATTATCTTTCGAGGTTGGAGACAAAGTCTTGTTGAAAGTCTCGCCTTGGAAAGGCGTAGTGAGGTTCGGTGAACGTGGAAAGCTTAACCCACGTTACATTGGACCATTTGAAATCGTAGAAAAGATTGGCACTGTTGCCTACAAGTTGAAGTTACCAGATGAACTTAACAGTATGCACGACATGTTTCATGTGTCGAATCTTAAAAAGAGTCCAACAAAAGCAACCGTTATCATTCTATCCACATTGACGACAAACTCCAACTCACTAAAGAACCTGTTGAAGTCATGGACTGTAAAGTCAAGAAATCATGGAGGAGTCGTATCAAATTATTAAAATATATGTTGGAACTCTCGACACGGACCCGAGTATACTTGGGAACGAGAACATTAAATCAAAGCCAAATACTCTCACCTGTTTGAGAACAATCCTGCAAAGGATGACTCATCTTGAATTTCGGGACGAAATTCTCAATAACAGGGGGAGAATGTGACAACTGCCACTTTCGGGTAAATTACTACATTTAAAACGATGATTTACATTATACAAGTATGTATTCTGAATATTCGGACTGCATGATTACATGTTATACATCTTAGAAAAACTCATGGAATATTCGTTATTATTACACATGATTCACTTTTATCGGGTACATTTGAAATAGTGCAAACAATTCACCGAAACAACTAGAGTAGTGCCTAGTGAACTAGAGTGCTGACGAAAACTCCGGATCCGCAGAAAACATCTAAATTGACATCTTTAGGACTCGGACGATAGTTCAACATCAATTATATATTAAACCCTATATGGGAATGCAAGGGTTTGGTTTAATGTACTACCAATGTCCGGTAGCACCGAAAACTGCCGAAAAGCACTAAAAGCGACGATTTCTACACTTTTCCGTAGAAATTCTGCAGAAATCAGTTTTGTAATATTTTTACGACATGTAAAAATATTATTTAACATATAATTCATATGAGGATACTTTCGGGTATCATCCGAACCAATAACTACATCAATTCGTACAAGTTACACAACTTAGCGTTCAAATAACGTCTAACGAAACAATTCGAAACGAATATCCGAACAATGTCGGATCTTTTTTTTAGTGACCATCTAATATTATTTAGATCATATTAGACTTGTAATGGTCACTTAACACCTTCTTAACACATTTATACACTTGAAACATTTAAACACCAAAACACCTAAACTTTGCTAAAAGTTTCTAACACTTTACACACTTAATAACATTTCAACAATTCAAGACCCCCCCCCCATGTGTGAACGTTTTATGTGGGTCCCACACCCATATTTCACATGCAAAATAACTAGATATTTTCTATAATTACAAGTGGTGTTACAAGTGGATGATGTTGGTGATAAATTAACAACTTACTAACTAAGTAACTAGATATTTTCACATTTTGCAAGTGGATGTAATTGGTGGAAATTATAACACTTAATCACATTAAGTTTACTAGCATTTTTCCATCACTTTACACCTTATTTACACACACATAAGAAACTCTTTCAATCTTCATCTTTTCACCAAGAACACCATCCAAAAAACCCAATTATTTTTATTACCTCCTTCATGATCAACATGGATTTCCAAATAACATAAGGTGATCTAAAGCTATTGGAAGTAAAAGGAAGGGTTTTCATCCATACAAAAGTGTTCTACCGTCAAGATTATCATCTTCTTAGTTCTTATAATCTTCTAAGATCATCCCTAGCCTTGTGCTAGAAGTAAGCTTCTTTATTTTTTTTATACATATTATGTTTATGATTGTTATTATAACTAATAATAACTATATAATCATACATAATGAACAAGAAAAATACAATGAAGCAAAGATAAAAATCATGATATAATTATGTTTGTTTATATTGTGATCTTAGACTTGTTATATGCATATTAGATCTTGTTATGATGATTATGCTACAAATAAAGTGTTAGAAGATGTTGAAAGATATGATCTAAAAATTATACATGTTTATGTTAAAGGGTTTTAACATAAAGGATTAAAGGGATGATCATATCTTGTGAAAGTATTTAGGGTTTTTATTTAAAAACAAGACTTTTACAAGATTATAAAAAGTAACATACAACTAGAGATTTTTATAAAAGTTGTTAAAACTAGAAGTAAACTTGGTTGTTGAACTAGTTAGCATATGTTGTGATCATGTGCAAAACCCTACATGATTTGGATATCATTTTGATAAGTTTATGTTATAAAAATCTCATAAGTTTTTAGTGAAGATGTTGAGTAAATTGTTGATGTTTTGGAAAAGAAAATGATATGTTTATTAAACATGGCTAAAGGATTAATACAAGGGTTATATGGCCATTTTTTTTATAAATCATTATGTTAACAAAAACCATCATATTTGGCTAAACCCTTACAAGATTTAAAAAGATATAAAGAATTCTTTTTATAAAAACAAAGTTAGTTATAAATATATATTTTTTTTAGAAAATATATATTTGGTGATTTAACAACTTATGTGCTATGTGATTATTTGATGGTATTAGTTATATATATCAAAGTAGGAATATGTATCTAATGTCACATTTAACTCAAAGCACTTTATAACAAAAGTCCTACGAGACTTCATATAATTTTGCCTTAAAACGGGTTACGGACGATCCGAATAATCGGACACCAATTATGGTCAAAACGGACGACGGGCGAATCTATGAACATATCGCCATTCGGAGAAGTTACTACGATGCTTAGGCGACCTTTCGACGCGGACACAAATTACGTTACCATTAACAAAATTCAGACATCTTGAGACTTATAAAAACTATTATGTTTTTATTTACTAAAAAGTATACTTAGTAAATTTTTATAAAAATGTTTTTATAAAAATGAAAGACTTATAATTACTAGTGGGCTATTTTATACAAATGGGCTATGTTTATACAAATGGGCTATTTTTATACAAATGGGCTTACTTTTCTAAATGGGCTTAATTTCATAATGGGCTTATCAAAACACATGGGCTAAGCCCAATACCAAACATATGGGCCAAGGCCCAATAACATTAAGCCCAATACTATTGAAGCCCAACACTATTGAAGCCCAACACTATTGAGGCCCAACACTATTGAAGCCCAACACTGTTTGAGGCCCAACACTATTGAAGCCCAACACTATTGAGGCCCAACACTATTTGAGGCCCAACACTATTTGAGGCCCAACACTATTGAAGCCCAACACTATTTGAGGCCCAACACTATTGAAGCCCAACACTATTTGAGGCCCAACACTATTGAGGCCCAACACTATTTAAGGCCCAGCACTATTTAAGCCCAATAACTTGAAAACATGGGCTTGGCCCAATGATACCATTTTGTGAACACAACTATACAACGGATACATATAAGACACGAAATTCAGCGGGCTAGATCCGACTATACAACTCATTCATCGAATACACAGTTAACGAACAGTAAAAACATACAAGTCTTACACATATTGAAGACACAAGACTTGTACTCAAGTTCTTTACAAAGACCGAAGTGTCTAACAAAAATAAGAACATTTGTAGGTCGCAACGCTATTCAGGACGACCGCACGTGAGATCTTATTTACTTCTATTCACGGACGCAATTCAGTGAGTTCATGTCCCCTATTCATTTAAATGTTTTACAACTTTACAACTATCGGGGAAAATACATGTTCATCGTATGTTAAAGTTAGGTAATGAAACACCATAGATCATGTGCGAATTAGGGCCATACTATAAGCACCATTAATCCAGTTTGGACCTAGGTACAAGGGGTTAGATCTAATGGGTTTTGGCGAGCCCCACTCTTGGTCGTGGACCCATACAGAAGAGTGCGTTTGTGTCCCAGTCGATAGGAGTCGACATAAAATCGTCTAGGGTTGGATTGCTTCCTAATTCGTCACACATATTAATGTCCTCGCGAAACATTAATGATCAACGGTTTCATTGACGCTTTACATACTACATCATACATACAGATACATTTTATACAATTCACATGTTGTGGATACAGTTTATACATCATACATACAGATACATTTTATACAATTCACATGTTGTGGATACGGTTTATACATCATTCATACAGATACAGTTTATACAACTCACATTTTTCAGATACATCTCATACAACTAAACTGCATGAACTCGCTCAACTTTTGTTGATGTTTTCAAACTTAACATGTATTTCAGGAAATTAGTGGACCTGGCAGACATTTCAGTCAAGGAAAGCAAGTATCAAGACTCCATGCCACCATTTGAAGGGTTTGCCCGTTATATACCGCCTCTTTGCGGTGATATAGTGGTCAAAGCCTTGACATTTTAAGACTTACATTTTGATGTATAAAACAATGACAACTTATTTTCATTTGATGGTTTGTAACCAATACATTCAACGTATGTTGCATTCTTTTGGGAAACACTTATGTAATGGCAATGGCAATGGAGTATGTTTTATTCATATACTTTGTTCATGTACATCGATATTTATGCAATGAAAACCATACAGATCACACCTTGCGTTTCCGCTATGAGCGGGTGTGACAGTTTGAATGATCACTCAATAGGGTTTAAGTTAGGGTTTTTATGTTTTAAACAAGAGATTTCGCTTGAGAGGGTATGAGTATGCTTGAAGCGAAATCAATACAAGAGATTTCGCTTGAACAGCCTCAAGCGAAATCATGTTCTCTATAAATAGGTAGTTAGGTCATTTGAAGCGACATCAGTTGTCAGGGTATGTGAGTCGAGGTGCTGCTGAATTTTTGTCAGAAAATCATTGTAAAGACTCAGAAGGCATTAATAGAAGAAAAATTAAGAGGAACAAAGCTGTTATGACTTTGTATACATTGATTCCGCCTTTGTATTCAAAGATGAACGTCTTAACTGACTTTTAGAGGTCGTACAACGGTCCAACAAGTGGTATCAGAGCTCAGGACGAGGAGTTCATACCATAGCAGCGGATTATCTTCTTTCTACTCATTTCTTTTTACATTTTTCAGATCTGAACTAGTTCCAACGGTCGAAATGGTCTGATTTTCGAGTATAACGTGTAAAACTGAGTTTTAACAAAGCCTACAAAGTTTCAGACTTTAATTCAGATTAAAACTCATTAAAAATGACCTAAAACTGGATTTCGCTTGAAAGTATTCGAAGATTATAGGTTGATTTCGCTTGAAAACAGACAATTTGACTTGAACCTGAAGCGAAATAGTGGTTTTCGCTTGAACAGTTGAAGCGAAACTGTTCTTTCTGTTTCGCTTGAAGTGTATTTCTGAGTTTCGCTTGAAACTGTTTAATCTGATCTTGTGAGATTTCGCTTGAAGGTCTGTTTAATTGAAGCGAAATGGATCTTTTGGAATTTCGCTTGAAGATTCAAATCATTTGAAGCGAAATAGTTGTTTTCGCTTGAAAACACTTTATATCAAATTTCGCTTGAACAAGGTTTATTGAGCTGTTTCGCTTGAAGCTGATTACTTCAAGTATTTCGCTTGAACTTGATAAATTTTCAAAACATAAAAATTTTCTAAGTGTTTGACTGATTTTTCAGGTACGTTCACGATGGATGATATTTTCTTGAACCCGTTTAGCGATATGTACGCATTCGCAGGAAATTCGGGAGACGATACTTCTTCAAACGATGTAAACAAAAGTCCACCGAAAGAAAGAAAGAAGGAAGCTTGGGAGTCCGAAAGTGCATTTGGAACTTTTAACAAACCTCCTAAGCTGATGGCTATAGAAGATTATAGCAGGTGGGCAACAAAGTTCGAAGATTGGTTGATGGCATTTGCTTTTCCTTGCTGGAAGAGTATGAAGAATGGTTATACCCAAGGAAAGAAGAATGGTGAAGCATTAAGATCAGCTGAAGAGATTGAAAATTTTGTGGCTGAGCAAAAATGTGTGGCATTATTGTTTCAATCGGTGCGTGAAGACATCATTTCGCTGATAGATTACTCCAATTCTAAAGACTTATGGGAAAAACTCGAAAAGAAGTGTCTTGGAAGCAAAGAGATTGTAAAAAATAAAAAGAAACTTCTTAGGAAAGAGTTTGATATGTTTAGTTGTATGAAAAATGAATCGGTGTGTAAAATGATTGAAAGGTTCGGTCATCTGAAGTTAGAATTAGCCAGACATGATATCAGATATTCTGATGATGAGCAAGTAGACAAGTTGTTCGATTCATTGCCAGACGAGATGGAGTGGAGATATTATGCTCTCATGCTTAAGAACACTATTCCTTCTGAATTGTTGAAACCAGATTTAGTGATTGAGAAACTTGAAAGTCATGAACTGGAATTGAAGAAGACGTACAAAGTTAATCATTCATCTTATCAACAGAATCTGGATCTATACTATCCAAAGAGCATGATGCCAAAAGCAACTTCTCCAAAAACTGCATTTTCAGCTGAGAATGTTTCTACAGCCGGAAAAGAAAGTCAAAGTGGTCAAAGCAGTGGAAGTCACAGTGGTTATCACAGTGGATCTTCATCTTCTGGAAGTCATTCTGATGCAAAGAATCGTTTTCAATGCAACATCGCAATAGACTTGAAGAATGCTCAGAACTTTGATGAGGAATCGGCCAAGCAGCAGATGATCTTTCTAGCATCAGTGTTGGAATCGTATGAAGGATTGGTAGCTGGGAAGATTGGAAATACAAATCTGACGAAAGAAGATTACGATCAGATTGATCCGGAGGAAATGGAACTGATCGATATTCGTTGGGCTATGGCAAGTGCTGTTCGTCGTGCACAAAGATTCATGGAAATCACTGGCAGAAAAACAATTGGTGGTGCTTCTACTAAGCTGGGGTTCGATAAATCGAAGGTGACTTGTTTCAAATGTAAGCAGAAGGGTCACTTCAAACGAGAATGCCGAAACGCTTATGCTGATGAGTCGGAGAACCCTTTCAGAGATGATTATTACAAAAAGGCAATCTACCATCAGAATAAATCTGAGCCGCCTAGATTGAAGCAGGTTGAAGATAACAGAGACAAATCAAGGGCTCTTGCTGTGATTTATGATGATGAGGGGTATGATTGGAGTAAGGAAGTTCTACCTGAAGAAGATGCGGTGGGTTACGCATTCATGGCAAGCAATGATGAACCTAAGCCATGGAAAGATGATCGTACTGAAGAACAGAAATATCAATACCGGAAGATGGTTGCTGAAACCAAGATTATCAGACTTTCTGGTATCTTTCTGGAAGCTAGAAGAGCAAACAGATGGGATCCAGATAGAGAGTGCTATCTTGATAGGTATGGCAACATTGCGATTGATGACAAAACGCTAGATATCGAAGCCATCATCAAGGAGTACAAAGAAGATGATGAGTATTGGCAACACAAATGGTGGGGAACTCCAACTTCGAAAATGATTGAAGAAGAAAAAGAGAAAGAGAGAAAGGAGAAAGAGGAGAAAGAAAAGCAGGTTGATACAGGCTTAATTGATACTACGCAAGAGTTGACAGCTGAGAACTTGGGAATGATGGTTGACAAAGTGCTAGCTGCAAAAGCACTTGAGGTAGATCCTAATTCTGTTACTGAGTCAAAGGGATCGGTCAGTCAAAGTGTGTCAACAAATGCGTCAGGTAACAAGATTGATGGGAATGTTGACTGCAAAAATTGCACCAAACAATGCAATTTTTGTAGCACTGTCACGTATCTTAACAATGAGAAAATTCAGAATCTGACAACAAAGGTTAGAAATGTTGAAGATCAGATTCTTAATCGTGACAAAACTGTAAAAGCTTCAACTGAACGGATCAAAGAATTAACGGCTCAAATTGAAAATGATAAAACTGAACGTGAGAAAATAAAATCTGAAAATGAAAAGTTAATTCTTGAAAACCGTCAGATTTCTGAAAAGTTTGAGAAATTGAAAAACATTGTCAAAGATAGTGATGATCGTAATGGCAAAACATTTAAAGAAAATGAACATCTAAGAGCTGTTTTGAGATTAAAAGAAGAATCGATTAATGAACAACTGGATCAAATTGCTAAACTGAAACTTAAAGTTCAAGAAGCTGAAATTGAGAATGAACGAATCCAGTTGAAGCTTAACAGCTATAAATCCGCAAGCTTTGTTTTGCAGCATATTGTTCCTAAACCTATAGGGAAAAACAAAGATGGCGAGGATGTTTTTTCTGATGGAACGGGTGTAGGTTTTCACAAAGTTCCACCGCCAATTTTAGACAACTACACGAAAAAGCAGTCTAGTTTGGTGGAAATTGAGGAAGAAAGCGAAGTTAAACTTCCTGAAAACATTGATGTCACGTTCACATCTTCCAATGACGAGGGTGTCCAAAGTGATGTGGTGAAAAGTGTGGTAGACAAAGTGCTTAAACCGGATTGTGACACTTCTGAGGAGGATGGGTGTTTCTTGGATAAATACATTCTGAAACAAAAGTCCAAAAACAACTTAAGTGATGAACCGGGTCTTGTTATGTACAAGATGGCTGGATCTGATAAGTTGTATTCGGATACTGAGTTTCCAATTGAGAATGTTAATGTGAAAAAGGTGACAAATGTTTTCAAGATGGTTGAAGTTGAGTTGTCTGAAGTGAACGGTTTGAAACAAACAAAAAGGCAAATGAATTTTGAGAAAGATAAAGCTTACTACAAAAAGCCTATTGTTCCACCAAGGTTTTATAATAACAATCAAAACAACTGGTTGGGTGGTTATCAGGGTGGTAAGAGTTATCAGCAAAGAAGGTTTCAAAACAAAAGGTTTATTGAAAAGAAGGTGTTTGTGAACAGTTCAAGTTCACTTTCGGATGAGGAAAATGAAATTTTTTCAAAATCAAATGAAGAGTTCTTTGAGAAAAGAGCTTCACATTATCAGTCTGAAGGCACAAGTCGAGTTGTTGATACTCGTATATGTTTTAGATGTAACAAAGTTGGTCACATTGCAAGAAATTGCATCAACTTCAAGTCTAAGACTGAAAATGTGAAGTTTCAACAGAAGAAAGTTGATGTGAAGGGTAAAGCATCAATTGTTGTTGAGAAAAAGAATGTGAAAAATTATAACATCAAAATGAAAAATGAACCTGTAAAGAAAGTGGTAACTAAAAATGAAAAATTTTATAAGCGGGTTGCATTATCTCAACAAGTTTGGAAACCAAAAACTGAAATGAAAATTTCAACTTCTGAAGTGAAAAAGGCTGATGAATCAATTTCGGTTGATTATGATGCAAATTTTCCATCTTTGAAGGCTGAAAATTTCAAAATTCAAGTTGCTAGAGTCAAGGTTACACCTAAGGCTGATGAAGCCTGGGTGGACACCATGTTCGAATAAGCAGTTTGAATTGCCGGAGCTTCCTGGATCGCGAAGCATGAATCGACATCTTTCTTGAAGTTGTTTAAGTCGTAGTTTGTTTTGTGCAGGATCTTCCACAACTGATATCCAGATGGATTATGGATAGTGGTGCATCTCGACATATGACAGGAAAAACTGCATTGCTGTATGATGTAAGGAACATTAATGGTGGTTATGTGGGATTTGCTGGTCATGAAGGTGGTCGAATTGTAGGTGAAGGAACGTTATCCAATGGGATTGTAACGTTTGAGAGAGTTAACTACATCACTGAGCTGGAGAACAATCTACTTAGTATCTCGCAGATTTGTGACAATCAGTATACTACTCACTTCACTGATAAAGAATGTTTGATTTTGAAACCTGGTTTTGTTATCCCTGAAGAATGGATTATTATGAGGGCACCTAGAGTGAATGATTTATATGTGTTAGATATGTCTGTAGCAACTACAACTACTGGTCAAGCACATTGTTTCGTGTCTAGAGCAACTGAGAAAGAATCAAGATTGTGGCACCGAAAGATGGGGCATATTCACCTAAGGAAGATGAATCACTTGGTGCACAATGATTTGGTATTGGGAGTTAATATCAAAGGTTTTCATCTGGAAGGGGAGTGCATTAGCTGCATCAAAGGTAAGCAGAAGAAAAAGTCACACCCTACAAAGCAAGTTAATTCAGTTTCGAGACCTCTGGAAAGACTTCACATGGATTTGTTTGGTCCGGTGAATGTCAAAAGTATTACAGGAGATTACTATTGTTTGGTCGTTACTGATGATTATTCCAGATTTTCGTGGGTTTCTTTCTTGAAGACGAAAGATGAAACATTTGACAGTTTAATGGGGCTGTTCAGAAAGATTGAGAATTTGTACCAAAGGCGTATTAAGAGAATTCGAAGTGATAATGGTACTGAATTCAAGAACAGCAAAATGGAAGAATTGTGTGATGAAAGAGGTATTTTGCATGAGTTTAGTGCTCCGTACACTCCGCAGCAGAATGGAGTCGCAGAACGTAAAAACCGGACACTAATCGAGACGGCTAGAACTATGCTCGCAGATTCAAAGTTACCGATAAATTTTTGGCTGAAGCTGTTTCCGCCGCATGCTATACGCTTAACAGGGTTCTTACTGTCAAAAAGTTCAACAAAACATGCTTTGAGCTTATCAATAATCGCAAACCGAATTTGAAGTATCTAGAACCGTTCGGGTCACCTTGTACGGTTATAGAACCTTTTGGGAAGTTTGGTCCGAAGTGCATTGAGGGTATATTTGTTGGTTATTCAAATCCATTGCGACGTGTCTTCGTTCCAAGTGAGAAGCGGATTATTGAAGCTGCAAATGTTGAATGTCAAGGTTATACTATGCCGCCGCAGAATCCTGGTGATTCATGGCGTTATCATTATGACAAACTTTGGGATTCGTTTGACATGAGAGAAGAATCAGAGGATGATGAAGATTTCTTTGATGAGTTGGATATTTTGCGTGAATATGAGTCGCAGTTAAGGTTCCCAGCTGAGTATTCGAGGAGACCACGGGACACTTCAAATGATGATGAAGCAGGTCCAAGTAATGCTGGTGAACATGATGATGTCCAACAAAATGAAGTTGCTCAAGATAATCAGTTGATTCAGAATGACAATCTAGAAGCTGAAAATATGCCAGTTTTTGATCATGGTGATTCAGATTCTGAGGGGGAGCAAATTCATATTTCCAGTCAAACAAACCAAGTTGGTGAACAAGATGCAGAGCAGAATGTTACTAATCTGGAGGGAAATGTAGATGTTCCGAGTGAAGTGATGCCGCGAACTTTTTCATATCATCCAGAGGAGTTGTTCATAGGAGATTTGCAGAAAGGCGTTCGCACTCGAAATCAGATTGATAAAGGGCTTACATGTTTTTATACAAAAGTTGCTCCTTTGCAAACTGAATTCTCATTAAGTTGTTTTATCTCGCAGGTTGAGCCAAGAACTTACAAAGAGGCGCTTACTGAAGACTCTTGGGTCAATGCAATGCAGGAGGAACTTAGTCAATTCGAGAAATTGGGAGTGTGGAAGTTAGTTGATTTGCCGGATGGTCATAGAAAAATTAACACTAAGTGGGTGTTTAAGTGTAAAAGGGACGATAGAGGAGTTGTCGTAAGGAACAAAGCTCGACTTGTTGTTCAGGGATTTAGTCAACAGGAGGGAATTGATTTTACCGAAGTCTATGCTTCTGTAGCACGACTAGAGGCAATCAGAATTTTCCTAGCATTTGCGTCTTGGAAGAACTTTAAAGTTTATCAGTTGGATGTTAAATCGGCGTTTCTTTACGGGAAGGTTAAAGAGGAGGTTTATGTCGGTCAGCCGCCGGGCTTTACCGATCCAATCCACAAAAACAAGGTCTACTTATTGGACAAAGCGCTGTATGGTTTACACCAGGCCCCGAGAGCTTGGTACGAGACTTTGTCTCAACACCTACTAGCCAACAAGTTCATTCGTGGAAAAGTGGATGCCACTCTCTTCACTAAGGAGGTCGATGGTCATCTTCTGATAGTTCAGATTTATGTGGACGATATAATATTTGGGTCAACAAATGAAAATCTATGCAAAGATTTTGAATCAGTGATGAAGCAGAAGTTTGAAATGTCATCAATGGGGGAGATGAAATTCTTTCTGGGTTTACAAGTTGAACAACTTCCTGAGGGAATTTTCATTCATCAGTCAAAGTACGTTCATGATATTCTAGAGAAATTTGGGATGTCAAGTTCTACTCCAGCTGCTACCCCACTTGCAACAAATCATGGGATTCACCCAGATCTCACCGGAGACAGGGCTGATGAAACGTTTTACCGTTCCATGATAGGTTCTTTAATGTACTTAACTGCTTCACGTCCTGATATAATGTACCCAACGTGCCTCGCAGCAAGATTTCAGTCTAACCCGAGAGCATCGCATATGATCATTGTGAAGAGGATATTGCGCTACCTGAAAGGAACTCCTTCATTGGGGTTGTGGTATCCTAGAAAAGGTGACTTTATGCTCGAAGGGTATTCCGATTCGGATTTCGGATGCTGCAAAGTCAATTCAAAATCAACAACTGCAGGATGCCAGTTCTTTGGTCCTAGATTGGTTACCTGGCAGTGTAAGAAACAAACGTCTGTGGCGTTATCTACTTGTGAAGCGGAGTATGTTTCTGCTAGCAGTTGCTGCTCTCAGATCTTGTGGATACAGCAACAGATGCGCGACTACGGTTTGCAGTTTCTTAACACACCTCTTTTTGTTGATAATGAGGCCGCTATAAATATAACTAAGAATCCAGTACATCACGCTAAAACTAAACACATAGAAATTCGTCATCACTTTATTCGTGATTGCTTTGAGAAAAAGTTGATACGAATTGAGAAAATCCACACAGACGAACAGAAAGCTGATTTACATACCAAAGCTTTTGATAAAAATCGGTTTAAATATTTGTTAAAATTGAATGGTATGAAGCTTCTGTCGGTGTCGGATGGCATAATTGGCGTTGATGAGAGTACTGTTGCGGATGAAGACGAGAAACAATCTGCAATGGTTTGTCGAATTTTTACTTGTTTTGGTATTTAGGGGGAGTAGAGGTTTGTATATAGTTTATTTTTTCAGAAAATACAAAAACAGTAAAAAATGCAAAAATACAAAAACATGATAAAATCTGAAAAAGAGCTTGTGTATATAGGGAAAATGATAGTACATCAGCTAGATGATTACAGTATGCTAAAGATTTGAAAAGTATAAAAGAGTTAAACGATCTTACTGATGATGTGTCAATAGGTTTTCGTACATTTAGTAGATTTATTCGGGATATAAACCTAAAATTCAAACTTGTGAATTCGTGGGGAACACTACTTGGATATATAGGTAACCCCTGAAATCTCGTTTGAAAGGTCTCGTAATCTGATATACTAGGTCTTTATACTCAATGATGTCTGGGGTATTATTCCGGGACTTCTGCTGAACGGTAGTTCTGACCTAGTCCTTGGCTAATACTTGCTACAATGCTTGAAACACAGCATTAAACCCTCAGCATGCTGAAACAATAAAATTGATATATGCTGCTGTTGTAAGCAAAAAGATCCTCTAAAGGGGACACACCGAAAAGTCGAAGCTGATATCTCTCTGCGTATACGGAAGTATCGATCTGAGATCCCTCGGCCCTCGCATACCTAAATTATATACAGATATCATTGTAGTATTCTCACCTGTAAGACTGATTATTGTGATTCTGGATACGGGAGTATATTCAAGAGGTGGGACACATGAATGATCTAAGTTCTTAATTCATCTAAATCGTATCCTGAGTAAGTTGAAATTTGTGTGAAAATTTAAGATGGATCAGTATATCGACAATCGAGGTAAATTGTTTAAGTCTGAGTATGTAATGTAGCTTAACGGTACTTGTGATTTGTCTAATAAGCTGATATGATTCCCTGACACGCTCGCCAAAAATATGTTTGTAAATAGTTTACTTTGTTTACTTTCTGCAATTTAAGTTTTCTGTATTTCATTTCTTAGTTTAGAACACTTTATAAAATCCAAAAAGATTTTATTTCTGCTTTATTTTCCGACAAACCAAAGTGGAGAGTTGATTGTTGGATTCTCAAATGTTTAAAGCAGATGCAGGAGATTCTGAACTGAAGAATGAGGAGAGCTTATTTTTGTTGAAGTTTGAATTGTTTGTAAAGTCAAAAACAAGTTCATTAACTTGATACTTGTTATTTTCAGAAAATGTTTGAAATTGTTGTTTTCAAAATCAGTTTGTTTCGTCAAATAATCAACCAAGGTCATTAATTTGGACTTGGTAGATTAATTAAGTAATCAGGGTCATTAACTTGAACCTGAATACTTGAGTGGGTTGTTAAAACTGATTGAGTGTGTGTTTTATTGTTAAAAAGATAGAATGGTTATGTTTGTTGGTTGAGTAACAGGATTGGACTTTATCATTCCCACGGAAGCTAAATGTTAAAGATTGAACCAGATTTCTCAGATTCTAGCATATCGAGAGGGGGAGTCTGTGAAAGGGGGAGTCTGGATCAATAGTCAAAGGGAAGATTGAAGTTTAAAGGTTAAAGCTTGAAGATAAAGATTGAAGAGAGTTTTTACAATGTTTGAAGATTGTTAAAGACAAAGACTTGAAGCCAAAGACTTCATCAACATCCAAGGGGGAGTCTGTTGGTGCACTAAATGTCTGCTGATTACGTCATCATCAAGTCTTGTGTCTAGGATTGTTTGAATGATCACTCAATAGGGTTTAAGTTAGGGTTTTTATGTTTTAAACAAGAGATTTCGCTTGAACAGCCTCAAGCGAAATCATGTTCTCTATAAATAGGTAGTTAGGTCATTTGAAGCGACATCAGTTGTCAGGGTATGTGAGTCGAGGTGCTGCTGAATTTTTGTCAGAAAATCATTGTAAAGACTCAGAAGGCATTAATAGAAGAAAAATTAAGAGGAACAAAGCTGTTATGACTTTGTATACATTGATTCCGCCTTTGTATTCAAAGATGAACGTCTTAACTGACTTTTAGAGGTCGTACAACGGTCCAATAGATGTTTAAATCACATAACACATTTTAACACATAAGGTTTACCCAAAATTTTACCTATACTAGTGTATATTGAAAAATGCATATTTTAGCGATTCGTTTGGGCGTCGGAAGTCACGTATGACCAACCAAACACCAAGTAAACTTAAAATTAGTTAAAACACTTATTTTTAAACTAAAAATATCAGTTTACTTACTGATTTAAATCAGTTTTATAAATATCACTCAAAAAGCCAATTTTTGACCGTTTTAAAGCATAGTTTTGTGTTAAACGTTACTATAATCATCCCAACTCGAAACGACTTGATATTTTAACACAATACATGTTATTTACTTATTAAAATAGTGGTTATAATCAGATTAGTGCAGTTTTTGTGTAAGTCACATAAATCATGCGATTTCACGTATTTTACAACTTTTAATGTACTAAGTACAACATGCAAAGCTAGCAAACATTATGACAAAATCATATATCACTAAACACTTTTAAATAACATTATTTTGTGTTTATAATCTGATTAAATCTGATTTTTACTAAATCACACTCAAATCACCTTTTTGTAATCATAAATCATCATGCATGTTCAAGTAAATGCATCTAATGCATTCATACAACAACATCATCATCTTTTATGTTCTAATCATGTTTAAGAACACATATACATACGTATACGCAAAATATTTACACCTACACAAACCTCCAAAAGTTCACTTTCTCATCAAATCCCTTTTTAAATCATGAAATACTCTTAGATCATTATTTCATGACATTTTTGATTCATGCATGTATTCTATCATTCAAGAATCATATTATTCATGAATCACTCCACCAAAAATCAAAACACAATTACATATACACACACATATACCTACGGCTACACACACACACATATTCATCCATTTTTATTTATTCAAAAACCCATTTGTTTTTAGATTTCAAGTTTGTGTTTAAATCCAAGAACAAGAGAAACTTTTCAAGATCATCAACATCATTATGAACCAAGAACAAATTTAGAAAATGATTTTTATACCTTCAAGGTTCTTAGTGGGGTTTTTAACAAAAAATGATGATATGGAGCTTGGTTGATGCTTAAAACACCCTAAAATCACCTTTAGATCACCATATGGACTCATAAACACCTTGTTATGAGTTTGAATCCTCAAGAACAATGTTGGAATTTTCGAAATTGATGTGTTAGAGGGGTGTTTGGCTGATTTGGTTAGTGAGAGAGAGTGTTTGAGTGGATTTTTGAATTGGGTCTTGAAAATATGATTATATGGGGTGTTGGGAAGAGTTAATCATGCCACCTCCCATTAGGACAAATGAGAATATAAGAGAGGAGAGAGAGCATGTATGCATGGCTGCCATCTCTCCTTCCACACACATCCCACACGATTTCTTAGATATACATACATATATATATATATATATATATATATATATATATATATATATATATATATATATAATTTTTGGCCAAAGCTGGTATTTTGCTGGATACCGGGTATTTTATCTAGCGTTTTAATCTCGTTTTAGAGCGTTGTAAATTATTTTTAACACTTTATAAAAATAAACTCACCAAAATATTATTGAACAATATTTTGTTAGCCTGGACTGGCGACGTTGCCGGTATTTAGCAGTATGCGCGCCGTGCTGCGCGGTACGCACTTAAAATGTCACACCCTGGCTTTGCGGAAGCGTGGGTTTGATTGGTGTGACTTCTTAATACCACAGCTTAATCACAACAAAGCTATATGAAAGTAAAACCATGATGATCATCCATTACTTCAAGTTTTAAAAGTAAAATACGACAACATTGTTTTAGAGCGTTGACACATGCATCGAGTTTACAACACAACTAAATAAAATTTTGTTCGAAAGACACAACCACAGACATGAAATAAACACAGCTTAAGACTTGTGACTCGTCCAGGTAGAAGCCACAACTCCTAAACTTGGATGACATCACCCTTCTTACTCAACTTGAAAACATAGCATACCTCGCCAGATCCCTAATTCCCTGAAATACATGTAAGTTGAAAAATCAACAAAAATGTTGAGCGAGTTCATGTGAAAGTGAGTATGTAAAACCTTTGTAAGTATAAAATCCCTGGTATGTAGCAAATAAGGAAATAAAGAGATCACCAATGGTTTGCAAGGCCATTGATATGTGTGAAGTGCAGTAGGAAGACTCAAACCTAGCAGATTTTTGCGTCGGGCTGAAAGTCACCCCGAGGTCCATTCTGTTGGGCCTGGAGTTGGGCTCGCTACACCCAGATAGATCTACCGCTACTGACCCTCGGTCCTACAATGAGGAATAATGGCCTCCAGTTTCCGCCTACTCACTCACATGATCTAAGTAGTAACCCTCCTTACGCTAACCATACCATGTAAAAAGTATTCGTAATCATAGTAACATGTATTTCACCCCCGAAGTATAAAACTGAAAACAGTTAAGAGAAAAGGGGGACATGAACTCACTGAAGTGCGTCTCGAAATAGTCAATCCCAAATCAACCTGCTGTACTAACTTCTATTAGACGGACGGCCGTGCCTTGGCTTAGGGTTTAACGTTTTTGGGAAATAGTTAGACAACTATTTCGTGTTAACACTTCTTAATTATTTAATGTATATATTCCATCCCAAGGATGGGGGTTTTAATACATGTGCGTTTTTGTAATTCCAAAAATATATTATTAAGTCTCACTTAATAAAATATATTTTTATTCATTTGTCAAAAATATTCTATCTCCAAAATATACATATTTTTCCCAAAAATATTATATTTTATTCCATACGATTTCCAAAATAATACTTTTATCAAAATACGCATTTAAGAGTATTTTTCCGAGAATACATAAGTTACATTTAAAGTTCGGGTGGTAATAATAATTCCGGTGTAACTGAGATATTTATTTGTGAAGGCGTTGGTATTAGTTTGGAGTCGTTACTTTTTAGTGTATACGAGTTATATTATTTTTACCCTAAAAATAATTTATGTGTAGTTCACAAAATAATCATAAAATCACACAAGCGTTTTACTATGAAATATATATTCTAAATATACATTTAACAAGTTTTATTTACGAAAATCCACCTCCGAATACTTGGTTATTTTATAATAAAAATCATAGCGAAGTTTGTTTGGAAAACAAGTCAAAAATATATTTATAAACACTTGTCACCAAAAATATTCTAAGTGTTATTTTCTGGAAAAATTTCGCCAGAGTTTCCTATGTAACTGGAGGTGGCCACGCTTACTAGCGTATCATTTTCTTTTCAAAATTCAATCAACAATTTTCCAATCATCAATATACAATATTCAATCATCAAACTAGTAAAAAATAAGCATAAATCGCAAACACATGAACTTGTAAGTTGTGTAAAAGTATGTAGTAACTTCCCAACATATTTAGTAGATCTTTCCATCTTTAAAAATAAAATCAGTTTCTTGGAAACTTTATTTTTAAAGAAGATGTAACTTTACAACTTTTAGTCCAAAAACTACGAAATTATTCCTTTGTTAAACCTTTTGTCACACAAGTGTTTACACACTTGTTTGTTTGCAAAAATGTTTTTAGTTGTGTAAGATCCGACTTTTAAACAAGATTTGCATCTTACACTTGGTTCTTCGAAAATACCACTTGTAGATCTTTAGATCTACTAGTATAAAACTCTATTTTACCAGAAAATCACTTTTACACAGGTTCATGTTCATGTGTGGAAGGGTTCATCATTTTGCTACTTTTACACTTAACATATTGCTAGTTCATGTTCCATGAACATGATCTAGCATGGTTAGATGACGATCCGTTCCACTACTAGCCACTAACAACATAAAATAATCCTTTCTAAACAAGATTCACAAAATTTACACCGCTAGTTATTCTTTAACCAACTTATTTATCATTCTTTCAAGACTTTATGTTTTGATCTTGCGTGATCTTGGATTTTAACCGTTAAATCTCTTATTAACCACTTTACACAAGAACAAGAAGATGTTTAGAAGCACTTACTCCTAGCTCGAGGCTAGGGAAGAATCAAAGCGTAAACAAGGTGGATAAAAGCAACGTAGTGAGGTTCTTGAGATTCCGAAAGCACCGGGTCTCCTCGTATGATCTCTTGCACCTTGGGATGTATGTGGAATAGCAAGATCGAAACTTGAAGGTGATGGTGGGTGGGTAAGTGTTCTCGGCCGAACACTAGGAGAAGAGGGAGAGAGAGCAAAATTCTTGTGAAGTGTTTTGTGTAAATGAAATATGTGATCTCATGAACATTCTTATAGACCATCCAATCTTATTGACCAATATATAATGTGTAACCTTGATACTAGACATAATCAAATAAAATATTCAAAAATATAAGGGGTGTGTCCCCTTGGGGAAGCGTTCGGTTAGGGGGGGGGGTTAATAGTTTGATTTCAACCAATTAGTTAAGTGATAGTTAGTTTAGTTAGAGATTAAAATAGGTTATTAGTGTGTTATGTAATATAACGGGTGTTAGGGTGTTCGGGGACCCTAACTAGTTTAGAAAAGTGTAAACAATGTCATTGACAATATTTTTGTGTTCCGGGTAAAGTCCGGTTGTTCGGTTGGATATTAATCCGTTAAAGTGTCAAGTAAAGCTTTTAAGTGCCTTTAATAGTGTTTTTAGTGACACAATAAATCCCCGACACTTTGGAAAGTGTCTAGTATTATTTTACCAAATTTTTGCACTTTACTAGTTATGCTAAATGCTGAATTTTGTAATAAAGTGCAGAATTTTGTAGTTAAAGTATGTTTTAGGCACATCCGGTCACTATAAATATCACCTAGTGACGCAGTTTTATAATCCTTACCTCCCTACACTCCCTACTAGTGTAGTAAACTATTCCCGGCTCATACTGGCCTCAGAGACAATAACTGTCTAGTGCTGGCAATGTCAACATGTTTACTGGGTATTCCGTATAGTGTGCTCATTGTGCTTTTATGCATCAAGGTTGTCACTAATGTTTGTGTGTAAATAATAGAGTGACAGTATAAAATGTGATGCATGAGTATGTATTTATCAGAAATCCAGAAGCAGTTTAACCACAGTTGTAAGCAAGCACAGTAATTAAGCATTAACTAAATATTAATTAATTCGTACGGATACCTGGTTTGGTGAGGGTTGTCACATTCTCCCCCCGTTAAATAAATTTCGTCCTGAAATTTTAGGATCTGCTTCTAGTTGCAGGGGTCTTGGGGAATAAATGGGGGTATTTCTCTTTCATATAATCCTCACGTTCCCACGTGAATTCAGGCCCATGTCTAGCATTCCATCGAACTTTGACGAGTTTGACACTGCTCCTGCGAGTTTTGTTAATTTTCCAATCCGTGACCTCAACAGGTTCTTCAGTGAAGTGGAGCGTGTCGTCGATATGAACTTCGTCAGCAGGAATGATCAGTGTCTCCTGTGTTGGACTCTTTCTCAAATTTGATACATGGAATGTATCGTGAACACCATTTAGTTCCGTAGGTAGGTCCAACTTGTAGGCTACAAGCCCAATCCTTTGCAGGATTCTGAAAGGGCCAATGTAACGCGGATTCAACTTCCCATGCTTTTCGAAGCGTGCCACACTCTTCCAGGGTGAAACCTTCAATAAAACCATATCCCCAACTTGAAATTCCAAAGGTTTCCGCTTTGGATCTGCATAGGCTTTCTATCTGTCGCGAGCCGCCTCGATGCGTTTTCGAATCTGCACAATCTTGTCTGTCGTCTCTTGGACTATTTCGGGACCAACAAGCTGCCTATCACCTGCATCAGCCCAGCATAGTGGTGATCGACACTTGCGTCCGTAAAGAGCTTCAAATGGCGTGACTCCAATGCTTGTGTGGTAGTTGTTGTTGTACGAAAATTCGACCAATGGTAAATGATTATCCCAACTACCACCTAGGTCCATTACACATGCTCTCAGCATATCCTCCAAAGTCTGTATAGTTCGGTCACTTTGGCCGTCAGTTTGTGGATGAAATGCAGTGCTCAGGTTCAACTGCGAGCCAAAAGCTTCTTGGAAGGATTGCCAAATCCTTGATACAAATCTCCCATCTCTATCCGAGATAATCGAGAGGGGCACTCCATGACGTGCAACGATCTCTCGCATGTATATTTCCGCAAGTTTACTCGTGTTGTCCTTTCCTTTGATTGGTAAGAAATGTGCGGACTTTGTTAGGCGGTCTACTATCACCCAAATCATATCATGGCCTCTGGGCGTCCTTGGTAACTTCGTTACGAAATCCATTGAAATCTGTTCCCATTTCCACTTGGGAATCTCGGGTTGTTGCAGAAGTCCTGAAGGCTTCTGGTATTCAGCTTTCACCTTGGCGCACGTTAAACACTTGCTAACATAAACAGCAACATCGCCTTTCATCCTAGGCCACCAGTAATAATCCTTAAGATCTTGGTACATCTTATCCGCACCGGGATGAATTGAGTACCGAGACTTGTGGGCTTCATCAAAAATAACTTTTCTCAAACCACCAAACAGAGGAACCCAAATCCTATTCATGAAGCATAGCGTTCCTTCCTCGTTTCGCACTAATTGCTTCTCCATCCCACGGAGATATTCCTCTTCAATGTTCCTTTCTTTCAGAGCCTCTTTCTGAGCGGCACGAATACGCAGGGAAAGATCTGTCTGGATAATCATCTCCAAAGCCCTAACCCTTATGGGCTTTGATCCTTTCTTTTCGACTTAGGGCGTCGGCAACCACATTTGCCTTCCCTCGATGATACTTGATCACGCAATCGTAATCGTTCAATAATTCGACCCAACGTCTTTGCCTCATATTAAGCTCTTTCCGGTCGAATATGTGCTGCAGACTCTTATGATCCGTAAAGATTGTACACTTAGTACCATACAAATAATGGCTCCAGATTTTCAGCGCAAATACCACTGCGCCTAGCTCCAAATCATGCGTGGTATAGTTCTTTTCATGAACTTTCAATTGGCTTGAAGCGTAAGCTATAACTTTCTGGCGTTGCATCAACACGCAACCCAATCCTTGACACGAGGCGTCACAGTATACCATGAAATCATCAGTTCCTTCTGGTAGCGCTAAGATCGGCGCATTGCAAAGCTTGTCTTTCAGTAACTGGAATGCTTCTTCCTGTTTGATTCCCCAATCAAACTTCTTATCCTTCTGTGTGAGGAAGGTCAATGGTTGAGCGACCTTTGAAAAATCCTCAATAAATCTTCGATAGTAGCCAGCTAATTTTAAGAATTGTCGAATCTCGGTTGGCGTCTTTGGGGTCTCCCAATTCTTGATCGCTTCGATCTTTGCGGGGTCCATATGAATCCCATCTCCATTCCCCACATGTCCAAGGAATTGGACTTCGCATAGCCAAAACTCGCACTTCGAGAACTTGGCGTATAATTTCTCCTTCTTGAGTAGCTCTAGAATAGCTCTTAAGTGTTGTTCGTGCTCGCCCTTTGTCTTCGAGTAAATTAGAATGTCATCAATAAATACGATCACAAACTTGTCGAGATACGGCTTGCAAACTCTATTCATTAAATCCATAAAAACAGCTGGCGCGTTTGTCAACCCAAACGGCATCACCAGAAACTCGTAGTGTCCATAGCGAGTTCTAAAAGCGGTTTTAGGAATACATTCCTCTTGTATTCTCAGCTGATGGTAACCAGATCGCAAATCGATCTTTGATTAAAAGCTTGAGCCATGGAACTGGTCAAATAGATCGTCGATTCTCGGCAAAGGATATCTATTCTTGATAGTCAACTTATTAAGCTCACGGTAGTCTATACACATACGGAAACTACCATCCTTCTTTTTAACGAACAGTACTGGACCTCCCCAAGGTGAGAAGCTGGGTCTGATGAATCCTTTATCCAATAGCTCCTGGAGTTGTGTTGACAATTCCTGCATCTCCGAAGGCGCAAGTCTGTAGGGTGCCTTGGCTACAGGCGCGGCGCCTGGAACCAAGTCAATGTGGAACTCGACTTGCCTTTGAGGCGGTACTCCTGGCAAGTCTTATGCAAAGACTTCCGGATATTCCTTGACGACTGGAATGTCTTCAATCTTTGGTTCAGCAGCTTCCTTGTCCACGATGTGTGCCAAGTAGGCAACACATCCCTTCCGCAAACAATTTCTAGCTTTCAGGCAGCTAATAGTTCTCAGCGGCGTATCATGCTTCTCTCCGTGCACTATGATCGTTTCTTCATCCGTCAGTGGGATGCGGATGGTCTTCTCATGGCAAACGATCTCGGCTTTGTTACTCGATAGCCAATCCATTCCCACTACCACATCAAAGCTTCCCAACTCGACAGGTAGCAGGTCTAGCGTAAATTCGTGTCCTCCCAATTCTATCACGCATCCTCTTATAACTTCACCCGTCTCAACTAGTTTCCCATTCGCTAATTCGATCGAGTATGGAACATCTAACTTACTAGGTGTCAACCCAAGTATATTCTTAAATTCTAATGACACGAAACTATAATCCGCACCAGTATCAAACAGAATAGATGCAAAGCATTGGTTTACAGGGAACGTACCGACAACAACATTGGGATCCTGGCGCGCTTCCCTCGCCTCAATGTTAAACACTCTTCCGCGGGCTTGATTCAATCCTGGACAGTCCCTCTTAAAGTGCCCAATGTCACTGCAGTTAAAACAACCCAATCTTTGCCCATTACCTCCTCCGTTCCCCGCTTGATTGTTGTTTTGATTTCGATTCGCGTCCCCAGCTTGATTTGCATTGTTCCCTCGATTTCCATTGCCTCCATTATTCCCTTGTGGACGATTTCCATTACCACCACGATTATTGTTCCTACTACCAAAACCTCCTTGGCCTCCCCGGCCAGCACTAGCCCAGCAAGAATCCTTCAAGTGGCCAACTTTTCCATAAGCTTCACATACTTTTGGCCTACACTGGCCAGAATGATGACGTTGGCAGGAGTTACACTTGGGCAGTGAACCCATATAGCCTTTTCCTTTCTTCCCAGCACCGGTTGCAGCTTGGACCGGTGTGCTTGATTCTCCTTTCTTGCCAACACCGCTAGTTCCCTGCTTGAAGTTCGAGAATTTCCTCTTATTCTCACCAGACGACTCTATGTGAGTCTCTTTCTTCTTTGGCTCAACATTCGAAAACTTGTTCAGGCGGATGGCTTCCTCAATAAGAGCCACGCTCAGATCGATGGCCTCTGTGATTGTTGCAGGCTTGGAAGTAGTGACCATACTCATGATCTGTGGAGCTAAACCCCAGATAAAGCGCTCGATTCGCTTGAATTCCGGTGTAACCATATAAGGTACCACATGAGACAGGTCATGGAATCTCTAAACGTACTCAGCAATCTTGGGTCCTTCCATTTTCAAGTGCCAGAATTCAGTTTCCAACTTCTGAATCTCCGCACGTGAGCAGTACTTTCTTCTCATGAGCTCCTTTAGCTCATTCCATGTCATTGCGTAAGCTGCGGCTTCGCCAAGAGTTTGCACTTGTAAGTTCCACCAGGACAGGGCTCCGTCCAAAAATAGCCCAGAAATGTAAGTCACTTGTTGGTCTGGAGCGCACTTGCTCATTCAAAGAACAGACTCCGTCTTTTCGGCCCATCTTACAAAAGCAACAGCACCTCCGGTGCCGTCGAAGTTCATGGGCTTGCAGTCGAGGAACTGCTTGTAAGTGCACCCATGTGGTGGGTTGTTATTGCCGTTTTTGATCGAATTACTTCCGCTTGTTCCTCCTTGTGAGGCTGCATACTGCGCAATGGCGGCATCAATGATTCCTTGAAGTTCTGCCTCGTTGGCAGGCATACGCGTCTGGCGTCTAGGAGGCATCTTCTAAAAGATGTTTCACGTAGGTCAGATCATAGTAAGTAAAGTGTACGTATGTATTCAACAATATCAACACATAACATCTCATGTTATAGAACATAAACAATCAATCAACATCACATATAATGAGAATACTGCGATTGCGCTGTCCTAGATCAAGACCACAATGTAAGGTTTACAAGTTCATAACTGTATCATCAATGACTATGGGCCACATCGCCCTAGTCCAAACTATCAAATCAGTAACATCAACAACCAATATACAAAACATCAAAAGTCATAATCGTCTAAAATGCGGTCTCCAAAAAGGCTGTATAGTCTGCACAATCGTGGTCCTCTCATCAAAAGTCTACCCGTGTCGTACAAAAAGGCCTATGCTGATGGCGGTGGAGGAGGGAGAAAACGAGAAAAGAGTAGACGTCGCATGTGTAACCAGTCCTCCTCCATAGCGTGATGAGCGCGCAGTAAGTATGCTATCTGCTGCTCAGGAGTCCAAAAGCGAGCGGCAGAATCAGGTGAAAGTGGTCGTGGAGGGTGTGATACTGGAGGCGGGGTCTGACAATGACACGGTGGTCGCTGAGCTCTCTCCAGCTCCTGTACACGACGGGTCAGCGCCTCCTGCTGTATCATGAAAGATGTGAGAATCTCCTCCGTAGAATACCCCACGTGGTATGGGTGATACGGATTGGATGGTGGCATAATGGGGGGCGTAGTCTAGAGGAATGGCTCACTAGATGGAGCGAAGGATGGCACAGTAAATGGTGCAACAGTGGGATGAGAAATCTGAGGTACAAACGGGTCGTCTCCTGTCACGAAAGGTGTGTGACCAAACGGATGTCGTGAGGAACCCTCCCCAGGACGTGGTAGAGGTATGTCCTGAAGAAACGTGATAGGTAAGTCGGTGCGAAGAGCATCCGTGGTATGTGTGGGAAGCAAAGGGACATCAATGGGGGCTGAAACAGGGGCTGAAACGGGGGCTACAGGGGGTGTAACAGGGAACACGAAAGGTGGGTAATCATCGTCATCACCTATCCACCCGTTGCGGGTGTGAGCGTATCGTGGATCAATATGGGTCGCGAAAGGTGCGCGGTCGAACATCACCGGCATAAGATCAGGAAGTGGGGCGACAACAGGATCCTCTAACAATTGTGGAGCATCAACATGAGCATCGACAACATGATCATCCACTAACGGTGGAGCAACAACGGGATGATCTTCAACAGGTAATCATCAATAAAAGGGGCAACAGCAGGTGCATCGGCATGAACAGGGTCATGTTCCAATGCACGGTCAGGAGCAACGACTGGCTCAGGGGCCACAGCAGGCTCCGGATCAACAAACACCATATCAAAATCAGCTGGATCAGCAAACAAAGGATCGACAGGGGCTACAGGATCCTCTAGGGGCTGGTCTAAGTGAATGAACTCAATATCCTGGTCAGGATCAAAACCAGGGGGAAACACAGGATCATCATCAACATCGTGATCAAACTCAAAGCTGTGTGCGGGAACTGGTGCAGCTGATGAAGCCATATCAGGGTCGGCGTCATGTGAGTGGTGCTGCACTCCCTGTGTGTGCGAAGGTGCGGACGCCACAGACTCAAAGGAGTCTGGAACAGGTGAATGAACGGGAGCCTCCTCTACAGGAGCATCAGCAAGCAGTAGGATATCACCGGTAGCAATATGGGCCTCGCCCTCAAGTGGGTCCTCCTCTAATAGATCGACATCGTCGTCAGAGACAACGTCGATGGGCATATCAACAACGGGATAAGCGGAATGGGGCACAGGAGCAGGGATCACTGCGAGTGGTAAATCCCCAGCAAAATGGCCATCAGCAGGCTCGGCTACGACGTCAGGCAGCGCAAAGAGCTGGAAATCGTCATCGTCTGTGCTGGTAGTATCGGAAGTGTGGACCTCGTGCTCCGGTGAGACTATGTCATCTGATACTATCGCCTTAGGGTCCAGAGTGTCGGAAACTCCAGTGTCTGATGAAGAAGGCATGATGTCTGTAACACAAACACACATACGTATATATATCAACATATAATCAAGTAAACATGTAAGTCACAACAAGTAAGTAATCATCCTAGTCTTCCTCAGACTAACCTACCTAGTCTCTCCGACTATAATCTCCCAATCTCTCAAATTGAATTTCTCAGTCTCTCAGACTAAAATCTCCCAATCTCTGAGATTAAATTTCTCAGTCTCTCAGACTAAAATCTCCCAATCTCTCAGATTGAATTTCTCAGTCTCTCAGACTAAAATCTCCCAATCTCTCAGATTGAATTCCTGGTCTCTCAGACTAAAATTTTTCCCGAGTCTCTCAGACTGGACTCCCTCAATCTCCCCGACTAAGCTATAAATTTTGAAAAGTGTATTTGTGCCCTGGATCTGGACATTTAGTGTATGCAATGTAAAAATGTTTTCGTGAGAGCCCTAGTGATCATAGTCTAGACTCGAGAAGGAATCCTAGTTCGCTATGACCGATGCTCTGATACCAAGCTGTCACACCCTGGCTTTGCGGAAGCGTGGGTTTGATTGGTGTGACTTCTTAATACCATAGCTTAATCACAACAAAGCTATATGAAAGTAAAACCATGATGATCATCCATTACTTCAAGTTTTAAAAGTAAAATACGACAACATTTTTTAGAGCGTTGACACATGCATCGAGTTTACAACACAACTAAATAAAATTTTGTTCGAAAGACACAACCACAGACATGAAATAAACACAGCTTAAGACTTGTGACTCGTCCAGGTAGAAGCCACAACTCCTAAACTTGGATGACATCACCCTTCTTACTCAGCTTGAAAACATAGCATACCTTGCCAGATCCCTAATTCCCTGAAATACATGTAAGTTGAAAAATCAACAAAAATGTTGAGCGAGTTCATGTGAAAGTGAGTATGTAAAACCTTTGTAAGTATAAAATCCCTGGTATGTAGCAAATAAGGAAATAAAGAGATCACTAATGGTTTGCAAGGCCATTGATATGTGTGAAGTGCAGTAGGAAGACTCAAACCTAGCAGATTTTTGCGTCGGGCTCAAAGTCACCCCGAGGTCCGTTCAGTTGGGCCTGGAGTTGGGCTCGCTACACCCATATAGATCTACCGCTACTGACCCTCGGTCCTATAATGAGGATTAATGGCCTCCAGTTTCCGCCTACTCACTCACATGATCTAAGTAGTAACCCTCCTTACGCTAACCATACCATGTAAAAAGTATTCGTAATCATAGTAACATGTATTTCACCACCGAAGGATAAAACTGAAAACAGTTAAGAGAAAAGGGGGACATGAACTCACTGAAGTGCGTCTCGAAATAGTCAATCCCAAATCAACCTACTGCGTGACGACCTACACGTACTAACTTCTATTAGACGGACGACCGTGCCTTGGCTTAGGGTTTAACGTTTTTTGGAAATAGTTAGACAACTATTTCGTGTTAACACTTCTTAATTATTTAATGTATATATTCCTTCCCAAGGATGGGGGTTTTAATACATGTGCGTTTTTGTAATTCCAAAAATATATTATTAAGTCTCACTTAATAAAATATATTTTTATTCATTTGTCAAAAATATTCTATCTCCAAAATATACATATTTTTCCCAAAAATATTATATTTTATTCCATACGATTTCCAAAATAATACTTTTATCAAAATACGCATTTAAGAGTATTTTTCCGAGAATACATAAGTTACATTTAAAGTTTAATACCGGTGTAACTGCGATATTTATTTGTGAAGGCGTTGGTATTAGTTTGGAGTTGTTACTTTTTAGTGTATACGAGTTAAATTATTTTTACCCTAAAAATAATTTATGTGTAGTTCACAAAATAATCATAAAATCACACAAGCGTTTTACTATGAAATATATATTCTAAATATACATTTAACAAGTTTTATTTACAAAAATCCACCTCCGAATACTTGGTTATTTTATAATAAAAATCATGGCGAAGTTTGTTTGGAAAACAAGTCAAAAATATATTTATAAACACTTGTCACCAAAAATATTCTAAGTGTAATTTTCTGGAAAAATTTCGCCAGAGTTTCCTCTGTAACTGGAGGTGGCCACGCTTACTAGCGTATCATTTTCTTTTCAAAATTCAATCATCAATATACAATATTCAATCATCAAACTAGTCAAAAATAAGCATAAATCGCAAACACATGAACTTGTAAGTTGTGTAAAAGTATGTAATAACTTCCCAACATATTTAGTAGATCTTTCCATCTTTAAAAATAAAATCAGTTTCTTGGAAACTTTATTTTTAAAGAAGATGTAACTTTACAACTTCTAGTCCAAAAACTACGAAATTATTCCTTTGTTAAACCTTTTGTCACACAAGTGTTTACACACTTGTTTGTTTGCAAAAATGTTTTTAGTTGTGTAAGATCCGGCTTTTAAACAAGATTTGCATCTTACACTTGGTTCTTCGAAAATACCACTTGTAGATCTTTAGATCTACTAGTTTAAAACTCTATTTTACCAGAAAATCACTTTTACACAGGTTCATGTTCATGTGTGGAAGGGTTCATCATTTTGCTACTTTTACACTTAACATATTGCTAGTTCATGTTCCATGAACATGGTCTAGCATGGTTAGATGACGATCCGTTCCACTACTAGCCACTAACAACATAAAATAATCCTTTCTAAACAAGATTCACAAAATTTACACCACTAGTTATTCTTTAACCAACTTATTTATCATTCTTTCAAGACTTTATGCTTTGATCTTGTGTGATCTTGGATTATAACTGTTAAATCTCTTATTAACCACTTTACACAAGAACAAGAAGATGTTTAGAAGCACTTACTACTAGCTCGAGGCTAGGGAAGAATCAAAGCGTAAACAAGGTGGATAAAAGAAACATAGTGAGGTTCTTGAGATTCCGAAAGCACCGGGTCTCCTCGTATGATCTCTTGCACCTTGGGATGTATGTGGAATAGCAAGATCGAAACTTGAAGGTGATGGTGGGTGGGTAAGTGTTCTCGGCCGAACACTAGGAGAAGAGGGAGAGAGAGCAAAATTCTTGTGAAGTGTTTTGTGTAAATGAAATGTGTGATCTCATAAACATTCTTATAGACCATCCAATCTTATTGACCAATATATAATGTGTAACCTTGATACTAGACATAATCAAATAAAATATTCAAAAATGTAAGGGGTGTGTCCCCTTGGGGAACCGTTCGGTTAGGGGGGGGGGGGTTAATAGTTTGATTTCAACCAATTAGTTAAGTGATAGTTAGTTTAGTTAGAGATTTAAATAGGTTATTAGTGTGTTATGTAATATAACGGGTGTTCGGGGACCCTAACTAGCTCAGAAAAGTGTAAACAATGTCATTGACAATATTTTTGTGTTCCAGGTAAAGTCCGGTTGTTCGGTTGGATATTAATCCGTTAAAGTGTCAAGTAAAGCTTTTAAGTGCCTTTAATTGTGTTTTTAGTGACACAATAAATCCCCGACACTTTGGAAAGTGTCTAGTATTATTTTACCAAATTTTTGCACTTTACTAGTTATGCTAAATGCTGAATTTTGTAAAAATGTGCATAATTTTGTAGTTAAAGTATGTTTTAGGCACAACCGGTCACTATAAATATCACCTAGTGACGCAGTTTTATAATCCTCACCTCCCTACGCTCCCTACTAGTGTAGTAATCTATTCCCGGCTCATACTGGCCTCAGAGACAATAACTGTCTAGTGCTGGCAATGTCAGCATGTTTACTGGGTATTCCGTATAGTGTGCTCACTGTGCTTTTGTGCATCAAGGTTGTGACTAATGTTTGTGTGTAAATAATAGAGTGACAGTAAAAAATGTGATGCATGAGTATGTATGTGTCAGAAATCCAGAAGCAGTTTAACCATAGTTGTAAGCAAGCACAGTAATTAAGCATTAATTAAATATTAATTAATTCGTACGGATACCTGGTTTGGTGAGGGTTGTCACATAAAATCGCAAAAATAGGAATTTAAGCATTTTTATTTATTTTTATCGTTCTAAAGTTATAAACTCATCAAATTATTACTAAAATGAATATCAGTTTCCTTGACAAGCTGTGTTGACAGCATTTTGTGGGTACATGCGCTGCATTGCGCGGTACGCGCTTAAACTCGAAAAATAGTGTTTCCTAGCGTTTTAAATTATTTTTCCACACGGATATGATTAAAATAATTATTCTAATCATAACAAACTATTTTTAGGATTTTAACACTGATCGGGTGGTCACCGATGTTCGTTTCGCATTTTAACCATTACGCGATAAGCGTTTATCTTACCGTTGCCAACATAATTTTTACCAAAGTTTAAATTTACCAACTCATTAAATTTCACATATAAACATCATAATCATTCAAATATGGCCTTTTATCTATTTACAACACGTGTTACAATTATACGATACGGCCTGAAAAGTCGGGTGTCACAGTCTCCCCCTGTTTAGGAAATTTCGTCCCCGAAATTTTTACTCTACAGGTTTTGTTTTCGCACAAGGTGGAAATAGCAAAAACAAACTTGATGAATATTGTCTTGTAGTTTCTGCGAGAAACTTGGATTCTTACGAAGAGTCCTCGTAGAACTATATTACATACACTCTCAATTCCTAATCTCACATCTCGATGCTCTCCACCCTTTCCATGGTTCAACATGTACAAGCACTTAATCAAGAAGATTAAGTCAATGTTTCACCATTTTGGGTTTAACATACGTATATTTACATATACATTACCTCGTATCTAAGATAGTCTGAATTTACACTCGATTAATCCAACTCGAGATGGGCTCTCGAAAGAATCAAATCTCATAAACTCGTCTTCCTTCCTTCTTGCATTCATTTCAGATATTCACAAATCACCAAATCAGTAAATCGCATACACGACTAGAATGCTGTAGTCGCCTGTCCGGTTATTAGCATAACTCTTCTAGCTATACGTACTGCTTCTACGGTGTTTCGATAAAGAACAAAATCAGTGTACTATCCATTATACACTTTATCAACTGAACTCAAACAATACATCATGTACACTACTTCATCCTTATGGTAGCTTGAGCCTATAAGCGACTGACCCAACTCAAGATGGGCTCTTGAAAGGACCTAATCATTGTGGCTCAGCTCTTCTTTTCTCTGCTAAACCTAATAGCATCTCTCACAAAACAACTCCTTTAACAGAACCAAATCTTCAATCTGGAATCGCAATAGTTCCTTCAATTGCCCATGTAATCCTTGTGTTGATCAATTGGCGACTTTTAACCTTCCCTCGATCCAGGCAAATCCTGTCGCTGGTTTCCTAGATAAACTAAGGTCTGGTTAATTGTCCTTTGTCACGTTAGCTCGACAAAATGGTGATCAACACTTCCGTCAATACAAGGCTTTAAACCGAGCAACCTGAATATTAGTGTGTTAATTATTATTGTAAGATAACTCTGCCAAAGGCATGTGAGTATCTTAACTTCCTTCGGAGTCCATCATACACGCTCCCAATTTTGCTTCAAGGGTCCGAAAAACTTCCTATTATCTTGCTGTCCAATCAATTTCCCTTTTTTTTTAGAGTTATTAGTGTCGAAGGCTGCACTAATTTGGGGAAATTCTTAATAAATTTCCGGTAGCACCTAGCTAGTCATATGGATCATCATACTCCCGACGGGGTCTTTGGCGCTCCTCATCATTCACCAACTCCATGGTTAACTTCAAATGTTACTAACGATTCTCCTTGGTTCGCACATAGGCAAGTATGTCGTCGATGAATATTATCACGAATTCATCCGATTAGGGTTTCCATACCCTGTTCATGAGATTTATGAATATAAATGGCGCATTAATTTAGTCAAAAGGTATGACTAATAACTCGTAATGGTCGTATCGTGTTCGAAAAGCAGTCCTCAGCATATCTTCGTCAGCAACCTTCAACTGATGATATCCTGATCGTAGATCGATCTTCGTGTAGCAGCTGGATCCCGGTAGCTTGATTGAACAAATTGTCAATTCTCGGTAAAGGGTACCGATTCTTGATAGTCAACTTGTTCAGCTCTCTGAAATCCTCTCACATCCTGAAGGATCCATCCTTCTTTCTCTTAACAAAACAGATGCGCCTCAAATGAAAAGCTTGATCAAAAGAAACCCTTGTCCAAAAGCTCTTAAAACTATCTCGACATTTCTATCATTCTTAAACGGTGCTTAATCTATAAGGAGATTGTGCAATTGGGTGCAGCACCGGGTACCAGATCGATTCGGAATTCGACCTGTCTCGCAGGGGGCAATCCAGATAAGTCTTTTTAGGAAAACTTCTGGATAATTGCGAACAATAGGAATCTCTCCAATGTTCCTACATTCGGCTTTTGTATCCACCACGTTAACAAAGAACGCAGGATAGCCTCTTTTGCAACCACCTGAGCATCTTCATAACACTGGCGACCCTCAACTGTCAACACTCGACACTCGATCGGTTTCCGTGAACAACTATTACCTCTCTATCTTCATCAGGACGAGATATCCTAGCTAGCTTCTTCAAGCAATAGTCCCCATTTTATCCTCGGGAAATCAATCCATTCTCACATCTGTGTCAAGGCTCCCCATCTCTACTGGAAACAAACCAACACTAGAACTACGATCACCTAACTAAATACTACAACCGCAAGCGACCTCATTAGTTTCCATTAACTTACCAATTGCTAGTTCTATCGGGCACTTTATACTCAGCTTACTTGTTGGTGAACACAAAAATGGTTCAGAGTTTTTTGAACAAAACTCAAGTCAGCTTTGGTATTAAAAGTATGAACATAGATTGGTTTTCGATTTGAAACATACCGGTAACAACAGCAAGATCGTCTCGTGCCTTCCCAGTGTTTAGCTTGAACGCTCTACTTCTGGCATCTTGACTCTTCATTTTCAGACAATCTCTCTCGAAATGTCCTTGCTCACCCCACTCGTAGCATCCATTGAGCGTAACTCCATCCGATGTACTCTTGGAATAGCGCTCGCGAGTCATATATCCGGTCCGACCATATCTGGCGCACTTTATCCACTCATCCTCGTGAATCTTCCTCTCAAGACCACTCCTGCCATCCCTGGCGTTATCCTTTCCAGATTCTCTCTAGGGTTAGCTACACATGCTTCTCCAATCTGCGTTCCTCACCACGCTTCTCATCGGTATCTCTCCTTGAACTCTCAGACTTTCGCTTTCACGAATCCCAGACCTAGGCTCGGAATGCGGAATTATTTGGATGGTCGATCCGCTGAGACGGCCCGACATCACACATACCGTTTCCATGTCATTATATAGGGTATCAGTAAATGATCTTGGGTTACAACCCTGGATTGTTTTATGTGTACATCTAAGTATTGTTCACAAAGTTAATGAAAAATCTGAATGACGCTCCAATTATATCATAACACAGGAACTACTAAAACTTTCCGATCATTATATCACCTGAAGGGTTTCCGATCTGTGTCCCACCAAGACCATGCCCACAAGCACCACGTCCACGTTCCTGGCCATTATTTTGGTTAGCATCGCGCTATTCCATGGCAGTATTAACATGTTGGGCTATGAGTTGTGCCAACTCTTTCGGGGTAACAGGTAGTCCAGATCCCTGTCTCGCTTTTGGCGGCATTTCGTCGTTTCTATTATTTACAATAATAATAATCACATAAGACGATAACCAAAAATAATTCAATCATTAAATGGTAGTGGACCAAACATTGCACATGTATAATATCCACTTATTAATGAGAACAATTTTTAAGCCAAAAGGAACCCATTCTATATTTGTACCAGAAATTTACAAAGCTTGTTTGTAGTACTAAGACTAATCAAAATTCGGCGTGTCTACACCAACACTCGTAACAAGTCTATATGAGATTTCCTCCTAAATATCTAAAAATTTGGCATGCAAGCCATAAATAGGGTTCATCAGAGGAGACATACAAAACAAACAACAGAAACAACCAACAACTAATGCTTCAATCCTTGGAAGTCCAACATCTTCCTAACAAGCTCTTCTAGCTCATCATACTAGTCCATCTGTCCCTCTAAGTCCTTCATCGTCTCCATGCCTCCGCATAACGTGGCGAACTGACAATCATAGTGAGAGCGATTGATCCAAATCTCCTTCTGCTTCTTCAAAGCGGACGCTGTCTCAGCTCTCGAAATCAATGCGATCTCTCTAATGAGTCGAGTCCTCTTCCTATGCCGTGTGTAGACCTAAAAGAGGTGTAGCGAAACACGCAACTCGAGTAACAGAATAAACGATTCTATAATGACGGGCGAAAGAATCTCAAGTGTAGGCTTGACAGTATCAGTGAGCAGAACTACTAATGGCTCTATAAATCGAGACGTGACATATCGTAACCGTACAAAGTAAGTGTGTGATCAACGTGAATAGTAACACATAAGGCCTAAATAAACAGAAAATCATGTATGCACATAAACACAACCATTGCCTCTGATACCAACTTCTGTCACACCCCAAAAACGTCGCAGCGGAATATAAAACGTAGTGGTGGCGGAAGCTGGTGCCCATTTCTATCTTGATGTTTCATGCATTATAGTGTTGGACATTATTACTTAATTAAAACGTTGATTTTAAACTTAACGTCCCAAAACACGACATAACCCTGACAAAATAAAGTTGTCCTTGATCCTTACGGATCTTATTACATTGTCCCAGAATATTTAAAAGTCAGTCCAACATTTTAAGTGATTAAACATGCATTAACAACCACAAGATACGTCATAATTCCCGAAGCCGAACTCAAGTACCTGTAGAACACGTTAAAAATCAAGTGTCAACACAAAGGAAGGTGAATTCACGTAATCACTTACTACCAAATTTTATTTCAAGGAAAACATTCTGATTAGGTGTTTATTTGAAAACATCCATGTAATTTTAGAAAGTCCATTTTACTTCCTTAATAAAATCCATGGGCCTTCCGTCGGTGCATTACTCCGACAACAGTAATACTGCCCAGGTTTTGTATATTAAATTATTGCGTCAATTTTCAGACTCATATGTTAGCTAGATGATACGAACTATATATTAACCATGCAGGGATAATCAATGCTAGACAATAAACATAATAATAATTCGTCATTTGACATTGACACGACACGAGCAGTCATGACGGGGTTGTCAACCCGATAGATCTACCAACAATTCCTCGCGTACAATACTTAACTGATTAAACGACATCATGGGCGCAGGGTTCATTCTCGAAGAACAATATGATGTCTGCCTCACGTACAATATATATATCCTACTAATATGACAATTTAATATACTACGATTTACGAATTCCCCTGTCACTCAAATGTTGAGACTCAGTCCGGAATTCATCCCCAATTCGTACGGTCTCGTTTCACTTAAGAAATACAACACATATAATATTCATTCATCAAAAACATTTTACTTTGAAACGTATAACTTATCAAATTCATATATTTTCAGCGAAAATATATATTTTATATTAAAAGGTACGTTTTATTCCGAAAACATTATTAAACCCTTATAACGATGTGTTCCACCCCCAAAATATATACAAAACAGTAAAAAGAGGGGTTTAGTGACACTCACCTTTGGGTGCGTATTTTAAATAGCGTAATCCCAGAGATTGATTTCTACACATCCTATTATATATATATATATATATATATAGGAAGGATTTTAAATCAGTACACATAACACAAAAATCCTAAGTTTCTCTGTTTCTTAGAATTATCACATAACCTTGAGATTTTCTCGAAAAGTTGTCATTTTTTATTATGTTGGCACGTTAATATATACATATGAGTTCATATATATATATATATATATATATATATATATATATATATATTTATTCTCATGATTTTGCGACTGGAACGATTTTATTCGTGACCATTATTGCGTAAATCCGTTAACTCTCCTGTTTATACGCAATATATCTACGATTTGCGCGTCGTAATATATATACATAAACGTTCATGCAATTTAACACCGAAACACGCGAAATCTTGTTAACTTATCTATTTTGTCATTTTAAAGCAAATATACATAAAACATCTCATAAGTATCAAATTTTCATGCTCGACAAGCAAGTTACACCTTTAACGCGATTTTTACCGTTTCTACCGCACAAAACGCAGAAATATACATGCAAGGTCTAAACTTCCAACAACATGTTAAAACTTAACATACTTTCACATTTTCATGTTTAAATCACATAACACATTTTAACACATAAGGTTTACCCAAAATTTTACCTATACTAGTGTATATTGAAAAATGCGTATTTTAGCGATTCGGTAACGGTTTTGGGCGTCGGAAGTCACGTATGACCAACCAACACCAAGAAAACTTAAAATTAGTTAAAATACTTATTTTTAAACTAAAAATATCAGTTTACTTACTGATTTAAATCAGTTTTATAAATATCACTCAAAAAGCCGATTTTTGACCGTTTTAACGCATAGTTTTGCGTTAAACGTTACTATAATCATCCCAACTCGAAACGACTTGATATTTTAACACAATACATGTTATTTACTGATTAAAATAGTGGTTATAATCAGATTAGTGCAGTTTTTGTGTAAGTCACATAAATCATGCGATTTCACGTATTTTACAACTTTTAATGTACCAAGTACAACATGCAAAGCTGGCAAACATTATGACAAAATCATATATCACTAAGCACTTTAAAATAACATTATTTTTGTGTTTATAATCTGATTAAATCTGATTTTTACTAAAACACACCCAAATCACCTTTTTGTAATCATAAATCATCATGCATGTTCAAGTAAATGCATCTAATGCATTCATACAACAACATCATCATCTTTTATGTTCTAATCATGTTTAAGAACACATATACATACGTATACGCAAAATATTTACACCTACACAAACCTCCAAAAGTTCACTTTCTCATCAAATCCCTTTTAAATCATGAAATACTCTTAGATCATTATTTTATGACATTTTTGATTCATGCATGTATTCTATCATTCAAGAATCATATTATTCATGAATCACTCCACCAAAAATCAAAACACAATTACATATACACACACATATACCTACAGCTACACACACACATATTCATCCATTTTTATTTATTCAAAAACCCATTTGTTTTTAGATTTCAAGTTTGTGTTTAAATCCAAGAACAAGAGAAACTTTTCAAGATCATCAACATCATTATGAACCAAGAACAAATTTAGAAAATGATTTTTATACCTTCAAGGTTATTAGTGGTTTTTTAACAAAAATGATGATATGGAGCTTGGTTGATGCTTAAAACACCCTAAAATCACCTCTAGATCACCATATGGACTCATAAACACCTTGTAATGAGTTTGAATCCTCAAGAACAATGTTGGAATTTGCAAAATTGATGTGTTAGAGGGGTGTTCGGCTGATTTGGTTAGTGAGAGAGAGTGTTTGAGTGAATTTTTGAATTGGGTCTTGAAAATATAATTATATGGGGTGTTGGGAAGAGTTAATCATGCCACCTCCCATTAGGACCAATGAGAATATGAGAGAGGAGAGAGAGCATGCATGCATGGCTGCCATCTCTCCTTCCACACACATCCAACACGATTTCTTAGATATACATACATATATATATATTTATATATATATATATACATATATATATATATATATATATATATATATATATATATATAATTTTTGGCCAAAACTGGTATTTTACTGGATACCGGGTATTTTATCTAGCGTTTTAATCCCGTTTTAGTGCGTTTTAAAGTATTTTTAAAACTTTATAAAAATAAACTCACCAAAATAGTATTGAACAATATTTTGTTAGCCTGGACTGGCGACGTTGCCGGTATTTAGCAGTATGCGCGTCGTGCTGCGCGGTACGCACTTAAAATCGCAAAAATAGGAATTTAAGCATTTTTATTTATTTTTATCGTTCTAAAGTAATAAAATCATCAAATTATTACTAAAATGATTATCAGTTGCCTTGACAGGCTGTGTTGACAGTATTTTGTGGGTACACGCGCTGCATCTCACGGTACGCGCTAAACTCGAAAAATTGAGTTTCCTAGCGTTTTAAATTATTTTTCCACACGAATATGATTAAAATAATTATTCTAATCATAACAAACTATTTTTAGGATTTTAACAGTGATCGGGTGGTCACCGACGTTCGTTTCACATTTTAACCGTTACGCGATAAGCGTTTATCTTACCGTTGCCAACATAATTTTTACCAAAGTTTAAATATACCAACTCATTAAATTTCACATATAAACATCATAATCAGTCAAATATGGCCTTTTATCTATTCACAACACGTGTTACAATTATACGGTACGGCCTGAAAAGCCGGGTGTCACATGGGATATGCCTACTACTCCTAATGAAGTTCGTTCATTTCTTGGTCTCGTGGGTTATTACCGCCGCTTCATCGAAAACTTCTCCATGATTGCAGTTCCTCTCACTGCACTAACTCAAAAGAATAAACCCTTTGAATGGGGAATCAAACAGGAAGAAGCATTTCAGACCTTGAAACAGGAACTTTGTGATGCACCTATTCTATCTTTACCTGAGGGCAATTACGATTTTGTCGTGTATTGTGATGCATCCAACTTGGGTCTTGGCTGTGTTCTCATGCTAAGGAACAAAGTCATAGCTTACGCATGAAGACAGTTGAAGATACACGAGAAGAACTACACGACTCATGATCTTGAGTTAGGTGCAGTAGTTTTTGCTCTCAAAATCTGGAGACGCTATTTGTATGGCACAAAATGTGTGGTTTTCACTTACCACAAAAGTCATCAGCACATCTTCAATCAGAAAGAACTTAACATGAGGCAACGACGTTGGGTTGAACTTTTAAACGACTATGACTGCGAAATTTGCTACCATCATGGTAAGGCGAATGTTGTAGCTGACGCGTTGACTCGTAAGGAACGAGTCAAGCTTCTTTGTGTTCAAGTTAGATCTGATATTCAAGCTCGCATTTCTCAGGCTCAACATACTTGCGTTTCACAAGGTTTGATAGGTAAGGAGTTACCCTATCACATTAAGCCTGATCTTGAACTAAAGGACAATGTATTGTATTACTTCATGGACCGTCTTTGGGTCCCAAGTCAAGACAATCTCCGCACCTTGCTAATGGATGAAGCTCATAAGTCTCGTTATTCTATTCATCCTGGTGCAGACAAAATGTATAAGGATCTTCGAACCCAGTACTGGTAGCCGGGTATGAAGAAAGACATTGCCTTGTACGTATCCAAATGCCTTACTTGTCTTAAGGTTAAGGCTGAACATCAACATCCCTCTGGATTATTGGAGCAACCAGAGATTCCAGTTTGGAAATGGGAAAACATTGCTATGGATCTTATTACCAAACTTCCACGCACTAAGAAAGGTCATGATGCTATTTGGGTAGTTGTTGATCGTCTTACTAAATCAGCCCATTCCTTGCCAATCTGTGATGATACATCTGCCGACAAGCTGGCTAAAATCTATGTGGATGAGATTGTGTCCCGTCACGAGATTCCTTTGAACATTATATCTGACAGAGATGCTCGATTCTCGTCTCGCTTTTGGAGAACCATGCAATCTGCAATGGGAACCCAACTTAATTTGAGCACAGCTTATCATCCACAATCAGATGGTCAATCTGAAAGAACAATCCAGACACTGGAGGATATGCTTAGAGCTTGTGTGATCGATTTTGGTAGTAGTTGGGATTCGTATCTTCCATTGATTGAATTCTCCTACAACAATAGTTATCACTCCAGCATCAACATGGTTACGATCGAAAATGTCGTTCACCAGTCTGCTGGAATGAGATCGGTGAGGCTCAGCTTACTGGACCTGACCTTATTCTAGAGACAACAGATAAGGTCAAGAAAGTTCGCGATAACCTTCAGACAGCTAGAAGCCATCAAAAGAGTTACGCGGATCGACGACGCAAGCCCTCAGAATTTCAAGTCGGTGATCGCGTTCTACTCAAGGTTTCACCTTGGAAAGGTGTGATTAGATTTGGAAAGAAAGGAAAACTTGCACCTAGATATGTTGGACCATTCAAGATCGTTGAAAGAATCGGAAAGGTAGCCTACAGACTTGAGTTACCTCCTGAACTTGGAAATGTTCATCCAACCTTTCACGTGTCCAATCTCAAGAAGTGTTTAGCTGATAAGAACCTCCACATACCACTTGACGAAATTCGTGTTGATGACACGATGCATTTTGTTGAAAAGCCTGTGGAAATTATGGAACGTGAAGTCAAATGGCTCAAACGCAAGCGCATTCCACTTGTCAAAGTTTGCTGGGAATCTAAACATGGACTAGAATTTACTTGGGAACGTGAGGATCAAATGAAGGCGAAATATCCACATCTATTCTCACAAGTTTCCTCTAAATAAATTTCGAGACGAAATTTCCACAAGTAGGGGAGACTGTGACATATGTGCTTGTAATCATTGTACAAACTTTGAATAGTTCAGTTATCAAAGAAACAATGTTATTTGACCCCAATGTTTGTTTATTTATGTTTGATATTTTGCACGTTTCGATTTTTGTTCAGTTTCAAACTCTATATCGCTTTCTAGAGAGTTATACGCAAACTGATGCGTAAACGTAATCAGTTTAACGCAACAAACACTCCGGAACATCAACATATGCTTAACATACCTTAAATAACCTTTACATAAGTTAAAAATAAGTTTTGAAGGGTTTGGTATGGCAAAAACAAGTTTATTCGATTACAGGGACTATTTTCGACAACTGCGAAAGTATGCCGATTCGTATAGTAACGAACATTTCGGAACTTGATCATAAGTTAAACATACCGTAAATATCCTTTACATAGCTTAGAAATAGGCTTTGAGGGGTTCGGTATGTGAAAATAAACTTATTTGATCAACAGGGACTAAAAGCGTCAAAAAGTGCATAAGTTTGCATTTTCGCGCATATTTTAATTAGTAAAATATTTTATCCGGACATCAAAAAAAAATTTTAATTAGTAAAATATTTTATTCTAGTGATTGGCATGCTAAAATTCCATTCGTCGTGTAATTTGGTTCCTTTTTCGCGTCCGTTCGAGTTTCGTCGTAATTAACCGAATAACGTGACCGTACGACCAAACAAACCGACATCCAAAATGTTTTCAAGCATATTTCATGTCCCCAATACTTAAACTTCATTATTGAGCCTTGAAAATCGGTTAATGGGGCTAAAACGCGTCGAAAATGCATTAAAATGTGTGCAGGGGCCTGTTTTGCCAATTTTAAAACTTCAGACTTAAGCCGTCGCATCCGGCGACAGCCTGAGGCTTTTGCTGTCGCGCGACGTGACGCCTACACCTGGGCAGAATTCATTTTTCAGCAACCGGGTTGTTTTTCAGGGGCTTTTATGTAAATTTCTCAATACCGTATGCTGGTTTTGGACACCCCTAGTATCCCAAATCAGTGTGCCTTACTTGTAAGGTCCAGATTAAAGCTCAATATTCGAGAAACGATCCTAACGGTTTTGAAAAATCTATATAAACCCACCATCTTCATCACCTTCATTGCTCATTCCTTTCATTTGCTCTCATTTCTGCTTTGGAGCTATCCCTTAACTGGTTAAAGGCTCCAATCTTCTGGTTTTCTTATTCTATCTTCCTTGCTTAGACCTCTTGTAAGCTTCTTTCATGCTTTTATGCGTTTTAAGAATGAAAGTCAAACAGTGTTTGACTTTCTGCTTTGACCAGTCTTTGGTCAACACGAAGTTCGTTTGAACTTTGCAACGTGAGCGTAATCACGATGGTTATAGTCCCTTGTGACTATACCAACTGATTACCACGTTGATTAGGCGTAGTGACGAGTCATAGTTTCGGTCAAAATACGTGTTTATGCGTATTTTGCAACGAAACTATCTTTGGGTATCAAAACACTTTGTTTTGATATCAAACTTGTTTTCTAACTAAGTTAAACATGTTTTAACATGTTTAACTCGTCACTTTTAGTTTAGTGCTTATATGGGGTCGTAAGATAAGCGGTCTAAAGAACCGCTTAGACTTTCGAACTTGACCCGTTTGGTCGATCATTAGGATCTGACCAAACACATTTTGTGACCATAGTTGTATAGGGAATAACCTTCCGATGTTATACATTATGGTCACTACGTTTAGTTAGTTGTATGATAGATAGTTTATATGCCTTAGGAAAATGACCAAAATGCCCTTTTGTGCGTAATTTCATTTTAAGCATGTGTAACCTAAATTTTGACATCTAAACTGATTAGGAAACATTATTCGACATGTTAAGGCATATAATACTTGTCATATGACTAGTTAAGCGGCCCAAACGCGTTTTGCGCGAACGACGCGTTAAATTAGCGTAAGCTACCTAAACGAGTCGTAATGGGTCGTAAGCATTTAGGATAGGTTCTGTTTTAGAATGTAGGCTTTGTTAAACCATATTACATGAGTTCCTATACTCATTTGGTTTACGAAACCTCATTTTATCCGATCTTCCGATTTAGGTCCGATTAATTAACGTAGTTACCTATATTAGGTGCCGATTGATTCTGTGATCCTTCTAGCTTTGTTTGGTTGTTATTCAAAGACTATTGAGCATTATCAAGTGAGTACATAGTTCCCCTCTTTTATGTTTTCAAATATTTTGGGGTGATACACATGTGCCTATTTGTTACTTTCTTGCTTTTCAAACTTTTATAACATATGCTTGCTATGTTCATTAGTACACATATAGTACATGATTTCATCCATGTTTATGCTATGTATGTTTAATTAACATGCTAGTACATTGATTTCATAAATACATTTGTTTCATATGTTCATTTCAGCATATGTACACATTGATTTACATCACATTCTTGCTATGTATGTTCATTTTTTCATACTTAGTACATTGTTTTCACACTTAGTACATTGTTTTCACATAACATGCTTACATTTGGTATGACATTTGGTTTGTAAAACGAAACTGAAATACGTTCATTAACATTGATCACGCCGCTCGGTCGTAAGTAGTGGTACCATAGGACTTGACAACTCCCATTCCTGAAATCCTTGGTTTGTTTGGACGTATGGAATGACTGAATCTGAAAACATTTTGATAAACCTTTGATTTGTTCTAGGGTTTATCCTTCAGTCTCAAGGCTTGAATGTATACGTTTAACATTACCATATAAGTGTTTGTATCAGTAAAGCATGGATTTTTGCAAAACATATCTTTTGACTTAAACTATGATTTATATCAATACATTGTTTTGTACGTCTTTACTTATGGTGTCACACCCTGACCACGTAAAACATCAAATCATGGCGGAAACGTCGGGGAGTGTTGTAACAGAATTATTGTTCCACAACCATGGTAATTAAAATTTCATTTTATTCAACAACCAAAGGTGGAATACATTGTTTCAAAACAACAACCAAAGAGTACACAACATAATTAAACTAAGACTATCTTTATTTTAATTCTCTAAGGCACAGGTCCGCCCTAGTGTCACGATCATCATCCTAAGCAACAGCTCCTGAAACACATGTGAAAATAGGTACGTCAGCATAAAAATGTCTGTGAGATACATAGGTTTTGTAAAAATAGGATTCATGACTTAAGTTTAAGAAGAAGTTGTTTAACAAAAGTCAGTCATGAACCTTGTTAATTGTTTTGTTTTATAAATCTTTTTGAAAAGCGATGATAAAGTAAATGATATGTAAAAGAGTAATGTGAGGTTAAATGAATAACCTAGTAAATTGAGTTTTGTATAAAATAAGTTGTTTGTGAAACGATGTCAAAAAAATATGTTATTTGTATAAAATGTTATATGTCTAATTCGAAATGATTCAAATAACGCTACGATATGTAATACCATACAAGCACTTATATATAGGAAGTACCAGCGGCGTATCCACCATGCTTGTATCATATTACACATGCCTCGTTACTCAAATCATTTTACCCAAACAAACCACCAATGTAAATTGCCCATATCTAAACCATTTGTCAAATGTCTTTGTGTAAATCATGTCAAAATGTTTATGTCAAAATGTAGTCCATGAAATATGTATATCAATATCAAAATGTCTATGTCAAATGTCAAATATGTAATGTGTAAACAAAATGTCATGTATGGCAAGTGAAACATATATATATATATATATCTACTGAGCCACAGATAAAAATGCATAAAACAATGTATTGAAGTAAAACGTGGTTTAAATCAACGTCATGTCTTGTGGAAATGCATGCTATACTGAATACAAACATTTATGCGGTATTGTAAAAATGCATACATCCAAGCCTTGTGACTGTGGTGATAAGCCCTTAAACAAATTAAAGGTCTATCTGTATTATGTTTTATCGGATTCGGTCATTCCTTTCATCTAAACATACCTAGGATGTCAGGAACGGGAGTTGTCAATTCCTATGGTACCATTACCTACTAATGAGCGGCGTGATCAAAGTTAATGAATGTATATGGTCCCACTTAACAAACCAAATGTCATATCCCAAAATGTAAGCATGTGATGAAAATGTACTAAGTATGCGGCAAAACGGACATACATAGCATGTGATGAAAAACAAATGCACTAAGTATGGTGAACATACATAGCATGAAAAGGTAATGTAAAACAATGTACTAAGTACGCTACAAAGGACATACATAGCAAAAACACAATGAAATTATGTACTATAAGTGTACTAATGAACATAGCAAGTATATGATATGAAAGCATGGAAAGCATGAAAATAACAAGTAGGCACATGTGTTTCACCCCAAAATGTTTGAAAAACAGTAAAAGAGGGGTCTATGTACTCACTTGAGATTGCTCAATAGACTTTAGATATCCACCAAGCAAAGCTAGAGATTACAGAATCAAACGGCACCTAATACAGGTAACTACATTAATAAACAGACCTATTCGGAGGATCGGGTAGCATTAGGGTTCGTAAACCAAACGAGTGTAGGAACTCATGTAATATGATTTAACAAAGCCTACACACTAAATCGAAACTTATCCTGAGTGCTTTTGACCCGTCACGAATCGTTTTGGTAGCTTATGCTACTTTAACGCGTCGTTCGCGTAAAACGCGTTCGGAACATCTAACTAGTCCTATGACAAGTAATATATGCCTTAACATGTCTAATATTGTTGCTAAATCAGTTTCGATGTCAAAATTTGGGTTACATAGGCTTAAAATGAATTTTGGCGCAAAAAGGGTATTTTGGTAATTTACCTAAGGCATAAGAACTACTTATCATACAACTACTCAAACGATGTGACCATAAGATATAACCTCGGAAGGTTATTCCCTATACAACTATGGTCACCTAAAGTGTTTGGTCGGATCCTAATGATCGACCAAATGGGTCGGGTTCGAAAGCATAAGCGATTGATTAGATCGCTTACCCTTACGACCCTAGACAAGCACAAATCTAAAAGTGACGAGCTAAACATGCTAGAACATGTTTAGTCAAGTTAGAAAACAGGTTTTGATATCAAAACAAACGGTTTTGATATCCTAGAGTAGTTTGGTTACAAAATACGTGAGAACACGCATTTTGCCCGAAACTACGACTCGTCACTGAGCCTAGATAACGTGGTAATCAGTAGGTATAGTCACTAGGGACTATGACCATCGTGATTACACTCACGTTATGAAGTTCAAATGAACTTCGCATTGACCATAAACTGGTCAATGCATAAAGTCAAACGCAGTTTGACTTTCAAGCTAAAAACGCATAAAAAGAACGAAGGAACACTTACAAAGGGTCCCCGCAAGTATTTGATCCGATTCTCTCTCAGGTAGGAAGCATATACTTCCACTTAGAGAGCATAAATCAGATTCAAATTGTGGGTTTTGCAAATGAGAATGGAGGGGTATATATAGTTTTCGTACAACCGTTAGGATCGTTTCTTGAAAACCGAGATTTAATCCTAGCCGTACACATCGAGCCCACTGTTTTAGAAAACTAGGGGAGCCCCTAGAAATGCTCAAAACCATGTGCACAAGTGTGGAGCAGCTGGATCAAGCTGGAATCAACATTCTGCTGATCTGGGGATGCCTTACGGACCGTAAGCTGGTCTGCAGACCAGCAACTTTCAAAGTTGTCAGTTTTGGTCCCTTTGCGCGTATGGTCGTGTTTTGGCACTTCTAACACCCGTCAAACCCATTTTTAAGCTCCATAAGAATGTTAAAGTATAGGGAACATGAAACATGCTAAAAAATATGTCGGATGTCGGTTCGTTTGGTCGTACGATCGCGATGTTTGCTTAATTACGACGGAATGCGCATAAGCGCGAAAAACGATCCAAATTGCGCAACGAATGGATTTTTCTTATTCCAAACACTAAAATAAAATATTTTAATGCTTACATAAATTTTTGGATGTCCGGATGTATTTAGAACGTAAGTTATGCGCGAAAATGCAAACTTATGCACTTTTTGACGCTTTTTGTCCCTGAATGAGCATAAAGTTTATTTTAGCACACCGAACCTCTCAAAGCCTATTTCTAAGCTATGTAAAGGATATTTAAGGTGTGTTTAACTTATGGCCATGTTTCTGAATGTCCGTTACAGTTCAAATTTGCATACTTTCGCAGTTTGTCAAATTAGTCCCTGTAAGCGAATAGACTTGATTTTGCCATACCAAAGCCTTCAAAACTTATTTCTAAGTTATGTAAAGGTTATTTAAGGTATGTTAAGCATATGTTGATGTTCTGGAGTATTTGTTGCGTTAAACTGATTACGTTTATGCACTAGTTTGCGTATAATTCTTCCAGAAAGTGATATAGAGTTTGAAATTGGATAAAAGTCAAAACATGAAAAACATCAAATATAAACAAACAAACATTGGGATCAAAATAACTTTATTTCATTGATAACTGAATTGTTTATAATGATTACAAGCACAGATGTCACATATGGGGTTGAGTAATACTATTATTCACCATACATTTCATTTGGTTACACATAAACATTATACATATGGTTTGAGTAGTTACCTTTTTACTTGCCATACATAACATTTGATTTTACAAGGCATGGTTTACATTTAACATTAAACATTGCTTACACATAAACATTTCGACATTGATTTAAACAAGTCATTTTGGTGGTTATTTGGTAAGTGATTTAAATAACGAGGCGTGTGTAATATGATAAAAGCATGGTGGATACGCCACTGGTACTTCCTATATATAAGTACTTTTATGATATTACATATCGTAGCGTTATCTAAATCATTTCGACAGGATCATATTTCATTTTACAACAAACGATATATTTTCACAAGACATTGATTTACAAACAACATATATTATACAATTATCGATTTTCATATGATTTACAAAGGAAAACATTTTACAAGATTCATGACTAACTTTTGTTAAACATTTCTTTCAATTACAAGTCATGAAACCTAAATCAATAAACCTATGTACCTCACATGCATTTTTATGCTAACGTACCTATTTTCACATGTGTTTTCAGGAGCTGATGCATAGGGTTGTTCAAGATACACTTAGGCGGACTTGGGCCTTAGTGACAATAAAAGATTTAAGACTAGTTTAAATTACATTATGTACTCTTTGTTTTCTTGTTTTAAGACAATGTAACCACTTTGTTCTTAAATAAAACGAAAATTTAAATACCATGGTTGTGAAACAATAATTCTGCCACTCCACTCCCCGACGTTTCCGCTGCGGTTTGTTTTTTTACGCGGTCGGGGTGTGACATAAGTGCTTTTATTATATTACATATTGTAGCGTTATCTAAACTACTTAGAACAATAACAAGACATGGCATTTTTATACAAGACAAGGCATCTTTTTGACATATTTTATATTTTATACAAGGCATTTTCATTTGGTTATTTACTTAACCATACATCATTTCTTTTAAATCATTTGATTTTCATATGGTTTCATAAAAGAAAACCTTTTTATAAAGGTTCATGGCTACTTTTTAGTTAAACATTTTCTTTAATATTCAAAGCCATGAATCTACATCATAAAACCTATGTTACTCACATGCATTTTTATGCTGACGTTTCTACTTTGACATATGTTTCAGGAGCGAATGTTTGATGTTGAGCATGCTACACTTAGGGCGGACTTAGGCCTTAGTGACTTAAAATCATGAAAGACAATTTATTTTATGCTTTCTTTCCTTTTATTCTTAGAAAATGTAACCATTTCAATTAATAATACAAAACTTTAAGTACCATGTATTATGAAACAATAACCCTGTGACGTGACTCCCCGACGTTTCTGCCGCGGTTTGTTTTTTTACACGGTCGGGGTGTGACAAGATGATTGGTATCAGAGGCATGGTTATAAGGAGTTAGGTTATTAGTAATGCTTTGACCTAGACTATAACCTTTCTAGGACCTAACACAAGTTATCTTGTGTTTAGATCTTAAATCAATAACATCACCTATCATTAGGGGACTACCAAGACAAGTACACAAACTTCAAAATCATTTTGAAAATCAATTATCTATTCTTAGATGATTCGTTTTTGGCTTTAATGTGACACCCATAACTTTGAGGTAAAAATCTGTTCGTTTCACTTTTATAAATTAAATCCTACGTGTTATTATTTGATGAATTAATTACATTCTATCCATATCACGTCGAACCGACCTGAAGTGTTTGAACTAAGTGCACGTCGATTCGACCCACTCACATAACTAGAAACTTACGGGGCCCGAACCATTAACTTGACTAATATACATATATTAGATTAGTTGATGTTTAATACACTCTTATGTTAGTTGATAAAAAAAGAAAACAAATAAATATACTAAAGTATATGACACAAGAGTTGCTGCCTCTTTTCATTTTCTTTCTTTCTTTTGGTCGACCCAGTCCAACAAACATATGATCCCAACCCCAACATTACCCTTCGGCCCACCTCTCCTAAACCGCCACACCCTCAGGTGATATGTACGTAATGCATGAGAATTGATTTAATCTCTAACCCTACAACCCTAGACCTATGACGACAGCAAGGAGGACCCCCCCCCCCCCCCCACATCGTGATCTCTTTCCCTCAACCGACTCGCACCCTCTCGCATTTTCCTCTTCTCTCGGTTAGTGTTTTTGTGGCATCGATTCTTGGTTCTGGTTATGTTTCATGGTTGAGTTGTTAGTATCGCAATGAACTTGATGTTTTGATGCTTAACTGGTAGATTAGAAACCATGGAGAATGTATGTGAGTATTTGTATTTCGGTTTTGATAGGTATTGGGCATGTATGGTTTCATTAAGGTCGTTATGCGTTATGCGTTATGATATTGATGATATGGTGCAACCAATATGATATATATATATATATATATATATAGTGTGAGGTTCTTTGGGGAACACTAAAAAAGTGGGGAACAGTGGGGAACCGACTCAAACGAACTTCGATTGGACTCATTCCAGCGGTGTTGGAACCGGCTCGTTGAACTCTAACTAGGATCTCTTAACCCTAAACCCTAAATCATAACCCCTAAACCCTAAATATATTAGGGTTTGGCTTTTAGGGTTTAACTTTAGGGTTTAGCTCTAGGGTTTAGCTTTAGGGTTTAGTTTTAGGGTTTATGGTTTAGGTTTAGGGTTTAGCTTTAGGGTTTAGCTTTAGCTTTAGCTTTAGCTTTTAGGGTTTAGCTTTTAGGGTCTATAGTTTAAATTTTACGGTTTAGCTTAGGTTTTAGCCTTATTTTTTATCTTTAGGGTTTAGAGTCTAGGAGTTAGGATTTAGGGTTTAGGGTTAAGAGATCTTAGTTAGGGTTCGACGAGCCGGTTCCCCGCTGTTCCCCACTTTTTTAGTGTTCCCCAATGAAACTTCCCCTATATATATATATATATATATATACTACTTTATAATACATATCCGAAGGACTTCTTAAAGTCATAAAAATTCCCTTAAAACACCCCTAAAGCATGATGTACAAGTCTTTTAAGCACCAGAAAACTTCACTTTCCACTTATACCCTTCAACTAAAAACACAGATACATTGGGGTTTCATATTCATTTCAAAACATTTCAAAATCGCCCGCCTCCTCTCTCTCTCTCTCTCTCTGGCGATTCCAGATCTGAATCTAGGGTTCTACATCATAGGTTTCATTTGATTTTCGTAGTGAATATTGTTATCATGCTCATTTCATTTGAAGGACTTCCGATCTGATCTTTGTTACTGGCCTACAATCGAATGGACAAGAGGCGGAGAGGCGTCGATTTTCTCATAATCGAGAGAAGGATAAGGGCAGCGATGAACTGGATTCCGATAGGAGTTTCACGGGTAAGTTTTTGAGTTTTCTTTTGCTTATCGTTCGAATGAAGCCCTAATTCGCGGCTGGTGTCATACATCTGATTGATTGTTTGTTGTTTAAGTCATAAATCAAAATGTTTAAGTCATACATCTGTGTCCGCGGTAAGTCATAAATCAAAATGGGTCAACGAAGCCTCTGTGTCCGCGGTAAGTCATACTTCTGATTGATTGTTTAAGATGTATATATGTGTATATTTAATTTTAACTTCTAATTGATTGTTGATACTTGACAAATCTTTGTTTTTGAGTTTATATCTTCATCAGTATTATTCACACTATATATTATATAGTGTTCTTTAACAGGTAATTTTCGTTGATATGATGATGAGGGCGGCGGTGAACGCTCTCCGGCGATCTATTTCCGCTACAGCACCGCCAAATATTGAAGGAAACCGTACACTGTGGTTCCGGTTCATTTCATCCCGATCGGGATTGAACGAAGATCGCGATAATGGCGGAGGTCATGTTACGCTTGATGATGCTCTGTTCGCAGGTTGCGATCAGAGGCATTGGTTGATCACAATGGAATTTGAAAAAGATCCTGAACCGTCTCACGAAGAGATGGTGGAAACATATGTTCAAACTGCTGCAAAAGTTTTGGGAAGGTTCTATACTTTACCTTATGTGATTTAATGAGTTCTTAGGGTTAGGTATTCTGATTGATTGTTGTTTGATTTCAGCGTGGAAGAAGCGAAGAAGAAAATCTACACGTGTAGCACAACTACGTACAAGGGCTTTCAAGTTGAGGTATCAGAGGAGGTATCAGAGCAGTTTAAAGGTATATAATCTTTTTTTTTTTTTGACAATTGATATGTTGTTTGCTGTTGATGTATGATTTAGGTCTACCGGGCATATTGTATGTATTGCCCGATTCATATGTGGATCCCGTAAAGAAAGAGTATGGAGGTATGATTGAGAATAGATTTGTCAATTTTATTTTTCTGAACAATATATCTAATTTGTATCGTATATATACAGGAGATCAGTATGTTAATGGCACTATCCTACCCAGACGGCCCCCTCTACCATACCGTGGCTTAGAGCTATGGTTCGAATATCGAAAAAGACAAATGGGGCAAGATGATGCAAGAGGCTCTATGCCTTCTGATGAGGTACATTATTGCTTGTTTTACTACATCTCCATCTGTCCATCATGCTTCTTTTGTAAAAACTGATTTTTTTTATTTTTATTTTATACTATGGTTGCAGCAAATTCAAAATCCAACTGCCATTATGATTCCAGGAACTGTTGTTGCCCAAGATGATATTAGTGGTGATGGGACAACTTTTGCCCAAGGTTAGTGGAAGTAATTCAATAGGTCAGAGTGGTGGTCTTTGCGTGGGGTGGGGGCTGAATCTTGGGTTTGGGACTGGTTGTGTCTTGGTGTGGGTGTGTTTTGGTGTCTAGCTGGTTCACCACTTGGGGAGTCAGTACTCTCAACCAAGAGTCAGTACTCTCAACCAAGAGTCAGTACATGTTTTCTAATTTTTTTTCTGATTTCGGTTAATATATTTTGTGGTGCTTTTCATTTACATTTTAAACTGAACCATCCTATCACAATTCTAGATCTTTCATCACTGTTGCACTGCATAAACCCAACAAGCCACCGCCTTTTATATTCTGTGATGCTAAAGTTTTGTTCTATGTCATGTAATTTTCCGTCAACTATGTTTTTATTATTTCACGATGCTTTGTACTTAATTATGTCATTTCAGTCCAAGAGTTTCAGTCTGCGGGTACAGCATTCCTCATCCTTCATAGGCCCGAGTCAACATAAGAGTCCAGACAACTGGTATGTGTTTGAATCATCTCTTTTATTGTCTATACCAGTTGCTATATATTGTTCTTTTGGATTACTCTTTTATTGTCTATACCAGTTGCTATATATTGTTCTTTTGGATTACTTTGTGTTCCCACCAGTCTCCATTAGATAGTCGGGTTGGCTAAGGGGTCAATGTGGGTTCATGTTAAAACAGTTTGCTTTAGTGCTGGCAATAAGGGTTGGTTTCATTGGTTTGACAGTTTGATTTGCAAACACATATAATAATAATAATCAATTTTCTTTTTCTAAAATAGGACAAAATTATATGGTTTTTAATAATAATCTCAGGTAGATACAATCATAAATAAGCGACCCATCCATATAGAATATTTGTTTGGTTAGAATGTTGATCCATGTTACGTGGTTTGGTTTTGTAGGTGATCCCGCCAAAGGAGTACTGAAAGACTCATGTCAAGATTTGATGATGATATGTCAGTGAAAAATCTGATGACTTGACTATCAAAGAACTTGAAGAAAACTTACAAGAAGGTATGGCAACGTGGTTGGTACTTCATGTGATGTTTGTGATCCTAATGATGTTAGAAATTTGGCCAATTTTGTGGTTAATGAACTCGGTTCTATAGACATTTGGGTGAGAAATAGAAAATTTAACGCTTATAAGAATATCATAGCATCAAAAGTTGAACCTACATAACTTTGTTGGTTAATTACTAATTCTATTATTTTTACAGATAAATAATGCCGGGACTAACAAAGGTTTCAGACCGTTGTTGGAATTTAGAGATGAAGATATACAAAACGTATGTGTTTTTCTATGAGATTGTTTTTTTTTTTTTTTTTTTTTTTTTTTTTTTTTTTTTTTTTGATAAACATACGATTGATATAACCAGAAAACTTGTTAAGTTACATCAAAACAGAAGGTAGACGGGCAACAAGCTGCGCCGCCAACCCTTTCTGAATTGCAAACCCCAACCTCCCGAACACAAACCCCTGCCCCCTTGGGGTCGAACAATTGCTGTGGATAACCCGTTGAACCCTCGTCAAGAAGTTGATGGCTTCTGGCGCTAGGGAGCCAAAAGTATCAAAGGCAAAAGGGATAAAGACATGTTGGTTCTCTGCGCAAGCTTTAGCGTGCTTATCCACTTTCTTTGATTCTGCCTTTCTTGCTGCTAGTCCAGCTACAAACCCGTTTTCCCTTAAACCAACCAAAGGGGAAACCCCCGTGAGGTCTACACAAGCATGTTTCCCCCCGTGAGGTCTACACAAGCATGTTTCCCCCCGTGAGATTGTTGAATTTAAAAAATAAAAAATGAAATTGTTATTATAGTGCACATTTATATATTATTCTGGTTTTGGTTTATTAGGCAAACATTGATAAAGATCAAGTGAAAGCAGCAATCAAAGCTCAACAAGATCAACAGATCGATAATGTAACCATTCTATATATGATTTTAATACTGCAGTGTTAAGTCTTAACTTTCTTCATCATTATACCATGTTCTAACTACTGGAATAAAAACAGGCTCTTCTAGCGGAGGCCTGATTCTGCTTTGATGTGGAATTAACCGAGAAAGAAATCGAGCATATGGTGATGGAAGCTTCACGGGCAGAATATATGGCTAACGACAAGTTTAAGCAGCAACTGGGTCGAAGAGAATGTTCAACATCTGATGCTGAACCATCGTCTTCTGGTGGCAGTAAGTATCTTTTCTTTTAAACGACTTTCAGCTGATATGTCCAAATCTTGTTTCAAATGATCCAAACCAGCAAAAAACCTATCTAAACCAACGAAAAATGGCATGGGCGCCGGACTAAAGCAGGGTTGCACCATTCTGAACGGATGTGCGCCTTGCATGTCTTGGGCATGTGTTTTTTTTTGCGCTACGGCAATAGGCGCGCCCTTTGCGCTTAAGTGCACCTTGAACCTTTAACAACTTAGGTTTATGGGAGTAAAAAGATTATCATTTACTACACAAATTTTTAGTAGCAGTTGTATAAGTATCAGATGGAATGTTTGTGTAATTTGTGGTTTTTTCATGATTTTTGAAGGTTCGATGCGGATGGTTCTGGTGGTGCAGTCTATAAGGAACAAGCTTTACAGAAGCATGTATGTGACTTGTTACTTTTTCCTATTCGTAACCATCATATCCCTTTTATCGTTAATTTGATTTTGGTTGTCGAGTGTTTATTGGCTTTTGTGGCCTGAATTAGTTTCATAGTAGGTTGATTTGGTTTTTATGACAATTTTCTCTCCTTGGATTTGCATTTCATAATTCCTCATATTTGTCACTTATAAAGATGGGCTGTTCTGAATACTAATTATGTATATTTATTATTGCAGCTTGTTCATGAAAAGGTTTACGACTGTGTTGTTGATCAATTATTGGAAGCTAAACAAATCATGTGAGTTGGGCTTAACTTGTGGGATTGTCCCAAATATGATTTTTCAAAATAAAACTTTTTTTTTTTTATACATAATTATTTCTTCTTAATAGAACGTTAGAGCAAATTACAAATCATGGGTTGGTAGACGGGCAACAAGCTGCGCCGCCACCCCCTTTTGAATTGATAGAGTGATAGAGTGCTCAGAAACATTATTTCTTCTTTGTTCAACTGTATTTCTCGTAGAACCAATCATATGGAAACTTGCTGAACTCTTGGTCCTCGAATCTCCTTTGTAACTTATAATATGCCGTAGTTGTTCTTTGTTTTTTTCGTTTGTATCCAACAGCTCTTTGCTGGAGGCGTTTCTTTCGCCTTGTTTTAATGATATTGCCGCCCCCCCCCCCCCCCCCACACACACAAAAAAAAAATAACAATAAAATTACTTAAATTATAATTTTTTTTGGCTTCAGAAGTAACCTAGGTAGCAATCTCATTAGCAATAGATAATCATAATTTTCCAAAAATCACACCTGCAAAATGATGTTTACAAAATTCTTTTAGCTCTTATAAACAATTAATCTTATCCATATCTCAAATCAAATATGTAGATGGCCTAACATAAGTTCAAAGTTGCTGATTCTATGTGGCATACTTTGCATAGCTTTTTTACCAACTTCACTTATCGCAGCGGAAATAGCCCTAAACTCACCAACCTAAGTGATATGTTTCCCGCCGCATCGCGCGGGTAAACGACTAGTATATATATATATATTCGGGGACCTGCTGAGAACATTTTGTATTAAGTGATCATGGCTGCGTTTATGTTTAGTTAATGGGTTTGGCGTCTTGCGATGTAAATATGTGGCCTAGTGTTCATGTGAATCGAGTTATAATGCATAGCTTTGTCAATATGTCGTTTAGGCCTATGAACATGATTTAGGGTTATATATTTGATGTTTAAGCATGGTATACGTGATATAAATAACCTAAAAACCTGTTGTGATTAATATTAATGTATCGTGGGTTCGCTAGATAGTCATTTGTGGGATCGGGTAACGAAAACGGTAATCTGTCCAACAGTTACAGCCAACTTTAATCAGCTGTAACCGGGTCATAATTTAACGAAAACGGGATTTTCTTGAGTCTATAACGTGGAATTTCGAAATACGCTTCTAATGGCACTAGAATCATAATTTTTGGACGTCAATTGCTATTTTAAATAAATTATTTCGTTTCACCAATTAAAGCTGTGTTTTTCTACAGAAGATGCAGCTCACGTTTCATATCATAACTTGGTATGTGTTTACTAGTTAGACTTGAAAATTTTACTGTAGATGCTCTAAAATGTCTGTGCAAACATCCAACTGGAATTTCGTCAATCGGATAAACATATATTTTTAAATAAATAATTCGGCAAACATGGTCAGATTACGACGAATCTGATCACTGTTTGGCGCAACATTTGTCACGGAAAATACGTAAGGAGTTTGGTCACCAAATTTTTACACAATAGTCGATGCTTCGATGGACACGTCCTGTAATTTTTTTAGGAATTTTGCTGTACACGAACTATTCCGGATAAAACTCCGAAAACTGTTTGACAATGCACTATATTGCTGAATTTTTTTTTTGAAGAGTATGTTAAGTCTTTCGTGACACTTGTGTTGTCGCTAAGCTATGTCGTGATAAATGCATGCATGATTTAGTATTGTATGATAAAATGTGCTACGTTCTAGATACGTGTAGGATTCGTGTTTCCGCGTGAGCACACAAACTAACTCTTAAATGGTAACCATAATAGGACGTGGTTGACCATACTAGCTCAAGTAATTTTAATCTGCTGAGCTAAGCTAAGGTGAGTTCACACTTTAGAAAAAAAAAGCATGTAATTCCCGATGGTTTGGGAATGGAGCAAACAAAAACCATCCCCCTTGGGTGGGATGTAACCTACGTATTCTCCTTGGGTAGAATACGAGCAACCTCGTCCCCTTGCGAGGGACGGAAACCGTTAATTTACTATTTATTTAGCATGTCTTAAGCGGACTAGACGGAACTCTATCTGAAAGTCCCTACACTTTTTATACCGATTAATCGCTAGGCCAATGGTGAACGGGTTATTAGTTAAATAGCGCTATTAGGTTTGACAAGCCTCACACCGTGCCGCATAGGACGGGCGTGGACTAATATACTTGGGCACTTAGTCAATGACGATAGACATTGACTCGGGGCACTAAACATAACTACAGTCAGTAGTCGGTATGGTATGGTACGAGTCTAGTAGTTTAAAACAATGGGGTAGCTCCCCATGACATGTTTTCTAAAGAACAGAGTAATTTAACACAACTTATGTTTTTGGAACAACACTAAACAACTGTGAACTCGCCAACATTTTTGTTGATACGTTACTACATGCTTTGTAGGTCGTTAGGTACTTATTGGAGCTTGGATGGAGGACTGGTCATTGTGGGAAAAGAACCTTTATTGGGTTCTTATGAAACTGTATGAACTTTTAAACTTTTAAATTTGGATTTTAGATTGTATGCTTCCGCTGACACTTAAATTTGGTTTTGGATATTTGCTTTCATAAACACTAATCGTATTGATTGCGATGGACTTTATTTACTTTTACTTATTGTTCAATATGATTGGTGGCATGATCCTGGTCAGTCACACGGCTCGCAGTAATACTCCGCATGTGGATTTTGAGGTTGTGACATTTAAGCCATCAAAGTTTTCAAAATCTCGTCAAATTTTGGGTTTTAATAATGTGAACATGTGCAATCTGGAAGGGTGGATGCCTGTACCCTGAGTTTTCTGTCTAAGGCTACAGTGTTCGTACAAGTCTGCATTATCGGACCAGTCACTCTTACCTGGGAACTCTTGGGGTGAGTGTCCACTTATAGGCTAAAGCATGTCTTCGCAATACATTATAAAGACCCATTTACTTTGATTAGTCATTGTGTGTCGTTTGTTTGTTTTACGTAACAAACAAATGACCACCATCCTTACATTTTCTCAATATTATAACATCTCATTTTGATTATCCAATATCATCTCACTCATTTTCTCTCACGTTGTTCCTCTCTTTTAGAATGCCTCCTCGTTGCAACATTGCTCAGGACGCCGACATGGCGGCTATGATAGCTCAGCAGATTACTACAGTGCTACCAAATTTCATAACTCAAATAAACCAAGCCAACAATAACAACAATAATGCACCTTCTCTGTGAAACTACAAACGGTTTAATTCGGCTAAACCGCTCAAGTTTAGTGGTTCTTGGGAGCAACAAGGCTCCTACAGTGGTTTGAGAGTCTTGAGAGTACATTCCGCCATGTCCAATGTCCAAACGAGCGCAAAGTAGAGTTTGCTTCGAGCGTATTTCAAAAGAGGGCGCTCACGTGGTGGAACAGAGTGGTGAGAGATAAGGGTGCGGATGTTGCTATGGGACAGACGTGGGAAAAGCTTCGAGATCTTTTGATGAAAGAGTTATGCCCACGTCATCAACAGATGACACTTGAAAATGAGTTCCACAACCTGAAACAGGACAATGTAGAACATCGTGCCTACATTGACCGGTATGAGGAGTTAAGCTTGATGTGTCCTTCAGTGGTTACGCCTTTGGATAAGGCGATTGAAAAGTATATCGATGGTCTACCAGATCCTGTTCAGGATATCATCACTGGCAGCAATCCTACTACCGTCCGACAAGCCCTTGAGCTGGCAACTACCCTAACTGACTCTCAAGTCAAAAAGGGTAAACTCCACTGCAAGGGGGACAAGAAGACATCTGCTAAGATAACTCAGGACAAACAAAAAAGAAACAAGACCGAGTCTTCTAAGAAGTATAGGAAGCGTAAGGCTTCCAAGAACTTCGTCGTTATCGCACAACAGAACAAAGCTGCTCCTAACCAGCCAGCACAACCACCTGCCAAGAAAAAATATGTTGGCACAGCACTTCTATGTAACAAGTTCAATTTTCATCACCAACCCCATCAACAATGTCGTCATTGCACCAACTGTGGAAGATCTGGCCATTTGGCCAACACATGCCGCTCTACTCCTACCCCGAATCAAGTGGTTCAAAACCATGTCCAACAATCAGCAAATCCCGCACGACCTCACTATCCACCTGGGTCTTGCTACAATTGTGGGGATCTTACCCACTACAGAGACAATTGCCCGAAGTTGGCTAATACAAACCCGGCTCGTGGACAAGCATTCAATATCAATGCCAATGAGGCGCATGCCGACAAAGAAGTTGTGAAGGGTATGTTCTTTGTTAACAACCAACCTGCGTCTGTTCTTTATGATTTGGGTGTGTCCCTAGCCTTTGAACCTTTGCTTTCAATGCCTAGAAAAAAAACTAGGAAAGCCCTTGACATAGTGATAGCTAGTGGTGAACCCCTTGTACTCGATTCTGTCATTCGAAATTGCCATTTGAACCTCAATAACCATCTTTTTCCCATTGACCTCACACCAATGCAACTTGGAAGCTTTGGCATTATAGTAGGAATGGATTAGTTAACCAAATACCATGCAGAGGTGGTCTGTTTTGACAAGATTGTTCTTGTGCCGCTTTTGACTGGTGAAACCTTAGAGGTTCGTGGGGAGAAACCCACTAGTAGCCTCAAACTCATGACATGTACCTAAGCTCAAAAATACATACTAAAGAATTATGTGGCCTTCTTGGCATATATTGTAGAGAAGAAAGGCTAGGGTAAGACGGTACAAGACATCCCCGTTGTTTGAGATTATCCCGAGGTATTTCCTAAAGAGTTACCTGGTTTACCCCCAGAACGTCAAGTTGAGTTTTGTGTTGACCTTGTACCTGGTGCCAACCTGATTGCTTAATCTCCGTATCGTCTTGCACCATCTGAGATGCAAGAGTTATCGAAACAACTTCAGGAACTTTTAGATAAAGGATTTATTTGTCCGAGCTTTTCACCTTGGGGCGAGCCTGTTCTATTTGTGAAAAAGAAGGATGGATCCTTCCGAATGTGTATCGATTACCGTGAGCATAACAAACTCACGATCAATAATCGATATCCCCTACCTCGCTTTAATGATCTGTTTGATCGGCTACAAGGTGCTACTTGCTTTTCGAAGATCGATCTATGTTCTGGGTATCATCAGCTTCGTGTACTCGAAGAGGATATTCCCAAGACTGCCTTTCGAAGATCGATCTATGAGTTCATTGTTATGCCTTTTGGTTTGACGAATGCTCCTGCCGTCTTCATGGACTTGATGAATAGGGTTTGTAAACCGTATTTGGACAACTTCATCATTGTTTTCATTGCTGACATTTTGATCTATTCAAAGAATTGAGCTGACCATGAACAACATCTCCGTCTAACGATGGAACTCCTAAAGAGGGAACAACTCTTCGCCAAATTCTCCAAGTGTGAATTTTGGCTTAAGGAAGTTCAATTCTTGGGACACATTGTCAACGAACAAGGTGTACATGTAGATCCCACCAAAATCAGTGTGATTAAGGAATGAGATACACCTACTACTCCTACCGAGATTCATTCATTTCTGGGTCTCGTGGGTTATTACCGCCGCTTTATCGCAAACTTCTCCAAAATTGCGGTTCCTCTCACTGCTTTAACTTAAAAGAATAAACCTTTTGAGTGGGGACCCAAACAAGAAGAAGCTTTTAAGACCTTGAAACAAAAGCTCTGCGATGCACCTATTTTGTCTTGACCTGATGGCAATGACGACTTTGTCGTATATTATGAGGCATCAAACTTAGGCCTTGGTTGTGTTCTCATGCAAAGAGACAAAGTCATAGCCTATGCATCAAGACAGTTTAAAGTCCATGAGAAGAACTACATAACTCATTATATTGAGTTAGGCGCTGTAGTTTTTGCTCTCAAGATATGGAGACACTACCTCTACGGTACTAAATATGTGGTTTTCACAGACCACAAAAGTCTCCAACATATTTTCAATCAGAAAGAACTAAACATGAGCCAAAGACATTGGATTGAACTACTAAACGACTATGACTACGAAATTCGCTACCATCCTGGTAAGGCAAATGTCGTGGTTGATGCGCTTAGTCGTAAGGAACGTGTCAAGCTTCATTGTGTTCAAGTTCGATCTAATATTCAAACCCGTATCTCCCAAGCTCAACGTGCTTGTGTTACATAACACATGATGGGTGAGGAATTACCACATCATCTTGAGCTTCAACTCGAAACAAAGGACATTGGATTACTCTACTACATGAATAGTTTATGGGTTCCAAGTCAAGACAGTCTCCGCACCTATTGATGGACGAAGCTCATAAGTCTCGTTATTCAATCCATCCTGGTGCAGACAAAATGTATAAGGATCTTCGAACCCAGTTTTGGTGGCCGGGTATGAAGACGGATATTGCCTTATACGTATCCAAATGCCTTATTTGTCTCAAGGTAAAGGCGGAACATCAACATCCTTCTGGTTTACTTGAGCAACCAGAGATACCAGTTTGGAAATGGGAAAACATTGCTATGGATCTCATTACCAAGTTACCGCGCACTAATAGAGGTCATGACGCCATTTAGGTAGTCGTTGATCTTCTAACGAAGTCAGCACACTTCTTGCTAATCCGTGAGGATCTATCTGCTGACAAACTTGCCAAGATCTATGTGGATGAGATAGTGTCACGTCATGGTGTTCCTTTGAACATCATATCAGACCGAGATGCTCGATTCTCATCTCACTTTTGGAAGACCATGCAATCTGCCATGGGAACCAAACTCAATTTGAGCACAGCTTATCATCCTCAAATGGATGGACAATCTAAAAGAACAATCCAGACCACTGGAGGATTTGCTTAGAGCTTGTGTGATCGATTTTGGTGGTAGTTGGGATTCGCATCTACCGTTGATCGAATTCTCCTACAAGAATAGTTATCACTCCAGCATCAACATGTCACCTTTTGAAGCTCTATACGGTCGAAAATGTCGTTCACCGGTCTGTTGTAATGAGGTTGGTGAAGCTCAGCTCACCGGACCTGAACTCATTCTAGAGACTACAGACAAAGTCAAGAAAATTCACGATAACCTCTTGACAGCTAGAAGCCGTCAAAAGAGTTATACGGATAGACGACGCAAGCCCTTGGAATTCCAAGTCGGTGATCATGTCCTTCTCAAGATATCCCCTTGGAAAGGTGTGATCAGATTTCTGAAGAAATGAAAACTTGCACCACGATATGTTGGACCATTCAAGGTCGTTGAATGAAATTGAAAAGGTAGCCTACAAACTTGAGCTGCCTCCTAAACTTAGAATGTCCATCCAACTTTCCACGTGTCCAACTTGAAAAAGTGTTTGGCTGATGAAAACCTCCACATACCTCTTGATGAAATTCGCGTTGATAACACGATGCACTTCGTCGAGAAACCTGTGGAAATATTGAACCGTGAAGGCAAGAAGCTCAAACGCAAACCCATACCAATTGTCAAAGTTCAATGGGAATCAAAACATGGCCCAGAGTTTACTTGGGAACGAGAGGATCAAATGAAGGCGAAGTACCCACATCAGTTTTCGCAAGTTTCCTCTAATTAAATTTCGGGAGGAAATTTTCTAAAGTAGGGGAGACTATGACATTTGTGCCTTTTTAATCTTTGTACAATTTCAAACAACTTTGTACTTAATGAAATATTATGGTTTGATTCCAATATTGTAGAATTATTTATGACATTTGTGCATTTTCAATCCTTGTTCAATTTCAAACTCTCAAAGCCTTTTTCTGAACGTAAACTGTTACGCAAACGTAACCAGTTTAATGCGACGTACACTCCAGAACAAGAACATAAGCTAAACATACCCTAAATACCCTTTACATAACTTAGAAATAAGTTTTCAGGGGTTCGGTATGGCAAAAACATGCTTATTCAAGCTCAGGGACTATTTGCGACAAACTGTGAAAGTCTGCCGATTCTTGTATTTCTGAATACGAACCATGTTTACACGTCCAAAAATTTTTGAAATCATTAAAATCCATTATTTTATTGATAAGAATGAAAAAATTTTGATCGTTGCGAAATTTTGGTCATTTTCATGTTCGTTATAGTGTTTGACGTAATTAAGTGAAAAACGCAACCGTACAACCAAACGAACGGACATCCATGACATTTTCGGGCAAAATCCAAGTTACATATGCCTTAACACCTTTATAGAGCCTAAAAATTAGGTTAAAAGGTGTTAAAAGTGACAAAACGCGACAAAACAACTCTAGGGGCCAAAACTACCAATTGCCGAAACTTCTGCCCCTGCCCCCTGCCTTACGGACCACAAAGGGCCCCTATTATAGTTCGTAAGAGGTGCCGACCAATGAATTGTATGGTAGACATCTATTTAAACAGCCTGGAGCCCAAGATCCGTGTTCTCCAAGCTCAAGCCTGATCTTGACACGTTTAGGGACATGTGGAGTGATCTTACACTGATCCATGACACTTGTAATGATCAAATTCATCATCCACAAGTATAAATAGGTGCAAGAATTCATTCGCAACTTGCACCAAATCTTGAAATCTTTCTATCTTTCTCATTTGGAGGTTCCTGACCATAAGAAGCTTCCTAATTAGTTCTCTTATCTTCTAAGGACCACTAGTAAGTGCTCCTTTCAGTTCTATTTCATTTATTTAGTTGTTTTGAGCTAAAAGTCAAACATTTTGACTTTCTGTTTGACTTTTAGTTCTGACCTTAATTGGTCAAGTCAAAGTTCAATTGAACTTTGCAACGTGATCGTAATCACGAAGGTTATAATCCCTTGCGATTGCACCTTCTGATTACCACGTTTACTAGTCGAAGTGACGAGTCAAAGTTTCGGTCAAAGATGCACATAATGTGTATTTTACGATGAAACCGTTTTCGGGTATCAAAACACCAAGTTTTGATACCAAATCAGTTTTATAAACTTAGTTAGACGTGTTTTGACATGTCTAACTCGTCACTTCTAGTTTAGTGCTTATTTAGGATCGTAAGTCGAGCGGTCTTGACCACCGCTTTGACTTTCGAATCCGACCCGTTTGGTCGATCTTAGGATCTGACCAAACACATATTTGTGACCATAGTTGTATAGGGATAACCTACTGAGGTTATAACTTATGGTCTCGTTGTTTGGTTAGTGTTATGATAAGTCGCTCTTGTGTTCTTTAAAAATGACCAAAATGCCCTTTTTGCCCATAAATTCATTTTAAGCATATGTGATCAAATTTTTGACATAAAACTACATTTTCAAACATGTTTTGGCATTTAACACTTGTCATAGGACATGTTTGACCATCTGATCACATATTTACGCAAATGACACGTTAAAGTAGCGTTAACTACTTTAACGAGTCATAACGGGTCAAAAGCACTTAGGATCTTTTCAGAATTAGAATGTTGAGTTTATTAAATCATACCATATGAGTTCCAACACTCATTTGATTTATAAGACTTCATTCTATCTGATCCGCTGATTAAAGTCCCGACACATTAACATAGTTATCCGATATTAGGACACACTTGAATCCTTGCTTCTTTAAGCTTTGTCTGAATCTTTTGGACAAGACTTAAACGCAATCCCAAGTGAGTACATAGTTCCCCTATTTTACATTTTCAAATATTTTGGGGTGAAGCATACGTGCCTATCGTTACTTTTTTACTTTCATGACATTACACATGCTTTGATTATCTAATACATATAGTACATGGTTTTCAAATACATTTTGCTTCGTATGTTTACCTAGCATACCTAGCCCATTATTTCAAAGACATTTTGCTTCGTATGTTTACCTAGCATACCAAGCCCATTATTTCAAAGACATTTTGCTTCGTATGTTTACCTAGCATACCTAGCCCATTATTTCAATGACATTTGGCTTCGTATGTTTACCTAGCATACCTATCCCATTATTTCAAAGACATTTTGCTTCGTATGTTTACCTAGGATACCTAGCCCATTATTTCAAAGACATTTTGCTTCATATGTTTACCTAGCATACCTAGCACATTATTTCAAAGACATTTTGCTTCGTATGTTTACCTAACATACCTAGCATATTGTTTCAAATACATTTTTACTTCGTATGTTTACCTAGCATACTTAGTACATGGTTTCAAAACATTTTCATGACATGCTTACATTGTTCAAGACATATTGGTGTGTTGAATATACAATGATACATTCATTAACATTGATCAAGCCGAGTAGTATTATGTAATGGTACCATAGGATTGACAATCCTGTTCCCGCTTCCTAGGTTTGTTTGGAAGTGAACCCTAGGGAACGACTGAATCCGATGAACATTGATAGAGCTTTGTCTTTATAAGGGTCTATTCGACAATCAACAAGGCTTGAATGTATTCGCCAATAATCCTAATATATGTTTTACAATAAAAGAAATAGTTCATAAGACATAAATTTTGATTTAAACAAAACCTTTGTTTATTCCAAGAGATTGTTTTACACAAGACATTTTGGCTATTCAAGACATTATTTTTGGTTTAAACAAGACTTTTGTTTACCATACAAAACATTGGCTTATACATGACACTTGGTTTACATGAGACATTTGGTTTATACATGACATTTGTTACACAAGACATTTGGTTTATACATAACAATTGTTTACAGAACACATAGTTTATACATAACATTTATTCATACAAGACATTGGTTTTAGTAAGTGACTTAGATAACGAGGTGTGTGTAATCTGATAAAAGCATTGTGGATGTCACACCCTGACTTTTGCGGAAGCGTATGATGTGTGACTTGTTCAATATCATTGCATTCAATTATAATAAACAACTACATGATTAAAACATGATGTTCATCCATTCATAAGTTTAAAAGTTTACAAACACGAGTCATTAAGTTTCAACCAACATATCCTCAAGTCATATTACAAATCAAAAGTGGATGAAATCAAAACTTGAAATTTACGTCTTGAAAACAACACCATCGCCGAAGATCCATCTTGTTTCCTGAAATACATGTAATTTTGAAAACGTCAACAAAAGTTGAGCGAGTTCATGTGTTTCTGTATGAGTTCGAATAATCTTGTAAACATTTGTATGTATGCCTTTATAATCCGGTATGAAAGCGTCTATGAACAGATCAATTGATGTGTAGCTAATACATTAATATGTGTGTAACAGTGTAGGAAGGCTCAACCCTTTTGCGTATTTCGTACCAGGCCATCCGGCGGGAACGACATAGTCACCACATGGTCCAACCTGCGGGCTCATGGGTGGGGCTCGCAACACTCAAATAGATCTATCACTCATGCCGCTCGGTCCTTATACAAGGATTAATGGTGTTAAGTTAACGCCTACCCATTCACATGATCTAACAGTTCATTCCTTAGCTTACCATACCATTTGTACTCATCAAAATATTGTAACATGTATTTCACCCCTGAAGTTGTAAAACTGAAAACAGTTAAAAGAAAAGGGGGACATGAACTCACAATCTTGCGTCCTGCTGTCCGAAGTAACTCAAAGGTCCTGTCCTGAAGTCGTGCAACTACCTACACACGTACTACGTTTTATTAGACGGCTAGGTCGTGCCACTGCTTTTAGTCTTAATTGTTATGACTTAGTATCTTTGAGTTACGTTTTTGGTGTACCAAATATTATTCCAAAGTATATAATTAGTTGTTAAAATAATAATATTTTAACCTAATTATAATTATAAGTTTTTGGAATACTTGTTAAAATAATATATTTTAACTAATATTGTCTTGTAATCCTTCCATGAATATTTTTCCCAAGGATGGACATACTTATACTTGTATTTTTAGACTTGTGTACTTTGCCAAGTATTGGTGGCGTATTCCGGTGATTATTTGTACGTACGAGAATATGTATTTTCTTTTATTTATTAAGTATTTTATACTTAATCTTGGATTTAATTTTCCAGAATAACATTTTTAATCAAATAAAAATTCACTAATTTATATTCTTAAAATATATGTATTCTAAGAAAACTTTTATAGAAAAATTATCTATAAACCTTCCTTAGCAAAAATAATTATATTTTCATATAAATCTCAAAAATAATATATTTTCAAGATTAACTTAGAAAATATTCATAATTCCATTTTCACCAAAAATAATATATTTTTGGTTTGTTTTAAGAAAATATTTATTTCCTTCAAAATAATATATCTTCTAATAGTTTAAGAAACTATATACATTTTCTCCACTCAAAATAATGTATTTTCTACTTGATAAAATATGATATATTTGTAATAATTATAAAAATCATATTTTCCGTTTCTTTGGTTTCCAAAATATCGTTTAACTCATTTGCGAAAACATAAATTTATTTCTGGAATATATATAAGTGTAGTCCGTACGTCCGTGTTCGGTTTGTCCAATATTAGGGTATAAATTATATATTTGTTTTCTTGGAATTTTGGTAAGATTTTGTATTATAATTCTTGGTATTTTGGTGAGTTATATTATTTTCAAGTCCTAAAATAATATAACTAATACACATAATATACAAGTAGCACACAAATCGTGACTTCTAAATATATTTTCCTAAATATATACTTAGTTACTTTTATTTGTCAAAAACCAACTTCCAATATTTGTAATTTTTTTGTAGCAAAAATTATGGCAAATTTTATATGAAAAACCATGGTTAAAATTTACTTATAAACACTTGTTTAAAAATATTTTTCTAAGTGTTTAAATTCTACAAAAATTTTGCCATAGTTTCCCCTTAAAAATGGAGGTTTCCATGCTTTAACAAGCATATCATTTTCTTTTAAAATCATCATCAATCATCAACAAATCAATCAATACTTACCATGAGCTAAAATCATGCAATTTATACTACATCATGAACTTGAAATTTTGTAAAAATTTATAGTAACATAATATGTTAATTAGTAGGTTTAGTTACCCTTTAAAACATGGTTATTTGTTTATAAATCTCATTCTTGTAAAATATAGTCCTTTACAACTTACAAGATGATTTTTCTAAAAATAATTCTTTTGTATTTTCCTTGTTACAAACTTGTTTCTAGCTTTGATTTATCACTAAAAATATGGTTAGTTTCTTTAAAAGTCATGACCTTGTAAATTTTGTAAATATTCTTGGTTTCTTGAGAAAACTATTTTTGAAATCATCCTTTTACAAGACTTATAACATGTTTCATACTTCATCATACACAAAATCATCTTCATATTCAAGTTCATGTGAAACATAAAGGATGATCATTTTGTTTTACACAAGATTCATCCTCTCACTTGCTAGATAATGTGTTTAATCACAATCTAGCAAGTTTCTTATGATGATTAACATCAGAAACACAAGAAATCAACAATCAAGCTTCATGCATACACTAAATCAACATAGATTCTTATGATTTTAAGCTTTATGTGAAAAGTTATCTTCTTGTTTCTTCATGATCTTTATGATTAGTTACTTACATAATCTTTTAACCATCAAAATAAGAAGTAAAATCAAGTTATGAGGTTCTTACTACTAGCACAAGGCTAGGGAAGAACTCAAGATGATGAAGATGTTAAACAAGGTGGATAAAAGCTCTAGAGAATGGTCCTTCAAGCTCCAATGGATCCAAGCTTCTTAATCTTGCTTCTACCACCTTAGGATCACTTTGGATTGTATGAAAGAGACTTGAAGATGGTGGTGGTGTGGTGGTGGTTCACGGCCGAGACAAGGAGGGAGGAGAGGGAGTGAAGGTGTTGGTGAAATGGTGAAAATGAGTTAGTAGTTTAACCTTGTGGTTCTTAAAGACAAGTTCTCCAACAACAATTTAACCACAAGTTCTTATGCCTCAAAAGTGAATGGCAAATCTATTAAACAAATGAATAAAAATCATGGTGTGGGTCCACCATGTTGAACCGTGAATGGGGGGGTGGGGTTCTTAGTTGGGGTGTAATGGTTAGTTAAGCAAATCTAGTTAGTTCCCAAGTATGATGTTTAGTGTTATATGTGTTATGATGATTTAGGGTGTATTATGATGTTCGGTGACCATAACTAGCTCAGAAATGTCAAAACAATGCTTCTAGTGAAAATTTGGTGTTTCGGGTAGTGTCCGGTTGTTCGGTTGGTTACCGGTTCGTTAAGGTGATAACTTACGCAGTTTAGTGTGCTTTATGTTCCCTTTTATGACAGTTTTGATTCCCGACACTTAGGAAGGTATTCTGGACCATTAAACCATAATTCTGCATTATATTGTGTTGTTAAAATGCTGATTTTTACTGAAAAATGCAGAATTCTGCAGTTTGTGTGAGTTTTAGGCACTTTCCGGCACTTAAACTATCACTAGGAAGACAGTTTTATGATCCCTACTTTCCTACACACTATACTAGTGTAACTCTTGGTTTTGGGCTCATTCTGTGCCTTAATATCATGTCTGTATGTCTGTCTGAGTACTGAACTCCTGTCAGTATTTCTAGTTTGTCTGATAAGTGTGCTAACTTTGTTTCGTGCACTAATTGAACCGTATTGTGTTGCATGCAATAATGATATGAAATCATGCAACATGTAATGCACTTGTATGTATATGACAGCATTCAGAAAATCATTCATGTCATTAATTAAATCAGGCACAGTCATTAATGCAAAAATTACTGTTTAACATTGTATGGAAAATGGGGAAAATTGCCAGTTGTCACATTCTCCCACCGTTAAAAGAATTTCGTCCCGAAATTCGAGCTGTGTTATCGGTTGCAGGGGAGTTGTGAAACAAATACGGATATTTTGATTTGATTTGGTATTTACGCTCCCAGGTAAACTCTGGGCCATGGCATGAATTCCAACGAACTTTGACAAGTTTAGTGCGACTTCTCCAGGTCTGGTGGACTTTCCAGTCCGTAATCTCGACAAGTTAATCAGTAAATTGGAGTTTGTCCTTTGACGTGAATCCCGTCTGTGGGAATAACTGATGTTTCCTGTGTAGGGCTCTTCTTGAGATTAGACACGTGGAACATGTCATGAACACTACTAAGCTCTTCTGAAGCTTTACTTTGTATGCAACGGTTCCGATCCTTTACAGGATCTCGGAGGGTCCAAAGTACCGTGGGTTTAACTTCTCGTGCTTACCAAATCGTGCCACGCCTTCACAAGGCGAGTCTCTCAGTAAAACTTTATCATCAACCTCAAATTTCCAACGGTCTTTGCCGCTTGTCTACATAATCTCTTCTGTCTATCACGTGCTGACTTGATATGATCACGTATCTGAACGATCTTGTCCGTAGATTCCTGAATCAACTCGGGGCCAGTAATCCGTTTATCTCTGGTGTCCATCCAACACAACGGGTACCGACACTTACATCATATAAGGCTTCAAACGGGGCGGCCTGAATGCTGGTGTGATAAATATTATTGTAGGAAAACTCCACTAAGGGAAAGTGAGTATTCCAACTTTCACCAAAGTCCGTCACACAGCACGTAGCACGTCTTCCAAAGTCTGAATCGTCCGTTTACTTTGGTCGGCAGTCTGAGGGTGAAATGCAGTACTAAAGTTCAACTGTGAACCAAAAGCTCGCTGAAACGATTGCCGGATCCTTGACACAAATCGACCATCCCAGTCGGATATGATGGATACAGGCACTCCATGACGTGCCACAGTCTCTCTGAGAGATATTTCTGCTAACTCCTTTGTGTTGTCTTTCTTACTGATAGGTACAAAATGCGCAGACTTCGTGAATCGATCGATACTCACCTAAATCATATCGTGTCCTCTTTGTGTTCTTGGTAGCCTTGTAATGAAGTCCATGGAGATCTGTTCCCACTTCCAGACGGGAATCTCCGGTTGTTGCAGTAACCCTGGCGGGTTCTGGTATTCTGCCTTAACTTTGGCATGAGAAAGGCAGTTAGCCACATATACAGCGATGTCGGCCTTCATCTGTGACAACCCTCATAATTACCGGTATCTGTACAATTAATTAATATTAAATTTGTGCTTAATGACTGTGCTTGATTACAACTGATGATATAAACTGCTTTATGATTTCTGCATCATACATACATGTGCATCACATTTCATACTGTCACAACATTTATTACTTACAAACTTTAGTGACATACTTGATGCACAAAGCACAGTTAGCACAGTGAGCGGATAACTCAGAATTATACTGACAGTGCCAGTACATAGACAGACATGTTTTGAGGCCTAGTATGAGCCAGAGACAAGGTACTACACTAGTATGGAGTGTAGGGAAGTAAGAACCATAAAACTGCGTCACTAGGTGATAGTTTAAGTGCCGGAAAGTGCCTAAAACCCATTCAAAATGCAGAATTCTGCATTTATTAACAAAATTCAGCATTCTAATATGCTAGTAACGTGCAAAAATATGGCAAAATGGTCCTGTATGCTTTCCTAAGTGCCGGGAATTAAAAGTGTCACAAAAAGTTACATAAAAGACACTATACGGAATAACTTAGAACTTTAACGGAACGGTATCTAACCAAACAACCGGACATTACCCGGAACACTAAAATATTGCTAGAAGCATTGTTTTCATTTTTCTGAGCTAGTCATGGTTCCCGAGCACACTAACATATTACATAAAGCATGAAAATACTAGACCCAACACTTACACTTAACAACCTCCCACTAATTACCTTTTACCACCAATTTACAAATTACCCCCTCTACCCCCATGCAAATGACGGTTCATATGCCCCCCCCCCCCACCACCATAAGATTTAGTTAAATCTTCCATAATCCCCATAAGATTTTCTATGGATCTTCTTGGGTCATGTGTTGATTATGCTTATACTAGGAATAAGAATACAAGGTAATTACATGGTTCAAGTTACATATAGACCCCTCCCCCTATGCTAAAAAAATCGGCCACATGGCTAAATTTGAAGATTTACTTGATTTCCCCTAAATCTTCTATGATCATGGCAAGAGATATGTTTGTACGTGAGATGGCACCTTATCCTTTGGATATTAGAGTTTAGGAATTTATAAGGGAGCTTATCACTTCACTTAATCACCAACACCACTCTTCCCTTCTTCCACTAAGGCTACGGCCGAAACTAGTCCCACCATCATCATTCTTTTTGTTTCAATCTCATCCAATCCAAGTGTACATTAAGGTGTAACAAGATCATCAACGAGGCTCGGTGCTCACGGAACTTGAAAGACCACCTTCGTTTGCTATTATCCACTCCATTTTCATTAGTGATCTTCCCTAGCTTTAAGCTAGTTGTAAGACTTCTTTACACTCTTGTTACTTCACATTTTTTGTGGTTAAAGATTATATTATGATGAAATCATATGAACACTAAAAGAACCTACACTTGAATCATGAAACATAAGCTTAAATAAGATGAAACATGAAGAAATAATGTTAGTATGATGTTGTTTGGTATATGTTGATGCTAGCTTGTTGATTACTAGAAATATGATGTTGATCATTATATGAAACTTGTTAACTTATGATTAAAAACATGATTTAACAAGTTAAGAGGTGATTATGTGTTGTCATAAAATAATCATCTTCTAATAAAAATATGAACTAGTTAAATAAAGATGGTTTCTTGAAATAAAAGTAAACAAAGTGAGTTGGTGATCATGTAAATCTGAGATTTACAAATGACTTTTCTAAACCAACCAAGTTCAAGAGACGGTTTTTGAAAGATCATAACTTTTCTTGCACTTACATTATTTTTGGAAATAAAATAAGTGTAGGAAGGCTAGAAAAACAAGAAAATGTTGTAAATAAATATTTCTGTAAAAAGTATTCACAAGTTATAAACATCTAGAAATACCGAGAATGAGGTTTTTACAAAAGTAAATATATTTTGGGAAGTAACTAAGGCTACTAAATATATTACCAAGTTACTACGCGTTTTTACGAAAACACAAGTTCATGTTATTATGTAAAGTGCATTGTTTTTACACTTGGTAAGTGTAATATTGTTTAGAGTATGGTTGTTGATTGTTTGAATGATTTTTCGAAAAGAAAATGGTATGCTTATTAGCATGGATACCTCCGTTTTCAAAGGAAACTATGGCGAAATTTCCTAAAAATTCCAACACTTAGAAAATATTTTCTAACAAGTGTTTACAAATATGTTTCATCTTTGTTTTTCAAAATAAACTTCGCCATAGGTTTTGTTACAAAAATACGAAGTATTGGAGGTTGATTTTTACAAATAAAATGGATAAATATATATTTAGAATATATATTTTATACTAAAACACTTGTGTGAATATTTGTTTATTTTGTGGAATAGTTATATTATTTTAGGGTAAAATAATATAACTTACATTTGCCATGACATTTACTACTCCAAAATAATACCAGAAATCTCACGGAATAAATACTTAAGTTACACGCTTGATATTGTGAAACCGAACACAAAAACGTAAGTTATAAAATATTCCAGAAAATATACTCTGACGCATATATTTTTGGTAAATATTATTTTGGAAACTAAAGAAGTGAAAATATGTTATTTTGGAATACGTTATTTTTGGACAAATAAGTTATATATATTTTCTAAGTGGGACTTAAAAATATAATATTTCGGAGCTACAAAATACATGTATTAATACCCCCATCCTTGGGAAGGAAATACGGAATTAAAATACTTGTGAAGTATTAATACAAAATATTGATTAAACAGCTATTCCAAAATTAAACACAATTTAAAGTTAAAATAATTATTATTTTAACAAATAATTATAACTTGGAATAATATTCGGAGACACAAGAAACACAACTCAAAAACATTAAACTCTAAGCCAAGGCACGACCCGTTCGTCTAATAGACATTAGTACGTTGTAGGTTGTCGTGTAGCTGACAGAGCTTGAGTTGCCGGTACGAGACGCACTACAGTGAGTTCATGTCCCCCTTTTTCTTAAACTGTTTTGTTTACTTACTTCGGGGGTGAAATACATGTTACAAAGGGATACTTACAATACTATTGGTATGATTAGCCTAGGAAAGAACCATAGATCATATGATAGGGTAGGCGGGTACTTGGGACCATGAATCCTCGTTGCAGGACCGAGGGGCATGAGTGATAGATCTATTTGGGTGTAGCGAGCCCACACCCATGAGGCCGGGGCGGCCCATAGTGGTGACTATGTCTTCCAGCCGGGAGCCCGGTACAACTTTGCTAGGTTTGAGTCTTCCTACACCGTCACACATATCAGTGGCCTTGCAAACCATTGGTGATCTTTTCCTTGTTTGCAATCATACCGGGACATACATACATACAATCTTTACAAAGGTTTATACATACTCACATACACATGAACTCGCTCAACTTTTTGTTGATTTTTCAAACTACATGTATTTCAGGGAACTAGCGGATCTGGCGGGGTATGCATGTGTCTAGCTGCGTTGAATAAAAGATGTTATCCAGGGTTGTTGAGTTTAGAGGGTGTATTCCGTTCCTGGATGGGATACATAATTCTAAACTCAGGGTTTTATTTAAGTACTTTTGTTTGAGTCTTGTGAACTCGTTTAGACACGTAATGGTTTGTAACTTAATTTGGCGTTGGTATTTTCAGACAATGTTGGTATGGTATTTTCTAAACTCTTTTAATGGATAAACATCTTGTTTTTTTATCATATAGCATTGTTATGATTGTTGCTATGGTATTAAGAAGTCACACCAAATAAACCACGCTTCCGCAAAAGCCAGGGTGTGACAGCTTGGTATCAGAGCCTCGATCATAGCGAACTAGGATTCTTTCTCGAGTCTAGACTATGATCATCAGGGCTCTCACGAAAACATTTTTACATTGCATACACAAAACGTCCAGATCCAGGGAACAAACATTTTTACAAACAAAAGGCACAAATACACATTTCAAAATTTATGTTTATAATTCAGTCTTAGAGACTGAGGGAGGATCAGTCTTAGAGACTGAGGGAGGATCAGTCTTAGAGACTGGGGAAATTTGGTCTTAGAGACCAGGGATTTAGTCTTAGAGACTGAGGGAAGTTTGGTCTTAGAGACCAGGGATTTAGTCTTAGAGACTGGGAAGTAGGTCTTAGAGACCAGGGATTTGGTCTTAGAGACCAGGGAGTTGGTCTTAGAGACCAGGGATTTAGTCTTAGAGACTGGGGAAGTTGGTCTTAGAGACCAGGGAGTTGGTCTTAGAGACCAGGGAGTTAGTCTGAGAGACTAGGGAGTTCAGTCTGAGAGGCTCGGTGGGATAGTCTGGGGAAGACTAGGATGATTACTTGCTTACATTGTTATTACATACATGCTTATTTGCTAATTGTATATGTGCATATGTTGTGGTTGTGTTACAGACACCATGTCATCATCCTCCGAGAGTGGAGTGTCAGACACCATAGACCCGATAGCTATAGTATCAGATGACGAGATCCTTCCAGAGGACGAGGTTTACACTTCAGATACTACGAGCAGTGACGACAATGACTTTCAGCCCTTCGCCTTACCGGATTTCGGAGATGATTTACCTTTAGCTGATGGTTTTCTTGACGGGAATCTACCTCTTGCTCAGATCCCTGCTCCTGTTCCCCTTGTGGCATTTCCTGTTGAGGATCTGCCACTTGATGATATGTCCGACGATGACGTTGATCTCTTCATCGAGGGTCCCCCTGAGGATGACCAGGATGGCGGGGCTCCGATTGATGATGTTGTTGCTATTCCTTTGGATGAGGTTCCCGTTGTTGATGCCATTGCTTTTCCTGTCGAGATTCCTGTTATGGAGGTTTTATCTGACCAGTCTGGTCACGATTCGTCTGGCCCCGATTCGTTTGAGTCCGTGTCGTCTTCTACTCTTCATGCACTGGGATTGCAGCGATATCCCACAGACACTGATTCTGACACCGACATGTCAGCTGCACCTGATTCGCCACATGATTTTGAGTCTGATCCTGAGTTTGATGATGAGATGGATCCTATCGTTCCGCAGCTGGGTTTTGGGTTCATCCCTGACTTCCCACACGATTTTGATCCAGACCATGAGATGGAGTTTATCCCTGAGGAGCAGCCTGTTGAGGCACCTGTTATTCCTGATGATCAGCTCCTTGACATACCCGCTGATTATGAGCCTGCTCTAGCTGACCCAGAGCCTAAGATAGCACTAGAGCCCGTTTTTGCTCACGACCCTTTACCTGTGCACGACCCTATCCCTGTTGTTGCACCAGTTATTGCACCACCAGTTGTTGATGTTCCTGTTGTTGTTGCACCACTGCCCGACACGGCCCCTGTGTTTGTTGACCGTGCACCTTTTGCTACCCACGTTGATCCTTGATACGCTCACACCCGTAATGGGTGGATTGAGGATGATGATGACTATCCTCCGTTTGTTCGACCAGTCACTCCCCCTGCTGCACCTGTTCATGCACCCTTTGGTATCGCTCCCTTTCACCCTCATGAGACTGATGTGCACCGCACGGATCTACCAGTTACATTTCTTCAGGACATTCCTCCTCCCCGTCCAGGGGAAGGACCTTCCAGTCAGCAGCACACTCACATACCTTTTGTGTCAGGAGCCGATCAGTTCATGCCGCAGTTTCCACACATGGCTTCTTCTTCTGCACCCACGGGCGAGCCATTTATGTGGTCTTCGCCCAACGTCATGCCTTTGTCAGATCCATACCATCCTTTTCATGTTGGGTATACGACGGATGATATACTTCTATCCTTGCAGTTACAACAGGATATGTTGAGTTGGAGAGTCGCTGAGATCGAGAGGATCCCGCATCCTCCACCTTTTGCTGATCCATCACAGACTACTTTTCCACCTGCTCCACTATTTTCTTATCCGGATTTCCACATCCGATTTCTGACGATGGAGCAGCAGATCGCTTGTTTGTTGCGTATTGTGCATGCACTCGAGGAGGATTTGGTGCATCTGCGCCGTTTGCTTTTCATTCCTCCACCTCCTCCTCCTCCCCCATCAGCTTGAGGATTTTTGGTTTGTTGCAGGTAGCACTACTTTTGATGAGAATTCAGCTATTGAGCCTGACTGCACAACATTTTGAAGACCACATGATGACTTATGACTTTTGGCATTTGATTTTTGGTTGTTGTATATGGTTAGACGATTCAGACAAGGGCGATGTGACCCTTAGTCTCTTTTGATGTACGGTACATTTGTGAAACTTGTAAACACTGTATTTGTGGTCTTGATTATATGATAGCTCAATCGCAGTATTCTCATTATATGCGTTGTTGAATTATTTGTTTTGTGTTATAACATGGGATGTTATGTGTTTTGAGGTTGATGGATGTTATTACATACGCATATTACTTACTTACTATACCTACTATAACCTGACCGATATGGTCTTCTTTTAGAAGATGCCTGCATGACGAGACACACGTTTACCTACTACTGAGGCAGAATTGCAAGCAAAGATCTCCCAAGCAATAGCGGATTACGAGGCCTCACGCGCCGAAACCAGCAGAGGTACCTCAAGAAACAACAACCCACCACATGGTAATGTTTAAGTCACTGAGACACATTACATTTCATTTGGACATTCCATGTGCAATTGCTAATGCTTTCTGTAAATGTTATTGCCTGTACAGGCTGTACCTACAAACAATTTCTGGATTGTAAGCCCTTAAATTTCGACAGCACTGGGGGTGCTGTTGCTTTCGTCAGATGGACGGAAAAGACGGATTCTGTTTTGAGGATGAGCAAGTGTGCTCCTGAACAGCAAGTTACTTACATCCCAGGGCTTTTTCTTGATGGTGCTTTATCCTGGTGGAATCTTCAAGTACAAACCCTGGGGGAGGCGGCGGCGTATGCATTGACATGGACTGAGCTGAAAGAGCTCATGCGGAAGAAATACTGTTCACGGGCCGAAATACAGAAGCTGGAAACTGAATTTTGGAATCTCATAATGGATGGCCCAAAGATTGCCGAGTATGTGCAAAGATTCCACGATCTGTCTCACGTGGTACCCTATATGGTTACACCAGAATTTAAGCGCGTGGAACGTTTCATCTGGGGGTTGGCGCCCCAGATCATGAGTATGGTAACAACGTCCAAGCCGCCGAAAATTACCGAAGCCATTAATCTCAGTGTGGCACTGACTGAAGAAGCTATCCGGCTGAACAAGTTTTCAATTTCTGACCCCAAGAAAAAGGAGACTCACGTCGAGTCCTCGGGAGAGAACAAGCGGAAGTTCTCAAACTTCAAAAAGGGTACCAGCAGCACAAGCACACCGGCCAAGGCCAAAGGAAAAGGGTATATGGGCACCTTGCCCAAGTGTAACGCGTGTCAGTTGCATCACGAGGGACGATGCCTATCGGGAAAATGTGAAGCATGTGGAAGAGATGGGCACTCGAAAGAAACTTGTTGGGTTAGTACTGGCCGTGGTGGCCAAAGGGGCTTTGGTAACAACAACCGTGGTGGTAATGGAAACCGCCCGCGGGGGAATAATGGAGGAAATGGTAATTGTGGGAATGTTGCAAATAAAGCTGGAAGTGGGAATCACAACCAGAACAATGCTCAAGGCGGTAATGGTAATGGTCGAGGACCAGGATGTTCTAACTGCGGAGACATCGGGCACTTCAAGCGTGAATGCCCAAAACTCAACCAAGCACAAGGCAGAGTCTTCAACATAGGTGCAAGGGAAGCACGCCAAGATCCCAATGTAGTTACTGGTACGTTCCCTATAAATCAACGCTTTGCATCGGTGCTATTTGATACTGGTGCCGATTATAGTTTTGTATCACTAGAATTTAAGAAAATGCTTGGTTTAACTGCTAGTAAGTTAGACATTCCGTACTCAATTGAACTGACTAATGGAAAGCTAGTTGAAACGAATGAAGTCATCAGAGGATGTGTAATAGAGCTGGGAGAACACGAGTTTACACTGGATCTACTGCCAGTCGAGTTGGGAAACTTCGACGTGGTAGTAGGGATGGATTGGTTGTCAAGCAACAAAGCCGAAATTGTATGTCACGAGAAGACCATTCGCATCCCAATGGCGGATGGAGAAACGATTGTGGTACATGGAGAGAAGCGCGATACGCCCTTAAGGATCATTAGCTGTTTGAAAGCTAAAAAAAGTTTGAAGAAGGGATGTGTTGCCTTCTTGGCACACATCGTCGATAAAGAAGCCGCTGAGCCGAAGATAGAAGATATTCCAGTCGTGAAGGAGTATCCTGAAGTCTTTCCAGAAGACTTGCCGGGATTGCCACCACAAAGACAAGTCGAGTTTCATATTGACTTAGTTCCAGGTGTCGCGCCTGTAGCTAAGGCACCTTATCGACTTGCACCTTCAGAGATGCAGGAGCTGTCAACACAACTCCAGGAGTTGTTAGACAAGGGATTTATCAGACCAAGCTTCTCGCCTTGGGGAGCTCCAGTTTTATTCGTTAAAAAGAAGGATGGTAGTTTTCGCATGTGTATCGACTACCGGGAGCTGAATAAATTGACAATCAAGAATAGATATCCTTTGCCAAGGATCGATGACCTGTTCGATCAATTACAAGGTTTAAGTTTTTACTCAAAGATCGACCTTCGTTCCGGTTACCATCAACTACGTATTCAGGAGGAAAGTATTCCCAAGACTGCTTTTAGGACTCGCTATGGAAATTACGAGTTCCTGGTTATGCCATTTGGTTTGACAAACGCGCCAGCTGTATTCATGGATTTAATGAACAGAGTTTGTAAGCCGTACCTCGATAAGTTTGTGATCGTGTTTATTGGTGACATTTTGATCTACTCAAAGATGAAGGATGAGCACGAACAGCACTTAAGAGCTATTCTAGAGCTGCTTAAGAAAGAAAAGTTGTACGCGAAGTTCTCAAAGTGCGAGTTCTGGTTACGGGAAGTCCAGTTCCTTGGTCATGTAGTTAATGGAAATGGAATTCATGTGGATCCCACAAAGGTCGAGGCGATCAAGAACTGGGAGACTCCGAAGACGCCAACCGAGATTCGACAGTTTCTAGGTTTGGCTGGATATTACCGCAGATTCATTGAGGATTTTTCGAAAATCGCTCAACCTTTGACCTTCCTCACACAGAAAGACAAGAAGTTTGATTGGGGAGACAAGCAAGAAGAAGCATTCCAATTGTTGCAAAACAAGTTGTGCGACGCACCGATCTTATCTCTACCCGAAGGCATAGACGACTTCGTGGTATATTGTGACGCCTCACGACAAGGTTTGGGCTGTGTGTTGATGCAGCGACAAAAGGTGATAGCTTATGTTTCACGCCAGCTGAAGGTACACGAGAAAAATTACACCAAGCATGATTTGGAATTAGGTGCAGTGGTGTTTGCTTTGAAAATCTTGCGACATTACTTATATGGCACGCGATGTACAATCTTTACTGATCACAAGAGCCTGCAACATATTTCTGATAAAAAAGAGCTTAACATGAGACAGAGACGCTGGGTCGAACTATTGAATGACTATGATTGTGAAATCAAGTACCACCCAGGGAAAGCGAATGTGGTCGCCGATGCCATAAGTCAAAAGGAAAGGATTAAGCCCATAAGGGTTAGGGCTTTGGAAATGATTGTACAGACAGACCTCACGTTGCGCATTCGTGCTGTGCAGAGGGAAGCTCTTAAAAGGGAGAATCTTGAGAATGAATATCTCCGTGGGATGGAGAAGCAATTGGTACCAAAGGAGGATGGAACATTGAGTTTCTTGGGAAGAATTTGGGTTCCCATCTTTGGTGGTTTGAGAGATGTTATTTTTTACGAAGCTCACAAGTCACGGTACTCGATCCATCCAGGATCGGATAAAATGTACCAAGATCTAAAGGAATTCTTTTGGTGGCCAAGAATGAAAGGCGATGTTGCGATATATGTTGGCAAATGTTTAACTTGCACCAAGGTAAAGGCCGAGTACCAGAAGCCTTCAGGTCTTCTTCAACAACCAGAAATACCCCAATGGAAATGGGAACAGATTTCCATGGATTTTATAACGAAATTGCCAAGGACACCCAGAGGTCACGATACGATTTGGGTAATCGTAGACCGTCTGACCAAATCCGCACACTTTTTGGCAATCAAGGAGAAAGACAACACCAGCAAGCTAGCCGAGCTATACCTGAGAGAGATTGTTGCACGACATGGAGTGCCTCTCTCAATTATTTCCGATAGAGACGGAAGGTTTGTGTCAAGGATTTGGCAATCCTTCCAAGAAGCATTTGGTTCTCAGTTGAATCTGAGTACTGCCTTTCATCCGCAGACAGACGGACAGAGCGAACGAACAATTCAAACGTTGGAAGACATGTTGCGAGCTTGCGTAATGGATTTAGGTGGAAGTTGGGACACTCACCTACCATTGGTCGAATTTTCATACAACAACAGTTATCATGCAAGCATCCAAGCCGCACCATTCGAAGCTCTCTATGGACGTAAGTGTCGATCACCACTGTGCTGGGCAGACGCGGGTGATAGAACTTGTTGGTCCGGAATTGGTTCAAGAGACAACAGACAAGATTTTCCAGATCCGAGAACGCATTAAAGCGGCTCGTGATCGTCAAAAGTGTTATGCGGACCGAAGAAGGAAACCTCTGGAATTTGAGGTAGGAGATATGGTTTTGTTGAAGGTTTCACCATGGAAGGGTGTGGCACGCTTTGGGAAGCATGGGAAGTTGAATCCGCGGTACATTGGACCATTTAAAATCCTGAAAAGGATTGGTCTTGTAGCATACAAGTTGGATTTACCTACTGAACTGAACGGCGTTCATGATACATTTCATGTATCTAATCTGAAAAAGAGTCCAACTCAAGAGACGGTGGTCATTCCTGCCGACGAAGTTCATATTGACGACACACTCCACTTTACTGAAGAACCTGTTGAGGTCACTGATTGGAAGGTTAACAAAACACGCCGGAGCAGTGTCAAACTCGTCAAGGTTCGATGGAATGCACGACATGGCCCAGAATTCACGTGGGAACATGAGGATCGCATGAAGGAAAAATACCCACATTTATTCCCCAAGACCCCTGCATCTAGCAGCAGAACTAAAATTTCGGGACAAAATTTTATTAACATGGGGAGAATGTGACAACCCTCATAATTACAGGTATCCGTACAATTAATTAATATTAAATTTGTGCTTAATGACTGTGCTTGATTACAACTGATGATATAAACTACTTTATGATTTCTGCATCATACATACATGTGCATCACATTTCATACTATCACAACATTTATTACATACAAACTTTAGTGACATACTTGATACACAAAACACAGTTAGCACAGTGAGCGGATAACTCAGAATTATACTGACAGTGCCAGTACATAGACATACATGTTTTGAGGCCCAGTATGAGCCAGAGACAAGGTACTACACTAGTATGGAGTGTAGGGAAGTAAGGACCATAAAACTGCGTCACTAGGTGATAGTTTAAGTGCCGGAAAGTGCCTAAAACCCATTCAAAATGCAGAATTCTGCATTTATTAACAAAATTCAGCATTCTAATATGCTAGTAACGTGCAAAAATATGGCAAAATGGTCCTGTATGCTTTCCTAAGTGCCGGGAATTAAAAGTGTCACAAAAAGTTACATAAAAGACACTATACAGAATAACTTAGCACTTTAACGGAACGGTATCTAACCAAACAACTGGACATTACCTGGAACACTAAAATATTGCTAGAAGCATTGTTTTCATTTTTCTGAGCTAGTCATGGTTCCCGAGCACACTAACATATTACATAAAGCATGAAACATATAAGACCCAACACTTACACTTAACAACCTCCCACTAATTACCTTTTACCACCAATTTACAAATTACCCCCCTCTACCCCCATGTAAATGACGGCTCATATGCCCCCCCCCCACCACCACCACCACAAGATTTAGTTAAATCTTCCATAATCCCCATAAGATTTTCTATGGATCTTCTTGGGTCTTGTGTTGATTATGCTTATACTAGGAATAAGAATACAAGGTAATTACATGGTTCAAGTTACATATAGACCCCTCCCCCTATGCTAAAAAAATCGGCCACATGGCTAAATTTGAAGATTTACTTGATTTCCCCTAAATCTTCTATGATCATGGCAAGAGATATGTTTGTACGTGAGATGGCACATTATCCTTTGGATATTAGAGTTTAGGAATTTATAAGGGAGCTTATCACTTCACTTAATCACCAACACCACTCTTCCCTTCTTCCACTAAGGCTACGGCCGAAACTAGTCCCACCATCATCATTCTTTTTGTTTCAATCTCATCCAATCCAAGTGTACATTAAGGTGTAACAAGATCATCAACGAGGCTCGGTGCTCACGGAACTTGAAGAACCACCTTCGTTTGCTATTATCCACTCCATTTTCATTAGTGATCTTCCCTAGCTTTAAGCTAGTTGTAAGACTTCTTTACACTCTTGTTACTTCACATTTTTAGTTGTTAAAGATTATATTATGATGAAATCATATGAACACTAAAAGAAGCTAGACTTGAATCATGAAACATAAGCTTAAATAAGATGAAACATGAAGAAATAATGTTAGTATGATGTTGTTTGGTATATGTTGATGCTAGCTTGTTGATTACTAGAAATATGATGTTGATCATTATATGAAACTTGTTAACTTATGATTAAAAACATGATTTAACAAGTTAAGAGGTGATTATGTGTTGTCATAAAATAATCATCTTCTAATAAAAATATGAACTTGTTAAATAAAGATGGTTTCTTGAAATAAAAGTAAACAAAGTGAGTTGGTGATCATGTAAATCCGAGATTTACAAATGACTTTTCTAAACCAACCAAGTTCAAGAGACGGTTTTTGAAAGATCATAACTTTTCTTGCACTTACATTATTTTTGGAAATAAAATAAGTGTAGGAAGGCTAGAAAAACAAGAAAATGTTGTAAATAAATATTTCTGTAAAAAGTATTAACAAGTTGTAAACATCTAGAAATCCCGAGAATGAGGTTTTTACAAAAGTAAATATATTTTGGGAAGTAACTAAGGCTACTAAATATATTACCAAGTTACTACGCGTTTTTACGAAAACACAAGTTCATGTTATTATGTAAAGTGCATTGTTTTTACACTTGGTAAGTGTAATATTGTTTAGAGTATGGTTGTTGATTGTTTGAATGATTTTTCGAAAAGAAAATGATATGCTTATTAGCATGGATACCTCCGTTTTCAAAGGAAACTATGGCGAAATTTCCTAAAAATTCCAACACTTAGAAAATATTTTCTAACAAGTGTTTACAAATATGTTTCAACTTTGTTTTTCAAAATAAACTTCGCCATAGGTTTTGTTACAAAAATACGAAGTATTGGAGGTTGATTTTTACAAATAAAATGGATAAATATATATTTAGAATATATATTTTATACTAAAACACTTGTGTGAATATTTGTTTATTTTGTGGAATAGTTATATTATTTTAGGGTAAAATAATATAACTTACATTTGCCATGACATTTACTACTCCAAAATAATACCAGAAATCTCACGGAATAAATACTTAAGTTACACCCTTGATATTGTGAAACCGAACGCAAAAACGTAAGTTATAAAATATTCCAGAAAATACTCTTACGCATATATTTTTGGTAAATATTATTTTGGAAACTAAAGAAGTGAAAATATATTATTTTGGAATACGTTATTTTTGGACAAATAAGTTATATATATTTTCTAAGTGGGACTTAAAAATATAATATTTCGGAGCTACAAAATACATGTATAAATACCCCCATCCTTGGGAAGGAAATACGGAATTAAAATACTTGTGAAGTATTAATACAAAATATTGATTAAACAGCTATTCCAAAATTAAACATAATTTAAAGTTAAAATAATTATTATTTTAACAAATAATTATAACTTGGAATAATATTCGGAGACACAAGAAACGCAACTCAAAAACATTAAACTCTAAGCCAAGGCAAGACCCGTTCGTCTAATAGACATTAGTACGTTGTAGGTTGTTGTGTAGCTGACAGAGCTTGAGTTGCCGGTACGAGACGCACTACAGTGAGTTCATGTCCCCCTTTTTCTTAAACTATTTTGTTTACTTACTTCGGGGGTGAAATACATGTTACAAAGGGATACTTACAATACTATTGGTATGATTAGCCTAGGAAAGAACCATAGATCATGTGATAGGGTAGGCGGGTACTTGGGACCATGAATCCTCGTTGCAGGACCGAGGGGCATGAGTGATAGATCTATTTGGGTGTAGCGAGCCCACACCCATGAGGCTGGGGCGGCCCATAGTGGTGACTATGTCTTCCAGCCGGGAGCCTGGTACAACTTTGCTAGGTTTTAGTCTTCATACACCGTCACACATATCAGTGGCCTTGCAAACCATTGGTGATCTTTTCCTTGTTTGCAATCATACCGGGACATACATACATACAATCTTTACAAAGGTTTATACATACTCACATACACATGAACTCGCTCAACTTTTTGTTGATTTTTCAAACTACATGTATTTCAGGGAACTAGCGGATCTGGCGGGGTATGCATGTGTCTAGCTGCGTTGAATAAAAGATGTTATCCAGGGTTGTTGAGTTTAGAGGGTGTATTCCTTTCCTGGACAGGATGCATAATTCTAAACTCAGGGTTTTATTTTAGTACTTTTGTTTGAGTCTTGTGAACTCGTTTAAACACGTAATGGTTTGTAACTTAATTTGGCGTTGGTATTTTCAGACAATGTTGTTATGGTATTTTCTAAACTCTTTTAATGGATAAACATCTTGTGTTTTTATCATATAGCATTGTTATGATTGTTGCTATGGTATTAAGAAGTCACACCAAATAAACCACGCTTCCGCAAAAGTCAGGGTGTGACATCATCTTGGGCTACCGATACCAATCTTTTAAGTCTGGGTACATCTTGTCGGATCATGGATGGATCGAGTACCTCGAATTATGAGCTTCGTCCAGACGAAGTGCTCGTAGATTGCCGAAGATTGGTGCCCAAATTTTGTTGCACGAAATACATTGTTCCATCCTCCTACAGAACCAATTTCACTTCCATACCACGCAGCGATTTTGCTCGTAAGTTCTCGGGTTTAAGTGCTTCCTGCTGGGCTTCATGAATCCGAATGGTGAGATCGGTTTAAGTTGTCATCTCCAAGGCTCGCGCCCTTAGAGGCTTTGCGCGTTCCTTGCGACTCAAGGCGTCGGCTACAGCGTTTGCTTTACCCGGGTGTTATCTGATCTCACACTCATAATCATTCAACCGCTCAACCCATATATGTTGTCTCATAATCCAATCCTTTCTGATTGAAAATGTGCTGCAAACTCTTAAGGTTTGTAAGAATCGTGCACTACAAGCAATGACGCCAGATCTTCAATGCGAAGATCACAGCACCTAGTTCAAGGTTGTGCGTCGTGTAGTCCTTCTCATGCACCTTTAATTGATGTGACGTGTAAGCGATGAATTTGTCCTGTTGCATCAACACGCAACCAAGACCTTGTCAAGAAGTATCACAATAGACGACAAATCCATCGGTACCGTCAGGTAATGATAAGATAGGTGCATTGCAGAGTTTATCCTTCAACGTCTGCAAAGCTGTTACTTGTTTCTCTCCCTAATTAAACTTCTATTCCTTTTTGATCTAGGGATGTTAGTGGTGGAGTAATACTTGAGAAATTCTCAATGAATCGTCTGTGATAGCCCGCTAACCCCAGAAATTGTCGTATCCTAGTTGGCGTCCTGGGGGTTTCCCAATTCTTGATCGCTTCGGACTTGGCAGGGTCAACATGAATTCCATTCTTATTCACCACTTGACCTAAGAATTACACCTCGAGAATCCAAAATTCTCACTTCGACAACTTTGCATATAACTGTTCTTTCTTCAAAAGGTTCAGGATAGCTCGCGGATGTTGCTCATGACCTTCCTTGGTCTTTGAGCAAATAAGAATGTCTTCAATAAATACAATCATGACCTTTTCTAGGCACGGCTTACACACCCGACTCATGAGGTCCATGAATACTGCAGGTGCATCTGCTAAGCCAAACGACATAAGAAGGTATTCGTAATGCCCAAAGCGAGTTCTAAAGGCCGTTTTAGGGATAGTTTCTTCTTGTGTCCTCAACTAGTGATATCTCGTCCTTAAATCAATCTTATAATAGTAGTTGGAACCTTGTAGTTGGTCAAACAAATCATCAATTCTCGGTGAGGGGTACCGATTCTTGATGGTTAGTTGCTTAACTCCCTGTAACTTATGCCCAATACTTTTTCCTCATTAACTCGTCTGAGTTCCTTTCAGATCAGGCTGTATGCACATACGAAAGTTGTCGTCTTTCTTTCTTACAAATATCACTAGAGCTCCCCAATGTGAGAAGTTCGGCCTGATAAATTCCCTTGTCTGGCAGCTCTTACAGTCATGTTGAAAGCTTCTGTATTTTGGACGGGACTAATCGGTAAGGTACCTTTGCCACTGGTGTCGCTCTTGGAACTAAGTCTATTCGAAACTCTACTCGTCGCTGTGGAGGGAGTCCAGGCCAGTCTTCGGGAAAGAATTTTGGATATTCCTTCACAACGGAACTGACTTCTAATCTTGGCTCCTTGGTCTCCTTGTTGACATTATGAGCAAGGAAGGCTATGCAGCCTCTTTGGAGACACTTCTGCGCTCTCATAACCAATGTGAAATGTCACAGTCTTCCGCCTTGTGGGGCCCGATGTCCTAGCATCAACTGTATGAAGACCGCGTACTATAAGTGTTTCATCATTCGCAAGATGGATGCGAACGATTTTCTTATAACAAACAATCTTCGGCTCCGTTCTTGGATACCCAATCCATGCCGATTATATCATCAAAACTTTCTAAACCAACTGGTAGCAGGTCAATAGAAAAATTTTCATTCTCCAAGTCCAAGGGTTCAGTCCTTAATAACTTCATCTTCCTTGAATAATTTCCCATTCACTAGTCTTATTGAGTAGGGGGGGGGGGTGTCTAGCTAACTTGCCTCCAGACCACGTAGGTTCTTAAGTCTTATAGATACAAGGCTAAAGCCGACGCCAGTATCAATCAAAATGGATGCATAGTGTTAGTTAATAGGGAACGTACCCGTCGCATTATTCAGGTTCTTGCGCGCTTCACGAGCTCCGTTCATGAAACTCATCCTCGTGCTTGGTCCTTCTTAGGGCAATTTTTTCTAAAGTGCCCTGTGTCACCACATTTGAAGCAACCAGGAGCTCTATCATTACCGTTCCCGCCTTGGTTATTGTCGTTATCCCATTGGTTGTAGTTACCATTTTCCCCTCGGTTGGGGTATCTTGCCAAACAGGTATCCTTGCTATGTCCCTTTTTCCCACATCTATCACACTTAGGTCTCGGGCATCGACCCTCATGGTGAAACTTGCATTCGTCACATCATGGCTTATTTCCCAAATAAACCTTTCCTCTGGCCTCATTGGTGGCCCCAAAATCTTTCGTGCCACAAGGTGGTTTTGCTTCCCTTCTTTTTGTTTACGTATGAGTTGTCATTACTTGCTCAGGTTCCTTTCTTTAGCCTTGAAAACTTTCTTTTGTTGTCACATGAAGACTCCACATGCATCTTCCTTTTCCCTGGGCTTTCATTAGATTTCTCCACCGTTACTCCGCCCTTGGTAGGACCTAAGGCAAGAGTTATCGCCTGAGCAATTCCCATTATGGTTCCTCTTAGTCCGCCGCTGGTTGCAATGTTGCTTGCTCCGTACAGGTCGATTGCTTTAGCGACTTGCTGGTCCACTAGAGCTTCAAGGTCAGCTCTTGTTGCAGGTAAAGGTTTCGATTGGGTCTGACCAATGCCCTTTTATTGTGGTTCCATGAGCTTCACATGCATAAAACATATCGACGAAATTAGACATTTATTTCAGAATAAATATTTTCGTCGATAAGTGAAAGCAAAACTCATTCGTCGTGCATTATAAGCATAAGGGTAAGGTAATTCCTAATGAGGCCTATGCAAATCTTCTCACCATAATCATCTCATCCTTGTAATGAGTCACGACAGAATCTTGCTAAGGGTACATCGACCTTTACATACTCTATATCAACTTGTTGGAATTTGTCTTGCATAGATAGCCTCCTCGGGGTCACCTTACTCCGATTGATGCAAGCCATCCAGTGCTATACAAAATATGGTGAGGCCTTCCCTTCACCTTGTTCCTTGTTTATTCCTTAAGTTTCCGACTCTTCCATAGTCTTTATTTTTACAAAAATAGGCATACTTCCCAAAAGATGGGGTCGTGCATTACTACCACGGGTAGGAGGGGATAGTGGCGATGCAGAGGTAAGGTTGTGAGAGTACATGACTTCATCCTTGTGACCGAATTGTGTTTTGCAGCAAACGTAGAGCGGTTTCCTGGGTGTGAATGCACTATCCTAATGATGGGGTGCACTACGGGATAAAGAGTGCAGAGTACTGATAGCGGTGTAGATCGAGAAGAATCTTCTTGCATGTGTCTTCTATGTGCCTAAATGAAACAACAATCTGTTGTGAAGATCGAGTGGTTACTTCCGCCCTTATAATATGTGTTCTATACTTCATGGTTCTCGATTGTCCAATATAGGGAGGACCCCTTTGCCACACTGTGTTGTGCGACGCGTACAATGATTTGGCTTGGGCTCCCTGAGTCCCAATATCGTTAGCATAGTGTTCCTGAATGCCGAATAGAGTGCGGTAAATAAGTTACACTACAACTCGCGCCATGCTACCTCCTTGGGGGTAAAGCGGAGGTCAAAGGTTGGGGTCTTATCATAGCATCTACAATGGACAAGTTTGAGGGTGTCGTATGTACTGTACAACTTCATACATAAGAATCCTGCAGTGTTGAGGTAAATCTTTCCTGAGCATTAGTCATCTTCTCTTGTTTAGATACCGAGTTTCAAACGATTCGTACTACAGGTAGAAGTGTTAGGTGCGAAGAGACTAAGACAGACTTCCTACCTTGTAGAGCGTTACAGTAAATATTTCGGGTATTATTCTACTGGGTGGGGATTTGGAACAATATAGGAATTCCAAATAGATACTGATCATTTGCTTGACCCGCAGAGTCCATCAGGATTTCCGTCCACTACAAGTTGTTATTACGTGGGCCCCCGTAATAATAAATTTCCTTGCATGGTCACCCTAATTTTCCCTCGTTCAAAGCAGCTGACCAATCATAGAGGGGAAATTACTGTCCTCATACCTTCAACATGGAATGGACCTTTATAATGGTCAACGCGCCAATGTCCGTTGTTGTTACGCGCGAAATGGCACAATGCTTAAACAGAATAGGAATAAGGAGGGTTCCTAGCACTAGTAGTTGGAGGGGAACCTTTAAGATGAGTACTTCATTCTCTTTGTCTGGAAATGAGTTTCATCAGTCGGGTTTCATAAATGCCTCAGGGACCTCGTCCCACTGATAAGGTTACTGTCCAAGGTTGCCTCCTCCGCCTTCCCGTCGCTACCGTAGTCAGGCACCTTCGCATTCGAGAGGGAAGAACTGTCACACCCTGGCTTTGCGGAAGCGTGGTTAATTTGGTGTGACTTCTTAATACCATAGCTTAACCATAACAAAGCTATATGAAATAAAATCATGCAAGATCATCCATTCGATTAAGTTTTAAAAACCAAATATAACAACATTGTCTTAACGGAAACACGTCCTAACGACATAAACATTATTCAATAAACACAACATAACATAAGCATAGTTTAAGGACTGTGACTTGTCCAGGAAAGAGTCACATTCCCTAAACCCGGATGACCTCGTAACTAGTGCAGCGGGAAAACGTGTCATACCGCGCCAGATCCTTTAATTCCCTGAAATACATGTAAGTTGAAAAATCAACAATAATGTTGAGCGAGTTCATGTGTAAGTGAGTAAATAAACCTTTGTAAGTATAAAAATAGTCTTGGTATGTAGCAAATAAGGGAATTGAGATCACCAATGGTTTGCAAGGCCACTGATATATGTGAAGTGCAAATAGGGAGACTCAAACCTAGCAGATTTATGCGCGTTGGGCACAAAGTCACCCCGAGGTCCGTTTCTAGTTTGGCCTGGGGCTGGGCTCGCTACACCCAGATAGATCTACCGCTCCTGTACCTTGGTCCTACCATGAGGACCAATGGCCTCATAATGCTCCTACCCACTCACATGATCTAAGTAGTAAACCTCCTTACGCTAACCATACCATGTATAAAGTACTTGTAATCAAAGTAACATGTATTTCACCCCCGCAGTTAAAAACTGAAAACAGTTAAGAGAAAAGGGGGACATGACCTCACAGTGGTGCGTCTCTACCAAGTATGTCTCCTGATCAAGCAGCTGAGTGACGACCTACACGTACTAATTCTATTAGACGGACGGCCGTGCCTTAGCTTTAAGGTTTAAGTTTTCGGGAAATAGTTAGGCAACTATTTCGTGTTTAAATTCTGTATATACTTGGTAGTTATTTTCCTTCCCAAGGATAGGGGATTTAATACATGTGCGTTCGTATAATTTCGAAATATATTATTAAGTCTCACTTAAAATATATTTTATTTCTAACTCCAAAATATAAATATTCTTCTCAAAAATATTATATTTTCTATTACATAAATTTTCCCAAAATAATACCTTGACAAAATACGCGTTAAGTCATATTTTTTTAAAATGCGTAAGTTACGCTTTAATGATCGGGTGGTAATAATAATTACCGGTGTAACTTATATATTTATCGTAGAGACGTTCGTATTATTTTGGATCCATTAACATTCGATAGTATTATTTTTTACCCTAAAAATAATACTAGTATTCACAAAATAATCATAAACACACATCAAGTGACTTTATGAAAAATATATACTAAATATATATTTACCAAGTTTTATTTTGTGAAATCCCACCTCCGACGTTTTGTAAATAAAGTCGTGGCAAAATTTATAATTTGAAAACAAGTCGAAAAGTATTTCTAACACTTATAGTGAAAATATTTCTAAGTGTTGGATTTTTGGAAAAATTTCACCAGAGTTTTCCCCTGTAACTGGAGGTGGCCACGCTTTCAAGCGTATCATTTTCTTTTACAAATCAAACCAACAGTTTTCTCAATCAACAATAAGCATTATTCAAACTATCAAACTAGTCAAAATAGATGTAAATCGCAAAAATACATGAACTTGTGGTTTATCTAAAATATGAAGTAAATCCCATTACTTTTGGTGGATCTTTTGAATAAATCAATCCGGTTTCGTAAAAGTCTCGTTTTTAAAGAAAATAAATTTCCACAACTTCTTGTCAACATTTACAAAAATAGTTCTTTCGTCAAAACCTTGTGTTACACAAGTGTCTACACACTTGTGTGTCCTAAAAATTCATTCGTGTTAGTGTAAGATCCGTCTTTAGAAAACATGATTTCTTTGATACTTGGTTCTTTGAAAATACCGCTTGTAGATATGTAGATCTACTAGTTTTAAACACTATTTCACAAGCTAAATCGCTTTTACACAAGTTCATGATTCGTGTGTGGTAGAGTTTCATCCTTTAACCCTTATTACTTCCAAAACAACCTTATGTCATGATCCAAGGTCATGACCAACCCGGGTTAAATGACGATCCGAGCTACCACAACATAGATCGGGTCCAAATAATCACACAAATCAATTACTACAAGATTTACACAACATATGAGCTTTTAACCATCACTTTTAGTGTTTTTAGTAGACTTTTATGTATCATTTTGCATGTTTACGAGTTTTAACCGTTACAAACCATATTAACCACTTCAAAATAGTTCGGGAAGGTGATTTAAGCAACTTACTACTAGCTCGAGGCTAGGGAAGAATCTAGATGCAAAATGAGAGGATAAAAGCAATAGAGTGAGGTCCTTCGCCTTCCGTTTGCACCAAGCCTCCTTATGCGTGACCCTTAACGTTTGTATGAACTTGGAATGTGATGAAGGAAGCTCGAAAATGTGATGGATGTAAAGGGGTGTTCGGCCGTGAGTGGTAGAGAGGGAGAGAGGAGTGTGAGTTGTGTTGTGAGTGTTGTGATGAACATGTTATGCTAAACTTAGAACTTATAGACAAAGCTTAAGGTAATTAACCATTGGATTTTGTGTATTCTAGATATTAAGCACAAGATTATAATAATCAACAAAAGGACAAGGGTGTCCCCCTTCTTGGGGACGGTTTGTAAAGGGGGGGGGGTAGTTTGGTTCAAATCCAACTAATCACTAGATATTAGTTAGGTTAGTTTAGGTAGTTAAGTGATTAACCCGGTTAGTAGTGTGTTATGTTTTATTGCGGGTGTTAGGGTATTCAGGGACCCTAACTGGCTCAGAAAAAGAAAAACAATGTTAATGACAATATTTTTCTGTTCCGGGTGTAGTCCGGTTGTTCGGTTGGATAGAGATCCGTTAAAGTGCTTAACAAAGCTTTAAAGTGTCGTTATAATTATTTTTAGTGACACAACTTATTCCTCCAAAGTGTCAGGAATATTTTCCTCATGTTTTGGCACTTTATTAGGTAGCTTAATGCTGATTTGTTATATAAAGTGCTGAATTTTGTGCTTAGAGCACGTTTTAGGCACATCCAGTCATTGTAACTTATTCCTAGAGACGCAGTTCTACAACCCTTGTATTCCTACACTCACCACTAGTGTAGTAAAATATTTCTGGCTCAAACAGGCCTTAGAGGCAGTACCTGCCTGGTGCTAGTTATGACAGCACGTTTAATAGGTTATCCGTTCATTGTGCTACTGTGCTTTTGGTGCATCATGTTTGTCACTAAGGTTCAGCATGTAAATAATGTAGTGACGGTAAGTAAAGTATGATGCAAGTAAGTACATGTATCAGTAATCAAGTAGCAGTTCATCAGTAATTTCAAACAAGCACAGTAATTAAGCAGTAATTAATTATTAATTAAGTCGTACAGATACCTGGTTTAGTGAGGGTTGTCACATTCCCCCCCCCCCCCCGTTAGAAAAATTTCGTCCCGAAATTTTAAGTTCTGCTTGTAGATGCAGGGTTCTTAGGAAATAGGTGGGGGTATTTCTCTTTCATCCGGTCCTCACGCTCCCAGGTGTATTCAGGACCATGTCTGGCATTCCAACGAACCTTGACGAGCTTGACACTGCTCCGGCGGGTCTTGTTTACTTTCCAATCCGTAACCTCAACCGGTTCTTCAACGAAATGGAGCGTGTCGTCAACATGAATCTCGTCGATGGGAATGGCAATGGTATCTTGAGTTGGACTTTTCTTCAGGTTGGATACATGAAATGTATCGTGAACTGAATGGAGTTTAGCAGGCAAGTCCAGCTTGTATGCTACTAGTCCTATTCTTTCCAAAATTCTGAAAGGACCAATGTAGCGCGGATTTAACTTTCCACGCTTTCCGAAGCGTGCCACACCCTTCCAGGGTGAAACTTTCAATAAAACCATTTCTCCAACTTGAAATTCCAAGTGTTTCCAGTTTGGATCCGCATAGGCTTTCTGTCTGTGGCGAGCTGCTTCGATGCGTTTTAGAATCTGCGCAATCTTGTCTGTCGTTTCTTGGACGATTTCGGGACCAGCAAGCTGTCTATCACCTGCGTCAGCCCAACATAGGGGTGATCGACACTTGCGTCCGTAAAGGGCTTCAAATGGCGCGGCACCAATACTGGTGTGGTAGCTGTTGTTGTATGAAAATTCGACCAGTGGCAAATGCTTATCCCAGCTACAGCCCAAATCCATAACACATGCTCTCAGCATGTCTTCCAAAGTCTGAATCGTTCGCTCGCTTTGACCGTCAGTTTGCGGATGAAACGCAGTGCTCAGATTCAATTGCGAGCCAAAAGCTTCTTGGAAGGATTGCCAAATCCTTGATATGAACCTTCCGTCTCTATCAAAGATGATTGAGAGGGGCACTCCATGACGTGCGACGATCTCTCTCATGTATATTTCAGCCAACTTGCTCGTATTATCCTTCTCTCTGATAGGTAGGAAGTGTGTTGACTTCGTTAATCGGTCCACTATTACCCAAATAGTGTCATGGCCTCTTGGCGTTCTTGGCAACTTTGTAACAAAATCCATTGAGATTTGTTCCCATTTCCACTTGGGAATCTCGGGTTGTTGCAGAAGTCCTGAGGGCTTCTGGTATTCCGCTTTCACCTTAGCACACGTTAGGCACTTGCTCACATAAACAGCAACATCGCCTTTCATCCCAGGCCACCAATAATAATCTTTGAGATCCTGGTACATCTTATCCGCTCCAGGATGGATAGAGTACCGCGACTTGTGAGCTTCATCGAAAATAACCTTCCTTAAACCTCCAAACCAAGGAACCCAAATCCTTTTCTCAAAACATAACGTTCCTTCCTCGTTTGGTACCAGTAGCTTCTCCATCCCACGGAGATATTCTTCTTCAAGATTTCCTTCCTTGAGAGCTTCTTTCTGCGCGGCACGAATGCGCAGGGAAAGATCGGTTCGGATAATCATTTCTAAAGCCCTAATCCTTATGGGCTTGATCCTCTCTTTTCGACTTAGGGCGTCGGCAACCACATTCGCCTTCCCTGGATGATACTTTATCTCGCAATCGTAGTCATTTAACAACTCAACCCAACGTCTTTGCCTCATATTCAACTCCTTCTGGTTGAATATGTGTTGTAGGCTCTTGTGATCTGTAAAAATTGTACACTTTGTACCATAAAGGTAGTGTCTCCAGATCTTTAATGCAAATACCACTGCGCCAAGTTCCAAATCATGTGTGGTATAGTTCTTTTCGTGCACTTTCAATTGACGTGATGCGTAAGCAATAACCTTTTGGTGTTGCATCAACACGCAACCCAATCCTTGACGCGAGGCGTCGCAGTATACCACAAAATCATCTGTACCTTCCAGTAGTGCTAAGATTAGCGCATTGCAGAGCTTATCCTTCAATATCTGGAACACTTCTTCCTGTTTGATTTCCCAATCAAACTTCTTATCTTTCTGCGTGAGGAGCGTCAATGGTTGAGCGATTTTTGAAAAATCCTCAATGAATCTTCGATAATAGCCAGCCAAACCCAAGAATTGTCGAATCTCGGTTGGCGTCTTTGGCGTTTCCCAATTCTTGATCGCTTCGATCTTGGTTGGATCCACATGGATTCCATCTCCATTTACCACATGTCCAAGAAATTGGACTTCACGTAGCCAAAATTCGCACTTAGAGAGTTTGGCATATAGCTGTTCTTTCTTTAACAGCTCCAAAATAACTCTTAAATGCTGTTCGTGCTCAGCCTTTGTTCTTGAATAAATCAAGATGTCGTCGATAAACACAATCACAAACTTGTCCAAGTACGGCTTGCAAACTCTATTCATCAAATCCATAAAGACTGCAGGTGCGTTTGTCAACCCAAACGGCATAACAAGGAACTCGTAGTGTCCATAACGAGTTCTGAAGGCTGTCTTCGGGATACTCTCCTCTTGTATCCTTAACTGATGGTACCCAGATCGAAGATCGATCTTTGAATAAAAGCTTGAGCCTTGCAGTTGATCAAACAGATCATCAATTCTTGGCAGAGGATATCTATTCTTGATCGTCAGCTTGTTCAGCTCCCGATAGTCGATGCACATTCGAAAACTACCGTCCTTCTTCTTGACAAACAGGACTGGAGCTCCCCAAGGCGAGAAGCTTGGTCGGATAAATCCCTTGTCTAACAACTCTTGAAGTTGTGTCGACAGTTCCTGCATCTCAGACGGAGCAAGTCTATAAGGTGCCTTAGCCACAGGCGCGACGCCTGGAACTAAGTCAATGCGGAACTCTACTTGTCTCTGAGGTGGCAGTCCAGGTAAGTCCTCTGGGAAGACTTCTGGATATTCCCTCACGACAGGGATGTCTTCTATTCTCGGCTCAGCAGCCTTCTTATCCACAATGTGTGCCAGAAAGGCAACACATCCTTTCTGCAAACACTTTCGCGCTTTCAGGCAGCTGATAATTCTTAACGGCGTATCACGCTTCTCCCCATGAATCACAATTGTTTCGCCATCTTCGGTTGGGATACGAACGACCTTTTCGTGACAAACTATTTCTGCCTTGTTGCTTGATAACCAATCCATTCCTACCACCACGTCGAAGCTTCCCAACTGGACTGGTAGTAGATCCAAAGCAAACTCACGCTCTCCCAATTCGATCACACAACCTCTGATTACTTCATTGGCTTCTACTAACTTCCCATTAGCCAATTCGATTGAGTAGGGGATATTTAACTTATTAGCGGCAAAACCAAGCATATTCTTAAATTCTAACGACACAAAGCTATAATCGGCGCCAGTATCAAATAAAACGGATGCATAGCGTTGGTTTACAGGGAACGTACCAGTGACAATATTGGGATCCTGGCGCGCCTCCCTTGCTTCAATATTAAATGCTCTTCCACGGGCTTGGTTTAACTCTGGGCAGTTCCTCTTAAAGTGCCCGATATCACCACAGTTAAAGCATCCAATTCTTTGCCCGTTTCCACCTCCATTTCCAGCTTGATTATTCCTTTGGTTATGATTCACGGCGCCCGCTTGGTTAGCATTGTTGCCTCGATTCCCATTACCTCCATTGTTTCCTTGTGGGCGATTTCCATTCCCACCCCGGTTGTTATTTCTGTTTCCGGATCCTCCCTGGCCTCCCTGGCCAGCAGTGGCCCAACAAGTGTCCTTCAAGTGACCCGGCTTTCCACATGCTTCGCATACTTTCACACTACAATGGCCAGTATGGTGGCGTTGGCAGGTATTACACTTGGGCTGGGTGCCCATATATCCTTTTCCTTTCTTTCCACTACCAGCTGTAGCCTGAGCTGGCGTGCCTCATCCTCCTTTCTTAACAACCACACTGGCGTCCTGCTTGAAGTTCGAGAACTTCCGTTTGTTACCTCCTGATGACTCGACGTGAGTCTCTTTCTTCTTAGTCTCAGCATCACCAAACTTGTTCAGGCGAATAGCCTCCTCTCTGAGAGCCACGCTCAAATCGATTGCCTCAGTAATTGTCGCAGGCTTGGATGAGGTCACCATGCTTATGATTTGAGGAGCTAATCCCCAAATGAAACGTTCAATCCGCTTGAACTCCGGAGTGACCATGTAGGGTACCACATGCGATAAGTCATGGAACCTTTGAACGTATTCTGCGATCTTTGGGCCTTCCATTTTCAAATGCCAGAACTCGGTTTCCAATCTTTGGATTTCCGCGCAAGAGCAGTACTTTTTGCGCATAAGTTCCTTCAGCTCGGTCCAGGTTAGCGCGTAGGCAGAAGAACAAAGGCGACAGCACCTCCTGTGCCATCAAAGTTGACTGGTTTGCAGTCTAGAAACTGCTTGTAGGTGCACCATGCACATACATTATAACATGTGAACGGCATTAGCGTCTTTGCCATAGATATCCAATTAGGTCATGGTATGTCTAAATGACTCAGTATTACCATGAGGTGGATTGTTGTTGCCATTGTTGTTTGAGCTGCTTCCGCTGGGTCCTCCTTGCGAAGCGGCGTATTGTGCGATGGCAGCAGCGATGACTTGTTGGAGTTCTGCCTCATTGGTAGGCATGCGTGTCTCACGTCTTGGTGGCATCTTCTAAAAGATGGTTTACGTTGGTCATGCCATAGTAAAGATCCCATGTTATAATACGTAAGTCAGGTCATAATGTAGCGTACGTATATAATGATAGTAATAGTACATAACATCTCATGTTATAATCATATCAATCACACAACATCCCATGTTACAAACATCAATCACACAACATCCCATGTCACAGAATATAAATAACCAAATCAAGCATCAAATATGATGAGAATACTGCGATTGCCATATATTGAGACCACATAGTAAGCGTACAAGTACATCACAGTGTCATACAACATCAGTCGACTAAGGGCTACACCACCCTAGTCCAAAAACTATATCAAATCAGTGTCAATACATCCCGTATACATGATCAACAAAAGTCAGAATCAAAATGTAGTCTCCAAAAATGCTGTGCAGTCAAAAGCATTCGTCGTCTTCTCACCAGCGTCTACCCATACGGTACTGAAGAGCTCTACACGGATGGCGGTGGAGGAGGGGGAAAGTGAGTGTAAAACAAGCGACGCAAATGGAGCCAGTCCTCCTCCATGGCTCTCTGGGTACGCAACCAAGAAGCAACCTGCTGCTCAAGTGCCAAAAGGCGTGCAGCATAGTCAGGTAACAATGGTCGAGGGTGCTGCAAAGGAGAGTGGGTCTGACCCTGACACTGGCACGACGGGGGCTGAGCTCTCTCGAGCTCCTGAATACGTCGTGTGTGTGCCTCGTGCTGGGCGACAAAAGACATCATAACGTCCGCAATAGTATACCCCATGTGGAAAGAATGGTAGGGGTCGGTCGGTGGCATGGCAGGTGGTGATGACCAGAGAAACGGCTCACTGGTGGGATCAAAAGGTGCCACATGAAATGGAGAAAAAGTAGCAGACGGTGGTATAGCAGGGATAGATACCGGTATATGTCCAAATGGGTGAGCCGAAGAACCTTCTCCAGGTCACGATGGAGGTGTAAACCGAGGAAATGAAAAGGAGGTATCAATGTAACGGGTATCAGTGATCTGAGGGGGAATAGGTGGAACCTCATCGTCAGCAGGAATCCACCCATGCTGGGCGTGCTCATCTCGTGGGTCAATCTGTGCCTCAAAAAGTGCTCGATCAAACTGAACTGTCATAGGATCATGGTGAGGTGCAACAAGAGGGTCAACTGGTGCATCAGCAATAAGTGGGGGATCAACAAGATCAGCAGCAATGACATGATCGCCCTCCAACAACGGAGCATCTATAGGGTGATCATCAATAGGTGGGTCAGCAATGACAGGCTCAATAATAGGTGCGTCAGCATGAACTGGGTCATGCTCAAGCACTGGGCCAGGAGCAGGGTCCAGTGGATGCTCGGGACATCGAAAGCCATCTCAAAATCAAACTCACGGTCGATGGGATCAACTGGGTCTACTGGGTCGACTGGATCCTCCATAGGCTGATCCATGGGTATAAACTCTATATCCTGATCCGAGTCGATTCCTGGGGGAAAGACAGGATCGGAATCCTCCACATCATCGTGGTCGAAAGCAAAACTAGGAATAGGGGCAACAGAGGATGCCTGGTCGGGATCAGATCTATGTGAGAAGTGCTGCGCACTCTGGGTGTGTGAAGGTGCGGAGGCCACAGACTCGAAAGAGTCTGGGACCGGTGAGTGAGCGGGTGACTCCTCGGCGGGAGCATCTGCGATCATCAAGAGATCACCAAAAGCAAGAAGGGCCTCGCCCTGAACATCCTCCTCTAAGGGCTCATCATCATACAGATCGACGTCGTCATCATCGTCGGCGTCGAGAAGCAAATCGTAAGCAGGATAAACAGCTAAGGGTATGGGAGCAGGGATCTCCACTAATGGTAGGTCCCCGGCCAAAGGGCCATCAGCGAGCTCATCAGCACCATCAGGTAAGGCAAAGGGCTGAAAGTCGTCCTCGTCCGTGCTAGTAACGTCGGATGTGTGGACCTCATGCTCTGAAGACTCAAGGTCATCTGATACTATAGGTCTAGGTCCTGTGGTGTCTGAATCACCTGTGCCAGAGGTGTCCATGGTGTCTGTAACATAAACACAAACACAAACATGCACAAACAGTCAATCATACAATCAAATAATCACATAAGTCACCAAGTAAGCATTCAAATAATTCTCCTAGTCCCACTCGCCTCCCAGCCTCTCACACTGCTCTTCCTAGTCCCACTAGCCAATTCTCCTAGTCCCACTAGCCAATTCTCCCAGCCTCTCAGACTGCTCTTCCTAGTCCCACTAGCCAATTCTCCTAGTCCCACTAGCCAATTCTCCCAGCCTCTCAGACTGCTCTTCCTAGTCCCACTAGCCAATTCTCCTAGTCCCACTAGCCAATTCTCCCAGCCTCTCAGACTGCTCTTCCTAGTCCCACTAGCCAATTCTCCTAGTCCCACTAGCCCACTACCTCGGCCTCTCAGACCGAGCCTCGGCCTCTCAGACCGAGCCTTAGCAACATTTGTTTATAAAAAGTTTTGGATCTGGACTTAAGTGGTATGCAGAAAAATGTTTTCGTGAGAGCCCTAGTGATCATAGTCTAGACTCGAGAAGGAATCCTAGTTCGCTATGATCAGAGCTCTGATACCAAGCTGTCACACCCTGGCTTTGCGGAAGCGTGGTTAATTTGGTGTGACTTCTTAATACCATAGCTTAACCATAACAAAGCTATATGAAATAAAATCATGCAAGATCATCCATTCGATTAAGTTTTAAAAACCAAATATAACAACATTGTCTTAACGGAAACACGTCCTAACGACATAAACATTATTCAATAAACACAACATAACATAAGCATAGTTTAAGGACTGTGACTTGTCCAGGAAAGAGTCACATTCCCTAAACCCGGATGACCTCGTAACTAGTGCAGCGGGAAAACGTGTCATACCGCGCCAGATCCTTTAATTCCCTGAAATACATGTAAGTTGAAAAATCAACAATAATGTTGAGCGAGTTCATGTGTAAGTGAGTAAATAAACCTTTGTAAGTATAAAAATAGTCTTGGTATGTAGCAAATAAGGGAATTGAGATCACCAATGGTTTGCAAGGCCACTGATATATGTGAAGTGCAAACAGGGAGACTCAAACCTAGCAGATTTATGCGCGTTGGGCACAAAGTCACCCCGAGGTCCGTTTCTAGTTTGGCCTGGGGCTGGGCTCGCTACACCCAGATAGATCTACCGCTCCTGTACCTTGGTCCTACCATGAGGACCAATGGCCTCATAATGCTCCTACCCACTCACATGATCTAAGTAGTAAACCTCCTTACGCTAACCATACCATGTATAAAGTACTTGTAATCAAAGTAACATGTATTTCACCCCCGCAGTTAAAAACTGAAAACAGTTAAGAGAAAAGGGGGACATGAACTCACAGTGGTGCGTCTCTACCAAGTATGTCTCCTGATCAAGCAGCTGAGTGACGACCTACACGTACTAATTCTATTAGACGGACGGCCGTGCCTTAGCTTTAAGGTTTAAGTTTTCGGGAAATAGTTAGGCAACTATTTCGTGTTTAAATTCTGTATATACTTGGTAGTTATTTTCCTTCCCAAGGATGGGGGATTTAATACATGTGCGTTCGTATAATTTCGAAATATATTATTAAGTCTCACTTAAAATATATTTTATTTCTAACTCCAAAATATAAATATTCTTCTCAAAAATATTATATTTTCTATTACATAAATTTTCCCAAAATAATACCTTGACAAAATACGCGTTAAGTCATATTTTCTTAAAATGCGTAAGTTACGTTTTAATGATCGAGTGGTAATAATAATTACCGGTGTAACTTATATATTTATCGTAGAGACGTTCGTATTATTTTGGATCCATTAACATTCGATAGTATTATTTTTTACCCTAAAAATAATACTTGTATTTTCACAAAATAATCATAAACACACATCAAGTGACTTTATGAAAAATATATACTAAATATATATTTAGCAAGTTTTATTTTTTGAAATCCCACCTCCGACGTTTTGTAAATAAAGTCGTGGCAAAATTTATAATTTGAAAACAAGTCGAAAAGTATTTCTAACACTTATAGTGAAAATATTTCTAAGTGTTGGATTTTTGGAAAAATTTCGCCAGAGTTTTCCCCTGTAACTGGAGGTGGCCACGCTTTCAAGTGTATCATTTTCTTTTACAAATCAAACCAACAGTTTTCTCAATCAACAATAAGCATTATTCAAACCATCAAACTAGTCAAAATAGATGTAAATCGCAAAAATACATGAACTTCTGGTTTATCTAAAATATGAAGTAAATCCCATTACTTTTAGTGGATCTTTTGAATAAATCAATCCGGTTTCGTAAAAGTCTCGTTTTTAAAGAAAATAAATTTCCACAACTTCTTGTCAACATTTACAAAAATAGTTCTTTCGTCAAAACCTTGTGTTACACAAGTGTCTACACACTTGTGTGTCCTAAAAAAAATCATTCGTGTTAGTGTAAGATCCATCTTTAGAAAACATGATTTCTTTGATACTTGGTTCTTTGAAAATACCGCTTGTAGATATGTAGATCTACTAGTTTTAAACACTATTTCACAAGCTAAATCGCTTTTACACAAGTTCATGATTCGTGTGTGGTAGAGTTTCATCCTTTAACCCTTGTTACTTCCAAAACAACCTTATGTCATGATCCAAGGTCATGACCAACCCGGGTTAATTGACGATCCGAGCTACCACAACATAGATCGGGTCCAAATAATCACACAAATCAATTACTACAAGATTTACACAACATATGAGCTTTTAACCATCACTTTTAGTGTTTTTAGTAGACTTTTATGTATCATTTTGCATGTTTACGAGTTTTAACCGTTACAAACCATATTAACCACTTCAAAATAGTTCGGGAAGGTGATTTAAGCAACTTACTACTAGCTCGAGGCTAGGGAAGAATCTAGATGCAAAATGAGAGGATAAAAGCAATAGAGTGAGGTCCTTCGCCTTCCGTTTGCACCAAGCCTCCTTATGCGTGACCCTTAACGTTTGTATGAACTTGGAATGTGATGAAGGAAGCTCGAAAATGTGATGGATGTAAAGGGGTGTTCGGCCGTGAGTGGTAGAGAGGGAGAGAGGAGTGTGAGTTGTGTTGTGAGTGTTGTGATGAACATGTTATACTAAACTTAGAACTTATAGACAAAGCTTAAGGTAATTAACCATTGGATTTTGTGTATTCTAGATATTAAGCACAAGATTATAATAATCAACAAAAGGACAAGGGTGTCCCCCTTCTTGGGGACGGTTTGTAAAGGGGGGGGGGGGTAGTTTAGTTCAAATCCAACTAATCACTAGATATTAGTTAGGTTAGTTTAGGTAGTTAAGTGATTAACCCGGTTAGTAGTGTGTTGTGTTTTATTGCGGGTGTTAGGGTATTCAGGGACCCTAACTGGCTCAGTAAAAGAAAAACAATGTTAATGACAATATTTTTCTGTTCCGGGTGTAGTCCGGTTGTTCGGTTGGATAGAGATCCGTTAAAGTGCTTAACAAAGCTTTAAAGTGTCGTTATAATTATTTTTAGTGACACAACTTATTCCTCCAAAGTGTCAGGAATATTTTCCTCATGTTTTGGCACTTTATTAGGTAGCTTAATGCTGATTTGTTATATAAAGTGCTGAATTTTGTGCTTAGAGCACATTTTAGGCACATCCAGTCATTGTAACTTATTCCTAGAGACGCAGTTCTACAACCCTTGTATTCCTACACTCACCACTAGTGTAGTAAAATATTTCTGGCTCAAACAGGCCTTAGAGGCAGTACCTGCCTGGTGTTAGTTATGACAGCACGTTTAATAGGTTATCCGTTCATTGTGCTACTGTGCTTTTGGTGCATCATGTTTGTCACTAAGGTTTAGCATGTAAATAATGTAGTGACGGTAAGTAAAGTATGATGCAAGTAAGTACATGTATCAGTAATCAAGTAGCAGTTCATCAGTAATTTCAAACAAGCACAGTAATTAAGCAGTAATTAATTATTAATTAAGTCGTACGGATACCTGGTTTAGTGAGGGTTGTCACAAGAACAGCCATCTTCTACGGAATCAAGCTCAGGGTCTTGTTTAGTAATTACCCCAGTCATGAGCTCCGCAATACACGCGAGGTCGATAGTAGCATTGTGCGAGTCAAGAACAGTAATAGGATTCAGAGTCGAAGGTATTTCATTCCCGTCAATAATAGTCCCATACGTATATATATATATATATATATGCATACATATCAATAATAATGTTACTTAGTATATACAAGCAAATAATGCAACATGTCACATATAACTCTCATTTGTTCTTTTTTTGGGGGGGGGGGGGGGAGGGTCACTTTGTCTTTGGCAAGTCTATCCCACATGGACTGAATATACCTCAATTGGCACATTAGTGGGGGTATTCTCTCTCCCTACTAATGTCCTTGCTTTGCCTTTGCTTTGTCTTTCCTATGAAAAATGTTCGATTCCTGGATCTTGGCGCTTTCGTAAATGCAATGAAAAATATTTTGTGAAAATGTTTTTCGTGAGAGAATCCTAGTGATTGTAGACTAGACTCGAGAAGGAATCCTAGTTCACTTCAATCGAAGCTCTGATACCAAACTGTCACACCCTGACTTTTGCGAAAGCGTATGATGTGTGAGTTGTTCAATATCATTGCATTCAATTATAATAAACAACTACATGATTAAAACATGATGTTCATCCATTCATAAGTTTAAAAGGTTACAAACACGAGTCATTAAGTTTCAACCAACATATACTCAAGTCATATTACAAATCAAAAGTGCATGACATCAAAACTTGAAATTTACGTCTTGAAAATAACACCAGCGCCCAAGATCCATCTTTTTTCCTGAAATACATGTAATTTTGGAAACATCAACAAAAGTTGAGCGAGTTCATGTGTTTCTGTATGAGTTCGAATAATCTTGTAAACATTTGTATGTATGCCTTTGTAATTCGGTATGAAAGCGTCTATGAACAGATCAATTAATGTGTAGCTAATACATTAATATGTATGTAATGGTGTAGGAAGGCTCAACCCTTTTGCGCATTTCGTACCGGGCCATCCGGAGGGAGCAACATAGTCACCACATGGTCCAACCCGCGGGCTCATGGGTGGGGCTCGCAACACCCCAATAGATCTATCACTCATGCCCCTCTGTGACAACCAGAATTTTCAAGGTTATTTACGTTTTAATTTGTTATGATCTTAACTCCGTTAAAATCTAGACGTTGTAATAACTCGGTTAAGTAGCATGTGCTGGGTCACGAGTGTAAGCAGGAAACCACAACACATATGATTGGGCCTAGAGCCCAACTCGGTCTTACAAATCCACTCAACTAAACCGAGCCCACCTTTCTTTTAATATTGAGCCCATCTCCTAATATCTTGTTACGTAGAATTGTATAAGTAAATTGAGATAATTGCTAACCCTAATCCCTTCACCTCTCCCAAAGCGCATCATCAGTGGACGAAGCCACCCCCTATCTCGAGACTCTATCTTGTTTAAACTGTGCTTCCGGTTAGTTCCTATACTTTAAGATTTCCTTGTGTTTATGAATTGTGTGTTAGTTGATCGTATCTTGCATGATTAGTATCGATACATGAGTATGTTAGGGTTACATGATAATAGAAGTTACTTGCAAGTGGATTATTATAAAGTTGTGGGTTATTAACAGTCCCGCTATATTGTATTATGTTGATTATGTAGTGTTGTTGTCATGTATGTTGATCAATCCGAGTCTTATGTTATATGAACGATAACTACGTGACGTGAAACTGATACGTTAGAAGGGTACTTGTAATTGAATGTTGAATAAGTGATGTTAATGATATATGATAACTGAACCAAGGTGCCATGTTCTTTTCGAATATGATGTGATGACTTTGTAGGTTTGTGATCCATAATAAATTTTGATGTAAACTAGCTTTAAGGGTCCAATAGAATTGTGGATATCTAATTTGATAAGTTTGGATAATATGACGGCCCATGTGTTTGAAACTTTGATATCACCAAATTATGTGCATCCTACACATGTGTCAGAATAGACAAGACATTAAATGATGATTGATGTGGCCGATAGTGGGTTATGTGATGATATTACCTGTTGATATAACTTGCTTTGGGGGGGGGGGTAAATCATAACAGTGAACCGATAATACATGTGCATAAGTAATGGGCTAATAGTTTATACAAGTTGTTAATATGAATTAGAATAAAAGTATTGGCTATGAAAGTTGACTGGCACCTCTAGTGGGCCGAACATGACTGATAGGTGAGGTAGAGTAGGGCTGCTAAGGGGCTTGAGCACAAGCAGCCCAGGACAACTCAGTCTGGTTAGGGCCGCAACCTGCTGGATTTTTTCCGTAGGGCCTCGAGCCGACCGAATTACATATGGCTGGGCCATATGGCCACTCTTTTCTGTTCATATGTTGCTTAATGTTGAATGTTATTTGTTCAATGGTGGTTGATATAGAGTGACTATTCATTTAAGTGTTGTTTGTGAAACTGTGACTGCCTACTGCAAGAATTACTGAAATACATGATGAATGTTATGTGATAAGTATGGTGCCAAACGTTGAATGAGGTCCTAACTGTTGTCAATAATTGGAATAGGACACACTTGATTTAGTATGAACAAGAAATTAAACCTACCGAGCAAATCAAAGGTGAGTTCACTACTTTGAGCATGCGTCCCGGTGGTTGGGACAGTCAGTGGGTATCCCAGGGAGGGATAAATCTTTTGGGTAAAACTGGGATGTTGGATAATATTCTCACTCTCTATCTTTTAAGTCCCATCTTTTGCTATCGTGGGTGGTAGCTGGGTATTAGTTGGTAGCACTACTTAGGTTTGGCACCCTCACCCTGTTCCTGAGAGAGGGCGGGTGTGAACTAATGAACTAGTCGGGCCTAGTGCTTTGATAGGAGCACTGGGGAACAGGCAAAACATACATCAGGAGCCGTCTTGTTCAGCATCGAGATATTATCAACATTGCTTTCGTATTTGTTAAACAGACTGGATTAAATACTTGGTAACTAACGTTTTATTAAAACTGTGAACTCGCCAGCTTTGTCTGATACACTTGTTGCATGCTCGTAGGTCGTTAGGTGTTCTGGATTGAGGAACTTGCTGTCTGAGGAAGCTGGAGTGGTCATGGGTCGACTGAAGAGATTCATGAGATGTTCTTGATATTATAACTTGGCTTATTGATACTGTTTGACTTTAGTTTTATATTTTGCTTCCGCGGAACTTATTGGGATTTACTAAACTTATTATTGGTATAATTCTTTAATAATTGGTATTTATTTACAAACTTATCATGAGTTCAATATGATTGGTGGCTCGTTATTGGTTTGTCACACGCCTAGCAGGGACACTCCCTAGGTGGTATTTTGGGGGTGTGACACCCTCGGTCCTTATACAAGGATTAATGGTCTTAAATTAACGCCTACCATTCACATGATCTAACAGTTCATTCCTTAGCTAACCATACCATTTGTAATCATTGATATATTGTAACATGTATTTCACCCCCGAAGTTGTAAAACTAAAAACAGTTAAAAGAAATGGGGGACATGAACTCACAATCTTGCTTCCTGCTGTCCGAAGTAACTCAAATGTCCTGTCCTGAAGTTGTGCAACTACCTACACACATACTACATTTTATTAGACGGCTAGGTCGTGCCACGGCTTTTAGTCTTAATTGTTATGACTTAGTATCTTTGAGTTATGTTTTTTGTGTACCAAATATTATTCCAAAGTATATAATTAGTTGTTAAAATAATAATATTTTAACTTAAATTATAATTATAAATTTTTGAAACACTTGTTAAAATAATATATTTTAACTTATATTGTCTTGTAATCCTTCCATGAATATTTTCCCCAAGGATGGGCATACTTATACTTGTATTTTTAGACTTGTGTACTTTGCCAAATATTGGTGGCGTATTCCGGTGTGTATTCGTACGTACGAGAATATGTATTTTCTTGTATTTATTTAGTATTTTATACTTAATCTTGGATTTAATTTTCCGGAATATTATTTTTAATCAAATAAAAATTCACCAATTTATATTCTTAAAATATATGTATTCTAAGAAAACTTTTATAGAAAAATTATCTATAAACCTTCCTTGGCAAAAATAATTATATTTTCATATAAATCTCAAAAATAATATATTTTCAAGATTAACTTAGAAAATATTCATAATTTCATTTTTCACCCAAAATAATATATCTTCTAATAGTTTAAGAAAATATATACATTTTCTCTGTGACACCTGTGCCTCCACGGCCATCAAACAAATACTGTATCAATGAAATATTGTATTTCATACTTGGGAGTTGTATAAATATGTGTATTGTTTGCACATATCAATTCTAGTTCGATTTCGGGCTCAAAATCGCTTTCTGGAAGGTTATACGCGCACCGATGCGTAAATATAACCAGTTTAATGCAACAAACACTCCGGAACAGTGACATAGGGTTAACATACCTTAAATAACCTTTACATAACTTAGAAATAAGTTTTGGAGATTTTGGTATGGCAAAATCAAGTTAATTCGCTTACAGGGACTAAATTTGACAAACTGCGAAAGTATGCCAATTTGAACTGTAACAGACACTCCTGAACATGACCATAAGTTAAACATACCATAAATATCCTTTACATAGCTTAGAAATAGGCTTTGAAGGGTTCGGTGTGCTAAAATAAACTTTTGGGTCATTTAGGGACTAAAAGCGTCAAAAAGTGCATAAGTTTGCATCTTCGCGCATAACTTACATTCTGAATACATCCGGACATCCAAAAATTTATGTAAGCACTAAAATATTTTATTTTAATGTTTGGCATAAGAAAAATCCATTCGTCGTGTAATTTGGATAATTTTTGCGTCCGTTACGACTTCCGTCGTAATTAACCGAACAACGCAATCGTACGGCCAAACGAACCGATATCCAAGATATTTTTGAGCACATTTTAAGTTCCCTATACTTTAACTTCATTTTAGAGCTTTTAAATGGGGTTAACGGGGCTTAAACGTGTCGAAAATGCATCGAAAACCAAGTTTGGAGCTGCAGGGACCAAAACTGTCATTTCAGCAAAGTTCCTGGCTTACGGACCGTAAGCCCTCACCCTTACGGTCCCTAAAGACCTCCCAGAACCTCAGAATGTGGTTAACAGCTGGTTACAGCTGTTAAGCACTCATAAACCCAATTCCACAGGTTGATATCTGATCATGGGGGGCCATTTTGAAGTACCTTAGTGTTACACCAAGTGTAGGGATGAGATTGAATCACGTTTTACGATAAACGATCTTAACGGTTCAAGGAATCCTATAAATACCCCCAAGTTCCCAACTCAAAACCCACTTGAATTCTGAGTTTTTCTCTATGTGGTTGTGTTTATACACTTCCTACCTGAGATTACTTGGAAGATCAAACTTGCGGGGACCCTTTGTAAGTGTTCTTTCGTTCTTTTCATTCGTTTTAGCGTTAAAGTCAAACTATGTTTGACTTTCTGCATTGACCAGTTTATGGTCAACGCGAAGTTCTTTTGAACTTCCTAACGTGAGCATAATAACGATGGTTTTAGTCCCTAGTGGCTATACCTACTGATTACCACGTTATCTAGGCTCAGTGACGAGTCGTAGTTTCGGCCAAAATGCGTATTCTTGCGTATTTTGTAACCAAACTACTCTTAGGTATCAAAACCGTTTGTTTTGATACCAAACCTGTTTTCTAAACTTAGTTAAGCATGTTTTAACATGCTTAGCTCGTCACTTTTAGTTTAGTGCTTATATAGGGTCGTAAGGTAAGCGATCTAAACAATCGCTTATACTATCGAACCCGACCCGTTTGGTCGATCATTAGGATCCGACCAAACACATTCGGTGACCATAGTATATAGGGAATAACCTTCCGAGGTTATACCTTATGGTCGCTTCGTTAAGTAGTTGTATGATAGGTAGTTTATATGCCTTAGGTAAATTACCAAAATGCCCTTTTTACGCCAAAATTCATTTTAAGCATATGTAACATAACTTTTAACATCTAAATTGATTTCAAAACAATATTAGACATGTTAAGGCATATTTTACTTGTCATAGGACTAGTTAGGCGTTCCGAATGTGTTTTACGCGAACGACGCGTTAAAGTAGCATAAGCTACCTAAACAGGTGGTAATGGGTCGTAAGCACTTAGGTTAGGTTTCATTTTAGTATGTGGGCTTTGTTAAACCATATTACAGGAGTTCCCATACTCATTTGGTTTACGAGCCCTCATTCTATCCGATCCTCCGATTTCGTTCCGGTTTATTAATGTAGTTACCTATATTAGGTACCGTTTGATTCCGTGATCTTCTATCATTGCTTGGTGGTTATCCTAGGACTATTGAGCAATCTCAAGTGAGTACATAGACCCCTCTTTTAGTGTTTTCCAAACATTTTGGGGTGAAACACATGTGCCTACTTGTTACTTTCGTGCCTTTCATGTTTTCATAACATATGCTTGTTATGTTCAATAGTACACTTATAGTACATGATTTCATTGTGTTTTTGCTATGTATGTCCTTTGTTGCATACTTAGTACATCATTTTACATTACATTTTATGCTATGTATGTCCATTGTGTGCATACTTAGTACATTGTTTTACATTACATTTTATGCTATGTATGTCCATTGTGTGCATACTTAGTACATTTGTTATTCATCACATGCTTACATTTTGGTATGACATTTGGTTTGTTCAAATGGGACAATATACATTCATTAACATTGATCACGCCAGTCGTTAGTAGGTAGTGGTACCATAGGGATTGACAACTCCCGTTCCTGACATCCTAGGTATGTTTGGATGGAAGGAATGACCAAATTTGATAAACATAACACATATAGACCTTTAAATTCATTTAGGGGTCTATCACCACAGTCACAAGGCTTGAATGTATGCATTTTTACAACACCGTATAGATGTTTATATCAGTATAGCATGCATTTGTTCCACAAAACATAACTTTGATTTAAACCATGTTTTACTTCAATACCTTGTTTTTGTGCATTTTACATATGGTTTAGTTGATATATTTCACTTACCATACACGATATTTTGGATACACATTACATGATTTGCATTAGACATAAACATTTTGACTTTGATATACACAATTCATGATTTACATTAGACATAAACATTTTGACATTGATATACACAATTCATGATTTACATTAGACATAAACATTTTGACATTGATATACACAATTCATGATTTACATTAGACATTGATATACACAATTCATGACTTACATTAGACATAAACATTTTGACATTGATATACACAATTCATGATTTACATTAGACATAAACATTTTGACATTGATATACACAATTCATGATTTACATTAGACATAGACATTAGACATGGTTTTCACACAAACATTTTGACATTTGATTATACATAAACATTTTACTTTGGTGGTTTGGTTTGAGTAAGTGATTTAAGTAACGAGACGTGTGTAATATGATACAAGCATGGTGGATACGCCGCTGGTACTTCCTATATATAAGTGCTTGTATGGTATTACATATCGTAGCGTTATTTGAATCATTTCAATTTAGACGTATCACATTTTATACAAATAACATACTTTTCACAATACATTGTTTTACAAACAACTTATCTGATATAAACTCATTTTACTTGGTTATTTACTTAACCATGTATTATTCTTTTATACATATATATCATTTGGTTTATTTATCACTTTTCAAATGATTTACAAGACAAAGCAAATTACAAGGTTCATGACTAAACATTTTCTTAAACATAAGTCATGAATTCTATTTTCACAAAACCTATGTATCTCACAGGCATTTTTATGCTGACGTACCTATTTTCACATGTGTTTCAGGATATGATGCTTAGGATTTATCAAGATACACTTAGGCGGACTTGGGCCTTAGCGACAATAAAAGATGCAAGACTAGTTATTTATGTTATGTTTCTTTGATTGTCAAGACATTGTAACTCTTTTAATCAATAAAACAATATTTCAATTTCCATGTGTTATGAAACAATGATTCTGTTACAACACTCCCCGACGTTTCCGCCACGTTTTGTTGTTTTACGTGGTCGGGGTGTGACAGAAAAGTTGGTATCAGAGCTCATGGTTATAGGGAATTAGGTTATTAGTAATGCTTTGACCTAGTCTATAACCTTCCTAGGACCCTAACGCGAGTTTACTTGCGTTTAGTCATAAAATAATACCGTCACCTATCCTTAAGTGACAACCACAACAAGAACAAAAATTTCAAAACCACCTTGAAAACCAATCATCTGTTCTAGGATGATTGATTACTAGGTTTTGAACCCTCTAAGTTTTCAAAATCTCGTCAAAGTTTGGGTCTTATAATGTGAACACGTGCAAACTGGAAGAGTGAATGCCTGTACCCTGAGTTTTCTGTCAAAGGCTAGAGTGTTCGTACAAATCCACAGTATCGGACCAGTCACTCTTACCTGGGAACTCTTGGGGTGAGTGTTCACTTATAGGTAAGCATGTCTTCAGTGATACATTAATATGATCCGCTTACTTTGATTTGTCACCGTCTCATTTGTTTGCCTTAGGTAACAAACAAATGATTGCAAATTCTTATGCATTTCCATTCTGTTTTGTTTTATTTTCCGATAACATTTCATTGTTTCGTCCTATATCCTTCATTTCCTCCAGAATGTCTCTTCATCGCAACGATGCGCAGATATCCGAGCAGACTGCCAAATTTGCCCAGCGAATAGGCGAAGTAATCCTGAAGACTGTTGAATTAGGCATTGCCATGTCTCGTCTCAACAATGAAGCCACTCAAGAGCCACCAAAGGAAGCAGAAGTCAAGCCAGCACCACCAACCAAGAAACCAATCGAGGAATCAAAGACCATGGATGAACAGACTGGATCCCCTAAGAAGTCAAAGAAGCAAAAGGCTTCTCAGAACTTCGTCGTGGTCGCTCACAATGGTCAAGCAGTCCCCAACCAACCAACTCAACCCCCTGCTAGGAAGCCATACAATGGAACCCCACCCTTGTGCAACCAATGTAACCTTCATCATCATGCTAGTGTGAAGTGCTGCAAATGCCAGATTTGTGGACTTATAGGTCATACAGCAAGGGTTTGCTCAACTGCAGCTGTACCAAATCAAGCAGGACCCATCCGGGTGGCAACACCACCTGCTAAGAAGCAATACAAGGGAACGGCACCAATATGCGACAAATGTAATGGGCATCACCAAGCTCACTTACAGTGTCGTCTGTGTGTATCATGTGGGCGAGTTGGTCACCTGGCAAGTGCTTGTCGATGTAACCCGAACCAAGGTGGTCCAAATCAACCACAAGCCAATCCTGCTCAAGGTCGCTTCCCGCCTGGATCGTGCTACAACTGTGGCAAGATGGGTCATTTCATGAATAAGTGCCTGAAGCTTGCTAAGGCAAATCCAACCCACGGATGAGCAGTCGGCTGATTAGAAGATGTTGTTGTCTTATGCTTTTGTTTCTTCTATTTTCCTGTAATGTGAAACAATCTGTTTTGTTTATAAATAAATTGTTGTTCACAATTCTGATATACAAGTGTAGTTACATGAGTGTATGGCATTTCCCTATGATACCTACGACGAGGAACTACATTCTTACAAACTACTCTTGCGAATTTCCCATTCTTGTGTTTGCTCATGATTCCCTTGGAAAATTCTAAGTACTCGTTTCACTCTAAGAAACAAAGTACAGAAAATAAAGTGACTTTACGAGTGATCGTGCTTTTGCACATCTGTGCCTTTGAAATCCTTGGTTAGATAACTAAGGATATTTTCAAATCCCATACCCATTACGTTCTGATTTTTTTCAACATGCATAACATAAGTTTTCAAAACAACCTTCATAATTTCAAAATGTTATTAATACCGTATAATTACTTATATCAAGTGCGTAACTTCCAAAGCATCATTAATGTTTTCCAAAAACCTTATACATACTTTCAAAATTCAACTCATGATTTTAAAACATTTTATAAATATACCTACCTAGTACACCTACTTTATGATTTCAAAAGTATTATACATAAGGTTTCAAAAACATTGAACACATTTTTTTAAGAACCCCATGCATAGTTTTCAAAAATATTTTTTCCTCATACATTGGCTTAACTTTCAAATTCCGCCTCATATGTCGCCTTGGCATATTGAGCATCTCAACCTCATAAGCATTTTACTTCATGTTTTGACTTAAACACGTCCAGTGCAAGGTTTCAAAACATCTTCAACTTCTAAAATCCTTATGGGATCTTTTTATCTCCACAATTAGACCTTTGTGGATGATTATCATACAAATCAGAATCCTTAGTTGGATTCCTTGTGTACCTTAATTCGAACATCTCGGTTCCTTACAATCGAAATCGAATTTTCTCTTTAAAAATCTTTCTATCTTTATAGTTAGATTCTTGATAATGTTTAAAGTACCAAATGAAATCCACGGAATGGATTCCTAGTGTGCTTTAAATGCATGTGCACAATTAACAAAATGATAACAAATTAAAGATCAAGATAAACAATTTTGTGGTTATGTGTTTTTGTGTTATGTATTTCCTTTTGTGGTTTTATTTTCGTTTTCCAAATCCTCGTAGAACCTTCCATATCTTCATATGAAGGATTCATAGTAGGATATCCAAAGGTACTACCTTAAATCCTTAATGGGCTTCTATGTAATAGTTAAGACCCTTGGATTATATAGTACCATTCCATGATTCATAAGAGACCCTTTTAGTGGTCTAGTCAAAAAGATTGTTTCAAAAATCTGGTTAAGAATGACATGTGATGATATAAGCTAAAAAGACTCCTTGGTTGTCTATTAAAATCATTTATTGATTTAATAAAAGGGACCCTATGGTGGTCTAGTCACAATCATCACAGGCTCGTTCATTTGTTTTCTTCCCCTACACATTTTTAAGATGCACTACGTGACTATGCAAGGAATTACGTAATTATGGATGCATACATAATTACGAAGTTCAGTGCACGGAAACCGCAGTAAGATTTATTATGTGTAAAAAACCAATAGTGGCAACAATAACGAAATGTGAACAATGTACAGGAGGTACGGTGGACGCACCAATAACGCTTAATAGACTTGTATATAAGTGTCCCGCCTACATGGTAAGCATGATGTTATTTAAAGTTACTAGAGGTACAAGAACTCTAACCAGTGTTGTTCGATCTCTTCAACTTCATGTTTTAAACTCTCACAAGTTTCCTCTAAATAAAATTTCGGGACGAAATTTCCTAAAGTAGGGGAGCTTGTAACACCTGTGCCTCCACGGCCATCAAACAAATACTGTATCAATGAAATATTGTATTTCATACTTGGGAGTTGTATAAATATGTGTATTGTTTGCACATATCAATTCTAGTTCGATTTCGGGCTCTAAATCGCTTTCTGGAAGGTTATACGCGCACCGATGCGTAAATATAACCAGTTTAATGCAAAAAACACTCCAAAATAGTGACATAGGGTTAACATACCTTAAATAACCTTTACATAACTTAGAAATAAGTTTTGGAGGCTCTGGTATGGCAAAATCAAGTTAATTCGCTTACAGGGACTAAATTTGAAAAACTGTGAAAGTATGCCAATTTGAACTGTAACAGACACTCCTGAACATGACCATAAGTTAAACATACCATAAATATCCTTTACATAGCTTAGAAATAGGCTTTGAAGGGTTCGGTGTGCTAAAATAAACTTTTGGGTCATTTAGGGACTAAAAGCGTCAAAAAGTGCATAAGTTTGCATCTTCGCGCATAACTTACATTTTGAAAACATCCGGACATCCAAAAATTTATGTAAGCACTAAAATATTTTATTTTAATGTTTGGCATAAGAAAAATCCATTCCTCGTGTAATTTGGATAATTTTTGCGTCCGTTACGACTTCCGTCGTAATTAACCGAACAACGCAATCGTATGGCCAAACGAACCAACATCCAAGATATTTTTGAGCACATTTTAAGTTCCCAATACTTTAACTTCATTTTAGAGCTTTGAAATGGGGTTAACGGGGCTTAAACGTGTCGAAAATGCATCGAAAACCAAGTATGGAGCTGCAGGGACCAAAACTGTCATTTCTGCAAAGTTACTGGCTTACGGACCGTAAGCCCTCACCCTTACGGTCCGTAAGGACCTCCTAGAACCTCAAAATGTGGTTAACAGCTGGTTACAGCTGTTAAGCACTCATAAACCCAATTCCACATGTTGATACCTGATCATGGGGGGGCATTTTGAAGTACCTTAGTGTTACAACAAGTGTAGGGATGAGATTGAATCACGTTTTTCGATAAACGATCTTAACGGTTCAAGGAATCCTATAAATACCCCCAAGTTCCCAACTCAAAACCCACTTGAATTCTGAGTTTTTCTTTAAGTGGTTGTGTTTATACACTTCCTACCTGAGATTACTTGGAAGATCAAACTTGCGGGGACCCTTTGTAAGTGTTCTTTCGTTCTTTTCATTCGTTTTAGCGTTAAAGTCAAACTATGTTTGACTTTATGCATTGACCAGTTTATGGTCAATGCGAAGTTCGTTTGAACTTCCTAACGTGAGCGTAATCACGATGGTTATAGTCCCTAGTGGCTATACCTACTGATTACCACGTTATCTAGGCTCAGTGACGAGTCGTAGTTTCGGCCAAAATGCGTATTCTTGCATATTTTGTAACCAAACTACTCTTAGGTATCAAAACCGTTTATTTTGATACCAAACCTGTTTTCTAAACTTAGGTAAGCATGTTTTAACATGCTTAGCTCGTCACTTTTAGTTTAGTGCTTATATAGGGTCGTAAGGTAAGCGATCTAAACAATCGCTTATACTTTCGAACCCGACCCGTTTGGTCGATCATTAGGATAAAAAAAAACACATTAGGTGACCATAGTATATAGGGAATAACCTTCTGAGGTTATACCTTATGGTCGCTTCGTTAAGTAGTTGTATGATAGGTAGTTTATATGCCTTAGGTAAATTACCAAAATGCCCTTTTTACGCCAAAATTCATTTTAAGCATATGTAACATAACTTTTAACATCTAAACTGATTTGGCAACAATATTAGACATGTTAAGGCATATTTTACTTGTCATAGGATTAGTTAGGCATTCCGAACGTGTTTTACGCGAACGACGCGTTAAAGTAGCATAAGCTACCTAAACGGGTCGTAATTGGTCGTAAGCACTTAGGTTAGGTTTCATTTTAGTCTGTGGGCTTTGTTAAACTATATTACATGAGTTCCCATACTCATTTGGTTTACGAGCCCTCATTCTATCCGATCCTCTGATTTAGTTCCGGTTTATTAATGTAGTTACCTATATTAGGTACCGTTTGATTCCGTGATCTTCTAGCATTGCTTGGTGGTTATCCTAGGACTATTGAGCAATCTCAAGTGAGTACATAGACCCCTCTTTTACTGTTTTCCAAACATTTTGGGGTGAAACACATGTGCCTACTTGTTACTTTTGTGCCTTTCATGTTTTCATAACATATGCTTGTTATGTTCAATAGTACACTTATAGTACATGATTACATTGTGTTTTTGCTATGTATGTCCTTTGTTGCATACTTAGTACATCGTTTTACATTACATTTTATGCTATGTATGTCCATTGTGTGCATACTTAGTACATTTGTTATTCATCACATGCTTACATTTTGGTATGACATTTGGTTTGTTCAAATGGGACAATATACATTCATTAACATTGATCACGCCAGTCGTTAGTAGGTAGTGGTACCATAGGAATTGACAACTCCCGTTCCTGACATCCTAGGTATGTTTGGATGGAAGGAATGACCGAATTCGATAAACATAACACAGATAGACCTTTAAATTCGTTTAGGGGTCTATCACCACAGTCACAAGGCTTGAATGTATGCATTTTTACAATACCGCATAGATGTTTATATCAGTATAGCATGCATTTGTTCCACAAAACATAACTTTGATTTAAACCATGTTTTACTTCAATACCTTGTTTTTGTGCATTTTACATATGGTTTAGTTGATATATTTCACTTACCATACACGATATGTTGGATACATATTACATGATTTGCATTAGACATAAACATTTTGACATTGATATACACAATTCATGATTTACAATAGAAATAAACATTTTGACATTGATATACACAATTCATGATTTACATTAGACATAAACATTTTGACATTGATATACACAATTCATGATTTACATTAGACATAAACATTTTGACATTGATATACACAATTCATGACTTACATTAGACATAAACATTTTGACATTGATATACACAATTCATGATTTACATTAGACATAAACATTTTGACATTGATATACACAATTCATGATTTACATTATACATAGACATTAGACATGGTTTTCACACAAACATTTTGACATTTGATTGTACGTAAACATTTTACTTTGGTGGTTTGGTTTGAGTAAGTGATTTAAGTAACGAGGCGTGTGTAATATGATACAAGCATGGTGGATACGCCGCTGGTACTTCCTATATCTAAGTGCTTGTATGGTATTACATATCGTAGCGTTATTTGAATCATTTCAATTTAGACGTATAACATTTTATACAAATAACATACTTTTCACAATACATTGTTTTACAAACAACTTATCTGATATAAACTCATTTTACTTGGTTATTTACTTAACCATGTATTATTCTTTTATACATATATATCATTTGGTTTATTTATCACTTTTCAAATGATTTACAAGACAAAGCAAATTACAAGGTTCATGACTAAACATTTTCTTAAACATAAGTCATGAATTCTATTTTCACAAAACCTATGTATTTCACAGGCCTTTTTATGCTGACGTACCTATTTTTACATGTGTTTCAGGATATGATGCTTAGGATTTATCAAGATACACTTAGGCGGACTTGGGCCTTAGCGACAATAAAAGATGCAAGACTAGTTATTTATGTTATGTTTCTTTGATTGTCAAGACATTGTAACTCTTTTAATCAATAAAATAATATTTCAATTTCCATGTGTTATGAAACAATGATTCTGATACAACACTCCCCGACGTTTCCGCCACGTTTTGTTGTTTTACATGGTCGGTTGTGTGACGTCGTTTCAATATCGTTTACCCAAGTGAACTAAATAACGCCACGGAATGTAATATGTTGAAAACACTTATATATAAGAAGTACCAGCGGCGTATCTACCATGTTTTCCCCACGTTACACCCGTCCCGTTATCTAAACACTAGCCAAAAACCAATCGTTTACCCAAATCGTTTAACATCGTTTCCAAATCGTTTCCAAATCGTTTACTCATTTAAATCATTTAAATCGTTTAAATCATCCTCGTTTTAATTGTGAAAACTTATATATATGGTCGTCTCGCTAATAACATTCAAACCTTCATGACTTTACTACCTCGTTCCTCGCTTCTCGTATTAACAAACCCCCAAAAGGTAAGTTAATAATTACAGATTCAGTCGTTACCCACAACACCCACACATAACCATGGGTATAGTGCAATAACGGGATTTGTCAGATCCTATGGTACCATAACCTAATACTGGTCGGTTCGGCCAAAATTAATGAATGTCATTCGTTATGTAACTACAACCAACAAGTTCGTTCACATTGTCGAAATCGTTATTAGTTTAGTATAAATCGTTCTATTCGTTTTTGAAATCATCGTTTAAACCTTGAAAACATTTTGTACATATGAATCACCCCAAAACAAATGAAAATAGTAAAATAGGGGAACTATGTACTCACCAGCATTTCTTTGCTGACTTTGTTTTTACATATGTTTCAGGTGTTGTTGCTTGATTGACGTTCTAGGATACATGCGTCACATAGGATCTGGACGAGGCCTTAGTGACATAAAACGATGATAGTTGATATAAAACTTGTTCGTTATGTGTTAAAACAATGTTAATGTTTAATATTATCAATAAAACGAAACACTTTTTGTATCCATGGTTATGAAACGATAATTCTGTTACAACACTCCCCGACGTTTCCGCCACGCTTTGTTATTTTACGTGGTCGGGGTGTTGTCACACCCCGAAATTATCAGAGCTGGCGTGACTGGACTGGTATCTTCATTGCACAGCGGAAGCAAAAAGCTAAGACTTTCTAGAAATTGAACGTCTGCTAAGTACTCGACTCCAGGTGGTTCTCCTATTCCAACCGTGTCTTGTCTTAGAAAAGTAACCTGAGAAAGAAACATGCGAAAAATCAACATAAAGTTGAGCGAGTTCATAGTTTGTTCGTAAAAGATTTGAGATAAATCTTTTGAGTTGTGAAAGGTTTGAAATAAATCTTTGGTGTTGTGAAAGATTTGAAATAAATCTTTGGAGTAACCGGTTTTTGAAATAGTATTGAGAAAACGAATTTAAAAATCATTTTCTTGCCAAGTTATATGGAAACGTTGTGTTTGTAACACGGTATGTTCATAAAAACCATGTAGTTGTAAAGTCTTGTATTTGAAATGTTCATTTAACCGTCAATGCCCACCCTGACTTTGACTCCATTCCCCCATAATTCTTTGAATTTGTATAAAACATGGTAGTTAATTTGTATGAACAAGAAGTTTCCGTAAGTATAAAATCCCTGGTATGTAGCAAATAAGGAAAAAGAGATCACCAATGGTTTGCAAGGCCATTGATATGTGTGAAGTGCAAGTAGGAAGACTCAAACCTAGCAGATTTATGCGTTGGGTACAAAGTCACCCCGAGGTCCGTTCTGTTTGGGCCTGGGGCTGGGCTCGCTACACCCAGATAGATCTACCGCTCCTGTCCCTCAGTCCTACAATGAGGATTAATGGCCTCAAGTTTCCGCCTACCTACTCACATGATCTAAGTAGTAACCCTCCTTACGCTAAACATACCATGTGTAAAAATGTCTGTAAAAATTGTAACATGTATTTTACCCCAGCCTCTAAGGCTGAATCTCCCCAGCCACTAAGGCTGATCCTCCCCAGCCACTAAGGCTGGCCTCCCCAGCCACTAAGGCTGGCTCCTCATTCTCTATATATCATTACCAAACGATCCATCCCTAGTCATGAAAATCATTCATTTCGATAATACACCTTTGTTTTGTAAAAACCGGTATGCTTAGTAGCAACATTTCGTAAATCATTTGAGTTCCTTGAAATCCCTTCGTAATATGATTTAGAAATACTAGTGTTGCGTTTGTTAAAAACTTTGTTTGTTTTTGCAAAACGTGCATGTCTTTCCACCCCGAAAACATTTACAAAACTGTAAAACAGTAAAAAGTGGGGTTATGAACTCACCTGAATATTCTTGTGCAAAGCGAGCTAATTACGACTTCGTGATGTCGTTTCCAAGATGAGACTTGCTAGCGTGCATTCTACAATATTCCTAACACGGAATATCTAATAAGTTTCTAAATAAAAGTGGTAACTAATCTACGTGTCACCGAGCTCTACCGAATCGTTAATCGAACGATTCAACGGTAAGTTGTTAACTTAATGGAAAAGATTAATTTACACGTGTTAAGTCTCGTTTAATGTCATTAGCAATTTATTAAGTCTTGAAAAAGACTTAGTTTCTGAGAGACTTAGAGTGAATAAATATTTATAAAAATATATAAATATATCGTTGTAAGTGTGTGTTAGCCGTCTTGAGTAGTCATACGTGTATAAAAGAATATTTCTATGAAAATATCATATAACAAACTCGTATCATATATCGTGTTTCGTATGAAAATAATATATAATAACTTGTATTATATATATCACGTCTTGTGTATATTTGCCAAAAATATACGTATATGCCATTTCGGCGTTTGTAATAAATATAAAAAGTTATATTTATTTTGCGAAAGTATTATCGAGTTTGTTGGAAGTTTGAAATAAATAGATAAACTATATCTATTTTATAAAAGAATTCGTGTCGTTTATTACTTTAAATAAAGATATAAACTATATTTATTTTAGCAAAATAATTGTCGTGTCATTAATATTTGAAATAAATATAAACTATATTTATTTTGATGAAACGAATTCGTGTTATGCGATGCTTGAAATAAATATATATACTATATTTATTTATAAAAAGATTTCGAGTTCGTTTGAAATAAATATAATAACTATATTTATTTAGTTATCGAAATATTTTTCGTATCGTGGTTCTCGTAAGTTGTAAATTGTGGTCGAAAGAAACTTTATATTCGTATCTCGTTTTATAAAAGTTGCTCAAAAAGCACGTTTTGTTTTATAATAAAACTTGGATTTTCTCGAAAAACGGGCAGAGTTTCCTCTGTTTTTGGACGGCCCCCGACAACACCAGTTGTCGTTATTATATCAAAATTCAACAATTTTCAACAACAATCCAATCATATACTCAATATATATATAATTTTATAAGACGACAAAGTATAAACTAAACGTTGTTTTAAATCGGTTCGAGCTCGTTTGTCACGTGAGTAATAATATTATAAAAATAACAAAATAAACGTGACGTTAATTTTTACCAAGTCTTCGCGTCGGGATGTTGACCGAGTCGACGCGCTGAGTTGACCGAGTCAACTGAGTTGACTCGCTGAGTTGACCGGTTGACTTTGTCGACCGGGTTTGACCCGAAACCGATACGCGACCCGAACCACACCGCATCCTGCACCCGAAATCAAACTGCCTGACCCGTTGTTGACTGGTCGCTGTTGACTGAGTTGACTCGGCTTGACCGAGTCAACCGAGTTGAACCATACATTGACCCGGACACCGAACCCGAAATCCGAACCTGAACAGAAACATATAGAACCGAGTGGACTGAGTCGAAACAAACACCTGACCAGGAAAGTATCTGATGTTGAGCGTGAATCCAACCCGACTATTCCCCAAATCTGACCCGAACGGAACCCACATACCTGAACCCGTCACCGGAGCTGCCTCTTCTGCCGCCGTGTACGGCGGTACGGCCGCCACGCCGCCGCCGTCTCTCTTTCTCTCCGGCTCTTCTCTCTCTCTAGCCACCGACCACCGCCGGATCAAAACGTGGACCGCCGGTCAGAGACATAGACCGTCGGTCAGAGACATAGACCGCCGGTTTCTCTCTCTCTTCGTCTTTTTGCGCAGCACCGTCACTCGCCACCACCTCGGTCACTCTCTCTCTCCTCCGTTCGTACCTGTTGCAGTCGCTCACCACCACCATCTGGTGGTGGCTGTCGTCAATCGAAAATCGGAGGGGGGGTGTAGTCTGATGTATGTGTGTGAGAGGGAAGGAGGTGCTTGATTTTGATGTAGTTTTGCAGAAGAAATCGAGAGAGGGGAAATGAGATGGTGAACAATGTTGTGTTTTCATGTGTGAGTGTGATCGAGAGAAGAGAGGAAAAGTGATGCTCTGATGTTTGTTTCTGTATGTGTTCCCTGTGTATAAATAGAGTAAGGAAAGGATAAAAGGTTTTATTTTCTTTCATGTATACACTTTACATTCAGGTCATATCTTTCATCCTTAGAATTAAAGTCTTTTATGTATTGCATTTAGGTTAGACATTTTACCCTTTGATTCAAAATCTCTTGAAGAGATTTGTAGAGATTATGTAAATCTCTGTGAAGATTTTGCATAGATTTTCAAGATTTAATTTATTGTATGCAGGTTTAGGCTTGTGGGTTTTTGGGCTTGGGCCCAGGGCCCTCAAGCTCAATCCTCGTGTTTAAGCGGCTTGTAATTCCAACAAGACCCGTTAACACACTCGTGCTCCGAAAAATTTAATGACGTATATTTATTTAGTCGAAATCCCGTAAAGTGTATGCCAGTAGCCGGTTGTCGTGTCCGTTCGTCAATTACGGTGAAAATCGCGAAAAAAATTTATATCGCTGCCGTCTTTAATCCGTTTTTTGATCCGGTTTCGACTGTAGTTACTAAAATTAAATTACGAAGCTAAAATATATCGTAAAAAATTATTATTTGACGGCGGCGTCAGTATCTTGTACGGTTTCAATCCGTTGCCGTTTGACGTTTCACAGGCATCTCTGTAAACCACCGTTAGCGCAGTGTAAAGTCGGATAAACGTTCCTGGGCACTCCAAAGGCCTAATTAAGTAAATTTGCTCTGTAAACACTAATTATTATTGCGTTAATCACCTGCTAATCATGTAATTAGGTGCCGTAAATCACAGGTTGTCACATTCTCCCCTTGTTACAGAAATTTCATCCTCGAAATTTAGACTATGTTATCTCCTCGGAATTGTGTTGTTCGCACGTAAGTCCGTATAATAACAAAATGAATGACCGCGTAATCGAAACAAGACTTATTCGATTCATGTGAATTTAATGACATTCCTCAACAATAAGAACCCAACGGTTTAAAAGAAATGTGTCTCAGTAATTGATGCCAACAGAAATGAGACGTATAAGTACAGTCACTAGTGTGACTAAGTTAACAGGGATTCAACAATGAACAGGAACTTCGACCAATCGAATTCCATATGAACGTTTACAACGTGTAAATGAGTTTTAGAAGCAATAACATCCACTGGATGAACTTAGAATCAACAATCTCAAATATAATAGTTTGCATGAAACGCTCGATCGTGATCAGCGCAAGCTGCAAGTCATACTGACGCCACAAGGTGTCGCAATGAATGAAACAATTTAATAATAGAGGTGATCGAACAAGTATCACCTGTGCTTTGCATAAAACGCTCAATCATAATTAGCCCAAGCTACAAGTTTGTACTGACACCACAAGGTGTCGTAGTGACTTAATAATTCAATAATAGTGGTGATCAAACGAATTCACCGTGTTTGAAGTCAATTGAAAGCGCAATGAAGTAAATATGAATGTTTGTTCCAACCAAACATCAAAGAATTTTCAATTGAAGATGGAACACCAAAGAATTACTGTTTCGATCGAAGAGGAAGGAGCAATGAATATCGCAAGACTTTCGATCGATAATGAAAGAACCGTTATGAGGTACACCGGAATATGAAATGAATTTGTGTACCATTGTCTTAACACACAATTGTATTAAGACTTGTTGTAATGTGATAAATCAAAGCGGATTTAATCTGAATCAATAAATAAATAAATAATTAAATCCGGGCATAAGATATGTAAACGAGTTTAGTGCAAGGTTCAAATAAGTGAAAATACCACCACAAGGTGTCGAAATCAACAATTTAATGGAGTCGAATACCAAACAAGTTTACCACGACTCGGAACAACTGAAGTGCTCGTTAAAATTTGATTTGAATATGATGCTCCCAATACATCATATGGTGTCTCGAATCGAATATGTGTAATGAGCAAGTTCAAACAGTTGAACTTGGTTTTAGCGCAATCCGAAATAAATATATATATTGACAAGAAAACTTTCGGCATGGTCACAACGAAAAACCATGTATGTAACTGGTAAAGAAATGGTCGTGACACAATGACCATTAAGAGGAGTAGAGATACGAAAATCTACTCAGTAAGCGTGAAGTTCGAAATTTCAAAAAAAGAAATTTGAGGACTTTACCTGGGGTTTCGGGTGACGACTAATTGTTAGGTGACATTACCATGGAATGTCGAACATAGCGTATTCGGCGTTAGTTAGGTAGGGGGGAAAGAAATGCGGAGACAATCGTCTTCTCCCTGGCGTGATTCGTGTTTTTGCAGGATCGCGTGGCAAGTTGTCGTTTCCTGATCGTTAGTTCTCCTGCTGATAGGAATCTAGCGTCGTCGTTAAATTTGCGTCATCGTTCCTTCTCAAAGGCCTCGTCTCGACAGTCGTATGTGACGTGCTTCAACCTCCGTTGACGTACATATTGAGTTTTGCGTATACCTGTGCACTAGCGTTTCATTCCGCGTAGAACGTGATGTGCCCCGACATCCGTTGACGTAAAGATTGAGTTGCATGTATTCTTGTGCACTCGTTTTGTTATGCGTAGGCTGCCTGCTCGGGAAGTTGAAATATCACAGACAATATGGATAATAATGTGTGCCCGAGTTAATATTCGCGGTTCCTACGTGACGACCTTTAATAAACACACACATGCACAAATAATCAATCATATAACATGTTAGTCACCAATAAGCAATCAAGTAATTCTCCCGGTCCCACTAGTCTATCCTCCCGGCCTCTCAGACTGAATCTCCTAGTCCCACTAGACTATCATCCCAGCCTCTCAGACTGAATCTCCTAGTCCCACTAGACTATCCTCCCAACCTCTCAGACTGAATCTCCTAGTCTCTCAGATTTTTGTGTACTGTATGTAATCGTTTTGTGTACCGTGTGTAAAACATCACAATAGCGTATGTTTGAAAACAAAATTTTGACTGTTTGTTTTTCGGCAACGGTTGGAGACCATATTCGAGTACTAGGCGTTCTGTATGTATTCAACGTCTTAATAGTCTAAGTCCCAGAGAAAAGTGAGGTTAGAGCCTAGGTATCACAACAGAAACCTAATTCGCTGTAACCTATATCTCTGATACCAATCTGTCACACCCCGAAATTATCAGAGCTGGCGTGACTGGACTGGTATCTTCATTGCACAGCGGAAGCAAAAAGCTAAGACTTTCTAGAAATTGAACGTCTGCTAAGTACTCGACTCTAGGTGGTTCTCCTATTCCAACCGTGTCTTGTCTTAGAAAAGTAACCTGAGAAAGAAACATGCGAAAAATCAACATAAAGTTGAGCGAGTTCATAGTTTGTTCGTAAAAGATTTGAGATAAATCTTTTGAGTTGTGAAAGGTTTGAAATAAATCTTTGGTGTTGTGAAAGATTTGAAATAAATCTTTGGAGTAACCGGTTTTTGAAATAGTATTGAGAAAACGAATTTAAAAATCATTTTCTTGCCAAGTTATATGGAAACGTTGTGTTTGTAACACGGTATGTTCATAAAAACCATGTAGTTGTAAAGTCTTGTATTTGAAATGTTCATTTAACTGTCAATGCCCACCCTGACTTTGACTCCATACCCCCATAATTCTTTGAATTTGTATAAAACATGGTAGTTAATTTGTATGAACAAGAAGTTTCCGTAAGTATAAAATCCCTGGTATGTAGCAAATAAGGAAAAAGAGATCACCAATGGTTTGCAAGGCCATTGATATGTGTGAAGTGCAAGTAGGAAGACTCAAACCTAGCAGATTTATGCGTTGGGTACAAAGTCACCCCGAGGTCCGTTCTGTTTGGGCCTGGGGCTGGGCTCGCTACACCCAGATAGATCTACCGCTCCTGTCCCTCGGTCCTACAATGAGGATTAATGGCCTCAAGTTTCCACCTACCCACTCACATGATCTAAGTAGTAACCCTCCTTACGCTAAACATACCATGTGTAAAAATGTCTGTAAAAATTGTAACATGTATTTTACCCCAGCCTCTAAGGCTGAATCTCCCCAGCCACTAAGGCTGATCCTCCCCAGCCACTAAGGCTGGCCTCCCCAGCCACTAAGGCTGGCTCCTCATTCTCTATATATCATTACCAAACGATCCATCCCTAGTCATGAAAATCATTCATTTCGATAATACACCTTTGTTTTGTAAAAACCGGTATGCTTAGTATAAACCTTTCGTAAATCATTTGAGTTCCTTGAAATCCCTTCGTAATATGATTTAGAAATACTAGTGTTGCGTTTGTTAAAAAACTTTGTTTGTTTTTGCAAAACGTGCATGTCTTTCCACCCCGAAAACATTTACAAAACTGTAAAACAGTAAAAAGTGGGGTTATGAACTCACCTGAATATTCTTGTGCAAAGCGAGCTAATTACGACTTCGTGATGTCGTTTCCAAGATGAGACTCGCTAGCGTGCATTCTACAATATTCCTAACACGGAATATCTAATAAGTTTCTAATTAAAAGTGGTAACTAATCTACGTGTCACCGAGCTCTACCGAATCGTTAATCGAACTAGATTCAACGGTAAGTTGTTAACTTAATGGAAAAGATTAAGTTACACGTGTTAAGTCTCGTTTAATGTCATTAGCAATTTAATAAGTCTTGAAAAAGACTTAGTTTCTGAGAGACTTAAAGTGAATAAATATTTATAAAAATATATAAATATATCGTTGTAAGTGTGTGTTAGCCGTCTTGAGTAGTCATACGTGTATAAAAGAATATTTCTATGAAAATATCATATAACAAACTCGTATCATATATCGTGTTTCGTATGAAAATAATATATAATAACTTGTATTATATATATCACGTCTTGTGTATATTTGCCAAAAATATACGTATATGCCGTTTCGGCGTTTGTAATAAATATAAAAAGTTATATTTATTTTGCGAAAGTATTATCGAGTTTGTTGGAAGTTTGAAATAAATAGATAAACTATATCTATTTTATAAAAGAATTCGTGTCGTTTATTACTTTAAATAAATATATAAACTATATTTATTTTAGCAAAATAATTGTCGTGTCATTAATATTTGAAATAAATAAAAACTATATTTATTTTGATGAAACGAATTCGTGTTATGCGATGCTTGAAATAAATATATATACTATATTTATTTATAAAAAGATTTCGAGTTCGTTTGAAATAAATATAATAACTATATTTATTTTGTTATCGAAATATTTTTCGTATCGTGGTTCTCGTAAGTTGTAAATTGTGGTCGAAAGAAACTTTATATTCGTATCTCGTTTTATAAAAGTTGCTCAAAAAGCACATTTTGTTTTATAATAAAACTTGGATTTTCTCAAAAAACGGGCAGAGTTTCCTCTGTTTTTGGACGGCCCCCGACAACACCAGTTGTCGTTATTATATCAAAATTCAACAATTTTCAACAACAATCCAATCATATACTCAATATATATATAATTTTATAAGACGACAAAGTATAAACTAAACGTTATTTTAAATCAGTTCGAGCTCGTTTGTCACGTGAGTAATAATATCATAAACTTCGTGTCGGGATGTTGACCGAGTCGACGCGCTGAGTTGACCGAGTCAACTGAGTTGACTCGCTGAGTTGACCGGTTGACTTTGTCGACCGGGTTTGACCCGAAACCGATACGCGACCCTAACCACACCGCATCCTGCACCCGAAATCAAACTGCCTGACCCGTTGTTGACTGGTCGCTGTTGACTGAGTTGACTCGGCTTGACCGAGTCAACCGAGTTGAACCATACATTGACCCGGACACCGAACCCGAAATCCGAACCTGAACAGAAACATATAGAACCGAGTGGACTGAGTCGAAACAAACACCTGACCATGAAAGTATCTGATGTTGAGCGTGAATCCAACCCGACTATTCCCCAAATCTGACCCGAACGGAACCCACATACCTGAACCCGTCACCGGAGCTGCCTCTTCTGCCGCCGTGTACGGCGGTACGGCCGCCACGCCGCCGCCGTCTCTCTTTCTCTCTGGCTCTTCTCTCTCTCTAGCCACCGACCACCGCTGGATCAAAACGTGGATCGCCGGTCAGAGACATAGACCGTCGGTCAGAGACATAGACCGCCGGTTTCTCTCTCTCTTCGTCTTTTTGCGCAGCACCGTCACTCGCCACCACCTCGGTCACTCTCTCTCTCCTCCGTTCGTACCTGTTGCAGTCGCTCACCACCACCATCTGGTGGTGGCTGTCGTCAATCGAAAATCAGAGGGGGGGTGTAGTCTGATGTATGTGTGTGAGAGGGAAGGAGGTGCTTGATTTTGATGTAGTTTTGCAGAAGAAATCGAGAGAGGGGAAATGAGATGGTGAACAATGTTGTGTTTTCATGTGTGAGTGTGATCGAGAGAGGAGAGGAAAAGTGATGCTCTGATGTTTGTTTGTGTATGTGTTCCCTGTGTATAAATAGAGTAAGGAAAGGATAAAAGGTTTTATTTTCTTTCATGTATAAACTTTACATTCAGGTCATATCTTTCATCCTTAGAATTAAAGTCTTTTATGTATTGCATTTAGGTTAGACATTTTACACTTTGATTCAAAATCTCTTGAAGAGATTTGTAGAGATTATGTAAATCTCTGTGAAGATTTTGCATAGATTTTCAAGATTTAATTTATTGTATGCTGGTTTAGGCTTGTGGGTTTTTGGGCTTGGGCCCAGGGCCCTCAAGCTCAATCCTCGTGTTTAAGCGGCTCGTAATTCTTACAAGACCCGTTAACACACTCGTGCTCCGAAAAATTTAATGACGTATATTTATTTAGTCGAAATCCTGTAAAGTGTATGCCAGTAGCCGGTTGTCGTGTCCGTTCGTCAATTACGGTGAAAATCGCGAAAAAAATTTATATCGCTGCCGTCTTTAATCCGTTTTTCGATCCGGTTTCGACTGTAGTTACTAAAATTAAATTACGAAGCTAAAATATATCGTAAAAATTTATTATTTGACGGCGTCGTCGGTATCTTGTACGGTTTCAATCCGTTGCCGTTTGACGTTTCACAGGCATCTCTGTAAACCACCGTTAGCGCAGTGTAAAGTCGGATAAACGTTCCTGGGCACTCCAAAGGCCTAATTAAGTAAATTTGCTCTGTAAAGACTAATTATTATTGCGTTAATCACCTGCTAATCACGTAATTAGGTGCCGTAAATCACGGGTTGTCACAGGTGTGACAGAAGAGTTCAAAATAGTGTATTTTCTACTTGATAAAATATGATATATTTGTAATAATTATAAAAATCACATTTTCCGTTTCTTTTGTTTCCAGAATATTGTTTAACTCATTTGCCAAAACATAAATTTATTTCTGGAATATATATAAGTGTAGTTCGTACGTCCGTGTTCGGTTTGTCCAATATTAGGGTATAAATTATATATTTGTTTTCTTGGAATTTTGGTAAAATGTTGTAATATAATTCTAGGTATTTTGGTGAGTTATATTATTTTCAAGTCCTAAAATAATATAACTAATACACATAATATACAAGTAGCACACAAATCGTGACTTCTAAATATATTTGCCTAAATATATACTTAGTCACTTTTATTTGTCAAAAACCAACCTCCAATATTTGTAATTTTTTTGTAGCAAAAATTATGGCAAATTTTATATGAAAAACCATGGTTAAAATTTACTTATAAACACTTGTTTAAAAATATTTTTCTAAGTGTTTAAATTCTACAAAAATTTTGCCATAGTTTCCCCTTAAAAATGGAGGTTTCCATGCTTTAACAAGCATATCATTTTCTTTTAAAATCATCATCAATCATCAACAAATCAATCAATACTTACCATGAGCCAAAATCATGCAATTTACACTACATCATGAACTTGAAATTTTGTAAAAATTTGTAGTAACTTAGTATGTTAATTAGTAGGTTTAGTTACCCTTTAAAACATGATTATTTGTTTATAAATCTCATTCTTGTAAAATCTAGTCCTTTACAACTTACAAGATGATTTTTCTGAAAATAATTCTTTTGTATTTTCCTTGTTACAAACTTGTTTCTAGCTTTGATTTCTCACTAAAAATATGGTTAGTTTCTTTAAAAGTCATGACCTTGTAAATCTTGTAAATAATCTTGGTTTCTTGAGAAAACTATTTTTAAAATCATCCTTTTACAAGACTTATAACATGTTTCATACTTCATCATACACAAAATCATCTTCATATTCAAGTTCATGTGAAACATAAAGGATGATCATTTTGTTTTACACAAGATTCATCCTCTCACTTGCTAGATCATGTGTTTAATCACAATCTAGCAAGTTTCTTTTGATGATTAACATCATAAACACAAGAAATGAACAATAAAGCTTCATACATACACTAAATCAACATAGATTCTTATGATTTTAAGCTTTATGTGAAAAGTTATCTTCTTGTTTCTTCATGATCTTTATGATTAGTTACTTACATAATCTTTTAACCATCAAAATAAGAAGTAAAATCAAGTTATGAGGGTCTTACTACTAGCACAAGGCTAGGGAAGAACTCAAGAAGATGAAGATGTTAAACAAAGTGGATAAAAGCTCTAGAGAATGGTCCTTCAAGCTCCAATGGCTCCAAGCTTCTTAATCTTGCTTCTAGCACCTTAGGATCACTTTGGATTGTATGAAAGAGACTTGAAGATGGTGGTGGTGTGGTGGTGGTTCATGGCCGAGACAAGGAGGGAGGAGAGGGAGTGAAGGTGTTGGTGAAATGGTGAAAACAAGTTAGTAGTTTAATCTTGTGGTTCTTACAGACAAGTTCTCCAACAAAAATTTAACCACAAGTTCTTATGTCTCAAAAGTGAATGGCAAATCTATTAAACAAATGAATAAAAATCATGGTTTGGGACCACCATGTTGAACCGTGAAGGGGGGGGGGGGGGTCTTAGTTGGGGTGTAATGGTTAGTTAAGAAAATCTAGTTAGTTCCCAAGTATGATGTTTAGTGTTATATGTGTTATGATGATTAAGGGTGTATTATGATGTTCGGTGACCATAACTAGCTCGGAAATGTCAAAACAATGCTTCTAGTGAAAATTTAGCGTTTCGGGTAGTGTCCGGTTGTTCGGTTGGTTACCGGTTCATTAAGGTGCTAAATTACACAGTTTAGTGTGCTTTATGTTCCCTTTTATGACAGTTTTGATTCCCGACACTTAGGAAGGTATTCTGGACCATTAAACCATAATTCTGCATTATATTGTGTTGTTAAAGTGCTGATTTTTGCTGAAAAATGCAGAATTCTGCAGTTTGTGTGAGTTTTAGGCACGTTCCGGCACTTAAACTATCACTAGGAAGGCAGTTTTATAATCCCTACTTTCCTACACACTATACTAGTGTAACTCTTGGTTTCGGGCTCATTCTGTGCCTAAATATCATGTTTGTCTGAGTACTGAACTCCCGTCAGTATTTCTAGTTTGTCTGATAACTGTGCTAACTTTGTTTCGTGCACTAATTGAACCATATTGTGTTGCATGCAATAATGATATGAAATCATGCAACATGTAATGCACTTGTATGTATATGACAACATTCAGAAAATCATTCATGTCATTAATTAAATCAGGCACAGTCATTAATGCACAAATTACTGTTTAACAGTGTACGAAAAATGTGGAAAATTGCCAGTTGCCACAGTGGATACGCCGATGGTACTTCCTATATAAGTTCTTTTATTATATTACATATCGTAGCGTTATCTAAACCATTTCGAACAATAACAAGACATGGCATTTTTATACAAGACATGACATATTTTATATTTTATACAAGGCATTTTCATTTGGTTATTTACTTAACCATACATCATTTCTTTTAAATCATTTGATTTTCATATGGTTTCATAAAAGAAAACCTTTTTATAAAGGTTAATGGCTACTTTTTAGTTAAACATTTTTTTAACATTCAAAGCCATGAATCTACATCACAAAACCTATGTTACTCACAGGCATTTTTATGCTGACGTTTCTACTTTCACATATGTTTTAGGAGCGAATGTTTGATGTTGAGCATGCTACACTTAGGGCGGACTTGGGCCTTAGTGACTTAAAATCATGAAAGACAATTTATTTTATGCTTTGTTTCCATTTATTATAAGACAATGTAAACATTTCAATTAATAATACAAAATTTTAAGTACCATGTGTTATGAAACAATAATCCTGTGACGTGACTCCCCGACGTTTCCGCCGCGGTTTGTTGTTTTACGCGGTCGGGGTGTGACACTCTAGCCCTAAAATCGCCTCCAATCAGTTTTGAAACGAAAGTAGTGAAAAAGATAATGAAAAGTCCCCACAAAAGTTTATTTTAAAGAAAATCAACTATTCAGCGTCTGCCTCCACCGTAAGCTACGGTGGCCACCGTAGCTTACAGTGGCAATTAAAAGGCTACGGTGGTGATCCACTATCTTACGAAAACACCTTACAGCATCAGCACCTACCGTAGCTTACGGTAGGTACCGTAAGCTACGATAGAGACCAGTTTTGTCTTCCTTTGTTCTCTTCAATAACTTCATCTCTCCAACCCGCATTCTCCATTCACCAAGCTTTCTTCTTTCATTCGTTTTCGCTCTCTTGTCCCTGACATAACAGACATACCATAGTCATCCAATCCCTTACAATAACACACTTAGATATGCAATTTTCATTATATTTAGATCAATTAAGGGTTGTCCTCCACTCGTCACTCGATTTTTCATAGAGGTTGGGCCCCATTTAGATAACCCTTTGATGGAGGAATGTAAGGTCTGTTTGGCGAAGGTGTGTTTTAGATTTTGAAACTTTGTTTGTTATCAACATCTGTTAGAATATCAAACACTGGATGGTACATGTGACACCTGTGTATTTTTAATCCCTGTACAATTCCGAACAATTCTGTATTTAATAAAATATGGTGTTTCAATTCCAATAGTTGTTAATTATTTGTGACATTTACACGTTTTCAATCATTGTTCATTCCGAACTCTTAAACCTGTTCTGGAAGTGAAATCGTAAACCGTTACGCAAACGTAATCAATATTAACGCGACGTACACTCCAGAACTATGACATAACCTAAACATATCCTAAATACCCTTTACATAACTTAGAAATAAGTTTCGAAGGATTCGGTATGACAAAAACATGTTTGTTTGAACTTAAGAACTAATTGCGACAAAACTGCGAAATGAACGTTGGTGACCGCCCGGATAATATTTAAATCCTAAAAATGTGATGTTATGATTAAAATTTTATTTTTAATCATGTTCGTGTTGAAAAATAAATTAAAACGCTTAAAAACATTATTTTTCAAGTTTAAGCGCCTACCACGTGCTACTACGCAACACAGTGCTTATACTGCGAAATACAGACAACACAGCCAGTCTCGGCAACTGATATTTATTTCAGTAATATTTTGGAGAGTTTATTTTAATAGAATAAAAAAATAATTTAAAACGCCATAAACCGGGATTAAAACGCAAGATAAAATACCCGGTATCCAGTTAAATACCTGTTTTTATCTAGTATACATCAAATATATGTATGATATACATATTGTGACACCTGGGTCACTGCGACCATCAAACAAATACCAAGCCAATGAAATATTGTATTTCATACTTGGGATCTGTATAATTATGTGTATCTTTTGCACATATCAATTTTTGTTCGATTTCAAGCTTTAAATCACTTTCTGGAAGGTTATACGCGCACTGATGCGTAAATATAACCAGTTTAATGCAACGAATACTCCGGAATAGTGAAATAGGCTTAACATACCTTAAATAACCTTTACATAACTTAGAAATAAGTTTCGAAGGCTTTGGTATGGCAAAATCAAGTTAAATCGCTTACAGGGACTAAAGTTGACAAACTGCGAAAGTATGCCAATTTGAACTGTAACAGACATTCTGAAACATGACCATAAGTTAAACATACCATAAATATCCTTTACATAGCTTAGAAATAGGCTTTGAGGGGTTCGGTGTGCTAAAATAAACTTTTGGGTCATTTAGGGACTAAAAGTGTCAAAAAGTGCATAAGTTTGCATTTTCGCGCATAACTTACGTTCTGAATACATACGGACATCCAAAAAAATCATGTAAGCACTAAAATATTTTATTTTAGTGTTTGGCATAAGAAAAATCCATTCGTCGCGTCATTTGGATCGTTTTTCGCGCTTATGCGCATTCCGTCGTAATTAACCGAACAACGCAATCGTACGGCCAAACGAACCGACATCCGAGATATTTTTGAGCACATTTTAAGTTCCCTATACTTTAACTTCATTTTAGAGCTTTGAAATGGGGTTAACGGGGCTTAAACGTGTCAAAAATGCATCAAATAGCAAGTTTGGAGCTTTAGGGGCCTGTTCTGCCATTTTTCAAACTTTCTGGTCTGCAGGTCCTTGCGCACCTCAACACTCTGAGTGTTACGGTGCGCAAGCAGGGGTCAGATGCAGAAACTTGTTTTTAACAGCCTGTTTCCAGCCTTTAAACCCTCCAAAGGCCAATGCCACTTGTCAATAACTGGTGGTGGGGGCAAAATGAGCTACCATAACATTCCGACAAGTGTACGGGTGAGATCAAGGCACGTTATTCGAGGAACGATCCTAACGGTGGTCCATTTACTATAAATACCCATCCATCCCCATTGCAAAACCCACTTGAAATCTGAGTTTTTCTCTAAGTGGTTGTGTTTATACACTTCCTACCTGAGATTACATGGAAATCAATCTTGCGGGGACCCTTTGTAAGTGTTCCTTCGTTCTTTTATCGCTTTTCTAGTCCGAAAGTAGAACTATGTTTGACTTTCTGCATTGACCAGTTTATGGTCGATGCGAAGTTCGTTTGAACTTCATAACGTGAGCGTGATCACGATGGTTATAGTCCCTAGTGACTATACCTACTGATTACCACGTTATCAAGGCTCAGTGACGAGTCGTAGTTTCGGCCAGAATGCGTATTATTGTGTATTTTGTAACCAAACTACTCTTGGGTATCAAAACCGTTTGTTTTGATACCAAACCTGTTTTCTAAACTTAGTTAAGCATGTTTTAACATGCTTAGCTCGTCACTTTTAGTTTAGTGCTTATATAGGGTCGTAAGGTAAGCGATCTAAACAATCGCTTATACTTTCGAACCCGACCCGTTTGGTCGATCATTAGGATCCGACCAAGCACATTAGGTGACCATAGTATATAGGGAATAACCTTCCGAGGTTATACCTTATGGTCACATCGTTTGAGTAGTTGTATGATAGGTAGTATATATGCCTTAGGTAAATTACCAAAATGCCCTTTTAACGCCAAAATTTATTTTAAGCATATGTAACATAACTTTTGGTATCTAAACTGATTTAGTAACAATATTAGACATGTTAAGGCATATTTTACTTGTCATAGGACTAGTTAGGTGTTCCGAACGCGTTTCACGCGAACGACGCGTTAAAATAGCATAAGCTACCTAAACGGGTCGTAATGGATCGTAAGCACTTAGGTTAGGTTTCATTTTAGTATGTGGGCTTTGTTAAACCATATTACACGAGTCTACCTACTCGTTTGGTTTACGAACCCTCATTCTATCCAATCCTCCGATTTAGGTCCGGTATATTAACATAGTTACCTATATTAGGTGCCGTTTGATATCCGTGATCTCTAGCATTGTTTGGTTGTTACTCAAGGATTACTAAGCAATCTCAAGTGAGTACATAGACCCCTCTTTTACTGTTTTCAAACTGTTTTGGGGTGAAACACATGTGCCTACTTGTTACTTTCATGCTTTCCTGTTTTCACATCATATACTTGCTATGTTCATTAGTACATTTATAGTACATGATTTCAATACATTTTATGCTATGTATGCCCATTGTGTGCATACTTAGTACATCACTTTACAATACATTTTATGCTATGTATGTCCATTGTGTGCATACTTAGTACATCACTTTACAATACATTTTATGTTATGTATGCCCATTGTGTGCATACTTAGTACATCACTTTACAATACATTACACTTATGCTATGTATGTCCATTACGTGCATACTTTGTACATTGTTTTACATTGCATTTCTGTTGCATATGCTCATCCAGCATATGAACACATTATAATGCATTTTTGAACCGTTGTAACCATTTGACTATGTGAACCGTCGTAACCCTTTGATTATATGAACCGTTTGTAACTATTGAACCGTGTGAACCAGTTGTATCTATTGACATGATTTACATTTGACAATAGACATTTGACTATACATAAACATTTCTACAATTGTTAAACATTTCATCTTGATGGTTTGGTTTGAGTAAGTGATTTAAGTAACGAGGCGTATGTAATATGATACAAGCACGGTGGATACGCCGCTGGTACTTCCTATATATAAGTGTTTGTATGGTATCACATATTGTAGCGTTATTTGAATCATTTCAATTTGAGACATATAACATTTTATACAAATAACATACTTTTCACAAGACATTGATTTACAAACAACTTATCTTATACAAACTCATTTTACATGGTTATTCATTTAACCATACATTATTCTCTTATTTATACATATCATCTGATCTTATCGTTTTTCAAATGATTTACAAGACAAAGCAAATTACAAGGTTCATGACTAAACATTTTCTCAAACATAAGTCATGAATTCTGTTTTCACAAAACCTATGTATCTCACAGGCATTTTTATGCTGACGTACCTATTTTCACATGTGTTTTCAGGAGATGATGCATCGGACTTATCAAGACATACTTAGGCGGACCTGTGCCTTAGTGACTTAAAACGAGACAAGAACTAGTTAATTTATATTATGTACTCTTTGGTTCTTGTTTAAAACAATGTAAACTTTCATGTTTTATTAATAAAACGAAACTTCAATTGCCATGGATTTGAAACAATTAATTCTGTTACAACACTCCCCGACGTTTCCACCACGTTTGGTTGTTCCACGTGGTCGGGGTGTGACAGAAAAGTTGGTATCAGAGCCAATGGTTATAGGGAATTAGGTTATTAGTAATGCTTTGACCTAGACTATAACCTTCCTAGGACCCTAACGCGAGTTTACTTGCGTTTTAGTCATAAAACAATACCGTCACCTATCCTTAGGCGACGACCACAACAAGAACATAAATTTCAAAACCGCTTTGAAAACTAATCATCTGTTCTTGGATGATTGATTACTAGGTTTTGAACCCTCTGTTATAAGGTTTTGAACCCCTTTGATTTTTCAAAACTCTCGTCAAAGTTTTGGGTCCTAAATAGTGTGAACACGTGCAAACTGGAAGAGTGAATGCCTGTACCCTGGGTTTTCTGTCTAAGGCTAGAGTGTTCGTACAAATCCACATAATCGGACCAGTCACTCTTACCTGGGAACTCTTGGGGTGAGTGTCCACTTATAGGCGAGCATGTCTTCGCGATACACTATGAGGATCTATTTGCTTTAATTCAGCCTTTGTGTTGTTTGTTTGCTTCGTGGTTCAAACAAATGACCATCAACCATGATTATGGTCGGTAATTGTAACATCCTATTCTTACCCAATGCCATTTCATTTGTTTTCTTTCTTGTTTCTCTTTTAGAATGCCTCCTCGACGCAAAAGCCAGATAGCAACTGCCGAACTGGCAGAAATCATTGCGCAGCAAATGGCTGCTCAATTCCCAAACCTCTTTGCTCAATGGAACCAAGCCAACAACAACAACAATGGTCCATGCAATTTCAAGAGTTTTAACTCGGCTAAACCACTCGAGTTTAGTGGTTCTGAGGGAGCGACTGGGCTTCTTCAATGGTTCGAGAGCATTGAGAATACTTTTCGCCACGTGCAGTGTCCTGACAATCGCAAGGTCGAGTTTTCTTCGAGTGTGTTCCAGAAGAGGGCCCTTACGTGGTGGAACGGGGTTATGAGAGATCGTGGTGCAGAAGTTGCTCTAGCACAGACATGGGCTGAACTTAGGGCCCTTATGATGAGGGAATTCTGTCCTGGTCACGAGATCAGGGCCTTGGAAAGGGAATTTGACGATCTTACGCAAGATAGCGGTGAGCATCGAGCCTACATGGACCGTTATGAGGAGTTAAGTCTGTTATGCCCAAACATGGTCACGCCTTTGGATAAGGCAATCAAAAAGTACATTGATGGCCTCCCTGACTCAATACAAGACATTGTGACTGGTAGCAACCCTACTACAGTTAGATAGGCCATTGAGCTATCTGCAACCTTGACTGAATCAAAGATCAGGAAGGTAAACTTTTCCGAAAAGGTGACAAGAAACCGGTCGAGGAATCGAACCCAATCGAGGAATCAAAGACCATGGATGAATAGACTGGATCCCCTAAGAAGTCAAAGAAGCGAAAGGTTTCTCAGAACTTCGCCATGGTTACTCACAATGATCAAGCCGTCCCCAACCAACCAGCTCAACCCCCTGCTAGGAAGCCATACAATGGAACTGCACCCTTGTGCAACCAATGTAGCCTCCATCATCATGCCAATGTAAAGTGCCGCAAATGCCAAACTTGTGGACTTATAGGCCATACAGCAAGAGTCTGCCCAGCAGCAGCTGCACCAAACCAAGCTGGCAACAATCCTGCTCAAGGTCGTTTTCTACCAGGTTCTTGCTTCAAGTGTGGTGTCACACCCCGACCACGTAGAACATACAAAACGTGGCGGAAATGTCGGGGAGTGTTGTAACAGAATTAATTGTTTCAAATCCATGGCAATTGAAGTTTCGTTTTATTGATTAAAAGTGTTACAATGTCTTAACAAACATGGAAATACAACATAATTAACTAGTCTTGCATCTTTTATTGTCACTAAAGCCCAAGTCTGCCTATGTGTATCTTGATCATCTTATGCAACAGCTCCTGAAAACACATGTGAAAATAGGTACGTCAGCATAAAAATGCCTGTGAGATACATAGGTTTTGTGAAAACAGAATTCATGACTTATGTTTGAGAAAATGTTTAGTCATGAACCTTGTAATTTGCTTTTTCTTGTAAATCATTTGAAAAACGATAATGTCAGATGATATGTATAAATAAGAGAATAATGTAAGGTTAAATGAATAACCATGTAAAATGAGTTTGTATAAGATAAGTTGTTTGTAAAACAATGTCTTGTGAAAAGTATGTTATTTGTATAAAATGTTCTATGTCTCAAACTGAAATGATTCAAATAACGCTACGATATGTAATACCATACAAACACTTATATATAGGAAGTACCAGCGGCGTATCCACCATGCTTATATCATATTACACACGCCCCGTTACTTAATCACTTACTCAAACCAAACTACCAAAGTAAAATGTTCATGTCTAATGTAAATCATGTAATATGTATCCAAAATGTAAGCATGTGATGAATAACAAATGTACTAAGTATGCAACAATAGACATACGTAGCATGTGACCTGTACTAAGTATGCAACAAAAGACATACATAGCATAAAGTATAATGTATAACAATGTACTAAGTACGCACCCAATGGACACACATAGCATGAAATGTAATGTAGAACGATGTACTAAGTAATGCACACAATGGGCACACCTAGCATGAAATGTAATGTAAAACGATGTACTAAGTAATGCACACAATGGGCACACCTAGCATGAAATGTAATGTAAAACGATGTACTAAGTAATGCACACAATGGGCACACCTAGCATGAAATGTAATGTAAAACGATGTACTAAGTAATGCACACAATGGGCACACCTAGCATGAAATGTAATGAAATCGTGTACTATAATGTACTAACGAACATAGCAGGTATATGATGTGAAAACAGGAAAGCTTGAAAGTAACAAGTAGGCACATGTGTTCCACCCCAAAACGTTTGAAAACAGTAAAAGAGGGGTTCTATGTACTCACTTGAGATTGCTCAGTAGTCCTTGAGTAACAACCAAACAATGCTAGAGATCGCGGATATCAAACGACACCTAATTTAGGTAACTATGTTAATAAACCGGACCTAAATCGGAAGATCTGATAGAATGAGGGTTCGTAAACCAAACGAGTATAGAGACTCGTGTCATATGGTTAAACAAAGCCTACATACTAAATGAAACCTTAATCTAAGTGCTTTCGACCCATTACGACCCGTTTAGGTAACTTATGCTACTTTAACGCGTCGTTCGCGTGAAACGCGTTCGGACCGCTTAACTAGTCCTATGACAAGCGTTATATGCCTAAACATGTTACATAATCAGTTATGTGACAAAAGTTTAGGTTACATATGCTTAATTACCAATTATACATGAAAAGGGTATTCTGGTTATTTACCTAAGGCATATAAACTACCTATCATACAACTATTCAAACGATGTGACCATAGGGTATAACCTCGGAAGGTTATTCCCTATATACTATGGTCACCTAATGTATTTGGTCGGATCCTAATGATCGACCAAATGGGTCGGGTTCGAAGGTATAGGCGATTTATCAGATCGCCTACCCTGCGACCCTAGACAACGTGGTAATCAGTGGGCATAGTCCCAAGGGACTATAACCAATGTGATTACACTCACGTTGCGAAGTTCAAACGAACTTCGCATTGACCATAAACTGGTCAATGCAGAAAGTCAAACAAAGTTTGACTTTCAGACTCGAAAAGACTCGAAAAGCAATAAAAGAACGAAAGAATACTTACGAAGGGTCCCCGAATGCTAATCTCGATCCAAGAACTCAGGTATGAAACAATGGTTTCAACTTAGAGCTCTCAAATCCAGATTCTTGTGAGAAATGAGGTTGGGGTGGATGGGTATTTATAGGAATACCCGAACCGTTAGGATCGTTTCATGGAAACCGTGCTCGAATCCCACCCGTACATGTGTTGGAATGTTATGGTAGGTTAATTTGCCACTCACCATAAGGAATTGACATGTGGAATGGGGATTGGAAGTGCTAAACAGCTGATAACAGGCTGTTAGAAACATTTAATCTGGTCAGAAGGGGCCACGCGGCCCGCTTCAGCATGTGCAGAAACTCAGGCGGGCCGCCTGGGAGTCACATATCAGAAATAGTTTCAGAAATGACAGTTTCAGTCCCTGCATGTGTTTAAGCCCATTTCCGGCACTTCTAAGGCCCGTAAAGCCAACTTTAAGGCCCTAAAATGTTTCCTAAATATTGTGGACATGAAACATGCTCAAAAATATGCCGGATGTTGGTTCGTTTGGCCGTACGAACGCGATGTTCGCTTAATTACGACGGAATGCGCATAAGCGCGTAAAACGATCCAAATGACGCGACGAATGGATTTTTCTTATGCCGAAAACTAAAATAAAATATTTTAGTGCTTACATAAATTTTTGGATGTCCGGATGTATTCAGAACGTAAGTTATACGCGAAAATGCAAACTTGTGCACTTTTTGACGCTTTTAGTCCCTGAATGACACAAAAGTTTATTTTAGGATACCGAACACCTCAAAGCCTATTTCTAAGCTATGTAAAGGATATTTATGGTATGTTTAACTTATGGTCATGTTCCGGAATGTCTGTTACAGTTCAAATTGGCATACTTTCGCAGTTTGTCAAATTTAGTCCCTGTAAGCGATTTAACTTGATTTTGCCATACCAAAGCCTTCAAAACTTATTTCTAAGTTAAGTAAAGGTTATTTAAGGTATGTTAAGCCTATTTCCCTATTCTGGAGTGCTCGTTGCATTAAATTGGTTATATTTACGCATCGGTGCTTGTATAACCTTCCAAAAAGCGATTTAGAGCTTGAAATCGAACAAGAGTTGATATGTGCAATCGATACACATATTTTTACAAATCCCAAGTATGAAATACAATATTTCATTGGTTTGGCATTTGTTTGACGGTTGAAGTGACACATGTGTCACATGTGGCGAGATGGGTCATTTCCGAAGAAATTGCCCAAAGCTTGCTAATGCAAATCCAGCACAGGGATGAGCAACTGACTGACTAGAAGACAACATCGTTTAGAAATAATCACATCTTATGTATTATTTTCTTTTGTTGTCAAGGTCCAAGAAACAGTTGTTATCGTTGTTTATAAATAAATCTTTTATTTACATTGCAATGTATTTATGTGGTTGCATGTATAAACAACATATCCCTTACAATACCGACAATCAAGGAACCGTATTCCTAGAAGAACAAACTACCCCCAAATTTTTTCCATCTTATGATCTCTTGCGTTTCCACGAATTTCCTAAGTACCCGTTTATTCTAAGGAAACGAAGTACAAGGCACATGTTACAACACGAGACGAATACCCATAGTACCACTATAAATCCTTAATAAGGGTACTTAAAGATATTTCCGTAAATCCTAAAATTATTGTGTTCCTTAATTCGAATATTACGTTTCTTTGAAAACAAAATCGAATTTTGGGAGATCATCCTATCTTTTCAGATAGATCCCAGAGGACATTGAAGTCCAGCGACTGGTTTCCTGGTGTACTTTGAATATCCATATTCAATCACTAACAGGTTAATAACAAATTAATAACTGAGTTAAGCAACTATGTGATTATGTGCTTATGTGTTCCCTTTTATGTTTTTGGTGTAATCCAAGTTTTTGTTATCTAAAATCCTTAATGGACTTCTACGTTGTAGTTAAGTCCCTTGGGTTATAAAGTCCTACTCCATAATTAGACCCCTTGAGTGGTCTAGTTAAACAGATTGATCCAAATATCTGGTTAGGAACATCATGTGATGATATAGCTGAAAGGACTCCTTGGCGGCCTAATTAAAAAGATCATTTGTCGATCTAATTAAAAGGACCCTATGGTGGTCTAGTCACCCTCTTCACAGGTTTGATTTTCTTCCCCTAAACATTACAAGATAAACTGTGCAGACTGTGCAAGGAATTACGTAATTATGGATGCATACATAATTATGGAATTTAGTGCACAGAAACCACAACGAGTTTTGTCATGTGTCTAGAATTAGCTCTATTCATTTCCATTTCTGAGGAAGCACCCGTTGAAGATGACTCCGTTTGTTCATTTTCGTTTCTGAAGATTGTCCGTTGAGGAAATGAATATCCGTTTGATTATCCTTTTTCATTTCCGTTTCTGAGGAAGCACCCGTTGAAAATGACTCCGTTTGTTCATTTTCGTTTTTGAAGATTGTCCGTTGAGGAAATGAATATCCGTTTGTTTATCGTTTTCATTTCCATTTTTGAGGAAGCACCCGTTGAAAATGACTCCGTTTGTTCATTTTCGTTTCTGAAGATTGTCCGTTGAGGAAATGAATATCCGTTTGATTATCCTTTTTCATTTCCGTTTCTGAGGAAGCACCCGTTGAAAATGACTCCGTTTGTTCATATTCGTTTCTGAAGATTGTCCGTTGAGGAAATGAATATCCGTTTGATTATCCTTTTTCATTTCCGTTTCTGAGGAAGCACCCGTTGAAAATGACTCTGTTTGTTCATTTTCGTTTCTGAAGATTGTCCGTTGAGGAAATGAATATCCGTTTGATTATCCTTTTTCATTTCCATTTCTGATGAAGCAACCGTTGAAAATGACTCCGTTTGTTCATTTTCTTTTCTGAAGATTGTCCGTTAAGGAAATGACAGGATATTGCCTTGCATATCTTTGGTGGTTATTTGACACAAAGTCACAGATAGACTCCTACGAATAAATTTCCGGACGAAATTTCCTAAAGTAGGGGAGACTGTGACACCTGGGTCACTGCGACTATCAAAAAAATACCAAGCCAATGAAATATTGTATTTCATACTTGGGATCTGTATAAATATGTGTATCTTTTGCACATATCAATTTTTGTTCGATTTCAAGCTTTAAATCACTTTCTGGAAGGTTATACGCGCACTGATGCGTAAATATAACCAGTTTAATGCAACGAACACTCTAGAATAATGAAATAGGCTTAACATACCTTAAATAACCTTTACATAACTTAGAAATAAGTTTCGAAGGCTTTGGTATGGCAAAATCAAGTTAAATCGCTTATAGGGACTAAAGTTGACAAACTGCGAAAGTATGCCACTTTGAACTGTAACAGACATTCCGGAACATGACCATAAGTTAAACATACCATAAATATCCTTTACATAGCTTAGAAATTGTAACATCTGTGCTTGTAATCATTATGAACAGTTCTATTATCAATAAAACAATGTTATTTGATCCCAATGTTTGTTTGGTTGTGTTTTACATTTTTCATGTTTTGACTTTTATGTAATTTCAAACTCTATATCGCTTTCTGGAGAGTTATACGCAAACTGATGCGAAAACGTAATCAGTATAATGCGACAAATACTCCGGAACGTCAACATATACTTAACATACCTTAAATAACCTTTACATAACTTAGAAATAAGTTTTGAAGGCTTTGATATGGCAAAAACAAGTTAATTCGGCTACAGGGACTAAACTTGACAAACTGCGAAAGTATGCCAATTTGAACTGTAACGAACATTCCGGAACATGACCATAAGTTAAACACACCTTAAATATCCTTTACATAGCTTAGAAATAGGCTTAGAGGGGTTCGGTGTGCTAAAATAAACTTTTGGGTCATTCAGGGACTAAAAGTGTCAAAAAGTGCACAAGTTTGCACTTTCGTGCATATCTTACGGTCTGAATACATCCGGACATCCAAAAATTTATGTAAGCACTAAAATATTTTAGTTTAGTGTTTGGCATGAGAAAAATCCATTCGTCACGCAATTTGGATCGTTTTTCACGCTTATGCGCATTCCGTCGTAATTAACAGAACAACGCGATTGTACGGCTAAACGAACCGACATCCGGCATATTTTTGAGCATGTTTCATGTTCCCTATACTTTAACATCCTTGTGAAGCTTAAAAATGGGCTTGACGGGTGTTAGAAGTGCCAAAACACGGCGATACGCGCTCAGGAACCAAAACTGCAAAACTGCAAAAAAAAAATATAAAAATAAATAAATAAATAAATAAATGCAGCAAAAAGCCATTTTAAACATAAGTTAGCAGCCCCTAACACTTCCCAAAGGTCAAGTGCCACATGTTAATCTCCTATGGTGGCCAAAATTAGTTATCACAACATTTTGACAAGTGTACGGCCTAGATCGTGCCCCCTTTTCCAAGAAACGAACCTAACGGTTGTGGGTTTACTATAAATACCTAACCCATTTTCACTCATTCCTCACTAGAATCTGATCTAAAAGACTCTAAGTTGAAACCATTGTTTCATACCTGAGTTATTTGGATCTAGATTAGCATTCGGGGACCTTTCGTAAGTATTCTTTCGTTCTTTTATCGCTTTCGAGTCCAAAAGTCAAACTTTGTTTGACTTTCTTCATTGACCAGTTTATGGTCGATGCGAAGTTCGTTTGAACTTCATAACGTGAGCGTGATCACGATGGTTATAGTCCCTAGTGACTATACCTACTGATTACCACGTTATCTAGGCTCAGTGACGAGTCGTAGTTTCGGTCAGAATACGTATTCTTGCGTATTTTGTAACCAAACTACTTATGGGTATCAAAACCGTTTGTTTTGATACCAAACATGTTTTCTAAACTTAGTTAAGCATGTTTTAACATGCTTAGCTCGTCACTTTTAGTTGTGCTTGTATAGGGTCGTAAGGTAAGCGATCTAAACAATCGCTTATACTTTCGAACCCGACCCATTTGGTCGATCATTAGGATCCGACCAAATACATTAGGTGACCATAGTATATAGGGAATAACCCTCTGAGGTTATACCTTATGGTCGCTACGTTTAAGTAGTTGTATGATAGGTAATTTATATGCCTTAGGTAAATTACCAAAATACCCCTTTATGCCAAAATTCATTTTTAAACATATGTAACATAACTTTTGACATCTAAACTGATTTGACAACCATATTAGACATGTTAAGGCATATATTACTTGTCATAGGACTAGTTAGGCGGTCCGAACGCGTTTCACGCGAACGACGCGTTAAAGTAGCATAAGCTACCTAAACGGGTCGTAATGGGTCACAAGCACTTAGGATAGGTTTCATTTAGTATGTAGGCTTTGTTAAACCATACTACATGAGTTCCCATACTCATTTGGTTTACGAACCCTCATTCTATCCGATCTTCCGATTTAGGTCCGGTTTATTAACATAGTTACCTATATTAGGTGCCGTTTGATTCCGTAATCTCTAGCATTGCTTGGTGGTTATCTTAGGACATCTGAGCAATCTCAAGTGAGTACATAGACCCATCTTTTACTGTTTTCCAAACTGTTTTGGGGTGAAACACATGTGCCTACTTGTTATTTTCGTGCTTTCCTGTTTTCACATCATATACCTGCTATGTTTGTTAGTACATTATAGTACATGATTTCATTACATTTCATGCTATGTATGTCCATTGTGTGCATACTTAGTACATTGTTTTACATTACATTTCTGCTATGTATGTTAACTGATAGCATGCTAGCACATTGATTTACATGACTTTTCTACTTTGTATGTTAACTTAGCATACTTAGTACATTGTTTTCATATAACATGTTCACTTTTGCTATGACATTTGGTTTGCACAAACGAGACTATTATACGTTCATTAACATTAGCTACGCCGCTCGGTAGAAAGTACTGGTACCATAGGACTTGACAAATCCCATTCCTGACATCCCGGGTTTGTTTGGATGTAAGGAATGACTGAATCCGAATACAATTCTTTTGATAACCTTGACTGAAAGGGTTATCCGACTGTCGCAAGGCTTGAATGTATGCGTTAACTTACCACATAAATGTTTGTATCAATGTAACATGTATTACTTTGCGAAACATAACTTTTTGATACATTCAAAATACTTTGTTTTGTACATTTCTACATTTGGACTATTTGACAATACTTTACTTACAAGACATAACATTTGTTACACATTACTTGACTACTTTTGGACTATCAACATTTGACATGGTTTATACAAGGACTTTTGACAATTGGTTTAAACATAGACATTATACATTGTTGGTTGGTTAAGTGACTTAAGTAATGAAATGTGAGTAATATGATACAAGCATGGTGGATACGCCGCTGGTACTTCCTATATATAAGTGTTTGTATTATATTACATATCATAGCGTTATTTAAATCATTGATTTTGGACTTATACATTTTATACAAGTAACATGTTTTCACAAGACTTTGTTTTACAATACGGTTTATTTTATACAACTCATTTTACATGGTTATTCATTTAACCATACCTTATTCTTTTACTTATACATATCATCTAAACTTATTGTTTTTCAAGCGATTTACAAAACAAAATCAAATTACAAGGTTCATGACTAAACATTTCTTAAACTTAAGTCATGAATCCTATTTTCACAAAACCTATGTATCTCACAGCCATTTTTATGCTGACGTACCTATTTTCACATGTGTTTTCAGGGGCTTTTCCATAGGATGTTGATCAGGACACTAGGGCGGACCTGTGCCTTAGAGACTAAAAACGATGATAGACTTTGTTTAATTATGTTATAAACTCTGTATTTCCTGTGTTAAGACAATGTAACTCTTGTTTTATAAATAAAATACAACTTTGGTTGCCATGGATTTGAAACAATTAATTCTGTTACAACACTCCCCGACGTTTTCCGCCACGTCTTGTATGTTATACGTGGTCGGGGTGTGACAGAAGAGTTGGTATCAGAGCCAATGGTTATAGGGAATTAGGTTATTAGTAATGCTTTGACCTAGACTATAACCTTTCTAGGACCCTAACACAAGTTGTCTTGTGTTTAGATCTTAAAACATGCACATCACCTATCCTTAGGTGATTATCAAAACAAGAACCAATTTTTTTTCGAAACGATTTTTGAAAAACAATCATCTGCTTTTGAATAATTTATTACAAGGTTTTGAACCCTCTGTTATATGGTTTTGAACCCTTCCAGTTTGACTAAATTTTTGGCCTTGTGCCTTCAAATTTTCAAAATCTCGTCAACGTTTTGGGTTTTAAATAATGTGAACACGTGCAAACTGGAAGAGTGAATGCCTGTATTCTGGGTTTTCTGTCTAGGCAAGCACTTCGTATACATCTCATCAGACGCGAGACCAGTTGTGCTTACCTGGGAATTCTTGGGATGAGTGTTCACTTATAGGCGAGCATGTCTTCATGATACATTATTTTTGATCCATTTACTTTGATTAGTCACTGTGTGTCGTTTGTTTACTTTGTGATACGGACAAATGACCACCATCTTTGCTTTTGTTGATTTTGTTTAATCTCATTCTTTTCATCCCATCATCTCACTCGTTTCTTTTCATGTTTCCTCTTTTAGAATGCCTCCTCGACGCGACAATCTGATTGCGACTGCCAAACTGGCAGAAATTATTGCGGAGCAGATGGCTGCTCAGTTCCCAAATCTCTTTGCTCAATGGCATGCAGCCAACAATAACAACAATGCTCCATGCAAATACAAGGATTTTAACTCGGCTAAACCACTCAAGTTTAGTGGTTCTGAGGGAGCGACTGGGCTTCTTCAATGGTTTGAGAGCATTGAGAATACTTTCCGCCACGTGCAGTGTCCGGATAATCGCAAGGTCGAGTTTTCCTCGAGCGTGTTTCAGAAGAGGGCTCTCACATGGTGGAACGGGGTTATGAGAGATCGGGGTGCAGAAGTTGCTCTAGCGCAAACTTGGGCTGAACTTAGGGCCCTTATGATGAGGGAATTCTGTCCTCGTCATGAACAGCGAGCGTTGGAGAAAGAGTTTGAGGACTTGAAACAAGACAGTGGCGAGCACAGGGCTTATACTGATAGGTTTGAAGAGTTGAGTCTGCTTTGCCCAACTATGGTTACCCCACTCGACAAGGCTATCGAAAGATACATCGACGGCCTACCTGACTCAGTACAAGACATCATTACTGGTAGTAACCCTGCCACACTCCGTCAGGCGATCGAGTTATCAGCGACATTGACTGAGTCGCAGATTCGAAAGGGGAAGCTGCACAAAAAGGGTGACAAGGGTAAGAAGCAGGTGTCTGATAAGGAAGATAGCAAGAAAGGGCAAAACAAGAAGGGAAAGAATTCTGGAGGGTCTAGGAAGCGGAAGGCTTCCCAAAACTATGTTGTTACTGCACAGGCTCAGGCTGCACCAAATCATCCTGCGCAACCACTAGCCAAGAAGCCTTATCTTGGCAATGCACCTTTGTGCAACAGATGTAACGGCCATCATCAACCACACCTCCAGTGTCGTCAGTGCACCAACTGCGGAAGGCCTGGTCACCTTGCTGTCACCTGCCGCATTCCTGTTAACCAGAACCAGGCAGTTCAGAACCAAGCACAACAAGTTGCTCAGCCTCTTGCTCAGCAACAAGGTCAAGTTGCACGACCTCATTTTCCTCCTGGTTCGTGCTACAATTGTGGGGATCTGACCCACTACAGGAACCGGTGCCCAAGGCTAGTCAACCAAAATCAGAATCAGAACCAAAATCAGGCTCAGGCTCAGGCTCGAGGGCGAGCTTTTAACTTGAATGCCCAAGAGGCGCAGGCGGACGATAATGTGGTGAACGGTACGTTCTTTATTAATAATCAGCCTGCATCTGTTCTTTTTGATTCGGGTGCCGACAAGAGTTTTGTGTCATTGTCTTTTGAGCCTATGCTTCGCGTGTCTAGAACGAAACTAGGTAAACCTTTGACAGTAGAAGTTGCTAGTGGTGAACCCATTGTTCTTGATTCTGTTCTACACAACTGCCAGTTGAACCTTAACGATCATCTTTTTCCTATTAACCTCACGCCTATGCAACTTGGAAGCTTCGACGTCATTGTGGGTATGGATTGGTTATCCAAGTATCACGCTGAGATAGTTTGTTCTGAGAAGATTGTTCGTGTGCCGCTTTCGACAGGCGAGATCCTACAGGTTCAAGGTGAGAAACCTGCCGGTGGTCTCAAACTCATGTCTTGTTTTAAAGCTCAGAAGTATCTGCGGAAGAACTATGTGGCTTTCTTAGCACATGTTACAACAGATAAAGCCAAGGGTAAGTCTATTTCAGATATTCCTGTCGTTCGGGATTATTCTGAAGTTTTCCCTGAAGAGTTACCTGGTCTACCCCAGCACGCCAAGTCGAGTTCCGCATTGATCTTGTACCTGGTGCAAATCCCATTGCCAGAGCTCCATATCATCTTGCACCGTCTGAGATGCAAGAGTTGTCTAAGCAGCTTCAGGAGCTTTCTGACAAAGGCTTTATCCGTCCCAGCTTTTCACCCTGGGGTGCTCCCGTTCTTTTTGTCAAGAAGAAGGATGGATCCTTTAGGATGTGTATCGATTATCGTGAGCTTAACAAGCTTACCATCAAGAATCGATATCCCCTACCGCGCATAGACAACCTCTTTGATCAGTTACAGGCAGCTTCTTATTTTTCAAAGATTGATCTACGTTCCGGATATCATCAACTTCGGGTGCATGAAGAAGATATTCCCAAGACAGCTTTCCGCACTCGGTATGGGCATTACGAGTTCACAGTCATGCCATTCGGTTTGACTAATGCTCCTGCTGTTTTCATGGATTTAATGAATAGGGTCTGCAAACCTTATTTGGATCAGTTCGTCATTGTTTTTATTGACGACATCTTGATTTACTCCAAGACGCGAGCTGATCACGAGCAACATCTTCGTCTTACTTTGGAACTCCTAAAGAAAGAGCAACTTTTCGCCAAATTCTCCAAGTGCGAATTTTGGCTTAAAGAAGTTCAATTTTTAGGACACATTATCAACGAACAAGGTATTCATGTAGATCCCTCCAAGATCAGTGTGATTAAGGATTGGGATACGCCTACTACTCCTACTGAGGTTCGTTCTTCTCTTGGTCTAGCGGGTTATTATCGCCGCTTCATAGAAAACTTCTCGAAGATTGCAGTTCCTCTAACTGCTCTAACTCAGAAGAAAATGCCCTTTTATTGGGGATACAAACAAGAGGAAGCTTTTCAAAACTTGAAGCAAAAGCTTTGCGACACGCCTGTTCTAACTTTGCCTGAGGGCAATGATGATTTCGTCGTTTATTGCGATGCATCTAAACTGGGTCTTGGCTGTGTTCTTATGCAAAGGAACAAAGTCATAGCATATGCATCAAGGCAGTTGAAGATACATGAGAAGAACTACACCACTCATGATCTTGAGTTGGGTGCAGTTGTTTTTGCTCTAAAGATCTGGAGACACTATTTGTACGGTACAAAATTTGTGGTTTTCACGGACCACAAAAGTCTTCAGCATATCTTCAACCAGAAAGAACTCAACATGAGGCAACGACGTTGGGTTGAGCTTTTAAACGACTATGACTGCGAAATTCGCTACCATCCTGGTAAGGCGAATGTCGTAGCTGATGCATTGAGTCGTAAGGAACGTACTAAGCTTCATTGTGTACATGTTCAATCTGTTATTCAAGCTCAATCCGATATCCAAGCATGCATTTCTCAGGCTTAACAATCTTGTGTTTCACAAGGTTTAATGGATAAGGAATTTCCCTATCACATAACGCCTGCTTTGGAACTAAAGGACAATGGATCGTATTACTTCATGGACCGTTTGTGGGTCCCAAGCCAGGATGATCTTCGTACCTTGCTTATGGATGAAGCCCATAAGTCGCGTTATTCTATTCATCCGGGCTCAGATAAGATGTATAAGGATCTTCGTATTCATTATTGGTGGCCTGGTATGAAGAAAGACATTGCCTTATACGTATCAAAATGCCTTACTTGTCTTAAGGTTAAGGCTGAACATCAGCGTCCTTCTGGTTTATTGGAGCAACCAGAGATCCCAGTTTGGAAATGGGAAAACATTACTATGGATCTTGTTACTAAACTTCCGCGCACAAAGAAAGGTCATGATGCCATCTGGGTAGTTGTTGATCGTCTTACTAAGTCAGCGCATTTCTTGCCAATCCGTGAGGATTTTCCTGCTGACAGACTTGCTCAAATCTATGTGGATGAAATTGTAGCTCGACATGGTGTTCCTTTGAATATCATTTCTGACAGAGATGCTCGTTTCACTTCTCATTTTTGGAGAACCATGCAATCTGCTATGGGGACCCAACTTAATCTGAGCACAGCTTATCATCCGCAAACGGATGGTCAATCTGAAAGAACAATCCAGACTCTGGAGGATATGCTAAGAGCTTGTGTGATCGATTTTGGTGGTAGTTGGGATTCACATCTTAAGTTGATTGAATTCTCCTACAACAACAGTTATCACACCAGCATCAAAATGGCTCCTTTCGAGGCTCTCTATGGTCGAAAATGTCGTTCACCAGTCTGCTGGAATGAGATCGGCGAGGCTCAACTTACTGGACCTGCCCTCATTTTAGAGACAACTGACAAGATCAAGAAAGTGCGTGATAACCTTCAGACAGCTAGAAGCCGTCAGAAGAGTTACGCGGACCCAAAACGCAAGGCCTTGGAATTTCAAGTCGGTGATCGAGTATTACTTAAGGTCTCACCTTGGAAAGGTGTGATCAGATTTGGAAAGAAAGGAAAACTTGCACCTAGATACGTTGGACCATTCAAGATCGTCGAAAGAATCGGAAAGGTAGCCTACAGACTTGAGTTACCTCCTGAACTTGGAAATGTTCATCCAACTTTTCACGTATCCAATCTCAAGAGGTGTTTAGCTGATGAGAACCTCCACATACCACTTGACGAAATTCGTGTTGGTAAAACACTGAAATTTGTTGAGAAGCCAGTGGAAATCATGGAACGTGAAGTCAAGTGGCTCAAACGTAAGCGCATTCCTTTGGTCAAAGTTCGTTGGGAAGCTAAACGTGGACCCGAGTTTACTTGGGAACGCGAAGATCAAATGAAGGCGAAATATCCGCATCTTTTTCCACGAGTTTCCTCTAAATAAATTTCGGGACGAAATTTCCACAAGTAGGGGAGACTGTAACATCTGTGCTTGTAATCATTATGAACAGTTCTATTATCAATAAAACAATGTTATTTGATCCCAATGTTTGTTTGGTTGTGTTTTACATTTTTCATGTTTTGACTTTTATGTAATTTCAAACTCTATATCGCTTTCTGGAGAGTTATACGCAAACTGATGCGAAAACGTAATCAGTATAATGCGACAAATACTCCGGAACATCAACATATACTTAACATACCTTAAATAACCTTTACATAACTTAGAAATAAGTTTTGAAGGCTTTGATATGGCAAAAACAAGTTAATTCGGCTACAGGGACTAAACTTGACAAACTGCGAAAGTATGCCAATTTGAACTATAACGAACATTCCGGAACATGACCATAAGTTAAACACACCTTAAATATCCTTTACATAGCTTAGAAATAGGCTTAGAGGGGTTCGGTGTGCTAAAATAAACTTTTGGGTCATTCAGGGACTAAAAGTGTCAAAAAGTGCACAAGTTTGCACTTTCGTGCATATCTTACGGTCTGAATACATCCGGACATCCAAAAATTTATGTAAGCACTAAAATATTTTAGTTTAGTGTTTGGCATGAGAAAAATCCATTCGTCACGCAATTTGGATCGTTTTTCACGCTTATGCGCATTCCGTCGTAATTAACCGAACAACGCGATTGTACGGCTAAACGAACCGACATCCGGCATATTTTTTAGCATGTTTCATGTTCCCTATACTTTAACATCCTTGTGAAGCTTAAAAATGGGCTTGACGGGTGTTAGAAGTGCCAAAACACGGCGATACGCGCTCAGGAACCAAAACTGCAAAACTGCAAAAAAAAAAAATAAAAAAAAAATAAATAAATAAAAAAATGCAGCAAAAAGCCATTTTAAACATAATTTAGCAGCCCCTAACACTTCACAAAGGTCAAGTGCCACATGTTAATCTCTTATGGTGGCCAAAATTAGTTACCACAACATTTTGACAAGTGTACGGCCTAGATCGTGCCCCCTTTTCCAAGAAACGATCCTAACGGTTGTGGGTTTACTATAAATACCCAACCCATTTTCACTCATTCCTCACTAGAATCTGATCTAAAAGACTCTAAGTTGAAACCATTGTTTCATACCTGAGTTATTTGGATCTAGATTAGCATTCGGGGACCTTTCGTAAGTATTCTTTCGTTCTTTTATCGCTTTCGAGTCCGAAAGTCAAACTTTGTTTGACTTTCTGCATTGACCAGTTTATGGTCGATGCGAAGTTCGTTTGAACTTCATAACGTGAGCGTGATCACGATGGTTATAGTCCCTAGTGACTATACCTACTGATTACCACGTTATCTAGGCTCAGTGATGAGTCGTAGTTTCGGTCAGAATACGTATTCTTGCGTATTTTGTAACCAAACTACTTATGGGTATCAAAACCGTTTGTTTTGATACCAAACCTGTTTTCTAAACTTAGTTAAGCATGTTTTAACATGCTTAGCTCGTCACTTTTAGTTGTGCTTGTATAGGGTCGTAAGGTAAGCGATCTAAACAATCGCTTATACTTTCGAACCCGACCCATTTGGTCGATCATTAGGATCCGACCAAATACATTAGGTGACCATAGTATATAGGGAATAACCCTCTGAGGTTATACCTTATGGTCGCTACGTTTAAGTAGTTGTATGATAGGTAATTTATATGCCTTAGGTAAATTACCAAAATACCCCTTTATGCCAAAATTCATTTTTAAACATATGTAACATAACTTTTGACATCTAAACTGATTTGACAACCATATTAGACATGTTAAGGCATATATTACTTGTCATAGGACTAGTTAGGCGGTCCGAACGCGTTTCACGCGAACGACGCGTTAAAGTAGCATCAAATACATTAGGTGACCATAGTATATAGGGAATAACCCTCTGAGGTTATACCTTATGGTCGCTACGTTTAAGTAGTTGTATGATAGGTAATTTATATGCCTTAGGTAAATTACCAAAATACCCCTTTATGCCAAAATTCATTTTTAAACATATGTAACATAACTTTTGACATCTAAACTGATTTGACAACCATATTAGACATGTTAAGGCATATATTACTTGTCATAGGACTAGTTAGGCGGTCCGAACGCGTTTCACGCGAACGACGCGTTAAAGTAGCATAAGCTACCTAAACGGGTCGTAATGGGTCACAAGCACTTAGGATAGGTTTCGTTTAGTATGTAGGCTTTGTTAAACCATACTACATGAGTTCCCATACTCATTTGGTTTACGAACCCTCATTCTATCCGATCTTCCGATTTAGGTCCGGTTTATTAACATAGTTACCTATATTAGGTGCCGTTTGATTCCGTGATCTCTAGCATTGCTTGGTGGTTATCTTAGGACATCTGAGCAATCTCAAGTGAGTACATAGACCCCTCTTTTACTGTTTTCCAAACTGTTTTGGGGTGAAACACATGTGCCTACTTGTTATTTTCGTGCTTTCCTGTTTTCACATCATATACCTGCTATGTTTGTTAGTACATTATAGTACATGATTTCATTACATTTCATGCTATGTATGTCCATTGTGTGCATACTTAGTACATTGTTTTACATTACATTTCTGCTATGTATGTTAACTGATAGCATGCTAGCACATTGATTTACATGACTTTTCTACTTTATATGTTAACTTAGCATACTTAGTACATTGTTTTCATATAACATGTTCACTTTTGCTATGACATTTGGTTTGCACAAACGAGACTATTATACGTTCATTAACATTAGCTACGCCGCTCGGTAGTAAGTACTGGTACCATAGGACTTGACAAATCCCATTCCTGACATCCCGGGTTTGTTTGGATGTAAGGAATGACTGAATCCGAATACAATTCTTTTGATAACCTTGACTGAAAGGGTTATCCGACTGTCGCAAGGCTTGAATGTATGCGTTAACTTACCACATAAATGTTTGTATCAATGTAACATGTATTACTTTGCGAAACATAACTTTTTGATACATTCAAAATACTTTGTTTTGTACATTTCTACATTTGGACTATTTGACAATACTTTACTTACAAGACATAACATTTGTTACACATTACTTGACTACTTTTGGACTATCAACATTTGACATGGTTTATACAAGGACTTTTGACAATTGGTTTAAACATAGACATTATACATTGTTGGTTGGTTAAGTGACTTAAGTAACGAAATGTGAGTAATATGATACAAGCATGGTGGATACGCCGCTGGTACTTCCTATATATAAGTGTTTGTATTATATTACATATCATAGCGTTATTTAAATCATTGATTTTGGACTTATACATTTTATACAAGTAACATGTTTTCACAAGACTTTGTTTTACAATACGGTTTATTTTATACAACTCATTTTACATGGTTATTCATTTAACCATACCTTATTCTTTTACTTATACATATCATCTAAACTTATTGTTTTTCAAGTGATTTACAAAACAAAATCAAATTACAAGGTTCATGACTAAACATTTCTTAAACTTAAGTCATGAATCCTATTTTCACAAAACCTATGTATCTCACAGCCATTTTTATGCTGACGTACCTATTTTCACATGTGTTTTCAGGAGCTTTTCCATAGGATGTTGATCAGGACACTAGGGCGGACCTGTGCCTTAGAGACTAAAAACGATGATAGACTTTGTTTAATTATGTTATAAATTCTGTATTTCCTGTGTTAAGACAATGTAACTCTTGTTTTATAAATAAAATACAACTTTGGTTGCCATGGATTTGAAACAATTAATTCTGTTACAACACTCCCCGACGTTTTCCGCCACGTCTTGTATGTTATACGTGGTCGGGGTGTGACAGAAATAGGGTTTGAGGGGTTCGGTGTGCTAAAATAAACTTTTGGGTCATTCAGGGACTAAAAGTGTCAAAAAGTGCATAAGTTTGCATTTTCGCGCATAACTTACGTTCTGAATACATACGGACATCCAAAAAAATTATGTAAGCACTAAAATATTTTATTTTAGTGTTTGGCATAAGAAAAATCCATTCGTCGCATCATTTGGATCGTTTTTCGCGCTTATGCGCATTCCGTCGTAATTAACCGAACAACGCAATCGTACGGCCAAACGAACCGACATCCGAGATATTTTTGAGCACATTTTAAGTTCCCTATACTTTAACTTCATTTTAGAGCATTGAAATGGGGTTAACGGGGCTTAAACGTGTCAAAAATGCATCAAATAGCAAGTTTGGAGCTTCAGGGGCCTATTCTGCCATTTTTCAAACTTTCTGGTCTGCAGGTCCTTGCGCACCTCAACACTCTGAGTGTTACGGTGCGCAAGCAGGGGTCAGATGCAGAAACTTGTTTTTAACAGCCTGTTTCCAGCCTTTAAACCCTCCAAAGGCCAATGCCACTTGTCAATAACTGGTGGTGGGGGCAAAATGAGCTACCATAACATTCCGACAAGTGTACGGGTGAGATCAAGGCACGTTATTCGAGGAACGATCCTAACGGTGGTCCATTTACTATAAATACCCATCCATCCCCATTGCAAAACCCACTTGAAATCTGAGTTTTTCTCTAAGTGGTTGTGTTTATACACTTCCTACCTGAGATTACTTGGAAATCAATCTTGCGGGGACCCTTTGTAAGTGTTCCTTCGTTCTTTTATCGCTTTTCTAGTCCGAAAGTAGAACTATGTTTGACTTTCTGCATTGACCAGTTTATGGTCTATGCGAAGTTCGTTTGAACTTCATAACGTGAGCGTGATCACGATGGTTATAGTCCCTAGTGACTATACCTACTGATTACCACGTTATCAAGGCTCAGTGACGAGTCGTAGTTTCGGCCAGAATGCGTATTCTTGCGTATTTTGTAACCAAACTACTCTTGGGTATCAAAACCGTTTGTTTTGATACCAAACCAGTTTTCTAAACTTAGTTAAGCATGTTTTAACATGCTTAGCTCGTCACTTTTAGTTTAGTGCTTATATAGGGTCGTAAGGTAAGCGATCTAAACAATCGCTTATACTTTCGAACCCGACCCGTTTGGTCGATCATTAGGATCCGACCAAGCACATTAGGTGACCATAGTATATAGGGAATAACCTTCCGAGGTTATACCTTATGGTCACATCGTTTGAGTAGTTGTATGATAGGTAGTATATATGCCTTAGGTAAATTACCAAAATGCCCTTTTAACGCCAAAATTTATTTTAAGCATATGTAACATAACTTTTGGTATCTAAACTGATTTAGTAACAATATTAGACATGTTAAGGCATATTTTACTTGTCATAGGACTAGTTAGGTGTTCCGAACGCGTTTCACGCGAACAACGCGTTAAAATAGCATTACCTACCTAAACGGGTCGTAAGCACTTAGGTTAGGTTTCATTTTAGTATGTGGGCTTTGTTAAACCATATTACACGAGTCTCCATACTCGTTTGGTTTACGAACCCTCATTCTATCCAATCCTCCGATTTAGGTCCGGTATATTAACATAGTTACCTATATTAGGTGCCGTTTGATATCCGTGATCTCTAGCATTGTTTGGTTGTTACTCAAGGATTACTAAGCAATCTCAAGTGAGTACATAGACCCCTCTTTTACTGTTTTCAAACTGTTTTGGGGTGAAACACATGTGCCTACTTGTTACTTTCATGCTTTCCTGTTTTCACATCATATACTTGCTATGTTCATTAGTACATTTATAGTACATGATTTCAATACATTTTATGCTATGTATGCCCATTGTGTGCATACTTAGTACATCACTTTACAATACATTTTATGCTATGTATGCCCATTGTGTGCATACTTAGTACATCACTTTACAATACATTACACTTATGCTATGTATGTCCATTACGTGCATACTTTGTACATTGTTTTACATTGCATTTCTGTTGCATATGCTCATCCAACATATGAACACATTATAATACATTTTGAACCGTTGTAACCATTTGACTATATGAACCATCGTAACCCTTTGATTATATGAACCGTTTGTAACTATTGAACCGTGTGAACCAGTTGTATCTGTTGACATGATTTACATTTGACAATAGACATTTGACTATACATAAACATTTCTACTATTATTAAACATTTCATCTTGATGGTTTGGATTGAGTAAGTGATTTAAGTAACGAGGCGTATGTAATATGATACAAGCACGGTGGATACGCCGCTGGTACTTCCTATATATAAGTGTTTGTATGGTATCACATATTGTAGTGTTATTTGAATCATTTCAATTTGTGACATATAACACTTTATACAAATAACATACTTTTCACAAGACATTTATTTACAAACAACTTATCTTATACAAACTCATTTTACATGGTTATTCATTTAACCATACATTATTCTCTTATTTATTCATATCATCTGATCTTATCGTTTTTCAAATGATTTACAAGACAAAGCAAATTACAAGGTTCTTGACTAAACATTTTCTCAAACATAAGTCATGAATTCTGTTTTCACAAAACCTATGTATCTCACAGGCATTTTTATGCCGACGTACCTATTTTCACATGTGTTTTCAGGAGATGATGCATAGGACTTATCAAGACATACTTAGGCGGACCTGTGCCTTAGTGACTTAAAACGAGACAAGAACTAGTTAATTTATATTATGTACTCTTTGGTTCTTGTTTAAAACAATGTAAACTTTCATGTTTGATTAATAAAACGAAACTTCAATTGCCATGGATTTGAAACAATTAATTTTGTTACAACACTCCCCGACGTTTCAGCCACGTCTTGTTGTTCTACGTGGTCGGGGTGTGACAAATATATATGTGTGTAGGTGTAATGTATGTATAAGAGAGAGAGAAAGAGAATGCCACCATTTCTTACACTTTGGCATGTGTTATACATGCATGCAACCTTGAAACCACAAAACCCTCCATATCTTCCATAATTCTCCACCATTCCAAGAACAATTTTCACTTCTCCTTTCTCTCTCTTAAAGCAATCGGCCGAACACCCCCTATCTCCTTCCAATTTCGAAAATTTCAACCTTTTCTTGAAGATCCAAGTCCCTTTCAAGCTAGTTCCAAGCACTTTTGAAGATCCTAAGGTGATTTGAAGGTGTTTCAAGCAAGAACCAAGCTCCATATCATCACACCTTGTCAAAAACCCATCAAAAATCTTGAAGGTATAAGATTTATTTTAAAATCCTTGTTCTTGATTTTTAGTGGTATTGATGATGGTAGAAGTTTCTCAAGGTTCTTGAATTATTCACTAACTTGAAACAAAAAAGAAATTGGGTTTTTATACAAAATAAAAATTGTAGTATATATGTATGTATATGTAACCGTATATATATGTATGTGTATGAGATTGGGTTTGATTTTTGATAGATACTTGTTTGATTTTTTCTTGAGAAATGAATGCATGTTTAATCAAATGGATGTTATGTAAAGTTCTTGTGAATTGTCTTGATTTTGTGACAAAGGAAACTTTTGAAAACATATATATGTATGCATATGCCAATTTTCTATATGTATGTACATGCACATGTAAATTTTTGTTAAGTTAGTATAGATTAATGAAAAGATTGTTGCATACAATGATGTCTAGATGAACAAATGGTGAAATGATGAACATGTCTTGGATTTTATGAATTAATATATGTATGTAGATGCACATGTAAATTTTTGTTAAGTTAGTATAGATTAATGAAAAGAATGTTGCATGCAATGATGTCTAGATGGACAAATGTTGAAATGATGAGCATGTCTTGGATTTTATGAATTAATATCATGTTTGATGCATTTAAGTTTATATGAAATGATGATGACATGATAAGTATGCTTTAGATACTTGTACATAAGCATGCATGTTGAATAAATGCTCAAGAAATGATGAAAAATGATTGTATGACAAAAATGTTTTAGAACAGATTATAAACATTAAAAATAACATTATTTGGTATATAATAATGGCATGAAACTTTGTCATAGGTTTGGTAGCTTCGCATGTTGTACATATAGCTTAGAAAGTTATAAAATATGTGAAATTTGCATGATTTATGTGGTTTATGTGAGACCTGCACTATCATGAGTATAACCACTATTTTATTAATTAAATAACATGGGTTATATTAAAATATCAAGTCGTTACAATTTGGGATGGTTATGGTAACGTTTGATGCAAAACTATGCGGTAAAACGGTTAAAAATCGGCTTTTCGGAGGATTCTTATAAAACTGTTTTAGATTAGTAACCAAACTGATATGTTGCTATAAAAATAAGTATTTTAACTTATATTAAGTTTACTTGGTGTTTGGTTAGACATACGTGACTTCCGACGCCCAAAAACGTTACCGAATCGCTAAAATACGCATTTTTCAATGTACACTAGAATGGGTTGTTCATGGGTAAATTTTATGTATTACATTGTGTTATGTGATTTAGAATATGTGTATGATGATATGTTAAGACTTGACAAAATTATGTGTATTACGATATTTACTATATGATACGTTTGAGTATATATATTACGACGCGCAAATCGTAGATATATTGCTTATAACATGATGAGGGTCACCAATAAAATCGTCCAAGTCGCAAAATTCTTAAAATATATATATGAACTCATATATATATAAATACACCAACATAATAAAAAATAATAACCTTTCGAGAAAATCTCAATGTTATGTGAAAATTCTAAGTATCGGAGAAACTTAGGTATTTTTGTGAGTTTTTGATTATTAAATCGTTCTTACTTAATTTAGGACGAATAAACAATTTGAGAGGTTGTGTTAACACATAAAAACGCACCCAAAGGTGAGTACATAGTTCCCCTATTTTACATTTTTCAAATGTTTTGGGGTGAAGCATATGTGCATAACTTTACTTTCCATTGTAACACCCCAATCGCGTAATACAACAACACGCGACGGAAATATCGGGGAGTCACGTTACAAATTGCTCACAACTATTGTCACACCCCGACCACGTAAAACAACAAATTGTGGCGGAAACGTCGGGGAGTGTCGTAACGGAATCATTGTTTCACAACCATGGATTTAATAATTTTGTTTTATTGAATTATTGAACACATTGTTTTATTACAAATCAAATAAATACAATTATTGTCTTTCAAGTTTTAAAGTCACTAAGGTACGAGTCCATCCTATGTATAGCATGTATCAATAATCATCACATAGCAGCACCTGAAACATGTATAAAAATAGGTACGTCAGCATAAAAATGCCTGTGAGATACATAGGTTTTATTAATGCATGATTCATGACTTGTAAGTTTAAACGAATGTTTTAACAAAAAGTAATCATGCGAAATTTTATAAGAAATTTGATGATATAAAAGAATGATGCATAGATAATTAAATAACCAAGTAAAATAAATTTGTATAAAATATGTTGTTTGTAAAACAATGTTTTGATAAAAGGTTTGTAGTATATATAAAATATACTTTGGTTTTAAGAGAGTCGAATAAGTAATATATTAAAATATATTTCAGTTCCAAAACAGATAGTATATTAAATATACTTTAGTGTCAAGATAATAGTTTTCAGTAGTATATCAAAAGTATACTTTGGTTTTATACATAACATATTAAACTATGCTTTGGTTTTGTAAATAACATATTAAACTATGCTTTAGTAATTAACAAAATATATGTTGTTTTGTACCATATCACATATGAGAGCATATCAAACTATACCTTGGAAGTATAACAAAATATACAAAAAATGTGATTTAGAATTCATTCAAACCTTAGTGTATCAAAATACACCTTAGAGACTATAGAAATACCACAAAGGCAATCTCTATTTGGACAAAAATCAGTTTCTGACATTCCATACAACAGGAACGGGGTGTCTAATCCTATAGCGCTATATCATACTACCAATCGGTCTGGTGAATGTATAAAACAAGTACAATCCAACAATTAATTTTATAATCTTTGAAAAATTAGTATTTAAACCATAAATAATCATTCAGTTTGTCAAAAGATAAGTACTAACATGTATAATTAATTTATACTTTGAAATCATGAACATAACAAATAGGTACACATGTTTCACCCCAAAACATTGAAAACAGTAAAAGAGGGGACTATGTACTCACTTGAGAGTGCTTAGAAGTCTTTAATAACAACCAAGCAAAGTTAGAGGGGTCACGGAAATCAAACGGCACCTAATATAGGTAACTACATTAATAAACCGGACCTAAATCGGAAGATCGGATAGGATGAGGTTTCGTAAACCAAATGAGTGTTGGAACTCATATGATATGGTTTAACAAAGCCTACATACTAAATCGAAACCTAACCTAAGTGCTTACGACCCATTACGACCCGTTTAGGTAGCTTACGCTACTTTAACGCGTCATTCGCGTAAAACGCGTTCGGACCGCCTAACTAGTCCTATGACAAGTATTATATGCCTTAACAACTCTAATAATGTTGCCTAATCAGTTTAGATGTTAAAATTTAGGTTACATATGCTTAAAATGAATTTATGCGTAAAAAGGGCATTTTGGTCATTTACCTAAGGCATATAAACTACCTATCATACAACTACTTAAACGAAGTGACCATAAGGTATAACCTCGGAAGGTTATTCCCTATATAACTATGGTCACAAAACATGTTTGGTTGGATCCTAATGATCGACCAAACGGGTCGGGTTCGAAAGTCTAAGCGGTTGTTTAGACCGCTTATCTTACGACCCTGTACAAGCACCAATCTAAAAGTGACGAGTTAAACATGTTAAAACATGTTTAACAAGGTTTGAAAACAAGTTTGATATCTAAACAAACGGTTTTGATACCCAAGAATAGTTTGGTTGGAAAATACACATAAACGCGTATTTTGACCGAAACTATGACTCGTGACTACGCCTAAACAACGTGGTAATCAGTAGGTATAGTCACAAGGGACTATAACCATCGTGATTACGCTCACGTTGCGAAGTTCAAACGAACTACGTGTTGACCATTGACTGGTCAAAGCAGAAAGTCAAACACTGTTTAACTTTAACGCTTAAAAACGCATAAAAGAATGAAATAAGCTTACAAAGGGTCCAAGCTAGGAAGTTTGATCTTAAAATTCTCAGGTATGAAGTGTATAACTTCAACTTAGAGAACAAAATCTGATCAAATGTGAGGATCAAGTGCAAAGGGGTTGGGTATTTATAGATTTCATAGAACCGTTAGGATCGTTTTTTGAAATCCGTGCTTCGATTTGAGCCATACAAGTGCACCCCCTGATTTGTAAACCTAGGGGCATCCAAAACCAGTCCATAGAATGGTAGAAACCATGTGCAAAACAATGGGAGCAGCTGGGTTTTAAGAAAATGAAGTCTGCTGACCTGGTGTAGGCTTACGGACCGTAAGCACCACCATACGGTCCATAAGGACCTGGTTTGCTGGCAGTGACTTTCATTAATTGACAGAACATGCCCCTGCATCTCCAAACTTGATTTTTGATGCGTTTTGGCACTTCTAACACCCGTCAAACCCATTTTTAAGCTCCATAAGGATGTTTAAACATAGGAAACATGAAACATGCTCAAATACATCTCGGATGTCGGTTCGTTTGGCCGTACGGTTGCGTTGTTCGGTTAATTACGACGAAACACGAACGGACGCGAAAAACGATTCAAACTACGCGACGAATGGAATTTTATCATGTCAATCACTAAAATAAAATATTTTAATGATTACATAAATTTTTGAATGTCTGGATATATTCAGAACGTAAGATATGCGCGAAAATGCAAACTTATGCACTTTTTGACGCTTTTAGTTCCTATAAGACTAAAAAGTTTATTTTAGCATACCGAACACCTCAAAGCCTATTTCTAAGCTATGTAAAGGATATTTAGGGCATATTTAACTTATGATCAAGTTCCGGAATGTCCGTCACAGTACGAATCGGCATACTTTCGCAGCTTGTCAAAATTAGTCCCTGTGATCGAATAAACATGATTTCGGCATACCAAACCCTCCAAAACTTATTTCTAAGTTGTGTAAAGGTTATTTAAGGTATGTTAAGCCTATGTCACTGTTCTGGGGTGTTTGTTGTATTAAACTGATTATATTTACGCATCAGGTCGCGTATAATCTTCCAGAAAGCGATTTAAAGCTCGAAATCGAACAAGAATTGATATGTGAAAATGATACACATATTTATATAAATCCCAAGTATGAAATACAATATTTCATTGGTTTGGTATCTGTTTGATGGTTGAAGTGACACAGGTGTCACAACTACTGGTACTAAATTGTTTCAATATTGTTAACATCGTTTTACAAACAAAGAATACATGTATTGTCTTTTGATTAAAGAAGTCTTAGGCCCGGATGCAGTCCTATGCGTTGCATGCTTGAATAGTTGAAAACCTGAAACATATGTGAAAAATAGCCAGCATAAAAATGCCGGCGAGTATTTAATTTTTGTTAGCCAAATAAATGCCAAAACGTTTGGTATCACAATACTTTGGCAACTACGAGAGTTGTTGATTTGAAATAAATCTTAAAGCCAAAGAATGGCAATAGTTTAGTATTGCAATACATAATCTTGATTGTGAAAACTTGTGCTAAACAGTTTTGTATTTGGCAATATGATTATTACTAAGTAATTTTTATGCCATTTGAAATCGTACATTGTAACCTAGTTGAAATCATCATAAAACTCGTTAATGTGTTATTAGAAATCCAATCAAGAATTAGTAATAATTGTTTGGAAATAAATCAAAACTTGTGTGAGTATTATATAAATCAAGTCAATGATTCATAATAATACTTTAGTCATCCTTCTAAGAATCTAACATTTAAAGATATGGGGGATTCTACAAGGATTTGGATAGTCGAACATTGAATCAATCGTACACAAAATTCTAAGGTGATTCGGATAATGTTACAAGAGTAATAAAATAAGAACACTTATATATAGGAAGTACCATTGGCGTATCCACCATGTTATTATTTTATTACACCCGTTTCGTTATCTAAATCACAACTACCACAAAAACACATAAATCGTCAACTTGTCACCAACTTGTAAACACGCATTAAAGTACACAATGAATCCATACAAGGACTCCAATATTAGTACATTAACATCCTATAAGAATCATTCTATGAAGATAGATAGATGCTATAAGGATTTGGTCTCTGTTATATCGTCTAGTCAAACACGCATTAAAGTACACAATGAATCCAAACAAGGACTCCAATATTAGCATTTTAAACATCCTATAAGAATCATTCTATGAAGATAGATAGATGCTATAAGGATTTGGTTTCGGTCATATTGAATCATTGCATCACAACATTCTAAATCCTAATGGTGATTCGGGATAACGCCACGAAGGGTAATACAATAAGCACACTTATATATAGAAAGTACCATCGGCGTATCCACCATGTGCTTATTGTATTATTCTAGTTTCCTTATCTAAATCACCAACAATCTACACATAAACCATAACCATCGTCTCGTAAAGTACTTCTTAAAAATCTCACTATGAAGATAGGAAAATCTAAGATTGTACTTCAAATATCCTATAAGAATCTAACTATGAAGATAGATAGATCATTTAAGGATTTGGATAAACATCGTATTTGCATAATCGGAATAATACACAAAAAAAACATTTAGTAAACACATATATGCCATACATTGTAAAACAAATTTGTTACACATATGAATCACCCCAAAACGTTTGAAAACGTGTAAAAGAGGGGACTATGTACTCACTTGATACTGCTTAATAGTCTTGGAATAACAACCAAGTAACGCTCAAAGGATCACGGAATCAAATGGCACCTATTATAGGTAACTAAGTTACCATAAGGTATAACCTCGGAAGGTTATTCCCAATACAACTATGGTCACAAAATATGTTTGGTCGGATCCTAATGATCGACCAAATGGGTCGGGTTTGAAAGTCTAATTGGTTGTTTAGACCGCTTAACTTACGACCCTATATAAGCACTAAACTAAAAGTGACGAGTTAAACATGTTAAAACATGTTTAACTAAGTTAGAAAACTGATTTGATATCAAAACAAAGTGTTTTGATACCCGAAAATAGTTTCATTGCAAAATGTGCATAAACGTGCATTTTGACCGAAACTTTGACTCGTCACTTCGACTAATCAACGTGGTAATCAGTAGGTATAGTCACAAGGGACTATAATCATCGTGATTACACTCACGTTGCAACGTTAAAACGAACTTTGTCTTGACCAAATCATGGTCAAAGCAGAAAGTCAAACACTCTTTGACTTTCTTGCTTGAAATACATAACCAAGCATGAAAGAAACTTACAAGAGGTCCAAGCTTGGAAAAAGAACAAAGAAAACTGAAGTTTGAAGCCTTCAATCAGGTGGGATAGCTTCAATCAGATCCAATGTGAAAGAAAAATGGAATGAGCACGTTGGAATGAAAGAAGTCATGGGTATTTATAGGACTCAAGTATCAATTTGATCTTGCCAAGTGTTTGTGAGTTAATCAAAGCATGATCTTCACCCTACACTTGTTACACATTCATTAGAGGGCTTGGGGAACACTTAAACCAGCTCCAAGTATTGAAAAACTAGGATTAAAAACCATGGCAGCAGGCTGATTTGAAGAAAACAAGTTTTCTGCACAGAGGCATCTCAGGTGACACGCAGAGCTATCCCTTGATTCTCCCGCGACACTGCTGGTTGAACCAACTGAAACTTGTTCAATTTTTGGCAGTTTTGGTCCCTGTACTTGATTTAAGGCATTTTCGACGCGTTTAACCCCCGTTAACCCAATTTCAAGGCTTTACAAGGATGTTAAAGCATAGGGAACATAAAATATGCTTGAAAACATCTCGGATGTTGGTTCCTTTGGTCGTACGGTCATGTTATTCGGTTAATTACGACGAAACTTGAACGGAAGCGAAAAACGATCCAAATTACGCGACGAATGGTATTTTTTTCATTCCAATCACTAAAATAAAATATTTTAATGATTACAAAAATTTTTGGATGTTCGGATATGTTCAGAATGTAAGATATGCGCGTAAATGCAAACTTATGCACTTTTTGACGCTTTTAGTCCCTATTGATCAAATAAGCGCATTTTCGCATACCGAACCCCTCAAAGCCTATTTCTAAGCCATGTAAAGGATATTTAGGGTATGTTTAGCTTATGATCTTATTCCGAAATGTTTGTTGCTGTACGAATCGGAAGACTTTTGCAGTTTGTCGTAAATAGTCCATGTGATCGAGTAAACTTGTTTTTCAACCCTTCAAAACTTATTTCTAAGTTATGTAAAGGTTATTTAAGGTATGTTAAGCCTAAGTCATTGTTTCGGGGTGTTTGTCGCGTTAAACTGATTACGTTTACGCATCATTTTGCGTATATAACTTTCCAGAAAGCGATTTAAAGCTTGAAATCGAACTAGAATCAAAACGTGAAATTGCCGAACACAAATAAGCAAACATTGAGACCAAAACACATTGTTTCTTTGATAAATGATATTGTTCTACATCGTACAGTGTTTACAGAACACAAGTGTCACAGTCTCCCCTACTTTAGGAAATTTCATCCCGAAATTTATTCGAAGGAGACCGTAGAGTGTATTTGAAACAATTGAAGGATAAGCAAATTACTAGATCCCAAAGATGTGGAGCGTCGTTTGGTGTTGGAAATTTTGGGGGATTCAGAATGCGATTTGGGATATTCAAAGTATCTCAAGGTATTTAACCCTTTGAAACTTGTGAATTTTTAGAAATGTCAACTAGTGTTCAAAAATTATTTGGGTATGGCACTATGTTATACTAAGCTCTTAGTATAATTCCTAGCAAACAAAGGGGTGTACATTCAAGCCTTGTCCATACGTACATGGTTTCTAACGTCCCATGAGGTACATCCCATGTACCATGAGCATCTCATGCATAGGAGACGGGTCAACATACCTATGGCATCAAGATCGTCACCTTTAACACCATAATATACTCCCGGTCGGCTAGATTTGAGTTAATGAATGTACTCGTCATCGTCCATTTCAAATAATCGCTCAAATAACAAATAATCACATAATCACATAACGGTCCAAGATAACATAAAATCACCAAGTGATCTTAGCAACGTTCTGAAGAATAACACAATAAGACACTTATATATAGGAAGTACCATCGGCATATCCACCATGTTCTTATCGCATCATACTCCTCCCGTTACCTTAATCACTCTAGATTTTATGCCACCATACATAACAAGGCTTACTATGATTCTCATGCGTCGAATCTCATAATTAAGTGTGCACCCATAATTACTCGTTTCGTCTCATGGTCCACATAGCTCCTCTTGTTAAGAGAGGGTAAATAAATAATAAGGTCAAACTATCATCTAAATCAAATAACATCGTCACAACACAACATTTGTCATATCGAATCGTGTTTTATACTAGCAATGATAGCACTACTTGGTTTGCATACAACAAATTTAGTAGGTATTTCATTCTAGTACAAATGTTAATACATGTTTCATTCTAACCAAACTGGTAATATGCAACATATACTAAACATGCATTGTCGTCATAATGTAAGCATATTGAGAAATGTTTTCAAATCATGCGCTAGGTATGCTAAGTTAACACACTAAGCAAAATGCATTTGAAAATAGTGTACTAAGTATGTTAAGTCAACATACGAAGCAAATTGTATTTGTAATCATGTACTATACATACTAGATAAACAAATCATGTATGTAATGCCATGATCACAAAATAGTATTAACTTGTTCATAGTATTTGTAGCGATCGTGTTTTCCAAGTTCGTATGAATGCACCAGAGTGCAATCATATTATGCTAAATTATAAGACTTAGTTCCTAAAGAACGGAATCCTCAAAGTCGGTATGTAGTTTTAATCACACATAGTATAATCACATTAGACTTTGTAATTGGAAAATGAATAACAAGGATAAAGATAAACTTCTTGAAATTTATATTGTCATTACAAACATAGTTGAAATATGTACATTGTTTTCAAAAATAAACAGAAAATGTAGAGGTTCAAATGATCATAAGTGCTTGATCATTAGCTTGAGCCTCATTGACGTTGAACACTCGTCCATTAGCATTGGCAAGCTTGGGGCAATTTCGCTTGAAATGATTTAAATCACCAAAATTGAAACTTGCTCGAGGGCGAGTCTGAGTAGGGGCTGCTCGGTTCTGGATACGACAGGTTGTAGCTAGATGTCCAAATAGGCCACAGATTGTACACTGGCGACAAGGAGAATTTTTTGCATGACGATAGTTGCAATGATTGCACCGAGGTTGCTTTCCGCGATAAAATCCTCTAAAGGGTACTGAGTTTAGTGGAACTGGTGCAGGAATTACAAAATTCTTTGAAGTCTTGCGCTTCTTAGAATTTTTAGAAGATTGGGCCTTTGTTCCTTTTGAATTCTCATTAGTAGTTTCGGTGTTCTGATTCTTATCTCCCATTCGAAAAAGTTTCCTTTTTCTAACCTGAGAGTCGGTTAGGGTAGCGGCTAATTCCTTAGCCTCCCTAAGCATTGCAGGTTTGCTGCCAGTGAAAATGTCTTGGACAAGATCAGGTAGGTCATCAATGTATTTCTCAATGGCCCGATCCAAAGGTGTGACCATAGTGGGGCAAAGTAGGCTTAGTTGTTCAAATCGGTCAGTATAGGCACGGTTTTCCCCACTATCTTGCTTTAGGTAATAGAATTCATTTTCAAGTGCCCTTATTTCGCTTCGTGTGCAGAATTCTTTCTTCATAAGATTTTTATATTCTTCCCACGTTTGTGCCATTGCTATATCGGCACCTCGGTCTCTCATGATACCGTTCCACCAAGTGAGAGCTCTCCTTTGAAAGACACTCGAGGCGAACTCTACCTTGCGTTCACTGGGACACTGAACATGGCGGAATGTGCTTTCTATACTCTCAAACCATTGTAGGAGCGCATTTGCTCCTTCAGACCGATTATACCTGAGTGGTTTAGCCTAGTTGAATTGTTTATAGTTACACGGCGATATAACATTGTTGTTGTTGTCATTGTTTTGGATTTGGTTGACTTGGATCACAATGCCTGGGAGTAAAGTATCTAGATGCTGAGAAATCCTTGCTGCTATTTCAGCGTTCCAAGTGGCGTCGCGGTGAGGAGGCATCTTGAAGGTACATCTATAGTGAAAATAAAATAAGTTAGATCCATCAAATTGTCATGAGTTTGTAACATCATTGTATAGTGAAAACTTTAACCTAGAAAAATCTCGTTCTTAGGTCTCGTTCTTGTACTTAGAAAACATAGTGTTAACTTTGACTTAGTAAAAACTTGTTCATAAATCTCGTTCTTGTACTTAGAAAATAGAGTAAACTGTCATTTTGGTCCCTGTGGTTTGGGCATTTTTGCCATTTTAGTCCAAATCTCAAAATTTTTACATCTGGGTCCCTGTGGTTTGCATTTTGTTGCCATTTTAGTCCAAAATCCAAAAACCCTCTATTTTGTCTGTTGAAAACTGATTATTTTGTCCTTTAGTGCAGGGGCATTTTGGTCATTTTGCTTTTCATTTAACATTTTCTTAATTAACATTTTCTTCCCCAAATAAATCATCATCATTCCCAAATAAAACCCTAACTGACTCTCTCTCTTCTCTCTCTCTCTTCTCTCTCTATAAACAACATAAAACCCCATTCAATCGAGCACTCTTCATCTTCATCTTTCTGTTCAAATATTGCAGCCGCCACCTAGCAGATCACACATCACTTTCTTTCAGATCCTCTTCATCTTTCTGTTCATACTCACAAACCCATTCAATCGAGCACTCAACCTAATTGGAACCATTCAACGATGTCAATTAATGAAGAACCACCTGCAATTGAACAAACAATAAACGAAAACGAAGATCTAGAGCCATTAGAAGATGAAACAGACGACTGTGAAGAGCTTTACGGCGGAGGTGGTGATGACGTCACACCGGTGGTGTTTAACAGGTGAGAAAAGGGGAAGAGGTGGTGATGACGTCACACCGGTGATGTTGAATCCAGAAAACTAAAAAGAAAATTTAAACTCTCCTTTTCTACTCTATTCTTTTCTTTTAGATTATGTGTGTGATTTGAGAGTGGGTTAATCGGAGATAGTGGTATATTGTTGAATGATGTTTGGTTTCTGAGATGAAGATGTGTTGAAGATGTTAACTGATGATGAAGAACAAAATAAACCACAAAACTTTAAAAATTGTTTCTACTCCTTCCTTTTAAAGATGGTGTTGTTGGATTTTAAATTGGGGGGTTTTAAAGATGGGGTTGGATTTTAAAATTTCAGATCTTTGGGGTTTCAATCAGATTGGGGGTTTTGAATCGGAGATAGTGGTATATTGTTGAATGATGTTTGGGGTTTCAATCAGATTGGGGGTTTTGAATGGTTCCTTCTGGTGCATATTCTTGTTCAGCCATGATTGGGGGTTTTGAATGGTGTGCATATTCTTGTTCAGCCATGTTTGAGTTAAATGGATTGAATAGGATGACTGAGGGGATGGCTAGGGAGAATGATTTTTTAGGGTTTTTGAATGAGCAACCGTAATGTCACCGGCAGAGAGGAGAGAGAGAGAAGAGAGAGACAGGGGTGTTAGAGAGAGAGAGAGAGAGAGAGAGAGAAGAGAGAGACAGGGGTTTTTGTTTGAGGTGCAGAGGTTGAAGATGATGATGATCAGGGGTTGATACACTTGAAAACTTGAGTCTTTTCATTTATTAAAAGCAAAATGACCAAACTACCCCTTCAGAAAAAGACAAAAAAGAGACATTAAAACAGTCAAAAATCAAAGATTTTGAGTTTTGGACTAAAATGGCAACAAAATGCAAACCACAGGGACCCAGATGTAAAAAGTTTGAGATTTGGACTAAAATGGCAAAAGTACCCAAACCACAGGGACCAAAATAGCAGTTTACTCTAGAAAATATAGTGTTGTAGTTTTTGTTTTTGAAATAGGAATTGTTTGAGAAATAAGCTTTTGTAGTATAGAATACAAACCAAATTAATGGTTTATGTTATAAATTTCTTACCTTTTAAAAAATTTATTTGTTTTTAGAATAAAATGTTTTAATTTTTTTTTAAATAAAGAAACTCTGTGTTTGAAATTTTGAAAATTCTCATCCAAACGGTAAAAATTTGAAATTTTGAAAGACAAAGGTAGTGTTTCGAAAATGAAATAGGATCTCATAGTGTCGTGAAACGAAATGAAATTCGTTTCAATTGTCTCGAACCAAACATATCACCAAAGGTAATATGATGAAATAGTATTGTGAAAGGAAATTTGTTTCGATTGTCGTGAATAGCAAACATATCACTGAGGCTAATATGATTGAGTAGTGTCACAAAGGTCGTTTAGAAATCGTTCGACATGGTCAAGATGGATAGGTTTTTATAATGTTTCACGAAGAAATGCTTTATCCTATAAGTGGACACTCACCCTAAGAGTTCCCAAGTAAGAGTGACTGGTCCGATAATGCGGATTTGTACGAACACTTTAGCCTTAGACAGAAAACTCGGGGTACATGCATCCACCCTTCCAGATTGCATGTGTTCACATTATTAAAACCCGAGATTTTGATGAAAAATGTTTGAGGAAAACATTTAAGAAATCTTTTTATACAAATCGTTTGAGATAAAAATGTTGTGAAATATTTTGACGAAAACGTTTAAGAAAACATTTTGAGAAATATTTTAATGAAAATGTTTTGAGAAAAACATTTTGAGGAACAACTTAAGGCATGAAGCCTAAGGTTCAGGATAAATCATCTAGGGTTATATGATTTGTAAATCATAGAGTAGTTGTGGCACGAATAAGGATGAGGATTAGGATAGAGATCCTAAGTCTACTCATGTTTGGGTCCTAGGAAGGTTATAGACTAGGTTAAAGGCAGACTAATAACCTAATTCCCTATAACCAGTGCTCTGATACCAATCTGTAACACCCCAATCGCGTAATACAACAACACGTGGCGGAAATATCGGGGAGTCACGTTACAAATTGCTCACAACTACTGGTACTAAATTGTTCTAATATTGTTAACATCGTTTTACAAACAAAGAATACATGTATTATCTTTTGATTAAAGAAGTCTAAGGCCCGGATGCAGTCCTATGCGTTGCATGCTTGAATAGTTGGAAACCTGAAACATATGTGAAAAATAGCCAGCATAAAAATGTCGGCGAGTACATAGGTTTTGTTAGCCAAATAAATGGCAAAACGTTTGGTATCGCAATACTTTGGCAACTACGAGAGTTGTCGATTTGAAATAAATCTTGAAGCCAGAGAATGGAAAAAGTTTAGTATTGTAATACTTAATCTTGATTGTGAAAACTTGTGATAAACAGTTTTGTATATGGCAATATGATTATTACTAAGTAATTTTTATGCCATTTGAAATCGTACATTGTAACCTAGTTGAAATCATCGTAAAACTCGTTAATGTGTTATTAGAAATCCAATCAAGAATTAGTAATAACTTTTTTGTAATAAATCAAAACTTGTGTGAGTATTATATAAATCAAGTCAATGATTCATAATAATACTTTAGTCATCCTTCTAAGAATCTAACATATAAAGATATGGGGGATTCTACAAGGATTTGGATAGTCGAACATTGAATCAATCGTACACAAAATCCTAAGGTGATTCGGATAACGTTACAAGAGTAATAAAATAAGAACACTTTTATATAGGAAGTACCATCGGCGTATCCACCATGTTCTTATTTTATTACACCCGTTTCGTTATCTAAATCACAACTACCACATAAACACATAAATCGTCAACTTGTCACCAACTTGTAAACACGCGTTAAAGTACACAATGAATCCATACAAGGACTCCAATATTAGTACATTGACATCCTATAAGAATCATTCTATGGAGAGAGATAGATGCTATAAGGATTTGGTTTTTGTCATATCGTCTAGTCAAACACGCATTAAAGTACCCAATGAATCCAAACAAAGACTCCAACATTAGCATTTTAAACATCCTATAAGAATTATTCTATGAAGATAGATAGATGCTATAAGGATTTGGTTTCGGTCATATTGAATCATTGCATCACAACATTCTAAATCCTAATGGTGATTCGGGATAACGCCACGAAGGGTAATACAATAAGAACACTTATATATATGAAGTACCATCGGCGTATCCACCATGTGCTTATTGTACTATTCTAGTTTCGTTATCTAAATCACCAACAATCTACACATAAACCATAACCATCGTCTCGTAAAGTACTTCTTAAAAATCTCACTATGAAGATAGGAAAATCTAAGAATGTACTTCAAATATCCTATAAGAATCTAACTATGAAGATAGATAGATCATTTAAGGATTTTGATAAACATCGTATTTGCATAATCGTAATAATACACATAAAAGCACTTAGTAAACACATATATGCCATACATTGGAAAACAAATTGGTTACACATATGAATCACCCCAAAACGTTTGAAAAAGTGTAAAAGAGGGGACTATGTACTCACTTGATATTGCTTAATAGTCTTGGAATAACAACCAAGTAACGCTCAAAGGATCACGGAATCAAACGGTACCTATTATAGGTAACTATGTTAATAAACCGAACCTAAATCGGAAGATCGGATAGAATGAGGTCTCATAAACCAAATGAGTATTGGAACTCATGTGATATGGTTTAACAAAGGCTACATTCTAAGTTGGAACCTATCTTAAGTACTTATGACCTGTTACGACTCGTTAAGGTAGTTTACGCTACTTTAATGTGTCGTTCGCGCAAAAGCGCGTTCAGACGGTCTAACTAGCCCTCTGACAAGTATTATATGCCTTAACATGCTTACTAATATTGCAAAATCAGTTTAAGTGTCAAAATTTAAGTTACATATGCTTAAAATGAAATTATGCGCAAAAAGGGCATTTTTGTCACACCCCGACCACGTAAAACAATAAAACGTGGCGGAAACGTCGGGGAGTGTTGTAACAGAATCATTGTTTCATAACACATGGAAATTGAAATATTGTTTTATTGATTAAAAGAGTTACAATGTCTTGACAATCAAAGAAATATAACATAAATAACTAGTCTTGCATCTTTTATTGTCACTAAGGCCCAAGTCCGCCTAAGTGTATCTTGATAAATCCTATGCATCATATCCTGAAACACATGTGAAAATAGGTACGTCAGCATAAAAATGCCTGTGAGATACATAGGTTTTGTGAAAATAGAATTCATGACTTATGTTTAAGAAAATGTTTAGTCATGAACCTTGTAATTTGCTTTGTCTTGTAAATCATTTGAAAAGTGATAAATAAACCAAATGATATATATGTATAAAAGAATAGTACATGGTTAGGTGAATAACCAAGTAAAACGAGTTTGTATTAGATAAGTTGTTTGTAAAACAATGTATTGTGAAAAGTATGTTACTTGTATAAAATGTTATATGTCTAAATTGAAATGATTCAAATAACGCTACGATATGTAATACCATACAAACACTTATATATAGGAAGTACCAGCGGCGTATCCACCATGCTTGTATCATATTACACACGCCTCGTTACTTAAATCACTTACTCAAACCAAACCACCAAGATGTAATGTTTAACAATTGTAGAAATTTTTATGTATAATCAAATGTCAAAATGTTTATGTGAAAACCATGTCTAATGTCTATGTCTAATGTAAATCATGAATTGTGTATATCAATGTCAAAATGTTTATGTCTGATGTAAATCATGTAATGTGTATCCAAAATATCATGTATGGTAAGTGAAATATATCAACTCAACCATATGTAAAATGCACAAAAACAAGGTATTGAAGTAAAACATGGTTTAAATCAAAGTTATGTTTTGTGGAACAAAATGCATGCTATACTGATATAAACATCTATGCGGTATTGTGAAAATTCATACATCCAAGCCTTGCGACAGTCGGATAACCCTAAGTCAAGGTTATCAAAAGAAATGTATTCGGATTCGGTCATTCCTTCCAATCCAAACAAACCCGGGATTTCAGGAATGGGAGTTGTCAAGTCCTATGGTACCACTACCAACTACCGAGCGGCATGATCGGTGTTAATGAATGTACATTGTCCCATTTAAACAAACCAAATGTCATACCAAAAATGTAAGCATGTGATGAATAATAAATGTACTAAGTATGCACACAATGGGCATACATAGCATAAAATGTAATGGAAAACGATGTACTAAGTATGCACAGAATGGGCATACATAGCATGAAATGTAATGTAAAACGATGTACTAAGTATGTACACAATGGGCATACATAGAATGAAATGTAATGTAAAACAATGTACTAAGTATGCACACAATGGGCATATATAGCATGAAATGTAATGTAAAACGATGTACTAAGTATGCACACAATGGGCATACATAGCATGAAATGTAATGTAAAACGATGTACTAAGTATGCACACAATGGGCATACATAGCATGAAATGTAATGTAAAACGATGTACTAAGTATGCACACAATGGGGAACTCATGTAATATGGTTTAACAAAGCCTACATACTACAATGAAACCTAACCTAAGTGCTTACGACCCATTACGACCCGTTTAGGTAACTTATGCTACTTTAACGCGTCGTTTGCGTAAAACGCGTTCGGACTGCCTAACTAGTCCTATGACAAGTAAAATATGCCTTAACATGTCTAATATTGTTGCCCAATCAGTTTAGATGTCAAAAGTTATGTTACATATGCTTAAAATGAATTTTGGCGTAAAAAGGGCATTTTGGTAATTTACCTAAGGCATATAAACTACCTATCATACAACTACTTAAACGAAGCGGCCATAAGGTATAACCTCGGAAGGTTATTCCCTATATACTATGGTCACCTAATGTGTTTGGTCGGATCCTAATGATCGACCAAACGGGTCGGGTTCGAAAGTATAAGCGATTGTTTAGATCGCTTACCTTACGACCCTATATAAGCACAAAAATAAAAGTGATGAGCTAAGCATGTTAAAACATGCTTAACTAAGTTTAGAAAACAGGTTTGGTATCAAAACAAATGGTTTTGATACCCAAGAGTAGTTTGGTTACAAAATACGCAATAACACGCATTTTAGCCGAAACTACGACTCGTCACTGAGCCTAGATAACGTGGTAATCGGTATATATAGTCACTAGGGACTATAACCATCGTGATTACGCTCACGTTATGAAGTTCAAACGAACTTCGCGTTGACCATAAACTGGTCAATGCAGAAAGTCAAACATAGTTTGACTTTCGGACTCGAAAAGTGATAAAAGAACGAAGGAACACTTACAAAGGGTCCCCGCTAGTAAAACTTGATCGAATAGCTCAGGTATGAAGCAATGACTTCAACTTAGAGCTTTGAGATCAGATTTGTGGGTTTTTGAAAATGAAAGGGTTGGGTATTTATAGGAAATGGACCACCGTTAGGATCGTTCCTCGAATACCGTGCTTTGATCTTGTCCCTACACTTGTTGCAACACCTTGGTACCCAAGTTTGGCCCCCCATGATCAGGTAATGACAAGTGGCATTGGCCTTTGGAGTGTTTAGCAGCTGCTACAACTGATTAAACAACCTTTGCTGATCTGAAAGGGCCTCGCGTGATGCCAAGGGGGCTAGGTGTCACGCCTAGGTCCTTCTGATCAGCAAACAGTTTCCAAAGTTTCCATTTCAGTCCCCGTTCTGTATTAAGGCCATTTCCGACATGTTTAAGGCTCGTTAAGTCAACTTTATGGCCCTAAAATGATGCCTAAACATTGTGGACATGAAACATGCTCAAAAATATCCCGGATGTCTGTTCGTTTGGTCGTACGATCGCGATGTTCGCTTAATTACGACGACATGCGCATAAGCGCGAAAAACGATCCAAATTGCATGACGAATGGATTTTTCTCATGCCAAACACTAAAATAAAATATTTTAGTGCTTACATAAATTTTTGGATGTCCGGATGTATTCAGAACGTAAGTTATGCTCGAAAGTGCAAACTTATGCACTTTTTGACACTTTTAGTCCCTGAATGAGCCAAAAGTTTATTTTTGCACACCGAACCCCTCAAAGCCTATTTCTAAGCTATGTAAGGGATATTTATGGTATGTTTAACTTATGGTCATGTTCCAGAATGTCTGTTACAGTTCAAATTGGCATACTTTCGTAGTTTGTCAAATTTAGTCCCTGTAGGCGAATAAACTTGATTTCAGCACACCAAACCTTCCAAAACTTATTTCTAAGTTATGTAAAGGTTATTTAAGGTATGTTAAGCCTATTTCACTATTCCGGAGTGTTCGTTTCATTAAACTGGTTATATTTACGCATCAGTGCGTGTATAACCTTCCAGAAAGCGATTTAGAGCCCGAAATCGAACAAGAATTGATATGTGCAAATGATACACATATTTGTACAAATCCCAAGTATGAAATACAATATTTCATTAGTTTGGTATTTGTTTGATAGTCGCAGTGACCTAGGTGTCACAGTCTCCCCTACTTCAGGAAATTTCGTCCCGGAATTTATTTAGAGGAAACTTGTGAGAGCTTGAAACATGAAGTTGAAAAAATCAAACAACACTGGTTAGAGTCCTGAACTTCTAGTAACTTTAAATAACGTCATGCTTGCAATGTGAGAGGGACACTTATATGCAAGTATATAAAGCGTTATTGGCGCGTCCACCGTACCTCTATTACATTGCTCACATTTCGTTATGGTTGTCACTATCGGTTCTTACACATAATAAGTCTTACCGAGGTTTCCGTGCACTGAACTTCGCAATTATGTATGCATCCATAATTACATAATTCCTTGCATAGTCACGTAGTGCATCTTATAATGTGTAGGGGAAGAAAGCAATGAACGAGCTTGTGATGATTGTGACTAGACCACCATAGGGTCCTTTTAATTAAATCAATAAATGATTTAAATAGACTACCAAGGAGTCTGTTTAGCTACATCAGCGCATGTCATTTTTTTAACCAGATTCTGATTCAATCTTTTTGACTAGACCACTAGGAGGGTCTCTTATGAATCATGGAGTGGTACTATATAATCCAAGGGTCTTAACTAACACGTAGAAGCCCAATAAGGATTTAGGGTAGTACCTTTTTGAATACCCTACTACGAATCCCTCATATGAAGATACGAAAGGTTCTATGAGGATTTGGATAACGAATATCCAGAGTATACCAAAAAACACAAAAATGCATAAAAGAAAACACAAAATGCATAAATACATAATCACATAATTGTTTAACTTGATTTTAGATTTGTTATCATTTTGTTAATTTGTTCTGCTAACTGTGCACATGTATTCAAAGCACACCAGGTATCCAATCAGTGGATTTTGATTGGTGCTTTAAATATTTCTAAGAATCTAACTATAAAGATAGAAAGATCTTTTAAAGGGAAAATTCGATTTCGATTATAAGGAACCGAAATGTTCGAATTAAGGTACACAAGGAATCCAATTAAGGACTCTGATTTAAATGATAATCATCCACAAGGGTCTAATTGTGAAGATAAAAAGATCCCATATTGATTTTAGAAGTTGAAGATGTTTTGAAACCTTGCACTGGATGTGCTTAAGTCAAAACATGAAGTAAAAATGCTTATGAGGTTGAGATGCTAGATATGTCAAGGCGACATATGAAGGTTAATTCAATGTATTGAGAAAAATGTTTTTGAAAACTATGCGTGGGGTTCTAAAAAAATGTGTTCAATGTTTTTGAAACCTTATATATAATACTTTTGAAATCATAAAGTAGGTGTATTAGGTGGGTATATTTATAAAAATATTTTAATATCATGCGAGATGAATTTTGAAATTATGTATAAGGTTTTTGAAAATATGAATAATGCTCTTTGAAATCATGCACTTGATAAGAAAATATACTGTGTCCATATTGTTTTCAGACTGTATGAGACATTTTGAAATTATGAAGGTTGTTTTTGAAAACATAGACAATGTTTTTGAAATCATGCATTTGTTATGTTTAGTAAATACACTATATTAAAAATGTTTTCGAACTATGTATAAAATGTTTTTGAAATCATGAAGGTTGTTTTTGAAAACTTATGTTACGCATGTTGAAAAAAAATCAGAACGTAATGGGTATGAGATTTGAAAATATCCTTGGTTATCTAACCAAGGATTCAAAGGTACAGATGTGCAAAAGCACGATTACTCATAATGTCACTTTATTTTCTGTACTTTGTTTCTTAGAGTGAAACAAGTACTTAGAATTTTTCCAAGGGAATCATGAGCAAACGCAAGAATGGGAAAATTCGTAAGAGTAGTTTGTAAGGAATATAGTTTCTTGATGTAGGTATCATAGGAAAAGTCATACACACATGTAACTACACTCGTATATCAGAATTTGTGATCAACGATTTATTTATAAACAAAACTGATTGTTTCACATTACAAGAAAAACAAAGAAATAAAAGCATAAGATTTAAAACAGTAACATCTTATACTCAGCCAAATGCTCATCCGTGGGTCAGATTTGCATTGACAATCTTTGTTCACTTGTTCCTGAAATAGATCGTCTCGCCGTAGTTGTACCAAGTACCAGATGGTAAACGAGCTGGAGCAGGGTTGACTTGGGGTTGGTTTGGACCACCTTGGATTGGGTTGAATTGACAAGCATTTGCCAGGTGACCGAGTCGTCCACATGATGCACACAGACGACACTGCAGGTAAGCTCAGTGAGGTGCATTACACTTGTTGCACATCAGTGCAGTACCGGTATAAGGTTTCCTAGCAGGAGGTTGAGCAGCAGCAAGGTTTATAACAGCTTTGTTTTGGATAGCAAAGCGGCATATGTTAACCAAATGTCCCCGCCGTCCACAGTAGGTACATTTGGAGCAGGGTATGAGGTTTGAATGATGACGGTTGCATCATTTGCACCATGGGGCAGTTTCAAAGTACGGCTTCCTAGCTGGTGGCTCTGCCATTTGGCTAGGTCCCGCTTGATTAGGTGTAACTGCTGCAGGTTTCTTTGAAGCCTTACGCTTCCTTGATTTTGGTGCAGACTTGACTTCTGCTTCCTTTGGTGACTTTTGAGTGGCTTCATTGTTGAGACGAGACATGGCAATGCCTAAATCCACCGTCTTCAGAATCACTTCGCCTATTTGCTGAGCAAATTTGGCTGTTTGCTCGGACATTTGACCGTTGCTGAGAGGAAGAGACATTCTAGAAGGAAATGAAAGACATAGGAAGAAACAAGTGAAATGTTATCGGAAAATCAAAACAAAATGGCAACGCATAAAATTGCGATCATTTGTTTGTTACCTAAGGCAAACAAATGATACAGTGACTAATCAAAGTACACATGTCATATTAATGTATTACTGAAGACATGCTCGCCTATAAGTGAACACTCACCCCAAGAGTTCCCAGGTAAGAGTGACTGGTCCGATTCTGCGGATTTGTACGAACACTCTAGCCTTAGACAGAAAACTCAGAGTACAGGTATTCACCCTTCCAGTTTGCACGTGTTCACATTAAAAGACCCAAACTTTGACGAGATTTTGAAAACTTTGAAGGTTCAAAACCTTACAATAAATCATCCTAGAACAGATGATTGATTTTCAAAGCGGTTTTGAAATTTGTGTTCTTGTTGTGGTTGTCACTTAAGGATAGGTGACGGTATTGTTTTACGACTAAACGCAAGTAAACTCGCGTTAGGGTCCTAGGAAGGTTATAGACTGGGTCAAAGTATTACTAATAACCTAATTCCCTATAACAATGAGCTCTGATACCAACTTTTCTGTCACACCCCGACCACGTAAAACAACAAAACGTGGCGGAAACGTCGGGGAGTGTTGTAACAGAATCATTGTTTCATAACACATGGAAATTGAAATATTGTTTTATTGATTAAAAGAGTTACAATGTCTTGACAATCAAAGAAATATAACATAAATAACTAGTCTTGCATCTTTTATTGTCACTAAGGCCCAAGTCCGCCTAAGTGTATCTTGATAAATCCTATGCATCATATCCTAAAACACATGTGAAAATAGGTACGTCAGCATAAAAATGCCTGTGAGATACATAGGTTTTGTGAAAATAGAATTCATGACTTATGTTTAAGAAAATGTTTAGTCATCAACCTTGTAATTTGCTTTGTCTTGTAAATCATTTGAAAAGTGATAAATAAACCAAATGATATATATGTATAAAAAAAAGTACATGGTTAGGTGAATAACCAAGTAAAATGAGTTTATATTAGATAAGTTGTTTGTAAAACAATGTATTGTGAAAAGTATGTTACTTGTATAAAATGTTATATGTCTAAATTGAAATGATTCAAATAACGCTACGATATGTAATACCATACAAACACTTATATATAGGAAGTACCAGCGGCGTATCCACCATGCTTGTATCATATTACACACACCTCGTTACTTAAATCACTTACTCAAACCAAACCACCAAGATGTAATGTTTAACAATTGTAGAAATGTTTATGTATAATCAAATGTCAAAATGTTTATGTGAAAACCATGTCTAATGTCTATGTCTAATGTAAATCATGAATTGTGTATATCAATGTCAAAATGTTTATGTCTAATGTAAATCATGTAATGTGTATCCAAAATATCATGTATGGTAAGTGAAATATATCAACTCAACCATATGTAAAATGCACAAAAACAAGGTATTGAAGTAAAACATGGTTTAAATCAAAGTTATGTTTTGTGGAACAAAATGCATGCTATACTGATATAAACATCTATGCGGTATTGTGAAAATTCAAACATCCAAGCCTTGCGACAGTCGGATAACCCTAAGTCAAGGTTATCAAAAGAAATGTATTCGGATTCGGTCATTCCTTCCAATCCAAACAAGCCCGGGATTTCAGGAATGGGAGTTGTCAAGTCCTATGGTACCACTACCTACTACCGAGCGGCATGATCGGTGTTAATGAATGTACATTGTCCCATTTAAACAAACCAAATGTCATACCAAAAATGTAAGCGTGTGATGAATAATAAATGTACTAAGTATGCACACAATGGGCATACATAGCATAAAATGTAATGTAAAACGATGTACTAAGTATGCACACAATGGGCATACATAGCATGAAATGTAATGTAAAACAATGTACTAAGTATGCACACAATGGGCATACATAGCATGAAATGTAATGTAAAATGATGTACTAAGTATGCACACAATGGGCATAAATAGCATGAAATGTAATGTAAAACGACGTACTAAGTATGCACACAATGGGCATACATAGCAAAACACAATGAAATCATGTACTATAAATGTACTAATGAACATAGCAAGTATATGATGTGAAAGCAGGAAAGCATGAAAGTAACAAGTAGGCACATGTGTTTCACCCCAAAACAGTTTGAAAACAGTAAAAGAGGGGTCTATGTACTCACTTGAGATTGCTTAGTAGTCCTTGAGTAACAACCAAACAATGCTAGACATCACGGAAATCAAACGGTACCTAATATAGGTAACTATATTAATAAACCGGACCTAAATCGGAGGATCGGATAGAATGAGGGCTCGTAAATCAAATGAGTATGGGAACTCATGTAATATGGTTTAACAAAGCCTACATACTACAATGAAACCTAACCTAAGTGCTTACGACCCATTACGACCCGTTTAGGTAGCTTATGCTACTTTAACGCGTCGTTTGCGTAAAACGCGTTCGGACTGCCTAACTAGTCCTATGACAAGTAAAATATGCCTTAACATGTCTAATATTGTTGCCCAGTCAGTTTAGATGTCAAAAGTTATGTTACATATGCTTAAAATGAATTTTGGCGTAAAAAAGGCATTTTGGTAATTTACCTAAGGCATATAAACTACCTATCATACAACTACTTAAACGAAGCGACCATAAGGTATAACCTTGGAAGGTTATTCCCTATATACTATGGTCACCTAATGTGTTTGGTCGGATCCTAATGATCCAAATTGCGTGACGAATGGATTTTTCTCATGACAAACACTAAAATAAAATATTTTAGTGCTTACATAAAATTTTGGATGTCCGGATGTATTCAGAACGTAAGTTATGCGCGAAAGTGCAAACTTATGCACTTTTTGACACTTTTAGTTCCTGAATGAGCCAAAAGTTTATTTTTGCACACCGAACCCCTCAAATCCTATTTATAAGCTATGTAAGGGATATTTATGGTATGTTTAACTTATGGTCATGTTCCGGAATGTCTGTTACAGTTCAAATTGGCATACTTTCGCAGTTTGTCAAATTGAGTCCCTGTAGGCGAATAAACTTGATTTCAGCACACCAAACCTTCCAAAACTTATTTCTAAGTTATGTAAAGGTTATTTAAGGTATGTTAAGCCTATTTCACTATTCCGGAGTGTTCGTTGCAATAAACTGGTTATATTTACGCATCAGTGCGCGTATAACCTTCCAGAAAGCGATTTAGAGCCCGAAATCGAACAAGAATTGATATGTGCAAATGATACACATATTTGTACAAATTCCAAGTATGAAATACAATATTTCATTGGTTTGGTATTTGTTTGATATTCGCAGTGACCCAGGTGTCACAATTTTGGTCATTTTCCTAAGGCATATAAACTACTTATCATACAACTAATTAAACTAAGTGACCATAAGGTATAACCTTGGAAGGTTATTCCCTATACAACTATGGTCACAAAATATGTTTGGTCGGATCCTATTGATCGACCAAACGGGTCGTGTTCGAAAGTCTAAGCGGTTGTTTAGACCCCTTAACTTACGACCCTATATAAGCACTAGACTAAAAGTGACGAGTTAAACATGTTAAAACATGTTTAACTAAGTTAGAAAACTGATTTGATATCAAAACAAAGTGTTTTGATACCCGAAAATAGTTTCTTCGGAAAATACGCATAAACGTGCTTTTTGACCGAAACTTTGACTCGTTACTTCGACTAATCAACGTGGTAATCAGTAGGTATCGTTACAAGGGACTATAACCATCGTGATTAGGCTCACATTCCAAAGTTCAAACGAACTTTGTCTTGACCAAATCATGGTCAAAGCAGAAAGTCAAACACTATTTGACTTTCTTGCTTGAAATACATAACCAAGCATGAAAGAAACTTACAAGAGGTCCAAGCTTGGAAAAAGAACAAAGAAAACTGAAGTTTGAAGCCTTCAACCAAGCGGGATAGCTTCAATCAGATCCAAGGTGAAAGAAAAATGGAATGAGCAAGTTGGAATGAAAGAATTCATGGGTATTTATAGGAATCAAGGATGAATTTGATCTTGCCAAGTGTTTGTGAGTTAATCAAGGCATGATCTTCACCCTACACTTGTTACACATTCATTAGAGGGCTTGGGGAACACTTAAACCAGCTCCAAGTATTGAAAAACTAGGATTAAAAACCATGGCAGCAGGCTGATTTGAAGAAAACAAGCTTTCTGCTTAGAGGCATCTCAGGTGACATGCGGAGCTGTCCCCTGATTCTTCTGTGACACGCCTGGCTGAACCAGCTGAAACTTGTTCAATTTTTGGCAGTTTTGGTCCCTGCACTTGATTTAAGGCATTTTTGACGCGTTTAACCCCCGTTAACCCAATTTCAAGGCTCTACAAGGATGTTAAAGCATAGGGAACATGAAATATGCTTGAAAATATCTCGGATGTCGGTTCGTTTGGTCGTATGGTCCCGTTATTCGGTTAATTACGACGAAACTTGAACGGACGCGAAAAACGATCCAAATTACCCGACGAATGGTATTTTTGCATTCCAATCACTAAAATAAAATATTTTAATGATTACAAAAAATTTTGGATGTCCGGATATGTTCAGAACGTAAGTATGCGCGTAAATGCAAACTTATGCACTTTTTGACGATTTTAGTCCCTATTGATCAAATAAGCGCATTTTCGCATACCAAACCCCTCAAAGCCTATTTCTAAGCTATGTAAAGGATATTTAGGGTATGTTTAGCTTATGATCTTGTTCCGGAATATTCGTTGCTATACGAATCGGAAGACTTTCGTAGTTTGTCGCGAATAGTCCCTGTGATCAGGTAAACTTATTTTTGACACACCAAACCCTTCAAAACTTATTTCTAAGTTATGTAAAGGTTATTTAAGGTATGTTAAGCCTAAGTCACTATTTCGGGGTGTTTGTCGCATTAAACTAATTACGTTTACGCATCAGTTTGCGTATATAACTTTTCAGAAAGCGATTTAAAGCTTGAAATCGAACTAGAATCAAAACGTGAATTTGTCAAACACAAATAAGCAAACATTGAGACCAAAACACATTGTTTCTTTGATAAATGATATTGTTCTACATCGTACAGTGTTTACAGAGCACAAGTGTCACATCCGTTTTCATGACTTTATACATATTTTGTTACATTGTACATATAATACAAATTTTCAAGACATTTTTATGGTATATTGACTTAGTATACCTAACATTTGGTTTCAAAGACATTTTTACTTGGCATATTGACTTAGTATGTCTAGTACATGGTTTTCAAACATTTTCATGACATGCTTACATTGAAAAGGACATTTGGTAGGTTTAACGGGACAGTAGTACATTCATTAACATTGATCACGCCGCTCGGTAGTATGTAATAGCGCTATAGGACTTGACAAATCCCGTTCCCGCTTCCTAGTGTTGGTTTGGAAGTGTTAGGGAATGAAAGAATCTGAATTCATTTTTGATAAACCTTGATCCTGATAAGGGTTTATCTGACAGTCTCAAGGCTTGAGTGTATGCGATAGACAAACCGTATAAATGTTCATATCGATAAAAGCAATGGTTTTCAAAACATAACTTATGTTTTAAACTTTGGTTTATTCAAAGACTTTGTTTTGTACATGACATTTGATTACATAAGACATTTGTTTATACATGGCAATATGTATTTGGCTTGAGTAAATACTATTTATTCGCCATACAAGACATGGTTTATACTGGACATTTGACATTGGTTACACATGACATTGACATTTAAACAAGACGTTATTTCATGGTTGTTAATAAGTGCTTTAAATAACGAGACGTGTGTAATATGATAAAAAAAATGGTGGATAAACCGCTGGTACTTCCTATATATAAGTGCTTTTATTATGTTACATATCGTGGTGTTATCTAAACCATTTCAACAAGGACAAGACATGACATATTTTATACATATTATTTTCATTTGGTTATTTACTTAACCATATATCATTATTTTATATCATGTGATTTTCATATGATTTTATAAAAGAAAATATTTTATAAGGTTTATGACTACTTTTCTTTAAACATTTCTTTTGACATTCAAAGTCATAAATCTTCAACACTAAACCTATGTTACTCATAAGCATTTTTATGCTGATGTATTTACTTTCACATATGTTTCAGGAGCGAATGTTTGATGTGAGCAAGCTTCACTTAGGGCGACTTGGGCCTTAGCAAACTAAAATCAAGAAAGTTATCATCTTTTATGTTATGTATTTTGTTCGAAATAAGACAATGTAATAATTTAAACTTGTAAAACTTAACTTTAATTATCATGTGTTGTGAAACAATAATTCTGCCACACGACTCCCCAACATTCCCGTCGCGGTTTATTGTTTTACGCGGTCGGGGTGTGACAGAAGAGTTGGTATCAGAGCTCATGGTCATAGGGAATTAGGTTATTAGTAAAATTTTGACATAGACTATAACCTTTCTAGGACCCTAACACAAGTGACCTTGTGTTTAGATCTTAAAACAATATCATCACTTATCCTTAGGTGATTACCAAAACAAGTACACAAATTTCAATTCCATTTGAAAATCAATCATCTATCCTTAGATGATTTGTTCTTAGGCTTTATGCCTTTAAAGTTTTCAAATCTCGTCAAAGTTTGGGTCTTAATAATGCGAACACGTGCAATCTGGAAGGGTGGGTGCCTGTACCCTGAGTTTTCTGTATAAGGCTAGAATGTTCGTATAAATCCACATAATCAAACCAGTCACTCTTACCTGGGAACTCTTGAGGTGAGTGTCCACTTATAGGCTAAAGCATGTCTTCATTATGCATTATATAGACCTATTTACTTTGATTAGTCACTGTGTGTTATTTGTTTGTTTTAAGTAATGGACAAATGACCACCTTCCTTTGTCTTGTCGATGTTTTCAATACTCGTTTCGTTTGTCATATGTCAATCTCACACATTTCCTTGTGTTCCTTTTCTTTTAGATGCCTCCTTGACATGATCAAACTCAAGATGCCGCAATGGCAGCCATGATCACTCAGCAAATCGCTACTGTACTCCCGAACCTAGTAACCCAGTTAAACCAAGAAAACAACAACAACAACTTTAAGACATTCAATTCGGCTAAACTGCTTCAGTTTTCTGGGTTAGAAGGAACAACTGGGCTCCTGCAGTGGTTCGAGAGCCTCGAGAGTACGTTTCATCATGTTCAATGCCCGAATGAGCGAAAGGTTGAGTTCGCGTCAAGTGTATTTCAGAAAAGGGTGCTTACTTGGTGGAATGGTGTGATGAGAGACAGAGGTGCCGACGTGGCAATGGCTCAAACTTGGGAAGAGTTTTGCGCTCTTATGATGAAGGAGTTTTGTCCTCGTCATGAACTGAGGGCACTGGAAGACGAATTCCACGATCTCAAGCAAATAGTGGAGAGCACCGTGCCTGCACGGACCGATACAAAGAACTGAGCCTGCTGTGTCCTACCATGGTCATGCCTTTGGACAAGGCGTTTGAGAAGTACATAGATGGTCTTCCTGATCCTGTTCAGGATATTGTCACCGGCAGCAACCCTACCACTGTTAGACAAGCCATTGAGCTAGCTGCGACCTTGACCGAGTCTCAAGTTAAGAAGGGTAAACTCCACCGTAAGGGTGACAAGAAACCAGCTGCCAAGACAGAGAAGAAGAAGGGAAAGAAGGCGGAAACCTCGAAGAAGTCTAGGAAGCGTAAGGCTTCCAAGAAATTTGCCGTTGTTGCACAGACCAATCATGTTGCTCCTACCCAACCAGCACAACCACCCGCCAAGAAACAGTATGTTGGTACTGCACCACTGTATAACAAATGCAACTGTCATCATCAACCACGTCTTCAGTGTCGTCAATGCACCAACTGTGGAAGATTTGGCCATTTGGCTAACACTTGTCGCTTTCCTCCTGCTCCGAATCAAGCGGTACAAAACCCTGCCCAGTAGCCAGCAAATCCTGCACGACCTCACTTTCCGCCGGGGTCTTGCTACAATTGTGGAGATCTGACTCACTATAGGAACAAGTGCCCGAAGTTGGCTAATGCGAACCCGGCTCGTGGATGAGCATTCAATATCAATGCCAATGAAGCGTGTGCCGACAACGAGGTGGTGAACGGTACGTTCTATGTTAAGAACCAACTTGCTTCTATTCTTTTTTATTCGGGTGCCGACAAGAGTTTTGTATCCCTAGCTTTTGAACCTTGCCTTTCAAACTCTCAAAGCTATGCTTTGCAATGCTCCCGTGCTCTCACTACCCGACGGAAACGACAACTTCATAGTCTACAGCGATGCCTCAAAGCTTGGTCTTGGTTGTGTTCTCATGCAACGAGATAAGGTTATTGCGTACGCTTCTCGACAGTTCATGATCCACGAGAAGAACTACACTACACACGACCTTGAGCTTGGTGCAGTTGTTTTTGTGTTAAAGATTTGGCGACACTACCTTTACTGTACCAAGTGTACGATCTTCACCGATTATAGGAGTCTACAACACATCTTTGACCAGATGGAACTGAACATGCGTCAATGCCGGTGGGTAGAACTGCTCAACGATTAGAGAGAGCTACATGAGGATTTACAAAAGAATTACAAGTAGGAAAAGGTAGTTTTTCCTGTTCTTTTAAGGGGATATTGATGAAATATGGTTAAAATTCAAGAAGAGTCTAATTTTGAAGAAATTAACATATTGTCACCTTCTTTTGAAAATCATTGTTTAGTACCCACTCATGCTAAGTTCTTAAAATAATTAAACACTAACACTAAAATTGACGAAACGGTAAGCGTTAAGTTAACTAATGATCAAACCTCACTAATAAAAGAAGACCCTTTTGAAATCAACATTACACCGGTTCCATGTTTTTTGGCAAAGCCTAGAACAAAACTAGGAAAACCCTTGACAATAGAGATAGCTAGTGGTGAACCCCTTGTACTCGATTCTGTCATTCGCAATTGCCAGTTGAACCTCAACAATCATCTTTTTCCCATTGACCTCATACCGATGCAACTTAGGAGTTTTGACGTTATAGTAGGAATGGATTGGTTGACCAAATACCGTGCAGAGGTGGTTTGTTATGACAAGATTGTTCATATGCCTCTTTCTTCTGGTGAAGTCTTAGAGGTTCATGGAGAGAAACCCGCAAGTAGCCTTAAACTGATGACCAGCACCCAAGCCCATAGATATCTACGAAAGAATTATGTGGCTTTCTTGGCACGTGCGTAGAGGAGAAAGACAAGGGTAAAACTCTTCAAGACATCCCCATCGTTCGGGATTATCCAGAGGTTTTTCCTGAAGACTTACCTGGTTTACCCCCAGCACGTCAAATCGAGTTCCGTATTGATCTTGTACCTGGTGCCAACCCAATTGCTAAATCTCCATACCGTCTTGCACCTTCTGAGATGCAAGAGTTGTTGAAGCAGTTGCAGGAGTTATCTGACAAAGGATTTATCTGTCCAAGCTTTTCCCCTTGGGGCGTGCCTGTTCTTTTTGTAAAGAAGAAGGATGGATCTTTCCGGATGTATATCGATTACCACGAGCTTAACAAACTCACCATCAAAAATCAATATCCCCTACCTCGCATCGATGATCTCTTTGATCAGCTTCAGGGTGCTACTTGCTTTTCGAAGATCGATCTGCGTTCTGGGTATCATCAGCTTTGTGTACTCGAAGAAGATATCCCCAAGACCGCTTTCCGCACACGATACGGTCACTACGAGTTCACTGTTATGCCTTTCGGTTTATTGAATGCTCCTGCCATCTTCATGGACTTAATGAATGGGTTTGTAAGCCTTATTTGGATAAGTTCATCATCGTTTTCATTTATGACATTTTGATCTATTCCAAGACACGAGCTGACCACGAACAACATCTCCGTCTAACAATGGAGCTCCTAAAGAAGGAACAACTTTTCGCTAAATTCTCCAAGTGTGAATTTTGGCTTAAGGAAGTTTAATTTTTGGGACACATTATCAACGAACAAGGTATACATGTAGATCCCGTCAAAATCAGTGCGATTAAGGATTGGGATACACCAACTACTCCTACCGAGGTTCGTTCATTTCTGGGTCTCGCGGGTTATTACCGCCGCTTTATTGCAAACTTCTCCAAGATTGTGGTTCCTCTCACAGCCTTAACTCAAAAAAATAAACCTTTAGAGTGGGGACCCAAACAAGAAGAATCTTTTCAGACCTTGAAACAAAAACTCTGTGATGCACCTGTGTTATCATTACCTGAGGGAAACAACGATTTTGTCGTATATTGTGACGCGTCGATTCTAGCCTTGGTTGCGTTCTCATGCAAAGAAACAAAGTCATAGCCTATGCGTCAAGGCAGTTGAAGATCCACGAGAAGAACTACATAACTCATGATCTTGAGTAGGCGCTGTGGTTTTTGCTCTCAAGATTTGGAGACACTACCTTTACGGAACAAAATGTGTGGTTTTCACTGATCACAAAAATCTCCAACACATCTTCGATCAGAAAGAACTAAACATGAGGCAACGGCGTTGGGTAGAACTTCTAAACGACTACGACTGCGAGATTCGCTACCATCCAGGGAAGGCGAACGTCGTAGCCGATGCGCTAAGTCATAAGGATCGTGTCAAGCTTCACTGTGTTCAAGTTCGATTTGATATTCAAACCCACATTTCTCAAGCTCAACATACTTGTGTTTCACAGAACTTGATGGGTAAGGAATTACCATATCATCTTACGCCTCATCTTGAACTGAAGGACGAGGGGTTATATTATTTCATGGACCGATTGTGGGTTCCAATTCAAGACAATCTCCGCACCTTATTGATGGATGAAGCTCATAAGTCTCGCTATTCAATTCATCCTGGTGCAGACAAAATGTATAAGGATCTTCGAGCCTAGTATTGGTGGCCGGGAATGAAGAAAGACATCACCTTATACGTATCCAAATGGGTTACTTGTCTGAAGGTTAAGGCAGAACATCAATATCCCTCTGGATTATTGGAACAACCAGAGATACCGGTTTGGAAATGGGAAAACACTGCCATGGATCTCATTACCAAACTACCACGCACTAGTAGAGGTCATAATGCCATTTGGGTAGTCGTTAATCGTCTAACAAAATCAGTGCACTTCTTGCCAATCTGTGAGGATTTATTTGCTGACAAGCTTGCCAAGATCTATGTAGATGAGATTGTATCCCGACATGGTGTTCATTTGAACATTATATCAAACCGAGATGCTCGATTCTCATCTCACTTTTGGAAAACCATGCAATCTGATATGGGAACCCAACTCAATTTGAGCACAGCTTATCATCCTCAAACGGATGGACAATCCGAAAGAACAATCCAGACATTGAAGGATATGCTTAGAGCTTGTGTGATCGATTTTGGTGGTAGTTGGGATTCGCATCTTCCATTGAATGAATTCTCCTACAACAATAGTTATCACTCCAGCATCAACATGGCTCCTTTCGAAGCTTTATAAGGTAGAAAATGTCGTTCACCAGTCTGCTGGAATGAGATTGGTGAAGCTCAGCTCACTGGACCTGAACTCATTCTAGAGACTACAGACAAAGTCAAGAAAATTCGCGACAACCTCTTAACAGCTAGAAGTCGTCAAAATAGTTACGTGGATAGTCGACGCAAGCCTTTGGAATTCCAAGTTGGTGATCTCGTCCTAGTCAAGGTATCTCCTTGGAAAGGTGTAATCAGATTTGGGAAGAAAGGAAAACTTGCACCACGGTATGTTGGACCATTCAAGATCGTTGAAAGAATCGGAAAAGTAGCCTACAGACTTGAGCTACCTCCTGAACTTGGAAATGTTCATCCAACTTTCCACGTGTCCAATCTTAAAAAGTGTTTGGCTGATGAAAACGTCCACATCCCCCTTGATGAAATTCGTGTCGACAACATGATGCACTTCATCGAGAAACCCGTGGAAATTTTGGACCGTGAAGTCAAGAAACTCAAGCGCAAGCGCATACCGATAGTCAAAGTTCGCTGGGAATCCAAACGTGGCCCAGAGTTTACTTGGGAACGAGAGGATCAAATGAAGGCGAAGTATCCACACCTTTTCTCACAAGTTTCCTCTAATTAAATTTCGGGATGAAATTTCCTAAAGTAGGGGAGACTGTGACACCTGTGTAATTTTAATCCCTGTACAATTCCGAACAATTCTGTATTTAATAAAATTTGGTGTTTTAATTCCAATAGTTGTTAATTATTTGTGACATTTACACGTTTTCATTCATTGTTCATTCCGAACTCTCAAACCTGTTCTGGAAGTGAAATCATAAACCGTTACGCAAATGTAATCAGTATTAACGCGACGTACACTCCAGAACTATGACATAAGCTAAACATATCCTAAAAACCCTTTACATAACTTAGAAATAAGTTTCGAAGGATTCGGTATGACAAAAACATGTTTGTTTGAACTTAAGAACTAATTGCGACAAAACTGCGAAATGAACGTTGGTGACCGCCCGGATAATATTTAAATCCTAAAAATATGTTGTTATGATTAAAATTTTGTTTTTAATTATGTTCGTGTTGAAAAATAAATTAAAACGCTTAAAAACGTTATTTTTCAAGTTTAAGCGCCTACCGCCTGTTACTGCGCAACACAGTGCTTATACTGCGAAATACAGACAACACAGCCAGTCTCGACAACTGATATTTATTTCAGTAATATTTTGGCGAGTTTATTTTTATAGAATAATAAAAATAATTTAAAACTCCATAAACCAGGATTAAAACGCTAGATAAAATACCCGGTATCCAGTTAAATATCTGTTTTTATCTAGTATACATCAAATATATGTATGATATACATATATATGTGTAGGTGTCATGTATGTATAAGAGAGAGAGAAAGAGAATGCCACCTTTTCTTACACTTTGCCATGTCTTGTACATGCATGCAACCTTGAAACCACAAAACCCTCCATATCTTCCATAATTCTCCACCATTCCAAGAACATTTTTCACTTCTCCTTTCTCTCTTTTAAAGCAATCGGCCAAACACCCCCTATCTCCTTCTAATTTCGAAAATTTCAACCTTTTCTTGAAGATCCAAGTCCCTTTCAAGCTAGTTCCAAGCACTTTTGAAGATCCTAAGGTGATTTGAAGGTCTTTCAAGCAAGAACCAAGCTCCATATCATCACACTTTGTCAAAAACCCATCAAAAATCTTAAAGGTATAAGATTTATTTTAAAATCCTTGTTCTTGATTTTTAGTGGTATTGATGATGATAGAAGTTTCTCAAGGTTCTTGAATTATTCACTAACTTGAAACAAAAAATAAATTGGGTTTTTATACAAAATAAAAATGGAAGTATATATGTATGTATATGTAACCGTATATATATGTATGTGTATGAGATTGGGTTTGATTTTTGATAGATACTTGTTTGATTTATTCTTGAGAAATGAATGCATGTTTAATCAAATAGATGTTATGTAAAGTTCTTGTGAATTGTCTTGATTTTGTGACAAAGGAAACTTTTGAAAACATATATATGTATGAATATGCCGATTTTCTATATGTATGTACATGCACATGTAAATTTTTGTTAAGTTAGTATAGATTAATGAAAAGAATGTTGCATGCAATGATGTTTAGATGAACAAACGGTGAAATGATGAACATGTCTTGGATTTTATGAATTAATATCATGTTTGATGCATTTAAGTTTATATGAAATGATGATGACATGATAAGTATGCTTTAGATACTTGTACATAAGCATGCATGTTGAATAAATGCTCAAGAAATGATGAAAAATGATTGTATGACAAAAAATTTTTTAGAACAGATTATAAACATTAAAAATAACATTATTTGGTATATAATAATGGCATGAAACTTTGTCATAGGTTTGGTAGCTTCGCATGTTGTACATATAGCTTAGAAAGTTGTAAAGTATGTGAAATTTGCATGATTTAAGTGGTTTATGTGAGACCTGCACTATCATGAGTATAACCACTAGTTTATTCAGTAAATAACATGGGTTATGTTAAAATATCAAGTCGTTACGATTTGGGATGGTTATGGTAACGTTCGATGCAAAACTATGCGGTAAAACGGTTAAAAATCGACTTTTCGGAGGATTTTTATAAAACTGTTTTAGATCAGTAACCAAACTGATATTTTTGCTATAAAAATAATTATTTTAACGTATATTAAGTTTACTTGGTGTTTGGTTAGTCATACGTGACTTCCGACGCCCAAAAACGTTACCGAATCGTTAAAATACACATTTTTCAATATACACTAGAATGGGTTGTTCATGGGTAAATTTTATGTGTTACAATGTGTTATGTGATTTAGAATATGTGTATGATGATATGTTAAGACTTGACAAAATTATGTGTATTACGATATTTACTATATGATACGTTTGAGTATATATATTACGACGCGCAAATCGTAGATATATTGCTTATATCATGATGAGGGTCACAAATAAAATCGTTCAAGTCGAAAAGTTCTTAAAATATATATATATGAACTCATATATATAAATACACCAACGTAATCTAAAATAATAACTTTTCGAGAAAATCTCAAAGCTATGTGAAAATTTTAAGTATCGGAAAAACTTAGGTATTTTTGTGAGTTTTTGATTATTAAATCGTTCTTACTTAATTTAGGACGAATAAAAAATTTGAGAGGTTGTGTTAACACATAAAAACGCACCCAAAGGTGAGTACATATTTCCCCTATTTTACATTTTTCAAATGTTTTGGGGTGAAGCATATGTGCATAACTTTACTTTCCGTTTTCATGACTTTATACATATTTTGTTACATTGTACATATAATACAAATTTTCAAGACATTTTTATGGTATATTGACTTAGTATACCTAACATTTGGTTTCAAAGACATTTTTACTTGGCATATTTACTTAGTATGTCTAGTTCATGGTTTCAAACATTTTCATGACATGCTTACATTGAAAAGGACATTTGGTATGTTTAACGGGACAGTAGTATATTCATTAACATTGATCACGCCGCTCAGTAGTATGTAATAGCGCTATAGGATTTGACAAATCCCGTTCTCGCTTCCTAGTGTTGGTTTGGAAGTGTTAGGGAATGACAGAATCCGAATCCATTTTTGATAAACCTTGATCCTGATAAGGGTTTATCTGACAGTCTCAAGGCTTGAGTGTATGCGATAGACAAACCGTATAAATGTTCATATCGATAATAGCAATGGTTTTCAAAACATAACTTTTCTTTTAAACTTTTGTTTATTCAAAGACTTTGTTTTGTACATGACATTTGATTACATAAGACATTTGTTTATACATGACAATATGCATTTGGCTTGAGTAAATACTATTTATTCGCCATACAAGACATGATTTATACTGGACATTTGACATTTGACATTGGTTACACATGACATTGACATTTAAACAAGACATTATTTCATGGTTATTAATAAGTGATTTAAATAACGAGACATGTGTAATATGATAAAAGCATGGTGGATACGCCGCTGGTACTTCCTATATATAAGTGCTTTTATTATAATACATATCGTGGCGTTATCTAAACCACTTCAACAAGGACAAGACATGACATATTTTATACATATTATTTTCATTTGGTTATTTACTTAACCATACATCATTCTTTTATATCATTTGATTTTCATATGATTTTATAAAAGAAAATATTTTATAAGGTTCATGACTACTTTTCGTTAAACATTTCTTTTATCATTCAAAGTCATGAATCTTCAACACTAAACCTATGTTACTCACAAGCAATTTTATGCTGACGTATTTACTTTCACATATGTTTCGGGATGTGAGCGAGCTTCACTTAGGGCAACTTGGGCCTTAGCAAACTAAAATCAAGAAAGTTATCATCTTTTATGTTGTGTGTTTTGTTCGATCTAAGACAATGTAATAATTTAAACTTGTAAAACTTAACTTTAATTATCATGTGTTGTGAAACAATAATGCAGCCACACAACTCCCTGACGTTTCCACCGCGGTTTGTTGTTTTATGCGGTCGGGGTGTGACAGTACATTTGTTGATTGTTGTCAATAGATGGATGGAAGCAGATATTTGAAACCATTGTTGGGTTGAAAATAGAGTTTTGGAACGAAAAGAGTGGTTGCTTTTGCAAAATCAGTGGTTAAGTTTGACCTTTTTAGTCAAACAATGGATAATGAATCAATGGTTCTATGTAGCAAATAGTGGTTAACTATAGTCAAACATAGTTTGAACCACTGAAACAGATGTTTAACTCTTTTGAACAAAGTTTTATTTTTGGTGATTTTTAAACAATCTTTTTATGAAATGAAAAGAAATTCTAGAATATTCAAAATAACAGATTAATGTTATATTGAGAAAAGATCTTTTTGATGAATTTTAAGAAATTATTTTTCTAATTTTTATTCATGTGGTGAACTGAGCTTGGGAAACCTCTGTTTGCACTTTAAAATTCCCAACCAATGTTCCCTGCAGCTGGTGGAAGTCGGTTAATTTTGTAGTGGATCCAAAGCTTTTTTCTGCTTTGAATTTGGTACTTTCTTCCATTCTATTGTCCCTTTGGCAATGGTGTATTAAGATAAGTAGTTTTGGAACTATCTTAAACAATTGTTGTTGACCCTCTACAAGTACATTTACACTTGGTTTAATAGTTGTTTGACCATTTTCAATGAGCTGATCATATCCATGAGGATGTCTGTTTATTCTTGGCCTTTGGGGTATGTGCACTGACTCATTATACCTATAAGGTACTCTATGACATAGCGGTTTCCCATTGTTGGTGCATATGTCTGTCGACTTCGTCTTGTATCGAGTCTTGTAATAGATTAGATAGATCAGGGCACGAATTACGAGAAAATTGAGAAAACAGGTAAGATAAATCATTTCGCACGAAATGGAAGTCCATTTCGTACGAAATGGAGATGGTCATTTCGTGTGAACTATTCTGTGCGAAATGAGCTTGCCTATAAATAGGTGCCTTGTTCAAATCATTTGTAACGTTTGGTTTCCGGTAGCGAAGCTCTGCCGAAGTGTCTCCAGCATTGTAAAACGATCTGATATCAATACAAGAGACAATTTTAAGTGATTCTTTGTGGAAATCAGCTGAAATAACTCCGATACATTTGTTTCCGCCTTTCGTATTGGACGAGATCTCTTCTGAACGACTCGTTTGGTCGTGCAAACGATCCTACAAGTGGTATCAGAGATCAGTAGGAAGAGTTCTTACCGATTCAGCTGAAAATTTCTGATTTCTACTCACTTTCTTAACATTTTTCAAAGTTAACTAAGATTTTACGGTTAAAATGGATTGATTTTCACATATTACGTGCGAAACACTGTTTTAACAAATCCTTGAAAGAATCAGACCTTAATTCGAAGTAAAAATTGATCAATTTGACAAAAATCTGTCTGATCGTGTGACGTCAGATCCATTTCGCACGAATTGGATATCATTTCGTTTGAACTTGCAGTCATTTCGCACGAGACAGGGTTTCTTTTCGCTTCAATTCCCATTTCGTTTGAAACTGTACACCAGATCTTCATTTCGCACGAATTGAAGAAATTTGGATGATTTCGCACGAATTGACAATATTCAGGGTCCATTTCGCTTGAACATGTCCATTTCGTTTGAAGAGAGTCCATTTCGCACCAAGTGTACATTTTGTTTGAGAAGGGTTCATTTCGCTTGAAAGGCTCATTTCGTTTGAAGGGCATTTCGTGTGAAACATCACCATTTCGTTTGAAAATCAGAGTTTGTGATATTTTGGAAACTGAATCATGGAGAACGAATTCTACAACACGTTTGCTAGTCCGATTACTATTTCTCAGAACACGATGCTAGAAAATGAAACGGGTACCACGCAAAAACCGCCTAAGCTTATGAGTATTGAGGAGTATAGTGGATGGGCCGAACATTTTGAAAATTGGGTTCAAGCATATTACCTAGATGCATGGGAATATACTGAATTTCGATATATTAGACCGGTTAAGGATAACAGACAGAAAGTTGACATAAGAGAGCTAGATGTTGATAAGAAAAAGAAATACAAAAATGAAAAGTTGATGGTTAGTCTCTTGCAGCAAGCTATTAAGGAAGAAATCTTGATTTTACTTCAACACAACGGAAGTGCTCATTCGATATGGAAAGAATTAAAATCAAAGTTTGTTGGAAGTAAAGAAATGATCAAGAACAAAATGTCGCTTTTGAAGAAAGAATTTGATTTATTCCGTGGACTAAAAACTGAAAACACCAAGCAGATTATAGAAAGATATTGCAATTTGGTGAAGAATATGAAAAGATTGAACATCAATAAAGATAAAGAAGAATTGATTGAAAAGTTGGCTGATGCGTTGCCACATGATGTTTGGGGCACGTATCTTATGATGTTGAAAAATAAACCTGAATTTGATAATCTAACGCTGAGCGATTTATTGAACAACTTGAAGCTCAAGAGATGGAACAACGAAAGATAGCAATAATGAAGAACTATGATGGTGAACAAGACATTGGGTTGTATTACAAAGGTGGTGTTAGTGATAAGACAAACATTGCACCAAAGATTGAAACTGCGTTCAATGCAAAGAGTTCGTCTGGAAGTTCATCTCAGGGGTCAAGGAGCAAAACTGGATTTTCTTCATATCCATCATTCGATCCAAATTTTTCAGCAACAAAGAGTGGCAAAGTTCTACAATGCAACATCACACTAAATCTTGAGAATGATCAGAATTATTCTGAAGAAGTAGCCAAAAGTCATATGTCTTTGTTGGTGACTGTGTTAGAATCTTATGGGAGTTTAGTTGCAGGAAGGATCAGAAATCCAATGTTGACAAAAGAGGATTACGATCAGGTTGATGCTGAGGAGATGGAACTTATGGATATAAAGTGGTGTTTGGCTAGTGTGTTGAGAAGAGCTGAGAAGTTTAAACAAATTACGGGAAGAGAAGATTTCCTTGATGCAAATGTTTCTACTTTAGGATTTGATAAATCTAAAGTTACTTGTTTTCGTTGCAGGGAAAAAGGGCATTTCAACCGAGAATGCATAAACCGCGAAGCAAGTGGAGCTCAAAATCCTTTCAATAACAATGATTATTATCGGAAAGCGATTTATCATCAAGTTGCTCCATAGCCGTATCAACAACAAACACAAACACAAACTGCTCATGCTAGGAAGGAGATTGAAGAATCTAAGAAAGCTTATCTTGTTAATCAAGATGATGGAACGTCAAAAGGTTTTAGTTGGGACAAATATATTTCAGCAGAGAGTAAAGCATGTTTGACAGATCAAGATGATGAAAGGCTTCCAAAAGATTTCAGTTGGGATGATTATGATCCTAACAGAACTGCAGATCATAAAGCTTTTGTTGCTCAAGTCGTTGAAGATGATGATAATTCGTATTGGGCAGACAGTATGAAAGATCACTTAAAATATCTAGCCGAGAGAGATGCTGAAAGGGCTCAAATGGCAAAGAAGAAGGTTGAAAAACAAGATGATAGTGATGATGATTATTGGGCAAATAGAATGAAAGAACTTTTAAAATTTCAAGCTGAGAGAGATGCAGAAATAATGAAAGGTAAGAATGATGAAGAAGAAGTTCGAGTGATAAAGCAGAAAGAAATTCCAGCTTTCGAGATTAAAAAGGAAGCTGTTGCAGAAAAGGTATCTGAGAGTTGTGAAAACTGTGAGACTATGAAGAAGCATAACAATGAGTTGATTCACAACATGAACAGATTGAAAGAATCATATGACGTCTTAAACAAATCCATGAATCATTATAATGAGTCAAGCAGTGAACAAGCTACAGCCATGAAGACACTCAATGGAGCATACATGATAAAGCAGGACATGGTCAATTATTACATTGATATGTATGCTGAGCTTGAACAGAAATTAGAAATTTAGAGGATAGAAACTGAAAGAGTAAACAAGTTGTTGAAAAGTTAATCATGTTCTTCTTATGTGATTGACATGATTTACCCCACAGTTGAAGGCATGAAGGCATTTGAAAAAGACATATCTGAAGTGAAGAAGTCTGAAACAAAAGAGGATACTGAAGTGAATAATTCTGGTAAGAAACAAAGTTTTGGCTATAACAAGTGTCCATCCCCGCTTGAAAATGGATATTCTCCACGAAATCCAAATTCAGAAAGAGTCAAAAAGGCAACCAACTTACAGTGGGAATCTGATCCTTCAGATAAATTACCAAACAACATTGATTTCACTTTCACATCATCCGACACCGATCATGAGTCCGAGTTAATTAAGAAAGTGGTCGATCGGGTGTTGGAAAAAGATGAAACGGATGAGTCAAAGTCTGAGTCCGACACTTCAAGTCCAACAGTCAAAAAGGACAAACGGGTTTAGAATAAAGAATTTCTGTTATCACAAAATAACTTGAATGACGAAACAATCAAAGTAGCTTATACTTTGAATGACTCTGACAAATTATATTCTGATGAAGAATTTCCAATAAGAGGTGTTAAAACTAAAATGATTAACAAGGTTTTCAAACTAACAGAAATTAATATTTCTGAAATAAAAGATGTAAATCTTTCTGAAAAACCTAAAAAATACACCTCAAGAGTTCAACAGAAATTAAACAAGAAAAGAGGTTATAGTTATGGTTCAGGTTATCGAAAGAAACCAAACCATAACGGTAATTTCAAAAAGAAGGGATTGGGTTTTATTACACCAGAAAATCATAAAAATGAGAAAACTTATAAACCAAAAACTGTATTTGTTTCAGGGTCAAGCTCAGAAGAAGAGGAAAAGAGCTCATTCTGGAAGCAATCAAACAAAGAATTCCTTGCGAAGAAGCAAGAAGAAATGAAGAATGAAGCTGCTCAGAAGAAGAAGGAGACGAGAACCTGTTTTCAATGCAAAACAGTTGGTCACATTGCCAGAAATTGTCCTAAGGCAATCCAAACAAAACAGAGAGTCTCTGAAAAACTGAAAGAAAAGATGGTTGAAAATAAACCACCAACCAAACAATTAAAAGTTTTCAAAAATTTAAAGTTTGAGGTTTGATGAAAGTTCAAAAAGTTTTTACAAAAGAAAGGTGAATCTTGATAACCACAAGTGGGTTGTTAAGAAATCTGATGATAGTTCTCACAATGATTCTGATTCGCCAAAATCAGAGGAGCTATTTTCTAGCGTTGAATCTGATTCGTCAAAATCAGAGGAGCCACAAGTTGTGATAAACAGTGAAAAATCAGTTCCGCCAATGGATGATGCAAACTTTCCACCATTGCGAGCTGAAAATTTTAAACAAAAAGTTGGCAAAGTTGAGATTTCAAATCAATTTTTTTCTGAAAAGAAAGAATTTGATGTTGAAAAAGCCTTTAACCCCACGGTTCAAAATATTTTTGAAAAAATGGTTGACAGGAAGGTAAAAGGGGTAAAGGAATTTTATGAGAAGAAAACGAAGAAACCAGATGAAGATGGGTCATCCCAGGTTAGTAATGTCACACCCTGGCTTTTGCGGAAGCGTGGTTTATTGGTGTGACTTCTTAATACCATAGCATTCAATCATAACAACGCTATATGAAAAAACATGAGATGTTCATCCATTAATTAAGTTTAGAAAAATACCACAACATACTTGTCTTGAAAACATCGATACCAAATTAAGTTACAAACCATGACATGTTTAACTGAGTTCATAAAGACTCCACCAAAGACTTTACATAAAACCTGAGTTTAGAAACATGTATCCCGTCCAGGATTAGAATACACCCCCTAAACTCAACAACCATGGATAACATCTATGACGCAGCTTGAAGACACATGCATGCACTTGCCAGATCCGTTTAGTTCCCTGAAATACATGTAGTTTAAAAGTATCAACAAAAGTTGAGCGAGTTCATGTGTTTGTGTATGTATAAACCTTTAAAATATGTCTGTATGTATGAAAGTCCTTGGTATGTAGCAATAAGGAAAAAGAGATCACCAATGGGTTGCAAAGCCAATGGTATGTGTGAAATGGTGCAGGAAGTACTCAAACCTAGCAAATTTGTACCGGGCCTCCGGCTGGAAGACATAGTCACCACTATGGGCCACCATGGCCTCATGGGTGTGGGCTCGCTACACCCAAAATAGATCTATCACTCATGTCCCTCGGTCCTACGACGAGGATTAATGGCCTTAAGTGTTGTACCCACCACTCACATGATCTAAGTAGTAACCCTCCTTAAGCTAACCATACCATGTATAAAAATGTCTGTAATAATTGTAACATGTATTCCACCCGCGAAGTATAAAACTGAAAACAGTTAAAAGAAAAGGGGGACATGAACTCACCTGAATTGCCTTGTGCAAAGCTAGCTAATTACGACTTCGCGATGTGGTTTCCAAGATGAGACTCGCTAGCGTGCATTCTACAATATTCCTAACACAGAATATCTAATAAGTCTCTAAATAAACACACTAACTAAAACTACATGTCATCGAGCTCTACCGAATCGTTAACCGAACGATTCGGCGGTAAGTTGTTAACTTGATGAAACGATTAAGTTATATTCATTTAGCTCGTTTATTGTCGGTAATAAATAAGTCTTACTAAGACTTAGCTCTCGAGAGGTTTATAATATATGAATATTCATATGAAAATATATAACTATATCGATATAATCACGTTAATCATCTCGAGAATTCGTAGAATAGTTATATGAAAACAATATATAACCCCTCGTATCATGTTTCGCGTCTCAACAAAATATAGGTACATGCCGTTTAGGCGTTTAAAATAAATATAAAAAGTTATATTTATTTTATAAAAGCATCATCGAGTCGTTCGATGTTTGAAATAAACAGATAAGTTATATCTATTTTTAGAAAAGAATACGAGCCGTTTGGTGTTTAAAATAAATATACAAACTATATTTATTTTAATAAAAGAATCGTCGTGTTGTTTGATCTCCGAAATAAATATATGAATTATATTTATTTTATGAAACGAAACTATATTGTTTGATATTCGGAATAAATAAATATATAAATTATATTTATTTTTATAAAGGAATTGACGAGGTTTCAAAACTTAGAATGAATATAATAATTATATTTATTCATTGTAAATAGTCTCTGAATCGTTGCTTTCGAAAGTCGTAAAGTGTTGTCATTTGAAATAAATATGTAAACTATTTATTTTCACTAAAAGGAAGTCGGGTTATTCGATGTTGAAACAATTATATATAATTATTTATTTTACAAAAAGGATTCGTATTGTTGTATATTCGTGAGAAATATAGAAACCATATTTATAAAATAATCCGTGTTAACGTTGTTCCTTGTACGTTATAAAGTGTCGTCGAAAGTGAAATACCTTTGTATATGTATTCATTTGGTACTTTCGTTTTATAGTAAAACTCGTTTTATTTTACGGGTTTTCTCAAAAAACGGGCAGAGTTTCCTCTGTTTTTGGACGCCCCGGACAACCAAGTTGTCGTTATTTTAACAAAATTCAATCAATGTTCAATAACCAATATAAATATCTTTTGTAAAAATGGCAAGATATAAAGTAAATACTAGTCTGTTCGGTTGGAGCTCGATATTGCGTTTTTAACAAAACTATATAAAATAAAACAACGTTATTAGTCGCGACTTAAACATTTACCATCTTTAGTGTCGAAAAATCAAACTGCCTAACTAAGTTGATCGAGTCAACTCACTGTTGACCTGAGTTTGACCGAGTCGAATCAAACCTTGACCCGAATCGTCTGACGTGACCCGAACCGCCTGACCCGAAACCGAACCCGCTGACCAGTTGACTTTGTTGACCGTGTAGTTTGACCATCCTTGACCGGCTCTAATTGTTGACCTGTAAAAAATCCGAAACAAACCAAACCCGAACCAGACTCAAACCATCTCGAATCAAGCACCTTTGTTTCGACGGAACACCTGGTCAAAACGCCATCACCGCCGCCACTTTACCGCCGCCGCAAGCGGCGTTCGTTGCCGGAAAACATCGACCCCGGCTCCGCCGGTCATCGGATCTGAGTCAGACAGGGAGTGAGAACAAGGGGTGGGGTTGTGATCGTCGGAGGAGACCACTACCGCCGTCGTAGTGGTGGTGCTGTTGCCAAGAACCACCGCCAGCCGCCGCTGGCTACCGACGTCCTTCGCCGGCCGGAGATTCTTGAGGGAGAGAGAGATTGACAGGGGGTGTTGAGAGATGAGCTCTGCTTCTTAGTTGTGAGTGTGTGTTTAGCCATGGTCAGTATATAAGAGAAATTAGGAGGGGATAGGGTTTTGTTTGTGAAGGTGGAGATTTCTGTGTGTTTGCTTGAAGTGTGTGTGTGTCTGATATACATATCGAGAGAGAGGGAAGGACCCTTTCTTTGTGTGTGTAAAATAAATGTCTGCACACTTGAATAATAAGGGAGGGTTAAGGGCCTTATATAGATCTTATTGAGATCTTGTGAGGATTTGTAAATCTTGAGTAGATTTTTTAAATCTTATATAGATTTTGTAAAGATTTTATAAGATCTTGTAAGATCTTGCCCGGGTTTTATAGAGATTTTATTGCGATTTTAGAGGATTTTATAAGATCTTGATAGTAAAAAATCTCTATGTGCAGGTTTAGGCTTGTGGGTTTTGGGCTTGGGCCCAAGGCCCACAAGCCCATCTCATGTGTAAATGGCCCGTAATTCCTACGAGACCCGTTAACACACTCGTGCTCCGAAAAATTTAATGACGTATATATATATAGCCAAAATCCCGTAAAATGTATGCCAGTAGCCGGTTGTCGTGTTCGTTCGTCAATTACGATGAAAATCGCGTAAAACTGTGTTGTCGCTTTAATTCGTTTTCTAATCCGGTTTCGACTGTAGTTACTAAAATTTTATTACGGAGCTTAATATAGCGTCAAATGTAGGTTCTGAAGGTGACAGGCGTCCCCGTCGTTTCCGTTTCGTTGCCGATGCGTTTCCTACCAACGCGTTTTTAGTTCACGCTTGCATTTGTGTCGTACGGAAGCCCAATAAATTCACAAAATTAATTCATAAATATAAAATATTCGTAGAAAATCCGTATTTGTCGGCGTTGTCAGTATTTTGTTCGGTTTCAGTTCGTTGTCGCGTAATATTCAGCAGATTTCCCGTAAATCACCATACGCGCACTGTATAGTCGAATAAACGTTCTTGGGCACTCCAAAGGCCTAATTAAGTTAATTTGCGCTGTAAACACTATTTATTATTGCGTTAATCACCTGTTAATCATGTAATTAAGAGTCGTAAATCACCGGTTGTCACATTCTCCCCCTGTTACAGAAATTTCATCCTCGAAATTTAGACTATGTTATCTCCTCATAATTGTGTTGTTCGCAGGTAAGTCCGAATAATAACAAAGTGAATGACCGCGTAATCGAAACAAGACTTATTCGAATCATGCGAATTCAAGGACATTCCTCAACAATAAGAACCCAACGGTTTAAAAGAAATGTGTTTCAAAAGTTAATGTTAAAGGAAACAAGATGTATAGATACCGTCACTAACGTGACCAAGTCAACAGGGATCCAACAATGAACAGGAACTTCGACCAATCGAATTCCATATAACGTTTACAATGAGTAAATGAGTTCTAGAAGCAATAACATCCACTGGATGAACTTAGAATCAACAATCTCAAATGTACTAGTTTGAATGAAACGCTCGATCGTGATCAGCACAAGCTGCAAGTTATACCGACGCCACAAGGTGCCGCAATGAATGAAACAATTCAATAATGGGGGTGATCGAACAAGTATCACCTGTGTTTTGCATGAAACGCTCAATCATGATTAGCCCAAGCTACAAGTTTGTACTGACACCACAAGGTGTCGTAGTGATTTAAATAATTCATTAATTTCGGTGATTAAACAAATTCACTGTGTTTGAAGTCAAATGAAAACGCAATAAAGTGAATATGAAAGTTTATTTCAAATGACATCATAGGATTTTCAATTGAAAATGGAACATCAAAGAAATACTGTTTTCGATCGAAGACGAAGAAGCAATGAATATCGCAAAATATTCAATCGATGTTGAAAGGACCGTTAGGAGGTACACCGGAATATGAAATGAATTTTGTGTACCCTTGTCTTATCACACGATTGTGTTAAGATTGTTGTAATGTGATAAATCAAAGCGGATTTAATCTAAATCAATAAATAAATAATTAAATCCGTGCATAAGATATGTAAACGAGTTTAGCGCAAGCTTCAAATAAGCTTCAAATACCACCACAAGGTGTCGAAATCAACAAACAATTTAATGGAGTCGAATGCCAAACAAGTTTACTTCGACTCAGAACAAATGAAACACTTGTTAAAACGAATTTTGAATATGATGCTCCCAATACATCATATGATGCTCTGAAGTGAATATGTGTAATGGACAAGTTCAAACAATTGAACTTGGTTTTAGCGCAATCCGACAATAAATTAATGTATCGACAAGAAAACTTTCAGCATGGTCACAACGAAAAACCATGTATGTAACTTGAAAAGAAAAGAAATTTCAAGAAAATGGGTTGACTTAATAACAAAGGAGCCAACAATTACAATAATGCGGGTCATTCGAATCATAAATCAATAATTAGATTTAGCGAAATGATATTTGAAATTTTGATGAAAATGATCATTCGAAATGAAACCACATGCGTGACAAACGATACATGCGTAACATATGAATTTTTCAAGAAATGAAGCAATGAGTGTTCGCTATAATGAAAGAAATGATCGTGACACAATGACCATTAAGAGGAGCAGAGATGTAAAAATCTACTCAGTAAATGTGAAAGTCGAAATTTCAATAAAAGAAATTTAAGGACTTTACCTGGGGTTTCATGTGATGACCGGTTGTTAGGTGACATTACCATTGAATGTCGAACATATCGTATTCGTCGTTAATGAGATAGGGGGAATGTTAAGAAATACGTCTTCTGCCTGGCATGATTCGTATAGTTGCAGGATCGCGTGACAAGTTGCCGCTTCCTGATCGTTAGTTCTCCTGCTGACAGGAATCTAGCGTCGTCGTCGAATTGCACCATCGTGTCTTTTCAAAGGCCTCGCCTCGATAGTCGTATGTGACGTACTTCAACTTCCGTTGATGTATGTAATTTGCACGCCCGTGTTTTGTTTTGCGTAGGTTAGCTGCTCGGTTAAGTAAAATAGCATAGACGACATAATAATGGCGTTTACCCGAGTTAATAGACGTGGTACCTACGTGACGACCTTTAATGAACTTAGACATAAGTTTCCGAAGGTCTTAAATGCATGTTTCCTAAGCTCTCAAGGTTTTGTGCACTGCATGTATTCACATTATTCTTCATGAAACTTCCTATCCTTCCTAGTCTCCCAGACTAACCCACCTAGTCTCCCAGACTAAACCAACCAGTCTCCCAGACTAAACACCTAGCCTCTCAGACTGAACCACCCAGTCTCTCAGACTAAAACACCCAGTCTCTCAGACTGAAACACCCAGTCTCTAAGACTGAACTTCCTAGTTTCCCAAACTGTCCCAACTAGTCTCTCAGACTAACTACCCAGTCTCTCAGACTGAACCTCCCAGTTTCTCAGACTAAACTACCCAGTCTCTCAGACTGAACCTCCCAGTTTCTCAAACTGAACTACCCAGTCTCTCAGACTGAACCTCCCAGTTTCTCAAACTGAACTACCCAGTCTCTCAGACTGAACTACTTAGTCTCTCAGATCAAACCTCCCAGTTTCCCAAACTGAACTACCCAGCCTCTTAGGCTAAATCTCCCAGTCTCTCAGACTACCTCAACTAGTCTCTCAGACTACCCAGTCTCTAAGACTAACTCCCTGGTCTCTAAGACCAAATTTCCCAAGTCTCTAAGACTGACTCCCCGGTCTCTAAGACCAAATTTCCCCAGTCTCTAAGACTGAACCATAAACAAAAATTTGAAAAGTGTTTTGTGACTTTTATTTGTAAAAATGTTTGTTTTATGGATCTGGACGCTTTGTGTATGCAATGTAAAAATGTTTTCGTGGGAGCCCTGATGATCATAGTCTAGACTCGAGAAAGAATCCTAGTTCGCTATGATCGAGGCTCTGATACCAAGCTGTCACACCCTGGCTTTTGCGGAAGCGTGGTTTATTGGTGTGACTTCTTAATACCATAGGATTCAATCATAACAATGCTATATGATAAAACATGAGATGTTCATCCATTAATTAAGTTTAGAAAAATACCACAACATACTTGTCATGAAAACATCAATACCAAATTAAGTTACAAACCATGACATGTTTAACTGAGTTTATAAAGACTCCACCAAAGACTTTAAATAAAACCTGAGTTTAGAAACATGTATCCCGTCCAGGATTAGAATACACCCCCTAAACTCAACAACCATGGATAACATCTATGACGCAGCTTGAAGACACATGCATGCACTTGCCAGATCCGTTTAGTTCCCTGAAATACATGTAGTTTAAAAGTATCAACAAAAGTTGAGCGAGTTCATGTGTTTGTGTATGTATAAACCTTTAAAATATGTCTGTATGTATGAAAGTCCCTGGTATGTAGCAATAAGGAAAAAGAGATCACCAATGGGTTGCAAAGCCAATGGTATGTGTGAAATGGTGCAGGAAGTACTCAAACCTAGCAAATTTGTACCGGGCCTCCGGCTGGAAGACATAGTCACCACTATGGGCCACCATGGCCTCATGGGTGTGGGCTCGCTACACCCAAAATAGATCTATCACTCATGTCCCTCGGTCCTACGACGAGGATTAATGGCCTTAAGTGTTGTACCCACCACTCACATGATCTAAGTAGTAACCCTCCTTAAGCTAACCATACCATGTATAAAAATGTCTGTAATAATTGTAACATGTATTCCACCCGCGAAGTATAAAACTGAAAACAGTTAAAAGAAAAGGGGGACATGAACTCACCTGAATTGCCTTGTGCAAAGCTAGCTAATTACGACTTCGCGATGTGGTTTCCAAGATGAGACTCGCTAGCGTGCATTCTACAATATTCCTAACACAGAATATCTAATAAGTCTCTAAATAAACACACTAACTAAAACTACATGTCATCGAGCTCTACCGAATCGTTAACCGAACGATTCGGCGGTAAGTTGTTAACTTGATGAAACGATTAAGTTATATTCATTTAGCTCGTTTATTGTCGGTAATAAATAAGTCTTACTAAGACTTAGCTCTCGAGAGGTTTATAATATATGAATATTCATATGAAAATATATAACTATATCGATATAATCACGTTAATCGTCTCGAGAATTCGTAGAATAGTTATATGAAAATAATATATTACCACTCGTATCATGTTTCGCGTCTTAACAAAATATAGGTACACGTCGTTTAGGCGTTTAAAATAAATATAAAAAGTTATATTTATTTTATAAAAGCATCATCGAGTCGTTCGATGTTTGAAATAAACAGATAAGTTATATCCATTTTTAGAAAAGAATACGAGCCGTTTGGTGTTTAAAATAAATATACAAACTATATTTATTTTAATAAAAGAATCGTCGTGTTGTTTGATCTCCCAAATAAATATATGAATTATATTTATTTTATGAAACAAAACTATATTGTTTGATATTCGGAATAAATAAATATATAAATTATATTTATTTTTATAAAGGAATTGACGAGGTTTCAAAACTTAGAATGAATATAATAATTATATTTATTCGTTGTAAATAGTCTCTGAATCGTTTCTTTCGAAAGTCGTAAAGTGTTGTCGTTTGAAATAAATATGTATACTATTTATTTTCACTAAAAGGAAGTCGGGTTATTCGATGTTGAAACAATTATATATAATTATTTATTTTACAAAAAGGATTCCTATTGTTGTATATTCGAGAGAAATATAGAAACCATATTTATAAAATAATCCGTGTTAACGTTGTTCCTTGTACGTTATAAAGTGTCGTCGAAAGTGAAATACCTCTGTATATGTATTCATTTGATAGTTTCGTTTTATAGTAAATCTCGTTTTATTTTACGGGTTTTCTCGAAAAACGGGAAGAGTTTCCTCTGTTTTTGGACGCCCCGGACAACCAAGTTGTCGTTATTTTAACAAAATTCAATCAATGTTCAATAACCAATATAAATATCTTTTGTAAAAACGGCAAGATATAAAGTAAATACTAGTCTGTTCGGTTGGAGCTCGATATTGAGTTTTTAACAAAACTATATAAAATAAAACACCGTTATTAGTCGCGACTTAAACATTTACCATCTTTAGTGTTGAAAAATCGATTCTCCTAACTGAGTTGACCGAGTTAACTCACTGTTGACCTGAGTTTGACCGAGTCGAATCAAACCTTGACCCGAATCGTCTAACGTGACCCGAACCGCCTGACCCGAAACCGAACCCACTGACCAGTTGACTTTGTTGACCGTGTAGTTTGACCATCCTTGACCGGCTCTGATTGTTGACCCGTAAAAAAATCCGAAACAAACCAAACCCGAACCAGACTCAAACCATCTCTAACAAAGCACCTTTGTTTCGACGGAACACCTGGTCAAAACGCCATCACCGCCGCCACTCTACCGCCGCCGCAAGCGGCGTTCGTCGCCGAAAAACATCAACGCCGGCTCCGCCGGTCGTCGGATCTGAGTCAGAGAGGGAGTGAGAATAGGGGGTGGGGCTGTGCTCGTCGGAGGAGACCACTACCGCCGTCTAGTGGTGGTGCTGCTGCCAAGAACCACCGCCAGCCGCCGCTGGCTACCGACGTCCTTCGCCGGTTTCATCTGCGCTCCGCCGGTGTCGCCGGCCGGATATTCCTGAGGGAGAGAGAGATTGACAGGGGGGTGTTGAGAGATGAGCTCTGCTTCTTAGGAGGGGATAGGGTTTTGTTTGTGAAGGTGGAGATTTCTGTGTGTTTGCTTGAAGTGTGTGTGTGTGTGTCTGATATACATATCGAGAGAGAGAGGGAAGGACCCTTTCTTTGTGTGTGTAAATTAAATGTCTGCACACTTGAATAATTAGGGAGGGTTAAGGGCCTTATATAGATCTTATTGAGATCCTGTGAGGATTTGTAAATCTTGAGTAGATTTTATAAATCTTATATAGATTTTGTAAAGATTTTATAAGAACTTGTAAGATCTTACCAGTATTTTATAGAGATTTTATTGAGATTTTAAAGGATTTTATAAGATCTTGATAGTCAAAAATCTCTATGTGCAGGTTTAGGCTTGTGGGTTTTGGGCTTGGGCCCAGGGCCCACAAGCCCATCTCATGTGTAAATGACCCGTAATTCCTTCGAGACTCGTTAACACACTCGTGCTCCGAAAAATTTAATGACATATATTTATATAGCCGAAATCCCGTAAAATGTATGCCAGTAGCCGGTTGTCGTGTTCGTTCGTCAATTACGGTGAAAATCGCGTAAAACCGTGTTGTCGCTTTAATTCGTTTTCTAATCCGGTTTCGACTGTAGTTACTAAAATTTAATTATGGAGCTTAATATAGCGTCAAATGTAGGTTCTGAAGGTGACAGGCGTCTCCGTCGTTTCCGTTTCGTTGCCGATGCGTTTCCTACCAACGCGTTTTTAGTTCATGTTTGCAATTGTGTCATACGGAAGCCCAATAAATTCACAAAATTAATTCATAAATATAAAATATTCGTATAAAATCCGTATTTGTCGGCGTTGTCAGTATTTTGTTCGGTTTAAGTTCGTTGTCGCGTAATATTGAGCAGATTTCCCGTAAATCACCATACGCGCACTGTATAGTCGAATAAACGTTCATGGGCACTCCAAAGGCCTAATTAAGTTAATTTGCCCTATAAACACTATTTATTATTGCGTTAATCACCTGTTAATCATGTAATTAAGAGTCGTAGATCACCGGTTGTCACAAGTAACTGGGATAGTACCTATCATGACTAAACTCTGGACTTGCCGGAGCTCCCAAGTTGGTAATCGTGGAGCAGGAATCGGCATATTTCTTGAGAAATTCACATCTGTGATATTTCGTCTTACAAGTGGTATTTTTATTTCTTGAAAATTGTTATATTTACAAGTGGTATGGTTGTTGTGAACCTACAAGTGGTTAATCAAGGTCATTAAGTTGAACTTGATCTAACTATTCATACAAGTGGTTTTTGAAAGAACAAAGTGATGAATTTTATCCCCTAACCTACAAGTGGTTTGTGAATTCAACAAAACTAACTTTCCGGAAAAACCATTTGATTAAAACTAACTTAAGTGTTTTGAAATCACAATGGGAAAATAGTTTGTTGACAGGGGGAGTTCTGATTGTTTACGCCAAGTGGATGGCGATTTGAAGCAATTCACAATAGTTGTCATTTTTTTTGTACATTTTGTTTTCAAATATTTCTTTAAATAGTTTTGAATTTTAGGGGGAGTAAAAATTTCAGAAAATCCAAAAACATTAGAAAATTTGAAAAAGGCAAAAACATGATAAAATTGAAAAAGAGTTTTGTTGTGAAAAAGAGGAAATGATAGTACATCAGTAGACTGTCACAGTACGCTAAAGAATTGGAAAGTCAAAATGTGATAAACGGTCTCATTAAAGATGTGACGATAGGCTCAGCTAGACTAGTAGATTTGTGATAACGATACAAACTTAAATGAAAAATCCTAGTTCTAGAGGGAAATGCGGTTGAAAGCATAGTACTTAGTTTTATCCTTCGTGACTGTGTACCTACTCAGTAATCGCTGAATGCTAAAAGAGCATAGAAACCGGTCAGTTTGTGAATTTTCACAACTTGCTGAAAAACTCACTTTGATTGTGCATTTCATTTTGCAAAGATTTAAACTTGTTTGATTTCTTTATTTTGTTTAAGCATTGGACATCCTCTGCGTATACGTGAGTATCGAACTGGATGTTAGTGCTTGAACATTCTGCTTTATTTTCTTGGTGATTCGTTTAAATCTTGGATCATCTCTGCGTATATGTGAATATCGAACTGGTGGTTAAGATCTAAACATTTTCAACTTGTTTTTATTTCTTATTTTCTTTAAACATTGGAATTTCTCTGCGTATCGAAAGATCGACTTGATTGTTAATGTTTAAACAACAATATCGTCAATCTATGTGAATCGTTTAGAACTTAAAATGTTTAATGCTTAACAGTGCTAGTGATTTGTCTCATAAACTGATATGATCCTCTTACACAAACTCACAAAAATATTGTCTGTAAATATTTCTTTACTGCTTTTCATTAAAAACAAAATCCAAAAAGATTTTCGGAGTGTTTTAGCATAAAATTTTGAAAAATTCAAAAAGATTTTCTTTCATCTTATTTTCGACAACTGATGTTGAAAAGCTGATTTTCAAAATTCCGAGTGCTAAACATGACGAACAGCAGGGTTGGGAGAGTTTGTTCAGAAAGAAGAAAAAGTTATTTCTACAAGTGGTTCATCAGAATTTATAAATGTTAAATCATTTTGAAACCAGTGATTTCTAAATTTGTCAAATTGATAAATTTGTGAAATTTATTTTGAGGTAGAGTTTGTGCAGGCAAAAGCAGCCTAGTTACGACTCCGAAAGCTATGAGAAAGTCAGGTTCCGATTTTTGTGGACTTTCAGCATGAAGTATGTAGATTCAAGCCAGGTTCCAGATCTTGTTTCTACGGAGAGCCAGGAAACGTTCCTGAACCTGTGAAAGTTATAAGAGCCAGGCTTCTGATCCAAAGACTATGAATTCCAGACTGCGATCCCAGCTTATCGAAAGGGGGAGTCTGAAGATGTTAGAGCCAGATACTGATTCTGGAATAGCTTTAGAGCCAGGTTTGAATCCTGCCGTTCACGCAAGCTGCTGATGCTGAAGAACTTAAGAAATCAAGAGATCTGATCAAGAGAATTTGAAGAGTCAGGTTGCGATTCTGGAAGAGAGAGAGAGAAGAAGAGATAGAGATTGTGGATTCTTACAATGTCAGATACTTTGAAGAGAGCGAGAAGACTGATAAAGACTGAAGGGTTGACATACCAAAGACTCGACACCGAAGACTTCGTCAATATCCAAGGGGGAGTCTGTTGGTGCATATGTCTGTCGACTTCGTCTTGTATCGAGTCTTGTAATAGATTAGATAGATCAGGGCACGAATTACGAGAAAATTGAGAAAACAGGTTAGATAAACCATTTTGCACGAAATGGAATATGTGCCATTTCGCACGAAATGGAAGTCCATTTCGTACGAAATGGAGATGGTCATTTCGTGTGAATTATTCCGTCAGAAATGAGCTTGCCTATAAATAGGTGCCTTGTTCAAATCATTTGTAACGTTTCGATTCCGGTAGCGAAGCTCTACCGAAGTGTCTCCAGCATTGTAAAACGATCTGATATCAATACAAGAGACAATTTAAGTGATTCTTTGTGCAAATCAGCTGAAATAACTCCGATACGTCTAATTCCGCCTTTCGTATTGGACGAGATCTCTTTTGAACGACTCGTTTGGTCGTGCAAACAATCCTACACCCATAGCCTCTGGGATATGTGTTTGAACATGGGGCAATAGTGTTTTGAACATCCCTATAAATAGGGTTTTGGTTTAAAGCCTTTGTGATACGTGTTTGAATAGACTTAAATAATTTAGGCACTGGTTGTGGCTCCCTTATGATAGGACCATATTCCCTTTTCACAGGCATTTTCCCTTTTGACCTATTTTTGTTAATGTTATAAGGTTTTAGGAATAAGCACTGTTGAGTCACATGATTGTTTTTACCACATATGGTGCACTCTGATTTTGACTCACAAATATTGTTTCCTTTGTTTATATCATATGCTTTTAATTGAAAACAATCTTTTGTTATGTGATTTGTCCTTTCACAAAAGTCTCAAAACAAATTTGTGGTCTTATCTTTCTTATCACCTTTGTCTCATTTTTTAGATACATATGATTTACCATATGTTTGAGAGCTGGTGATAGGAATGATATTTATCTTTGGTACTTTAAGCTCATCTGGATTTGTGAAGTCAATGGGTTTGAAGTTTTCAAGCACATCACATTCATCAGACCATGTGGGTTTGAATTCATATTTTATTTTTCAGTGTGAAGTGAACTTTGTGGTTTTTCAAAAGTGATCTTTTTACCACTTAGTTATGTGATCATGTTTTCTTAATCCAACTCCAAACTTCACATTGCTCTTGATTTGTTTTTCAAGCAACAAGTGATAACTAGTACACGACTCTACCCATTTTTCACAGGTGATTTGGGTGGATTCTAACAACTTTTTGCAACTTTTATATTTCTCTATCATAGTTTGGAGTTGGCCTTTAGTTAAGGTTACCTCATGTTTAAGATTGTCGATTTCTTGGTCCTTTTCAGTTAGTCTAGTTTTAAAATCTTTTTTTAATTTTTCAAGAACAATTTCACTAACGTGAACCTTCTCTCTAAGGTTTTCATTCACTTCTATGATGTTTGCAAATGCTATAAAGCATTTTTCTGAACACAATTCTATGATAATGTGAGGTGATACCTTGAAAGCAGTAGTTTGCACAAGATCAACATTGATGCATTCAATTAAACTTTTGGGATGATCTTCTTTAATCCCTTCTGCATGGCCTCCTTCACAAACAGATGTTTGTTGAAGGTTCACAGCAGTTTCACCAACAGACTCTTCATCAACACACTTTTCTTTATCTTGATCAACATCACCTAAGACACATTCAAATGCTCTAAAAAAATTATCATGTTTTTCATTAGTCTTTGTTATAAGAGCAAAGTTTTCATTAGTTGGATCCTCTGGTAGTGTGAACACGTTGGAGGATCGAATTTGACTCCCGAACGATTGCGAACGACACCTATGATGTGCGGAATCCGTGCAGGTGTGTGGACCGAACACAAGAACAAAATATAATGATGATTTGATTATAGATCTAACAATGTTTACACCTTGAATCACCTCTTTGCTACTTTATCTCTCTAGAATCCAAAGCTCTCCAAAATGTAGAAATGGCAAAAGTCCTTAAAATGAAATATACAAGGCCTATTTATAGGGGAGGGTTTAATGAAGCACTCCTCTCATAAAGCCAAGCATCCGTCAGGATGAGCAATGCTTCATCCATCCAGATGGACTTCTCCCAATATTAAATCTTCGTTAAACTTTCTCTTGTTATGCTTCTGCTATGATGTACGATTGACGGGGGTGGTAGACATTAATGCACTCACAGACTCCCCCTTGGATATTGTCACACCCCCAAAATCCACCATGTGGAGTATCACCGCTTGGAGGCGTGACATAACCAGGATCGAGCCACCAATCATATTGAACAACATAATTAAGTAAATCAAACCAACCACAATATAATTGGTGACCAAAAGGAAGTTAACCAAGTTCAATTTAAACAGCAGAAGCATAAGACGTTAAACCAAAACATAAGTTCGTAGTTCATAAGTTTAAAGACCCAAAACATAAGTTTCATACGTTCATAAGGTTTATTTATTAAGTATGGGACATATCAGTTCGCATCCCACAACGACCACCTCCTTGTGCAAACCCCATAGTATCTAGCGACCTGCAAAGCATGTAACAACGAGTCAACAACCAAGTTGACTGAGTTCACGGTTGGTTTGTCACACCCCTTTCTGTGGCGGAAGCACGAGGTGTGATCATGAAAGGTTCTCATTGCATACGAAAGGTAAACATACTACATGCTCATAAAAACAACTTCAAATGTCATTACCATTACATAACGGAAAACATAGTTAAGAGTTTACATCACGAAACGACACGTTGTCTGAAAGTTTACAACTTATTTAGGACAAACATAAACGACATCCACGAGCATGAGTAAGACCGCGCGCACATCCACTTTTAGTTACCTGAAATACATGTGAGTTTTGGAAAAACGTCAACATAATGTTGGTGTGAATTCATGCAGTTTTTGTATTGAACACGTTTGTATACTTTGTATCAAAACATGATATGTATCTTGTGAAAATAAAGTATTCTTGTGTAAATAAAGTATTCTTGTGTAGTTAATGGGTTGCAAGGCCATTAACATGTGACACGACATAGGAAGTCACCAAACCATAGGCATTTTTCTAGTTGTCGATTCACGACGGAGACACAAAAGCACTACTCGGTACTAGTGTTCACCGAGAGTGTGGCTGCCCGGACACCCGTTAGATCTAACCTTTTGTTCTGCGGTCTAAGTATGTACACGATTAATGGTGCTTATGGTACCCTATTCGTGACACGATTTCTCGTATCATTCCTCAAAACGCATCATACTTGGTACTAGTGATCACCAAGAGTGCTTCTTGTTTATGTATTCATCATGTCAAGTATCAATTCTCGTTTATTATATCAAGTATCAACTCTCATTTATTATATCAAGTATCAATTTTCAAATGTTCGCCCCAAGTTTAAAAGTGTGTAAAAGATTAAAAGTGGGGACACGAACTTTCCTGTAAACATTCACTGACATGTATTTCACCCCCGAAGTTATAAAACTGAAAACAGTTAAAGAAAAGGGGGAGCATGAACTCACGACTTTGCGTTTCTTGCGTCGTAAACTTCACCGGATTGCTTATATAGCGTCGTGACCTAAACGTGTTTTATTTACGTTAGTCACTAGACTTGTATCGCACAAGCACAAGTCACTATCTTTTGTATATGTATTCTTGTGTTAAAAATAATTTATATTTTTAACTATGTGTCTTACTTAAATTATTTTCTCAAAAATAAATATAAGTATCTTGTATTTTGCACCCGAATTATGTATCTTGTATGTTGTATGTGTATTTTTTTTTTTTTTACTTCTCATGAGTAATTAGTGTATTTTCAAATCCTAATACACTATCACGTATAGTACATACTACATACACTTAGCACAAAGATTTGGCGATCAATAAATATATATATATTTTTCTCAAAAATATACATACTTAATATCCATTTTTATTCTTGAAGAAATCCTCATTGCTTAACACAAAAGTTTGGGAAACCTTGGTAAATGTTTTTAGATACATTTTTAGGGGATAAGTTTCTCAAAAACTTATATTTTTCTAAGTGTCAAAATTTATAGAAATTTTGACAGAGTTTCCCCTAAAAATGGAGGTTTCCCATGTTTTCAAAACATGTGTTTATTTTCTTTTAAATCATCATCCATCAATTTCAACAACAATCATCAACAATATACATCAATTTCTCTATTTCATGAACTTGATAAGTTATAAAAATGTGTAGTAACTTACTAGGGTATTTAGTAAGTCTTGTTACCCTTTAAAGTGTGATTGCTTCTTTAAAAACTTCATTTTTAAAGAATGTGATTCTTTACAACATATGTTCATGTTTTCTAAAAATACTTCTTCATGTATTTTTCATGTTACACATGAGTTTATTTACTTTGTTAACCACTAAAAATAATGTTTATTTATGAAAGAACCAAGTTTTAGTGAAACTTGTATTTTTAACTTGGTTTCTTTTGAAAAACCACTCATGGATATTTAGATCTACATGTTTATAACTTACTTTGATCTTTTGTTTCCCAAGAAAACACTTATTTATCCAAGTTCATAGTTTATGTGTTGATGATTTCATCATCCTACACATCTCTAACTTTTACATCTTGCTAGTTCGTGTCTTTAAACATGATCTAGTAAGTCCATGTGATGAACCATACCATTTTTGTTAACAAACAGCAATCAACAAACATAACAACACAAGAATAACATGATTTTAACATCACTTTAACCGTATTTCATCACTAGTTAGTTTATGTTCCAAGACTTTAATTATGTTCTTTAGAGTTCTTGAGATTTTATCATTCTTTCAACTATTAACCATCAAAATATGAAGAGTATGAAGATCTAAGACACTTACTACTAGCACAAGGCTAGGGGAGTTCAAGAGCGTAAAAGTGGTGGATAAAAGCAAACGGTTGAGGTTCTTCAACTTCCGAACACACCGAGCTTCGTTGTATGCACTTTAACACCCTTGGATGCTCTTAGAATTATTGAGGAAGTTTGAATGATGTTGATGGTGGTTGTGTGTGGTTTCGGCCGCAAGCAAGAAGAAGAGAAGGAGAGAAGGGGTGTTGGATGTGTAATGAGCTTATGAAGTTAAGGTCTCCATGTGTTATACTTATATCCATTTTCTCCCAGTTTCCCTTGTGTAATATGTCACCAAAGAAGCAACAAGATCCATTATTTAATCACCATAAAATCAAGATGGTGGGGTCCTTGTCTAGAACCGGTTAGGGGGGGGGGGGGGTAGCTAGTTAGGTTTCAATTACTAGTTACTAAACTACTTACTGGTTTATGGTGTGTTATGAAATATATAGTGTGTTAGGGTGTTCGGGGACCCTAACTAGCTTAGAAACATAAAAACAATGCTTCTAGTATTATTTTGGTGTTCCGGGTAATATCCGGTTGTTCGGTTATATACCGGTTCGTTAAAGCGCTAAATTGCACCTTTTAGTGTCTTTTAAGTACCCTTTTGTAATACTTTCGATTCCCGACACTTAGGGAAATATTCTGGATATTAAAACATGAATTCTACATAATTTTTATGTTGTTAAAAGCTGATTTATTGCTGAATTATATAAAATTCTGCACTTAAAGTGCGTTTCGGGTGCTTTTTAGTGCGTAATTTAGCTTCCGGATGGTATATATGTAAACCCTTGTATGTACTCTTGGGTTTTAGTGTATTCTTGCTGTTGGACCTACACCTAGGCTCCAATTTTATTGTCTGACTGCTTTCTGCAGAATTGTTGACACAATGTGTCTTACCGGTGAGTTTACTAGTATTTCTAACGCAACACTCTTGTTTATGCATAAAGCAATATTTTGTGGTATACAACGTGCATGAATTCACTTGCTTAGTATGTAATCAGACAATGTTGACATCTAAGCACATAATTGCAGTCATTAAATAATAATTAAAGAGTACGGAAATTACCGGTTTGGTGCTAGTTGTCACAGTCTCCCCCTGTTAAAAGAATTTCATCCCGAAATTCAGGCTGAACTAACTCTTGCGGGAGTCTTCTTGAATAGGTGGGGATACTTTTCTTTGAACTGGTCTTCACGTTCCCATGTGTACTCGGGTCCGTGCTTAGAGTTCCAACGTACTTTGACAAGTTTAACAGTGCTCCTCCTGGTCTTGTTGACTTTCCAGTCTGTAACCTTGACGGGTTGTTCTGTAAATCGGAGGGCGTCATCTGTGACAACTGGCACAAACCGGTAATTTTTGTACACTTTAATTATTGCTTAATAACTGCAATTATGTGCTTAATTGTCAGCAATGTCTGAACACATGATAAACAAGTGAATTCATGCATGTTGTATACTACAAAATATTGCTTTATGCATAAACGAGAGCGTTGCGTCAGTAATACTAAGTAAACTCACCGGTAAGACACACTGTGTCAACAGAACTGCAGAAAGCAGTCAGTCAATAAAATTGGAGCCTAGGTGTAGGCCCAACAACAAGAATACATTAAAACCTAAGAGTACATACAAGGGTTTAATATATATACTCTCCGGAAGCAAAAATAAGCACTAAAAAGCACCCGAAACGCACTTTAAGTGCAGAATTTTGTATAATTCAGCTTTTAGCACACGAATATTATGCAGAAAATATAATTTTTCAGTCAGAATATTTCCCTAAGTGTCGGGAATCGAAAGTGTTACAAAAGGATACTTAAAAGACACTAAAAGGTGTAATTTAGCGCTTTAACGAACCGGTATATAACCGAAAAACCGGACTTTATCCGGAACGTAAAAATATTGTCAATGACGATGTTTTTGCTTTTCTGAGCTAGTTAGGGTCCCCGAACACCCTAACACCCTTTATATTACACTACACACTAATTACCTAATTAAAAGTCCTAACTAATCTAACTAGAACCTAACCATCCAATTGAAATCAAACCATATAACCCCCCCCCCTAACCGATCGGTTCCCTAAGGGGGACACACCCCTCACACTTTTGATTATTTTATTTGCTCTTGTCTAGTATCTAAAGGGCATGTTATATGATGGACAAAACACTTAGATGGATTATAAGTTTGCATCCAAGATCAACACTTATCATTCACAAAACACTTAATAAAAAATGTTCCCTCTCCCTCCCTTGGAGACTCTCGGCCGAACCCAACACCCACCATCTCACCATCTTCGAATCTTGTTCTTGCTATTTCACATACACACAAAGGTGAAAGGTCACACACAAGGAGGCTCGGTGCTTTTGGAATCTCAAGGACCTCACTACGTTGCTTTTATCCACCTTGTTTTCGCCTTGATTCTTCCCTAGCCTTGTGCTAGTAGTAAGTGCTCTAAAACACCATCTTGTTCTTGTTTATGGTGGTTAATAGATGATTTATTGGTTAAAAGGCAAGAACGCACAAGAACATAACACAAAATCGTGATCATATGATGAATAAGTTGGATAAAGAGAAACTAGTTGTGTAAATCTAGTGAAACTTGTCTAGTTGAGATTATTTGATGTTGTTTGTCATTAAAAGTGGGATGGATCATCATCTACGCATACTAGATCATGTTCAAGAACATGAACTAGTAGTATGTTAAAGGTTAGAAATATAAAAGATGATGAAATCATCCACCATAAACTTGGAACTTGTGTAAACATAATTTTCCTTGTAAAATAAGACCCTAAACATGTAGATCTAAAGATCTATAAGTGGTTTTTCGGAAAAACCAAGCAAAAATATTAGTTTTGTTAAAACCCGGATCTTATCCGAACTAAAAGCATTTTTAGTAAATAAACAAGTGTGTAGACACTTGTGTCACAAGAAAAATTTAACAAAGAAATATTTTTGCGAATCTTGACTAGAAGTTGTGAAACTTCATATTCTTTAAAAATAAAGTTTTTAAGAAACTAAAATTATTTTTAAAGATAACAAGACCTACTAAATATGTTAGTAATTTACTACATATTTTTACAAACCTTCAAGTTCATAAGTTTGTGGTATATGCTTGTTTTGACAAGTTTGGAAAATAAAGATAGTGTTGTTGATATTGTTGTTGATATTGTTGATTGTTGTTGAGAAATTGGTTGTTGATGATTTTAAAAGAAAATAAACACATGTTTTGAAAACATGGGAAACCTCCATTTTTAGGGGAAACCCTGCCAAAATTTTTATAAATTTTGACACTTAGAAAAATATAAGTTTTTGAGAAACTTATTCCCTAAAAATGTATCTAAAAATATTACCAAGGTTTCCCTAATTTTTGGTGATAAGAAATGGTGATTTCTTCAAGATTAAAAATTATGTTAAGTATGTATATTTTTTAGGGAAAATATATATTATTTAATCACCAACTTTTGTGCTAAGTGTATATAGTATGTGTTATACGTGCTAGTGTATTAAGACTTAAAAATACACTAAATACTCATGAGAAGTATAAACACAAAATACACATACAAAATACAAGATACATAATTCGGGTGCAAAGTGCAAAACACGAGATACTTATATTAATTTTTGAGAAAATAATATAAGTAAGATACATAGTTAAAAATATAAATATTTTTAACACAACAATACAAATACAAAAGAGAGTGACTGTACTTGTGCGACACAAGTCTAGTGACTAACGTTAAGAAAACGCGTATAGGTTACGACGTTAATTAAGCAAATCCGGTGAAGTTTACGACGCAAGGAACGCAAAGTTGTGAGTTCATGCTCCCCCTTTTCTTTAACTGATTTCAGTTTTTATAAATACGGGGGTGAAATACATGTACAAATATTACTATGTTTACAAATGGTATGATAATAAGAAGCACACTTGGTGAGGATGAGTACCAAGTGTGACGAGATATAAGAATACAAGAAGCACACTTGGTGAGGACGAGTACCAAGTGTGATGAGATATAAAAATACAAGAAGCACACTTGGTGAGGACGAGTACCAAGTGTGATGAGATATAAGAATACGAGAAGCGCACTTGGTGAGGACGAGTACCAAGTATGATGCATTATGAGAAATGATACGAGAAATCGTGTCACGAATAGGGTACCATAAGCACCATTAATCAACAATATACCTAGACCGTAGAACAAAAGGTTAGATCTAACGGGTGCCGGGTAGCCACACTCTCGGTGAGGGCGAGAATCGAGTAGTGCTTTTGTGTCTCAGAATATGCCAATTAAATGCCTAAGGTTTGGTGACTTCCTATGTCGTGTCACATGTTAATGGCTTTGCAACCCATTAACAATCCTGATACTTACAGGAATACTTTAATTACATAAAATTCATACCATACTAAAACTTGATTAATACTTGAAGTACGTGGGGTACTCAAGAAAATTTGAATTATACTTGAAGTACGTGGGGTACTCAAGAAGACGGGAATTATACTTGAGTACGTGGGGTACTCAAGAAAAACTTGAATTATACATGAGTACGTGGTGTACACATGAATACTTGATTTATATATGAAAACTTGATTTATACATGACTCAAACTATGTTTTCATACAAAGTATACAAACGTGAAATACAAAAACTACATGAATTCACACCAACATTATGTTGACGTTTTTCCAAAACTCACATGTATTTCAGGTAATTAGGATGGATGTGCGCGCGGTCTTGCTTATGCTCTTGGATGTCGCTTATGTTTATCTTTAAATAAAGTTGTAAACTTTTTAAGACAGTGTTTTATGTTATCGAGCGATGTAAACGCTAAACATATGTTTCCAAAGTATGGTATTTGATGTTTTTATGAGCATGTAGAATGTTTACTAATCGTATGCAATGAAAACCTTTCATGATCACACCTCGTGCTTCCGCCGCAGAAAGGGGTGTCACAGATTGGTATCAGAGCTGCGATTGTAGTGAACCAGGATTCCTTCTCGAGTCTAGTCTACAATCTCTAGGATCCTTTCACGAAAACAATTTTTCAAAGAGTTTTCATTGCATAAAACGTCCCGCGACATCCACTACCTGAAACTGTCTACATGAGTCTAGAAAAGACACTACGAGACTTAGGGTGCATAGAAGTAGCACTTGTCTTTAACTGAGAAACTACTTGCAATTCTGTGTGATAAGTAGCATATACTAGAAGTAGAATGTCACAAGTATACGTGACTTTATCTGAAAACGAAGGCCCATCTGAAGGAAGAAATACGAGGATGAAACGAACTGTGCGGACTGTGCAAGGAGTTACGTAATTATGGATGCATACATAATTATGGAATTCAGTGCACAGAAACCACAGCAAGTCTTGTCACGTATAGATTCCCTCAGTGCAAGCCTACTAAGTACTCTGCTAGAGTAATAATTGTTTGATGTCACTTATGTGGTATATACCTGTGAATATATATACTACTACTGTCTAGTATGACGATATCAAACAAGTGTTTTAACCCTGTTGTGTTATGTTCTGTCAGAACATGGCACCCAGGAAAGCTGTGAATGCTCGCAATGACGATCAACCTCCTCCTCCCCCACTGCCAAGAACTGCTGAAGAGCTTAACGCTCTACTGGAAGAAAGGATCTCCGCTGCTATCGCCCAATACGAGGCAAACCGAACTCAGGACAGTGGAGGACCAAGCAATGCTAGACGCAACGGGCATGAAGATTCGTCTGGAGGAAACGCAGCTCAAGGCTGCACTTTCAAGCAGTTCCTCGACTGCAAGCCGATAAACTATGACGGCACAGGAGGTGCAGTAGCATTTGTACGCTGGACGGAGAAAACTGAAGCTACTATCCGCATGAGCAAGTGTACCGCGGATCAGCAAGTCACCTTTGCTACCAGATTGTTTTTCGATGAAGCTCTGACTTGGTTGAACTTGCAAGCCCAAACCTTGGGCGATGATGCCGCTTATGGCCTAACGTGGGATGAACTAAAGGAAAGAATGAGAGAGAAGTACTGCTCTCGTGCTGAACTCCAAAGGCTGGAAACCGAGTTCTGGCACTTGACTATGGAAGGTGCTGACATTAATGGTTATACTCGAAGGTTCCACGATCTGTCTAGAGTGCTTCCCTACATGGTGACTCCCGAATTCAAGCGCGTTGAACGCTACATTTGGGGACTGGCCCCAGAGTTTCGTGGCATGGTAACTTCGGCCAAACCTCAAACGATCACCGAGGCTGTAACTCTGGCTGTCAGCCTGACTGAAGATTGTGTTCGTATGAAGAAGTTATCACTGAACCCAACAGAGAAGACTGAGACACATGCTGAGTCATCCGGTGACAAGAAGAGAAAGCATCCGAATCTGAATCAAGCAACTCGTAACAACAAAGGTTTCAACAACAAGAAGCGTGACGCTAACCCGTCTCAGGAGGTGAAGACCCTTGCAACCAAAGAATACCAAGGCTCCATGCCTAAATGCCAAAAATGTAAGTATCATCATGAAGGAGCTTGTCGCATTCCAAGGTGCGACAAATGTGGTAAGTTGGGTCATCAAACAGAAGACTGTTGGGGAAAAGGAAAGAACCGGAATGGAAATGTTGCTGGTAACAAGAATGGTAAAGGGAAAGGGCGGAACCAAGGATGCTTCAGATGTGGAAGCAATGATCATTTCATGAAGGACTGCCCAGAGGGAAACAGTGCTCAGGCTCGAGCATTTGTGATTGGAGCAAAGAACGCACGCGAGGACCCTAACGTGGTCACCGGTACGTTTCTCATTAACAATCACTTTGCATCCATATTATTTGACACTGGCGCCGATTATAGCTTCATGTCTGTGGAATTTAAACACATACTTGGAATAGAATCTAGTAGATTAGAAATTCCTTATTCTATAGAGCTATCCAATGGTAAACTCATTGAATCGAGCGAAGTCGTTAGAGGCTGCACACTAGAACTTGGTGAATGAAGATTTAACATCGACCTCTTACCTATTCAATTGGGTAGCTTCGATGTAGTGGTCGGAATGGACTGGCTGTCCAAGAACAAAGCTGAAGTTGTATGTCATGAGAAAATCATTCGCATTCCTCTGGAGAATGATGAAACTCTCATCGTGCATGGAGAAAAATGAGACGCGCCTCTTCGAATCATCAGTTGTATGAAGGCACAGAAGTGCTTGAGAAAAGGATGTGTCGCTTTCCTAGCACACGTTATAGACAAGAAGGTTGTGGAGCCAAAACTTGAAGACATTCCTGTGGTGAAGGAATTCCCTGATGTTTTTTCCGAAGATCTGCCAGGACTACCTCCGCAACGACAAGTCGAATTTCATATAGACTTGGTTCCAGGAGCCGCTCCTGTGGCCAAGGCTCCCTATCGACTTGCACCATCCGAAATGCAAGAATTGTCTACACAACTTCATGAGTTGTTGGATAAAGGATTTATAAGGCCAAGTTTCTCACCCTAGGGAGCTCCAGTCTTATTCGTGAAGAAGAAGGATGGAACACTGCAGATGTGTATCGATTACAGAGAATCAGAACAAGCTCACTATCAAGAATCGGTACCTGCTGCCGAGGATTGATGACTTATTTGATCAACTGCAAGGATCAAGCTACTATTCCAAGATCGATCTTCGATCTGTATACCATCAGCTAAGAATCCAGGAAGAAAGCGTACCAAAGACTGCATTCCGAATGTGTTATGGGCACTACGAGTTTCTTGTGATGCCATTCGGACTGACAAACGCGCCAGCGGTATTCATGGATCTGATGAACCGCGTATGCAAACCATATCTCGATAAATTCGTGATTGTGTTTATCGATGATATCCTGATTTACTCGCGAACAAAAGAAGAGCATGAGCAACACCTCAGAACCATTCTGGAGTTACTGAAGAAAGAGAAACTTTATGCGAAGTTCTCGAAATGCGAATTCTGGATTCGTGAAGTACAATTTCTTGGACACGTTATGAATGAGAAGGGTATTCATGTAGACCCGTCCAAGATAGAAGCAATAAAGAATTGGGAAGCTCCCAAGACCCCAACTGAAGTTCGTCAATTTTTGGGCTTAGCGGGCTATTACCGGCGATTCATCGAGAATTTCTCAAAGATAGCTCAACCGCTAACTGCCCTTACTCAGAAAGACAAGAAATACGACTGGGGTCACGAACAAGAAGAAGCCTTCCAACTGCTCAAAAACAAGCTATGTGATGCACCGATACTATCGTTACTCGAAGGCACTGAAGACTTCGTGGTATACTGCGACGCCTCACGACAAGGCTTGGGTTGCGTGCTTATGCAACGCCAGAAAGTCATCGCTTATGCTTCAAGACAATTGAAAGTTCATGAAAGAAACTATACCACTCACGACCTGGAGCTAGGCGCAGTGGTATTCGCCTTGAGGATCTGGCGACATTATTTATATGGTACTCGATGTACAATTTTCACAGATCACAAAAGCTTACAACACATATTTGATCAGAAGGAATTGAATATGCGCCAGCGGCGATGGGTCGAGCTGCTAAATGATTACGACTGTGAGATCAAGTACCATCCTGGAAAGGCAAACGTTGTAGCGGACGCGTTGAGCCGAAAAGAAAGGGTTAAGACCCTAAGGGTTCGAGCGTTAGAAATGACTATTCGAACGAACCTCACTGCACGCATTCGTGATGAACAACAAGAAGCTCTTAAAGAAGAGAACCGTAAGACTGAATACCTCCTGGGTATGTTGAAATACATGGTGCCAAATGAAGAGGGAGCCTTACACTTCAAGAAGCATATTTGGGTTCCACTCTATGGTGGCATACGAGAAGTCATCCTTGATGAAGCCCACAAATCGAGATATTCGATCCATCCAGGATCGGACAAAATGTATCAAGACTTGAAAGAATACTATTGGTGGCCGAGACTCAAAAGCGACGTTGCTGTTTATGTTGGAAAATGCCTAACCTGTGCTAAGGTTAAGGCTGAATATCAGAAGCCGTCCGGCCTACTACAACAACCAGAGATTCTCGTGTGGAAGTGGGAACAAATCTCGATGGACTTCATAACGAAATTACCCAGGACCCCGAGAGGGCACGACATGATATGGGTAATAGTAGATCGGTTAACGAAGTCTGCGCATTTCTTACCAATCCGAGAAAAAGACAGCACTGGAAAGCTCGCAGAGATATACTCAAGAGAAATTGTGGCACGACATGGAGTGCCTATCTCAATCATTTTAGACAGAGATGGATGCTTTGTCTCAAGAATCTGGTGATCATTTCAGGAAGCCTTTGGATCTCAGTTAGCTCTAAGCACGACATTCCATCCACAAACAGACGGCCAGAGCGAATGGACTATACAAACGTTAGAAGATATGCTCCGCGCATGTGTCATGGATCTAGGCGGCAGCTGGGATACTCATCTACCTTTAGTTGAGTTTTCCTACAATAACAGTTATCATACAAGCATAAAGGCCACGCCGTTCGAAGCTCTGTATGGCCGCAAATGCCGATCGCCCTTGTGTTGGGCAGACGCTGGAGATAAACGTATGGTTGGTCCTGAACTTGTACAAGAGACAACCGACAAGATTGCGCAGATCCGAGAGCGCATTAAGGCGGCTCGAGATCGACAAAAGAGCTACGCTGATCCGAAAAGAAAATCAGTAGAATTCGAGGTGGGAGACAAAGTGTTGTTAAAAGTCTCACCTTGGAAGGGCGTAGTCAGATTTGGAAAGCGTGCAAAGCTGAATCCATGATACATCGGACCATTCAGAATATTGGAAAGAATTGGTACCGTGGCATACAAGTTGGAGTTACCGGAAGAACTTAATGGAGTACATGATACGTTTCATGTATCCAACCTGAAGAAGAGTCCAACACAAGAAAACGTGATCATCCCGATGGATGAAGTGCATATCGATGACGCCCTCCGATTTACAGAACAACCCGTAGAGGTTACCGACTGGAAAATCAACAAGACCAGGAGGAGCAGCGTAAAACTTGTCAAAGTACGTTGGAGCTCTAAGCACGGACCCGAGTACACATGGGAACGTGAAGACCAGTTCAAGGAAAAGTATCCCCACCTATTCAAGAAGACTCCAGCGAGAGTTAGTTCAGCCTGAATTTCGGGACGAAATTCTTTTAACGGGGGGAGACTGTGACAACTGGCACAACCGGTAATTTCCGTACACTTTAATTATTGCTTAATAACTGCAATTATGTGCTTAATTGTCAGCAATGTCTGAACACATGCTAAACAAGTGAATTCATGCACGTTGTATACTACAAAATATTGCTTTATGCATAAACGAGAGCGTTGCGTCAGTAATACTAAGTAAACTCACCGGTAAGACACACTGTGTCAACAGAACTGCAGAAAGCAGTCAGTCAATAAAATTGGAGCCTAGGTGTAGGTCCAACAACAAGAATACATTAAAACCCAAGAGTACATACAAGGGTTTAATATATATACTCTCCGGAAGCAAAAATAAGCACTAAAAAGCACCCGAAACGCACTTTAAGTGCAGAATTTTGTATAATTCAGCAATAATTCCGCTTTTAGCACATGAATATTATGCAGAAAATATAATTTTTCAGTCAGAATATTTCCCTAAGTGTCGGGAATCGAAAGTGTTACAAAAGGATACTTAAAAGACACTAAAAGGTGTAATTTAGCGCTTTAACGAACCGGTATATAACCGAACAACCGGACTTTATCCGGAACGTAAAAATATTGTCAATGACGATGTTTTTTGCTTTTCTAAGCTAGTTAGGGTCCCCGAACACCCTAACACCCTTTATATTACACTACACACTAATTACCTAATTAAAAGTCCTAACTAATCTAACTAGAACCTAACCATCCAATTGAAATCAAACCATATACCCCCCCCCCCTATCCGATCGGTTCCCTAAGGGGGACACACCCCTCACACTTTTGATTATTTTATTTGCTCTTGTCTAGTATCTAGAGGGCATGTTATATGATGGACAAAACACTTAGATGGATTATAAGTTTGCATCCAAGATCAACACTTATCATTCACAAAACACTTAATAAAAATTGTTCTCTCTCCCTCCCTTGGAGACTCTCGGCCGAACCCAACACCCACCATCTCACCATCTTCGAATCTTGTTCTTGCTATTTCACATACACACAAAGGTGAAAGGTCACACACAAGGAGGCTCGGTGCTTTCGGAATCTCAAGGACCTCACTACGTTGCTTTTATCCACCTTGTTTTCGCCTTGATTCTTCCCTAGCCTTGTGCTAGTAGTAAGTGCTCTAAAACACCATCTTGTTCTTGTTTATGGTGGTTAATAGATGATTTATTGGTTAAAAGGCAAGAACACACAAGAACATAACACAAAGTCTTGATCATATGATGAATAAGTTGGATAAAGAGAAACTAGTTGTGTAAATCTAGTGAAACTTGTCTAGTTGAGATTATTTGATGTTGTCTTCATTAAAAGTGGGATGGATCATCATCTACGCATACTAGATCATGTTCAAGAACATGAACTAGTAGTATGTTAAAGGTTAGAAATATAAAAGATGATGAAATCATCCACCATAAATTTGAAACTTGTGTAAACATAATTTTCCTTGTAAAATAAGACCCTAAACATGTAGATCTAAAGATCTACAAGTGGTTTTTCGGAAAAACCAAGCAAAAATATTAGTTTTGTTAAAACCCGGATCTTATCCGAACTAAAAGCATTTTTAGTAAATAAACAAGTGTGTAGACACTTGTGTCACAAGAAAAATTTAACAAAGAAATATTTTTGCGAATCTCACCTAGAAGTTGTGAAACTTCATATTCTTTAAAAATAAAGTTTTTAAGAAACTAAAATTATTTTTAAAGATAACTGTCACACCCCCAAAATCCACCCGCGGAATACCACCGCTTGGAGGCGTGACTGACCAGGATCCAGCCACCAATCATATTGAACAAGCATGTAAGTGATTATAATACCCAACCAACACAATTGGTGTCCAAACAAAACATAGTTTAAGTTGCAAGCGGAAGCATAACGTTTAAAACCAAAACATAAGTTTAATTGTTTCAAAGTTTAACATGGCACACAGCTGTCCATGCCCCACAACGACTCTCTTCCATGCAAGCTCCAGCTAAGTACCTATAGACCTGCAAAGCATGTAGTAACGAGTCAACAACAAGTTGAGTGAGTTCACAGTTGGGTGTTCGTTTTAAGTTGTTTCGAAAACAGTTTCCTTTATCTGGCATCCTGCCGTGGGGTTACCCCATAGTTGAAAATGTGATTTGTTTACCCGTTTACTCTAGCAATACCGCCGTGGGGGCTACCCCATGTTAGTTATCTGGCATTTCGGCCGTGGGGGCTACCCCATGTATACACTAGACTCGTTACCATATCGACTGCTGACTGTAGTCATGTTTATGTGCCCTGAACTGTCAATGTCTATCATCATTGACGTGCCCAGATCCATTAGTTCACGCCCGTCCTCTGCGGCACGGTGTGAGGCTTGTCAGACCTAAATAGCGCTATCTAACTAATGACCCGCTCGCCATTGGCCCGGCGATTAAGTCGATATAAAAAGGAGGGACTTCGTGATAGAGTTTTGGTCTAGTACGAGTTATCTGTCCATGAGGACGAGGAATCATATTCCTGAACCAATACTGTCCTACCCAAGAAAGGACGAGGAATCCATGTTCCTTAACCACATTCCCAACCCCTGGGAATCCCATGCTTTGTAGAGGGTGTGAACTCACCTTGGTTTGCTCGGCAGATACCTAGAAAGGTCAATCAAGTTGTAAGTGGTCAACTACGTCCTAACATAGATACCATTCAAGTCAGGTTCATATCCAAGTAGTGCACGTATGTTCTACACGTATTGTACACAAGTAACGATCATGGCATACATGTCTAGCATGGCAGTTCAACAACAGTTCGTAACAAGTTCCACAGTAACATTCACGTAACAACCAAAGTCCAAGTGTGCGGCCCAACTACTTAGGCCCATAGCAGTGTGCAAGTCCAAACATTGTGTACGGGTGTTATGGTCTCGAGTCGAGACTAGAGATCTCGGGTTGTAGTTACGGGTTCTCGAGTCGCAACCGTGGAGGTCTCGAGTCATGCATGTACTAGTCGAGACTAGATAGTCTCGAGTCGCAACCGGACTCGCAACCGTGGTCTCGAGTTATGTTGCTTGTGCTGGCATTGTGTGGTCTCGAGTCGAGACTAGAGAGTTCTCGACTCGTAACCTGTGTCGCAATCTGCGGTCTCGAGTTGTCATGTGGTGATCTCGAGTCGCAACCGGAGGTCTCGGCTGGCATACCTGCTGATTGCCAGCATGTGTACTAACCAATAGGATTTCGATTTCATGATTTGGTGTACTATCCAATAAGGGTTCACAAACATGTTTCCTTGTCTAGCAATTAACCAAAATGGATCAAACATATCAATTTTCAAATATCCATATCATATTCAATAAGTTCTTCACATATTCATCATGTTTTTCATTAGAGTTTTCATCTTGCACACTTGATTAACCAAAATAAGCATAAACCACAATAGTTATACAACCTAGTCATCCATATCCGATCAATACATGCATCTATAGGATTTATCATCAACATTCAACCATTTTTATGTTATCTAGAACACATCCTACATAACAAACATGAACATGTGCATTCCAAATCAAACAAACACCTTTATCAAACACCAACAATAGTCATAATGCATTCATCATGGATAACAACAATCTTAATATCGGCATTTCAAGAAAGATGTATAAAACTTAACAAGCAAATGCATATTATCATACAATCTCATCACTCATCATGAACCGAAATAAGAGCACTTAGCATGAATCACTAACCGGTTGTGAAAAGGCACCGAGATAGTAAAGAAGACGAATAAAATGGAGTGTCCGAGTGATGATCCCGAGCTCGATTCGAGAGTCCTAGTGTTGCCGGTTTGAATCCGAGAATGAGGGGAGAAGGTTTGTGCTTCTAGGGTTTTAGTGAGAGAATGTAGGAGTGTGTGTGTAGGAGAGTGTGTGTAGATTGCCCAAAGAATGGCAAGGTTGGCTATCCACCAAGGTTATATACTTGTTCTAGTTGGTGCACCCTAATGGGCTTTCGGGTGGGCTAAAGGAGGTGCATGGCACAACCGGCCCAACTGCTACACTGTTCACTCGAGACCGCATGGTCTCGAGTCGAGTCCTTGTGTCTCGGTTCCGGTTCACTACATACGCACTTGTATAAACTATCCTCTTATACGTACACATTAATAACACATAGCACATTAAGATAATTACTAACTTTTATTTACCAATATGTAAACACATAACGTTTAAGCATGTTACATCGAGATACAACGAAAGGTTCTAAATTACGAGTTGTCACATTATCCTCAGTTGAAAGAAATTTCATCCCGAAATTTGGTAAGCACTCAGTGAGGAAGCTAGTTAAGTTGTATGGTTTTCCTGGTTTTCCTGGGGTGTCACATCCTCCCCCCGTTGATCTGGAATTTCGTCCCGAAATTCCGTAGCTTCAGCCTCAGTAGTGGTTGTACCGTTTGCGAATAGTTGGGGATACTTTTGTTTTGTCTGATCTTCGCGCTCCCAGGTGAACTCTAGGCCGCGACGTGAGTTCCAACGAACTCGAACGAGAGGTATTCTGGTGTTCTTGAGGACCTTAACATCCCGGTCCGTGATTTCAACTGGTTCCTCGACGAATCGTAACTGCTCGTCGATGGTGAGTTCCTTCAAAGGAACTACGAGGGTCTCATCTGACAGACACTTCTTCAGATTCGACACATGAAAAACGTTGTGAACTGCACTGAGTTCTGCTGGTAAGTTCAGTCTGTAGGCCACCTTGACTATTTTCTCGATGATTTCAAAAGGTCCGACGTATCGTGGGTTAAGTTTGCCTCGTTTGCCAAAACGAACCACACCCTTCCAGGGTGAAACTTTGAGTAGTACCCGCTCCCCAACCTGGAGCTCTAGTGGTTTCCTGCCCTTATCGGCGTATACTTTCTGACGGTCGCGAGCTGCCGCCATGCGTTGTTGTATTTGAGCAATTCGTTCGGTTGTGTCTACCACAAGTTCTGGACCAGTGTTCTGACTATCCCCCACCTCTGCCCAACAAAGAGGTGACTGACATTTACGCCCGTACAATGCCTCAAACGGAGCAACTTTAATGCTGGTGTGGTAGCTGTTATTGTACGAGAATTCCACAAGTGGCAGATGCTTCTCCCAGCTGTTGCCAAAGTCGATTACACATGCACGAAGCATGTCTTCTAAGGTTTGAATAGTGCGCTCGGACTGCCCGTCCGTCTGAGGGTGATACGTTGTGCTCATGTCTAATCGCGAGCCAAAGGATTTGTGCATTGCTTGCCACAGCTCTGAAGTAAAACGTGCATCACGATCCGAGATAATAGAGGTGGGCACCCCGTGCCTCGAGACAACTTCCTTGAGGTATACGTCTGCTTGTGTGGAGAACTTATCTGTTTCCTTGATAGCCAAGAAGTGAGCAGACTTTGTGAGCCGATCCACGATTACCCAAATAGTATCATTACCACGTTGAGATCTAGGCAGGCCAGTGACAAAATCCATGGAAATTTGCTCCCATTTCCATTGTGGTATCTCAGGTTGTTGAAGTAGGCCTGAGGGTTTCTGGTATTCCGTCTTGACTCTCGCACAAGTCAAACACTTGCTGACGTAAGTTGCTATGTGGGCCTTCATGCTAGGCCACCAATACGTAGTTTTGATATCGTGGTACATCTTATCTGAGCCAGGATGTACCGAGTAACGAGATTTGTGTGCTTCATCCATCACGAGCTCTCTTAAGTTGCCATAGAGTGGGACCCAAATGCGTCCCGTTACGTAGTATGCACCGTCTTCCTTCTGTTCTAATCGTTGCCTTGAGCCGCGTAGGGCTTCAGCCCTGACGTTTTCTTGTTTCAATGCTCCTACCTAAGCGTCTCGTATTTGGGAAAGAAGACTAGAATGTATAGTGAGCTGCAATGCCCGCACGCGCTTAGGCGCAGTGTCCTTTCGACTAAGGGCATCAGCCACAACATTGGCTTTGCCAGGATGGTACTTGATTGCACATTCGTAATCGTTTAATAACTCGACCCATCGTCGTTGACGCATGTTTAGCTCCTTCTGTTTGAAGATGTGCTCGAGACTCCTGTGATCGGTGTAAATGGTGCACTTGGTACCGTATAGGTAATGTCTCCATATCTTAAGTGCAAAAACAACAGCAACCAGCTCTAAATCATGTGTAGTGTAGTTCTTTTCATGAACCTTAAGTTGGCGTGAGGCGTAGGCTATAACTTTATCTCGTTGCATCAATACACAACCAAGACCTTGAATTGATGCGTCGCAATAAACCACAAAGTCGTCTGTGCCCTCTGGTAGTGAAAGGATAGGTGCACTGCAAAGTCTATCCTTTAAGTGCTGGAATGCTAATTCCTGTGCGTTTCCCCATCGATAAACCACGCCCTTCTGCGTTAGTGAGGTGAGAGGTTGTGCAATCTTGGAAAAATCCTTTATGAATCTCCTGTAGTAACCTGCCAAACCCAAGAATTGGCGAATTTCCGTTGGTGTACGAGGTGCAGGCCAGTTCTTAATCGAGTCCACCTTGGATGGATCAACGTGAATCCCATCCTTGTTTACCACGTGGCCTAGGAAATGGACTTCACGAAGCCAGAAGTCGCATTTCGAGAATTTTGCGTAAAGTTGTTCCGTTCGAAGGAGTTCCATAATAAGTCGTAGATGTTGCTCGTGTTCCTTCTGACTCTTGGAATAGATCAGGATGTCGTCGATGAAGACTATTACGAACTTGTCCAGGTAAGGTTTGCACACTCGATTCATCAAGTCCATGAAAATCGCAGGTGCGTTTGTCAGCCCAAAAGGCATGACCAAAAACTCATAGTGGCCATATCGAGTTCTGAAGGCCGTTTTGGAGACGTCCTCTTCTCGGACTCTCAGCTGATGATATCCCGATCTCAAATCAATCTTTGAATAGTAGCTTGACCCTTGCAGCTGGTCGAACAAGTCGTCAATACGTGGGAGAGGATAACGATTCTTCACCGTCACCTTGTTGAGTTCACGGTAGTCGATGCACATTCTGAAGGTACCGTCTTTCTTCTTCACAAACAGAACTGGAGCTCCCCTGGGCAATGAGCTAGGACGAATAAAACCCTTATCCAAGAGTTCTTGCAGTTGCGTAGAGAGTTCTTCCAACTCTGATGGGGCTAAACGATAAGGTGCACGAGCTATAGGCGCAGCTCCAGGAGCTAGTTCAATCTGAAACTCGACTTGGCGATGGGGCGGAAGGCCAGGTAATTCCTCGGGAAATACCTCGGGATAGTCGCGTACGATTGGAAAATCTTCTATCTTCTTCTCTTTCTCCGAGGTGTCAGTAACGAGCGCCAAAATGGCAGTGTGGCCCTTTCGCAAGCACTTCTGGGCCTTAAGGAAAGAGATGATGTTCTCAACAGCACCCTTCCTGTCACCACGAATCATGAGAGGTTCACTACCGGAACCAGTAATGCGAAACAATCTTCTCGTTGCAAAGAATCTCTGCTCGGTGTTGGGATAACCAATCCATTCCAATGACAACGTCGAAACTACCCAAGACTATAGGAATAAGGTCGATAGAGAAGGTCTGGTTAGCAAGGACAAGTTTACAACCCTTGACTACGTGTGTGGCCTCTAAACTCTTACCATTTGCTAGCTCTACAGTGTGCTTGTTGTTCAGAGGTGTTGGAATACGCTTAAGCATTTGACTAACTTCTAGTGACATGTAGCTAGTATCGGCACCCGAATCAAATAAAACTGTAACATAAAAGTCGTCAAGAAGGAACTTACCCGCCACAACATTGGGGTCATTCCTTGCTTCACCTTGGCCAATCACGAACGCCCGCCCCCTGGCTCCATTGTTGTTGTTGTTGTTCCCATTGTTACCATTCCCCTGATTGTTGTTATTGTTGTTGTTGTTGTTGTTCTGGTTCCTGTTCAGTTGGGGGCAATCCCTCTTGAAATGGCCTTCAGCTCCACACTGAAAGCACCCTTTGTTATCACCTTGCTGCTGCGGCTGGCGTTGGTTCTGTTGAGCTTGCTGACGATTCTGATTGGCGGGATATAAGCTCCTGCAATCCTTTGCAGCGTGACCTGGCTTGTTGTACCGATGACAGTTTCCCCTGGTGCATGGCCCGCTGTGGTGTAGGCTGCAGCGATTGCATTTGGGGTGATTCCCTTTGTACCCACCATGACTTTGACCACCAGATGATTGCTGACTAGGGCTCTTGTAGTCTTCAGTCTTTCTCTGCTGAGACTGAGACTGAACAGAAGTCGACCCCTTACTTGAAGTTCCATCCCATTTCCGTTTGTTGTCATTAAGAGCACCTGAAGTAGTTGCCGCACCTATGCGCTTTGGCAACTTGTTCTGCTCCACCGCCTGATCCGTGAGACGGTGAGCCAATTGTACAACTTGTTGGATGGTGGCGAGGTTTGCTGAAGTCACATGACTTTGGATTTCTGGCACTAAGCCGTGGAGAAATAGTTCGATGCGTTTGATGGGAGGATCCACCATAGTAGGACACAGAATTGCCAGTTCGTTCGACCTTTTCACATAAGCTTCAATTTCCGACCCCGTCATCTTGAGGTTGAAGAATTCTACCTCCAGTTTGTGAATCTCGTCCCGACTGCAGTATTCTTCCTTGATCATCTCTTTAAAATTTTCCCATGGGGTGGCGTTGGCAGCAACCAACCCCAGCATTTGGACCTGAGCGTTCCACCATGTGAGAGCTAAACCCTCGAGAGTACCGGTAGCATACTTCACCCTGCGCGCCTCAGGGCATTCACACATTTCGAAAACTGACTCGAGCTTCTCAAACCAGTGAAGGAGACCTACAGCTCCTTCAGTGCCGCTAAAAGTAGTTGGTCGGCAGTCCATAAAAGTTTTAAAGGTGCACACAGGCGACTGAGCATGTTGACCTCCTGCGTGTGCAGCTGCAAGTGCCCAGCAACTTGTTCGTTAATCAGAGCCGTCAACTAGGCTTGTGTCATGTTAATGTGTCCAGACATGATCTTCATATCAAGGGAAACATGAGTGAGAGAGGTTCGTGAAAGTGCACTGACAGAAGGGAGTAAGCACACACGTGTTCAAGCAACAGTAGTTATACTAGCCAAGCATACCATGAGCAATGTACTATGTTACTAACAAGTAGGAAATATATACATAGATCATATCACCTAGAATGTCGAGCCTTGCATGTGGAGTGAAGCGTCGTTGTGGATCGTAGAGCACTGTACAGGTTATAGTCTGATTTTAATAAAACTCTTTCCCCTTATTAAAACCAAGTTCACTATAACCAATGGCTCTGATACCAATCTGTCACACCCCCAAAATCCACCCGCGGAATACCACCGCTTGGAGGCGTGACTGACCAGGATCCAGCCACCAATCATATTGAACAAGCATGTAAGTGATTATAATACCCAACCAACACAATTGGTGTCCAAACAAAACATAGTTTAAGTTGCAAGCGGAAGCGGAAGCATAACGTTTAAAACCAAAACATAAGTTTAATTGTTTCAAAGTTTAACATGGCACACAGCTGTCCATGTCCCACAACGACTCTCTTCCATGCAAGCTCCAGCTAAGTACCTATAGACCTGCAAAGCATGTAGTAACGAGTCAACAACAAGTTGAGTGAGTTCACAGTTGGGTGTTCGTTTTAAGTTGTTTCTGTTGGACCGTTCTACGACCTTAAACTGTCAGTTAAGGCAGTTCATCTTTGCGTACGAAGGCGGAATCAACGTAAACAAAGTCATAACAGCTCTAATCCTTTTAATCCTTCTTTTCTGATTGATTTGAGTGCTTGTACAATGTTATCTGATACAAATCCGGCAGCACTTCCTCTCTCACACAATGACCTCCCTCTCTAACAAATGAACCACACACCTATATATAGACTTGAGATTTCGCTTGAGTTGGTTTCAAGCGAAATCATGAGTTGTTGATTTCGCTTGAACTGATTTCAAGCGAAATCTTCAAGCTAATACATTACAAACCCTAATTAAGCCCTATTGTGTGATCATTCAAACAGTTCTAGACACAAGACTTGATTATGACGTAATCAGCAGACATTTAGTGCACCAACAGACTCCCCCTTGGATGTTGATGAAGTCTTTGGCTTCAAGTCTTTGTCTTTATCAATCTTCAAACATTGTAAAAACTTTCCTCAATCTTTATCTTTAATCTTCAAACTTTAAACTTCAATCTTCCCTTTGACCGTTGATCCAGACTCCCCCTTTCACAGACTCCCCCTCTCGATATACTAGAATCTGAGAAATCTGGTTCAAGCTTTGACAATCAGCCTCCGTTGGGAATAAAGAAGTCCAAACCTGTTACTCAACCAACAAACATTACAATTCTATCTTTTCAACAATAACTAACAAACTCAATCAGTTTTAACAATCCACTCAAGTATTCAGGTCCAAGTCAATGACCCTGATCACTTGATTAATCTACCAAGTCCAAATTAATGACCTTGGTTGATCTTTTGACGAATCAATACTGATTTTAAAACAACAATTTTCAAACATTTTCTGAAAATAACAAGTATCAAATTAATGAACTTGTTTTTGACTTTTCAAACAATTCAAACTTCATTAAAGTAAGCTCTCCTCATTCTTCAGTCCAGAATCCCCTGCATCTGCTTCAAACATCTGAGAATCCAACAATCAACTCTCCACTTTGGTTTGTCAGAAAATAAAGTAGAAATAAAATCTTTTTGGATTTTATCAAAGTGTTCTAAACTAAGAAATGAAATATAGAAAACTTAAATTGCAGAAAGTAAACAAAGTAAACTATTTACAAACATATTTTTGACGAGCGTGTCAGGGAATCATATCAGCTTTTCAGAAAAAATTACAAGTACCGTTAAGCTTCATTTCATACTCAGACTTAAACAATTCACCTCGATTGTCGATATACTGATCCATCTTAAATTCTCACACAAATTTCAATTTACTCAGGATACGATTTAGATGAATTAAGAACTTAGCTCATTCATGTGTCCCACCTCTTGAATATACTCCCGTATCCAGAATCTCAATAATCAGTCTTACAGGTCAGAACTACCGTTCAGCAGAAGTCCCGGAATAATACCCCAGACATCATTGAGTATAAAGACCTAGTATATCAGATTAAGAGACCTTTCAAACGAGATTTCAGGGGTTACTTATATATCCAAGTAGTGTTCCCCACGAATTCACAAGTTTGAATTTTTAGGTTTATATCCCGAATAAATCTACTAAATGTGCGAAAACCTATCGACACATCATTAGTGAGACTGTTTAACTCAATTAAACTTTACAAGTCTTTAGCATACTGTAATCGTCTAGCTGATGTACTGTCATTTTCCCCATATACACAAGCTCTTTTTCAGATTTTATCATGTTTTTGTATTTTTGCATTTTTTACTGTTTTTGTATTTTCTGAAAATATAACTATGTACAAACATCTACTCCCCCTAAATACCAAAACAAGTAAAAATTCGACAAACCATTGCAGATTGTTTCTCGTCTTCATCCGCAACAGTACTCTCATCAACGCCAATTATGTCATCCGACACTGAAAGAAGCTTCATACCATTTAGTTTTAACAAATATTTAAACCGATTTTTATCCAAAGCTTTGGTATGTAAATTAGCTTTCTGTTCGTCAGTGTGGATTTTCTCAATTCGTATTAACTTTTTCTCAAAGCAATCACGAATAAAGTGATGACGAATTTCTATGTGTTTAGTTTTAGCGTGATGTACTGGATTTTTTGTTATATTTATTGCGGCCTCATTATCAACAAAAAGAGGTGTGTTAAGAAACTGCAAACAGGTAGTCGCGCATCTGTTGCTGTATCCACAAGATCTGAGAGCAGCAACTGCTAGCAGAAACGTACTCCGCTTCACAAGTAGATAACGCCACAGACGTTTGTTTCTTACACTGCCAGGTAACCAATCTAGGACCAAAGAACTGGCATCCTGCAGTTGTTGATTTTTAATTGACTTTGCAGCATCCTAAATCTGAATCGGAATACCCTTCGAGCGTAAAGTCGCCTTTTCTAGGATACCACAACCCCAATGAAGGAGTTCCTTTCAGGTAGCGCAATATCCTCTTCACAATAATCAAATGTGATGCTCTCGGGTTAGACTGAAATCTTGCTGCGAGGCACGTTGGGTACATTATATCAGGACGTGAAGCAGTTAGGTACATTAAAGAACCTATCATGGATCGATAAAACGTTTCATCAGCCCTGTCTCCGGTGAGATCTGGGTGAATCCCATGATTTGTTGCAAGTGGGGTAGCAGCTGGAGTAGAACTTGACATCCCAAATTTCTCTAGAATATCATGAACGTACTTTGACTGATGAATGAAAATTCCCTCAGGAAGTTGTTCAACTTGTAAACCCAGAAAGAATTTCATCTCCCCCATTGATGACATTTCAAACTTTTGCTTCATCACTGATTCAAAATCTTTGCATAGATTTTCATTTGTCGACCCAAAGATTATATCGTCCACATAAATCTGAACTATCAGAAGATGACCTTCGACCTCTTTAGTGAAGAGAGCGGCATCCACTTTTCCATGAATGAACTTGTTGGCTAGTAGGTGTTGAGACAAAGTCTCGTACCAGGCTCTCGGGGCCTGATGTAAACCATACAGCGCTTTGTCCAATAAGTAGACCTTGTGTTTGTGGATTGGATCGGTGAAGCCCGGTGGCTGACCGACATAAACCTCTTCTTTAACATTCCCATAAAGAAACGCCGATTTAACATCCAACTGATAAACTTTAAAGTTCTTCCAAGACGCAAATGCTAGGAAAATTCTGATTGCCTCTAGTCGTGCTACAGGAGCATAGACTTCGGTAAAATCAATCCCCTCCTGTTGACTAAATCCCTGAACAACAAGTCGAGCTTTATTCCTTACAACAACTCCTCTATCGTCCCTCTTACACTTGAACACCCACTTGGTGTTAATCTTCCTCTGACCATCCGGCAAATCAACTAACTTCCACACTCCCAATTTCTCGAATTGACTAAGTTCCTCCTGCATTGCATTGACCCAAGAATCTTCAGTAAGCGCCTCTTTGTAAGTTCTTGGTTCGACCTGCGATATAAAACAACTCAATGAGAATTCAGTTTGCAAAGGAGCAACTTTTGTATAAAAACATGTAAGCCCTTTATCAATCTGATTTCGAGTGCGAACGCCTGTCTGCAATTCTCCTATGATCAACTCCTCTGGATGATATGAAAAAGTTCACGGCATCACTTCACTTGGAACATCTACATTTCCCTCCAGATTAGTAACATTCTGCTCTGCATCTTGTTCACCAACTTGGTTTGTTTGACTTGAAATCTGAATTTGCTCCCCCTCAGAATCTGAATCTGAATCACCATGATCAAAAACTGGCATGTTTTCAGCTTCTAGATTATCATTCTGAGCCGACTGAATATCCTGAGCAACTTCATTCTGTTGGACATCATCATGTTCACCAGCATTACTTGGACCTGCTTCATCATCATTGGAAGTTTCCTGTGGTCTCCTCGAATACTCAGCTGGAAACCTTAGCTGCGACTCATATTCACGCAAAATATCCAACTCATCAAAGAAATCTTCATCATCCTCTGATTCTTCTCTCATGTCAAACGAATCCCAAAGTTTGTCATAATGATAACGCCATGAATCACCAGGATTCTGAGGCGGCATAGTATAACCTTGACATTCAACATTTGCAGCTTCAATAATCCGCTTCTCACTTGGAACGAAGACACGTCGCATCGGATTTGCATAACCAACAAATATACCCTCAATGCTCTTCGGACCAAACTTTCCATGAGGCTCTATAACCGTACAGGGTGACCCAAACGGTTCTAGATACTTCAAATTCGGTTTGCGATTATTGATTAGCTCAAAGCATGTTTTGTTGAACTTTTTGACAGTGAGAACCCTGTTGAGCGTATAGCATGCGGCAGAAACAGCTTCAGCCCAAAAATTAATCGGTAACTTTGAATCTGCGAGCATAGTTCTAGCCGTCTCGATTAGTGTCCGGTTTTTGCATTCTGCGACTCCATTCTGCTGCGGAGTATACGGAACACTAAACTCATGCAAAATACCTCTTTCATCACAAAATTCTTCCATCTTGCTGTTCTTGAATTCAGTACCATTATCACTTCTAATTCTCTTGATACGCCTTTGGTACATATTCTCAATCTTCCTGAACAGACCCATCAAACTGTCAAATGTTTCATCTTTCGTTTTCAAGAAAGAAACCCACGAAAATCTGGAATAATCATCAGTAACGACCAAACAATAGTAATCTCCAGTAATACTTTTGACATTCACAGGACCAAACAAATCCATGTGAAGTCTTTCCAGCGGTCTCGAAACTGAATTGACTTGCTTTATAGGGTGTGACTTTTTCTTCTGCTTGCCTTTGATGCAGCTAATGCACTCCCCTTCCAGATGAAAACCTTTGATATTAACTCCCAATACCAAATCATTGTGCACCAAGTGATTCATCTTCCTTAGGTGAATATGCCCCATCTTGCGGTGCCACAATCTTGATTCTTTCTCAGTTGCTCTAGACACAAAACAATGTGCTTGACCAGTAGTTGTAGTCGCTACACTCATGTCTAACACATATAAATCATTCACTCTAGGTGCCCTCATAATAATCCATTCTTCAGGAACAACAAAACCAGGTTTCAATATCAAACATTCTTTATCAGTGAAGTGAGTAGTATACTGATTGTCACAAATCTGCGAGATACTAAGCAGATTGTTCTCCAGCTCAGTGATGTAGTTAACTCTCTCAAACGTCACAATCCCATTGGATAACGTTCCTTCACCAACAATTCGACCACCTTCATGACCAGCAAATCCTACGTAACCACCATTAATGTTTCTCACATCATACAGCAATGCAGTTTTTCCTGTCATATGTCGAGATGCGCCACTATCCATGATCCATCTTGAAATGGCTCTTGGAAGATCCTGCATATACCACAAGTTGATTTTAAAACATTTTAATAAAGATGCCGATTCATGCTTCGCGATCCAGGAAGCTCCGGCAATTCAAACTGCTTATTCAAACATGGTGTCCACCCAGGCCTCATCAGCCTTAGGTGTAACCTTGACTCTCGCAATTTGAATTTTAAAATTTTCAGCCTTCAAAGGTGGAAAATTTGCATCATAATCAACCGGAATTGATTCTTCAGCCTTTTTCACTTCAGAAGTTGAAATTTTCATCACTGTTTTTGGTTTCCAAACTTGTTGAGATAAAGTAACCTGTTTATAAACCTTGTCATTTTTAGTTACCACTTTCTTTACAGGTTCATTTTTCACTTTGATGTTGTTATTTTTCACACTCTTTTTCTCAACAATGATTGGTGCTTTACCCTTCACATCAACTTTCTTCTTTTGAATCTTCACATTTTCAGTCTTAGGCTTCACATTGGTACACTTTCGTGCAATGTGACCAACTTTGTTACATCTAAAACATGTTCGAGTATCAACAACTCGACTTGTGCCTTCAGACTGATAATGTGAAGCTCTTTTCTCAAAGAACTCTTTATTTGATTTTGAAAAAATTTCATTTTTCTCATCAGAAAGTGAACTTGAACCGTTCACAAACACCTTTTTTTCAGCAAATCTTTTGTTATGAAAACTCTTCTTCTGATAACTATTATCACCCCGATAACCACCTGACCAATTGTTTCGATTGTTGTTATAAAAACGTGGTGGCAAAACAGGCTTTTTGTAGTAAGCTTTGTCTTTCTCGAAATTCATTTGCCTTTTTGTTTGTTTCAAACTGTTCACTTCTGACAACTCAACTTCAACCAATTTGAAAACATTTGTTAACTTTTTCTCATTAACATTCTCAATGGGAAACTCAGAATCCGAATACAACTTATCAGATCCAGCCATCTTGTACATCACAAGACCCGGTTCATCACTTAAGTTGTTTTTGGATTTTGGTTTCTGAATGTATTTGTCCAAGAAACACCCATCATCTTCAGTTGAATCAGACATCAAAACACTTTCAGCTGTGCTCTTAACAATCTCTGTCTGAACACTATCATCAGATGATGTAGAAAAAGTAACATCAATGTTCTCCGGAAGTTTAACTTCTTTTTCTTCCTCAATTTCAACCAACCCAGATTGCTTTTTCGTGTAGTTATCAAGAACAGGTGGTGGAACTTGATGAAACCCCACCCCAGTTCCATCACAATACACATCTTCGCCCGCTTTGTCTTTCCCAATAGGTTTGGGAATGATATGTTGCAAAACAAAGCTTGCGGAGCTGTAACTGTTAAGCTTCAACTGGATTCGCTCGTTTTCGATAACAACCTCTTGAACTTTAAGTTTCAATTTAGCGATTTCATCCAGTTGTTGATTGATTGATTCTTCTTTGACTCTAAGCACTGCTTTTAGATGTTCATTTTCTTTAAAAGTTTTACCATTTCGATCATCACAATCTTTCATTGTGCTTTTGAGTTTTTCAAATTTTTCAGAAATCTGACGGTTTTCAAGAATCAACTTTTCATTTTCTTGTTTAATTTTGTCATGATCAATTTTATCATTTTCAATTTGTTTAGTTAATTCTCTTATCCGTTCAGTTGAAGCTTTAACTGTTTTGTCACGATCAAGAATCTGATTCTCAACACTTCTGACCTTAGCTGTCAGATCATCAACTTTCTTCCCGTTGAGATACGTGACTGTGCTACAAAATTTGCACTCTTTGTTGCAATTTTTGCAATCAGTATTTCCATCGATTTTCTTACCTGACACATTTGTTGACACATCTGAACTGACCTGGCTTTTTGACTCAGACACGGAGTTAGAGTCTACCTCAAGTGCCTTAGCAGCTAGCACTTTGTCAGCCATTCTTCCAAGATTTTCAGCAGTCAACTCCTGCATTGTGTCAACAACTCCAGTATCAACTTTCTTTGCTTTCTCGATCTCTTCTTTCTCCTTTCTCTCTTTCTCTTCTTTTTCTTTCTTCGCTTCCTCTTTCATTTTCTCGGTTGGAGTTCCCCACCATTTGTGTTGCCAGTACTCATCATCTTCTTTGTATTGCTGAATTATAGCTTCAATATCAAGTGTACTATCATCAATTGCAATATTTCCATACTCATCAAGATAGCACTCTCTATCTGGATCCCATCTATTTGCTCTTCTCGCTTCAAGATAGATACGAGATATTCTAATGATTTTGTTTTCAGCTATCATTTTTCTGTATCTATACTTTTTCTCTTCAGTTCGATCATCTTTCCATGGAATAGGATCGTCATTTTTCGCCATAAATGCGTAACCAACAGCATCCTCTTCTGGTAGAACCTCTTGACTCCAATCATAACCCTCATCATCATAAATCACCGCAAGAGCACTAGATTTCTCTCTGTTGTCTTCAACTTGCTTCAATCTAGGCGGCTCAGATTTATTCTGATGATAGATTGCCTTCCTGTAGTAATCATCTCTGAAAGGGTTCTCCGATTCATCAGCATAAGCGTTTCGGCATTCTCGTTTGAAGTGACCCTTCTTCTTACACTTGAAACAAGTCACCTTCGATTTATCAAACCCCAACTTAGTAGATGCACCACCAATTGTCTTTCTTCCGGTAATTTCCATGAATCTTTGTGCACGACGAACAGCACTTGCCATAGCCCAACGAATATCGATCAGTTCCATTTCCTCCGGATCAATCTGATCGTAATCTTCTTTCGTCAGATTTGTGTTGCCTATCTTCCCAGCGACTAACCCTTCATATGATTCCAACACCGATGCTAGGAAGATCATCTGCTGCTTGGCCGATTCCTCATCAAAGTTCTGAGCATTCTTCAAATCTATCGCGATGTTGCATTGAAAACGATTCTTTGCATCAGAATGACTTCCAGAAGATGAAGATCCACTGTGATAACCACTGTGACTTCCACTGCTTTGACCACTTTGACTTTCTTTGCCAGCTATAGACACATTTTCAGCAGAAAACGCAGTCTTTGGAGAATTTGCTTTTGGCATCATGCTCTTTGGATAATACAAATCCAAATTCTGCTGGTAAGATGAGTGATTGACTTTGTATGTCTTTTTCAACTCCAACTCGTGACTCTCGAGTTTCTCAATCAGCAAATCTAATGTCAACTTTTCTGGTTCTTTGATGGTATTCTTCAGCATCAGCGCATAATATCTCCAATCCATCTCATCAGGTAACGAATCGAACAATTTGTCTATAAGATCTTCTTCAGGAATGTCGATATCATGTCTTACTAATTCCAGCTTCAGATGACCGAACCTTTCTATCATTTTACAAACTGACTCGTTCTTTAAACATCCAAACAGATCAAACTCTTTTCTAAGAAGTTTCTTTTTGTTTTTCTTAATTTCCTGACTACCGATACATTTCTTTTCTAACTTTTCCCAAAGATCTTTTGCAATTGAATAGTCGATCAAGGCAATAATGTCTTCTCGGACTGACTGGAATAACAATGCCACACACTTTTGTTCAGCTACAAACGATTCAATTTCCTCAGCTGCTCTTAAAGTTTCACCATATTTCTTTCCATGTTCATAACCGTTTTTTAAACTCTTCCAGCTGGGAAATGCGAATGCCATCAACCAGTCCTCAAACTTTCTTGACCACCGACTGTATTCTTCAATAGCCATAAGCTTTGGAGGTTTATTGAACGTTCCGAAAGCATTTTCCGACTCCCAAGCTTCCTTTTTCTTCTCTTTTGGCGGGTTATCATTCACATTGCTTGACGAAGTATTATCGTTTCCAGAATCTCCAGCGAACGCATACATATCACTAAACGGGTTCATGAAAAGATCATCCATCGTGAATGTTCCTGAAAAAAAATCAGCAAAACACTTAGAAATTTTCAAAGTTTTGAAAAATCAGCAAGTTCAACAGTTTCGAAAACAGTTTCCTTTATCTGGCATCCTGCCGTGGGGGTTACCCCATAGTTGAAAACGTGATTTGTTTACCCATTTTCTCTGGCAATACCGCCGTGGGGGCTACCCCATGTTAGTTATCTGGCATTTCGGCCGTGGGGGCTACCCCATGTATACACTAGACTCGTTACCATATCGACTGCTGACTGTAGTCATGTTTATGTGCCCTGAACTGTCAATGTCTATCATCATTGACGTGCCCAGATCCATTAGTTCACGCCCGTCCTCTGCGGCACGGTGTGAGGCTTGTCAGACCTAAATAGCGCTATCTTACTAATGACCCGCTCGCCATTGGCCCGGCGATTAAGTCGATATAAAAAGGAGGGACTTCGTGATAGAGTTTTGGTCTAGTACGAGTTATCTGTCCATGAGGATGAGGAATCATATTCCTGAACCAATACTGTCCTACCCAAGAAAGGACGAGGAATCCATGTTCCTTAACCCCATTCCCAACCCCTGGGAATCCCATGCTTTGTAGAGGGTGTGAACTCACCTTGGTTTGCTCGGCAGATACCCAGAAAAGTCAATCAAGTTGTAAGTGGTCAACTACGTCCTAACATAGATACCATTCAAGTCAGGTTCATATCCAAGTAGTGCACGTATATTCTACACGTATTGTACACAAGTAACGATCATGGCATACATGTCTAGCATGGCAGTTCAACAACAGTTCGTAACAAGTTCCACAGTAACATTCACGTAACAACCAAAGTCCAAGTGTGCGGCCCAACTACTTAGGCCCACAGCAGTGTGCAAGTCCAAACATTGTGTACGGGTGTTATGGTCTCGAGTCGAGACTAGAGATCTCGGGTTGTAGTTATGGGTTCTCGAGTCGCAACCGTGGAGGTCTCGAGTCATGCATGTTCTAGTCGAGACTAGATAGTCTCGAGTCGCAACCGGACTCGCAACCGTGGTCTCGAGTTATGTTGCTTGTGCTGGCATTGTGTGGTCTCGAGTCGAGACTAGAGAGTTCTCGACTCGTAACCTGTGTCGCAATCTGCGGTCTCGAGTTGTCATGTGGTGATCTCGAGTCGCAACCGGAGGTCTCGGCTGGCATACCTGCTGATTGCCAGCATGTGTACTAACCAATAGGATTTCGATTTCATGATTTGGTGTACTATCCAATAAGGGTTCACAAACATGTTTCCTTGTCTAGCAATTAACCAAAATGGATCAAACATATCAATTTTCAAATATCCATATCATATTCAATAAGTTCTTCACATATTCATCATGTTCTTCATTAGAGTTTTCATCTTGCACACTTGATTAACCAAAATAAGCATAAACCACAATAGTTATACAACCTAGTCATCCATATCCGATCAATACATGCATCTATAGGATTTATCATCAACATTCAACCATTTTTATGTTATCTAGAACACATCCTACATAACAAACATGAACATGTGCATTCCAAATCAAACAAACACCTTTATCAAACACCAACAATAGTCATAATGCATTCATCATGGATAACAACAATCTTAATATCGGCATTTCAAGAAAGATGTATAAAACTTAACAAGCAAATGCATATTATCATACAATCTCATCACTCATCATGAACCAAAATAAGAGCACTTAGCATGAATCACTAACCGGTTGTGAAAAGGCACCGAGATAGTAAAGAAGACGAATAAAATGGAGTGTCCGAGTGATGATCCCGAGCTCGATTCGAGAGTCCTAGTGTTGCCGGTTTGAATCCGAGAATGAGGGGAGAAGGTTTGTGCTTCTAGGGTTTTAGTGAGAGAATGTAGGAGTGTGTGTGTAGGAGAGTGTGTGTAGATTGCCCAAAGAATGGCAAGGTTGGCTATCCACCAAGGTTATATACTTGTTCTAGTTGGTGCACCCTAATGGGCTTTCGGGTGGGCTAAAGGAGGTGCATGGCACAACCGGCCCAACTGCTACACTGTTCACTCGAGACCGCATGGTCTCGAGTCGAGTCCTTGTGTCTCGGTTCCGATTCACCACATACGCACTTGTATAAACTATCCTCTTATACGTACACATTAATAACACATAGCACATTAAGATAATTACTAACTTTTATTTACCAATATGTAAACACATAACGTTTAAGCATGTTACATCGAGATACAACGAAAGGTTCTAAATTACGAGTTGTCACAATAACAAGACCTACTAAATATGTTAGTAACTTACTACATATTTTTACAAACCTTCAAGTTCATAAGTTTGTGGTATATGCTTGTTTTGACAAGTTTGGAAAATAAAGATAGTGTTGTTGATATTGTTGATTGTTGTTGAGAAATTGGTTGTTGATGATTTTAAAAGAAAATAAACACATGTTTTGAAAACATGGGAAACCTCCATTTTTAGGGGAAACCCTGGCAAAATTTTTATAAATTTTGACACTTAGAAAAATATAAGTTTTTGAGAAACTTATTCCCTAAAAATGTATCTAAAAATATTACCAAGGTTTCCCTAATTTTTGGTGATAAGAAATGGTGATTTCTTCAAGATTAAAAATTATGTTAAGTATGTATATTTTTTAGGGAAAAATATATATTATTTAATCACCAACTTTTGTGCTAAGTGTATATAGTATGTGTTATACGTGCTAGTGTATTAAGACTTAAAAATACACTAAATACTCACGAGAAGTATAAACACAAAATACACATACAAAATACAAGATACATAATTCGGGTGCAAAGTGCAAAACACGAGATACTTATATTAATTTTTGAGAAAATAATATAAGTAAGATACATAGTTAAAAATATAAATATTTTTAACACAACAATACAAATACAAAAGAGAGTGACTGTACTTGTGCGACACAAGTCTAGTGACTAACGTTAAGAAAACGCGTATAAGTTACGACGTTAATTAAGCAAATCCGGTGAAGTTTACGACGCAAGGAACGCAAAGTTGTGAGTTCATGCTCCCCCTTTTCTTTAACTGATTTCAGTTTTTATAACTACGGGGGTGAAATACATGTACAAATATTACTATGTTTACAAATGGTATGATAATAAGAAGCACACTTGGTGAGGACGAGTACCAAGTGTGACGAGATATAAGAATACAAGAAGCACACTTGGTGAGGACGAGTACCAAGTGTGATGAGATATAAAAATACAAGAAGCACACTTGGTGAGGACGAGTACCAAGTGTGATGAGATATAAGAATACGAGAAGCGCACTTGGTGAGGACGAGTACCAAGTATGATGCGTTATTAGAAATGATACGAGAAATCGTGTCACGAATAGGGTACCATAAGCACCATTAATCAACAATATACCTAGACCGCAGAACAAAAGGTTAAATCTAACGGGTGCCGGGCAGCCACACTCTCGGTGAGGGCGAGAATCGAGTAGTGCTTTTGTGTCTCAGAATATGCCAATTAAATGCCTAAGGTTTGGTGACTTCCTATGTCGTGTCACATGTTAATGGCTTTGCAACCCATTAACAATCCTGATACTTACAGGAATACTTTAATTACATAAAATTCATACCATACTAAAACTTGATTAATACTTGAAGTACGTGGGGTACTCAAGAAAATTTGAATTATACTTGAAGTACGTGGGGTACTCAAGAAAAACTTGAATTATACATGAGTACGTGGTATACACATGAATACTTGATTTATATATGAAAACTTGATTTATACATGACTCAAACTATGTTTTCATACAAAGTATACAAACGTGAAATACAAAAACTGCATGAATTCACACCAACATTATGTTGACGTTTTTCCAAAACTCACATGTGTTTCAGGTAATTAGGATGGATGTGCGCGCGGTCTTGCTTATGCTCTTGGATGTCGCTTATGTTTATCTTTAAATAAAGTTGTAAACTTTTTAAGACAATGTTTTATGTTATCGAGCGATGTAAACGCTAAACATATGTTTCCAAAGTATGGTATTTGATGTTTTTATGAGCATGTAGAATGTTTACTAATCGTATGCAATGAAAACCTTTCATGATCACACCTCGTGCTTCCGCCGCAGAAAGGGGTGTGACATCATCAATATGTACTTCATCCGCAGGGATGATCACGTCTTCTTGTGTTGGACTCTTCTTGAGGTTGGATACATGGAACGTATCATGTACTCCATTAAGTTCTTCCGGTAATTCCAACTTGTATGCCACGGTACCAATTCTTTCTAAGATTCTGAATGGTCCGATGTATCGTGGATTCAGCTTTCCACGCTTTCCAAATCTTACTACGCCCTTCCAAGGTGAGACTTTTAACAACACTTTGTCTCCCACCTCGAATTCTAATGGTTTTCGTCTTTGATCAGCGTAGCTCTTTTGTCGATCTCGAGCCGCCTTAGTGCGTTCTCGGATCTGCATAATCCTGTCGGTTGTCTCTTGTACAAGTTCAGGACCAACCATACGTTTATCTCCAGCGTCTGCCCAACATAAGGGCGATCGGCACTTGTGGCCATACAGAGCTTCGAACGGTGCGGCTTTTATGCTCGTATGATAACTGTTATTGTAAGAAAACTCAACCAAAGATAGGTGAGTATCCCAGCTGCCGCCTAGGTCCATGACACATGCGCGAAGCATATCTTCTAACGTTTGTATAGTCCGTTCGCTCTGGCCATCTGTTTGTGGATGGAAGGCCGTGCTTAGATCTAATTGAGATCCAAAGGCTTCCTGAAATGATTGCCAGATTCTTGAGACAAAGCGTCCATCTCTGTCTGAAATGATTGAGATAGGCACTCCATGACGTGCCACAATTTCCCTTAAGTATATCTCAGCAAGCTTTCCAGTGCTGTCTTTTTCTCGGATCGGTAGGAAATGCGCAGACTTCGTTAACCGATCGACTATCACCTATATCATATCGTGCCCTATCGGGGTCCTGGGTAATTTCGTTATGAAATCCATCGAGATTTGCTCCCACTTCCACATGGGTATCTCTGGTTGTTGTAGTAGGCCGGACGCTTTCTGAAATGATTGCCAGATTCTTGATACATTTTATCCGATCCTGGATGGATCGAGTATTTCGACTTGTGCGCTTCATCAAGGATGACTTCTCGTATGCCACCATAGAGCGGAACCCAAATACGCTTCTTAAAGTATAAGGCTCCCTCTTCATTTGGCACCATGTATTTCAGCATACCCCGGAGGTATTCAGCTTTACGGTTTTCCATCTTAAGGGCTTCTTGTTGTTCATCATGAATATGTGCAGTGAGGTTCGTTCGAATAGTCATTTCTAACACTCGAACCCTTAGGGTCTTAACCCTTTCTTTTCGACTTAGTGCGTCTGCTACAACGTTTGCCTTTCCAGGATGGTACTTAATCTCACAGTCATAGTCATTCAGCAGCTCGACCCATCGTCGTTGTCGCATGTTTAATTCTTTCTGATCAAATATGTGTTGTAGACTTTTGTGATCTGTGAAGATTGTACATCGAGTACCATATAGATAGTGTCGCCAGATCTTAAAGGCGAATACCACTGCGCCCAGCTCCAGGTCGTGAGTGGTATAGTTTCTTTCATGAACCTTCAATTGTCTTGAAGCGTAAGCGATGACTTTTTGGCGCTGCATGAGCACACAACCCAAACCTTGTCGTGAGGCGTCGCAGTATACCACGAAGTCTTCAGTGCCTTCGGGTAATGATAGTATCGGTGCATCGCATAGCTTGTTTTTAAGTAACTGGAAGGCTTCTTCCTGTTTGTAACCCCAGTCGTATTTCTTGTCTTTCTGAGTAAGGGTCGTTAGCGGTTGAGCTATCTTTGAGAAATTCTCGATGAATCACCGATAATAGCCCGCTAAGCCCAAAAATTGTTGAACTTCAGTTGGGGTTTTGGGAGCTTCCCAATTCTTTATTGCTTCAATCTTGGATGGGTCTACATGAATGCCCTTCTCATTCACAACGTGACCAAGAAATTGTACTTCGCGAATCCAGAATTCGCATTTTGAGAACTTTTCATAAAGCTTCTCTTTCTTCAGTAGTTCCAGAATAGTTCTGAGGTGTTGCTCATGTTCTTCTTTCGTTCACGAATAAATCAGGATATCATCGATAAATACAATCACGAATTTATCGAGATATGGTTTGCATACGCGGTTCATCAGATCCATAAATATTGCTGGCGCGTTCGTCAGTCCGAATGGCATCACAAGAAACTCGTAGTGCCCATAACGCGTTCGGAATGCAGTCTTTGGTATGCTTTCTTCTTGTATCCTTAACTAATGGTATCCAGATCGAAGGTCGATCTTGGAATAGTAGCTTGATCCTTGCAATTGATCAAATAAGTCATCAATCCTCGGTAGTGGATACCGATTCTTGATCGTGAGCTTGTCCAGTTCTCTGTAATCGATACACATCCGCAGTGTTCCATCCTTCTTTTTCACGAATAATACTGGAGCTCCCCAAGGCGAGAAGCTTGGCCTTATGAACCCTTTATCCAACAACTCCTGGAGTTGTGCAGATAATTCTTGCATTTCGGATGGTGGAAGTCGATAGGGAGCCTTGGCCACAGGAGCGGCTCCTGGAACCAAGTCTATATGAAATTCAACTTGTCATTGCGGAGGTAGTCCTGGCAAATATTCGGGTAAAACATCAGGAAATTCCTTCACCACAGGAATGTCTTCGAGTTTCGGCTCCTTAGCTTTTTTTATCTACAACGTGTGCTAGGAAGGCAACACATCCTTTCCTTAAGCACTTCTGTGCCTTCATGCTCTGATGATTCGAAGAGGCGCGCCTCGTTTTTCTCCATGTACTATGAGAGTTTCATCATTCGCCAAAGGGATGTGAATGATTTTCTCATGACAAATAACTTCAGCTTTGTTTTTGGACAACCAGTCCATTCCGACTACTACATCGAAGCTACCCAATTGAATAGGTAAGAGGTCGATGCTAAATCTTCGTTCACCAAGTTCTAGTGTGCAGCCTCTAACGACTTCGCCCGATTCAACAAGTTTACCATTGGCTAGTTCTATGGAATAAGGAATTTCTAATCTACTAGATTCTATTCTAAGTATGCGTTTAAATTCCACAGACATGAAGCTATAATCGGCGCCAGTGTCAAATAATATGGATGCAAAGTGATTGTTAATGAGAAACGTACCGGTGACCACATTAGGGTCCTCGCGTGCGTTCTTTGCTCCAATCACAAATGCTCGAGCTTGAGCGTTGTTTCCCTTTGGGCAGTCTTTCATGAAATGATCATTGCTTCCACAACTGAAGCATCCTTGATTCTTTCCATTCCCGTTACCATTCCTGTTACCAGCACCATTCCCATTCCGGTTCTTTCCTTTTCCCCAACAATCTTCTGTGCGGTGACCCAGTTTTCTGCACTTGTCGCATTTTGGAACGCGACAAACCCCTTCGTGATGACGCTTGCAATTGTTGCAAACGGGCCGAGTGCCCAGGTACCTCTTGGCAGGAGCGTCATTCATGGTTGCAAGGGTTTTCGCCTCCTGGGGTGGGTTAGTGTCACGCTTCTTGTTAGAACCCTTGTTGTTGTTGCGGGTTGCTTGGTTCAGATTCACATGCTTCCTTTTCTTGTCACCAGACGACTCAGCATGCGTCTCGGTCTTTTCAGTTGGGTTCAGTGATAGTTTCTTCATACGAACACAATCTCCAGTAAGGCTGACAGCCAGAGTTACAGCCTCGGTGATTGTTTGAGGTTTGGCCGAAGTTACCATGCCACGAAACTCTGGGGCCAGTCCCCAAATGTAGCGTTCAACGCGCTTAAATTCGGGAGTCACCATGTAGGGAAGCACTCTAGACAGATCGTGGAACCTTCGAGTATAACCATTAATGTCAGCACCTTCCATGGTCAAGTGCCAGAACTCCGTTTCCAGTCTTTGGAGTTCAGCACGAGAGCAATACTTCTCTCTCATTCTTTCCTTCAGTTCATCCCAAGTTAGGCCATAAGCGGCATCATCGCCCAAGGTTTGGGCTTGCAAGTTCCACCAATGTCACACCCCGACCACGTGGAACAACCAAACGTGGCGGAAACGTCGGGGAGTGTTGTAACAGAATTAATTGTTTCAAATCCATGGCAATTAAAGTTTCGTTTTATTAATCAAACAAGAGAGGTACATTGTTTTAAACAAGAAACAAAGAGTATATAACAAAAATTAACTAGCTCTTGTCTCGTTTTAAGTCACTAAGGCACAGGTCCGCCTAAGTATGTCTTGATAAGTCCTATGCATCATCTCCTGAAAACACATGTGAAAATAGGTACGTCAGCATAAAAATGCCTGTGAGATACATAGGTTTTGTAAAAACAGAATTCATGACTTATGTTTGAGAAAATGTTTAGTCATGAACCATGTAATTTGCTTTGTCTTGTAAATCATTTGAAAAACGATAAGGTCAAGTGATATGTATAAATAAATGTAAGGTTAAATGAATAACCAAGTAAAATGAGTTTGTATAAGATAAGTTGTTTGTAAAACAATGTCTTGTGAAAAGTATGTTATTTGTATAAAATGCTATATGTCTCAAATTGAAATGATTCAAAAAACGCTACGATATGTAATACCATACAAACACTTATATATAGGAAGTACCAGCGGCGTATCCACCATGCTTGTATCATATTACACACGCCTCGTTACTTAAATCACTTACTCAAACCAAACCACCAAAGTAAAATGTTTATCAATTGTAGAAATGTTTATGTATAGTCAAATGTCTATTGTCAAATGTAAATCATGTCAACAGATACAAATGGTTCACACGGTTCAACAGTTACAAACGGTTCAACAGTTACAAGCGGTTCATATGGTTCAAATGGTTACGACGGTTTACATAGTCAAATGGTTACAACGGTTCAAAATGTAGTATAATGTGTTCATATGCTGGATGAGCATATGCAACAAAAATGTAATGTAAAACAATGTACTAAGTACGCACACCATGGGCATACATAGCATAAAATGTAATGTAAGGCAATGTACTATGTACGCACACAACGGGCATAGATAGCATGTAATGTAAGGCAATGTACTAAGTACGCACACAATGGGCATACGTAGCATGTAATGTAAGGCAATGTACTAAGTACGCACACAATGGGCATACATAGCATGTAATGTAAGGCAATGTACTAAGTACGCACACAATGGGCATACATAGCATAAAATGTATTGTAAGGTGATGTACTAAGTATGCTAAGTTAACATACAAAGCAGAAAAGTCATGTAAATCAATGTGCTAGCATGCTATCAGTCAACATACATAGCAGAAATGTAATGTAAATCATGTACTAATAGTGTACTAATGAACATAACAAGTATATGATGTGAAAACAGGAAAGCACGAAAGTAACAAGTAGGCACATGTGTTTCACCCCAAAACGTTTGGAAAACAGTAAAAGAGGTATCTATGTACTCACTTGAGATTGCTCAGAAGTCCTAAGATAACCACCAAGCAATGCTAGAGATCACGGAATCAAACGGCACCTAATATAGGTAACTATGTTAATAAACCGGACCTATATCGGAGGATCGGATAGAATGAGGGTTCGTAAACCAAACGAGTATGGAGACTCGTGTAATATGGTTTAACAAAGCCTACATACTAAATGAAACCTAACATACGTGCTTACGACCCATTACGACCCGTTTAGGTAGCTTATGCTACTTTAACGCGTCGTTCGCGTGAAACGCTTTCGGACCGCCTAACTAGTCCTATGACAAGTAACATATGCCTTAACATGTCTAATATTATTGTCAAAACAGTTTAGATGTCAAAAGTTATGTTACATGTGTTTAAAATGAATTTTGGCATCAAAGGGGTATTTTGGTAATTTACCTAAGGCATATAAACTACCTATCATACAACTACTTAAATGAAGCGACCATAAGGTATAACCTCGGAAGGTTATTCCCTATATACTATGGTCACCTAATGTATTTGGTCGGATCCTAAAGATCGACCAAACGGGTCGGGTTCGGAAGTATAAGCGATTGTTTAGATCGCTTACCTTACGACCCTATACAAGCACTAAACTAAAAGTGACGAGCTAAGCATGTTGAAACATGCTTAACTAAACAAGTTTGGTATCAAAACAAACGGTCTTGATACCTAAGAGTAGTTTGGTTACAAAATACGCAAGAATACGTATTCTGGCCAAAACTACGGCTCGTCACTGAGCCTAGTAACGTGGTAATCAGTAGGTATAGTCACTAGGGACTATAACCATCGTGATCACGCTCACGTTATGAAGTTCAAACAAACTTCGCATCGACCATAAACTGGTCAATGCAGAAAGTCAAACAAAGTTTGACTTTCGGACTCGAAAAGCAATAAAAGAACGAAGGAACACTTACAAAGGGTCCCCGCAAGATTGATAATCCAAGTATTCTCAGGTATGAGGTGATGAAACACCCCAACTTAGAGAAATCTCAGATTTCAAGTGGGTTTGTAATGAAGGGGGTTGGGTATTTATAGTTTTCGGTTCACCGTTAGGATCGTTTCTTGGAGAAGAGGGAATGATCTAGCCCGTACACTTGTCGGAAGGTTGTGGTACATGATTTTGGCCACCACAAGTGATTAACATGTGGCACTTGACCTTTGGAAAGGGTTAAGGGCTGTTAACAGCAGCTGAAAAACGATTTTATACATCTGACCTATGCTTACGCACCGCAACACTGAGAGTGTTGAGGTGCGCAAGGCACCTGCAGACCAGAATGTTTCATAAATGGCAAAACAGGCCCCTGAAGCTCCAAACTTGCTATATGATGCATTTTTGACAAGTTTAAGGCCCGTTAACCCCATTTCAAAGCTCTAAAATGAAGTTAAAGTATAGGGAACTTAAAATGTGCTCGAAAATATCTCAGATGTCGGTTCGTTTAGCCGTACGGTTGCGATGTTCGGTTAATTACGACAGAATGCGCATAAGCGCGAAAAACGATCCAGATGGCGTGACGAATGGATTTTTCTTATGCCAAACACTAAAATAAAATATTTTAGTGTTTACATAAATTTTTGGACGTCCGGATGTATTCAGAACGTAAGTTATGCGCGAAAATGCAAACTTGTGCACTTTTTGACGCTTTTAGTCCCTTAATGACCCAAAAGTTTATTTTAGCACACCGAACCCCTCAAAGCCTATTTCTAAGATATATAAAGGATATTTAAGGTGTGTTTAACTTATGGTCATGTTCCGGAATGTCTGTTACAGTTCAGGTTGGCATACTTTCGCAGTTTGTCAACTTTAGTCCCTGTAAGCGATTTAACTTGTTTTTGCCATACCAAAGCCTTTAAAACTTATTTCTAAGTTATGTAAAGGTTATTTAAGGTATGTTAAGTATATTTCACTATTCCGGAGTGTTCGTTGCATTAAACTGGTTATATTTACGCATCAGTGCGCGTATAACCTTCCAGAAAGCGATTTAGAGCTTGAAATCGAACAAGAGTTGATATGTGCAAAAGAGACACATATTTATACAAGTCCAAAGTATGAAATACAATATTTCATTGGTTTGGCATTTGTTTGATGGTCGCAGTGACACAGGTGTCACAGTCTCCCTTACTTTAGGAAATTTCGTCCCGAAATTTATTCGTAAGAGTCTGTCTGTGACTTTGTGTTAAATAGCCATCAAAGATATGTAAAGCATAATTTTGTTATTTTCCTTAACGGATATTTTCAGAAGCGAAAATGAACGAACGGAGTCATTTTCTTCAACGGTTTCTTCGGAAATGGAAAATAAAGGATTCTTAACTAAACGGATATACATTTCCCTCGACGGATATTCTTCAGAAGTGAAAACGAATGGATGATTCATTCTTCCTCCACGGGTCCTTCGTCAGAAACGGGAATGAAGGAAAAATCCACGGATATTCATTTCTCTCAACGGATATTCTTCAGAACGAAAATGAACAAACGGGGTCATTTTCCTCAACGGTTATTCTTCAGAATTTGAAATGAAGGAATAATCAACGGATATTCATTTCCTCAACGGATAATCTTCAGAAACGAAAATGACTTAACGGAGTCATTTTCAATGGTTGCTTCCTCAGAATTTGAAATGAAGGAATAATCAACGGATATTCATTTCCTCAACGGATAATATTCAGAAACGAAAATGAACTAACAGAGTCATTTTCAACAGTTGCTTCCTCAGGTACGGAAATGAAAGATTTAACAACGGGTAATCATTTCCTCAACGGATAATCTTCAGAAACGAAAATGAACTAACGGAGTCATTTTCAATGGTTGCCTCCTCAGGTACGGAAATGAAAGATTTAACAACGGATATTCACTTCCTCAACGGATAATCTTCAGAAACGAAAATGAACTAACGGAGTCATTTTCAACGGTTGCTTCCTCAGAGTTGGAAATGAAGGATAAACGGATATTCATTTCCTCTACGGGTAATCTTCAGAAACGAAAATGAACTAACGGAGTCATTTTCAACGGTTGCTTCCTTAGAGTTGGAAATGAAGGATAAATGGATATTCATTTCCTCAACGGATATTCCTCAGAAGTGAAAAATGAATAGCTAGTTCATTTTTCCTCAACGGATGCTTCATCAGAATTGAAAATGAATTGGGTTAACTTAGATACATGATAGAACTTGCTGTGATTTCTGTGCACTAAATTCCATAATTATGTATGCATCCATAATTACGTAATTCCTTGCACAGTCCGCACAGTTCGTTTTGTAATGTTGTGGGGAAGGATATCAAACTTGTGATGAGGGTGACTAGACTACCATAGGGTCCTTTTAATTAGATCGACAGAGGATCTTCTTAATTAGACCACTAAAGGGGTCTAATTATGAAGTAGTACTTTATAATCCAAGGGACTTAACTACTGCGTAGAAGTCCATTAAGGATTTTTAAGTAGTACCTTTGGGTATCCTACTATGAATCTCTTGTACAAGGATATGTAAGATTCTACGAGGATTTGGATAACATAGTTTCGGATCACACAACACATAAAAGGGAACACATAAGCACATAACCACATAATTGTTTAATTGTTATTATCTTGTTATTGATTGTTATTAACTTGGCACCTCGTACTTCGTTTCTCTTGGAAGAAACGGGTACTTAGGATTTTCGTGGAAAACGCAAGAGATCATACAATGGAAGAAATTTGGGGGTAGTCTGTTCTTCAAGGGATATGGTTCCTTGATTGTTGGTATTATAGAGGATATGTTTATACATACAACCACATAAACATATTAAAATGTAAATGAAAGATTTATTTATAACAATAATAACAACAATTGTTTCATAGATCGTGATAACAAAAGAAAATAATACACAAGGCTCGATTATTTTCTAACCAGCGTTATCTTCTGTCGGTCAGATACTCATCCCTGCGCTAGGTTTGCATTAGCAAGCTTTGGGCAATTCCTACGAAAATGGCCCATCTCGCCACAGTTGTAGCAAGACCCCGGTGGAAAACGAGCTTGAGCAGGATTGTTGTTAACTTGATTTGGTGCAGCTGCGGTTGGGCAAACCCTCGCTGTATGACCTATAAGTCCGCAAACTTGGCATGTGTGGCACTTCACACCAGCATGATGATGTAGGCCACATTGGTTGCACAAGGGTGCAGTTCCGTTGTAGGGTTTCCTGGCAGGGGGTTGAGCTGGTTGGTTGGGGATGGCTTGATCATTGTGAGTAACCATGGCGAAGTTCTGAGAAGCCTTTTGCTTCTTTGACTTCTTAGGGGATCCAGTCTGTTCATCCATGGTCTTTGATTCCTCGATTGGGTTCGATTCCTCGACCGGTTTCTTGTCACCCTTTCGAAAAAGTTTACGTTTCCTGATCTGAGATTCAGTCAAGGTTGCAGCTAGCTCAATGGTCTGCCTAACTGTAGTAGGGTTGCTACCAGTCACAATGTCTTGTATTGAGTCAGGGAGACCATCAATGTACTTTTCGATTGCCTTATCCAACGGCGTGACCATGTTTGGGCATAACAGACTTAACTCCTCATAACGGTCCGTGTAGGCTCGATGCTCACCGCTATCTTGCTTCAAACCATCAAACTCTCTTTCCAATGCTCGCAGTTCATGACGAGGACAAAACTCCCTCATCATAAGAGCTCTAAGTTCAGCCCATGTCTGTGCTAGAGCAACTTCTGCACCACGGTCTCTCATAACCCCGTTCCACCATGTAAGGGCCCTCTTCTGAAACACACTCGAAGAAAACTCGACCTTGCGATTGTCAGGACACTGCACGTGGCGGAAAGTATTCTCAATGCTCTCGAACCATTGAAGAAGCCCAGTCGCTCCCTCAGAACCACTAAACTTGAGTGGTTTAGCCGAGTTAAAACTCTTGAAATTGCATGGACCATTGTTGTTGTTGTTGGCTTGGTTCCATTGAGCAAAGAGGTTTGGGAATTGAGCATCCATTTGCTGTGCAATGATTTCTGCCAGTTCGGCAGTCGCTATCTGGTTTTCGCGTCGAGGAGGCATTCTAAAAGAGGAAACATGAAATGAAACGAGTGAGAGAATTAGACGAAAAGAATGAGATGAACAAATCTGATGAAAGCAAGGATAGTGGTCATTTGTTTGTTACTACAAAGCAACAAGTGACCCCGGTGATTAATCAAAGTAAATAGGTCAAAAATAATGTATCGCGAAGACATGCTCGCCTATAAGTTAACACTCATCCCAAGAATTCCCAGGTAAGCACAACTGGTCTCGCGTCTGATGAGATATATACGAAGTGCTTGCCTAGACAGAAAACCCAGAATACAGTCATTCACCCTTCCAGTTTGCACGTGTTCACATTATTTAAAACCCAAAACCTAGACGAGATTTTGAAAACTCAAAGGGGTTCAAAACCATATAACAAAGGGTTCAAAACCTTACAATAGAGGGTTCAAAACCTAGTAATCAATCATCCTAGAACAGATGATTTGTTTTCAAAGCGGTTTTGAAATTTATGTTCTTGTTGTGGTCGTCGCCTAAGGATAGGTGACGGTATTGTTTTATGACTAAACGCAAGTAAACTCGCGTTAGGGTCCTAAGAAGGTTATAGACTAGGTCAAAGCATTACTAATAACCTAATTCCCTATAACCATTGGCTCTGATACCATCTTTTCTGTCACACCCCGACCACGTGGAACAACCAAACGTGGCAGAAACGTCGGGGAGTGTTGTAACAGAATTAATTGTTTCAAATCCATGGCAATTAAAGTTTCGTTTTATTAATCAAACAAGAGAGTTACATTGTTTTAAACAAGAAACAAAGAGTATATAACAAAAATTAACTAGTTCTTGTCTCGTTTTAAGTCACTAAGGCACATGTCCGCCTAAGTATGTCTTGATAAGTCCTATGCATCATCTCCTGAAAACACATGTGAAAATAGGTACGTCAGCATAAAAATGCCTGTGAGATACATAGGTTTTGTAAAAACAGAATTCATGACTTATGTTTGAGAAAATGTTTAGTCATGAACCTTGTAATTTGCTTTATCTTGTAAATCATTTGAAAAACGATAAGATCAAGTGATATGTATAAATAAATGAATAATGTAAGGTTAAATGAATAACCAAGTATAATGAGTTTGTATAAGATAAGTTGTTTGTAAAACAATGTCTTGTGAAAAGTATGTTATTTGTATAAAATGCTATATGTCTCAAATTGAAATGATTCAAATAACGCTACGATATGTAATACCATACAAACACTTATATATAGGAAGTACCAGCGGCGTATCCACCATGCTTGTATCATATTACACACGCCTCGTTACTTAAATCACTTACTCAAACCAAACCACCAAAGTAAAATGTTTATCAATTGTAGAAATGTTTATGTATAGTCAAATGTCTATTGTCAAATGTAAATCATGTCAACAGATACAAATGGTTCACACGGTTCAACAGTTACAAACGGTTCACATGGTTCAACAGTTACAAACGGTTCATATGGTTCAAATTGTTACGACGGTTTACATAGTCAAATGGTTACAACGGTTCAAAATGTAGTATAATGTGTTCTTATGCTGGATGAGCTTATGCAACAAAAATGTAATGTAAAACAATGTACTAAGTACGCACACCATGGGCATACATAGCATAAAATGTAATGTAAAACAATGTACTAAGTACGCACACAATGGGCATACATAGCATGTAATGTAAGGCAATGTACTAAGTATGCACACAATGGGCATACATAGCATGTAATGTAAGGCAATGTACTAAGTACGCACACAATGGGCATACATAGCATGTAATGTAAGGCAATGTACTAAGTACACACACAATAGGCATACATAACATAAAATGTATTGTAAGGTGATGTACTAAGTATGCTAAGTTAACATACAAAGCAGAAAAGTCATGTAAATCAATGTGCTAGCATGCTATCAGTCAACATACATAGCATAAATGTAATCTAAATCATGTACTAATAGTGTACTTACGCCCCGCCTGCGGTATGCGCATATAATGTATATATGTGTGGGCGCTCGGGGGGCAAAAGTGAAAGTGCACTAATTTTAATGTTATTTTACTAATTTCGTGAAAATAATGTTAAAAGAGGGGGATGGTTAATCATGCATCATATGGTGGCGTTGATAGCCGAAAGACAAGAGAGTACATGCACTAATTGGCCTTTGTCTAAATTGCCGAGTGTTTTGTGTCTTATGTCAAGGTTTGATGCAAAGCTACCATCGAGTCGGGGGTCTCACTGGAAGCAGCCTCTCTATTCCTACGGGGTAGAGGTAAGGCTGTCTACATCTTACCCTCCTCAGACCCTACCTTAGCTTTGCTATTGGTGGGATTTACTGAGAATGGTGATGATGATGATGTACTAATAGTGTACTAATGAACATAACAAGTATATGATGTGAAAACAGGAAAGCACGAAAGTAACAAGTAGGCACATGTGTTTCACCCCAAAACGTTTGGAAAACAGTAAAAGAGGGGTCTATGTACTCACTTGAGATTGCTCAGAAGTCCTAAGATAACCACCAAGCAATGCTAGAGATCACGGAATCAAACGGCACCTAATATAGGTAACTATGTTAATAAACCGGACCTATATCGGAGGATCGGATAGAATGAGGGTTCGTAAACCAAACGAGTATGAAGACTCTTGTAATATGGTTTAACAAAGCCTACATACTAAATGAAACCTAACATACGTGCTTACGACCCATTACGACCCGTTTAGGTAGCTTATGCTACTTTAACGCGTCGTTCGCGTGAAACGCGTTCGGACCGCCTAACTAGTCCTATGACAAGTAACATATGCCTTAACATGTCTAATATTGTTGTCAAAACATTTTATATGTCAAAAGTTATGTTACATATGTTTAAAATGAATTTTGGCATCAAAGGGGTATTTTGGTAATTTACCTAAGGCATATAAACTACCTATCATACAACTACTTAAACGAAGCGACCATAAGGTATAACCTCGGAAGGTTATTCCCTATATACTATGGTCACCTAATGTATTTGGTCGGATCCTAAAGATCGACCAAACGGGTCGGGTTCGGAAGTATAAGCGATTGTTTAGATCGCTTATCTTACGACCCTATACAAGCACTAAACTAAAAGTGACGAGCTAAGCATGTTGAAACATGCTTAACTAAACAAGTTTGGTATAAAAACAAACGGTCTTGATACCTAAGAGTAGTTTGGTTACAAAATACGCAAGAATACGTATTCTGTCCGAAACTACGACTCGTCACTGAGCCTAGTAACGTGGTAATCAGTAGGTATAGTCACTAGGGACTATAACCATCGTGATCACGCTCACGTTATGAAGTTCAAACAAACTTCGCATCGACCATAAACTGGTCAATGCAGAAAGTCAAACAAAGTTTAACTTTCGGACTCGAAAAGCAATAAAAGAACGAAGGAACACTTACAAAGGGTCCCCGCAAGATTGATAATCCAAGTATTCTCAGGTATGAGGTGATGAAACACCCCAACTTAGAGAAATCCCAGATTTTAGGTGGGTTTGCAATGAAGGGGGTTGGGTATTTATAGTTTTCGGTTCACCATTAGGATCGTTTCTTGGAGAAGAGGGAATGATCTAGCTCGTACACTTGTCGGAAGGTTGTGGTAACTGATTTTGGCCACCACAAGTGATTAACATGTGGCACTTGACCTTTGGAAAGGGTTAAGGGCTGTTAACAGCAGCTGAAAAACGATTTTCTACATCTGACCTATGCTTGCGCACCGCAACACTGAGAGTGTTGAGGTGCGCAAGGCACCTGCAGACCAGAATGTTTCATAAATGGCAAAACAGGCCCTTGAAGCTCCAAACTTGCTATATGATGCATTTTTGACACGTTTAAGGCCCGTTAACCCCATTTCAAAGCTCTAAAATGAAGTTAAAGTATAGGGAACTTAAAATGTGCTCTAAAATATCTCGGATGTCGGTTCGTTTAGCCGTACGGTTGCGATGTTCGGTTAATTACGACGGAATGCGCATAAGCGCGAAAAACGATCCAAATGGCGTGACGAATGGATTTTTCTTATGCCAAACACTAAAATAAAGTATTTTAGTGTTTACATAAATTTTTGGACGTCCAGATGTATTCAGAACGTAAGTTATGCGCGAAAATGCAAACTTGTGCACTTTTTGACGCTTTTAGTCCCTTAATGACCCAAAAGTTTATTTTAGCACACCGAACCCCTCAAAGCCTATTTCTAAGCTATATAAAGGATATTTAAGGTGTGTTTAACTTATGGTCATGTTCCGGAATGTCTGTTACAGTTCAGGTTGGCATACTTTCGCAGTTTGTCAACTTTAGTCCCTGTAAGCGATTTAACTTGTTTTTGCCATACCAAGCCTTTAAAACTTATTTCTAAGTTATGTAAAGGTTATTTAAGGTATGTTAAGTATATTTCACTATTCCGGAGTGTTCGTTGCGTTAAACTGGTTATATTTATGCATCAGTGCGCGTATAACCTTCCAGAAAGCGATTTAGAGCTTGAAATCGAACAAGAGTTGATATGTGAAAAAGATACACATATTTATACAAGTCCAAAGTATGAAATAAAATATTTCATTGGTTTGGTATTTGTTTGATGGTCGCAGTGACACAGGTGTCACAACCAAGTCAATGCTTCATCGACAAACAACCCAGTAGCAAAAGTGACTTGCGGATCCATGGTACACTTGCTCATGCGGATAGTAGCTTCAGTCTTCTCCGTCCAGCGCACAAACGCTACTGCACCTCCCGTACCGTCGTAGTTCATTGGTTTACAGTCGAGGAACTGCTTGAAAGTGCAGCCTGTAATTGATCCAACCAACTCACACGTGAGCAATCGAAGAAATAATGAAACAAAGACCGTTCATAAATTTCTCCATGCTTAGTACATTGTCTTAAGGTTACCTTGAGCTGCGTTTCCTCCAGACGAATCTCCATGCCCGTTACGTCTAGCATTGCTTGGTCCTCCACTGTCTTGAGTACGGTTCGCCTCGTATTGGGCGATAGCAGCGGAGATCCTTTCTTCCAGTAGAGCGTTCAGCTCTTCAGCAGTTCTTGGCAGTGGGGGAGGAGGAGGTTGATCATCATTGCGAGCATTCACAGCTTTCCTGGGTGCCATGTTCTGACAGAACATAACACAACAGGGTTAAACATTTGTTTGATATCGTCATACTAGACAGTAGTAGCATATATATTCACAGGTATATACCACATAAGTGACATCAAACAATTATTACTCTAGCAGAGTACTTAGTAGGCTTGCACTGAGGGAATCTACACGTGACAAGACTTGCTGTGGTTTCTGTGCACTGAATTCCATAATTAGGTATGCATCCATAATTACGTAACTCCTTGCACAGTCCTCACAGTTCGTCTCATCCTCCTATCTCTTCCTTCAGATGGGACATCGCTTTCAGGTAAAGTCACGTATACTTATGACATTCTACTTCTAGTATGTGTATATAGGCTAATTATCACACATAATTGCGAGTAATTTCTAGTCAACGACAAGTGCTACCCATGTGCACCCTAAGTCTCGTAGTGTCTTTTCTTGACTCTTTGTGAACAGTTTCAGGTAGTGGATGTCGCGAGATGTTTTATGCAATGAAAACTCTTTGAAAAATTGTTTTCGTGAAAGGATCCTAGAGATTGTAGACTAGACTCGAGAAGGAATCCTGGTTCACTACAATTGCAGCTCTGATACCAATTTGTCACACCCCTTTCTGCGGCGGAAGCACGAGGTGTGATCATGAAAGGTTCTCATTGCATACGAAAGGTAAACATACTACATGCTTATAAAAACAACTTCAAATGTCATTACCATTACATAACGGAAAACATAGTTAAGAGTTTACATCACAAAACGACACGTTGTCTGAAAGTTTACAACTTATTTAGGACAAACATAAACGACATCCACGAGCATGAGTAAGACCGCGCGCACATCCACTTTTAGTTACCTGAAATACATGTGAGTTTTGGAAAAACGTCAACATAATGTTGGTGTGAATTCATGCAGTTTTTGTATTGAACACGTTTGTATACTTTGTATCAAAACATGATATGTATCTTGTGAAAATAAAGTATTCTTGTGTAAATAAAGTATTCTTGTGTAGTTAATGGGTTGCAAGGCCATTAACATGTGACACGACATAGGAAGTCACCAAACCATAGGCATTTTTCTAGTTGTCGATTCACGACGGAGACACAAAAGCACTACTCGGTACTAGTGTTCACCGAGAGTGTGGCTGCCCGGACACCCGTTAGATCTAACCTTTTGTTCTGCGGTCTAAGTATGTACACGATTATTGGTGCTTATGGTACCCTATTCGTGACACGATTTCTCGTATCATTCCTCAAAACGCATCATACTTGGTACTAGTGATCACCAAGAGTGCTTCTTGTTTATGTATTCATCATGTCAAGTATCAATTCTCGTTTATTATATCAAGTATCAACTCTCGTTTATTATATCAAGTATCAATTTTCAAGTGTTCGCCCCAAGTTTAAAAGTATGTAAAAGATTAAAAGTGGGGACACGAACTTTCCTGTAAACATTCAGTGACATGTATTTCATCCCCGAAGTTATAAAACTGAAACCAGTTAAAGAAAAGGGGGAGCATGAACTCACAACTTTGCGTTCCTTGCGTCGTAAACTTCACCGGATTGCTTATATAGAGTCGTGACCTAAACGTGTTTTATTTACGTTAGTCACTAGACTTGTATCGCACAAGCACAAGTCACTATCTTTTGTATATGTATTCTTGTGTTAAAAATAATTTACATTTTTAACTATGTGTCTTACTTATATTATTTTCTCAAAAATAAATATAAGTATCTTGTATTTTGCACCCAAATTATGTATCTTGTATGTTGTATGTGTATTTTTGTGTTTTTACTTCTCATGAGTAATTAGTGTATTTTCAAATCCTAATACACTATCACGTATAGTACATACTACATACACTTAGCAGAAAGTTTTGGCGATCAATAAATATATATATTTTTCTAAAAAATATACATACTTAATATCCATTTTTATTCTTGAAGAAATCCTCATTGCTTAACACAAAAGTTTGGGAAACCTTGGTAAATGTTTTTAGATACATTTTTAGGGGATAAGTTTCTCAAAAACTTATATTTTTCTAAGTGTCAAAATTTATAGAAATTTTGACAGAGTTCCCCTAAAAATGGAGGTTTCCCATGTTTTCAAAACATGTGTTTATTTTCTTTTAAATCATCATCCATCAATTTCAACAACAATCATCAACAATATAAATCAATTTCTCTATTTCATGAACTTGATAAGTTATAAAAATGTGTAGTAACTTACTAGGGTATTTAGTAAGTCTTGTTACCCTTTAAAGTGTGATTGCTTCTTTAAAAACTTCATTTTTAAAGAATGTGATTCTTTACAACTTATGTTCATGTTTTCTAAAAATACTTCTTCATGTATTTTTCTTGTTACACATGTGTTTCTTTACTTTGTTAACCACTAAAAATAATGTTTATTTATGTAAGAACCAAGTTTTAGTGAAACTTGTATTTTTAACTTGGTTTCTTTTGAAAAACCACTCATGGATATTTAGATCTACATGTTTAAAACTTACTTTGATCTTTTATTTTCCAAGAAAACACTTATTTATCCAAGTTCATAGTTTATGTGTGGATGATTTCATCATCCTACACATCTCTAACTTTTACATCTTGCTAGTTCATGTCTTTAAACATGATCTAGCAAGTCCATGTGACGAACAATACCATTTTTATTAACAAACAACAATCAACAAACATAACAACACAAGAATAACATGATTTCAACATCACTTTAACCATATTTCATCACTAGTTAGTTTATGTTCCAAGACTTTGATTATGTTCTTTAGAGTTCTTGAGATTTTATCATTCTTTCAACTATTAACCATCAAAAATATGAATAGTATGAAGATCTAAGACACTTACTACTAGCACAAGGCTAGGGGAGTTCAAGAGCGTAAAAGTGGTGGATAAAATCAAACGATTGAGGTTCTTCAACTTCCGAACACACCAAGCTTTGTTGTATGCACTTTAACACCCTTGGATGCTCTTAGAATGATTGAGGAAGTTTGAATGATGTTGATGGTGGTTGTGTGTGGTTTCGGCCGCAAGCAAGAAGAAGAGAAGGAGAGAAGGGGTGTTGAATGTGTAATGAGCTTATGAAGTTAAGGTCTCCGTGTGTTATACTTATATCCATTTTCTCCTAGTTTCCCTTGTGTAATATGTCACCAAAGAAGCAACATGATCCATTATTTAATCACCATAAAATCAAGATGGTGGGGTCCTTGTCTAGAACCGGTTGGGGGGGGGGTAGCTAGTTAGGTTTCAATTACTAGTTACTAAACTACTTAGGAGATAAATGATATAGTTAGTGGTTTATGGTGTGTTATGAAATATATAGTGTGTTCGGGGACCCTAACTAGCTTAGAAACATAAAAACAATGCTTCTAGTATTATTTTGGTGTTCCGGGTAATATCCGGTTGTTCGGTTATATACCGGTTCGTTAAAGCTCTAAATTGCACCTTTTAGTGTCTTTTAAGTACCCTTTTGTAATACTTTCGATTCCCGACACTTAGGGAAATATTCTGGATATTAAAACATGAATTCTGCATAATTTTTATGTTGTTAAAAGCTGATTTATTGCTGAATTATATAAAATTCTGCACTTAAGGTGCGTTTCGGGTGCTTTTTAGTGCGTAATTTAGCTTCCGGATGGTATATATGTAAACCTTTGTATGTACTCTTGGGTTTTAGTGTATTCTTGCTGTTGGACCTACACCTAGGCTCCAATTTTATTGTCTGACTGCTTTCTGCAGAATTGTTGACACAATGTGTCTTACCGGTGAGTTTACTAGTATTTCTGATGCAACACTCTCGTTTATGCATAAAGCAATATTTTGTAGTATACAACGTGCATGAATTCACTTGCTTAGTATGTAATCAGACAATGTTGACATCTAAGCACAAAATTGCAGTCATTAAATAATAATTAAAGTGTACGGAAATTACCGGTTTGGTGCCAGTTGTCACATGGTTGTCCATTTTAGAGTTGTTTCCAAAAACGTAGTTTAATCTCATTCAGCTATCCAGCCGTGGGGGTTACCCCATAGTTCGAAAACAATTATTAGTTAACCATCCCATGTCCACCTTCCCTGGCTATCCTGCCCGGCACTCCGGTCGTGGGGGCTACCCCATTATTTAAACTACCAGACTCGTTTATCATATCGAATACTAACGAAAATTACTTGTGCCCTAGCTTCGGTGTCTATCATCACCGACGTGCCATAGTCCATTAGTACACGCCCGTCCGACTGGCACGGTGTGAGGTTTGTTAAACCTAATAGCGCTATTAACTAATGACCCGCTCGCCATAGCCTCGGCGATTAAGTCGATACAAAGGGAGGGACTTCGCTGATAGAGTTCTAGTCCAGTAAGTCTAATCCGTCCCAACAGGACGAGGAAATTTATATTCCTGAACACGTCCCAAAGGACGAGGAATCCCTATTCCTGAACCCATTCCCATTCCCACCGGGAATTACCATGCTTTGTAGAAAAGTGTGAACTCACCTCGGTTTGCTTGGTTAGATTAATTACTCTATTAATCGGGAAATCCAGCACGTCCTAATAAGGTACAGATAACAATCAGTTTCTCATGCACAACACATATCCTACGTACGGTTTATTTACTCATTACTTCTATCACATACCACACGATTCAGCTATCAAGTTATAATGTTAAGTTACATTATTTTACCCTAAAATAATATAACTATCTCACAAAATAAACAAGTATTCACACAATTGTCCTAGTATAAAATATATATTCTAAATATATATTTAACCATTTTATTTATAAAATCAACCTCCGGCACTTTGTATTTTTGTAAATAAAATCATGGGGAAGTTTATTTTGAAAACAAGGTTAAAAATATAATTGTAACACTTGCTAGAAAAACATTTTCTAAGTGTTGGATTTTTAGAAAAATTTCGCCAGAGATTCCTTTGTAAATGGAGGTGTCCATGCTTACTAGCATATCATTTTCTTTTCAAAAATTCATTCAAACAATTTTCATTCAACAATATACAACCTCTACTTACCGAACTTGCCAAAAACAAGCATAAACTATAAACTCATGAACTTGAAAATTTATAAAAGCAAGTAGTAACTTACTAGCACACTTAGTAAGTCTTGTTACCCTCCAAAATGTGATTGGTTCTTTAAAAACTTTATTTTTAAAGAGTTTGAATATTTACAACTTCTAGTCATGTTTTCTAAAAATATTACTTTGCGAAATTTTCTTATTACACAAGTGTTTCTACACTTGTTTATCCACTAAAAATATGTTAAGTTTGTGTAAGATCCATGTTTTAACAAAACTCATACTTTTCACTTGGTTCTTTCGAAAAACCACTCATGGGTCTTTAGATCTACAATATTAGAACTCACTTTGACCTTTATTTTTTCAAGAAAACACCTATTTATTCAAGTTCATAGTTTATGTGTGGATGATTCCATCATCCACAACATTCTTACTTTTTTCATCTTGCTAGTTCATGTTCTTATTCATGATCTAGCAAGTCCATATGATGATCCATATCATTTCTACTAAGAAATAACAATCAACAATCATAACAACACAAAAATAACATGATTTCTTCATCAACTTAACACTACTTCATCACTAGTTAGTTTATGTTCCAAGACTTGTTTATGTTTCTTTAGAGTTCTTATCTTTTCATCATTCTTTAAACTATTAACCATCAAAATCAAGAAGAGAATGAAGATCTAAGACACTTACCACTAGCACAAGGCTAGGGGAGTTCAAGAGTGTAAAAGTGGTGGTTAAAAGAAAATGAAAGAGGTCCTTGAGCTTCCAAACACACCAAGCTTCGTTGTATGATCTTTAACACCTTTGGATGCCCTTGGATTGCTTGAAAGAAACTTGAAGGTGGTGATGGTGGGTGTGTGTGGGTTCGGCCGATCAAGAAGAAGAGAGGAGTAGAAAGTGTTTGCTAAATATTGTTGTGAGGATGAAGTGTGGTGATCTCATGTGCCTTTTTATTAACCATCCTCACCATTTATCCCTTGGGTAACATGTTCTATTATCCCCAACACAATCAAATAAAATAATAAAAAGAAATCAATGGGTGGGTCACCCATTGTGACCGTCGCCCAATGGGGGGTATGGGGTTGGGTTTCAATGGATGGTTACTAATTCTTGTTAGAATTCAAGTATTAAGTTTGTGTGTTATGAGTGTTATTAATCATATAGTGTGTTAGGGTGTTCGGGGACCCTACTAGCTCAGAAAAATAAAAACAATGTGTTTGACAATATTTTTGTCTTCCGGGTAAAGTCCGGTTGTTCGGTTGGGTGTTGTTCCGTTAAAGTGCTAAATTAATCCGTAAGGTGCCTTTTATAATATTTTTAGTGACACCTTTAATTCTCAACACTTAGGAAAGCACACAGGACTATTTAGTAACTTTTCTGTATACTACTAGTATGTTAACAAGCACATGTAAGTATAACACAGTAATCAGAGAGCAGTTAAGTAATTCCACACAGTCGTCAAGCACTTTAATTATCATTAATAAATTGTACGGATACATGGAATTATGAGGGTTGTCACATTCTCCCCCTGTTAAGAAAATTCCATCCTGAAATTTAGCTCGTGGTTACTGAGGAAGCTAGTTCTGTTGCGTTGGTTTCCTGGTTTTCCTGGGGTGTCAAATCATCCCCCCGTTGGTTTGGAATTTCGTCCCGAAATTCTACAGTAGCTTCAGCCTCAGTAGTGGTTGCACTTTTCTTAAACAGCTGGGGATACTTGAGTTTCATTTGGTCTTCTCGTTCCCAGGTATTCTCTGGGCCACGACGGGAATTCCAACGAACTCGAACAAGGGGTATCCTGGTGCGCTTGAGAATTTTAACATCTCGATCCGTAATCTCTACTGGTTCTTTGACGAATCGCAGCTGGTCGTCGATAGTGAGCTCCTTGAGAGGAACTATGAGGGTCTCCTCTGACAAACACTTCTTCAGATTCGACACATGGAATACGTTGTGAACTCCGCTGAGTTCTTCAGGTAGATTCAACTTGTAGGCGACCTTGCCAATTTTCTAAATGATTTCAAACGGTCCGACATAGCGTAGATTGAGTTTGCCTCGTTTGCCAAAATGAACTACACCTTTCCACGGTGAGACTTTAAGTAGCACTCGATCCCCAACCTGGAACTCGAGTGGCTTTCTTCGCTTATCAGCATAGCTTTTCTGACGGTCGTGAGCTGCCGCCATTCGTTGTCGTATTTGAGCAATCCTCTCAGTCGTGTCTACTACAAGTTCTGGGCCTGTGATTTGGCTGTCACCAACTTCTGCCCAACAAAGAGGTGATCGGCACTTCCGTCCGTATAATGCCTCAAATGGAGCGGCCTGGATGCTGGTGTGGTAACTGTTATTATACGAAAACTCCACTAACGGGAGATGTTTTTCCCAGCCATTACCAAAATCGATCACACATGCCCTAAGCATGTCTTCAAGGGTTTGGATGGTGCGTTCAGATTGCCCATCCGTCTGTGGATGATATACCGTGCTCATGTCTAATCGAGAGCCAAAGGACTTGTGCATAGCTTGCCACAATTCAGATGTAAAACGTGAGTCACGATCAGAAATGATGGAGGTTGGCACTCCGTGCCTTGATACTACTTCCTTCAAGTAGATGTCTGCTAGGGTAGAAAACTTATCTGTTTCCTTGATGGCCAGAAAGTGTGCAGACTTAGTCAATCGATCCACGATCACCCAAATGTTATCATTTCCGCGTTGAGATCTAGGTAGACCAGTAACGAAATCCATGGAAATTTGCTCCCATTTCCATTTCGGGATCTCTGGTTGTTGGAGTAGGCCTGATGGTTTCTGATATCCAGTCTTGACTCTCGCACAAGTCAGACATTTGCTAACGTAAGTTGCTATGTGGGCTTTCATACCAGGCCACCAGTATGTAGTTTTTAGATCGTGGTACATCTTATCCGAACCAGGATGTACTGAATAACGAGACTTATGTGCTTCATCCATCACAAGCTCGCGTAGGTCTCCATACAGTGGAACCCAGATGCGTCCGTTAACATAGTAGGCGCCGTTTTCCTTTCGTTCTAACCGCTGCCTTGACCCTCATAAGGACTCAGCCCTGATGTTCTCTGCTTTCAATGCTTCAACCTGAGCATCGCTAATCTGAGCTGGAAGGTTAGAATGGATGGTAAGCAGTAATGCACGTACACACTTAGGTATAGTATCCTTTCGACTGAGGGCATCGGCCACAACATTGGCTTTGCCCGGATGGTACTTGATCGCACATTCGTAATCATTCAAGAGTTCGACCCATCGGCGTTGTTGCATGTTTAATTCCTTTTGCTTGAAGATACGCTCGAGACTCCTGTGATCGGTGTAAATGGTGCACTTGGTACCGTACAGGTAATGTCTCCATATCGTAAGTGCGAAAACAACTACTCCCAATTCCAAGTCGTGCGTAATGTAGTTCCTTTCGTGAACTTTAAGTTGGCGTGATGCGTAGGCAATGACCTTGTCACGTTGCATCACCACGCAACCAAGTCCTTGGATGGAAGCGTCGCAATAAACCACAAAATCTTCTGTGCCTTCAGGAAATGAGAGGATAGGCGCGCTACAAAGTCTATCTTTTAAGTGTTGAACAGCAGATTCCTGTGCATCACCCCAATGGTAGGTGACACCCTTTTGAGTTAGTGAGGTGAGGGGTTGCGCAATCTTAGAGAAATCCTTGACGAATCTTCTGTAGTAGCCCGCCAAACCCAAGAATTGGCGGATTTCTGTTGGTGTACGTGGTGCAGGCCAATTCTTGATCGAGTCGACCTTGGATGGATCCACATGAATCCCATCCTTGTTTACCACATGGACTAGAAAGTGGACTTCGCGAAGCCAGAAGTCACATTTCGAAAACTTGGCATACAACTGCTCTTTTCGAAGAAGTTCCAGCATAAGTCGTAGATGCTGCTCGTGTTCCTCCTGATTCTTAGAATAGATCAGGATGTCGTCGATGAAAACAATAACGAACTTATCCAAGTACGGCTTGCACACTCTGTTCATGAGATCCATGAAAACCGCTGGTGCATTCGTCAACCCGAAAGGCATGACCAGAAACTCGTAATGGCCTTAACGAGTTTTGAATGTTGTTTTGGAGACGTCCTCCTCTCGGACTCTCAGCTGATGGTATCCCGATCTCAAATCAATCTTAGAGTAATATCTCGACCCTTACAGCTGGTCGAACAAGTCGTCAATGCGTGGGAGAGGATAACGATTCTTCACGGTCACCTTGTTGAGTTCGCGATAGTCAATACACATTCTGAAGGTACCGTCTTTCTTCTTTACAAATAACACTGGAGCTCCCCAGGGCGAAGAGCTAGGACGTATAAAACCCTTTTCCAAGAGTTCTTGTAGTTGCGTGGACAGTTCTTCAAGCTCTGATGGAGCTAGATGATAAGGTGCACGAGCTATTGGTGCTGCTCCAGGAGCTAGCTCGATTTGAAACTCGACTTGTCGATGAGGCGGAAGACCTGGTAATTCCTCAGGAAATACCTCAGGAAAATCGCGCACAATAGGAATGTCTTCAATTCTCTTCTCTTCCGTTGATGTGTCTGTAACGAGTGCTAGAATGGCAGTGTGGCCCTTTCGCAAACACTTCTGGGCCTTAAGGAAAGATATGATGCCTACGACAGCACCACTCTTGTCGCCATGGATCACGAGGGGTTCTTCCCCAGAACGAGGGATGAGGACAATCTTCTCGTTGCAAAGAATTTCCGCTTGCTGATGAGATAACCAATCCATCCCAATAACAACGTCGAAACTACCCAGAATGATAGGAATGAGGTCGATAGAAAAGGTCTGATCGGCAAGGACAAGCTTGCAACCCTTAACTACATGTGTAGCCTCTAAACTTTTACCATTTGCTAACTCTACGATGTGCTTGGTGTTCAAAAGTGTTGGAGTACGCTTAAGCATTTGACTAACTTTTAAGGACACGTAGCTAGTATCGGCACCCGAATCAAATAAAACAGTAACAAAGAAATCATCGAGAAGAAACTTACCCATCACAACATTGGGATCGTTCCTTGCATCACCCTGACCAATCACGAACACACGACCCCTTGCCCCATTACCATTGTTGTTTCCCCCATTGTCGTTTCCATTCCCCTGATTGTTGTTGTTCTGATTCTGATTTAGCTGGGGGCAGTCTTTCTTGAAATGGCCCTCAGCACCACATTGAAAGCACCCTCTGTTGTTACCTTGTTGTTGCTGCTGCTGGTGTTGATTTGGTGGGGCTTGCTGTTGCTGTCGGTTCTGATTCGCCGGACGCTGACTCCTGCAATCGCATGCAATGTGACCAGGCTTGTTGCATCGATGACGGTTGCCTTTACTACATGGCCCGCTGTGGTGCAAGTTACAGCGATTACATTTGGGGTGATTTCCCTTGTACCCACCCTGGCCTAGATTTCCAGAAGACTGCTGACTGGGGCTCCTGTACTCATCTGTCTTTCGCTGCTGGGACTGAGCTGAAGTAGAACCTTTGCCCAAATTTCCATCCCACTTGCGCTTATTATCATTGGGAGCATCAGAAGTAGTAGCGCTAATACGTTTGGGCAGCCTGTTCTGCTCAACTGCCTGATCGGTGAGACGATGGGCCAACTTAATGATTTGCTGAATGGTACCCAGGTTAGCTGAAGTCACGTGACTCTGAATCTCTGGTACAAGACCCTTGAGGTACAGCTCAATACGTTTGATGGGTGGGTCCACCATTGTAGGACACAAGATGGCCAGCTCGTTTGACCTCTTCGTGTATGCCTCGATTTCAGACCCCGTCATCTTCAAATTGAAAAATTCCACTTCCAGCTTATGGATGTCATCACGACTGCAGTACTCTTCCTTGATCAGTTCCTTGAAGTCATTCCATGGGGTGGCATTAGCAACAGCCAACCCAAGCAGTTGAACCTGTGCTTTCCACCAGGTTAACGCAGCACCTTCGAGGGTTCCAGTAGCAAATTTCACCCTACGATCTTTAGGGCATTCACACATCTCAAAAACAGACTCGAGCTTCACGAACCAGTGAAGAAGACCTACAGCCCCTTCTGTGCCGCTGAAAGTACTAGGTCGGCAACCCATGAAGGTTTTGAACGTGCACACAAGAGGCTGAGCATGTTGACCTGTGGTGCGAGGATGAAAGACAAGGTTAAGCATAAGAGTGGGTTCGCGAAGGTAGGATCTATACGTCCTAAGATGGGTTGATATGGCAGGTTATACCTCCTGCAGGAACAGCTGCGAGTGCCTCAGCAACTCGTTCGTTGATCAAAGCTGTCAGCTGGGCTTGAGTTAGGTTGATACATCCTCCGCGTCCGTTCATGATCTTCATAACGAAGCAACGTAAGTGAGAAAAGTGTCGCGAAAGTGCGTAAGTGTGGGACGACAGTAGAGAGTAAGCACACCAGGTTCAAATAGCAATTATCACGTTAACTAATGCAAAGTGTGAACTATCTAACCGACAATATAACATAAATCATACCACCTATTGTGTCGAGTCTTGCACGTGGAGCGAAGCGTCGTTGTGGATCGTTGAGCACTAAACATGTTATAGTCTGGTTTTTATCAAAAATATTTTCCCTTTTTAAAACCAAGTTCACTATAACCAATGGCGCTGATACCAATCTGTCACACCCCCAAAATCCACCATGCGGAGTATCACCGCTTGGAGGCGTGACATGACCAGGATCGAGCCACCAATCATATTGAACAACATAATTAAGTAAATCAAACCAACCACAATACAATTGGTGACCAAAAGGAAGTTAACCAAGTTCAATTTAAACAGCGGAAGCATAAGACGTTAAACCAAAACATAAGGTCGTAGCTCATAAGTTTAAAGACCCAAAACATAAGTTTCATACGTTCATAAGGTTTATTTATTAAGTACGGGACATATCAGTTCGCATCCCACAACGACCACCTCCTTGTGCAAGCCCCATAGTATCTAGCGACCTGCAAAGCATGTAACAACGAGTCAACAACAAAGTTGAGTGAGTTCACGGTTGGTTGTCCATTTTAGAGTTGTTTCCAAAAACGTAGTTTAATCTCATTCAGCTATCCAGCCATGGGGGTTACCCCATAGTTCGAAAACGTTTATTAGTTAACCATCCCATGTCCACCTTCCCTGGCTATCCAGCCCGGCACTCCGGCCGTGGGGGCTACCCCATTATTTAAACTACCAGACTCGTTTATCATATCGACTACTAACGAAAATTACTTGTGCCCTAGCTTCGGTGTCTATCATCACCGACGTGCCATAGTCCATTAATACACGCCTGTCCGACTGGCACGGTGTGAGTTTTGTTAAACCAAATAGCGCTATTAACTAATGACCCGCTCGCCATAGCCTCGGCGATTAAGTCGATACAAAGGGAGGGACTTCGCTGATAGAGTTCTAGTCCAGTAAGTCTAATCCGTCCCAACAGGACGAGGAAATTTACATTCCTAAACACGTCCCAAAGGACGAGGAATCCCTATTCCTGAACCCATTCCCATTCCCACCGGGAATTACCATGCTTTGTAGAAAAGTGTGAACTCACCTCGGTTTGCTCGGTTAGAATAATTACTCTATTAATCGGGAAATCAAGCATGTCCTAACAAGGTACAGATAACAATCAGTTTCTCATGCACAACACGTATCCTACGTACGGTTTATTCACTCATTACTTCTATCACATACCACACGATTCAACTGTCAAGTTATAATGTTAAGTTACATTATTTTACCCTAAAATAATATAACTATCTCACAAAATAAACAAGTATTCACACAAGTGTCCTAGTATAAAATATATATTCTAAATATATATTTAACCATTTTATTTATAAAATCAACCTCCGGCACTTTGTATTTTTGTAAATAAAATCATAGCGAAGTTTATTTTGAAAACAAGGTTAAAAATATAATTGTAACACTTGCTAGAAAAACATTTTCTAAGTGTTGGATTTTTAGAAAAAATTTCGCCAGAGATTCCTTTGTAAATGGAGGTGTCCATGCTTACTAGCATATCATTTTCTTTTCAAAAATTCATTCAAACAATTTTCATTCAACAATATACAACCTCTACTTACCGAACTTGCCAAAAACAAGCATAAACTATAAACTCATGAACTTGAAAATTTATAAAAGCAAGTAGTAACTTACTAGCACACTTAGTAAGTCTTGTTACCCTCCAAAATGTGATTGGTTCTTTAAAAACTTTATTTTTAAAGAGTTTGAATATTTACAACTTCTAGTCATTTTTTCTAAAAATATTACTTTGTGAAATTTTCTTATTACATAAGTGTTTCTACACTTGTTTATCTACTAAAAATATGTTAAGTTTGTGTAAGATCCATGTTTTAACAAAACTCATACTTTTCACTTGGTTCTTTCGAAAAACCACTCATGGGTCTTTAGATCTACAATATTAGAACTCACTTTGACCTTTATTTTTTTCAAGAAAACACCTATTTATTCAAGTTCATAGTTTATGTGTGGATGATTCCATCATCCACAACATTCTTACTTTTTCCATCTTGCTAGTTCATGTTCTTAGTCATGATCTAGCAAGTCCATATGATGATCCATATCATTTCTACTAACAAATAACAATGAACAAACATAACAACACAAAAATAACATGATTTCTTCATCAACTTAACACTACTTCATCACTAGTTAGTTTATGTTCCAAGACTTGTTTATGTTTCTTTAGAGTTCTTATCTTTTCATCATGCTTTTAACTATTAACCATCAAAATCAAGAAGAGAATGAAGATCTAAGACACTTACCACTAGCACAAGGCTAGGGGAGTTCAAGAGTGGAAAAGTGGTGGTTAAAAGAAAATGAAAGAGGACCTTGAGCTTCCGAACACACCAATCTTCGTTGTATGATCTCTAACACCTTTGGATGCCCTTGGATTGCTTGAAAGAAACTTGAAGGTGGTGATGGTGGGTGTGTGTGGGTTCGGCCGATCAAGAAGAAGAGAGGAGGAGAGAGTGTTTGCTAAATATTGTTGTGAGGATGAAGTGTGGTGATCTCATGTGCCTTTTTATTAACCATCCTCACCATTTATCCCTTGGGTAACATGTTCTATTATCCCCAACACAATCAAATAAAATAATAAAAAGAAATCGATGGGTGGGTCACCCGTTGTGACCGTCGCCCAAGGGGGGGGGGGGTATGGGGTTGGGTTTCAATGGATGGTTACTAATTCTTGTTAGAATTCAAGTATTAAGTTTATGTGTTATGAGTGTTATTAATTATATAGTGTGTTAGGGTGTTCGGGGACCCTACTAGCTCAGAAAAATAAAAACAATGTGTTTGACAATATTTTTGTGTTCCGGGTAAAGTCCGGTTGTTCGGTTGGGTGTTGTTCCGTTAAAGTGCTAAATTAATCCGTAAGGTGCCTTTTATAATATTTTTAGTGACACCTTTAATTCTCAACACTTAGGAAAGCCCACATGACTATTTAGTAACTTTTCTGTATACTACTAGTATGTTAACAAGCACATGTAAGTATAACACAGTAATTAGAGAGCAGTTAAGTAATTCCACACAGTCATCAAGCACTTTAATTATCATTAATAAATTGTACGGATACATGGAATTATGAGGGTTGTCAGAGATATTACCATAGTCAATCTCGTAGCCTTCTGTCTTTTCTTTCTCTCTGAGTCTTCTCGAAGCTTTGACATTTTCAGCAACCACAGAGTCCCTCTTCAAGTTTTTCTTGATTCTGCGCTTTGAATCAGCTCCCCCTTTCATTTGACTCTTTCTTTAGGCTCCCCTTTTCGTAAAGCTTCTGTGCTTTAGGATCGACACCTGGTTCTTCGAATACAATCTCCCCCCTGCGATGAGCTCGTCTTCAGACTCCCCCTTAGTTTCAGCTATCTGGATCGTAATCTAGCACTTTCATCTGCAAATCTCAAACTTTTGAAAGAAATATGACAATTTCAAATTGAAAACCTAGCTCTAAACATAATCTGGAGCATTTCAAATATGTGACAGTGAAAGCTTTTTAGGTTTTCCCAGGAATGATGTCCTGGCACATAAAACATTTTTGGATCGATAACCTAACTCTATTGCACAAATGTAACAATATGTATTTATCCATGATTACCCGACTCTACTGCCCCTATCAAATGACTTTATAAGATTTCACAGTTTAAGCATCCAAAACTTTTATAAGTAATCATCCAAGTCCAAATTAAATACCTTGGAGATTTCACAAACTGGTTTTGAATTTTTCAATAAAAACCTCAAGTTTCAAATTAAAGAACTTGTTTATTTTTCAGAAACACGTTCAGCATACTTAGATTTTGAAACTCAACTTCTCAGACATCGGTTGTCGAAAATAAAGTAGAAACAAAATCTTTTTGTATTTTTCTGAAACATAAAGCAGTAAAGAAATATTTACAGACAATATTTTTGTTTGAGTTCGTGTTAGAGGATCATATCAGTTTATGACAAATCACTAGCACCATTGAGCTGTAAACACTTTAAGTTCTAAACGATTCACTTAGATTGTAAGTATACTGATCCACTTAAATTTTCACACAAAGTTCATCTGATTCGAGATACGAGATTTAGTGTTTTAAGAACTTAACTTATTCACGTGTCCCACCTCATAATATACTCCCGTATCAAAATTGCCTAGATTTAGTCTTACAGTTGAATATACTTTATTGATATTTGTACTCTGGGTTAGTGCGAGACCTTGAGAGCTCAGGTGTGAACTACCGTTCAGTCAAAGAGATGAAGGCTCGACTTTAGGTGTGTCTCACTTAGGGATCTTCTTTACAACTGCACTTGATTTGTATCTTTCGATATTTTATCAATTTTTATGCAAAGGGTAAGCATTAAGCACATAAAGTATTATACGAGGTCTAGGCCATTGCTTCCACAATATCAGAAGACCAGGTATAATACCCCAGATATCAAACAATATAAAAACCTAGTATCTCAGAATTAGGCAATCTCTCAAACAAGATTTCGGGGGTTACCTATATATTCGAGAGATGTTCCCCACGACATAAGAATGTATTGATTTTTAGGTTTATAACTCGATATCCATCTACTAAGCGTGTAAAAACCTACTGGCATATCATCAGTGAGACCGTTTATCACATTTAACATTCCATTTCTTTAGCGTACTGTGATTGTCTTACTGATGTACTATCATTTCCTCTTTTTACACAAACACTCTTTTTGAATTTTCTATTGTTTTTGGCTTTTTCAAATTTCAAATGTTTTTGTATTTTCAAAATTTCTTACTCCCCCTAAAATTCAAAACATTTACAGAAAATTTGACAAACCCGAGGTAGATAGCTTTATCTCGCCATCCATTTTCTACTTAGACATGCTCTGTTTTGCAGAAAATACCCACATAATTTACAACACATTGATTTTAACAATGTTAAAACTATTTTCAGTTGTGAAATAATCATGTTTATTCAGACGTGAGGGTTTTGGCATATTCAATCCACAATTTTTTTAAGATTTTTGATTTTTGACAGAATTTAAAAACACAAACATATTTTTTTGGTTTTTAAAATTTTCAGTTTTTAAGGTTTTTTAATATAGATTATTTATGTACATAAATGAACAAACTCCCTGTTTCAATTCCAGGGTTCCGCAGCCTCTTCTTGTGCCAGGCTGCTCCTCTGTTCATTTTAACAATCATCCATCTTCTGGAGCACCTGCACATTCAAATAATTTGATCATTTGAACAATGCAACCCAAGCCTGTTTAGACTCAGGTATCTGAACATAAATCTTTCCAGATAGAACTGGATAGTTTCGATCATTCTTTTCAAAAACATTTTCTTTAAGTTTTTCATCAACTGAAACCTTTTGTTGTTTGACCACCCAACTTTGACCTTTTGAAACATTTCTTTTATAAAATCATGATTCATTTAGAATGTTTTGATTTTGAAGAAAAACTTTTGGTTTCCAAAACTGGTCTGGTTTTGTTGCATCAACAGTTGTTTTCCAACTTTGTATTGTTCTAAATATGGGTGTCACTTGTTTCTAAGTTTGTTGTGATTTAGCTTTTGACATTTTTGGCCTCCAAGTTTGTTTTGATTCAAACTTGGTTGATTTCTGATTCATAACATCAGACTTTTTCTTCTCAACACCAACATGTTTAAGATTTGGACATTTGCGACCAACATGTCCAAGTTGGTCACATTTAAAGCACATTTTCTTTGAAACATCTTTAACCTGTTGTTGTTGTTGTTGTTTCTTTTGAGCAAAGAACTATTCATTAGACGGTTGCCTAAATTGGAGTTTTTTCTCTTCTTTAGAACTTGTTCCGTGAACAAAGTTCATCTTTTTATGAAGATTTGTCTTTTCAAATTGTTTCTTTTGATTTTGTTTTTTTTAACCCAACCCAGCCTTCATGTTTTTTTCTTTTTGTAACCAGGTTTGTTATAAAAAGACTTCTTGCTCTTTCCAGCAAATTTTGAAATTTCAGATTTTTCAATTTCTACCAATTTAAACACTTTATCAATCTTTTCCGAAATCACATTTTGAATCGGGAATTCAATATCTGAGAATAATTTGTCCGATCCAATCATAATATAAACCAATCCTTTTGAATCATCATTCACAACTTTCTCATATTTTGAATTTTTCAAATAACTCTAATGAAAATTTCCCTCATTTTCATCTTGTTACTCAGACTTATCTCTTTTGTTAAACTCATCTTGCAAAACATTTTCAACGACCTTACCTACTATCTCTGAATCACTAGTATCATCAGAGTTGGAATAGGTTACGTCAATATTATCTGGAAATTGATCAACCATGTTGAAAGCTTTTTCCACCTACTCGACATCATAGAATGTGAACTTTTTCTCAAACGGTGGTGGAAGCTGATGATATTCTGAGCCAATTCCTTTCTTGTTTTTTTTCAGAATCATTATCATCTGGTTTTATGTTAAAAATTCATTCAAGAACATATGTCACAGCCCGATATTTCCACGTATTACCGGTGGGCCCGGTGGGGAGTATCTTGATGTAGTTGATATCATCATAGTCAAATAATCACAGTTTAATGCACATACTTATATATCAGCAATAAAGTTTTTTGTCCTCTCACATTTTCAAAAATCTCGTTTTTTTGTAATATAAAGGCATAATAATCAAATTTAAGCATTTAACGGAAACATGCAATGAACTATGATTTCTATGGGACCATGTTGTATAACCTCAGAGGGTTATACTTACATATAATGTGGTCACAAAGGAACCCTAAGGCATCACTAAACTAAGTTAATTCGGGTCAGAACTGAAACTCAAAGCAAAAGTCTACTTTTGCGACTTTCGGTTGCGAACCGAGCCTAATACTCAGAATTGTCGGGTTGAACATGCCTAAACATGTTCTTATATTATTTACCAAGTTATTTAAGTGATAAAACGTATTTTATAGCTTCTACATTATCAGTTATGAATTATTTTATAAAAACTGACTCGTTTAACTTTTCAGTTAAGTACTTTGACCCGACAATTGACTGAGATAACGTGATAATTAGAAGGTGCCCTCTTAAGGGTTTATCACCTACTTAATTACCAACACATAGTCACTTTCAATTTGAATAATGGCTGGACCGTTAGTGATTAATCACCAAGTCAAAATTTAATTACAATATCTTTGACTTTCGGCCATTAAGCTAATAAAACCTTAACTATAGAAGCTAACAACACTTACAATGGTCCTTAGCACGCAGATTAGACTAGAAAAAGCTTCCTAGATAACCAGGATGCTCCAGAGAAGTGTTTGAGAGCTTTAGAGATTGAGAAAGTATGAAAATTGGAAGTGTAAGTGAAAATGTTGTCCCAAAAGCCTCTATTTATACTACTTCAAGGCATTCTCTGATCAATCCAGGTGTTATATGTTGTATCCAGATGCTAACATGTGTCCCAAGTGGTTTTATATACCATCAAACAGTCCCTAGTTTCGAATACAAGCATGCAATGGTGAAGAAAACGCAGAACCTGCACCTGTGCATGGTTTCTGCCCATTTTAGGCTGTCGCGTCGCGCGAAGGCAGTGGGGTTTTGGTGTGGCGCAGCACCACCCCTAGGGGGACCAGTCATTCATGTTTCAAACTTGGAAGATTCAACCCCTGGACCTTTAAAACCTCATAACTTCAATTTTAAGAACTTTTAACCCATAAAGTTTATATTTTGATGATCTTTAGGATATGACTAAACATCGTTAGGTCCGGTTTCGTTAAACGATAACCAAAAACACAAGTTTTGCCTCATTGACGCTTTTAATCCTTTATTTATGAAAGTTAATGTATTTATATCAAACGATATTGAAACCTCGTGAATTTTTCATCACTTATTCTTGAGAGTATAATTAATCGTTACAAAGCCCCGAGTTCGTTAAAAGGTCACTCAGAGGTAGTAATTTAACATGTTGACACGTTTAACCCCCGTGTCTTGTAAACTTCCACTTTCTTTCACAAACGGCTTCATACGTTTTCACAATTTATTCGTATAAGAGTATAAACATCATGTAGGGTTGTTGAAAGGCATGGTTTTAAAATGTTAACACTTTGGGTCCTTTCACATACATACTTTCTTCGTTTGTCAACTTTAGTCCCTCGAAATCAATTCATTACACGTTTAAAGTCCATGACACGTGTCTTTATTATTTTGGACATGATTTTGCGAGGTGTTACAACATATGATGAAGCATAATAACTTTTTAACTTGTTAATATCTTGTTCTAATTCAACCATTTTACATTTGAGATCAGCAAGTTCTTCAATATAAGAATTTACAACTTTTTGTTTACTGAATATTGTCGTTTAAGCGTTTCAGATGTTTCAGAACAATGAACAAGTCTAGATTGAATCAATTTCATTTGACTTTTCACTACTTCATATGACTCTTTTGTAATGTGATATGCCAATTTTATTGAATCATACTATGTTTTTATTTCTTGAAAAACATTATCTTTTTGTATCAATTCTTTAGTCATTGTTGAACACTTTTCTTTCAAACTCTCATTTTCTTTTTCTAAAAACTTGCATTTTTGTGTCAGATTTTCTTCATTGTCTGTCAAAATCTTTTCTTTTTCAAACATTTCTTTACATTTATCTTTAAAAACTCTTTCAATTTTAATAAATTCTATATCTCTTGTTCTGAACTTTTCATCTTTTTCAGTACAAGCATTGCACGTTTCCATGCATTTCTTGAACTGTTCAAAAGTTTTGTTTAAAACATTAGAAAATTCAGTTGAAGTATTTACCTCAGTAATTGGCACCTCAGCTTTTTTTTTCCGTCTGCTTCTGAACAACTTCCTTCTCCTTCTGTTCCTCAGAAACAGCTTCACATGCATCAGCTTTATTAACCATCTTCTCACCAACTTTCTCCTGTTTCTCTTCATCAGCTTCTTCTTCTTTCTTCTCATCACTGCCTTCTTCTACAGTCTTCTTCAACTCATCTACCAGATTCTCAACACTTTTTTTCATTTTTCTTCTTCTCTTCGTTTCACACTCGCTGTCATCACCCCCTGATTATCTTGTCCAACTTTTTGAGATAATCTTTATCTGATGCTTTCTTTGAATAGAATTCGCTAGATAGAGGAATAACCGCAAGCACATCATTGTACACCACCTCACGTTTATCAACAACTGGATCTCGTTTTCGATTGACAAAACATTCTGTTTTCTTATCCCACCTTTTGCAGCTTCTTGCATCTTCATCTTCATCCTGCATCTCTTGTATTCTGCAATCTACAAAATATCTTTCTATGTACGTTTTTTCTTGCAAAATTCCTCTTTTGTTCTCTCTTTTACCTCAGTCACCATGATTTTGTATCTTTGATTATCACCTTGAAACAAAACGATCAAAATACTTTTTGAAACATGATTTACACTAATGAATAAGTGGTTGATTCGTGCGGATTAACACCGATCAGATTCGTATGAATGAACAACTTCAGAATCACCTTGAAAATCACCTTTTACGAATGAACCAATGTGACCCGGATAAACTTTGATAACGGATAGACACTAAATTGTTTTCAGCGGATAGACTAGTTGTTTCATGTTTCGGATGGACCTTGTTACACGACAACTTCAGTTCATATAGGCTTTTAAAATTCACTCGAATGAACAAAGAAACCCGATCAACGAATGGACGTGAAAGAATTCAAATAACCAAGCGGATGGACTTTGTATTTTAAATGGGCTACGAATGAACTCACAATAATGAATTGCAATAATGGGCCTGATTTATATTGAATAATACACCCGGATGAGCTCTTTAAAACATATCAAATTCCTTTTTGTTCGGATGGGCCTATCAAACACCAAGCCAGCGGATGGATAAAATGTTTTGCTTCGGATGGGCTAATTGAGCGGATTGTCTGACATAAGTCTCCGGATGGGCTTATATAAGTTGATCCGGATGAGCAATATGTAGCGGATGGGGTTTTTTTTTTTAAATTAAGCTTCGAATGGACTCTTTCTTGAAACAAAAATGTATCACTTAGCGGATGGACTGAGACTTCTTTGACAGTCTTGAAAACACAACTTAGCATTTATGAGGTTACCCACTTATTCAAAATCTAATTGGGCCTCACTAATTATCCAACAACCTATCTCAACTCACGTGCTATATTCTAAAATAATTAATCTTTTCAATAAATGACCTTTACTTTTTCGATTAGACTATCTGACATCTTTCGTAATGATTAATATCATTAGACCAAACTCTTGATATGATTGAGCCGCACGTGATTGACTTAGTGCGACTGATGTTGTTGTTTTTTTTTAATTGGACCTCCAAATAACAGTTCAGATGAACATTTAACTTTCAATTGGGCCGATAGACTAAGTGGAACTAATATCCTTTTCTAATTGGACCAACACTCACCGACTGGACAGAATGCATTATCTAATTCGGATGGACCTATTTTACTTCATCCGCCCGTATGGCCATGTACTTGGTTCGGATGAACCTTTGATTGGTTCGGATGGACTTATTCAACCTTCATCCACTCGGATGAACAAGAACAACAACAACAATCCATTTCATTTTTTCGAGCAGAATTTTACCAAATTTATCAACTTTTACTTTGAGTTAAGTTCTAAATTTTTGTTTGGTTATAACACTATGTATGGCGCATATTATATAAAAAATTTAGCGATTTTTAACCATGAAATCCTTGTTAAATCTGAGTTTTAAGTTGTAAAAGGTGTGAAAAAGAGAAGATGTAGAAGAAATGATGAATCTGATGTGAAAACCACTCCGAATCTGATGAAATCAAGTAGATTCTTGCATCTCTAATCCGTGCAATCGATCTCCCGCTCTGATACCACTTGTGAACGTGTTGTAGGATCGAATTGGACTCCCGAACGAATACGAACGACACGTACGACGTGCGAAATCCATGCACGTGTGTGGACCGAACACAAGAACAAAATATAATAATGATTCGATTATAGATCTAACAATGTTTACACCTTGAATCACCTATTTTGTAACAACCCGCACGTTCGTGCGTTGTTACTACTCGTTACACTCGTTACGCCTAGCACCAGAGATACGGATCATAATGTAGCTATATCGCATGCATCGCTATTTCGCAGTATTTTCGCAGATTACGCATACTTTATCGCTATCACATCACATTGCACTTGCTGGCAACCACGAAGATATCAAATGAGGACCAATTCTACCCTCCTTGATAGCCGTGATGTGTCACAGTGCAACTCATTACGCAAAACGCACATCGCATCACACACATTAACGTTCATGATGACGTTGAGTGATGTCACACCCTGTCTTTTGCGGAAGCGTATGATGTGTGACTAGCTTGTTATCATTGCATTCAATCGTAATAAACAACTACATGATCAAAACGATGTTCATCCATTCATGAAAATTTGAGTATTACAAACACTTGTTATTTAAGTTTTCCAAACACGACCTTTGGCAAGGTTACAATTTAACAAAAGTGGATGACATCTAAACTTGTAGTCTACTTCTAGTTACGACACTTGCGCCCAAGATCCATCCTGTCACCTGAAATACATGTAATTTTGGAAAACATCAACATAAAGTTGAGCGAGTTCATGCGTTTTTGTATTTCACGTTTTTATACTTTGTATGAAAACATAGTATTTATCATGTATAATTCAAGTCTTTCTTGAGTACCCCACGTACTCAAGTATAATTCCCGTTTTCTTGAGTACCCCACGTACTCAAGTATCATTCAAGTTTTCTTGTGTACCCCACGTTTTAAATGATTGTTTATACAAAGACATTAAGGCACGTGAGGACATAGGGAGCATTAGTATATTCTCCTTCAAGGCATGTGAGGACATAGGAGCATTAGCATTTTCTCCTTCAACTGTGTCGATTACCCTCGACTGTGTCGATTAACCTCGACTGCGTCAATTTCCCTTGACTGTGTCGATTTCCCTCGACTGTGTCGATTAACCTCGACTGTGTCGATTTCCCTCGACTGGGACACCGAAGCACTCAAGAGGTCACATAAGGACCCTGAGTGGGGCTCGGCCGTACCCGTTAGATCTAACCCTCGTCCCTAATTAAGTATTAATGGCATCTCAATATCTAGTTTAAGCTCACATGATCTAGCATTTTCTTGGCTTTTCTTAAAGCTCATCATATTGCACTCACCACGAGTGCTTCTCGTATTCTCAAATCATATTGCACTCGCTTCTCGTTCTCACCAAGAGTGCTTCTTGTATTTTTACCCTTTGTAAAAATTATAATATTTGTAACATGTATTTCACCCCCGAGAGTTATAAAACCAAAAACAGTTAAAGAAAAAGGGGGAGCATGAACTCACAACTTTGCGTTCCTGCGTCGTAAACTTCACCGGATTTGCTTAATTAACGTCGTAACCTATACGCGTTTTCTTAACGTTAGTCACTAGACTTGCGTCGCACAAGTACAGTCACTCTCTTTTGTGTATATTTTCTTGTGTTAAAAATATTTTATATTTTTAACTAAATGTCTTACTTATATTATTTTCTCAAAAATAAATATAAGCTTTTTGTATTTTGCACTTTGCACCCGAATTATGTATCTTGTATGTTGTATGTGTATTTTTATGTTTATACCCCTCATGAGTATTTAGTGTATTTTTAAGTCTTAATACACTAGCACGTATAACACATACTATATACACTTAGCACAAAAGTTGGTGATAAAATAATATATATTTTTCTCTCAAAAATATACATACTTATATCCATTTTTATTCTTGAAGAAATCCTCATTTCTTATCACCAAAAATTAGGGAAACCTTGGTAATACTTTAAATACATTTTTAGGGAATAAGTTTCCCAAAAACTTATATTTTTCTAAGTGTCAAAATTTATAAAAATTTTGACAGAGTTTCCCCTAAAAATGGAGGTTTCCCATGTTTTCAAAACATGTGTTTATTTTCTTTTAAATCGTCAACAATCATCAACAACAATCACTAATTTCTCCATTTCATGAACTTGAATATTTACAAAAATGTGTAGTAATTTACTAGCACATTTAGTAAGCCTTGTTATCTTTAAAAATAAGTTTAATTTCTTAAAACTTTATTTTTAAAGAATATGAAGTTTCACAACTTCTAGTCGGTTTTTACGAAAATTATTTCTTTGTTAAAACTTTTGTTACACAAGTGTCCACACACTTGTTTGTTCATAAAAACACCTCTACTTCATGAAAGATCCGGTTTTAAAACATGGTTTTGTCTTACAGTTGGTCTTTCGAAAATACCACTTGTAGATCTTTAGATCTACTAGTTTAGAACTTCATTTTATAAGAAAAATCGTTTTTACACAAGTTCATGTTTAGTGTGTAGTAGTGTTTCATCATTTAACCCCTTTTCATACTTTAACAAACTCTATGCCACGATTCTTGAACATGACTAATCCGGGTTAGATGATGATCCGAGCTACCACAACATAGATCGTTACTAAATAATCACCACAAAACAAGTCTTACAAGTTTTACACAACATTATAGTTTTTATCCAACTTATTTCTCATTCTTGTAAACTTTTAGTATGTGATTTAGTATGTTCATGATTTTCACCCGACAAAGTTCATATTAACCACTTTAGAATAGATCAAGAGTGTGTTTGAAGTCAATTACTACTAGCTCGAGGCTAGGGAAGAAACTAGTCGAAAGATGCGTGGATAAAAGCAATCGACGAAGGTCCTTCAACTTCCGAACACACCGAGCCTCGTGAATCACCTTCTTACACCTTCAAGTGGACTTGGAATGGATGAGCTTGGATTGAAGGTGGTGGTGGTGCCTTGGTGGTTCTCGGCCGAGGGTGTTAGAGGGAGGAAGAGAGAGGGTGAAAGTGTGGTGTGTGTTGTTGAATGAAAGATTAGAACCATAGGATTTGTTTTATAACCATCTTTCCTCATTATCTCTTGGATATTATGTCCCCCAAAGTGCAAGACACAATCATTTAAACAACTCACCAAATCTTGTAATTGGCATGTGGGGGAGATCGAATACAAGCATATGGGGGGGGGGGGTCTAAATGTAAATACTAACCATGTGGTTAGATGCTAGTTTAATTCCAACATATAGTTTAGTTAAGATGGTTTCAATATATTTTAGTGGGTGTTAGGTGTTCGGGGACCCTAACTAACTTAGAAAAATAAAAACATTGCTTCTAGCAATATTTTGGTGTTCCGGGTAAGGTCCGGTTGTTCGGTTAGATACCGATTCGTTAAAGTGCTAAATTACACTTTTTAGTACCCTTTAAGTACCTTTTTGTATCCCTTTTAATTCCCAACACTTGGGGAAGTATTCTGGATAATAAAACGAAATTTCTGCATAATATTCTTATGTTTAAATGCTGATTTATTGCTGAATTATACATAATTCTGCACTTAAAGTGCGTTTCAAGTGCTTTTTAGTGCTTAATTTTGCTTTCGCAATGTCTATAAATTAAACCCTTATATGTACTCTTGGGTTTTAATGTACTTTTGTCGTCGGTCCTACACCTAGGCCTCAATTCTAATGTCTGACTGCTTTCTGCAGTTCTGTTGACACGATGTGTCTTATCGGTGAGTTTACTAATATTTTTGACGCAACGCTATCATAAAGTAATTCTTGTAGCATATATCATGCATGAATTCACTTGCATGGAATTCAGAAATTTATTTGTCTGGTAAACCAGATCATGCACAGTCATTTAAGCATAAATTACTGTTCATTTCGTGTACGGAATGTACGGAAAAGTGACGGTTGTCACAGTCTCCCCCCGTTAAAAGAATTTCGTCCTGAAATTCAAGCGATGCCATCGGTCGCAGGGGAGTTGTGAAACCAATATGGTCACTTAGATTCATGATTTATCTTTATGTTCCCATGAAATCTCTGGGTCATGTCATGAATCCTATCATACTCAAGTAGATCAATCATGTCTTTTCTGTATCTTGTGGACTCTTGGTCCATAACCTCAATAGGTTTCTATAGTATCACGGACTCTTGGTCCAAAACCTTAACAGGTTTCTATAGTATCACGGACTCTTGGTCCAAAACCTTAACAGGTTTCTATAGTAATTCTTGTCGTTTGTCATTGACGTGAATTTTATTTGTGGGAACAACGACTGTTCCTTAAGTCAGACTCCTCTAACGATTAGACACATGAATGTGTCACGATCACTACTGATCTTTTTCTGGGAGTTTCATCTTGTGAACAATGGTTCTGATCCCTACACCGGGGATTCAACCTTTTCGTTTTTCAACTCACACTACGCCTTTTCTAGGCGAGGCTCTCATTTAAGTCATACTTCTTGTCTCATATTCTTACGATTTATGCCGCTCATCGGCGTAATCTTTCTGTATTCTACGGGCTGTCCTGATATGATTACATATCTGAAGGATCTGGCCTCTAGTTTTCCTGGGCCATCTCGGGCCAGTTGATTGTTTATTTCTGGTATCCGTTCAACATGACGGGAATTGACTCTTGATGTTCCGTCTAAAGCTTTACAAGAAGCGGTTTAGACGGCGGTGTGATAAATACTGTTGTAGGAAGACTCCACTAAGGGCAAGTGAGTGTTCCGACTTTTCATTAAAGTTTATCACACAAGCACGTATTGTGTTCATACAGTCTGCATCGTTCAGCAGCTCAGTTCATATTCGAGTTCTTACGATCATCGGTGTACTGCAACCCCTGTGATCAGTACAGATCATGTAGCGTTTTCTTTTAGGTAATGACGTCCAGTTGCGGCGCGCAATCACTGTATCTATCTCAAGGTCTCTTCTCATGATTCCTTAATCAATGTGCCGCGTATGTAAGGTCGTGGTCTCGTTGCATCGACGTACAATCGAGATTTTTTCGAGAGGCGTCACTTCATTACAACTCTAGCTCTTTAGCTCTTGGTTGCAGGGTTGGCTTGAATCTCGTTCTTATTCATCATGTACCTTAAAGTTCTCCCTTCGCGAACTCGAAATCCGCTTTTCGTCAACATTGCACATAACTGTGCTTTCCCTAAGAGTTGCAAGGTAAACTGCAGTTGTTGCTCACGACCTTCCTTGGTCGTTGGCCATATAAGAATGTAGTCAATAAGTATATGACTTATCCAGGTATGGCTCACACGTTTGATTCATGAGGTCCATGAATATATTGTCGATGCATGTGTCAAGCCAAATGATACGACAAGGATCTCGTAATGCTCGAAGCAAGTCCTAAGGGTCGTTTTAGGGGTATTTCCCCTTGTATTCACAGTGGAGGACCTCTTGTCCTCAAGTTGATCCCTGGGCAAAGGATTCTGATTCTCAATTTTCTGAAGTTTATGTAAAGTGGAGACTACCAACTTTCTCCTTGTCTCCTTAATTAAGGATGTCATGTCTTTAATTTCCCCTGTCTGGAAGCTCTTGCCGTTATATCAGAGGTTCATGCTTCGCTAGTGAAGCTAGTCGGTATGGCGTCATTCGTCACTGGTGCTGCTCCTGGCACGCGATTTATCCTGAACTCTTCTCGTCGCTACGGAGAGGCGTTCCTGGCAAGTCTTCTGAAAAGGCTACTGGGACTTCTTCCGTCACAGGGATGTTCTCAGTCTCTGCAGTCTACTCGGAGGCGTTTCCATGCCTCTTCGACCAATGAGGGATGTCTTAGATCTGCCGCCTTGTGGGGTCTAGCATCCTTACACCTATTGCAGGAAAGTTGGGTTTCATCATCCGCAAGAGGGTTGCGTCTGATTTTCTCATGTCGAACGACTTCAGCTGTACTTGGATTTCTGATCCATGCTGACTATCATTTTACGACTTCGTAAGTCAATGGTAACAGAAGGTTCCGACCTTCTGAGTCCCTAAATGTAATCCTTAATTGTTTCGACTGTTTAAACTAGCCTTCTATATGCCCATTTCTAAAGAATACGGAACGTCTAATTTACTTGAAACTAGGCCAAGCAGTTTCTTACGTTCTAAGCACGCAAGGTTAAAGTTGGTGACAGTATTAATTAAAAGTAGATGCATTAGGTTGGTTAATAGGGAACGTACCCGTAACCGCATCTGGATCCTGGCGTGCTTCACGAGTTTCAATCGTGAAAACCCTTCTTTGCTTGTTTCTTCCTAGGGCAATCTTTCCTAAAGTGCCCTGCTTCACCACATTTGTAGCAACCTGGTATTCTCTTATTTCTTCCATCTGGGTCCTTCGCCCAACAGGCATCCTTGCTGTGCCCTTCTTTACCACACTTTCCGCACTTAGGCCTCGGACATCGACCTTCATGGTGAAAGTTTCATTTCCCACACCTTGGCTTAGTCCCCGAGTAAACTTTACCTCCGGCCTTATTAGTGGCTCCAACAGTTTTCCTGCCAAGTGGCGGATTTACTTTCTCTCTTTTGTTTGCTTTAGAGCTTTCATAGCCGACTTGTGTGCCCACCTTTAGGTTCGAAGACTTCCTCTTCTTATTGCCTGATGACTCCCCATGAGTCTCTTTCTTGTTATCCTCAGATTCCGAAACTTTTCCCGCACGTAGAGCTTCTTCAGTAAGAGTGACACTCATATCGATAGCCTCTGCAATGGTTGAGGGCTTTGAGGTAGTAACCATGCTCCTGATCTGAGGTGCAAGTCCCCAAATGAATCGTTCAACCCTTTTAAATTCTGTTTTGACTAAGTAGGGGACGACCCTAGACAAGTCGTGAAATCGTTGGACGTATTCAGGAATCTTCGGTCCGTCCATTTTCAAGTTCCAGAACTCCACCTCGAGCTTCTGGATTTCAGCTCTAGAACAGTATTTCTTTTCCATCATTTCCTTGAGCTCGTCCCAGCTTAGTGCATAAGCAGCATCCGCACCAAGGGTTTGAACCTGAAGGTTCCACCAGGAGAGTGCGCCATCTACGAATAACCCTGAGATATAAGTAACACTCTGTCGGGGCGAACAGTTACTCATTCTAAGAATGGAGTCAGTCTTTTCTGCCCAACGAACATATGCAACGGCACCTCCCGTGCCATTAAAATTCAATGGCTTGCAGTCCAGGAATTGTTTATAGGTGCAGCCAGTTGGAGGGTTATTTTCAGTAGTGCCATCGCTGTGTTCGAAGCGGAGGGCTTCATGTCGAGCAATTTCCTGTGAGATTAGTTCTTGAAGCTCAGCTTCTGTTCTTGGCAACGTACTGGTGTTTGTGTCACGTCTGGGCGGCATTCTCTGCTGTCAAAATGGTATGGAGTAGGTTAGACAACATTCCATAGTTGTCTATGAGATACATAGCACCATAAGCCATCATGTAATCACCCAATTTCAAATGTATATATAATCAATGTATGAGCGAGGAAACAGTTATTGAGCCTTCACATAGGCTTGCCAACTTGGCTTATTGTTTGAAATGAACTCGAGGCTACATCGCCTTGGTCATTCAAGTTTTAGTTATTTCCTGCTACATTGGTTTTCTTAGGTCTTTAGCTTTACTGGTGCGTATATTTTCCCTTAGATGGGGTTGTCTGTGTCGAGGTGGTAGAGAGTGTATCGTCACTGATTCTTCCTGAATGTCATCCCACCTCTCTTGCTTAAATATCGTTTTCTCAAGCGTCTCGTATGCAGGTAGAAGTGTCAGTCACGAAGTAGGCTAAGACAAGCTTCCTACTTTCTAACGTGCTAAAGCACTGATCTATGTGTTGTTCTACCAGATGAAGGTGAGGACACCTATAGATTAATTTTGTATGGTTTTCATTAGCTTGACCCGTAGAGTCCACCAGGATTTCTGTGCACTACAAGTCGTTATTACGTGGGCCCCCGTAATAATAAATTGTCTTGCACAGTTACCCCAAATTTTCTCTCGTCCAAGCAGATGATCAATCAAGGAGGGGACACTACTGTCCTTATACCTCTTGTCATGGAAAGGACCTTTGCGATGGTCCACGCGCCAATATTTGTTATCGTTACGCGTGTATAGGCACGATGATTAGATGGAATAGGAATAGAGAGAATTCCTAGTTGTTGGAGGGGCACCTTCGAGATGAATACTTCATCTTCCTTTTCTGGTCAAGTATGTCGTCAATCTTGCTCCACATAAGTCGCAGGGATCTCGTCCCGTTGATTAAGAATTTGTTCAAGGTTGCCGCCTCTGCCTCGTCATCATCACCGTAGTTAGGCATCTTCACGATCGAGGGGGAAGAACAACCATCTCCTATGGAAGCAAGCTCAGCATCTTGTTTGGTAATTACTCCCAGCCATGAGCTTTGCAAAGGACGCGAGGTCGGTAGCTTCATCGTGCGAGTCACGTATAGTAATAGGAGTCGGAGTCGAAAGTATCTTATTCACGTCAATAATCATTCCGTACACTTATTTGTATGTATGTATATCAATAACATATATGCTACTTAGCATAATCAAGCATTTTAATGCATTATATCACGTATAACTCTCTTTTTTTTTGGGGTTATTTTGTTTTTGGCAAGTCTAACTCGTGTAGACTATGCTTTGGTTGGCACCTTATTTTAAAGGTATTCCTCACTAATGTCCTTGCCTTGTCTCTTTTTGAAGAGTGTTCGACTCGTGGATCTTGGCGCTTACGTGAATGCAATGAAAACCTTTTCGTAAAATGTTTTTGTGAGAGAACTCTAGTGATTGTAGTCTAGACTCGAGAAAGAATCCTAGTTCACTACAATCGAAGCTCTGATACCAAACTGTCACACCCTGTCTTTTGCGGAAGCGTATGATGTGTGACTAGCTTGTTATCATTGCATTCAATCGTAATAAACAACTACATGATCAAAACGATGTTCATCCATTCATGAAAATTTGAGTATTACAAACACTTGTTATTTAAGTTTTCAAAACACGACCTTTGGCAAGGTTACAATTTAACAAAAGTGGATGACATCTAAACTTGTAGTCTACTTCTAGTTACGACACTTGCGCCCAAGATCCATCCTGTCACCTGAAATACATGTAATTTTGGAAAGCATCAACATAAAGTTGAGCGAGTTCATGCGTTTTTGTATTTCACGTTTTTATACTTTGTATGAAAACATAGTATTTATCATGTATAATTCAAGTCTTTCTTGAGTACCCCACGTACTCAAGTATAATTCCCGTTTTCTTGAGTACCCCACGTACTCAAGTATCATTCAAGTTTTCTTGTGTACCCCACGTTTTAAATGATTGTTTATACAAAGACATTAAGGCACGTGAGGACATAGGGAGCATTAGTATATTCTCCTTCAAGGCATGTGAGGACATAGGAGCATTAGCATTTTCTCCTTCAACTGTGTCGATTACCCTCGACTGTGTCGATTAACCTCGACTGCGTCAATTTCCCTTGACTGTGTCGATTTCCCTCGACTGTGTCGATTAACCTCGACTGTGTCGATTTCCCTCGACTGGGACACCGAAGCACTCAAGAGGTCACATAAGGACCCTGAGTGGGGCTCGGCCGTACCCGTTAGATCTAACCCTCGTCCCTAATTAAGTATTAATGGCATCTCAATATCTAGTTTAAGCTCACATGATCTAGCATTTTCTTGGCTTTTCTTAAAGCTCATCATATTGCACTCACCACGAGTGCTTCTCGTATTCTCAAATCATATTGCACTCGCTTCTCGTTCTCACCAAGAGTGCTTCTTGTATTTTTACCCTTTGTAAAAATTATAATATTTGTAACATGTATTTCACCCCCGAGAGTTATAAAACCAAAAACAGTTAAAGAAAAAGGGGGAGCATGAACTCACAACTTTGCGTTCCTGCGTCGTAAACTTCACCGGATTTGCTTAATTAACGTCGTAACCTATACGCGTTTTCTTAACGTTTGTCACTAGACTTGCGTCGCACAAGTACAGTCACTCTCTTTTGTGTATATTTTCTTGTGTTAAAAATATTTTATATTTTTAACTAAATGTCTTACTTATATTATTTTCTCAAAAATAAATATAAGCTTTTTGTATTTTGCACTTTGCACCCGAATTATGTATCTTGTATGTTGTATGTGTATTTTTATGTTTATACCCCTCATGAGTATTTAGTGTATTTTTAAGTCTTAATACACTAGCACGTATAACACATACTATATACACTTAGCACAAAAGTTGGTGATAAAATAATATATATTTTTCTCTCAAAAATATACATACTTATATCCATTTTTATTCTTGAAGAAATCCTCATTTCTTATCACCAAAAATTAGGGAAACCTTGGTAATACTTTAAATACATTTTTAGGGAATAAGTTTCCCAAAAACTTATATTTTTCTAAGTGTCAAAATTTATAAAAATTTTGACAGAGTTTCCCCTAAAAATGGAGGTTTCCCATGTTTTCAAAACTTGTGTTTATTTTCTTTTAAATCGTCAACAATCATCAACAACAATCACTAATTTCTCCATTTCATGAACTTGAATATTTACAAAAATGTGTAGTAATTTACTAGCACATTTAGTAAGCCTTGTTATCTTTAAAAATAAGTTTAATTTCTTAAAAACTTTATTTTTAAAGAATATGAAGTTTCACAACTTCTAGTCGGTTTTTACGAAAATTATTTCTTTGTTAAAACTTTTGTTACACAAGTGTCCACACACTTGTTTGTTCATAAAAACACCTCTACTTCATGAAAGATCCGGTTTTAAAACATGGTTTTGTCTTACAGTTGGTCTTTCGAAAATACCACTTGTAGATCTTTAGATCTACTAGTTTAGAACTTCATTTTATAAGAAAAATCGTTTTTACACAAGTTCATGTTTAGTGTGTAGTAGTGTTTCATCATTTAACCCCTTTTCATACTTTAACAAACTCTATGCCACGATTCTTGAACATGACTAATCCGGGTTAGATGATGATCCGAGCTACCACAACATAGATCGGCACTAAATAATCACCACAAAACAAGTCTTACAAGTTTTACACAACATTATAGTTTTTATCCAACTTATTTCTCATTCTTGTAAACTTTTAGTATGTGATTTAGTATGTTCATGATTTTCACCCGACAAAGTTCATATTAACCACTTTAGAATAGATCAAGAGTGTGTTTGAAGTCAATTACTACTAGCTCGAGGCTAGGGAAGAAACTAGTCGAAAGATGCGTGGATAAAAGCAATCGACGAAGGTCCTTCAACTTCCGAACACACCGAGCCTCGTGAATCACCTTCTTACACCTTCAAGTGGACTTGGAATGGATGAGCTTGGATTGAAGGTGGTGGTGGTGCCTTGGTGGTTCTCGGCCGAGGGTGTAAGAGGGAGGAAGAGAGAGGGTGAAAGTGTGGTGTGTGTTGTTGAATGAAAGATTAGAACCATAGGATTTGTTTTATAACCATCTTTCCTCATTATCTCTTGGATATTATGTCCCCCAAAGTGCAAGACACAATCATTTAAACAAGTCACCAAATCTTGTTATTGGCATGTGGGGGAGATCGAATACTAGCATATGGGGGGGGGGGGTCTAAATGTAAATACTAACCATGTGGTTAGATGCTACTTTAATTCCAACATATAGTTTAGTTAAGATGGTTTCAATATATTTTAGTGGGTGTTAGGTGTTCGGGGACCCTAACTAACTTAGAAAAATAAAAACATTGCTTCTAGCAATATTTTGGTGTTCCGGGTAAGGTCCGGTTGTTCGGTTAGATACCGATTCGTTAAAGTGCTAAATTACACTTTTTAGTACCCTTTAGGTACCTTTTTGTATCCCTTTTAATTCCCAACACTTGGGGAAGTATTCTGGATAATAAAACGAAATTTCTGCATAATATTCTTATGTTTAAATGCTGATTTATTGCTGAATTATACATAATTCTGCACTTAAAGTGCGTTTCGGGTGCTTTTTACTGCTTAATTTTGCTTTCGCAATGTCTATAAATTAAACCCTTATATGTACTCTTGGGTTTTAATGTACTTTTGTCGTCGGTCCTACACCTAGGCCTCAATTCTAATGTCTGACTGCTTTCTGCAGTTCTGTTGACACGATGTGTCTTACCGGTGAGTTTACTAATATTTTTGACGCAACGCTATCATAAACTAATTCTTGTAGCATATATCATGCATGAATTCACTTGCATGGAATTCAAAAATTTATTTGTCTGGTAAACCAGATCATGCACAGTCATTTAAGCATAAATTACTGTTCATTTCGTGTACGGAATGTACGGAAAAGTGACGGTTGTCACAAGTGAGGACCTATTCTACCCTCCTCGATGACCGTGAAGCGTCGCAAGGCAACGCATATTCAAAACAAAACCCGGTTATTGTATCACAACTTTGAGATATGGATATGTATATACGACCCAACGTAGCTAATTATAATAAATATATAGAAATGTGGATGAGAATGTGTAACCCAACTATTGCAACGCTTAGCAATCGAAACGGAATGCCAAAATTCAGCTCGCCGGAGGCGTTTGATCGAATGGCACTTCGATCGGACAGCCATCCGATCGGATAACCAACCGATCGGACAGCCATCCGATCCGATGCATTGCACCGCCTTTCTCCTCCTTTGCCTATAAATACCCCACTTGTCACATCAACAACAGTTGATGTGACTGCTTTCTCTTGACCAGACGCCTTCTCGCCACTTTCTCTCGATTTCTCACGATTCTTGTAAGTTTCTACCCCAAATCTTGTACTTCTATGATCTACACGCACTCCTTCATCTTTTTCACCATCAAATCCCACTTTTTCACCATTAAATCTTCGGATTTGAGCCGTTCTAAGGTGATGTCATCATGGAGTTCTTAGGAACAATGAAGTGTGACCTCATCTCATCAAGAACAGTCTAGATCTGATGGATTCCACGGAGAATAAACAATAAACTCGCACAAATCTAAGCCAAATCAAAGTTTTCTAAGTTTTTCTTCAAACTTTCCTAACTTATCACTCGAAACCGGTAGCAACAGAGCTTGTACAGACCTTCTACTTTTCCTATAGTGAAGTGTCGGTTTGAGAACTGGTTCCTATCGACGAGATGACCAGCTTGTCATGTTAAACACGAATAACCATCGAGAACAGTTAACTGATCGGACGAGGTGATTCGCATCTGATCCGGTGACTCGGACCTGGTGGAGTTCCATTGTTTAGCTCGTAGTCGTAACGTCTCGATCAAATCACAAAAACTTAACGAGATAGCCAAGATATAAAAACGATAAGATTGCGGGATGGGTTACCGTCCGATCAGATTGCCGTCCGATCGGACTGCCACCCGATCGACCTGCAATCCGGTCGGGTTGCCCTTGGGGTCAAGACTTAATCAAATTTTCAAACATTCAAGGATCTGAACAACAAACGGATTGCCGTCCGAACGGACTGCCGTCCTATCGAACGACCATCCGATCGGCTGACTTTAGGATCCTCAACACTTAGACGTCACACATCAGTTCCAACGGATTGTCACCCGATCGGATTTCCACCCGATCGAGCGACCAGTCTGCTGTGAACTTATCAGCAACCAAAGTGTCTTGCCAATCGGATCACCGTCCGATCGAACAGCTACCCGATCGAGTTGCCACCCGATCGACCGGACCGTTCGATCGACCGACCTGAAAGGTAGAGATACTTCTCTGTTTTCAAAATGCTACAACGAAAACTTCAAAAGGCAAACCATCATACACAAACGCATCTTCACCAAACGAGGTGATAATCCAATCGAATGGCCATCCGATCGGAAGACCATCCGAACAGATTGCCACCCGAACGACTGGCTATCCGATCGGATTGCCATCCGACCGGATTACCATCCGACACTTGGTTCACTCGCCATCGTTTAACGCACTGCTCGACGCTTACGCTATCAAACTGTAACCAGGCTAAACTCAGACGTGCTCCCATCAATCCAATCAGGTTGTGTTTGCTTGCCGAACACCAACTGTGAGTATACTTGAACCCTTTTTGCTTTTGCACTTTTGGGTGTAACATACGTTGCTATCAAATCAAATTACATCAAATGCTTAAACTACTTATCACTTGCGAATGACTTACGTGCATAGTTATACGTGATGCTAGTTACATATGTGCGAGGACTTATACTCGTGACGTCCCACCATGACTAGTATAGTACTATTGAGCCCGACGGGGTCTAGTTTAGCAATCGCGATCGAAGCTCGAGGACTTAGCTGGTAGTATCAGTTTTGTGAGTATATATGTCGTGTATTACGTTTATGTATGTGGAAATTCGCAGCTTTTATCTATTACACTATTACATATCAAACCTGTATGCTCGCCAATACTTTTTTATTGACACTATTTTAACGTATGTTGCAGGTTTAGTCGCTGTCTACATCAAATCAAGCTAGGAAGTCTAGAAACTCACCTAAAAATCTAGGTTGTCGGATTTGTATTGTTCGAGAGGACAAGAAATCTGTGATAACTGATGTGATTGTACTGATTGTTAGTATGGGATAACAAATGTAATAAATATTGTCGCAATATAGTTGTTATGGATTCTCTTGAGCAATCTGATTCGCCTAGTGTCGCGCCCCGATGATTCCGCCATCGGTTGGGGTGTGACAGATTGATATTAGAGCCATAACTATAGGGAATTAGGCAAGACTCGGCCTAGTCCGGGTCGATGTCTTAGAAACGACCTAGTCTATAGTCTAAGTACCAACAGGCCGACTCGTGCGAACTTAGTCGAATTTGCACGTGCCTACTTGATACTCTCGTTCGAATCCGTTAAAAACTACAACTTCGCGTGAACACTGCATACTACAATTTCACGCGAAGAGCCTTCCCTAAGGCTGGAATGTTACTTAGCCTTTCCTAAGGCCAACACAATACACACGTTTTCGAAAATACTCGCATAACACAACCGAGTGATCCAGTCGAGATCAGGCGTGAAAACCAAGAACTCTCGATAAGATCGCTCACTCAGCGCATTTTTCTAGCACGAGAACCTTTCATCAAGCTAGGAGTGACATCCACATCTCGATGAAAGTCTCCATTTCAAAATCAAGTGGAACTCACGAATTTATTCGAAGAACATAACCACAATTAGGAACGAAGTTGTTAAGGCAGGGGTGAAACCCGTATCTTAATAAACCGTTCCACCCTCAAAAATAATTTTCAAAAGCTCTCACCAAGGATTCGGCTATAACCATAACTCGAGCCACGCGATGACTAGGAAGATGAATGCCATGATCTGCATCCCAGTGGAAGCATGAGTCTTCTAGGGCAACGCGCGTGCACGAAGTTGTTGGGTATAGTTGGGTTACCTTGGGTAGCCGACGCCTAAACACCCTAGGCACTCTATCTATTTTTCTAGCATACGACTCGTCGATTTTACGCTTTATGGACCCTATTTACGCTTATGTGCTTACAATTTAAAACTTTACGCTTTATTGATTTCTCGAATTATCGATTTTCGCTCCCTGCTTTTTGCAATCGCACAACTCGCACAGCCATCGCAATCTAAAACGAAAATCGAATGTTCGCAACAAAACTAATGTCTAATTACTCGCTCTCTCTCTCTGCATCGCGTCCTCGCGCATTCTACACCGACATGTATGGGTATAAGCATAAACTACAACTATTTATATATACTAAACAAATCAATTTTGTGAGAACGTGTCTCCTATGTGGCTCCTATGTGAAGTCTATTATACTACTCGCTACAAGATTTGATCATGCTCAAACGCATCGCAAACTCAAAATCATTATGATCGAATCTCACTCCAAATCTCTCTCTCTGTCTAGATGCCTTCCAACGACCCTACCTCGAGACGAACAGCTAGGAGAAGAGCCAAACGAAGCGCCGAAAAGAGGATTGCCTCGCTTGTGACCAAGGAAGTGGCCAAGGTCATTCCTCAAATTGTCGCTCAAGTACACTCTCTCAGCAACTCTCGAACCTCAGAAGACTCTAAGTCGGGAGCGCCACAATCTGCTTTCCTCTACAAACACTTCAAAGCCTGTGGTCCGATGGAGTTCACGGGTGAAGGAGGTGTGTCCCAACTACTCCAGTGGTTCGATTCTATCGAAGTTACCCTTCGTCAGAGTGGGTGTCCCGATGGTTTCCATACTACTTGCGCTACCGGAGTATTTCAATCGCAAGCACTCGACTGGTGGACAGCCGAACGTAACAAACGTGGGATCTCCGCAGCTTATGCTCTCTCTTGGGATGAGCTGAAAGAGCTCATGAAGAAAGAGTACTGCTCTTCCCACGAAGTCCAGAAGCTAGAAGACGAATTTTGGGAAATCAAGCAAGTCGAAAGTGACAATGCTGGCTACACGGCAAGGTTTAAACAGCTTAGCATAGTGAAGTCAACACTTTAGAAAAAGCCATCACGAAGTACATTCGCGGCTTGCCTGAGTGTGTGGGCGATTTTGTTGTAACATCCCGAAAATATAAAACTTTATAATAATAGAGTATAAAAATAAACAAGAAGAAGCTAACTAGGATAAGTAACCCAGTTAGCTAAGAATCTTGTAGAAACACATGAATGAATTAAAAAGCCTAAAATATAAACTAAATGAAAGTGGAGGGGTTTATGTGTTGAACTTGAAACTTAATTAAAAACAAAACCAAACACCCATTTGGGATGTCTGGTCGATCATGAACCATAGGGGGCGACACCCACACTTCCAAAACCCTAACTTCTTCTAAACCATCAAATTGAAGGTCAAAATCAAGTTGAAATCGAAATCTGAACATAGAATCGTGATCACCTCGACAAAGGGGTCATAAGGTATGTCGAATTAGGTCATTTTGATTCGATTTAATGTTCATGCATGTGATTGAAATCGAGTATAGAGCTTAATTATGTATTGTAAACATGAAAATTGAAGTGATATAAGGTTTAGGGTCAAACCCTAGATGATTTCTTGATAGATTCTTGCATGATAATTGTAAGGATCAACATCACCATTGTGGGTGAATAATATGTTAGTGGAACTTGATAAACACTAGGATTAAAACTCTTGTTCTAGTGTAAACTGAAATTTATGAGGAAGTCTCTAAATTGTAGATGTTAAAATATGGACATGTAGTCTAATTGAAGCTAATTATGGTGATAAACTCTAGTCATGAACTTGGTTTAGATCATGTAGAAATCTGACCCGCTAGGTGTTTGATAAAACGCCTAAATGAGGGTTAAAACGTTAAAGGTTGGGTAAAACGCAGATTTGAATATGTTAAGAAATAATGCGTTAAAGCTTATGAAAGAGTTCTAATCTTGTTATGAATTGAACTCTTTAGGCAAGGAATCCGGAACGTCAAGTGGACACGCCGGAGGTGATACACGTGGAAAAAGTGTGCTTTAAAGGTACGTGGCTTAAGTCCCGTTAAATTATATGTAAAGGTTTGGATTTGTTGTGTAAATGATATTGTATTGTAAAGGTTGTGTTTGATGCGTCGTTAAAGTGGCGAAGTACGCTCGACCATCAAACGGGTCAAAGTAAAGACTTGGAATTTAGTTTGGCTTGTTAATAAAGTGATGGTTTTCACTAAATAGCCGAACGGGACAAAAGGATGATTTTAAAAGAATTACGAGAGTAGAGACTTGAAAGTCTCATACTTCGATAAATGGGGATTGTACCATATCAATGATTTGGTTATATCTATCTAAGTATAAGAACCCGGGAAGTTGGGTCAAACAATTGTAGTTAAATAAAAAGGGTCGCTTGAAACGGAATGCTTAAATTCCGAAGAAACAAGTATTTAGTCCTAAGGGAACGCAAAGCCATAGAATGGCGCGAATGCGCAAAGTTCATGAACCCGAGAAATTGGGTAATTATGTTTAAAAGTCTTAAGAATTGAAAAAGTGGTGTTATGCACTTACACTAATGGGTTGGATAATTGAAATAAGGAAATTGTGAACCGATTGTCGGTATCTCGGTTTCCGCGATGTGAAAATTTCATGGTTGGATCCGTAATTTTATTACGGACTCATAGGAAAAAGAATCGGCTAAAACGGATCAACGAATCATAAGTTATGGCCATTTTAAGTTGGGAAATTGATTAAACCTTGAACTGGGAATGTACAGCAACAGCTGAAACAAGAAGTCTATGAAAACAAGGGCTAGGCGTGACGCCTAGGCCCTTGGTGTCACGCGACGCCTCCATGATCCGTAAAAAAATTAAATTTTGACTCTTTGACTCATGGAACTTGTTTATATCCATTATAACTTTATCAAAACTAACATTTGTTGTGGTTTTGATCTTAGGTGATGTTGGAAACTAACCGGAAGATGATCAAGCTATCTTTTGAAGAACCGAACACAATTTAGAAGCTTCCGCAATATTTTAACTCTTAGTAGACGTTGTTTTTGGAATGTAAACAATTGTTAAACAACTTTTAAATGTTTTAACTTAGTCTTTAGTCGACTAAGCTTTTTGTTACTTATTAACTTGACTTATGAAATCTATGTTAACTAGACATCTTTTGTTTAAAATGGTATGAATTATCATTAAATTCAAGTAAATTTAGACGGGTGTTACAAGTTCGGTTCAAGCTTGATCAATCATCCGGTAAGAATTAATTTATTATGTTAGTAGATTATACATTGAGTAAGAAACAAGATGTGAATCGACATGCATGGGAAGAGCGTGTTAACACACTCAAACCCGGAAAGTGCATTAAATGAGAACGGTGAAAACAAGTTATGAACTTGAATAAACCGAAGTAAATTAACCATATGCCATAGATGAAATGTTTAACGCTCGATGTAAACATTTCAGTTAAAGATAACGGATAAAGGTAATGATGATGCGGTGCCGAGAGTCACCGAGCAAACGAGAGAAGTGATTGCTGAGGAAGTAGGAAAGGCAATCGAAAACAGTTTGTCGGGTTTCATCGACAAAATACAAAACTTGGTATTATCAGTGGTGGAAGAAAGAATCAAGAAATTGGAGGATAATACCAATTTAGCAAAGGAGAAGTCGGGAGGACGAAAATCTTGTTCTTACAAAGAGTTCATGGCGTGTAAACCGCCAATCTACAATGGGGAGGTTGACCCGATAATATGCCAACGGTGGCTAAGTGATATGGAGGGAGTATTTGAGAGAACCCATTGCGATGAGGATGACTACGTGACTTATGGCACGGGTCAATTAAGGGGTCAGGCGAAAGATTGGTGGGATAATAAGAAGAAAGAGATCGGAAGTGAAGCGGCTAAGGCTATGACATTGAAGGGGTAAGGTCCCAAAAAGCCTCATAAAAAGGATTTCAGACCATACCACAGATTGGCCTTTTGACCTTCTAAGCCTTGCGCGGCCGCGCACTGGTATTACAAAAGGGAGAAAACAGTCAGCAAATCTATAGTTGCGCGCCCAAAGGAAAACATAAATCCTTGCGCCTTCTTCCATTTACAAAGGATTAGAATCCTTTGATCCATACTTCCGCCTAAATATCCAGACTTGAATATTATTTTACCCAGACTTGGGATTTTCTCGTCCGTATCCACACAGTAAGGTGTCACACCAGATTACAGCAATAATCTTCTAGAAAGAAATATAATCGTGCACTACCCAGACGGTTATAACCGTCTGGACACGTGTCATCACCACAAGCAACTCTGAAATCACAACAAAGGCATGCAATTGGAGAGTAATCTCCACTTAATCACTTTCCACGTGGCAACTCCCCAGCCATAGATCAAACCACGATCCGTGTGCACTCACATCGGATCGAGACAATTTAACAAAGGATCAAAGAACTTAACGGAAGAAAAGATAACCGCTACGGCGTTAGCATCTTCCGTCATCTTTTCAATAACAGGTTTTCCCTCCCAAACTCCCGGTTATAAATAAGAGAACTGTTCAGGTATAAACCCAGATCACTCTCACTCCTCAAATACTTATCTTCTCCGATACCAATACTTATTCTCACGCCGGAGTCGAGTCAAGGAGAGAACCCTCTTCTCCCCTTGACGAGGCTAACGGTGTTCTTTTTTGCAGAATCACCGGAGAAGGAATTCCGTTACAACTGAATCAACCGAGAGAGAGCTAACCCTTTTATGCGGATTCAAACCCCCTAACTATCTCGGTTCCGACCATTTAGTTAGTGTTTCTTCATTGGCGCCCACCGTTTTCTCAGTTTTTCTAGTTTCTACCTCGTTTCGATTCAGTTCATTCCATTTTCTGTTTTTGCACATGGCAGAAAATTCGTCATCTCACCGACAACCTGGTCCTCGACCAAACGTCGGAAACAATTTACCAGTAAAAGAAACTCCAGAACATTGGTTTAGCAGATGCCAAACTGCCTTAGACACAATCGTTATTCAAATCGCCAGATCTGATTTACCAAACGTCAGATCTGAAAAAGAAATTGATACCACAATATTGGACCCACCAACACCACGTAGGGGGGGCATCCAATCCAGCCAATATAGTAGCTATCAAAAACAAATACATATGGTTCAGGGAGGTCCATCACGGAGATCAAATAAACGAAATTATGATCAACATTGGAGAGAACAGCAAGTCGTATTTCCCGTTGTTCCTGGGGGCCCTCAGGAAGAACGACCAGTAATTATTACTGGTATCTTCGGTCATTACCGAACAGACTATATGTTCATAGATCCAGGGAGCTCGATGGACATCATATACGAACAGTGCTTTAAACAGCTTGATCCAGAAGACAAAGCACGTCTAGAGCCAGTCGATTTTCCCCTCACTGGATTCTGTAATGAAGCTGTATTCCCATTAGGGCAAATCGCTTTCCCGGTGACTTTATCAGATGGTGAGCATTCACGAACAGTTACAGTCAATTTCATGGTCATGCCGGCAACATCACGTCATGATGTCTTGCTCGGGAGAAGGTCACAGAGGGAATTTAGCATGATCACTTCCATTCCACACGCTGCTTGTGGATTTCCGACAGAAACCGGAGTTGCAATTCTTTATTCCAGCAAAGAGGTCATGTTCGTAGACGACGAACCACCAGCAAAGGTAGTCAAACCTTCGGCACCAAACGAACCAGAGAAATGGGTCTTGAACAACGAATATCCAGAACAGACCATTCTGCTAGGGCAAGCCATCTCCCCAGCAACACGCATACAACTGAAAGAATTGTTGTCTAACAACAAAGATATATTTTCCTGGTGCCCAGCAGACATGACTGGAGTTCCACGCGACATCGTGCAACATTGTTTAAACATCAAACCATCTGTAGACCCTGTTGCTCAAGGGAGGCGCAGCTTCAGTGAAGAAAAAGCAAAAGCAATGGACGAGCAAGTAGCAGAGTTACTTAATGCGGGAATCTTGCGCGAAGTGAAATACCATACATGGGTAGCCAACCCAGTAATGGTACAAAAACATAGCGGCGGGTGGAGAATGTGCGTCGACTTCAAAGACCTGAATAAAGCATGCCCAAAAGATTGCTACGCGCTTCCAGAGATAGACAAAAAAGTCGACTCTCTAGCATCATTCAGATGGAAGTGTTTTCTTGACTGTTACAAGGGTTATCATCAGGTCCAGATGAAAGAAGAAGATGAAGACAAAACGGCGTTCCGCACGGATAAAGGCATTTTCTGTTATACCAAAATGCCGTTCGGCCTGCGCAACGCAGGCGCAACTTATCAACGCCTAATGGACACAATTTTCAAAGATGATATTGGCAAGACTGTCGAAGTATACATGGATGACCTTGACATCATGAGCCATGAGGAAGGCACAATGCTTGATAATATTCAGCACACATTCGACTCCTTGCGCAGCGTGAGTCTAAAACTCAACCCAACTAAATGCTCCTTCGGCATGGAAGAAGGAAAATTTTTGGGATTCATCGTCACAAAAGATGGTTTTAAAGTAAATCCAGAAAAGGTGCAGGCTATTCAGCTAATGCCGTCACCCACAACAGTTAAAGAAATGCAAAGGCTCGCTGGACGCTTAGCGGCTTTGAACAGATTTTTGGCTAATCACGCAGCAAAGTCTTATCCATTCATCAGTACGCTACGAAACTGCGCAAAGAAAACTGACTTTCAGTGGACATCTGAAGCGGAAACCGCATTCAAACAAATGAAAGAATGTTTAATTCAGCTGCCAACATTGACAGCACCAAAAGAAAAAGAGCCACTAATTTTATATCTATCTGCTGCGGAAGTAGCGGTCGGTGCTGTATTGATGGTGGAACGCGAGAACATCCAAACTCCAATCTATTATATCAGCAAAATGCTTACCGGCCCAGAAACTCGGTACTCAATGATAGAAAAGTTAGTCCTAGCACTAGTACATGCATCCCGACGTCTACGCAGGTATTTTTCGGGTCACGTCATCAAAGTTCTTACCAATTACCACCTAGGCCAGATCTTATCCAAACCTGACGTAGCGGGACGACTGGCCAAATGGGCAATTGAACTGGGAGGTTACAACATTTTTTACAGACCAAGACCCGCAATCAAAGGGCAAGTTCTAGCAGACTTCGCCACTGAAGTTCCTATCGATAAAATACAAGAATGTGAGGCAATCCAGAACCCAACACCTGTTTTCGACGATAGAGTCTGGACCTTACACACAGATGGTGCTTCCAATGACGATGGAGCAGGAGCAGGTCTCCGATTAATCAGCCCAGACAACCACGAGCTCACGTATGCTATACGATTAGATTTCAAAAGTACGAATAACGAAGCCGAATATGAAGCCTTCTTGGCAGGTCTTCGCTTAGCGTTGAAAATGGGGGCAAGAAATCTTGAAGCTAACGTCGATTCAAAACTGGTAGCCGAGCAAGTTAATGGCAATTACGATGCAAAAGAAGCTATGGCATTGTACCTTGAACAAGCGCGGATGTTAATCAGCCAATTTCAAACATTCAAAGTTAATCACATAAACAGAAGCGAGAACAAACATGCTGATGCGCTAAGCAAGCTAGCTGCTACCAGCTTTCAGCACTTAGCAAAGGAAGTACGCATAGAGGTATTATCCAACCCTTCCATTCATCTCAAGCAAGTAAACGTTATAGAAATGGGAGATCCATCTTGGATGTCTCCGATTATCTTGTACCTCCAACACGGAAAGCTACCGGAAGGAAAGGCAGAAGCTCGAAAAATACAACACAAGGCAGTAAATTACGAAATGGCGGATGGCGTCCTCTACCGGAAATCATTCATGGGCCCATTACTACGCTGTGTCGATAAAACAGACGCCCAGTACCTTGTCAGAGAAATCCATGAAGGATTATGCGGGATACACGCGGGACCGCGCATGGTCGTGGCAAAAATAATGAGCGCTGGATACTACTGGCCAGGAATGCACATGGACGCAGTCGATCTGTTAAGAAGATGCGAGGCATGTCAACGCCACGCACCAAAGACACTCCAACCTAAAAATCCACTAATTCCTGTTACTTCCGCCTGGCCATTCCAACAGTGGGGCATCGATCTTGTCGGTCCATTTCTTGACGCGCCAGGTGCGGTAAAGTTCATCATCGTCGCGGTGGATTACTTCACAAAATGGGTGGAGGCTAAAGCTTTGGCCTCAACAACAGCAATGGTAATCCGCAAATTTATATGGGAACATATCATTTGCAGATTCGGATTACCATTGCGCATTATTTCCGACAATGGTACAAACTTCGCCGCAGAAGATCTTCAAAAATGGTTTAAAGAAATGAAGATCGAGCATAACTTCGCCTCCGTTGCGCATCCTCAAGCGAATGGACAGGTAGAAAGTGTAAACAAACAGACCGTTGACGGCATAAAAGCGCGACTCGGGACAGCGCGCAGAGGATGGGTTGACGAACTTCCCAGCATCCTCTGGGCGCATCGAACAATGCCAAAGACTAGCACCGGCGAGACTCCGTTCAGTTTAGTCTATGGATCTGAGGCCGTCATTCCAGCCGAGATAGGTTTACCATCACCGCGCATGATAGCCATGGAAACTCAGAACAACGAACAAGAGCGAAGAATGGATTTGGATCTTTTGGAAGAAAGGCGCGAGAACGCTGCGATAGCAGAAGCAAGGTACAAATCCAAGCTCGAGAAGTATTACAATGCGCGCGTCCGCGTTTGCACATTTGTCCCCGGTGATTTCGTCTTGCGCGACAATGAGGCGTCAAACGCTGAAAAGCCGGGCAAATTAGCGCCAAGATGGGAAGGACCATACGTCATTAACGAGGTCTTAGGCAAAGGGGCATACACCCTAAAAAGGATCGATGGGACCCTAGTCCCCCGCACCTGGAACGCACAACAGTTGCGCAGGTGTTACATATGAACTAAGCCTTCAAAAGCGAAAAGAATATACAGGCAATGTATATCTTTATTATGTCTTGTATCACAAAGCCTTGCGCTCTTATCAATACAAACATCATTCCTACTTATATCACTGTTTATTACAAATTGCATGTAATTTCTTGGGTTCGCGCGAAAACAATATGGTCAAACATTGTATACCTCATGAACAGTCTAAAAACAAGGCAAGCTGCTACGCCTTTTAGACAAACGTTCAAACATGAGCACAATACCATCTCTCATTCGCCTTACCTATCCAAAAGCAATTAAAAACATGCAACATATTGTAATTCAAACACGTATGAAGTAAAAACATTATCGATATATCACCAAGTGTAACAAAACACTTCAGGAACAAGATCATGACAATGATCTTCAAAATTTTAGTTCCAGAAACTAAAATATTCAAACAAAAAACCTTGCTTCTACAAGATAGCAAGATAATCAAACAACAGACATTAACACCGATCACACCTGTGATCTTCAAAAGAGGAGTTTATACTAACAGACTTATATATACAATCAAAAGGGATGAAACAACTCCCAAACCTAACCAACCATAGGTTCATCTTCACCCATGTTCACCGAAGGGTTTTTCCGACGACGGTGGTACACCAACTCACATGTACTCGGACGGAGAGTCGGAAAACGAGCCATCAGTCCATCGGCATCCAACACAACACCACTGGCATCAGCAACCCTATCTGGCCGGAAAATTTTATCATCAGCACCGGCAATCAAGGAAGGGCCAACAACAACAACATTTTCTTCCCCGGTAAACATCAACGGCGAAGAGTTAGCAAGACGGAGTAAGGCTTCAACAGCATCACGGACCTCTAAGATGTCTGAAAGTCGCCGGGAGCGAACGGAACTTTTTCCTTTCATCTTTTCCAAAATAAAGCAAATATGCACCCGTCACATGTACATATAAAGGAGCAATACCCCAGAAAAAAAAAACTTAATCGTTAATGGTCAGAAAACATCACATCCAAGCGGCGCTACAGGAACTAGGGTCATATCCCCATTAATGAAGACTGACAAAGCGCCATTACGTATCTCGATGTAAGAAATCAAGCTCTCGCAAATCTGAATTTTTTATTATAAAATGACGTCATCAGACGTTAGATCATAATTACAAAATTCAGTTTCCAGAAAGCAAAATCACCTTTTTAAAATATATCACGAATCTTCCCATACAAGCCACCTAAATTCCCGCCAAAACTCTTTCTCTCATAAGTCTAGTGCTCCACTTACTTGCATAAGAGCAACACTAGACTGGGGGGACTTGAAGGGGTAAGGTCCCAAAAAGCCTCATAAAAAGGATTTGAGACCATACCACAGATTGGCCTTTTGACCTTCTAAGCCTTGCGCGGCCGCGCACTGGTATTACAAAAGGGAGAAAACAGTCAGCAAATCTATAGTTGCGCGCCCAAAGGAAAACATAAATCCTTGCGCCTTCTTCCATTTACAAAGGATTAGAATCCTTTGATCCATACTTCCGCCTAAATATCCAGACTTGAATATTATTTTACCCAGACTTGGGATTTTCTCGTCCGTATCCACACAGTAAGGTGTCACACCAGATTACAGCAATAATCTTCTAGAAAGAAATATAATCGTGCACTACCCAGACGGTTATAACCGTCTGGACACGTGTCATCACCACAAGCAACTCTGAAATCACAACAAAGGCATGCAATTGGAGAGTAATCTCCACTTAATCACTTTCCACGTGGCAACTCCCCAGCCATAGATCAAACCACGATCCGTGTGCACTCACATCGGATCGAGACAATTTAACAAAGGATCAAAGAACTTAACGGAAGAAAAGATAACCGCTACGGCGTTAGCATCTTCCGTCATCTTTTCAATAACAGGTTTTCCCTCCCAAACTCCCGGTTATAAATAAGAGAACTGTTCAGGTATAAACCCAGATCACTCTCACTCCTCAAATACTTATCTTCTCCGATACCAATACTTATTCTCACGCCGGAGTCGGGTCAAGGAGAGAACCCTCTTCTCCCCTTGACGAGGCTAACGGTGTTCTTTTTTGCAGAATCACCGGAGAAGGAATTCCGTTACAACTGAATCAACCGAGAGAGAGCTAACCCTTTTATGCGGATTCAAACCCCCTAACTATCTCGGTTCCGACCATTTAGTTAGTGTTTCTTCAGACACGGGACGAGTTTAAGACGCCGTTTCTTAAACATCATAGTCCCAAGGCAGTCATTAACAAAATCAAGGAAGAATTTATGCAGCTTCGACACAAGGGTGAATCTATTGATAAAATCACAAGATCGTTCATGGATAAAATGAAGTTTTGTGATGATCTGATAACGAATGAGGAGCAGAAAATATACTATTATTATAATATGCTGAGCGCCGAGTATAGGGAGTTTATGACTCCTTCAAAGTATGAAACTCTCACCGAGATTATAAACGTTGCTCGGGAACGGGAGATAGAGTTGAAGAAACAGATTGAGAGAGGTGAAAGAAGGGCGCAGGTAGTCAATCCAAGCCCGATGAAAAAGGCGCGCACGACCGAATCCTCAAAGAAACAAGAAGGAAAAGGCGGGTCATCAAACTGCAAGATATGCGGGAAAGGGCACAAGGGTGAGTGTCGGTTTAAGGACAAGCCGTGTCCTATTTGTGGAAAACCAGGGCACACAGCTGAGTTGTGTCCGGGGAAGGTGTCGGTGTGTTACAAATGTTATCAGCCGGGTCACAAGAAATCTGAGTGCTTGGAGTTGACCGGAAAGAAAGATGACAAGGATACACATACTGAGACACCAAGAGCTAAAGCAAGATCCTTCCAGTTAACGGCAGTCGAGGCAAAGGTGGAACCCGATGTGGTTTCAGGTATATTTGCTATAAACTCAATTCCTGCACATGTGCTATTTGATACGGGTGTGAATAAATCTTTTGTTTCACATAGATTTATTCGACATCCTTCTTTTGTACTAACAAAATTGCCTTTGCCATTAGAGGTAGAAATAGGTGATAACAAAAGTTTCCTTGTATGTGATGTATGTCAAGATTGCAAAATAAACATTGATGATGAGGAATATTTAATAGACTTGATCCCTATGACAATGGGAGAATTCCAAGTAGTGGTCGGAATGGATTGGTTAGCTCGACATCATGCAGAAGTGATATGTTCCTGCAAGGAGATAAAATTGACATCTCCAAGTGGAAAGCAAGTTACCATCTATGGCGAAAAAGGGGGCAGTCCCGTTATGTGTTCAATACTAAAAGCTGATAACCTTATGAGGCGCGGATGTAAAGCATTCATGATATACGCCAACGAACCCAATAAAGAGACGCCGAAGATTGAAGATGTACCCGTGGTACGTGAATACGCTGATGTGTTTCCGGAAGATTTACCGGGAATACCGCCAGAACGGGAGGTAGAGTTCGGAATTGAATTGATTCCGGGCGCGAAACCTGTGGCCAAGGCGCCGTATCAACTCGCACCATCAGAATTGCAAGAATTGATGTCCCAAATCCAAGATTTGCTTGACAAAGGATTTATTTGGCCAAGTGTGTCCCCATGGGGCGCACCAGTATTATTTGTGAAAAAGAAGGATGGGAGCATGCGTATGTGCATTGATTATCGAGAGTTGAACAAACTCACGGTAAAGAATTGATATCCACTTCCAAGAATTGATGATCTATTTGACCAACTACAAGGTGCAAGTTGGTTCTCCAAAATCGACCTTAGATCGGGGTATCATCAGTTGAAAGTCAAAGAAGAAGATGTAACGAAAACGGCGTTCCGCACGAGATACGGACATTATGAATTCCTCGTGATGTCATTCGGGCTAACAAATGCACTCGCGGCCTTCATGGACCTCATGAATCGGGTTTGCAAGCCAATGTTGGATAAGTAGGTCATCGTGTTTATCGATGATATTTTGGTGTATTCGAAAAGCGAAGTTGAACACGCACACCACTTACAAGAAGTGTTAGAGACACTTAGACGAGAAAGGTTGTATGCGAAATTCTCTAAGTGTGCCTTTTGGTTACGAGAGGTACAATTTCTTGGCCACATCATAAGTGCCGACGGAGTATTGGTGGATCCGTCAAAGATCGAGGCCATGTCAAAATGGAATCCCCCGAAGAACCCTTCGGAAATTAGAAGCGTTTTGGGGCTTGCGGGATACTATAGGAGATTCATTCACGATTTCTCCAAGATTGCGTCACCGCTAACAAAGCTAACCCGAAAGAAAGAAAAGTTCATTTGGGGTGTCTATCAAGAAAGAGCGTTTCAAACGCTAAAAGAAAAGTTAACTCAAGCTCCGGTACTGACATTGCCGGACGGAGTCGAAGACATGGTGGTTTATTCGGATGCTTCACTATCGGGGCTCGGATGCGTTTTGATGCAACGGGGCAAAATTATAGCTTATGCCTCAAGGCAATTGAAGATAAACGAGAAGAAATATCCCACGCACGACCTTGAATTGGCTGCAGTGGTATTTGCATTAAAAATATGGAGGCACTATTTATATGGGGTAAAGTGCACCATATACACTGATCATAAGAGCTTAAAATACTTCTTCGATCAGAAGGAGTTAAATATGCGACAAAGGCGATGGTTAGAAACGGTGAAAGATTTCGACTGTGAAATACACTATCACCCAGGAAAGGCAAATGTAGTGGCGGATGCTCTGAGTAGAAAAGTGGACTATGTCCCAATACGAGTAAGATCAATGCAGCTTGTGGTGACCTCGGGTATACTTGAACGTATCCGAGAGGCGCAATTAGAAGCAGTGAAAGAGGAGAATTGGAAGAAAGAAAGAATAATCGGCCAGTTGAAAGATTTGTCGGATGGGAATAACGGGTTGAAGACTTGATTCGAAAGGATATGGGTTCCAAATACGTGTGGGGCCAAGGCGCTTCTACTTGACGAGGCCCATAAATCTCATTATTCAATCCATCCGGGGGCGACCAAGATGTATAATGATTTAAAACAAAACTATTGGAGGCCCGGAATGAAAAGAGATATTGTGAAATATATGGAGAAGTGTTTGGCTTGTTTGCAAGTCAAAGCGGAGCACCAGAAACCATATGGTAAGTTGCAACCATTGGACATCCCAGTTTGGAAATGGGAACAAATCACAATGGATTTGTTAACCAAATTGCCCAAAACCAATCGTGGGTTTGATGCTCTATGGGTAGTCGTGGATAGATTGACGAAAAGTGCTCACTTCATTCCGATTCGTGAGACTTATACATCTGAGAAGATGTCGGAGGTGTACACCAATGAGATCATAGCATGCCATGGAGTACCGATATCCATTGTGTCAGACAGAGATACTCGGTTTACTTCGAAATTTTGGCGTGAATTCCAAGAGCAAATGGGAACTAAACTGTTCGTTAGCACTGCTTACCATCCACAAACGGATGGGCAAAGTGAGAGAACGATACAAACGTTGGAAGATATGCTGCGAGCTTGCATCATTGACTTCGGGGGGTAGTTGGGATGTCTATCTACCCTTGGTCGAATTCTCGTAAAACAACAGCTATCACGCGAGCATTAAAATGGCTCCTTACGAAATGTTATATGGAAGAAAGTGTCGAACCCCGGTATGTTGGGGAGAAGTGGGTCCACGAGGACTAGCTCCTACTGATATAATCCGAACTACGAATGAGAAGATTGACTTGGTCCGAGCTAACCTAAAGGCGGCTCAGGATCGACAAAAAGCGTACGCGGATAAACGAAAGAGATCGATTGAATTTCAAATTGGCGATAAGGTAATGCTAAAAGTGTCGCCATGGAAAGGAATTATACGGTTCAGAAAAAGAGGAAAGTTGAGTCCGAGGTTTATTGGCCCATTCAGAATCACTGAACGGGTTGGTAAGGTAGCATATCGTCTTGAACTACCCGAGGAGTTGAGTGGGATTCATAGCACATTCCACGTGTCACATCTCCGAAAATGCTTAGCAGATGAAACCGCTCATATCCACTATGATGACATCGAGGTGGATAACAACCTCAACTATGCAGTAAGGCCAATTGCAATTTTAGATCGTAAAGAGAAGAGTTTGAGGAACAAAGTAATTAACCAAGTGAAGGTTAAATGGGAACACAGGAAGGGCGCGGATACCACCTGGGAATCCGAAGAAGAGATGCAACGGCTCTACCCTAATTTATTTGGTACGTAATACGGTTTCGAGGACGAAACCCTTTTTAAGGGGGGTGGACTTGTAACATCCCGAAAATATAAAATTTTATAATAATAAAGTATAAAAATAAACAAGAATAAGCTAACTAGGATAAGTAACCCAGTTAGCTAAGAATCTTGTAGAAACACATGAATGAATTAAAAAGCCTAAAATATAAACTAAATGAAAGTGGAGGGGTTTATGTGTTGAACTTGAAACTTAATTAAAAACAAAACCAAACACACATTTGGGATGTCTGGTCGATCATGAACCACAGGGGGCGACACCCACACTTCCAAAACCCTAACTTCTTCTAAACCATCAAATTGAAGGTTAAAATCAAGTTGAAATCGAAATCTGAACATAGAATCGTGATCACCTCGACAAAGGGGTCATAAGGTATGCCAAATTAGGTCATTTTAATTCGATTTAATGTTCATGCATGTGATTGAAATCGAGTATAGAGCTTAATTATGTGTTGTAAACATAAAAATTGAAGTGATATAAGGTTTAGGGTCAAACCCTAGATGATTTCTTGATAGATTCTTGCATGATAATTGTAAGGATCAACATCACCATAGTGGGTGAATAATATGTTAGTGGAACTTGATAAACACTAGGATTAAAACTCTTGTTCTAGTGTAAACTGAAATTTATGAGGAAGTCTCTAAATTGTAGATGTTAAAATATGGACATGTAGTCTAATGGAAGCTAATTATGGTGATAAAGTCTAGTCATGAACATGGTTTAGATCATGTAGAAATCTGACCCGCTAGGTGTTTGATAAAACGCCTAAATGAGGGTTAAAACGTTAAAGGTTGGGTAAAACGCAGACTTGAATATGTTAAGAAATAATGCGTTAAAGCTTATGAAAGATTTCTAATCTCGTTATGAATTGAACTCTTTAGGCAAGGAATTCGGAACGTCAAGTGGACATGCCGGAGGTGATACACGCGGAAAAAGTGTGCTTTAAAGGTACGTGGCTTAAGTCCCGTTAAATTATATGTAAAGGTTTGGATTTGTTATGTAAATGATATTGTATTGTAAAGGTTGTGTTTGATGCGTCTTTAAAGTGGCGAAGTACGCTCGACCATCAAACGGGTCAAAGTAAAGACTTGGAATTTAGTTTGGCTTGTTAATAAAGTGATGGTTTTCACTAAATAGCCGAACGGGTCAAAAGGAAGATTTTAAAAGAATTACAAGAGTAGAGACTTGAAAGTCTCATACTTCGATAAATGGGGATTGTACCATATCAATGATTTGGTTATATCTATCTAAGTATAAGAACCCGGGAAGTTGGGTCAAACAATTGTAGTTAAATAAAAAGGGTCGCTTGAAACGGAATGCTTAAATTCCGAAGAAACAAGTATTTAGTCCTAAGGCAACGCAAAGCCATAGAATGGCACGAATGCGCAAAGTTCATGAACCCGGGAAATTGGGTAATTATGTTTAAAAGTCTTAAGAATTGAAAAAGTTGTGTTATGCACTTACACTAATGGGTTGGATAATTGAAATAAGGAAATTATGAACCGATTGTCGGTATCTCGGTTTCAGCGATGTGAAAATTTCATGGTTGGATCCGTAATTTTATTACGGACTCATAGGAAAAAGAATCGGCTAAAACGGATCAACGAATCATAAGTTATGGCCATTTTAAGTTGGGAAATTGATTAAACCTTGAACTGGGAATGTACAGCAACAGCTGAAACAAGAAGTCTGTGAAAACAAGGGCTAGGCGTGACACCTAGGCCCTTGGCGTCACGCGACGCCTCCATAATCCGGAAAAAAAAATTTAACTCTTTGACTCATGGAACTTGTTTATATCCATTATAACTTTATCAAAACTAACATTTGTTGTGGTTTTGATCTTAGGTGATGTTGGAAACTAACCGGAAGATGATCAAGCTATCTTTTGAAGAACCGAACACAATTTAGAAGCTTCCGCAATATTTTAACTCTTAGTAGACGTTTTTTTTGGAATGTAAACAATTGTTAAACAACTTTTAAATGTTTTAACTTAGTCTTTAGTCGACTAAGCTTTTTGTTACTTATTAACTTGACTTATGAAATCTATGTTAACTAGACATCTTTTGTTTAAAATGGTATGAATTATCATTAAATTCAAGTAAATTTAGACGGGTGTTACATTTGTCGAAGCTGCAAGACCCGCTACTATCGAAGAAACCTACCGCTTGGCCGCAGAAATCAATGACAAACGAGTCTTAGACGGATTTTTCTCCAAGAATCCGGTCAAACAAGCTCATCAAGAAATCGTCATCGACTCTTCCGACGATTCCTCCGACGATTCTACTGAAGATTCTTCAGGTGAGTCTTCGGACAAATCCTCCGACGCCAACGCACCGCTTCAGGAAGCTCAGTCCAACCGCAAACGGAAGACCATGAGCCCAAACTCTTCAACAACTGAACTATCGCAACCAGAACCTCTTCAAGCAGTTCCAGTTCACTCGAAGCGCGACTACAACGGAACTCATCCCCTGTGTCTCATGTGTACGTATCATCACCCGCCAAAAGCTAACTGTCGCTTTTGCGCAAATTGCAACTGGTATGGTCACCTTACCCAGCACTGTCACACGAGACCACAGACTTGAGGAATCTCAGCAACGATGTTGGACCGTGTTCGTGACCCTAAATAGTCAGTAAAGGCAGTTCATCATCATTTACTAAGGCGGAATCAAAGTAAACAATGTCACACAACTTGTTTCCTTTTCAATTCTTCTCTATTACCGATTTCCGAGTCTTTACAATGATTTCTGATGAAATTTTGACAGCACCTTGACTCACACACTATGACCTCGTTCCTATTCGCTTCAAATGACAACACACAACAGCTATTTATAAGCTATGGGGTTTCGCTTGAATGTGCACCATAACTGTTCAAGCGAAATGACATGTTGTTGCTTTCGCTTGAACATGATATATTGATTTCAAGCGAAATGCCATACAATAACATATAAAACCCTAAATGTTAACCCTGTTGTGTGCTCGTTCATCCTATCTAGACCTAAGACTCGATTAAGACAAAGTTAACAGACACTAGATGTACCAACAGACTCCCCCTTGGATGTTGACGAAGTCTTCGGCGTCGAGTCTTTAGTCTTAGTCTTTCTCCAAATTTTCTTCACATTGTAAAAGCTCCCTTCAATCTTTATCTTCAAACTTTAATCTTCAATCTCCCCTTTGATTGTTGATCCAGAATTCTGACTCCCCCTTTCATAGACTCCCCCTCTCGATCAGCTAGGGCTCAAATTCTGATTCAAACTTTAACATTTTGATGCCATGGGGAACTTGATTCCTATATAATCTCTACCCAAATATAAGATATATGATAATAATAATTTCAATTCAAAATTTACCATTAAACTTTCAGTGTTTAAGAAATCCACTTAAGTATTCAGGTCCAAGTTAATGACCCTGATTACTCAATTAATCTACCAAGTCCAACTAAATGACCTTGGTTGATCTGAGATGATTCACACTGACTTTTTGTTCAACCATTTCTGAAAATTTACAAGTTTCAAATTAATGAACTTGCTTTAACTTTTCATCTTTCACAAACTTATCATGTTTAGCTCCAAACTCATCATCCAGTCCAGAAACTTCCTGCATCTGCTTCAATTCGAATCTGAAGATCAACTCTCCACTTTGGTTTGTCAAAAATAAAACAGAAATGTAAAATCTTTTTGAATTTTTAATAAAGTTTCTAAACTAGAAATGAAATACAGAAATAAAATGTAGTAAAAGTAAACTATTTACAAACATATTTTTGGTTAAGCGTGTTAGGGAATCATATCAGCTATCTGACAAGTCACAAGTACCGTTAAGCTTCAATTACATATTCAGAATTAAACAATTCTCTTAGATTGTCGATATACTGATCCACTTTAAATTTTTACACAATTTTCAATCTGTCCAGGATACGAATTAATTGTTTTAGAGACTTAAACTTATACGTGTGTCCCACCTCTTGAATATACTCCTGTATCCAGATCCCAATATTCAGTCTTACAGGTGAGTATACCACAAATGATATCTGTAAGGGAATAAATTATATAATAGTACGAAAACATGAGAGCTCAGGTCAGAACTACCGTTCAGCAGAGAGATCACGAATCGACTTGGGTGTGTCCCCTTTAGAGGATCTTTTTTACAACAGCATTGCTAAGCAATTTTATTGTCTTATCATTTATGCTGAGGGTGATGCTATGTTTCAAGCATTACGGAAAGTATTATTCGAGGACTAGGTCAGAACTTCCATTCAGCAGAAGTCCCGGAATAATATGTCACACCGCCAAAATCCACCATGCGGAGTCCCACCGCTTGGAGGCGTGACGTGACCAGGATCGAGCCACCAATCATTTTGAACAACATAATTAAGTAAATAAAACCAAACACAATACGATTGGTGACCAAAAGGAAGTAAACCAATTTTAGGTTAACAGCAGAAGCATAGAACATAAGTTCAAAACATAAGTCCATAGCTCATAAGTTTAAAATCCAAAACGTAGGTTTAATAAGTTCATAAAGTTTATTCATTAAGTACGGGACGTATCAGTTCGCATCCCACAACGACCACCTCCATATGCAAGCTCCATAGCGTCTAATGACCTGCAAAGCATGTAATAACGAGTCAACAACAAAGTTGAGTGAGTTCACGGTTGGTTGTCCATTTTAGAGTTGTTTCCAAAAACATAGTTTAATCTCATTCGGCTATCCAGCCGTGGGGGTTACCCCATAGTTCGAAAACGTTTATTTGTTAACCATCCCATGTCCACCTTCCCTGGCTATCCAGCCCGGCTCTTTGGCCGTGGGGAGCTACCCCAGTATTTTAAACTACCAGACTCGTTTATCATATCGACTACTAACAAAAATCAATTGTGCCCTAGCGTCGGTGTTCTATCACCACCGACGTGCCATAGTCCATTAGTACACACCCGTCCAACTGGCATGGTGTGAGGTTTGTTAAACCTAATAGCGCTATTAACTAATGACCCGCTCGCCATAGCCTCGGCGATTAAGTCGATACAAAAAGGGAGGGACTTCGCTGATAGAGTTCTAGTCCAGTAAGTTTAACACGTCCCAACAGGACAAGGAATTTACATTCCTGAACACGTCTCAAAGGACGAGGAATCCCTATTCATGTACCCATTCCATTCCCACCGGGAATTTACCATGCTTTGTAGAAAAGTGTGAACTCACCTCGGTTTGCTCGGTTAGGTTCTCAAATATAGCTAACAGTCAAGGTCGGTCAATCACGTCCTAGTATGATTTACCAGTTAGTCATTTAGTGGCTTACAAATAGAGCACAAAGTTCCTACACGTATCTATCATGTAGCAAGCATTACTTTAACTTTTATGCCCGTATATATACTTCCCATCCATTCCCCACTCATAACCAAACATACGATAGTGCACGTAACACATATAACATGTTAGATCATTCACAGATAGCATACTCGACATTTAGACACGCAAGTCACAACTTATGTCGTTTCAGCATTAATATTCAAAACCGGCTGTTTTCGGTCATTTTAATAAAATAGTTAAATTATTCTAAAAATTCCCAAATTTTTACAGGATGTCTTAAACGTTCCAAATTTTATTGTGTAAAAATATCGGGGTCCAGTTCATTACCAATATTTTATAAAAATTCATTTTCCCGGCAGAACTCAGATTTTATATTTTTCTGACCACAGTCCACGGGATAATTTATTTAAAATTTATCGAGTGTCCGATTTATGAAATTCTAGTGGGGTAATTACAAATGCATCGGTTGTCATCTACTGTACAAATTTCATGGTCTGATTCGTCACAAAACTCAGGTTATGACTGAAAGTATAACACCCATTTATTGCTGTCAAAATTCAGCTTAAGTTGTTGTTACAAATCGACACTTTAAAAATAGTAAACGAAGTCCAAAAATTATGATTCCGGTGCCATTAGAACCGTATTTCATAATAACACGTTTTAGACTCAAAATATCAGTTTTCTGTTGAGTTTATGACCTGTTTAGAGCCAACTGAAGTTGGCTGTAAAACCGGGACAGATTCTGCTTTCACTCTTTAACTTCCTAGTTCGTGTTCGATTAATTTCCGTTAGCAATTTTATTAATCACAACAACATTAAACATCAATACTAATCAGCAAAACATCAGATAATCAACCAAGAATCATAACAAAACTAGTTTCAAAAGTTTTACACTAACATTCATTCATTAACCACCATGTTTATTATTTTTAGTGGACTTTTAGTTTTGAACTCTAGTGTTCATGATTTTCAACCGACAAGGTTCTTATTAACCACTTTAGAATAGATTAAAAAGGCGTTTAGAGTCACTTACTACTAGCTCGAGGCTAGGGAAGAAACTAGATGAAAAATAGGCGGTTAATAGCGATGTGAAGAGGTCCTTGTGTTCCCGAGTGCACCGTGCTTCCTTGTATGAGATCCTTCACCTTTGTATGTAAGTGGAACTTGCTAGAACAACTTGAATTATGGAGAGATGGGTGTGTGTGTGTGGGTTCGGTCGGAGACACAAGCAAGAGGAGAGAAAGATGAATTTTTTTTTTTGTTAAGTGTCTTTAAGGAAATGATGAGCTCTTGGCCAAACTTATAAACCATTCAATATAATTAACCACTAGATCATATGTTTGCTAGATTTTGGACAACCATCAATATAATAATCGAAAAAGGTGTGGTGTGTCTCACAAGGGGGAAATGATCGTTGGGGGGGGGGGGGTGGATACATGGTTGAATTTCAACTAGATAGGTTAGTTATATTTAGTTAATTAGGTAAAATAAATTAATTATTAGAGTGTTATATAATATAACGGGGGTTAGGGTATTCGGGGACCCTAACTAGCTCAGAAAAGAAAAACTATGTCCATGACAATATTTTTATGTCCCGGGTTATGTCCGGTTGTACGGTTGGATATTACTCCGTTAAAGTGCTTAATTAATTCGTAAGGCGTCCTATTTATATATTTTGTAACGTTTTTACTTTCTAACACTTAGGAAAATATAACGGACTATTTAGTGACCTTTCTGTACACTATTAGTATATTAACAAATACGTGTAAGCATAACACAGATATCAGAAAGCAGTTAAGTAATTCCACACAGTCGTCAAGCACATTAATTACTATTAATAAACTGTACGGTTACATGTAAATTTGAGGGTTGTCAGATTCTCCCCCTGTTAAGAGAATTTCGTCCCGAAATTTAGCGCGTGGTTACTGAGGAAGCTAGTTAAGTTGCGTTGTTTTCCTGATTTTCCTGGGGTGTCACATCATCCCCCCGTTGATTTGGAATTTCGTCCCGAAATTCTGCAGTAGCTTCAGCCTCGTAGTGGTTGCGTTTTTCTTAAACAGCTGGGGATACTTGAGTTTCATTTGGTCTTCTCGTTTCCATGTATACTCTGGGCCACGACGAGCATTCCAACGAACTCGGACCAGAGGTATCCTGGTATGCTTGAGGATCTTAACATCTCGATCCGTAATCTCTACTGGTTCCTCGACGAATCGCAGCTGGTCGTCGATAGTGAGTTCCTTGATAGGAACTATGAGGGTCTCATCTGACAGACACTTCTTCAGATTCGACACATGGAATACGTCGTGAACTCCGCTGAGTTCTTCGGGTAGATTCAACCTGTAGGCGACTTTGCCAATTTTCTCGGTGACTTCGAATGGTCCGACATATCGCGGATTGAGTTTGCCTCGTTTGCTAAAGCGGACTACACCTTTCCAAGGTGAGACTTTGAGTAGCACTCGATCCCCAACCTGGAGCTCGAGTGGTTTTCTTCCCTTATCAGCATAGCTTTTCTGACGGTCACGAGCTGCCGCCATTCGTTGTCGTATCTGAGCAATTCTCTCGGTGGTATCTACCACAAGTTCTGGGCCAGTGATTTGGCTGTCACCAACTTCTGCCCAACAGAGAGGTGATCGACATTTGCGTCCGTATAATACCTCGAATGGAGCGGCCTGAATGCTGGTGTGGTAGCTGTTGTTATACGAAAACTCCACTAGTGGGAGGTGCTTTTCCCAGCCATTACCAAAATCGATTACACATGCCCTAAGCATGTCTTCAAGGGTTTGGATGGTGCGTTCAGATTGCCCATCCGTCTGCGGGTGATAAGCGGTGCTCATATCTAAACGTGAGCCAAAAGACTTGTGCATTGCTTGCCATAGTTCAGAAGTAAAACGCGCGTTACGATCAGATATAATAGAGGTTGGCACTCCGTGCCTTGACACTACTTCCTTTAGGTAGATGTCTGCAAGAGTAGAAAACTTATCCGTTTCTTTGATAGCCAGAAAATGTGCAGACTTGGTCAGTCGATCTACGATCACCCAAATGGTATCGTTTCCGCGTTGAGATCTGGGCAGGCCGGTAACGAAATCCATGGAAATTTGCTCCCATTTCCATTTCGGGATCTCCGGTTGTTGAAGTAGGCCTGATGGTTTCTGATATTCTGTCTTGACTCTCACATAAGTCAAGCACTTACTGACGTAGGTGGCTATGTGGGCTTTCATGCCAGGCCACCAATACGTAGTCTTGAGGTCGTGGTACATCTTGTCCGAACCAGGGTGTACCGAATAACGAGACTTGTGTGCTTCATCCATCACAAGTTCGCGTAAGTTGCCATAAAGTGGAACCCAGATGCGCCTTGTTACATAGTAAGCGTCGTCTTCCTTTTGTTCTAGCCGCTGCCTCGATCCTCGTAGGGATTCAGCCCTGATGTTCTCTGCTTTCAATGCTTTAACCTGAGCATCACGAATCTGAGTGGGAAGGTTAGATTGGATCGTAAGCTGTAATGCACGTACACGCTTAGGTATAGCATCTTTTCGACTGAGGGCGTCGGCCACAACATTGGCCTTGCCCAGATGATACTTGATTGCGCATTCATAATCGTTCAAGAGCTCAACCCATCGGCGTTGACGCATGTTTAACTCCTTTTGCTTGAAGATATGCTCGAGACTCCTGTGATCGGTGTAAATGGTGCACTTGGTACCGTACAGGTAATGTCTCCATATCTTAAGCGTGAAAACAACTGCTCCCAGCTCCAGATCGTGAGTAGTGTAATTTCTTTCGTGAACCTTGAGTTGCGTGATGCGTAGGCAATGACCTTGTCACGTTGCATCAACACGCAACCCAGTCCTTGGATGGAAGCGTCGCAATAAACCACGAAATCATCTGTGCCTTTAGGCAATGAGAGGATAGGCGCACTACAAAGTCTATCCTTTAGGTGTTGAAATGCGGACTCCTGTGCATCACCCCAACGATAGATGACACCCTTCTGAGTCAGTGAAGTGAGAGGTTGCGCAATCTTGGAGAAATCTTTTATAAACCTTCTGTAATATCCGGCCAAACCCAAGAATTGGTGAATTTCTGTTGGTGTGCGGGGTGCAGGCCAGTTCTTGATCGAGTCAACCTTGGATGGATCCACATGAATTCCATCCTCGTTTACCACATGGCCTAGAAAGTGGACTTCGCGAAGCCAGAAGTCAAATTTCGAAAACTTGGCATACAACTGCTCTTTTCGAAGAAGTTCCAGCATAGGTCGTAGATGCTGCTCGTGTTCCTCCTGACTCTTAGAATAGATCAGGATATCGTCGATGAACACAATAACGAACTTATCCAGGTAAGGCTTGCACACTCGGTTCATGAGATCCATGAAGACCGCTGGGGCATTCGTCAGCCCGAACGACATAAACAGAAACTCGTAATGGCTGTAACGAGTTCTGAATGCTGTTTTGGAGACGTCCTCATCTCGGACTCTCAGCTGATGGTATCCCGATCTCAAATCAATCTTAGAGTAATAGCTCGACCCTTGCAGCTGGTCGAATAAGTCGTCAATACGTGGAAGAGGATAACGATTCTTCACAGTCACCTTGTTAAGCTCGCGATAGTCAATACACATTCTGAAAGTACCATCTTTCTTCTTTACGAACAAGACTGGAGCTCCCCAGGGCGAAGAGCTAGGACGTATAAAACCCTTTTCCAAGAGTTCTTGTAATTGCTTGGACAGTTCTTCAAGTTCTGATGGAGCTAGACGATAAGGTGCTCGAGCTACTGGCGCTGCTCCAGGAGCTAGCTCGATTTGAAACTCAACTTGGCGATGAGGCGGAAGACCAGGTAATTCCTCAGGAAATACCTCGGGAAAATCACGCACAATAGGGATGTCTTCAATTCTCTTCTCTTCCGTTGATGTGTCAGTAACGAGTGCTAAAATGGCAGTGTGGCCCTTTCGCAAACACTTATGGGCCTTAAGGAAAGAGATGATGCCTTCGACAGCACCACTCTTGTCGCCACGAATCATGAGAGGTTCTTCACCAGAACGAGGAATGCGGACGATTTTCTCCTTGCAAACAATCTCCGCTTGATGATGAGATAGCCAATCCATCCCCATAACAACGTCGAAACTACCAAGTGTGATAGGAATAAGATCGATAGAGAAAGTCTGACCAGCTAAGACGAGGTTACAACCTTTAACTATGTGTGTGGCTTCAAGACTTTTACCGTTAGCTAGTTCTACCGCGTGTTTGGTGTTCAAAAGTGTTGGAGTGCGCTTAAGCATTTGGCTAACTTTTAAGGACACATAACTAGTATCGGCACCTAAATCGAATAAAACAGTAACAAAGAAGTCGTCCAGAAGAAACTTACCCATCACAATGTTGGGATCGTTCCTTGCTTCTCCCTGACCAATCACGAACACCCGACCTTGGGCGCCATTGCCATTATTGTTACCTCCATTGTTGCCTCCGTTGTTGTTTCCATTGTGGTTCCCGTTTCTTTGGTTGTTGTTCTGGTTTTGGTTCAGCTGGGGGCAGTTCCTCTTAAAGTGGCCTTCAGCGCCACATTGAAAGCATCCTTTGTTGTTGCCGATGCTGGCATTGATTGGGTGGAGCTTGCTGTTGCTGCCGGTTCTGATTCGCCAGATGCTGACTCCTGCAGTCTCTTGCCATGTGACCAGGCTTGTTGCATCGATGACAGTTGCCTTTACCACATGGCCCACTGTGGTGCAAGTTACAGCGATTACATTTGGGGTGATTTCCCTTGTATCCACCCTGACCTTGATTCCCAGAAGACTGCTGACTGGGGCTCCTGTACTCATCTGTCTTTCGCTGCTGGGACTGAGCTGAAGTAGAACCTCTGCCTAAATTCCCATCCCATTTTCGCTTGTTGTCGGTAGGTGCATCAGAAGTAGCTGTGGCACTGATACGTTTGGGTAGCCTGTTTTGCTCCACCGCCTGGTCGGTGAGACGATGAGCCAATTTGATAATATGCTGAATGGTACCCAGGTTGGCTGAAGTTACATGACTTTGAATCTCTGGTACAAGGCCCTTGAGATACAGCTCAATTCGTTTGATGGGAGGGTCCACCATAGTTGGACACAGGATGGCCAGCTCGTTTGACCTCTTAGTATACGCCTCAATCTCAGACCCCGTCATCTTCAGATTGAAAAATTCCACCTCCAGTTTGTGGATGTCATCCCGACTACAGTATTCCTCTTTGATCAATTCCTTGAAACCGTTCCATGGGGTGGCATTAGCAGCAACCAACCCCAGCAGCTGAACCTGAGCGTTCCACCATGTGAGCGCTACCCCTCCAAGAGTTCCGGTAGCATATTTCACCCTACGGTCTTCGGGGCATTCGCACATCTTGAAAACTGACTCAAGCTTTTCAAACCAGTGAAGAAAGCCCACTGCTCCTTCGGTGCCACTGAAAGTGGTAGGTCGGCAGTCCATGAACGTCTTGAACGTGCACACAAGAGGTTGAGCATGTTGACCTCCTGCTGGATTTGCTGCGAGTGCCTCCGCAACTCGTTCGTTGATCAAAGCCGTCAACTGGGCTTGAGTGAGGTTGATACGTCCTCCGCGTCCGCTCATGATCTTCATAACGAAGCAACGTAAGTGAGAAGGGTGTCGCGAAAGTGCGTAAGTGCGGGACGACAATAGAGAGTAAGCACACGAGGTTCAAATAGAAATTATCACATTATCCAATGCACAGTGAGAACTATCTAACCGACAATATAACATAAATTATACCACTTATGGTGTCGAGTCTTGCACGTGGAGCGAAGCGTCGTTGTAGATCGTTGAGCGCTGTACTGGTTATAGTCTGGTTTTCTCAAAAACTTTTCCCTTTTAAAAAAAAAAACCAAGTTCACAATAACCAATGGCTCTGATACCAATCTGTCACACCCCCAAAATCCACCATGCGGAGTACCACCGCTTGGAGGCGTGACGTGACCAGGATCGAGCCACCAATCATATTGAACAACATAATTAAGTAAATAAAACCAAACACAATACGATTGGTGACCAAAAGGAAGTAAACTGATTTTAGGTTAACAGCGGAAGCATAGAACATAAGTTCAAAACATAAGTCCATAGCTCATAAGTTTAAAATCCAAAACGTAGGTTTAATAAGTTCATAAAGTTTATTAATTAAGTACGGGACGTATCAGTTCGCATCCCACAACGACCACCTCCATATGCAAGCTCCATAGCGTCTAATGACCTGCAAAGCATGTAATAACGAGTCAACAACAAAGTTGAGTGAGTTCACGGTTGGTTGTCCATTTTAGAGTTGTTTCCAAAAACAAAGTTTAATCTCATTCGGCTATGCAGCCGTGGGGGTTACCCCATAGTTCGAAAACGTTTATTTGTTAACCATCCCATGTCCACCTTCCCTGGCTATCCAGCCCGGCTCTTTGGCCATGGGGAGCTGCCCCAGTATTTTAAACTACCAGACTCATTTATCATATCGACTACTAACAAAAATCAATTGTGCCCTAGCGTCGGTGTTCTATCACCACCGACGTGCCATAGTCCATTAGTACACACCCGTCCAACTGGCACGGTGTGAGGTTTGTTAAACCAAATAGCGCTATTAACTAATGACCCGCTTGCCATAGCCTCGGCGATTAAGTCGATACAAAAAGGGAGGGACTTCGCTGATAGAGTTCTAGTCCAGTAAGTTTAACACGTCCCAACAGGACGAGGAATTTACATTCCTGAACACGTCTCAAAGGACGAGGAATCCCTATTCCTGTACCCATTCCCATTCCCACTGGGAATTTACCATGCTTTGTAGAAAAGTGTGAACTCACCTCGGTTTGCTCGGTTAGGTTCTCAAATATAGCTAACAGTCAAGGTCGGTCAATCACGTCCTAGTATGATTTACCAGTTAGTCATTTAGTGGCTTACAAATAGAGCACAAAGTTCCTACACGTATCTATCACGTAGCAAGCATTACTTTAACTGTTTATGCCCGTATATATACTTCCCATCCATTCCCCACTCATAAGCAAACATACGATAGTGCACGTAACACATATAACATGTTAGATCATTCACAGATAGCATACTCGACATTTAGACACGCAAGTCACAACTTATGTCGTTTCAGCATTAATATTCAAAACCGGCTGTTTTCGGTCATTTTAATAAAATAGTTAAATTATTCCAAAAATTCCCATTTTTTTACAGGATGTCTTAAACGTTCCAAATTTTATTGTGTAAAAATATCGGGGTCCAGTTCATTACCAATATTTTATAAAATTTCATTTTCCGGGCTGAACTCAGATTTATATTTTTCTGACCACAGTCCACGGGATAATTTATTTAAAATTCATCGAGTGTCCGATTTACGAAATTCTAGTGGGTTAATTACAAATGCATCGGTTTTCATCTACTGTACAAATTTCATGGTCCGATTCATCACAAAACTCAGGTTATGACTGAAAGTATAACACCCATTTATTGCTGTCAAAATTCAACTTAAGTTGTTACAAATCGACACTTTAAAAATAGTAAACGAAGTCCAAAAATTATGATTCCGGTGCCATTAGAACCGTATTTCATAATAACACGTTTTAGACTCAAAATATCAGTTTTCTGTTGAGTTTATGACCTGTTTAGAGCCAACTGAAGTTGGCTGTAAAACCGGGACAGATTCTGCTTTCACTCTTTAACTTCCTAGTTCGTGTTCGATTGATTTCCGTTAGCAAGTTTATTAATCACAACAACATTAAACATCAATACTAATCAGCAAAACATCAGATAATCAACCAAGAATCATAACAAAGCTAGTTTCAAAAGTTTTACACTAACATTCATTCATTAACCACCATGTTTGTTATTTTTAGTGGACTTTTAGTTTTGAACTCTAGTGTTCATGATTTTCAACCGACAAGGTTCTTATTAACCACTTTAGAATAGATCAAAAAGGCGTTTAGAGTCACTTACTACTAGCTCGAGGCTAGGGAAGAAACTAGACGAAAAATAGGCGGTTAATAGCGATGTGAAGAGGTCCTTGTGTTCCCGAGTGCACCGAGCTTCCTTGTATGAGATCCTTCACCTTTGTATGTAAGTGGAACTTGCTAGAACAACTTGAATGATGGAGAGATGGGTGGGTCGCCGGAGACACAAGCAAGAGGAGAGAAAGATGAATTTTTTTTTTGTTAAGTGTCTTTAAGGAAATGATGAGCTCTTGTCCAAACTTATAAACCATTCAATATAATTAACCACTAGATCATATGTTTGCTAGATTTTGGACAACCATCAATATAATAGTCGAAAAAGGTGTGGTGTGTCTCACAAGGGGGAAATGATCGTTGGGGGGGGGTGGATACATGGTTGAATTTCAACTAGATAGGTTAGTTATATTTAGTTAATTAGGTAAAATAAATTAATTATTAGAGTGTTATATAATATAACGGGGGTTAGGGTATTTGGGGACCCTAACTAGCTCAGAAAAGAAAAACTATGTCCATGACAATATTTTTAGGTCCCGGGTTATGTCCGGTTGTACGGTTGGATATTACTCCGTTAAAGTGCTTAATTAATTCGTAAGGCGTCCTATTTATATATTTTGTAACGTTTTTACTTTCTAACACTTAGGAAAATATAACGGACTATTTAGTGACCTTTCTGTACACTATTAGTATATTAACAAATACGTGTAAGCATAACATAGATATCAGAAAGCAGTTAAGTAATTCCACACAGTCGTCAAGCACATTAATTATTATTAATAAACTGTACGGTTACATGTAAATTTGAGGGTTGTCACATAATACCCCAGATATCACTGAGTATAAAGACCTAGTATATCAGAAAGAGGAATCTTTCAAACAAGATTTCAGGGGTTACCTATATATCCAAGTAGTGTTCCCCACCAAATAAGTAAGTAAAGATTTTAAGTTTATATCCCGAACAAACCTACTAAATGTGTAAAAACCTATCGACACATCATTAGCGAGACTGTTTAACGCATTTAAACATTCCAATTCTTTAGCATACCATAACTGTCAAGCCGATGTACTATCATTTTCCCTTTTTACACAAGCTCTTTTCTGGTTTTCTAATGTTTTTGGATTTTGAAAATATCTCATGTTTTTTGTATTTTTGTCATTTTTTATTGTTTTTGTATTTTCTGAAATATTACCCTATACCTCCCCCTAAATACCAAAACAAGTAAAAAATCGACAAACCATTGCAGATTGCTTCTCAACATCATCTACAATGTCTCCTTCATCAACGCCAATAATCTCCTCCAACACCGATAAAAGATTCATACCGTTCAGTTTTAGCAAATACTGAAAACGTGTTTTATCAAATGCTTTGGTATGTAAATCAGCTTTTTGTTCGTCAGTGTGGATTTTCTCAATTCGAATCAACTTCTTCTCGAAACAGTCTCGAATGAAGTGATGACGAATTTCAATGTGTTTGGTTTTAGCGTGATGAACAGGATTTTTAGTAATGTTAATCGCTGCCTCATTATCAACAAAGATAGCGGTATTTAGAAATTGCAAACCGTAGTCGCGCATCTGTTGCTGGATCCACAAGATCTTTGAGCAGCAGTTGCTAGCAAATACATACTCTGCTTCACATTTGGATAAAGCCACAGAGGTTTGCTTTTTGCATTGCCAGGTAACCAATCGTGATCCAAAGAACTGGCAACCCGCTGTTGTTGATTTTGCGTTAACTTTGTAGCATCCGAAATCATAATCGGAATACGCTTCGAGCGTAAAATCGCCTTCTCTTGGATACCACAACCCCAATGATGGAGTTCCTTTCAGGTAGCGTAATATCCTTTTCACAATCACCATATGCGAAGCTCTCGGGTTCGACTGAAATCTTGCTGCGAGGCAGGTTGAATACATAATATCGGGTCTTGAAGCTGTCAAATACATCAGCGATCCGATCATGGAACGATACATCGTTTCATCTACCTTCTCTCCGGTGAGATCAGGGTTTATCCCATGAATTATTGCTAATGGGGTGGAAGCTGGAGTAGAACCTGACATCTCGAATTTCTCCAAGATATCATGAACGTACTTCGCTTGATGTATGAAAATTCCTTTGGGTAGTTGATCAACCTGCAGTCCCAAAAAGAATTTAATTTCACCCATCGATGACATTTCAAATTTCTGCTTCATAACTCTTTCAAAATATTTGCACAAATTCTCATTCGTTGACCTAAATATGATGTCGTCCACGTATATTTGAACTATCAGAAGATGTCCGTCGACCTCTTTGGTGAAGAGAGTGGCATCCACTTTTCCACGGATGAAGCTGTTGGCTAGCAGTTGTTGAGACAATGTCTCGTACCAAGCTCTCGGGGCCTGGTGTAAACCATACAGCGCTTTGTCTAGCAAGTAAACCTTGTCTTTGTGGATTGGATCGGTGAAGCCCGGTGGCTGTCCGACATATACCTCCTCTTTTACCTTCCCATAGAGAAACGCCGATTTCACATCTAGCTGATATACTTTGAAATTTTTCCAAGACGCAAATGCTAGGAAGATTCTGATCGCTTCTAGTCTAGCAACTGGAGCATATACTTCAGTAAAATCTATACCCTCCTGCTGACTGAAACCCTGGACTACGAGTCGAGCTTTGTTACGAACCACAACTCCTCTATCGTCTCTCTTACACTTGAACACCCACTTGGTGTTGATCTTCCTCTGACCATCAGGCAAGTCTACTAACTTCCACACACCTAACTTCTCGAATTGGCTCAGTTCCTCGTGCATCGCATTGACCCAAGAATCTTCAGTAAGCGCCTCTTTATAAGTCCTTGGTTCAATCTGCGAGATAAAACAACTCAATGAGAATTCAGTGTGTAAAGGAGCAACTTTTGAATAAAAACATGTAAGCCCTTTATCAAGTTGTCTTTGAGTGCGGACGCCTGTTTGCAATTCTCCAATGATCAATTCCTCTGGATGGTATGAAAGAGTTTGTGGCATCACTTCGCCTGGAACATCTACATCGCCTTCCAGATTAGGAACATTCTGATTTGCACCTTGTTCACTGACTGGGTTTGTTTGACTTGAAATCTGAATTTGCTCCCCCTCAGAATCTGAATCACCACGATCAAATATTGGCATGTTCTCAGATTCTTGATTATCATTCTGTGACGTCTGATTATCTTGAGCAACTTCATTTTGTTGGACATCATCATGTTCACCAGCATTGCTTGGACCTGCTTCATCATCATTTGAAGTTTGTCGTGGTCGTCTTGAATACTCAGCTGGGAACCTTTCCTGCGATAACTCATACTCTCTCAGAATATCCAACTCATCAAAGAAATCTTCTTCTTCTTCTTCCTTTTCTTCTTCCATGTCAAACGAATCCCACAAAGTGTCATAATGAAAACGCCATGAATCTCCAGGATTCTGCGGCGGCATTGTGTAACCTTGACACTCAACATTGTGTGCTTCAATAATCCGCTTCAAGCTTGGAACAAAGACTCGTTTCAATGGACTTTGATAACCCACGAAAATTCCTTCAATACTCTTCGGACCAAACTTTCCAAAAGGTTCTAGAACAGTACAGGGTGACCCAAACGGTTCAAGATACTTCAGATTTGGTTTGCGGTTATTGATCAACTCAAAGCATGTTTTGTTGAATTTCTTGACAATGAGAACTCGGTTGAGCGTATAGCATGCGGCGGAAACTGCTTCTGCCCAAAAATTTATCGGTAGCTTTGAATCAGCAAGCATCATCCTAGCCGTTTCAATTAGCGTCCTATTCTTTCTTTCAGCAACTCCATTCTGCTGCGGAGTGTAAGGCGCGCTAAATTCATGCAATATACCTCTTTCATCACAAAATTCTTCCATCTTGTTATTCTTGAATTTAGTACCATTATCACTTCTAATTCTTTTGATACGCCTTTGGTACAGATTTTCAATCTTTCTGAACAACGCCATCAAACTGTCAAACGTTTCATCTTTCGTCTTCAAGAATGATACCCACGAAAATCTGGAATAATCATCAGTAACCACAAGACAGTAGAGATCCCCTGTAATACTTTTAACATTTACTGGACCAAACAGATCCATATGTAGTCTCTCTAAGGGTCTGGAAACTGAATTGACTTGCTTTTTAGGGTGTGACTTTTTCTTCTGCTTGCCTTTGATACAACTAATGCACTCCCCTTCCAGATGAAAACCTTTGACATGAACACCTATAACCAAATCATTGTGCACCAAGTGATTCATTTTTCGTAAATGTATATGCCCCATTTTTCGGTGCCACAACTGCGATTCTTTCTCTGTTGCTCTAGACACAAAACTATGAGCCTGACCCATGGTTGTAGTAGCTACACTCATGTCCAACACGTACAGATCATTGACTCTTGGTGCCCTCATGATAATCCATTCTTCAGGGATAACAAATCCTGGCTTCAAGATCAAACATTCTTTATCAGTAAAGTGAGTGGTATACATCCTGTCACAAATCTGCGAGATACTCAGCAGATTATTCTCCAGCTCCGCAATGTAGTTAACTCTTTCAAACGTGACAATCCCATTGGATAACGTTCCTTCACCAACAATTCTACCACCTTGATTTCCTGCGAATCCCACATAACCACCATTGAAATTTCTAACATCGTACAACAATGCAGTCTTCCCTGTCATATGTCGAGACGCTCCACTATCCATAATCCATCGTGAAACAGCTCTCGGAAGTTCCTGCACATATCACAAATTGATTTAAAAACACATTTCAATAAAGATGCCGATTCATGCTTCACAATTACCAACTAGGAAGCTCCGGCAAGTCCGAAATTTTTAGTGAGATTTTGATGCTACCCAGGCCTCTTTCGACTCAGGTAACTGGACTTTAATGTGAGATTTTGTAGTGTAAAGTGGTGGAAAATTTTTATCATCCATTTTCAAGTTTTCTTCTGATCCAACCTCAACCTTTTTGTATAAGAAAAACTCATCTATCTTAAATTGACCGGTTGGTTGATTTTTCTTTTGAACATTCTTCTTCTCAGGTTGAGTAGAAGATTGTTTCTCCAACTTTTCATAATAATCCAAAGGAACATCCATCTTTACCGGTGTGGTAGAAGATGATTGTTTTTCCAACTCTGAAACCTTTGGTTTTTCAACAACTTTTGGCTTCCATGTTTGTTGAGATGAAGCAACCCGCTTATAAAATTTGTCATTTTTAGTTACCAATTTCTTAACAGGTTCAATTTTAACTTTTGTTTTCTCATTTTTTAAAATTTTCTCAACAACCATTGGAGCTTTGCCTTTTGCATCAACCTTCTTCTTTTGATTCTCAACAACTTCAGTCTTAGGCTTGAAGTTGGTGCAATTTCTTGCAATGTGACCAACTTTGTTACATCTAAAGCATGTACGAGTATCAACTACCCGACTTGTGCCTTCAGACTGAGGTTGTGAGACCCTCTCCTCAAAGAATTCTTCATTTGATTTTGAAAAAATTTCATTTTCCTCATCAGAAAGTGAACTTGAACCATTCACAAACACCTTCTTTTCAGCAAACCTTTTGTTTTGAACATTCTTTTTCTGATAATTCTTACCACCCTGATAACCACCCGACCAATTGTTTCGATTGTTGTTATAAAAACGTGGTGGAACAATAGGTTTCTTGTAGTAACCTTTATCTTTCTCAAAATTCATTTGCCTTTTTGTTTGTTTTAAACTTTTTACTTCAGACAAATCGATTTCAATCATTTAGAACACATTTGTCAATTTTGAAACATTTACATTCTCCAGAGGAAAATCAGAATCCGAATACAACTTATCAGATCCAGCCATCTTGTACATCACAAGACCCGGTTCATCACCTAAGTTGTTTTTGGATTTTTGTTTCGAAATGTAATTGTCCAGAAAACATTCTTCATTCTCAGCTGAATCACTATCCAAAACACTTTCAGCCATGCCTTTAACAATCTCAGTTTGAACACTATCATTAGATGATGATGAAGAAAATGTCACATCAATTGAATCAGGAAGTTTCACTTCATTTTCATCTTCAAGATTAACCAACCCAGGTTGCTTTTTCGAATAATTGTCTAGAACTGGTGGCGGAACTTGATGAAACCCGACCCCAGTTCCATCACAGTATACATCTTCGCCTGCTTTATTTTTCCCGATGGGTTTGGGAACAATGTGTTGCAAAACAAAGCTTGCAGAGCTGTAACTTTTCAATTTCAAATTGATACGCTCATTCTCAATCTTAACTTCTTCAAACTGAAGCTTCAATTTAGCAATCTCATCCAATTGTTTATTGATTAATTCTTCTTTAACGCTCAAAACACTTTGCAAATGACAATTTTCTTTGTATGTTTTACCGTTTCTATCATCATTATCTTTAACCGTGCTTTTAAGCTTCTCAAATTTTTCAGTAATCTGACGATTTTCAAGAACTAACCTCTCATTTTCTTTCCTAACCGTTTCTTGATCAATTTTATCATTTTCAATTTTGTTAGTTAATTCTTTTAATCTGTCAGTTGAAGCTTTCAACATTTTATCACGGTCAATGATTTGATCCTCAACACTTCTGACTCTTGCAGTCAGATCATCAACCTTCTTACCATTGAAATAAGTGATTGTACTACAAACTTTGCATTCTTTGATGCAATTTTTGCAGTCAACATCACCATTGACCTTCTTACCTGACTCGGTCGTTGACGTGTTTGAACTGACCTGGCTTTTAGACTCAGAGACGGATTTAGAGTCTACCTCAAGTGCCTTAGCAGCCAGCACCTTGTCAGCCATCTTTCCCATGTTTTCAGCATTCAACTCTTGAGTCGTGTCAATGATTCCATTATCAACCTTCTTTGACTCTTCTTCTTTCTCTTTCTCTTTTTCTTCTCCACTTCCCCACCATTTTCTTTGCCAATAATCATCTTCTTCTTTCATTTCTTTAATTATGGTTTCCATATCAAGAGTGTTATGATCAATAGCAATGTTTCCCTCGGGGTCAAGATAACATTCTCTATCTGGATCCCATCTCCTCGCTCTTTTTGCTTCAAGATAGATACCAGATATTCAGATCATTCTTTGTTGAGCTATCATTTTCCTGTAAGCATACTTCTGTTCTTCAGGTCTGTTGTCTTTCCAAGGAACAGGTTCAGATTTTGCCATGAATGCATATCCAACCGCATCCTCCTCAGGTAACAACTAGCTCCAGTCGAAACCTTCATCGTCGTGAATCACAGCAAGAGCTCTAGATTTCTCTTTGTTATCCTCAAGCTGCTTCATTCTTGGCGGCTCCGATTTGTTCTGATGATAGATCGCTTTCTTGTAGTAGTCTTCTCTGAACGGGTTCTCAGACTCATCAGCATAAGCATTCCGGCATTCACGCTTAAAGTGACATTTCTGTTTACACTTGAAACACGTCACTTTAGACTTATCAAAGCCTAATTTGGTAGATGGTCCACCAATCGACTTTCTCCCGGTTATCTCCATGAAACGTTGTGCCTGACGAACTGCACTGGCCATACACCACCTTATGTCGATCAGTTCCATCTCTTTAGGATCAATCTGATCGTAATCTTCCTTCGTCAGGTTGGTGTTGCCTATCTTCCCTGCTACAAGACTTTCATATGATTCTAGCACAGACGCTAAGAAAACCATCTGTTGCTTTGCCGACTCCTCACTGAAATTTTGAGCGTTCTTTAAGTCTACAGCGATGTTGCATTGAAATAGATTCTTTGCATCAGATTGACTTGAATATGACGAAGAACCATTGTGAAATCCACTACTTTGACTTTCTTTGTTTGAAATGTTGTAATTCTCAGCAGAAAATGCTGTCTTGGGAGATGTATTCTTTGGCATCATGCTTTTTGGATAATACAAATCCAAGTTCTGCTGGTATGATGAGTGATTGATTTTGTGTGTTTTCTTTAACTCCAGCTCATGAATTTCTAGTCTCTCAATAAGCAAATCTACAGTCAACACTTCGGGCGGCTTGATTGTATTCTTCAGCATCAAGGCATAGTATTGCCAATCCATTTCATCTGGCAATGAATCAAACAATTTGTCGACCAGTTCTTCTTGAGAATATAAAATTTCATGTCTCGCCAGTTCTAGCTTTAGATGCCCAAACCTTTCAATCATTTTACAAACTGATTCATTCTTTAAACTACCAAATAAATCAAATTCTTTTCTAAGCAGTTTCTTTTTTTTTTCACTATTTCTGCACTTCCCAAACATTTAGCTTTCAATTTTTCCCAAAGATCTTTAGAACTTTTGTACTCGATCAAAGATATTATATCTTCTCGGACAGATTGAAATAGCAGTGCGATGCATTTTTTATTAGCAACAAACGATTCTATTTCTTCAGATGATGTCAAGCTTTCCCCAGTTTTGCCTCCATCAACATATCCGTTCTTGAGACTTTTCCAGCTAGGATAAGCAAAGGCTTTCAACCATTCTTCAAACTTCTTGGCCCACCGACTGTACTCTTCGATAGCCATCAACTTCGGGGGTTTGTTATATGTTCCAAAAGCACTTTCAACTCCCAAAGCATCCGATAAACTTTTCTTCGTATTCGGTGTGTTCTCATTGGTGTTGCTAGGTGAAGTATCATCTCCAGAATTTCGAGCACTTGCATACATATCGCTAAACGGATTCATGAATAGATCATCCATCATGTACGTACCTGAAAAATCAGCAAACACTTAGAAATTTCTTGATTTTGAAAAATACAGATTCAAGCGGAATCTGTCACACCCTGGCTTTGCGGAAGCGTGGTTAATTTGGTGTGACTTCTTAATACCATAGCTTAATCACAAGGAGTCTGGAGCGGGTGAGTGTGCAGGTGACTCCTCAGTTGGAGCATCTGCGAGTAACAAAAGACCACCGTCAGCTAGAAGGGCCTCGCCTTCAACATCGTCCTCCAGGGGCTCATCATCAAACAGATCGACGTCGTCGTCAACGTCAGCGTCGAGGAGCATATCGTAAGCAGGATAAACGGCCAAAGGTACGGGAGCAGGGATCTGTACGAGTGGTAGGTACCCAGCAAAAGGACCATCAGCGGGCTCATCGACAGCGTCGGGCAGCGCAAAGGGCTGAAAGTCGTCCTCGTCTGTGCTGGTAACATCTGATGTGTGGACCTCGTGCTCTGAAGACTCTAAGTCGTCTGATACTATGATTCTAGGGCCTGTGGTGTCCGAATCACCTGTGCCGGGCGAGTCCATGGTGTCTGTAACACAAACACAAATATGTACAAATAATCAATCATACAATCAGATAAGCACATTAGTCACCAAGTAAGCAATCAAATAATTCTCCTAGTCCCACTAGCCTCCCAGCCTCTCAGACTGCTCTTCCTAGTCCAACTAGCCAAATTCTCCCAGCCTCTCAGACTGCTCTTCCTAGTCCAACTAGCCAAATTCTCCCACCCTCTCAGACTGCTCTCCCTAGTCCTACTAAGCAACTACCTCGGTCTCCTAGACCGAGCCTCGGTCCTCCAGACCGAGCCTCAGCCTCTCAGACTGAGCCTATAAATAATAAATAAATGTGCTCAACATTTGTTTGTAAAAAGTTTTGGATCTGGACTTAAGTGGTATGCAGTAAAAATGTTTTCGTGAGAGCCCTAGTGATCATAGTCTAGACTCAAGAAGGAATCCTAGTTCGCTATGATCAGAGCTCTGATACCAAGCTGTCACACCCTGGCTTTGCGGAAGCGTGGTTAATTTGGTGTGACTTCTCAATACCATAGCTTAATCACAACAAGCTATATGAAATAAAAACCATGCAAGATCATCCATAGATTTAAGTTTTAAAACCGAAGTAACATAACATTGTCTTAGGGACTACAACACCATAACATAAAACATTGTTTTGAAAGACATGAACATCATCATGAATAAAACGCAGTTTAAGATTTGTGACTCGTCCAGGAAAAAGTCACATTTCCTAAACCGGGATGACCTCGGAACCCATATGCAGCGGGAAAACACAACATACCACGCCAGATCTTTAATTCCCTGAAATACATGTAAGTTGAAAAATCAACAATAATGTTGAGCGAGTTCATGTGTAAGTGAGTAAATAAACCTTTGTAAGTATAAAAACCCTGATATGTAGCAAATAAGGAAAAAGAGATCACCAATGGTTTGCAAGGCCATTGATATGTGTGAAGTGCAAGTAGGAAGACTCAAACCTAGCAGATTTATGCGTTGGGTACAAAGTCACCCCGAGGTCCGTTCTGTGTTGGGCCTGGGGTTGGGCTCGCTACACCCAAATAGATCTACCGCTCCTGTCCCTCGGTCCTACAATGAGGATTAATGGCCTCAAGTTTCCGCCTACCCACTCACATGATCTAAGTAGTAACCCTCCTTACGCTAAACATACCATGTGTAAAAATGTCTGTAAAAATTGTATTATGTATTTTACCCCAGCCTCTAAGGCTGAATCTCCCCAGCCACTAAGGCTGATCCTCCCCAGCCACTAAGGCTGGCCTCCCCAGCCACTAAGGCTGGCTCCTCATTCTCTATATATCATTACCAAACGATCCATCCCTAGTCATGAAAATCATTCATTTCGATAATACACCTTTGTTTTGTAAAAACCGGTATGTTTAGTATAAACCTTTCGTAAATTATTTGAGTTCCTTGAAATCCCTTCGTAATATGATTTAGAAATACTAGTGTTGCGTTTGTTAAAAACTTTATTTGTTTTTGCAAAACGTGCATGTCTTTCCACCCCGAAAACATTTACAAAACTGTAAAACAGTAAAAAGTGGGGTTATGAACTCACAGTGGTGCGTCTCTACCAAGTATATCTCCTTATCAAGCAGCTGTGCGACGACCTACACGTACTAACTCTATTAGACGGATGGCCGTGCCTTAGCTTAAGGTTTAAGTTTTTGGGAAATAGTTAGACAACTATTTCGTGTTTATATTTTTGTAAATACTTGGTAATTATTCTCCTTCCCAAGGATGGGGGATTTAATACATGTGCGTTTGTAAACTTCGAAATATATTATTAAGTCTCACTTAATATATTTTATTTCTTACCTCAAAATATAATCATTAACATTCGGTAATATTATTTTTACCCTAAAAATAATATTCGTATATTTCACAAAATAGTCATAAACATTTTACAAGTGACGTTATGAAAAACATATATTCTAAATATATATATTTCAGGTTTTATTTTGTGAAAACTCACCTCCGATATTTTGTAAATAAGTCGTGGCGAAATCTATAATTTGAAAACAAGTCAAAATGTATTTCTAACACTTGTGGTGAAAATATTTCTAAGTGTTAGGTTTTTGGAAAAATTTCGCCAGAGTTTCCCCTGTAACTGGAGGTGACCACGCTTTTAAGCGTATCATTTTCTTTTATAAGTCAAACCAAAAATTTTCTCATTCAATCAAAACAATGCTCAAAGCATCAACTAGTCAATATATATGTAAATCGCAAGAATTACATGAACTTGTAGTTTTTCCAAAAATTTGTAGTAAAGCTCCTTACTTTTAGTGTATCTTTATATAAATCCATCCGGTTTCGTAAAAGTCTCGTTTTTAAAAGAAATTCCTTCTTTACAACTTCTTGTAAAATTTTGACAAAACTAGTTCTTTGTCGAAACTTAGTGTTACACAAGTATTTACACACTTGTGTGTTTGCTAAAATCATTCTTGTTTATGAAAGATCCGTCTTTAAAAGTATGTTTTCTCTTGACACGTGGTCCTTTGAAAATACCGCTTGTATATCCGTAGATCTACTAGTTTTAAACACTATTTCGTGAGTAAAGTTGATTTTACACAAGTTCAAGTTTAGTGTGTGGTAGAGTTTCATCACTTAACCCTTTTCATACTTAAACATACTCTATGTCATGATTCATGAACATGACTAATCCGGGTTAGATGATGATCCGAGCTACCACAGCATAGATCGGCACTAAATAATCACACAAAACAAATCTTACAAGATTTACACAACAATCAAGCTTTTATCCATCATTTTTAGCATTTTTAGTAGACTTTTAACATATCATCTTGTATGTTCATGAGTTTTAACCATCATATATCGTTTTAACCACTTTAATTTAGATCGAGAGTGTGATTATAGCAACTTACTACTAGCTCGAGGCTAGGGAAGATACTAGTCGAAAAATGCGTGGATAAAAGCAATAGGGTGAGGTCCTTCGCGTTCCGAATGCACCAAGCTTCCTTATGTGGGATCCTCAACACTTGTATGATCTTGAAATAGCTTGGACAAAGTCGAAAAATGGATGGATTTATATAGGGGTGTTCGGCCGTGAGTTATTTAGAGAGGAGAGGGAGAGAGTTTTGTTGAGAGTTGAGTGTTGGATGGTTAGGGTGTTATGTTATGAACTTATAGACAATTATCAAGATCATTACCCAAAGGTTTATGTGTCTTCTTGATATGGGACCAAGGTGATTAAAATAATCATATGGAGGACAAGAGGTGTCCCCCAAGGGGACGGTTCGGTTAGGGGGGGGGGTCTCCTAGTTAGATTTCAACCAAAAGTTAAGTATTAGTTAAGTTAAGTGAAGGTTAACTCGGTTACTAGCGTGTCGTGCATGATGACGGGTGTTAGGGTATTCAGGGACCCTAACTGGCTCAGAAAAAGAAAAACAATGTTGTTGGCAACATTTTTATGTTCCGGGTATAGTCCGGTTGTTCGGTTGGATAGAGATCCGTTAAAGTGCTTAACAAAGCTTTAAAGTGTCGTTATTATTATTTTTAGTGACACAACTTATTCCCGACACTTTGGAAAGTGTCTAGTAATGTTTTTCTCATTTTTTTGGCACTCTATTAGGTAGCTTAATGCTGAATTATTATTTAAAGTGCTGAATTTTGTACTTAAAGTACGTTTTAGGCACATCCGGTCACTGTAATCTCATTCCTAGTGACGCAGTTCTACAACCCTTATATCCCTACACTCACCAGCAAACTATCTCAGGCTCTTACAGGCCTTAGAGGCAGTACCTGCCTGGTGCTAGTTATGACAGCACGTTTAATAGGTTATCCATTCATTGTGCTACTGTGCTTTTGGTGCATCAAGGTTGTCACAAAGGTGCTGTAAGCAAAACGTGGAGTGACAGCAAGTAAAGTATGATGCAAGTAAGTACATGTATCAGCATTCAAGTAGCAGTTTATCCACAAGTTCAAGTAAGCACAATAATTAAGCAGTAATTAATTATTAATTAAGTCGTACGGATACCTGGTTTAGTGAGGGTTGTCACATTCTCCCCCCGTTAGAAAAATTTCGTCCCGAAATTTTAAGTTATGCTTGTAGATGCAGGGTTCTTAGGAAATAGGTGGGGGTATTTCTCTTTCATCCGGTCCTCACGCTCCCAGGTGTATTCAGGACCATGTCTGGCATTCCAACGAACCTTGACGAGCTTGACACTGCTCCGGCGGGTCTTGTTTACTTTCCAATCCGTAACCTCAACAGGTTCTTCAACGAAATGGAGCGTGTCGTCAACATGAATCTCGTCGGTGGGAATGGCAATGGTATCTTGAGTTGGACTGTTCTTCAGGTTGGATACATGAAATGTATCGTGAACTCCATTCAGCTCGGCAGGTAAGTCCAGCTTGTATGCTACTAGCCCAATCCTTTGCAGGATTCTGAAAGGGCCAATGTAACGTGGATTTAACTTCCCACGCTTTCCAAAGCGTGCCACACCCTTCCAGGGTGAAACTTTCAATAAAACCATATCTCCAACTTGGAATTCCAAATGTTTCCGGTTTGGATCTGCATAAGCTTTCTGTCTTTCGCGAGCTGCTTCGATGCGTTTTCGAATCTGCGTAATCTTGTCTGTCGTCTCTTGAACGATTTCGGGACCAACAAGCTGCCTATCACCTGCGTCAGCCCAGCATAGGGGTGATCGGCACTTGCGTCCGTAAAGAGCTTCGAATGGCGCGGCTCCAATACTGGTGTGGTAGCTGTTGTTGTATGAAAATTCGACCAGCGGCAAATGCTTATCCCAGCTACCGCCCAAATCCATAACACATGCTCTCAGCATATCTTCCAAGGTCTGAATAGTCCGCTCGCTTTGACCATCGGTCTGAGGGTGAAAAGCAGTGCTCAGGTTTAATTGTGAGCCAAAAGCTTCTTGGAAGGATTGCCATATCCTTGATATGAAGCGTCCATCTCTATCAGAGATGATCGAGAGAGGCACTCCATGCCGTGCGACGATCTCTCGCATGTATATTTCTGCCAGTTTGCTGGTGTTATCCTTCTCCTTGATTGGCAGAAAGTGTGCGGACTTTGTTAGGCGGTCAACTATTACCCAAATAGTGTCATGACCTCTTGGCGTTCTTGGCAACTTTGTAATAAAATCCATGGAGATTTGTTCCCATTTCCATTTGGGAATCTCAGGTTGTTGCAGAAGTCCTGAAGGCTTCTGGTATTCCGCTTTCACCTCAGCACACGTTAGACACTTGCTCACATAAACAGCAACATCGCCCTTCATCCTAGGCCACCAATAGTAAGCCTTGAGATCTTGGTACATCTTATCCGCTCCTGGATGGATAGAGTACCGTGATTTGTGAGCTTCATCAAAAACAACTTTCCTTAAACCACCAAACAGAGGAACCCAAATCCTTTTCTCAAAACATAACGTTCCTTCCTCGTTTGGCACCAATAGCTTCTCCATCCCATGGAGATATTCTTCTTCAAGATTTCTTTCCTTAAGAGCTTCTTTCTGCGCGGCACGAATGTGCAAGGAAAGATTGGTTTGGATAATCATTTCTAAAGCCCTAACCCTTATGGGCTTGATCCTCTCTTTTCGGCTTAGGGCGTCGGCAACCACATTCGCCTTCCCTGGGTGATACTTTATCTCGCAATCGTAATCATTTAACAACTCAACCCATCGTCTTTGCCTCATATTCAACTCCTTCTGGTTGAATATGTGTTGTAGGCTCTTATGATCTGTAAAAATTGTACGTTTCGTACCATATAGGTAGTGTCTCCAGATCTTTAAAGCAAATATCACTGCGCCTAGCTCCAAATCGTGCGTGGTATAGTTCTTCTCATGTACCTTCAACTGACGTGAAGCGTAAGCAATAACCTTCTGGCGTTGCATCAACACACAACCCAATCCTTGACGCGAGGCGTCACAGTATACCACGAAATCGTCAGTACCTTCCGGTAGTGCTAGGATTGGCGCATTGCAGAGCTTATCCTTCAACAGCTGAAACGCTTCTTCCTGTTTGATTCCCCAATCAAACTTCTTATCTTTCTGGGTGAGGAGCGTCAATGGTTGAGCGATCTTCGAAAAATCCTCAATGAACCTTCGATAGTAGCCAGCCAAACCCAAGAATTGTCGAATCTCGGTTGGCGTCTTCGGCGTTTCCCAATTCTTGATCGCTTCGATCTTGGTTGGATCCACATGGATTCCATCTCCATTTACCACATGTCCAAGAAATTGGACTTCACGCAGCCAAAATTCGCACTTAGAGAATTTGGCATACAGCTGTTCTTTCTTCAGCAGCTCCAAAATAGCTCTTAGATGTTGTTCGTGCTCAGCCTTTGTCCTTGAATAAATCAAGATGTCGTCGATAAACACAATCACGAACTTGTCCAAGTACGGCTTGCAAACTCTAATCATCAAATCCATAAAGACTGCAGGTGCGTTTGTCAATCCAAACGGCATAACAAGGAACTCGTAGTGTCCGTAACGAGTTCTGAAGGCTGTCTTCGGGATACTTTCCTCTTGTATCCTTAGCTGATGGTAACCAGATCGCAAGTCGATTTTCGAGTAAAAGCTTGAACCTTGCAGTTGATCAAACAGATCATCAATTCTTGGCAGAGGATATCTATTCTTGATCGTCAGCTTGTTCAGCTCCCGGTAGTCTATGCACATACGAAAACTACTGTCCTTCTTTTTGACAAATAGGACCGGAGCTCCCCAAGGCGAGAAGCTTGGTCGGATAAATCCCTTGTCTAACAACTCTTGAAGTTGTGTCGACAATTCTTGCATCTCAGACGGGGCAAGTCTATAAGGTGCCTTAGCCACAGGCGCGGCGCCTGGGACTAAATCGATGTGAAACTCCACTTGCCTTTGAGGTGGCAGTCCAGGAAAGTCCTCTGGGAAGACTTCCGGATACTCCCTCACGACAGGGATGTCTTCGATCTTCGGTTCTGCAGCTTTCTTGTCTACAATGTGTGCCAGGAAGGCAGCACACCCTTTTTGCAAACACTTTCGTGCTTTCAGGCAGCTGATGATTCTTAAAGGCGTATCGCGCTTTTCACCATGAACCACAATTGTTTCACCATCTTCGGTTGGGATGCGAATGACCTTTTCGTGACAAACAATTTCTTCCTTGTTGCTTGATAACCAATCCATTCCTACTACTACGTCAAAGCTCCCCAGCTGGACTGGTAGTAGATCCAAAGCAAACTCACGTTCTCCCAACTCGATTGCACAACCTCTGATCACTTCATTGGCTTCTACTAACTTCCCATTAGCCAATTCGATTGAGTAGGGAATATCTAACTTACTAGCGGCTAAACCAAGCATATTCTTAAATTCTAACGATACGAAGCTATAGTCGGCACCAGTATCAAATAAAACGGATGCATAGCGTTGGTTTACAGGGAACGTACCAGTAACGACATTGGGGTCCTGGCGCGCTTCCCTCGCTTCAATATGGAACACTCTTCCACGGGCTTGGTTCAACTCTGGGCAGTTCCTCTTAAAGTGCCCGATATCACCACAGTTAAAGCATCCGGGTCTTTGCCCGTTTCCACCTCCATTTCCAGCTTGGTTATTCCTTTGGTTATGATTTACAGCGCCTGCTTGATTCACATTGTTGCCTCAATTCCCATTACCTCCATTGTTTCCTTGTAGGCGATTTCCAATTTCACCCCGGTTATTGTTTCTGTTTCCAAATCCTCCTTGGCTTCCCTGACCAATAGTGGCCCAACAAGAATCCTTCAAGTGGCCAGGTTTCCCACACGCTTCACATACCTTCAAACCACATCGGCCAGAATGGTGACGCTGGCAGGTGTTGCACTTGGGCTGGGTGCCCATATATCCCTTTCCTTTCTTTCCACTACCAGCTGTAACCTGAGCTGGCGCGTTTGGCTCTCCTTTCTTAACAACACCACTAATGCCTTGCTTAAAGTTCGAGAACTTTCGTTTGTTACCTCCGGATGACTCGACGTGAGTCTCTTTCTTCTTTGTCTCGATCTCACCAAACTTGTTCAGGCGGATAGCCTCCTCAGTGAGAACCACGCTCAAATCAATTGCCTCAGTAATTGTTGCAGGCTTGGAGGAGGTCACCATGCTTATGATTTGAGGAGCTAATCCCCAAATGAAGCGTTCAATCTGCTTAAATTCTGGAGTGACCATATAGGGTACTACATGCGACAGGTCGTGAAACCTCTGAACATATTCCGCGATCTTCGGACCTTCCATCTTCAAATGCCATAACTCAGTTTCCAATCTTTGGATTTCAGCGCGAGAACAATACTTTTTGCGCATTAGTTCCTTCAGTTCGGTCCATGTTAGTGCGTAGGCAGCAACTTCACCAAGTGTCTGCACTTGCAAATTCCACCAAGGTAGGGCTCCATCCAAAAATAGCCCAGAAATGTAGGTAACTTGCTGGTCTGGTGCGCATTTGCTCATGCAGAGAACAGATTCAGTCTTCTCGGCCCAACGAACAAAAGCGACAGCACCTCCGGTGCCATCAAAGTTAACAGGCTTGCAGTCTAGAAACTGCTTGTAGGTGCACCCTGCACATACGTTACAACACATGAATGGCATTAGCATCCTTGCTAGAGTTATCCAATTAGATCATGGTATGTCTTAATGACTTAGTATTACCATGAGGTGGATTGTTGTTGCCATTGTTGTTTGAGCTGCTTCCGCTGGGTCCTCCTTGCGAGGCGGCGTATTGCGCGATGGCAGCAGCGATAACTTGTTGGAGTTCTGCCTCATTGGTAGGCATCGGCGTTTGACGTCTAGGCGGCATCTTCTAAAAGATGAGTTCACGTCGGTCAGGCCAAAATAAAGATCCCATGTTATAATACGTACGCTTTATTATGATAGTAATAGTACATAACATCTCATGTTATAATCATATCAATCACACAACATCCCATGTTATAAAACATAAATAATCAATAAAAACATCACATATGATGAGAATACTGCGATTGCCATATATCGAGACCACATAGTAAGTGTACAGGTACATAATAGTGTCATACATCATCATCGACTAAGGGCTACATCACCCTAGTCCAAAAGAATATCAAACCAGTGTCAATACATCCATATACAGGTCACAAAAGTCAGAATCAAAATGCAGTCTCCAAAAATGCTGTGCAGTCAGAACAATCGCCGTCTTCTCACCAGCGTCTACCCATGCTGTACTAAGGATGCTCTAGGATGATGGTGGTGGAGGGGGGGGGGGGAATGGGTGTAGAACAAACGTCGCAAATGGAGCCAGTCCTCCTCCATGGCTCTCTGGGTACGCAACCAAGAAGCAACCTGCTGCTCAAGTGCCAAAAGGCGTGCAGCATAGTCAGGTAACAATGGTCGAGGGTGCTGCGAAGAAGCAGGGTGGGTCTGACCCTGACACTGGCACGGCGGTGGCTGAGCTCTCTCAAGCTCCTGAATACGCCGTGTGAGTGCCTCCTGCTGGACAATAAACGACATCAGAATGTCCTCAATAGAATACCCCATATGGAAAGAATGGTAGGGGTCGGTCGGTGGCATAACAGAAGGTGACGTCCAGAGAAACGGCTCGCTGGCTGGATCAAAAGGTGGCACAAAGAATGGTGGTACAGGGGGAATAGCAGATGAAGATTGTGGCATAACTGGAATATATGTCGGCACATGTCCAAAGGGATGAGCCGAGGAACCCTCTCCAGGTCGAGCTGGAGGTGTGTACTGTGCAAATGAAAAAGAGAAATCAACGTGACGTGCATCGGTGGTATGAGGAGGAATAGGTGGAAGCTCATCATCCGCAGGAATCCACCCATGCTGGGCGTGCTCATCTCGTGGGTCAATATGTGCCTCAAAAAGTGCTCGATCAAACTGTACAGGCATAGGGTCAAGGTGGGGTGCAACAAGAGGGTCAGCAGGTATATCAGCGATAAGTGGGGGATCAACAAGATCAGCAGTAATAACATGGTCACCCTCTAGTAGTGGTGCATCAGCAGGGTGATCACCAATGGGTGGGTCAGCAATCACAGGATCAATAGGTATGCCAGCATGAGCAGGGTCATGCTCAAGCACTAGGTCAGGAGCAGGGTCCAGTAGCTGCTCGGGATCAACAAACTCCATATCAAAATCTGCATGATCAGCGAATGCAGGGTCAACTGGGTCTACTGGGTCAACCATAGGCTGATCCAAGTGGATGTACTCTATCTCCTGGTCCGGGTCATATCCAGGGGGAAAAACAGGGTCTGAATCCTCATCGAGGTCGTGATCGAAAGCAAATCTAGGAGCAGAGGCAGCAGATGATGCCCTGTCCGGATCTGAACCGTGTGAATAGTGCTGTGCGCTCCGAGTGTGTGACGGTGCGGAGGCCACAGACTCGAAGGAGTCTGGAGCGGGTGAGTGTGCAGGTGACTCCTCAGCTGGAGCATCTGCGAGTAACAAAAGACCACCGTCAGCTAGAAGGGCCTCGCCTTCAACATCGTCCTCCAGGGGCTCATCATCAAACAGATCGACGTCGTCGTCAACGTCGGCGTCGAGGAGCATATCGTAAGCAGGATAAACGGCCAAAGGTACGGGAGCAGGGATCTGTACGAGTGGTAGGTACCCAGCAAAAGGACCATCAGCGGGCTCATCGACAGCGTCGGGCAGCGCAAAGAGCTGAAAGTCGTCCTCGTCTGTGCTGGTAACATCTGATGTGTGGACCTCGTGCTCTGAAGACTCTAAGTCGTCTGATACTATGGGTCTAGGGCCTGTAGTGTCCGAATCACCTGTGCCGGGCGAGTCCATGGTGTCTGTAACACAAACACAAATATGTACAAATAATCAATCATACAATCAGATAAGCACATTAGTCACCAAGTAAGCAATCAAATAATTCTCCTAGTCCCACTAGCCTCCCAGCATCTCAGACGGCTCTTCCTAGTCCAACTAGCCAAATTCTCCCAGCCTCTCAGACTGCTCTTCCTAGTCCAACTAGCCAAATTCTCCTAGCCTCTCAGACTGCTCTTCCTAGTCCAACTAGCCAAATTCTCCCACCCTCTCAGACTGCTCTCCCTAGTCCTACTAGGCAACTACCTCGGTCTCCTAGACCGAGCCTCGGTCCTCCAGACCGAGCCTCAGCCTCTCAGACTGAGCCTATAAATAATAAATAAATGTGCTCAACATTTGTTTGTAAAAAGTTTTGGATCTGGATTTAAGTGGTATGCAGTAAAAATGTTTTCGTGAGAGCCCTAGTGATCATAGTCTAGACTCGAGAAGGAATCCTAGTTCGCTATGATTAGAGCTCTGATACCAAGCTGTCACACCCTGGCTTTGCGGAAGCGTGGTTAATTTGGTGTGACTTCTTAATACCATAGCTTAATCACAACAAGCTATATGAAATAAAAACCATGCAAGATCATCCATAGATTTAAGTTTTAAAACCGAAGTAACATAACATTGTCTTAGGGACTACAACACCATAACATAAAACATTGTTTTGAAAGACATGAACATCATCATGAATAAAACGTAGTTTAAGATTTGTGACTCGTCCAGGAAAAAGTCACATTTCCTAAACCGGGATGACCTCGGAACCAATATGCAGCGGGAAACACAACATACCGCGCCAGATCTTTAATTCCCTGAAATACATGTAAGTTGAAAAATCAACAATAATGTTGAGCGAGTTCATGTGTAAGTGAGTAAATAAACCTTTGTAAGTATAAAAACCCTGGTATGTAGCAAATAAGGAAAAAGAGATCACCAATGGTTTGCAAGGCCATTGATATGTGTGAAGTGCAAGTAGGAAGACTCAAACCTATCAGATTTATGCGTTGGGTACAAAGTCACCCCGAGGTCCGTTCTGTGTTGGGCCTGGGGTTGGGTTCGCTACACCCAAATAGATCTACCGCTCCTGTCCCTCGGTCCTACAATGAGGATTAATGGCCTCAAGTTTCCGCCTACCCACTCACATGATCTAAGTAGTAACCCTCCTTACGCTAAACATACCATGTGTAAAAATGTCTGTAAAATTGTATTATGTATTTTACCCCAGCCTCTAAGGCTGAATCTCCCTAGCCACTAAGGCTGATCCTCCCCAGCCACTAAGGCTGGCCTCCCCAGCCACTAAGGCTGGCTCCTCATTCTCTATATATCATTACCAAACGATCCATCCCTAGTCATGAAAATCATTCATTTCGATAATACACCTTTGTTTTGTAAAAACCGGTATGTTTAGTATAAACCTTTCGTAAATCATTTGAGTTCCTTGAAATCCCTTCGTAATATGATTTAGAAATACTAGTGTTGCGTTTGTTAAAAACTTTATTTGTTTTTGCAAAACGTGCATGTCTTTCCACCCCGAAAACATTTACAAAACTGTAAAACAGTAAAAAGTGGGGTTATGAACTCATAGTGGTGCGTCTCTACCAAGTATATCTCCTTATCAAGCAGCTGTGCGACGACCTACACGTACTAACTCTATTAGACGGATGGCCGTGCCTTAGCTTAAGGTTTAAGTTTTTGGGAAATAGTTAGACAACTATTTCGTGTTTATATTTTTGTAAATACTTGGTGATTATTCTCCTTCCCAAGGATGGGGGATTTAATACATGTGCGTTTGTAAACTTCGAAATATATTATTAAGTCTCACTTAATATATTTTATTTCTTACCTCAAAATATAATCATTAACATTCGGTAATATTATTTTTACCCTAAAAATAATATTCGTATATTTCACAAAATAGTCATAAACATTTTACAAGTGACGTTATGAAAAACATATATTCTAAATATATATATTTCAGGTTTTATTTTGTGTAATCCCACCTCCGATATTTTGTAAATAAGTCGTGGCGAAATCTATAATTTGAAAACAAGTCAAAATGTATTTCTAACACTTGTGGTGAAAATATTTCTAAGTGTTAGGTTTTTGGAAAAATTTCGCCAGAGTTTCCCCTGTAACTGGAGGTGGCCACGCTTTTAAGCGTATCATTTTCTTTTATAAGTCAAACCAAAAATTTTCTCATTCAATCAAAACAATGCTCAAAGCATCAACTAGTCAATATATATGTAAATCGCAAGAATTACATGAACTTGTAGTTTTTCCAAAAATTTGTAGTAAAGCTCCTTACTTTTAGTGTATCTTTATATAAATCCATCCGATTTCGTAAAAGTCTCGTTTTTAAAGAAATTCCATCTTTACAACTTCTTGTAAAATTTTGACAAAACTAGTTCTTTGTCGAAACTTAGTGTTACACAAGTATTTACACACTTGTGTGTTTGCTAAAATCATTCTTGTTTATGAAAGATCCGTCTTTAAAAGTATGTTTTCTCTTGACACGTGGTCCTTTGAAAATACCGCTTGTAGATCCGTAGATCTACTAGTTTTAAACACTATTTCGTGAGTAAAGTTGATTTTACACAAGTTCAAGTTTAGTGTGTGGTAGAGTTTCATCACTTAACCCTTTTCATACTTAAACATACTCTATGTCATGATTCATGAACATGACTAATCCGGGTTAGATGATGATCCGAGCTACCACAGCATAGATCGGCACTAAATAATCACACAAAACAAATCTTACAAGATTTACACAACAATCAAGCTTTTATCCATCATTTTTAGCATTTTTAGTAGACTTTTAACATATCATCTTGTATGTTCATGAGTTTTAACCATCATATATCGTTTTAACCACTTTAATTTAGATCGAGAGTGTGATTATAGCAACTTACTACTAGCTCGAGGCTAGGGAAGATACTAGTCGAAAAATGCGTGGATAAAAGCAATAGGGTGAGGTCCTTCGCGTTCCGAATGCACCAAGCTTCCTTATGTGGGATCCTCAACATTTGTATGATCTTGAAATAGCTTGGACAAAGTCGAAAAATGGATGGATTGATATAGGGGTGTTCGGCCGTGAGTTATTTAGAGAGGAGAGGGAGAGAGTTTTGTTGAGAGTTGAGTGTTGGATGGTTAGGGTGTTATGTTATGAACTTATAGACAATTATCAAGATCATTACCCAAAGGTTTATGTGTCTTCTTGATATGGGACCAAGGTGATTAAAATAATCATATGGAGGACAAGAGGTGTCCCCCAAGGGGACGGTTCGGTTAGGGGGGGGGGTCTCCTAGTTAGATTTCAACCAAAAGTTAAGTATTAGTTAAGTTAAGTGAAGGTTAACTCGGTTACTAGCGTGTCGTGCATGATGACGGGTGTTAGGGTATTCAGGGACCCTAACTGGCTCAGAAAAAGAAAAACAATGTTGTTGGCAATATTTTTATGTTCCGGGTATAGTCCGGTTGTTCGGTTGGATAGAGATCCGTTAAAGTGCTTAACAAAGCTTTAAAGTGTCGTTATTATTATTTTTAGTGACACAACTTATTCCCGACACTTTGGAAAGTGTCTAGTAATGTTTTTCTCATTTTTTTGGCACTCTATTAGGTAGCTTAATGCTGAATTATTATTTAAAGTGCTGAATTTTGTACTTAAAGTACGTTTTAGGCACATCCGGTCACTGTAATCTCATTCCTAGTGACGCAGTTCTACAACCCTTATATCCCTACACTCACCACTAGTGTAGCAAACTATCTCAGGCTCTTACAGGCCTTAGAGGCAGTACCTGCCTGGTGCTAGTTATGACAGCACGTTTTATAGGTTATCCGTTCATTGTGCTACTGTGCTTTTGGTGCATCAAGGTTGTCACAAAGGTGCTGTAAGCAAAACGTGGAGTGACAGCAAGTAAAGTATGATGCAAGTAAGTACATGTATCAGCATTCAAGTAGCAGTTTATCCACAAGTTCAAGTAAGCACAGTAATTAAGCAGTAATTAATTATTAATTAAGTCGTACGGATACCTGGTTTAGTGAGGGTTGTCACAGAATCTGTTCAAGCGAAAACAGCTTGAAGCGAAAACAGGTTAATTGAAGCGAAGTCACTTGTTTCACTTGATCTTTCAAGAGAAACCTCAACTCAAGCGAAATGAAACAATATTTTCAAGCGAAATGTGATTTTCAAGCGAGAACACCAAGGTTTTTCAAACGAACTCACGATTTTAACAAGGTTTCGCTTGAAATTTTCAAGCGAAATGTGATGATGTCATCTTTTTCGAACCGGTTTTCAAGCGAAATGTCAAGTTTTTGTATGAATTCGATCGATTTAAGGTCCAATTTTCTCAGGATTTAGTTAACACTATGATTCGCTTGTTATATGTCAAATTCAGCCCATTTCAACCGTAAAATTATGTCCAAATCAGAAAAGAAAGAGTAGAAGTAAGAAAATTCGATGATTTCAAGCTGCAATGGTATGAACTCCTTGTCCTGAGCTCTGATACCACTTGTTGGACCGTGTTCGTGACCCTAAACAGTCAGTAAAGGCAGTTCATCATCATTTACTAAGGTGGAATCAAAGTAAACAATGTCACACAGCTTGTTTCCTTTTCAATTCTTCTCTATTACTGATTTCCGAGTCTTTACAATGATTTCTGATGAAATTTTGGCAACACCTTAACTCACACACTATGATCTCGTTCCTATTCGCTTCAAATGACAACACACAACAGCTATTTATAAGCTATGGGGTTTCGCTTGAATGTGCACCATGACTGTTCAAGCGAAATGACATGTTGTTGCTTTCGCTTGAACATGATATATTGATTTCAAGCGAAATGCCATACAATAACATATAAAACCCTAAATGTTAACCCTGTTGTGTGCTCGTTCATCCTATCTAGACCTAAGACTCGATTAAGACAAAGTTAACAGACACTAGATGTACCAACAAACGATCGCAGTCTCCGCAAAAGTCCTCCACAGCAACATTTGTCATGCTTCCAATGTTCTAGTAATGATACGATTTTCGCCGTTAGTTTCTTTTATGTGTTGAATTTGTTCTATTTCACGATGCAATGTGGACTCTTTTTATCTCTCGTCTTCGCACTTAATCTGGAATCACACACATGCTATATATTATATCACGATATAATGTGTTTTACCCTCACTACACTCTTAGAATAAGGTACGATAAACGTGCAAGGAACGACTAATCACGGGTGCACACGAGATTATTCTGGTCAGTGCACGGAGATCGTAGTGAGTTCTAATGGTGCCATAACTTTAAAAGCATGGTCGAGTGTGGTGGATAAGCCACTGGTACTTCATATATATAAGCTTCTTGACCATGTCAACAAAGTGCGACATCTATTCACGGGATGCAAGTAGTAGGGGTAAAGCAAGGTGTGCTTTGCCATACTACCGAAGTCTCGTGAAGAAAGTGCCATGTGGAGTTGAACGTTATTCAGACCTATACTATTTTGGTTATTTTCAAAACAATGCACTCATTCGCAAGGCGTAACAATTGAATCGCATCATCGTGAGACTTGTCGTAAGCCTGCAAATGCAATGCAAATGCCTCATCGATGGACTCTGGAGAGTCTACCCCCGCAGGGCAATTGCATCGACGCAAGACTGGTCGTAAGTCTTTAATCGCAACTCAATCACAATTTCGCTGGAATCTAACGCAAATCACCCTCGCAACACTTTAACGCTTAACGCATCTATTAATCTCATCGCTTCGATACTCGCATCGCTTATCGCTTCTAACGCTTATCGCTACTTGTGTTATATTGGCACACATGACATCGATTCACGAAACGGATCTAGTATGGATAAAACATATAAGTGTTTTTTTCCATATTAGCAAACTTTTGTGGAAAAATGCCATGTGGGGCTTAATGTTGGTTAAATTGTGGAACTGGGGAGAAGAATCGTACCGTGTGTCGCTTATCGCGTACCGCTTATCGCTCATCGCCTGATACTCATCGCAATCTGTGTTGTTTTATTTTGTGTGACATCGCTTCACGGGACAAAACTAATATGGTCAAAACATGGTGGATACGCCGCTGGTACTTCCTATATATAAGTGTTTTTCCATGTTAGCCAACTCTCGTGGAAACATGCCATGTGGGTTTTAATGCGGAATCTAATCGAAATCGCACTATTCGCTTAATCGCATATCGCTCGTCGCCTATCGCTAACGCTAACGCTATCGCTTACCGTATCTGTGTTATCTGTGTTAAGTTAGCACACGTGACCTCGCTTCACGAGACGAAACTCATATGGTTAAAGCGTGGTGGATACGCCGCTGGTACTTCCTATATATATAAGTATTTTTAGCCATATCAGCAGACTTTCGTGGAAAAAGTCCATGTGGGGTCTAATGTTAGTTAAATTTTGTGGTGTTGATCAATCTAATCGAATCGCATTAATCGCATATTTCCTATCATTTGCAACGCATCGATCGTCGCCTATCGCTCGACGGTTGTCGCTATCGCTCGTCGCTTATCGCTTATCGCTTTACGCTTGTCGCCGTAGTCTTCGCTTATTATGTTTGTGTTGTACTATCGAATTTTTCGCATCCCGCTTACCGCCTATCGCACTCGCTCGTGTCACTAAACTGAGTTGAAAATGACTCATCACTCGGTTCGCCTTTCAAGACTTGATCCAACCCTTTCTCGTTGGATCGAGTCATCGCAAAACTGACTGTACAATGTTGACACGTATGACACCGCTTCACGAGACGGAAGCCATATGGTTAAAACGTGGTGGATACGCCGCTGGTACTTCCTATATATAAGCGTTTTAACCATAATGTCGAACCTTCGTGGAAAGGTGCCATGCGGGGCCGACCTTAAAATTTAAATTCTCGATATTATTAAAAAGCCTTGCTTACCGAAAGTTTAAACCGACCTTTTCTTACAAAACTTTTTCTAAGATTTTGATCAAAACCATTGTACAAAACGAGATTATCTTGTAACGATGGGGTAACAATCGACTCAAATTACTGCCGCGTGACGAGAAAGTCTCGTAAAACGAGTTTTTACACCCTAAAATCTTTTGGTAACCTAATAAAACCCCACTCATAGCGCTGGAGTGAACATCGAAATAGTTTATCGCCGCACTATGGGAGGATTTTTCATAAACAAGTTTCTTCAAAACTTTTCGAGTTAATCAAATTTTCAAGAATTCAGGACGCTTTTGGATCGCTTTTTGTGTGTTGCCATCTTTTGTATACGAATCTCCTTACTCGCTGCCATCGCCAGTCATCGCAACACTCTCGCTCGTCGAATTTCGATCGATCGCTCGCTTATTCTTGACGCTTTTGATCGTTACTCCCTCTCGCATCGATCCTCGCAACCCTTCTTATGGATTAATTTCGAGAAAAAAATTCCTAAAGCAGGGGAGACTGTAACAACCCGCACGTTCGTGCATTGTTACTACGCGTTACACTCGTTACGCCTAGCACCAGAGATTCGGATCATAATGTAGCTATATCGCATACATCGCTATTTCGCAGTATTTTCGCATATTACGCATACTTTATCGCTATCACATCACATTGCACTTGCTGGCAACCACGAAGATATCAAATAAGGACCAATTCTACCATCCTTGATAGCCGTGATGTGTCGCAGTGCAACTCATTACGCAAAACGCACATCGCATCACACACATTAACGTTCACGATGAGGTTGAGTGAGGACCTATTCTACCCTCCTCAATGACCGTGAAGCGTCGCAAGGCAACGCATATTCGAAACAAAACCCGGTTATTGTATCGCAACTTTGAGATATGAATATGTATATACGACCCAACGTAGCTAATTATAATAAATATATAGAAATGTGGATGAGAATGTGTAACCCAACTATCACAACGCTTAGCAATCGAAACGGAACGCCAAAACTCAGCTCGCCGGAGGCGTTTGATCGAATGGCACTTCGATCGGACAGCCATCCGATTGGACAGCCATCCGATCGGACAACCAACCGATCGGACAGCCATGCGATCCGATGCACTGCACCGCCTTTCTCCTCCTTTGCCTATAAATACCCCACTTATCACATCAACAAAAGTTGATGTGACTGCTCTCTCTCGACCAGACGCCTTCTCGCCACTTTCTCTCGATTTCTCGCGATTCTTGTAAGTTTCTACCCCAAATCTTGTACTTCTATGATCTACACGCACTCCTTCATCTTTTTCACCATCAAATCCCACTTTTCACCATTAAATCTTCGGATTTGAGCCGTTCTAAGGTGATGTCATCATGGAGTTCTTAGGAACAATGAAGTGTGACCTCATCTCATCAAGAACAGTCCAGATCTGATGGATTCCACAGAGAATAAACAATAAACTCGCACAAATCTAAGCCAAATCAAAGTTTTCTAAGTTTTTCTTCAAACTTTTCTAACTTATCACTCGAAACCGGTAGCAACAGAGCTCGTACAGACCTTCTACTTTTCCTATAGTGAAGTGTCGGTTTGAGAACTGGTTCCTATCGACGAGATGACCGGCTTGTCGTGTTAAAAACGAATAACCATCTAGAACAGTTTACTGATCAGACGGGGTGATTCCCATCTGATCCGGTGACTCGGACCTGGTAGAGTTCCATTGTTTAGCTCGTAATCGTAACGTCTCGATCAAATCGCAAAAACTTAACGAGATAGCCAAGATGTAAAAACGATAAGATTGCGGGACGGGTTACCGTCCGATCGGATTGCCGTCCGATCGGACTGCCACCCGATCGACCTGCAATCCGGTCGGGTTGCACTTGGGGTCAAGACTTAATCAAATTTTCAAACATTCAAGGATCTGAACAACAAACGGATTGCCGTCCAAACGGACTGCCGTCCGATCGAACGACCATCCGATCGGCTGACTTTTTGGATCCTCAACACTTAGACGTCACACATCAGTTCCAACGGATTGTCACCCGATCGGATTTCCACCCGATCGAGCGATTAGTCTGCTGTGAACTTATCAGTAACCAAAGTGTCTTGCCAATCGGATCACCGTCCGATCGAACAGCTACCCGATCGAGTTTCCACCCGATCGACCGGACCGTTCGATCGACCTACCTGAAAGGTAGAGATACTTCTCGGTTTCAAAATGCTACAACGAAAACTTCAAAAGGCAAACCATCATACACAAACACATCTTCACCAAACGAGGTGACAATCCAATCGAATGGCCATCCGATCGGATGACCCTCCGAACAGATTGCCACCCGAACGACTTGCTATCCGATCGGATTGCCATCCGACACTTGGTTCACTCGCCACCGTTTAACGCACTGTTCGACGCTTACGCCATCAAACTGTAACCAGGCTAAACTCAGACGCGCTCCCATCAATCCAATCAGGTTGTGTTTGCTTGCCGAACACCAACTGTGAGTATACTTGAACCCTTTTTGCTTTTGCACTTTTGGGTGTAACATACGTTGCTATCAAATCAAATTACCTCAAATGCTTAAATTACTTATCACTTGCGAATGACTTACGTGCATAGTTATACGTGATGCTAGTTACATATGTGCTAGGACTTATACTCGCGACGTCCCACCATGACTTGTATAGTACTATTGCGCCCGACGGGGTCTAGTTTAGCAATCGCAATCGAAGCTCGAGGACTTAGCTGGTAGTATCAGTTTTATGAGTATATATGTCGTGTATTACATTTATGTATGTGGAAATTCGCAGCTTTTATCTATTACACTATTACATATCAAACCTGTATGCTCGACAATACTTTTGTATTGACATTATTTTAACGTATGTTGCGGGTTTAGTCGCAGTCTACATCAAATCAAGCTAGGAAGTCTAGAAACTCACCTAAAAATCTAGGTTGTCGGATTTGTATTGTTCGAGAGGACAAGAAATCTGTGATAACTGATGTGATTGTACTGATTGTTAGTATGGGATAACAAATGTAATAAATATTGTCGCAATATAGTTGTTATGGATTCTCTTGAGCAATCCGATTCGCCTAGTGTCGCGCCCCGATGATTCCGCCATCGGTTGGGGTGTGGCATATTTGCTACTTTCTCTCTCTAGAATCCAAGGCTCTCCAAAATGTAGAAATGGCAAAAGTCCTTAAAATGAAACATACAAGGCTTATTTATAGGGGAGGGTTTGATGAAGCACTCCTCTCATATAGCCCTCCATCCGTCCGGATGAGCAATGCTCCATCCGTCCGGATGGACTTCTCCCAATATTAAATCTTCGTTAAACTTCGTCTTGTTATGTTTCTTCTACGATGTACGATTGGCGGAGGTGATAGACATTAATGCACTCACAGGTAGACTACTCCAGTCAACAAAGACTTGAGTGAAAAAGCTTTGTTGATTAGCTTATGCAGGTGCGGAAGAAGGAGTGGTAAGAGATGCTTGAACATGTGAGACATGCATTTGAACATACAGGACTTGAGGAACAGGTGTTTGGATATACCGTACAGGTACCGGACTAATGCTTTGTGCAAAATGGGCAGTGTATGAAAGTTTCATATTGTTGGTTAAGGATTTCTCGAGTGTTCTCGATCACATCCTCCGTCTCGCCAAACTGCTCTTTCAATGCATCCTATAACTCCTTAGCACTGTTGCAATGTAACAGGCCGACATATATTTCATTTGGCATAGCCATGGACACAATGCTAAAGGCCTTTACAGCTAGCTCAAAATTTTGGAAACCTTGCTCTGAGTAGTTTTTTGGCTTCTTTGGCTCTTGAACACTCGGGTTTTCGGTACTAGGTACCATTGGAATGTGAGGTCCAAATATAACGGACTTCCAACACCCGGTATTCTGTTGAGCAAGTACGTGAGCCATCCTACATTGCTAGATATTATACTTGGATCTAACAAGCATAGGAGGCTTGTTATTGAAATCGGTGTTGTAGGGATCATTTTGTGCCATCTCTTTTGTTCTTTAGAAGAAAAAAAGAGTTTGTGAAATACTTTTGAATTCAACACTCTACAACTCTGAGTTACAAAGAGATTGGATCTTTGTAAGCTGATCTTTGAATATTAAACTGATTGTGAAATCAAGTTTAATGTGACCAAGCTCTGATACCAATACAGGATTTGAGTTTTTAATACTTGTGGTTTTAATCAAACATAAAACAAACCGTTTATAAATTGAAATGTAAGTAATGAAATAAGCACACAAGTTGGAAGATATATGAACAATTGTTTTCTATCGAGATTCAAATGATTTCAATTATAGTATGATGATTATACAATCTACCCCTCAACCGGATCACACACAAATTTGTTCATACAAAAGAGAATGTGTTAAGTGATGAATAGATCTCTAACAGGTGAGATCTATTTATACTAAGTACAAAAGGTCTGTTTGCAATCAGCTGGCATCACCCCAGTAGCGACATCTAACATTCCTAACAGAAAAGATTCCATAGATGTTAGAAAGCATCTGCGTAGATCTAACATCTGATTTATTACATGAAAGGTCGATTACAAAGCAAGTACTGTTGTATTGATGAAACCTTTGATCTTCAAATTGTGTTGCTTTGTTCAAAACATCTGTTTGGCCAAAACAGATGTTTGGTCTTCTTGAATAGTTCTTTGCTTCAACAAGGCTTTGGCCATTTAAGCAGTGCTTGGTTCTTCTTCAACAATGGCTCTAAGGCTTGAACAAATGTTAGCATATCTTCATCCGCTATTTTGATTAGGGTTCAAGATTCACTATCTTTGGGAGGAGAATGTATCATCTACTGTCAGTTAGGTCATGTTTTGGCTTTTGAATATCATATGTTTTTTTGTAGGTCCAACACTTTAACAATACTTTTTCTCTCTCTTTTCCACTTACAACCACTTTCATAAATATTAATAAAATTATAGGGATGAACAATGTTTCTCGTATATTTACAAATGAACAATAACATTTTCTCTCTCTGTCACTTAAACCACTAACAACCATTCCTTATAATATAAGTAACCCACTCATAAATATATAGAAGTTCCATTGTGAATGGTGTAAGACATTAGAAGTATGAGTGCACCAAACCCTACATGCTCTATAAAGTCATAAATAACACTAGGTTATGTTGTTTCCACATATCACCTTGTTCAAAAGAAATAACAAACTAAGATTGGTTTTATAAGTAAAAAAAAACACCTCTTGGGTCTGTTTGGTATAGCGTAATGGAATGGACAAGTGAATAAAATAGACGAAGTTATGGAATAGGCGATGTAATGGAATAGATCATTACCATTCAATGACTTGTTTGATTACCATATGAGAATGGAATGAATCATTACTTTTTGTTGTTTGCGAGCAAATAATAGACGAAGGAATAAAATCGGTTGTGCGTGATAGTAGTCAGTGGTGGTGGGTGGTGATAGGCGTTGGCACAGCTTTCAAGGAGCCTGGGGGAGCCCGACCCTCTGAACTTTTCGCTCAGTAGTATTATACATGTAGTTTTCGTATAAATTTTTTAGGGTATATACGTTTTCGACCTCCCGGTTCTATAGAAATTTTGGGTATATATGTTTTCGCACGTCGAAAACGTCAAGCTTCACCACTGGTGATAGACTGATAGGTGGCAGTGGTAGCGGTGGTAGGCGATGGCGGTGGTGTTTGGTGGCGGGGGCGAAGGTGGGTGGCGCAGGTGGGTGGCGGCTGTGGCGGTGATGGTGTCGGCGGTGGGTGGCGGGTTTGACAGAGATGGTTACGCCGACGGGCGGCAATGGTGGGTGGTGGCGGGTGTATTGGCAGCGGCGGAGGTGTCGGCGGTGGGTGGCAGCGGAGATGGGTAGCGATGGCAGCAGTGGGTGGTTGCGAGTGATAGACAACAGGGGCAGAGGTGGGTGATGGCAAGTGACGGCGGGCCCGAAGTTGGGTGGTGGTAGTGGCGAAAGTGGGTGAGGGCAGCGGTGGGTGGAGGCAACGGTAGTCATGGCGGCGGTTGTGGTCGCAACTTTGGTGGGTTGTGGTTTTGTTAATGAAGGGTGATGAAATGGAAAAAACAGGGGGATGAATGTAATGATTTTGAGGGAATAGAATGACTTATGTAATGGGTGGTTCCATTTCTCAACCAACCGTCACTCTTTTATTCATTACCTCACAATAGTCCATTTCATTTCACCTCTTTTTCATGCATATCAAACACTATCTTGATTTATTCTTTAATCGTATTAAGATGTTTCGAAAATATGTAGAAAGGTTTTAAAAATTATCTAGGAGCTAGCAAAAGAAAATAAACATACAACGATTTTTAACAAGCTAGCTACCAAAGTACCAATGATTCAGTGTATGATTTTTAAGAAACCGGATATAAAATATATACATACGGTGAGGTTGCAACTTTTGAATCATGATTTTCAAATAATAGATAACAAAGAAAAAGAAAAAAAACCGTATGGAAATACCGATATCCATTTAGAACAAGCGTTGAGCTATCGATCCATGCTAGTCAACAACCTAACTTAGAAACTAGGTAGTGCAATAGAACACATACTTTAAATTCTAATCCGTCCTTATTTGTGTTGTGTTAGTAAATTTGCTGTATTTTTTTTTCTTTGTTAAAAATACACACCGCACTTGCATGCAACATAAAGCAATTTTAATATGCATTAAAAAATACATGAAATCTCAATAAAAGTTTAATCTCTTCAATTCATTATTTTCTTTTTTCTTTTTCTACATACATCCATCAATATCTATAAATACAGAAAGCATGTCGCTTTCTACATACATCCATCGATATCTATTAATATAGTAAGCATTTCGCTTAGACAAAAGGAACGCTCACTTAGGCCTGAAATAAATGTTAGGAGAATGACATGATAGTAACAACACGAAGGGAAGGGCCGGAATTTCCAAAATCAGTTTGCAAACAAATTATCTATTATCTTAAAATCAAATGTCGGTTATGTTAACAAAATGGGTCCTCCTCTTCATTTATTTCGTTTGTTTCTTTTTTCTTATATGCCCTTCCTGTCTTTTTCATATACTCTTCATTTGTTTCCTTTTTACATATAGGTTTTACTTTCAAAGTTTGTAAATGATAAACAACAATACTATCAGTGGCTCATCCATGAACTTTTTTTCACTTTTTTGGGTGGTCAAATTTTAACAACTATACGCTAAAATTTTCGGGTCGGGTCGGGGAACATAATAAAGACTTAAATTTTATATTAAATTTCCATCAGCGTTAACCCTAAAGAAATCCATATTCACAATTCCAATCTCATAAACATATTTCTACATTATAAATCTAAACCTGCAAACTATATAAAAAAAAAATAAGAAGTAATTATGTTGTTAGATGGTTACACTTCACCTTAACGCAACACAAATACAAATCTTTTTTTCATATTCTCCATGCCCGATTGGCTTCATCCCATTTATGAACGCATGAACTTTTTTCATATAACTTGGTTATAACAAATAGATAATCAACATAAACTATTAAACTTGGGTGTAAGGTGGCTGATATAATTCATATATGATAATAGAAGAACTGAATGAACAGTTCTTGAGGGTATTATGGGGATTCTACATTTTGACCCTTTACACGTACTTCACACCTCGCCCTCCACCGCATCCAGATTAGAGAGATGGATAGAGAGAGAGAGAGAGCGCACATATACCACGGCAGGGAGAGAAAGGAGCGTCGGAGATGGAGGAACCGGCCATCTTCTCCCGTCGGCCACCCTCTTGGCCTTCGGTCAGACCGGTGGTGCATTGTGGTGGTTAAGACGCGTGAATCGATGGTAGAAGGCGGTGGTAGACGAGGTTGGCGGTGATGCTGTGGTGGTTTTGACGTGGGTAATGATTGTAGAAGGCAGTGGTGGATGCGCATTCCAGAGTCATAGTTTGCCGGAGATAATGTTATCGGTCGTCGGTGAAGGCAACAGTGACGACTGCGGGTTCTAGGGTTCCGGCGAGTGTGCCCATGACCCTCATCAGACAATCTAGAGATATAATGAGAGACTTGAAGGTGATCTTGAACAACCACAACCTCAGTGACATGAATCGGTGCTCCGACGAAGTCGGCTAGGTTCCACCGTTAATCTTCAAGGTTAGTTATGGGTGAGTGTTTTAACAAGTTATAAGCTTATTTCCTCATTTTGTTCTTACAAATGTTATTCTTGAAAATGTGTGTTCTTTGTTGGTTATGTCTAAAAAAAAATTCAAGGGTTTTAAAGTTTGGGGCTTTATGGATACAAGGTCTTTGTTGAGCATTTGTGTGGTTGTTTATGCATACCAACTGTTTGATGTTATGCCAAAGAGAAAATGCATACATTTTTTTCAATTCTATTGTGATATTGAAAAATATTGTGCTAAATTTTGCCTAAAAAAAGAACTTCGGATGATCAAATAGGTGTTGATGACATATTCACACCTATAGTTGTTAGGTAACTGACATTTGAAACAGCAAAGTGAATTTTGTTAAAATATAGTACAGCAAACTAGCAAACATCTAGATTGCAGATGAAAAACACCATTAGCATTACAAGAAGCAAAAAATAGTTATAGTCACAATGTATTGATAAAAAACCCATTCATTTTTGAAGGAACAAATCCATTAATTTATTGTAGGTTCAGAATCAGGCCATGCTTCAACTTTGGACTCTTGGATTCTTGGAGAGACATTTTTATTTCAACAGACCCGTGCCTTTGCTTTTCATATTTTTTTCCCAGAGGTATCAACCCATCCGAAACCATCATCATAGTTAATTAGTTTACATATTGTTTTAGATTATTTAGTGTGACATGTATGGGACTAAACGGGCATAACGGACCCGAACCAATTATACATATCCTATCGGTACCGAACCAAACCGATATTCCTATCACAAAAAAAAATGGTCCACCTGTTCTTTTATATAAATATATGTAGCAGTTGAGAAAATGACTATTTGATATTATCTTTACACCATTTAATTAATATTTTTAACCAACACCTACTATTTTTTCTTTTATAAAATGAAAAATAAAGAAATACTAATAGTATGATTAAAAAATTATGTAAATGAAGGTGTTGGCACCACTGCCAATAGGATTTGCAGTCTTCATGGTGCACTTGGCAAACATTCCGATCACCGACACCAGATTCAACCCAGCCAGAAGCTGCCGGTCATTGAAGAATGACGCTGGCGACGGGTTAACCGGTGCTACTCGGGGCTGTTGTGGAGCATATATGGGACAGTAAGATTCGAGGCAAAGCGGGTCAAACATGATCAACTCGATCCAAAAGAGCAGTCATCGTGGACAGACTTTGGACAGATTGTTAAGCAGCTACAAGAGAGGTATCAACCCATCCGAAACCATCATCATAGTTAATTAGTTTACATATTGTTTTAGATTATTTTGTGTGACATGTATGGGACTAAACGGGCATAACGGACCCGAACCAATTATTCATATACATATCCTATCGGTACCGAACCAAACCGATATTCCTGTCACAAAAAAAATGGTCCACGTGTTCTTTTATATAAATATATGTAGCAGTTGAGAAAATGACTATTTGATGTTATGTTTACACGATTTAGTTAATACTTTTAAACCAACACCTACCATTTTTTCTTTTATATAATGGAAAATAAAGAAATACGAACAGTATGATTAAAAATTTATATAAATGAAGGTGTTGGCACCACTGCAATAGCATTTGCAGTCTTCATGGTGCACTTAGCAACCATTTCGATCACCGACACTAGATTCAACCCAGCCAGAAGTTGCCGGTCGGTGAAGAATGACGATGGTGACAGGTTAACCGGTGCTACTCGGGGCTGTTGTGGAGCATATATGGGACAGTAGGATTCGAGGCAAAGCGGGTCAAACATGATCAACTCGATCCAAAGGAGCAGTCATCGTGGATAGACTTTGGACTTAAGAAGCTACAAGAGAGGTATCAACCCATCTGAAACCATCATCATAGTTAATTAGTTTACACATTGTTTTAGATTATTTTGTGTGACACGTATGGGACTAAACGGACATAACGGACCCGAACCAATTATACATATACATATCCTATCGATACGGAACCAAAACGATATTATTGTCGCAAAAAAAAATGGTCCACCTGTTCTTTTATATAAAATGGAAAATAAAGAAATACTAATAGTATGATTAAAAATTTATGTAAATGAAGGTGTTGGCACCACTGCCAATAGGGTTTGCAGTCTTCATGGTGCCCTTGGCAACCATTCCGATCACCGACACCAGATTCAACCCAACCAGAAGTTGCCGGTCGGTGAAGAATGACGATGGCGACGGGTTAACCGGTGGTACTCGGGGCTGTTGTGGAGCATATATGGGACACTAGGATTCAAGGCGAAGCGGGTCAAACATGATCAACTCGATCCAAAAGAGTAGTCATCGTGGACACACTTTGGACAGATTGTTAAGAAGCTACAAGAGAGGTATCAACTATCAACCCATCCGAAACCATCATCATAGTTAATTAGTTTACATATTGTTTTAGATTATTTTGTGTAACACGTATGGGACTAAACGGGCATGACAGAACAATGTAACATATTTTATCATGAGTGACATCTATAAGTGTATAGTAGATTACAATACATGGTGTTATGTATATTTATCATCCAAATGCGAGTTCGTGTGTTTGTACGCAAACCCAAAATAAACATCAACATGCTCATAGGAATACCAGCTATTTCCGCCGCAATGCGCGAGAGGGTAAACACCTAGTTATTATTCAATTATTGACTTCTTTCTTTCGGTTATTTTCTTTTTCAATTATTATTCAAACAAATAGTTTTTGCCAATGATCTCTACATCAAGTGGTGGAGAGCTTGCATTTCTCTTGAGAGATGCAGGTGTTCGACTTCCACTTGGTGCAAAGTGAGGCACTGATGCAGGTGTTTGACTTCCAGCTTGCATCTCTACTTCAAATTTTCATACTACAATGACATGATTTTCCAGTTTAGGGCTTCTCATAAGATGAAACAGAACTCGGATGTGAGAGAAATAAGAGCAGGAATGTGAAGATGGAAAGAGTGGATAGCCTTTTAGGTTTTGATGATAGTATAGATAGGAATGCGGGTGGTACAGTGAGCGGGAATTCAAAATTTGATTGAGATTTGGCCGCCAAAAAGAAAAGGGTATTGTTGGAAAGATAATTAATATTGTGCTTTGGAAGGTTGTACATGATGTATTAAGGGTATTTTAAAGGAATGACAAATTACCTTAAGTAGTCCTTCCTATATGCTTTATAATATAGTATATACATATATATATATATATATATATATATATATATATATATATAGGGGACCGCTAGAATGAGAACCACCCCGAGTTATGAGAACCGCGAGAACCACACCATCCGGGGCGCCGTTGACCAAATTTTTTTTTTACAACTAGATGTGTATATTGTAAACACATTCGTAAAAAAAAATTTTAAAAAAAAGGCCGAGGGGGTAGTTTTTTACACCACAAGTTTGGTGTAAAAAAAAACAAAAAAAATAAAAACACCAAACTTGTGGTGTAAAAAACTACCCCCTCGGCCTTTTTTTATTTAAATTTTTTTTACGAATGTCTTTACAATATACACATCTAGTTGTAAAAAAAAAAAATTGGTCAACGGCGCCCCGGATGGTGTGGTTCTCGCAGTTCTCATAACTCGGGGTGGTTCTCATTCTAGCGGCTCCCTATATATATATATATATGGGAGGGATAAAATGAGAACACTAAATATCGCGAGAACCGTAAGAACGAATCAAAAAACCGTGAGAACTTTGTAAAAAACAATTCAAATTCAAAATTTCTTTTTACACTTATTATTATTATTCGAATACAATGTTATAAATTTCATTTATACGTTTAAATTTACGTGAATTCGTAAATAAATAAAATTTACACATGTGTAAGTTTGTCATTTACACATGTGTAAATTTGTTATATTTACACAGGTGTAAAAATTCTAATAAAAGTGATTTTGAGAGAAGAAATGAATTATTTGATGTTGTAAATTCTTTTTTTGATGTTGTATTTTAATTACAATGAGATTTGTATTAAAAAATTAGTTTTGATTGGTTTTCTTATTCGTTCTCACGGTTCTCACAATATATATATATAGAGAGAGAGAGAGAGAAACAGGATAAGGAGAAAACGCCCAAAAGTGTGAGAACGGTGAGAACGCATCCTGACCCAACACGTGTTACGCGATATAGAGAAGGGCAGAGGTGCTTTTTTGTCCTTTTATATTCTTTTTTTAAACGCGTGTCACGTCAGCTTTCTATTTTTTGGCGTTTAACAAAAACGCGGCGTTTTTATTGTTTTTAGATCAGGATCATAGTAAATATTTTGGCGTTTTAACTAAGTATGGCTTTGATTGTTGTGGCAAGTAGGATGCAAGCCTATAATGTAAAAAAACATCAGTAATTTTCTTGATGTTTATTTTTTTCTATCAAGTGTTGTGCCATGTAGGATGCATGCCTATAATGTGACAGCCAATTATGGTGTTCTGAAAAGATAAACAAATTCAATTTTCCATGTAGTGGCTTTTAATATAATAAATGTTTGGCAATAATGTTACCGTCTCTTCATTTTACTATTTTGCAATTATTGTTTCGTTCAATTTCATCTGTCAATTAGTGTTGCTTTTTCCAGTAATACTTTATTTGGCATTTTTGGCGTTTTATATAGCAACAGCGTGCTTTGCTAGCATCCGTTCTCACAGTTTTCACACTATCAGACGTTTTGGTGTTTGTAGTTTTTGGCGTTTTATACTCAATTTTTTTATTGGTAGAGAATTAGATAATAAACAATAGAGAATTAGATAACAAACAATAGAAAATGAAAAAAAAGATTAAAAATTATAATCTAATTTCTCATCCAAATCTTCACTGTCATCAGGCTCTTATACTTTAACCTTTTTGGCGTTTTGAACACCTTATGTAGATCCTTATTTTCCTACATAACACTCGTCTTTACAAGATGTTTTTTTTTTTTTGTGGCATCCTTTATTGTGGTTTGATATATACTTGTTTAGTGACATGTTGAAGATCAACGCCTGCTCGAATGTATTGATCCCTTCATGCCATCCATATATCCATCAAGAACAAAGTGACATGATGACATATCAGTGTCATCAGTCTCTTTTTTCATGAATATTTGTCCATCTCATTCAACAAAAGCTTATAGAGATACCCATTTCTTCTATATTGAGTTTTTAGTGCATATGTGGCTTTCTTAACTATTTTTTGACGTTTTTAAAGTGAATGGTTTCTAGGAAACATGGCGTTGTTTTTGGTGTGTGGTCAGTTGATTGTGTAGAGACGTCTCTCTTATAGGATGTTTTGGCGCGTAGATTAGGCGAGATTTTATTTATAATAAATGATATTAATAAAGTAGCCGTCTTTTCAGTTACTGTGTGTATTTTTACTGCTTTTGTTCTGCTTTTTTATGAGTTTTTAGGCTGATAGACGTTCCATCTTCCAAGTTTGGCATTTTTTAATGCCTTTAAGTAGTTTTTGGCCTTTTTTTCATTTTTAGCTTTTAATAAAACTTCTCCAAATTACTATTATTATAGTTTGGGAGTTTTTGGCGTTGTTGGTGCATACGTCTGTCGACTTCGTCTTGTATCGAGTCTTGTATTGTATTAGATAGTTCAGAGCACGGAAAACGAGAAATGAGTGTTTATGGGTATTTCACACGAAATAGTGAGTTAGTGTGAAACTGGTTTCGTTTGAGTGATTTCGTGCGACATCACTATTTCGCATGAACTGTTTCGTGCGAAATCAGCTCACCTATAAATACCTGATGTGCCTTGTCATTTGTAACAATTCTGATTCCGGTAGCGAAGCTCTGCCGAAGTGTCTACAGCATTGTAATCGATCTGATATCAATATAAAGACAGTTTAAAGTGATTTCTCGTCCAATTCAGCTAAAATAACTCTGATACATCTGTTTCCACCATTTGTATTGGAAGAGACCTCTTCTGATCGACTCGTTTGGGTCTGAAAAAGATCCTACAAGTGGTATCAGAGCTCAGGAGGAAGAGTTCTTACCATTTCAGCTGCATTTTCTGATTTCTACACCTTCTTTTCAAAATTAAACAAGTTTTCACGGTTAAAATGACTTGATTTTCAAATATAACGTGTGAAACAGTGTTTTAAAAAACCCTTGAAAGTTTCAGACTCTAATTCGAAGTAAAACTGGATCAAAATGTTCAAAAACTGTCCGAAAGTTTGATTTCGCACGAAAGTTGATATCATTTTGTTTGAACAGTTGCTTTGATTTCGTACGAAATTAGATCTTATTTCGCTTCAGTGGTTATTTCGCTTGAGAGTGAACATCAGATTGTTATTTCGTACGAAATAGCAGTTTATTTCGTACGAAAGTGTATTTCGTGTGAACCATAGTTTTCATTTCGCACGAAACAGAGGTTTATTTCGCACGAAAGCTCATTTCGCTTGAAAGTCTGCTTGAAAGTTGATTTCGCTTGAAAGAGGGTTAATTTCGTTTGAAACTTTATTTCGTATGAACAATTGATTTTGTTTGAAAAGCTGTGTTGTGAGATTTTTGAGAACTAAATCATGGATAACGAGTTTTATAATGCCTTTGCTAGTTCAATGACCGTTACTCAGAGTACGTTGCTTGAAAATGAAACGGGGACAACACAAAAACCGCCTAAGATCATGAGTATCGAGGAGTATAGTGGATGGGCTGAACATTTTGAAAACTGGGTACAAGCATATCATTTAGATGCTTGGGAACATACCGAAGTTCAATATAATAGACCGGTTGGAGATAATAGAGTGAAACATGCAATCAGAGAGCTGAGTGTTGAAGAGAAAAAGAAATATAAAGATGAAAAAATGATGGTTAGTCTGTTGCAACAAGCGATTAAAGAAGATATCTTGATTTTACTTCAACACAACGGAAGTGCACATTCGATATGGACAGAATTAGAATCAAAGTTTCTTGGTAGTGATGAGATGATGAAAAACAAAAAATCACTTTTGAAGAAAGAATTTGATCTATTCCGTGGGTTGAGAACTGAAAACACTAAGCAGATTATTGAAAGATATTGCAATTTATTGAAGAATATGAATAGATTTAACATTCAAAAAGATAAAGACGAATTGATTGAAAAATTGGCTGATGCATTGCCACATGATGAATGGGGCACGTATCTTATGATGTTGAAAAATAAACCAGGTTTTAACGAGCTAACGCTGAGCGAGTTCATTAAACAACTTGAAGCTCAAGAGATGGAACAACGAAAAATAGCAAGAATGAAGAACTATGATGGAGAACAAGACATTGCTTTGTATTACAATGGTGGTGTTGGTGATAAAACCAACATTTCTCCAAAGATTGAAACTGCCTTCAATGCAAAAAGTTCTTCTGAAAGTTCATCTCAGGGATCGAGCAGCAAAACATGATTTACTTCATTTCCATCATTTGATCCACATTTTTCTGCAACAAAGAGTGAAAAAGTTCTTCAATGCAACATTGCTTTAAATCTTGAGAATGATCAGAACTACTCAGAAGAAGTTGCAAAAAGTCATATGTCTCTGTTGGTAACTGTGCTAGAGTCGTATGGTAGTTTAGTAGCAGGGAGGATCGGAAATCCAATGCTAACTAAGGAGGATTACGATCAGGTCGATGCTGAGGAGATGGAATTGATGGATATAAAGTGGTGTTTGGCAAGCGTGTTGAGAAGAGCTGAAAAGTTTAAACAAATTACGGGAAGAGATGATTTCCGTGATGCAAATGTTTCTACTTTAGGATTTGATAAATCTAAAGTTACTTGTTTTCGTTGCAGGGAAAAAGGGCATTTCAAGAAAGAATGCACAAACCGCGAAGCAAGTGGAGCACAAAATCCTTTCGGAAACAATGACTACTATCGAAAAGCAATTTATCATCAAGTTGCTCAACAGCCGTATCAACAAGAACAGCAACAAACTGCACATGCTAGAAAGGTGATTGAAGATTCAAAGAAAGCTTGTCTTGGTAATCAGGATAATGGAAGTTCATTAAAAGAAGACAGTTGGGATAAATATATTTCAGCAGAGAGTAAAGCATGTGTGATGAACAAAATGATAGATCAAGATGACAAAAGGCTTCCAGAAGGTTTCAGTTCGAAAGATTTCAGTTGGGACGATTATGATCCTAATAAAACTTCTGGTTATAAAGCTTTTGTTGCTCAAAAAGTTGACAATAATACTGATGATTATTGGGCAGAAAAAATAACAAAATATTTAGCCAGGCAAAGTAAAAAAGTTGAAGAAAAGGTTTGTGTGATAAAGAAATTCCAGTGTTTGAGGTTAAAAAGGAAGCTGTTGCAGAAAAAGTGTCTGAGAGCTGTGAAAACTGTGAGACTATGAAGAAGCAAAACAGTGAATTGATTCACAACTTGAACAGGATGAAAGAGTCATATGATGTCCTGAACAAAGCCATGAATCAATACAACGAGTCGAGCAGTGAACAAGCTATAGCAATGAAGACACTTAAAGGAGCAAACATGAGACAGCTTGATAGTGTCAACTATTACACTGAGAAGTGTGCTGAGCTTGAATTGAAGTTAGAAACACAAAGAATTGAAACCGAGAGAGTAAATAGATTGTTAAAAAGTTACTCATGTTCTACTTTTGTGGTTGACAGGATTTACCCGATAGTGGAAGGATTGAAGACGTTTGAAGAAGAAAAAACTTCTGAAGAGAATAATTCTGAAACAAGAGAAGATGATGAAGTGAAGACATCTGGTAAGAAACCAAGTGTTGTCTATAACAAATGTCCACCCCCGGTCGAAAATGGATATTGTCCTCGAAATCCAAATTCAGAAAGAGTCAAAAAGGCAACAAACTTACAGTGGGAGTCTGAGTCTTCAGATAATTTGCCAGAAAATATTGATGTCACATTCACATCATCTGACACTGATCATGACTCCGAGTTAATAAAGAAAGTGGTCGATCAGGTGTTGGATAAGGATGAAACGGAGGAGTCCAAATCAAAGTCAAAGTCTGAGTCCAACATGTCAAATTCAGCAGTCAAAAAGGACAAACGGGTTTATAATAAAGAATTTATGTTATCAAAATCTAATTTGAATGACGAACCGATCAAAGTAGAATATACTTTGAAAGATTCTGACAAATTATATTCTGATGAGGCATTTCCAATAAGAGGTGTTAAACCAGAAATGATAAAAAAGGTTTTCAAACTAATGGAAATTAATATTTCTAAAATAAAAGATGAAAATCTTTTTGAAAAACCCAATCCTTACACCTCAAGAGTTCAACAACATTTAAACAAGAAAAAGGGTTACAGTTCTGGTTCAGATTATCGAAAGAAACCAAACCATAACGGTAATTTCAAAAAGAAAGGTCTAGGTTTCTTTCCACCAGAAAATTATAAAAATGAGAAAACTTATAAACCCAAAACTGTATTTGTTTCAGGAACTTCTGCTGAGAAAGAAGAAAAGAGTTCATTCTGGAAGCAGGCGAACAAAGAATTCCTTGCAAAGAAGCAAGAAGAAATAAAGAAAGAAGTTATTCAGAAGAAGTCGGAGACGAGAACCTGTTTTCAATGCAAAACAGTTGGTCATATTGCCAGGAATTGTCCAAAGGCAATTCAAACAAAACAGGGAGTCTCTGATAAACTAAAAGAAAAAGTTGTTGAGAAAAGTAAAACACCAACCAAAAGATTTAAAGTTTTTGAAAACTCAACATTTGAGGTTGGAGAATGTTCGAAAAATGTTTACAACAAGAAAGTTAATCTTGACAATCGCAAGTGGATTGTTAAGAAATCAAGTGATAGTTCTGGTGATGAATCTGATTCCACAAAATCAGAGAAGCCACATGTTGTTCTAAAAGATGAGAAATCAGTTCCTCCAATGGATGATGCAAATTTTCCACCATTGCGGGCTGAAAATTTTAAAACAAAAGTTGGAAAAGTTGAAATATCAAATCAATTTTTTTCTGAAAAGAAAGAATTTGACATTGAAAAGGCTTTTAACCCCACTGTTCACAACATTTTTGGAAAAATGATTGATGGAAAAGTCAAAGGGGTAAAGGAATTCTATGAGAAAAAGATGGAAGGTAAGCAACCGAGTGTTGATAACTCGGAATCTCCCAAGGTCTGTCAGGCTTGGGAGAACTACTTTAACTGAAAAACCTGACTTACCGGAGCTCCCAGGTTGGTAAGAGTGGAGCATGAATCGGCATCATTCTTGAATTTTGGATGTTTGTGAAAACCTACAAGTGGTTATTGGTTTTTCTTACAAGTGGTTCATCAAGGTCATTAAGTTGAACCTGATGTAATCTTTCTACAAGTGGTAGTTTTGAAAAACAAAGTGATGAATGAATCCCCTAACCTACCAATGGTTTATGAAATCAACAAAACTAATTTTCCGGAAAAACCATTTGATTAAAACAAACTTAAGTGTTTTGAAATCATAATGGGAAAATAGTTTGTTGTAAGGGGGAGTTCTGATTGTTTATGCTAAGTGGATGGCGAATTGAAGTGATTCGATATCAGTTGTCACTTTGTTTGTACAGTTTGTTTTCAAATTTTTCTTTAAATGATTTTAAATTTTAGGGGAGTAAGAAATTTCAGAAAATCCAAAAACATTAGGAAATTTGAAAAAGTAAAAAACATGATAAAAATCAAAAATGAGTTTTGTTAAGAAAAGAGGAAATGATAGTACATCAGTGGACTATCACAACATGCTAAAGAATTGGAAAGTTCAAAAGTAATAAACGGTCTCACTGATGATGTGCCAGTAGGTTTTTGCACATTTAGTAGATTGTGTCGAGATATAAACCTAAATTTCAAACTTACTTATCTCGTGGGGAACATCTCTCGGATATATGGGTAACCCCCGAAATCTTGTTTGAAAGGTCCCTCTTTCTGAGATACTAGGTCTTTATACTCAGTGATATCTGGGGTATTATCCCGGGACTTCTGATTTTGCGGAAGCAATGGCCTAGTCCCCGTATAATACTTTCTGCTTGCTTGAAATATAGCACCCCCTCAGCATAAAAAATGATGAAACATTGCAAAATGCTAATAATGTGCTGTTGAAGAAAAGATTCTCTAAAGGGAACACACCTAAAGTCGAAGCCATCATCTCTCTGATTTTGCGGAAGCAATAGCCTGAGCTCTCATGGCCCTCGCATTTAACCCTTTAAAGATATCATCTAGGTATACTCACCTGTAAGACTGAATATTGGGATCTGGATACAGGAGTATATTCAAGTGGTGGGACACGTGAATAAGTTTAAGTCTCTAAAACATTAATCTCGTATCTCAAAACAGTTGAACTTTGTGTGAAAATTTAAGTGGATCAGTATACTGACAATCTAAGTGAATTGTTTAGAACTTAAAATGTTTAAAGCTTAACGGTGTTGGTGATTTGTCTCATAAACTAATATGATCCTCGTACACAAACTCGTAAAAATATTGTCTGTAAATATTTCTTTACTGCATTTTCTTTCATGTTCAAAAGTCTAAAGAGATTTTAGTGTGTTTTAACGTAAAATTTTGAAAAAATTCAAAAAGATTTTCGACAACTGATGTTGGAGAGCTAATTTTCAAAATTTCAAGTGCTAAACATGATGAACAGGTTTGGGAGAGTCTGTTTAAATGAGAAAAAAATTTTTAATGTTTGCCTACAAGTGGTCATCAGAAACTTTTAAATGTTAAATCATTATGAACGACACCTGCAAAGTGGTTTCTGAATTTGCAATATTTTAAATTTGTGAAACTTATGTTTGTGGTAGAGATTGTGCAGGAAGCAAGATTGGCTAGAGCTAGGTTTTGATTTCTGAGGATCCTGTGGTTACAAAAAGCCAGGTTATGTTTTCTGAAGATATACAGATTCGAGCCAGGTTTCAGATCCTGAGAATTCAAAGATTCCAGACTGCGATCCCAGCTTATTGATAGGGGGAGTCTGAAGACTTAAAGAAGAAGTGGTTAGAGCCAGTGTCTAATCCTGGAAATGTGTCCACACAAGATGCTGATGCGGATAAACTTAACGAATCAAGAGACCTGATCAAGAGGAGTATAGAGCCAGGTTGTGATTCTGAGAGAAAGAGAAAGAGATTGATTGAGGATACTTACAATGGAGAATTTTTGAAAAGATTAAGAAGACTGATAAAGACTGAAGGTTTGACAACCGAAGACTCGACATCGAAGACTTCGTCAACATCCGAGGGGGAGTCTGTTGGTGCATACGTCTGTCGACTTCGTCTTGTATCGAGTCTTGTATTGTACTAGATAGTTCAGAGCATGGAAAACGAGAAATGAGTGTTTATGGGTATTTCGCATGAAATGACACGTACGTCATTTCATACGAAATCAAACGGTTATTTCGCACGAAATAGTGAGTTAGTGTGAAACTGGTTTCGTTTGAGTGATTTCGTGCGAAATCACTATTTCGCATGAACTGTTTCGTGTGAAATCAGCTCACCTATAAATACCTGATGTGCCTTGTCATTTGTAACAATTCTGATTCCGGTAGCGAAGCTCTGCCGAAGTGTCTACAGCATTGTAATCGATCTGATATCAATATAAAGACAGTTTAAAGTGATTTCTCGTGCAATTCAGCTGAAATAACTCTGATACATCTGTTTCCGCTTTTTGTATTGGAAGAGACCTCTTCTAATCGACTCGTTTGGGTCTGAAAAATATCGTACAGGCGTTTTACCGCATTATGGTGTTTCACAATCATTATGACTATTTGGCGTTTATTAATATAATGTATTTTTTTGTTCTTATTTGAAAAATACTAACAAACAACAGAAAAATAAAATTTAAAAAATAGAAATAATTCATCTTCCAAATCTTCACTGTCACTAGTCTCTTTCTTCTTCGAAACATGTTCACTGGCGGTTTGACTTTTGTTGGGATTGAACCCTATCAGAGGAACAGATAATTAGAGCCAAAACTGGTTCACAACAGTGGATTCATCATAAGCAGTAGTTTACACCAGGCTTTCCCCTTGAAAGTGTTTAAAACATCTGATGTCCTCTATCCACTGACAGTATACAACAGCTGTTGTCCTTCAAACTGCTGATGAAGCCCTGAAGACTGTTCAGGATTAAACACTGTTGTTCAATCTACTGCTATGAGTCAAGCACTGCTGGATATATCAAGTGTTGCTGGGTTCACATCAGTGGAAGGATTCAGCAGTAGTTAAGTTTGTCTTTATGTAATGTATTATAATAACAGTTGTTTGCATAGCAGTACTTGTTTAGATCAGATGTTAGAGGTTGTTAGGTTGTTAGATATCACTTTCATGGTGACGTCATCTTAGATGCTTTAGTGGTTTGATTTGCCTATAAATGGAACAGTACCCTGTACTGTTACATTTAATTGACTGCGTGTGTCTATCTCCTCCAATCCTTTCATCTTGTGTGATCAACCAGGGAGCATCAGGCTGAGGGGGAGTTTTGTTGTAAGCATGCATTGTAATCTTTTGATTTGATTTGTAATCTTTCGACCTAATGAAAAGCATGTATTTATCAGAACTATTCTCCCTTTTGATTGTGTTTATAAAGTTTGTTTCCATTTCCGCTGCACTTTACATTATTTCATATTCTTTCATTGTTCAAATTATACAAACAAACACAATCATGAGAGCCTCTGATCCTAATTATTGGTATCAGAGCTTGGACAGTCAAATTCGATCTAACAATCAATTTGACATAACAGTTCAGCTCAAAATTCATTAATGCTAAGGTTGATCGTATTTAGTTGAAAAACAGAGTAACGAGTGATCACGTTCAAAATCGCTATTCAAAAACTCTGTAAAACAACCAAGATGTCATAAGACACACAAACTTCACATAACAAGTGATGTCATACATAAAACACCTATAGTTTTCAGATCTGAAAATATGTCTGATAACTATGGTATAATTATTTTCTTTACAAAATTGATTTCAATTATTGTTATGAAGTTTTATGTTGTATCCATCATGTTTGCCGCTAAAGTATGTACCTCAAGTCGACAAAAACCTATGTTCGTAAAAACATTAGTGTTTTTGTTAACATAAAAAGAGGGAAATTAAAACTTTAGTTATTAGATCTTATGTGTTGAAAAACGGGTTGGGAATCCTGTTAAAAAGGACCAAATCAACTTTGTTAAAAATACATTAAGAAAATCAGGTGTTAAAATAGTCCAAATCATATGTAATGTGAGATTTGACATAAGCATGTACAAATATGATCAGATCTCTTAAAACATTGCTGCAAAATGATTCTGGAATAAGTATTCCTTTAATAAAACCTCCCAGTGAGTATTTCAGTACTTATGAATGGGAAGGGTAAAAAGGGAAGAAGAAAAATCACAAAAACTCAAAAGTGTGTTTATCTCAAAACTTTTGAAGTCAAAGGAAAAGAGCATAAATGTAAAACACTTAAGAGTCCAAAATTGGGTGAACATGGTCATCAAGCAACTGTGTGCATTCATTGATTCAGGAAAGTTCAGGTAACAATAGTATCACCTGTGATTAAACTCACAAGAGGACTAGACAAGTTTTTCAGAGCCATCACATGGTAAGAAAGTCTATAACCAGACTTTCAAAACTTATGTGAACATATCTCCTCATTTTTGCAATCAATCAACAAGAAAACGGTCTCAAACAGCGGTTATTACAATTTCAAATCACTGACCATTTTCATAATTCTTGAGAGTGATGTGATTATGAGTTAAATTAGAAGATATACCAGATCCTGTTTGATGTTGTTTTCATAAAAAATTTTAATTATTTTTCTTGAAAGAGTTTTTCTCAAATAAAACAGGATATATTATTCTTTATTTTTCTTCAAGAGTGATATATTTTGTACTTTTACTTGTTTTTTATAGCAAAAGTTTCAAACACCTGTCAGGATATAGAACCCTTATTTTTGGTGATATTATCCTTGAAAATAGGTCAAAAGGAAATGGTACAAATGTCAAGGTCATGTCAAACTCAAGTTTGTTTTAACACAGATCAGAGATTGATTGTTAACAGACCTTAAAATACTTGGTACTCATGTTCTAATTTAAATATTATGACACAAAATGAGTAGCCATAGTAAAAGGGTTTCCATCATCTGGGGTACTAAACCACTGTCTGAAATCTATAAAAGCTTCAAAACTTGTAATAGACATGTGGCAAAACCTTGAATGCAAATTCCTGTAAAAACTGCTGACATGTTAAACTTGACAATTTACATCTAAAATGTATTTTGTTGAAGATATCAATCTTGCAGATATTTCATAATCACCATCAACAGATGTTGAACATGATATTGTGGTTTCACAAGACAAAATCATTTCTTTCATCAGAGCAGCAGATGTTCAAAACAGTTATCAAAAGCTTATCCACTGTTGCACTAACAGTTGCTGACATAATAGCCCTCAAATCCTTACCATTACCTTACTCCTAATCACTGTTCTGTTCAAACATCTGTTTCCTAAATACTGTCCACTGCTGAAAGTCAACCCCTGTTCTTTCATTTTCTTGGTAATCACTGTTGTTCAAAATCAGTGTTCTATCCACTGATAAAGCTATCCACTGATAGTTAAAATCATCCACTGTCTTCACTTTGACCGTTGCGACCACTGATAGTTGCTTCATCAGTGGTTCCCTAAACAACTGTCCTCCATTATTCATCTTTCCATCAAAGGTTGGCACGTGGTCAGTTATTAGCCATCAGATCCTTGTAACCGCTGCCACGTCAGCATTCACTTTTTCTCTTATAAAACCCTGATCAAAACCCCCAAACAGGGTTTTACACTGTCGAATTGAATTCCAAAATTCGTTTCTCAAAGCAGTTTCCATCCTTCCGTCTCAAATCATTCTTCGTTCTTCTTCATCAAAATGACAAAATCAAAATCATCCTCATCTTCCAAAATGGTCACTCAAAAGGCCGCTGAACCCATTGAAATCCCATACAAAGCACCTCATAACTACTTGGGTCTACTCACAAAACCCACTACCACCAGAATCTTCGATTCCATCATTGACACCCTTGTAGCTTCAAAGTACAAAACATTGTTGACTGCTGATGCTCCTATTTACGAACAAACCCAGAGAGAATTTTGGAAAAATGCCACACTTGAGTATCAAGGTGACACAGTTATAGCCATTAATTCTTCCATAAAGGGCAAAAAGATCCAAATCACTCCACAATCAATTTCAGAAGTCTTTGCACTCGATGATCAGGAAGGTAAAACTTCTTTTCCCAAAAACGAGTTAAAACTGATTTTCAGGAAAGAGGGTATGGTGCGGAAATGAAAAGGGACACCTTACAAAAAGGTTTCTTCCCTTCTGCACCAAGGATTTTATTCCATGCCCTTTTGATGTGTGTTTCAAATAAAACAACTGCTTTTAATGAAATACCATCAAAGATCCAAAACCTGGGCTTTGCTATCTTACACAATGAAAATTTTAACTATTCCCAGGAGATCTTTGATGATTTGGTAAAAAATGTTGATAGCAAATCATTTCTACTTTTTCCAAGGTTTTTAAGCTACTATTTTAAACAAAAATTCGGAAAGGAGAATGAAAATTTGCTCATCCAAGGTGAATCCTTTCAAATACATGGTTTAACATCTGAAACATTCACTAGAATGTTAACACCTGCAAAAACACATGCAGAGGTGCCTGAGCAGACTTTAGCAGCTACCACTGCTCCTCAGGTATCTGCTGCTGAGCCCACTGCTCTAGGTGATCATAGTAGCACACCCATTGCTATGAAACCCACACCCGCCATTACCAAAAATCCTAAAAAGAAATCATCCAAAAACCCCCCAAACCCACTAAAAAGGCAACTCTGGAAGATGAGATCCCAGAGCCACGGCCAGTGACAACACAAATGTCACCAAAAGCCACTGCTGCTACTTCCTCACAGCAGATGGAAGAAAGATCTCCACCCTTGCCTCAAACTCCTCCTACATCCTCACAAAAGGATCAGGTTGTAAACACAGTGACCCCACATTATGAAGCTCTGGATCCAATTGGATCCATCTTCCTCAGTCCTGATCCCAAGGACATGTCTCTTTCAACACCCATATCTTCACCCCTCTCATTACCACAATCCATACTACCCTTGTTGCATACAGTTGCTATAGCTCAGACACAAACCAGTTCCTCTCAATCACCTGTCACTGAGAGTACACACCTACATGTGACTGGGTCTGATGCTTATACCTCTGCTATCCCAGCAACAAATGAGGAGGTTACACTGTAGGAGTTACAACTAATTCCTGTCAGTAGTTCAAGTGGAGCAGCAACTACAAGTGTTGGATCAACAGATCTACATTTGGCCAGTTGTTTCATCAATCAGACTCCCTTGAAGGCAATTCCTTTTATAGCACCTCTAATAACCACTAGTGAGTTTCTTTTGACCACTGATACCATCAAAAAATTATCAAGTGTTGAAGGAAGAAGACCCCAGTACCAAGAACAAGGGGCATCAATGGATGACTTTTGGAACTCGTTCCCTAAATCAAACATTGATACAACCACTGCTGGTGGGAAATCAGATGATCCCATTAACTTGGGTGATGATTTGAAATATCAGGAATTGACGGAGAAGGTAGACATAATTGACTCATCTGTTACAGACATCAAGAAAATGCTGCAACAGTTGTTAAATTCACAAAAGTCTACACCCACTGCTGCACCACCACATGTTCCATCTACATCCACTGCCCCATCTCCTGATGCTCTTTGGGAGCTGTTTCAACCACTGCTCATCCATCAAAACCAAGTAGCTGATCAGAAACATGAAATACAGGTTCAAAAGATCAGAAATACTATGGAAGCAAGATTTAGAGATACTCAGGCAGATATAAAGGCAATAAAAGCCCATTTGAAAAACACCACTGGCACTGCTCCTCCCACTGTTCTCTTCATTGATAACCCCCCTCCAGATAAAGCCAAAAAGGGGGAGAAAATCAAGCAGTGGAAAAAGAAGGGAATAGAAGATGGTCTCTATATTGAACCACTAAAAGATGCTATGACTAAAGATATTCCCTTGTCAGATGGTAGTAAAAAGATTGATGTTACCACTAATGCACTTGCCAAAGCAAAAGAAAGTGTAAAAAGGGACAGGGAGGCAAAGGATATGTCCAGGTGGAATGAGGAGAAAAGAGCTTATATGGAGCTGAATGCGCAGGGTTGTTCTGTGCCAAAGGATGTTAAAAATCCTGAGCCTAAAAGAAAGAATCCCACTAGAAAAGTGAGGGAACCCAAATCCACACCATCCAGACTCACAAAGCATACTCCCAAACCACCTTCCAAAAGCCCCCAACATCAATCTTCCACCCAAACAGTTGCTGCAACATCTGTTGTATCAACAACTACTGATACTTCAGTAGTTTCAACAAATGTTAGCCAAACACCTGTCACCACTACAACACACACCACAACCACTGCCCTATCACCACCACCTAACATCACTTCACCACCAAAAACCATCACTTCAACTACATCACCACTCACCAAATCACCACCTGCTGAAAAGCAGAAGACATCTACTGATACATCAGTAGTTGTAATGACAACAGAGGTTGAAACACCAGTTGTTTCAACAATCACCATACAACCCATTGTCACATCAGAACCAAAACCCCCTTCACCCAAAAAGCTTTACACAAGGAAAAGGAAATTTCAGGAGGGTAATGATGATATACAAGCACCTATTCCTTTATCCTCCACACCTTACATTTCCATCAAACCACAAAAATCCATTCCACCAACTTTTGTCAAACTAATAAACCCTGCTAATATTGTATCCACTGCTGCAAGTTATCCACTGGAATTGGAAGCTGTAAAGGATGAGATGAGACAATTCTATACAGTGGATGATCCTTCACAAAGAAAATTTCCTTCTCTCACCGGCTTCAGGAATCCAGCAAATATGGATGAATATCTAAAACTTAAAGTCAGGCAAGCTGATATAAGGGCTAGACTTGAATGTAAAGATCAAGGTGGTAAAGCCATTTCTGAAAGAATGGAATTTCTGCTCACTAAGGTCAAACATATGGAAGATTATGCAAGAGACCTGAGCAAAGATATGTCAAATCTGCCACCTGAAGCTGTCCTACAAAAGGAGATGAGAAAGGATTATCTTGCATTCATCATGAAAGAAAAATTCTATTCAGCAAATGAAGAACAATTCAGTGAATGGCCACTCATTGCTTTAAAGCATGAGGTGAACAGAATTGAGAAAATCAAGAACAATCCAGGAATGAAAAGGTCAGCTCCAAACTGGAGCAAATACAAAAAGGCCATTGATGATCTCACCATGGAGTACAAAAGAAAGAAACAAGAGCTGGTGAATGCAAAGGTTGGAACTGCTAAAGCCATATCAAAATGGACAAAGCAATATACAGATGAGGCTTACGAAAGGCTAAGGAAAAGAAGGATGACAGATCCTAACATCCCAAAGAGGCCTGACTACAAAAACCCAGAACTGCAGATCAATACTTCTGAACCACTGTTCACATCAGCAGATGTCTCAGTCATTGAGCTAGATCAAAGAAAGAGACAAGAGCAGATTGAAAAAGAAACTGCAGAAGACATAACTGCAGCAAATGACATCATAAAATTGGCTTTCAAACAAATGTCTGCTGAAAATCCTGAACTAGCAAAAGCTCAGGGCACTGCTTAACAAATTTTCACAAGGCCACAATCTCCCAACTCATCAGTAAATAAACCTCTCCCAAGAAACCCATTGGGTTCAAAAATACTAAAATGGATGTCTGATCAAAAGACCCATGTATTGACACTGTTCAGATCCAATGGAGAAGTAAAGCACATATCAAGGGAACAAGCACTGGGCCTAGGTGTTGAAGATCTACAAGATCTCCTTGAGCTTATACTGTGTGGGGATGAGGATGATACAAGTTCTATGGATTTTGAACTGCAATTTAAAGGACAAGTTAGGGAACTTCTGATGAGACAATAAAGATCCAGAATAATGAAGGGTTTTGGCATTATCTGTTCCAGGGGGAGATTGTTGGGATAGAACCCTATCAGAGAAACAGATAATTAGAGCCAAAACTGGTTCACAACAGTGGATTCATCATAAGCAGTAGTTTACACCAGGCTTTCCCCTTGAAAGGGTTTATAACATCTGATGTCCTCTATCCACTGACCGTATACAACAGCTGTTGTCCTTCAAACTGCTGATGAAGCCCTGAAGACTGTTCAGGATTAAACACTGTTGTTCAATCTACTGCTATGAGTCAAGCACTGCTGGATATATCAAGTGCTGCTGGGTTCACATCAGTGGAAGGATTCAGCAGTAGTTAAGTTTGTCTTTATGTAATGTATTGTAATAACAGTTGTTAGTATAGCAGTACTTGTTTAGATCAGATGTTAGAGGTTGTTAGATTGTTAGATGTCACTTTCATGGTGACATCAGCTTAGATGCTTCAGTGGTTTGATTTGCCTATAAATGGAACAGTACCCTGTACTGTTACATTTGATTGACTGAGTGAGTCTATCTCCTCCAATCCTTTCATCTTGTGTGATCAACCAGGGAGCATCAGGCTGAGGGGGAGTTTTGTTATAAGCATGCATTGTAATCTTTTGATTTGATTTGTAATTTTTCGACCTAATGAAAAGCATGTGTTTATCAGAACTATTCTCCCTTTTGATTGTGTTTATAAAGTTTGTTTCCATTTCCGCTGCACTTTACATTATTTCATATTCTTTCATTGTTCAAATTATATAAACAAACACAATCATGAGACCTTCCGATCCTAACAACTTTGTTATGCTTGTGTTTTTATGGCCGTTTGGAAAGACAAAATGACGTGAGTTTTTTGTTTGAATATGTATCTTCAAATCACTCATCAGTGTCATTTGTCTCTTCATGCCATTATAATATTCATCAATAACAAAACACAAAAAATGACATAAGTCTGACACCAGCAACTTTTTGTTTATGATTTGTCCATCTCATGCAGCAAAATGTTATTGAGTCACAGCACCTCAGGGAGGAATGCATTCTACCAAACTTCGCGTAAAACAATATTGAATATACAAGAAACGATCTTTGCCATTTTTGGCGTTTTACTAAGGAAATAGTGTATCTGAAAGAAACGTCGATTTTTTGGAATCTTGAGTGTTTTGTCGTTTTCTAAGATGATTGGTATATAGTAAAATATGGCGTTTTTGAGTAGGTGTGTTTGATGTTTTGGGGTTTTTGGCATTTGTAAGATGAATGGTATATAGTAGAAAATATGGCGTTTCAGGTTCGGGGGGGGGGGTGTTTTTATGTCTGAGATGTTTTGTTTATATAGGGATGTGTTTTGGCCCGTAATGGTGTTTTATTCATTAGTTTGGCATTTTTGTAGAGAAGTGTAAATACCATTTACCCTTAATGAAGCGCGTCCACTTAATAAAATTCGTGTTATTTACGAAAACGCCACCGCGCCAATCTAGTCCATAGATTGTTTTGATCGGACGATCCATAAGCGTTCTCACCGTTCTGACACTTTCAACCGTTTTCTCTAGATCCTGACCCTATATATATATATGATTCGGTTCGATTAAAAACCACCACGAGTTATGAGAACCACGAGAACTCTTACTTACAGCGCGAGTTGGGCCACCAATTTTTGCACAAACGTAAAAATGTTATAAACACATCTGCAAAAAAAAAACAAAAAAAACAAAAAAATATTGTCGAGTCGTTAGTTACGGCCGATTTAAATTTTATTTACGCCTGATGTATATTTTCTTTATGGCGATGTAAATTTGTTTACATCCAATGTAAATGTTTGCATGCAATTTTTTTATTTTATATTTTTTTTGCTGGAATTAGTGATTTTTTAAAGATTTTTGAGAACAAAAATTGAAAAACATTTTTGGAAGGTCTAGTTCTCAAGGTGATTCTCATTTCAGAACCCTAAATAATTATAGAACTTTTTAGAACTCCTAACAAACAATCATTTTATATATATATATATATATATATATATATATATATATATATATATATATATAAAGGGTACTTTTATCATTTATAAAATGATTTTTTTGTGATTTCATACATGTTATGAGTAGTTTACATATGTGTAATAACCAAATTATACATGTGTCTAATAAATAGTTACACATATGTAAAAGAAAACTAGTTTACATATGTGTAATTATAAGGTTACATATAAAACAAGGTAAAATTAGTCTTAACATGTATGTAATCATAAAAATACATATAATAAATGATAAAAGTACCATAAATATAAAAATCTATAAATAGAAATATTGTTTAGTAAGAGTTCTAAAAGTTATGCAATTATTTAGAGTTCTGAAATGAACTCAACCACACACACACACACACATATATATATATATATATATATATAGGGAGAAGATCATGCGAGAACCACCTCTTATTGCGAGAACCGCGAGAACCAATGTGAACACAACCAAAAATGCCTAAAAATAGCTAAAAATCACACAAATTTTTTTTTAATATTTTTTATATAAAAATCGCTACTTTTCGAAGACAAAAAAAAATTAAATTTTTTTTTTAAATTTTTTTTTGCCACTAAAAGTAGCGATTTGAGCATAAAAATATTAAAAAAAAAATTTAGATTTTTTTTTATTTTTTTTAGATTTTTTTAGGTTTTTTGGGGTTTAGTTTTTAGCATTTTAGCTTGGGGGGTGGGGGTTTAGGTTTTTGGGGGATGGGGGAGGGGGGTTTAGGTTTTTTTTTTGGGGGGGGGGGGGGGGTTAGGGTTTTTTAGCTATTTTAGGTTGTGTTCACATTGGTTCTCGCGGTTCTCGCAATAAGGGTGGTTCTCGCATGAACTCCTCCATATATATATATATATATATATATATATATATAGGATTATGTTCAAGAGTGAACACTAGTGTAGCTTGCGAAATGAGTGAACTAATCCTGGCCATACACGTGTGTAGATCAATGGCCAGGATTTGTTCACTCAATTCGCAAATACACTAGTGTTCACTCTAGAACCCCACCATATATATATATAGAGAGAGAGAGAGAGAGATATTTGAGACTAATGCAATTAATTTAGATTATTTTTTATTAACAGGTAGTACTTTTAAAATGTTGAATTAATTTTCTAGGAAACGGATATCCTTTTAAGATCACATAGTGTGGGCGTGGATCGGACGCGTTTATGCCACTTCACGCCACACACACCAAACCGTCGTCTGCGTTGTCAACGGTGTTTACGGATGGGTTTGGAATTTTCCACCAGGGTTGAAACATTAAGTTGGTCGAAGTGGCGTGCTGTGAATGGGGTGGCATGTAGCCGTTGAACCCCAATGACATTATTTAAAAAAAAGAAAAAAGATTTTAAATTAAAAAAAAAACATTTAACCACATCTATAAAAAACTTAACACTTTTCACCATTTTCACCTCATTCTCTTCTACCCAACCTTGGTTTTTATAAAATTTATCAACTTTTTTATAAAAAAAAATGCATCCACACAACCACAACTTTGATCCGAAAAACCCCTATGGTGTCGGCGAAGTACCGAACCCCTATGTATAAGAGACTGAAAAAAGAAATAAAGACAAAATATCATGCTTAGTTTCAGTTTATTTAAGTGTTCGGCTTTTTTAGCTTTGCTTTTGTTTTTTTTTAATGTTTCTATTCTTTTTCGTATTTAAATTATCTAACCTTTTTTAATTTATGATTTTTTTTGTATTCACATAATCTTTTTATTATTGTTATTATAGGTATTTAAAAAAAAACTAAATACATATTTAATAGTTTTGAATAATAAGAATAAGGGTAAATTACTTTTTGAGTCCCTGTGTTTTATGGGTTTTAACTAGTTGAGTCCAAAAGCAAAAAGTTTAACGACCTGAGTCCCTATAAGCATTTTCTTTAACCATTTGAGTCCAAATTTCTAACTCCATCCATCAAGTCTGTTAACTACAAGGGTAATTTGGTCATTTACACACAAAGTACAACTCTTATATGCACAAGAGTATAAGAAACAAGTGTTTAATGCATAAACTTTCTCACTCATCTTTACACACTCCTCTCTCTCTCTCTCTAAACACCCGCACAACCACCATCCCCACCACTGCCACCACCATCCCCACCACCGCCACCTCCAAACACCCACCACCACCGTCATGTCCCTAACAATCAAATCACAAAAGCTCAATAATCTGTTTAATCACACATCCAAACACCCTAATTAACATCTCATTTCACATACATTCCTAAACATTTCACAATCAAATCATAATAATGTAACATAATTGTTTGTACTAACTACTAACCAATATCACATTCAATTCTAATAGCAAGCACAGTAGCCAAATACTTAGTATCAGATCCTCTTTTCTTCAACCTTCACCTGTTCAGCCAAATCCATATACTCAATCGTAAGCAATCTAGCAACAAAACAAGAAACAGCACCATAATGCACAACCGCGTCAACGCCTCAACCTGCAAGCAACATAATATCCGGATTGCTCTCATGGTTAAGCAACCCAACAAGCACTAAGCGAATAACCTGCGTCAACTCCTCAACCTGCTTCCCTTCTTTCCCATCAGCCCGTAAACCTGAAAGCATCTTCTTTAACCTCCCACTCTGCTGAAACGACGAACCCCCACACCACCGCCCTCTTCCAGCTACGAGTTTCCATAGAAAACCTCAAAACTGCTTTTTGTATCGACAATAAACGGCGATTGAAGCCATAACGGAATATTATCAGCGTTGTTACTTGTTGTAAGGTTGTTGAACGTTGCAAATGATGCCTGATTTTGGTGCGAATTTAGGTTTAAAATTGGGCTGAATTTGAGGGACACTAGGGGAATTGGTTTGGTGGATTAATGGGAACTTTTTGTTTGTTTGAGTGTGTGTGACAGGGAAATTAAGAGGTGGAAGATGAGATCAAACAAAAGACAGAGCTAGGATTGCGAACGGTTCTTCTAGGGTTTCTTAACCATGATCATCATCACCAGTGTTCGAGGTTACAGTGACGGTGTTGATGGTGGTCTGGAGGTTTGTGGTTGAGGTGGTGGTTGGAGACGGAGGTGGTTGTGTGTTGGTACACTACATCTGTCGACTTCGTCTTGTATCGAGTCTTAGACTAGTTAGAATAGATCAGGGCACGTAGAACGAGAGAATGAGAGAGAGTTAGCAAGATTTCGCTTGAAGGAATGTGTATGTAAAGGATTTCGCTTGAAGCAGCTCAAGCGAAATCAACATGTTAAGATTTCGCTTGAGTTATGCTGAAGCGAAATCTCAATCTCTATATATAGGAGGTCAAGGTCAAGCGAAATCAGTAGTAACATTTGAGTGATTCCATACCGAAGTGCTGCCGGTGTGAGAACTGATTGTATTTGTGTTCAAATATCAATATAATCAGTGTTAAAGTGAAGATTCAGCTGTTTTATAGTCAAATACTTGTTTTCCGCACCTGTATTTGATAGAATTCCTCTGAACCGACTCGTTTAGGTCAACAACACGATCCTTACAATTTTGAAATATTGTTTGTAAATATTTCAAAATGATCTTTCAACTGATATGATCCTCTTGCACAAACTCATAAAAATATTGTTTGTAAATATTTCTTTACTGCATTTCATTCTATTAAAAAAAAACCAAAAAGATTTTTAGTGTGTTTTAGCATAAAATTTTGAAAAATACAAAAAGATTTTCGACAACTGGTATTGAAAAGCTGATTTTCAAAATTCTGAGTGCTAAACATGATGAGTATGATTTGAGGGGGAGTTTGTGTTTAAAACTGATTATTTTTATCAAAACTTCAAGTGGTTCATCAAATTGAAAGATCATTTTGATTAGGTTTTTAGAGAAGAGTTTGAATTAGTGAAAGTTTTTATGTTTGAAATGAGTAAATTGTAAAATTTATTGTGAGGTAGAGTTTATGCAGGTTTAAAGTTTGAGAAGTGATGATTCTGAAAAGCCAAAATTGTGAAAGTCAGACAATGATCCTGAAGCAGATGATGCTGAAGAACTAAAGGAATGCCAGCACATTGCAAGGGGGAGTCTGTTGATGCTGATAGAAAGAGTAAAGCCCAGAGACTGATCAAGACTGAAGATATGAAGACACAGCATTGTTGTGACTCGATAGTCGACTCGTCAACATCTGAGGGGGAGTCTGTTGGTACACTACATCTGTCGACTTCGTCTTGTATCGAGTCTTAGACTAGTTAGAATAGATCAGGGCACGTAGAACGAGAGAATGAGATAGAGTTAGCAAGATTTCGCTTGAAGGAATGTGTATGTAAAGGATTTCGCTTGAAGCAGCTCAAGCGAAATCAACATGTTAAGATTTCGCTTGAGTTATGCTGAAGCGAAATCTCAATCTCTATATATAGGAGGTCAAGGTCAAGCGAAATCAGTAGTAACATTTGAGTGATTCCATACCGAAGTGCTGCCGGTGTGAGAACTGATTGTATTTGTGTTCAAATATCAATATAATCAGTGTTAAAGTGAAGATTCAGCTGTTTTATAGTCAAATACTTGTTTTCCGCACCTGTATTTGATAGAATTCCTCTGAACCGACTCGTTTAGGTCAACAACACGATCCTTACAATTGGTATCAGAGCCAGTTGAGGAGTTCTGCAGGATTTCAGCTGAAATTGACATAGTTCTCTTATTTCTACACCTTCTTTTCTCAGTTCAGAAAGATTTTACGGTCAAAACCTGTACAATTTCTCACAGATTGTGTAAAAGTACAAGATAACAAACCCTTGAAAGTTTCATTGCAAAATTCGACGTAAAACTATCAGAAACAAACCTCCGAATGGATTTCGCTTGAACAAATCAGTTTTCTTTAGAGGATTTCGCTTGAAATTTCAAGCGACACCTAGATTTCGCTTCAAATAGCATTCTATTTCGCTTCAAGGCTGTCGCTTCAACGATTTCGCTTCAGAAATTGTTACTTGACAATTTCGCTTGAACAATTTCGCTTCAAAGAGTTGATAGTTTCGCTTCAAGGCTTAACAGAATATTTCGCTTGAAAGTGACTGAAACATGGACGAGGATTTCTACAACGCATTTGCTACTCCAGTTACTCCGATCAGTCTTGCACAAAATACAAAGTTGGAAAACGAGACCGGCACGATGCAAAAACCTCCCAAACTCATGAACATCGAGGAGTACAAAGGTTGGGAAGGGCGTTTCGAGAATTGGGTGCAAGCAAACTATCTTGATGCATGGGAATGTGTTGAGACAAAATATGTTCGACCGATGAATGATGATGATGAAGTGGTTCCGATTAAAGATCTGACTGCTAATGCTAGAAAGAAGTATAAAGATGAGAAAATGATGCTGAGTTTATTGCAACAAGCTGTGAAAGAAGATATTTTGGTTCTACTACAACATAATGGAACTTCATATTCGATTTGGAAAGCTTTACGGTCTAAGTTTCGTGGTAGTGAAGAAATGATCAAAAGCAAGAAATCGCTTCTAAAGAAAGAATTTGATCTATTTCGAATATTAAAGAATGAAAGTACTAGAGAGATGATCGAAAGATATTGCAATTTGCTTGCTAACATGAAGAGATTGAGTATTGAGAAAACCAATGAAGAGTTGATCGAAAAACTTGCTGATGCTTTGCCATATGAGACATGGGGAACATATCTTATGATGCTCAAAAACAAGAAAGGTTTTAGCAATTTGACACTTAGCAAGTTTATTGAGAAATTGGAAGCTCAAGAAATGGAGCAACGAAAGATTATTCGAATGAAAGATTTCGATGGTGAACAGGATATTGGGTTGTATTACAAAGCAGGAGTGAATGAGAAGTCTACAAATTTATCTCCAAAAATAGAAACTGCTTACAATGCCAAGAACTCTCCTGGAAGTTCATCATCAGGATCAAACAGCAAAACAAGTTTCACATCATTTCCGTCTTTCGATCCAAACATTACAGCAACAAAAAATGGGAGAAAATTTCAGTGCAATATTGTTTTAAATCTTGATAATGATCAAGAGTATTCTGATGAAGTTGCTAAAAACCACATGTCTTTATTAGGAATGGTTTTAGAATCTTATAGTTGTTTTGTTGCAGGTCGTATCGGGAATCCAATGCTAATAAAGGAAGATTACGACCAGATAGATGCTGAAGAAATGGAACTGATGGACATAAAATGGTGCTTAGCCAGCGTGTTGAGGAGAGCTGAGAAATTCAAACAAATCACTGGAAGAGATGATCTTCGTGAGGCTGGTAATTCTACTTTAGGTTTTGATAAATCTAAAGTCACTTGTTTTCGTTGTAGGGAGAAAGGACACTTCAAGAGGGAATGCAAAAACCACGAAGCAAGTGGAGCTCAAAATCCGTTCAACAACAACAATGATTACTATCGAAAGGCCATTTACCATCAAGTTGCTCAACAACCACCTCAACAACAACAACATCAGGCACAAACTGCGCATGGAAGATATGTGATTGAAGATTCTGGAAAAAGAGCTTGTGCGGTTAATCAAAATTCTTCAAAGAGAGCTGATGGTAGTGCATTGATAATAGATCAAGATGATGAAAAACTACCAGAGGGTTTTAGCTGGGAGAATTTCAATTGGGATAACTATATTCCTGATCAAAACAAAGCTTATACAGCTTTTGTTGCCAAAGTTGAAGAAGATAGTGATGATGATCGTGAGTATTGGGCGAGAAAATTTAAAGCTGATATGAAACTGCTTGCTGAAAGTGACAGTGAAGATGAAAAGGTTAAAAAGAAGAAGAAAAAGATCAAGACTCCAGTGAGTAGTGATGACGAAGAAATTCCAGTAATCAAAAGGAATGTAAAAGTTGAAGTTGCAAAGTTCAAAGTTGAAGATGAAGTTGATGCAAAGAAGATTCCAGTGAAGTGTGAAAACTGTGAAGCTGTGAAGAAGCAGAACAGTACACTGATCTATAACTTGAATAGTTTGAAGGAATCTTATGATGTACTGAACAAAGCAATGAACCAATACAATTTAACTAGTGAAGAACAAGCAACAGCGATGAAAACACTTCAAGGAGCTTTTATGACGAAGCAAAAAGTGGTGAACAATTACATTGAGAAGTGTGCTGCTCTTGAACAGAAACTGGAACTGCAAAGAATCGAAACTGAAAGAGTTAATCGTTTGTTGAAAAATTATTCATGTACTTCTTATGTCATTGACAGGATTTATCCAACTGTTGAAGGCATGAAGGCATTTGAAGAAGATGAAGTAACTGAAGAAAAGAAGGATGATGGAAAAGAGACTGAAGAAAAGACTCCAGAAAAGAAGAACAAGAAGAAGAATGATACAAAGAAAAAGACTGACAAGAAGGATTCTGGTAAGAAACAAGAAGTCAGTTATAACAAATGTCCACCCCCGCTAGAAAATGGATATTTGCCCAGGAATCCAAATCAGGAAAGAGTCGAAAAAGCAACAAACTTACAATGGGAGTCGGAGTCATCAGTCAATTTGCCAGAAAATATTGATGTCGTGTTTACATCATCTGACACTGATCATGAGTCCGAGTTAATTAAGAAAGTCGTCGATCAGGTGTTGGATAAAGATGAAACTGAGGAGTCAAAATTGGAGTTAAACTCAAAGTCAGAGTCAGAGTCAAAGTCTGGTTCTGAAAGTTCGAGTTCGACGGTCAACAGTCAAAATTCTTCAGTTAAAAGGGTTTACAACAAAGAATTCCTGTTATCAAAATCTAATTTGAGTGACGAAACATTCAAAGTTGCTTATACATTGAATGATTCCGACAAATTATATTCTGATGAGGAATTTCCACTAAGAGGTGTAAAAACTGAGATGATCAAAAAGATTTTCAAACTAACAGAAATCAATATTTCTGAATTAAAAGATATAAATCTTATTGATAAACCTAAAAAATACACCTCAAGAGTACAACAAAGATTAAACAAGAAAAAAGGTTACAGTTCTGGTTCTGGTTTTCACAAGAAACCAAACCCTAACCGTAATTTCAAAAAGAAAGGTCTTGGTTTTACTCCAACAGAAAAACAGAAAAATGAAACATATGTTCGTGATTTTAAAGCAAAGATGACATTTGTTTCAGGTACATCAAGAGATGAGGAAGAAAAGGAAAGGTTTTGGAGGCAGTCGAATAGTAAATTCCTTGCAAAGAAGCAAGAAGAGATGAAAGAAACAAGAATCTGTTTCCAATGCAACACTGTTGGACACATTGCCAGAGATTGTTCTAAGGCAATATCATCAAAACAGGGAGTTTTTTGTAAAAAAAAAAGAGAAAGTGATTGAGTTTGAACCGCCAATTGATCGAACCAAATTATTCAAAAATTCTATTTTTGAAATTGGTGAAAGTTCAAATAGATTTTACAAAAAGAGAGGAAATCTTGACAATCAGAAATGGGTTGTTAAGAAGTCTAGTGGTAGCTCTAGCGATGATTCTGATAGGTTGAAATCAGAGGAGCTATCTTCTGGCGATGAATCTGATTCCATAAAATCAGAGGAGCCACAGGTTGAGTTAAAATTGAAAACTTCAGTTCCTCAAATGGATGATGTTCATTTTCCACCATTGAAGGATGAAGATTTTAAGAAGAAAATTGGTAAAGTTGAAATATCAAATCAATTTTATGATGATAACAAGGTTTTTGATGTTGAAAAAGCCTTTAACTCCACTGTGAAACACATTTTTGGTAAAATGATTGATCGAAAAGTCAAAGGGGTTAAAGAATTTTATGAGAAGAAGATGCAGAAGGAGAAAATTGAACCATCCCTAGTTCGTGACTGGGATGGCTCATACTACGAACAGTAAGTCTGTGGACTTGCCGGAGATCCCAAGTTGGTAATCGTGGATCATGAATCGGCATCATTCTTATGTTGTTTGTTTGAAAATTGAAAATTTTTGAGAATTTTTGCAGGAATTGCCGGAACTCCCAGGTATATAAGCGAGGAGTAGGAATCGGCACCTTGAGAATTCAATCAAAAGATAGTAAATTGGTTGAAAAACAGGTTTGAGTTGTATGTTTGTGATGGTTACAAGTGGTAAATCAGGGACATTAAGTTGTATCTGATTTTCTACAAATGGTTGATAGACAATGTGATGAACCAAACCCCTAACTTTACAAGTGGTAAAATCAAACTTATTTTCCGGAAAAACCATTTGATTAAAACAAACTTAAGTGTTTTGAGATCATAATGGGAAAATTGTTTGAAGGGGGAGTTCTGATTGTTTATGCCAAGTGGATGGCGATTTGAAGTAATTTGATATCAGTTGTCATGTTATTGTACAGTTTAGTTTCAAATTTCCTAAAATGTGTTTGCATTTTAGGGGGAGTAAGAATTTTTAGAAAATCCAAAAACATTTGAAAATTTGAAAAATTCAAAAACATGATAAAATTCAAAAATGAGTTTTTGTTGCGTAAAAGAGGAAATGATAGTACATCAGTGGACAATCACAACATGCTAAAAATTGGAAAGTCAAATGTGATAAACGATCTTACTGATGATGTGTCAGTAGGTTTTTGCACATTTAGTAGATTGAGACGAGATATAAACATAAATTTCAAACTTGCTTGTTCTGTGGGTTAACACAAACTTGGATATATAGGTAACCCCTAAAATCTTGTTTGAAAGGTCCCTTATTCTGAGATACTAGGTCTTTATGCTCAGTGATATCTGGGGTATTATCCCGGGACTTCTGCTGAAAGAAATTTCTGACCTAGTCCCCGGATAATGCTTTCTGCAAATGCTTGAAACATAGCATCGCCCTCAGCAAGCTGATGAAACAATAAAATTGATAGTCACTGCTGTTGTAACGCAAAAGATCCTCTAAAGGGGACACACCAAAAGTCGAAGCCGTCATCTCTCTGCGTATCGAAAGATCGACCTGAGCTCTCACGGCCCTCGCACTATAATTTATTCCCCTGACAGATATCATCTGTGGTATACTCACCTGTAAGACTGAATATTGGGATCTGAATACGGGAGTATATTCAAGTAGTGGGACACACGGATAAGTTCAAGTGCTTAAAACATTAATATCGTATCTCGGATCAATTGAACTTTGTGTGAAAATTTTAAGTGGACCAGTATACTGACAATCTAAGTGAATCGTTTAAAACTTAAAATGAAATGAAGCTTAACGGTGTTAGTGATATGTCTCATAAACTGATATGATCCTCTTGCACAAACTCATAAAAATATTGTTTGTAAATATTTCTTTACTGCATTTCATTCTATTAAAAAAAAACCAAAAAGATTTTTAGTGTGTTTTAGCATAAAATTTTGAAAAATACAAAAAGATTTTCGACAACTGGTATTGAAAAGCTGATTTTCAAAATTCTGAGTGCTAAACATGATGAGTATGATTTGAGGGGGAGTTTGTGTTTAAAACTGATTATTTTTATCAAAACTTCAAGTGGTTCATCAAATTGAAAGATCATTTTGATTAGGTTTTTAGAGAAGAGTTTGAATTAGTGAAAGTTTATATCTTTGAAATGAGTAAATTGTAAAATTTATTGTGAGGTAGAGTTTATGCAGGTTTAAAGTTTGAGAAGTGATGATTCTGAAAAGCCAAAATTGTGAAAGTCAGACAATGATCCTGAAGCAGATGATGCTGAAGAACTAAAGGAATGCCAGCACATTGCAAGGGGGAGTCTGTTGATGCTGATAGAAAGAGTAAAGCCCAGAGACTGATCAAGACTGAAGATATGAAGACACAACATTGTTGTGACTCGATAGTCGACTCGTCAACATCTGAGGGGGAGTCTGTTGGTACACTACATCTGTCGACTTCGTCTTGTATCGAGTCTTAGACTAGTTAGAATAGATCAGGGCACGTAGAACGAGAGAATGAGAGAGAGTTAGCAAGATTTCGCTTGAAGGAATGTGTATGTAAAGGATTTCGCTTGAAGCAGCTCAAGCGAAATCAACATGTTAAGATTTCGCTTGAGTTATGCTGAAGCGAAATCTCAATCTCTATATATAGGAGGTCAAGGTCAAGCGAAATCAGTAGTAACATTTGAGTGATTCCATACCGAAGTGCTGCCGGTGTGAGAACTGATTGTATTTGTGTTCAAATATCAATATAATCAGTGTTAAAGTGAAGATTCAGCTGTTTTATAGTCAAATACTTGTTTTCCGCACCTGTATTTGATAGAATTCCTCTGAACCGACTCGTTTAGGTCAACAACACGATCCTTACATTGTGGCTATGGTGATGACGGTGGTGGTGTTGATGGTGGTCTAGAGAGAGAAAGAAAGATGAGAGGGAGATATGGAAGTGACAATTTAGAGAGATAGAGATAAGGGTATATATAAGAGAGACAGATATTTTTTATTTTATTTTTTAATTATAAGGGTATTTTGGTAATTTAACAATACTTAACTAAAAAATGATGGATGGAGTTAGAAATTTGGACTCAAATGGTTAAAGAAAATGCTTATAGGGACTCAGGTCGTTAAACTTTTTGCTTTTGGACTCAACTAGTTAAAAGCCATAAAACACAGGGACTCAAAAAGTAATTTACCCTAAGAATAATAACAAAAAACTAGATGTCATGTGTCGAATAACGCCACTCTTCCACACCTCTTCCCACGTCCCCATTTTGTCACCATGGCTGGTTTCTGATACGTGCTGACGTGCCGTGTACGTGTCGAATACCACTCAATTTACAAACCCCTACGTATCATCTAATATGTGGACGGAGTTAATGGCTACTTCTATCACGTTATTTGTGCAACGTGGACTATAGAGATATCTTTTCGTGTGTGAAATTTAACGAATGTGTCATATGCTTGAATTGATTGATGACACCAACACATGAACTAATAACGTGGACTCTATAGAGTGTAGACTTTAAATTTTTTAACATATCCCGCTTGGAATCCTAGAATAGTATATATATATCTATACTACTTTAATAAGCATATAGGAAGGACAAGAATGGTCATTTGCCATTGTACAACCATTTTAAGCACATTATACAACCTTTAAAGCATAAATGCGTTGAAAACTTCTTTTAACATCATCTGGAATCCCGCTCATCTCATTTGGGCGGCCAAACAAATTTTGGGTAGCTGAGATGTGGATTCAAATTTTGAATCCCTTACTCATCCCAATCCCAAGACACTTATCACACGCATACTCTTCACATGCTTTTCTGTTCCAATTCTTTCTTCTCCCAGAGAAACCCTAAAACACAAATGAAGTCAGATCTTGTAGATTCCAATTACTTCTCATTCTCAACAGAATCGAGTTCTCATTTTTATCAAAATCACCCCAGAATTATTCAACGATTTGGATGAACAAAGATCCATCTAACTCACATCCAAGTTCCGAAAACCCAAGGTAAGTCCGACATCCTTTTGATTTGTTTAGGTCACGCCCTTCAGTTGTTGAATCCCATGTTTGTGTTTGCTCTAAACTTGCAGATCTAGGATTTACTTTCATGTCTGGATTAAATTGATTAGGTTGACAGATCTACAGTTCGTGATTGATCTTGGTTGAGGTAAACTACTTTCTTTATTCTTCTCCGACATCAATATTCTGTTTTCAATTTCAACTACTTGCTTTATTCAACGCTTTCGTGCACAAACCCTAGCTTTTCGATGTGTATTGTGACATCTGTGTGTAATTTAGTCGTTACGGTGCCTAAATATCGGTGAAACACTTCAGATTTGCTTTTTAGAAGTTGAATTCATGTTTTTATTGAAATTTGTTGTTGTAATGAACGCGATTAGGTCATTTGAAGCGAGAATACCTAGGTCGATTTGCTTTTGGTCTACAAGATGTATTGAGGGGTATTTTAGATCTAAATGGTCAAAACATTTTTTCATTGAATAATCACAGATGCATAATCTGTTTACCGGATGTAATTTATGTAAAAGCAAATCTGTAACACTTTTGTTTTTTTTTGTTTTGGATGTTACAGAAGACAGCAACTATTGATAGTACAGAACTTCAAAAGGGGTAAGTTATTTATGATTAGTTCATTTATGTTTGTAGTTCGTTTGCTGTTGGGCGTTTTTGTAATTATTTTTTATTTAAAAATTGCAAGGAGTGAGCCCCCCAAAGAGATTATACAAGCCAAAAAGCATTATACTGAAGCTCTCATTGACGGGCGATTGCATTTTAAACTTTTTGATGACTGCTATGTCCAGGTAAGTTTTTTTGTTGGATGTTTGACATTATATTGTTTTGCATTATTCAACATATTTAATATTACTTAGTAAGTTAGCATGGTTGATTATGATTAATTTTGTTTTCTCTCTAGGCCGGTGAGGGCGAAGATAATTACATATGCAGAGTTGTTGAATCACTAGACCTTCATGGCCATATCGCCAATAATCTGTTTCTATCATTATCTAATGAAATCCACCAGGAGGTAGAAATGTAACTTAATTTCTTTATTTCTGATCACCTTGATCTGGCACTGGCTAAACTTTTACAATAGGATCTGAGATTATATAATATAATAATATAATATAACATGAGTTAGATATAATATGTTGTTGGTCAGTGATTTTATCATCATATAGTCTTTATTTCTCATCATCACAGGTCCACAACCAAATTTTATGTTCCTCTGATTATGCCATGTGAATAAATTAACTTGTTTTTGTTGAACAAATTGCTGTGATGGTAGTGACGAGTATGATGGCAAAACCAGGTGCAACAACACCTGTTGGGAGGCTGGAAAAGCAACAAGAGATAAGTTAATGGAAAAAAATGCATTATATCGGGATGGCGTTGCCATAAGAAAGCATGAAGTTCAACAAGCAAAAGTCTCAGCAGCAAAAGATGAGGCTGAGCTGTCAAATCTGAAGAATGAGGAGAAAATTTTCAAGAGGATTGTTCAATAACTTAAGGGTATTTATTTTTTAATATATTTTTACCGTTGGAGGTATAACATAGCCCGAATCCACATAGCCATTATTAAATGATTAGGCATTGTTGGATATGTTGTTCGCATATTTTATTATGTTATGTTAATTATGATATGTCTTTTGTGTCACGACATTTCTCCAGAGCACAAGGAACGAATAGAGGAGGCAGGGGAGAAAGAGTGCATTCTGTAGAGGTTTTCAAGTGCTAGCGGTGGCTCCTCTTATATATTTCAAACTCAATTATTTTAATTATTTAATTAGTGATCAAAGTTGCCTCTTTTATTTAAAGTATAATAATAAAAAAAGAACGAAATCGCCTGTTCATGTTCGTTTCTTTATTACACGAACAAACACACCGCCAAACGGTTCACGAGCTGTTCGCTTCGCTTCGGTTTTGTTGTGCTGATGCTGATGCCGCAACCCCTTTAATTCAGCTTCTAGGGTTTTGTATACGATGAGTCGATGATATTCATCTTCTACGTAGCTATTATTGGTTCACTTGGAGCCTGAAGCAAAAAAAAGTAAGTTGATCTGGGTTATTTTTTGATCTACGGGTTCTAACAATGTATAATACAAACTTTAAGTTTTACTGTTGAGTGAACATTAACTGTTTTGATAATAATTTGGTGATTGATTGATGTTTCTCAGATGGTTCCAAGAGGACGTATGTACCGTGGACCAGCTGGGAACAAGGCTGATGCAAATATGGCGGCGGGTGGCGGCAGCGGAATGCTTCCCGTACCTTACGAGATGGCTGGCGTTGGCGGCATGCTTCCACGCGATGCCGCGGCTCCCATCCCACAACCAATGCCTATTACAGCGTTGGCTTCCGCTCTTGCTAACCCATTTAGTAAAAACTATTTGGTTAAATGTGTTTGCCTTCTTTTCAAGTCTTACTGAAATTGGTCCAGTCTTCGGTCCTTCATTTTGTATAAAATCGGTCATCGGGTCGGGTCAAACACTTTGCTCACCCCTAGGCCAAAATCCACCGCTTTTGATAACTATGAGAAGTTGAACATAAAGTATAGTTTTTTTTTGTTGACTGATGAATTACCAGTTTGAGTTTGATATATAGTAACTGGATTCTACGTTTTTGGTTTAAATGATAGCAAAAAATATACACATTTATTACCATGTTAGTTTTCAGAATATATAGTAACTGGATTCTGCCTATACCGTATTCACCAACTATATTAGTGATACATTTGTCACTTCATTACTTGCATGTTTTTCTAATGTTTCATGATAAATATTTATTTTTATGTCTATCAAAGTTTCATGATTTTTGAACCTGTAACGTGTTAACTGGCCGGCCGATCATTCAGGTTATCTCAAGAATGCTTCCAGAGGAGATGATAACAAACCACTGCTTAATTATGCCAACTCAGAAAAAAGTAAGAGGTTTTTTTTAAACAATTCCACATTTTATTTGGTCAGGTTTTCAATCAGTTTCATTTGATATAGTTTTTTTTGAACATCTGAGCATAACTTCCGATTAGTTATTACACTTTTATATGCTAATGCCCATGTGATGTATACCAATAGAAAATGTACGTACGAAGTGTAGAAGAGTTGATTTTTGGTGAAGATGAAGTTGCTTCAGGTGCATCTTCTGAATCAACAGCGACAACGTCTTGCTCAACTGAAATCACAATCTACAACGAATGTTGATGTGCCTGTAGCGGCAGCTGCCGCCAGTGCTGCTTATGCTGCCGCTAAGGAGAAATGCTTTGCTTTTGTTGGATCTTAGCATTTGATATTTTGTCAAAATTTTGAAAAAGTGCGCATATTAAATTATGGTTTCTATACACTTGTTCTGTATGGCTACCACAAAGGTTTAAGTAATCTTTAGACATAAAAGATAGTCATAGAAGTTCAAATCTAGCAGAAGTGAGCATTTTTTAGTCTAACATGTTCCCCTCTCCTAAAATAATATCCATGTTTGATGCCCATTTGGTTATGGCTCAAAACCGAACCGCCCCGTACATAGCCCTAAACTCACCAATCTAAGTGATATGATTCCCGCCGCATCGCGCGGGTAAATGACTAGTATATATATATATATATATATATATATATATATATATATATATATATATATATATATATTAACATGCCCCACTTGGACTCCTTATGTGTTACTTCTTTAACAACTAAACATCAAAGTCTGAAAGTGCGAACGAGATTTTTAACAAGTTTAAAGGGGAGTTGGGTTTATCTTTCTTTTTCTGGCAATGTGGATGATGAGATGGGTTCGTCCGGAAGGGGTTAATGTTGAGGTGGGTTTGTTTGGTTAGTTCGATGTTGTGGGTACTTTAATAAAAGAATAATGTTTTAATATACTCAAAAGAATATCAACATGTGTTTCACATAAAGAGATAGTTTCATAAATAAGTGTCAAATATTGGATAAATTTTGTACCATAGCTAAAAAGTTGTTTTATATAATAATAATAATTATTATAACAACAATAACAATTATAATAATATATTTATTACACAGATAATATAATATTATTGATAGTAATATTGTTTACTTTTTTTTAACGACAAATTTGGATTACTGACGTACCATTGAAGTATTATCGTGTCATAAGAGGAATCACCCGATAATTAAGGGTGAACAAATTAACCGCCATAACTGATAACCGAACCATAACCGACTACCGATGGTTATGGTTAGTCGGTTATGGTTATGAAGCTTTGGTTAACTGACCAATCGGTTATGGTTACAGTTATGAAGCTTTGGTTAACCGATATAACCAAAACGAACTTGTAATGTTAAGTCTATAATTCGATATAATGGATTTATGTTTTACAATAACCATGTAGAGGTTTCTTAATAAGATAAAAGTATGTTAGTAACTAAATGATATTGATGTAGATGCCATTATTTTGATGAAGAAGTGAGGCGTTATGATCGTATGAATATTCTATATAATACTGAGTACATAATTACTTTACTAAAATGGATTCCACATCGATAGTTTAACCAAAAAGTTTAGTTCTGATTGTCTTATAAAAAATGGCCCAAGCTAAGTCCAACATTATTGGTTTCATTCTTATTTTGGTGGTTCATTAGCTTATATTTTTTAATGCTATTCCAAAAGTTAGTTTTAGTTAAAAGTTTTTGGTTAATAACCGAAATTAACTGAAACCGAATCATAACCGACTTCATGGCCGGTTAACCATATCCGAAGTGCGGTTATGGTTATGGTTAAGAAAATCCAAAACCGAAGTTAGCGATTATGGTTATGGTATGGTTAATGGTAAAAAACGAAACAAACCGATCCAGTCACACCCTTAAAAATTAACAGATTCAAGCTATCGAAGATAAACCAAATTAAATAAAAATTAAATTGATTGAAAATATAGTAATTTAAATAATAAATGGTGAAATGAAATTTTGGAAAATACAGTATTATACATTAACGTTGTTGTTTTGTTGTCTATGTGTGTTAGTTTAAGTTAAAATTGTTAACTAACTAATTCAATGGCGTTGAAGGGAATATAAAAAAATAGAAAAGTGTCCAAAAACTTCAAATAAAGAGATGGCACTTTCGTAAATAAAATGTTGGATACATTTTGTATTGCAGCTAGGACTGCAAACGAACTAAACGTTCGGCAAACAGTTTGTGAACCATTCGCCGAGAAGTTCCTTTGTGTTCGTTTGTTTCTTAAACAAATGGACACGAACAAGAAATTCCCTTCGTTTAGTTAAATAAACAAACATGAACAGTGATTGTGTTCGTTCGTTTATGTTCATGAACGTTCGGTAACGTGTTCATTTGTGTTTAATAGTTCATTAGTGTTTTTAGTTTTTATATTTATTTAAATAAATACTTCAAAATTCTAACAAACTAAATATCTAATAAGTGTCAGTGTATTATATATTCTGTTCATTAACGATTGTTTGTGTTCGTTTGTTTCCATTTGTGTTCATTAACATTAGTTTGTGCTCATTTGTGTTTGTCAACGTTCAATTGTGTTCGTTACCTAAAATTAACAAACAAACACAAACAAGTTCATTTCCTTAAAAAACGAATACGAAAATAAAATCTCGTTCGATAAGTGTTCGTGAACGGTTTCCGAACACATTTATTTCTTAACAAACGAACACGAATAAGGTTTTATTCGTGTTCATTCGGTTCGTTTGCAGCCTTAATTGCAGCTAAAAAGTTTTTTCATATAACAATAATAATAATACTGCTACTACTACTACTACTACTACTACTACTACTACTACTACTACTACTAATAATAATAATAATAATAATAATAATAATAATAATAATAATAATAATAATAATAATAATAATAATATATTTATTACACAACTAATATAATATTGTTGATTGAAATATTGTTTATTTTTTTGAACGGGAAATTTGGATTACTAGCGGATCATTTGAGTATCATCATGCCACAAGAGGAATCATTCGATGATATCCATCTTACTGGGCTATAATGGTTATACACCAATTCAGGAGGAAATCTAATAAATCTGAAGAAAACCTTTTGTGGAAATCGAACACATGACCTAATGATTTTTTAGTCTTATTCCTCTCTAAGATGCTATTATGCTATTGCGCCATGTGAAGTATGGTTTACGTTAGGCTACACGGTATGGGGGTCGTCCCCTCCACGTCCCGGTCCGGCGCCGGTTTGAACACCGTGCCCCCCCCCCCCCCCACGTCCCGTCCTCAACGTCCCTTTCTCGCCGATTGCGACGGTCCAAAAAGGTGGGGCCCCTACCTAAAGTTACCGTTATAAAAAAAATTAATTTCCATTTTAAACAATCAAACAAACGGTCAAATTTATAAAATATATATATTTCCATTCCATTTTCACTTTCATTCACAAATTTAACCCCAAAATTTCACCTCTCTCTCACATAATTTTTATAAATCTTCTTACACTTTTATAAACCTTATACTCTTTCATGGATCCCTTCAACAACCCGAACAACCCAAACAATCCGAACAAAAATGGGCGCCGATTCCCAACGAGGTGGCAATGGCGAAACGCCAAAAAACATCGGAAACGGGTAGTTTTAGCGCCGGTGGATCGGACGCGAGGTGTCACATAAACTTTATGTTTTTTTATTAAGTTTATGTTTTTTTTATTAAGTTTATGTTTTTTTTATGTTTATGTAATGTGGTTTTAATATTAATGAAAATATTTTGTTAGTATATTTGTTAAATGTTAAAAAAACTAGAAGACTAAAAAAAATAAAAAAACATAAAAGTGGTGGAGGACTATGACTAGGACCATCCTCCCGTGCCCTCTACTTTTGGAGGATGGACCATCCTTGGGAGGACTATGACGTGGCGCTTACGTGGCGGATCATCCTCCAAGGATGGACCATCACCATACCCACTAGCCGTAGGTGAAATATGTATGAAAGGTCGCATTCTCCACGTTATTCATGCAATGCAGACATTGTGGATATTTTTTCTTGTGTTTCAATGAATTGTTTGTGTTCATATGCATAAATTTATATATGACACCATCGCATGAATTCAATTCCATGCTAACCTGTTTACAAGTATTTGTTTTCATATTGGCATACATCGTACTTGGATCCTAGTATGTTACTTCTTAGGTGAAATATGTATGAAAGGTCGTATTCACCCTGTAAATTTGCATTAATTGTCTACTTCTACCACGTTATTTATGCAAATGTAGACATTGTGGATATTTTTTTCTTGTGTTTAAATGAATTATTTGTGTTCATGTACTTGAATTTATACATGACACTATCGCATGATGCAAACCTGTTTACAAGTATTTGTTTTCGTATTGGCATGTATCCTACATGGAATCCTAGTATGTTACACTTTAGTCTTTATATGTGTCCCTTTTGAATTGTCGAACCATTATATTATATATATATATATATATATATATATATATATTGTTAGTGAAGCTTGATGAATAGTAATTTTAATTTTATAATAACTAGTGGTATTTTCCCGCACTTCGCGGCGGGTTTTCGGTCGGTATCAGTTTGTTTCATTCCCATGAAGGACATCGAACCCGAGACACTCACTATATTTGAATGTTCATACAACTAACTGAATTGCGAAAGTTTTTCTTAATAGTTTCGCGCAATAATCATCACATAGCAGCACCTGAAACATGTATAAAAATAGGTACGTCAGCATAAAAATGTCTGTGATATACATAGGTTTTATTAATGCATGATTCATGACTTGTAAGTTTAAACGAATGTTTTAACAAAAAGTAGTCATGAGCTTTAAAAGTGTTTTCTTTATAAATCATGCGAAATTTTATAAGAAATTTGATGATATAAAAGAATGATGCATAGATAATTAAATAACCAAGTAAAATAAATTTGTATAAAATATGTTGTTTGTAAAACAATGTTTTGATAAAAGGTTTGTAGTATATATAAAATATATTTTGGTTTTAAGAGAGTCGAATAAGTAATATATTAAAATATATTTCAGTTTCAAAACAGATAGTATATTAAATATACTTTAGTGTCAAGATAATAGTTTTCAGTAGTATATCAAAAGTATACTTTGGTTTTATACATAACATATTAAACTATGCTTTGGTTTTGTAAATAACATATTAAACTATGCTTTAGTAATTAACAAAATATATGTTGTTTTGTACAATATCACATATGAGAGCATATCAAACCATACCTTGGAAGTACAACAAAATATACAAAAAAATGTGATTTAGAATTCATTCAAACCTTAGTGTATCAAAATACACCTTAGAGACTATAGAAATACCACAAAGGCAATCTCTATTTGGACAAAAATCGGTTTCTGACATTCCATACAACAGGAATGGGGTGTCTAATCCTATAGCGCTATATCATACTACCAATCGGTCTGGTGAATGTATAAAACAAGTACAATCCAACAATTAATTTTATAAACTTTGAAAAATTAGTATTTAAACCATAAATAATCATTCAGTTTGTCAAAAGATAAGTACTAACATGTATAATTAATTTATACTTTGAAATCATGAACATAACAAATAGGTACACATGTTTCACCCCAAAACATTGAAAACAGTAAAAGAGGGGACTATGTACTCACTTGAGAGTGCTTAGAAGTCTTGAATAACAACCAAGCAAAGCTAGAGGGGTCACGGAAATCAAACGACACCTAATAAAGGTAACTACATTAATAAACCGGACCTAAATCGGAAGATCGGATAGGATGCGGTTTCGTAAACCAAATGAGTGTTCAAACTCATATGATATGGTTTAACAAAGCCTACATACTAAATCGAAACCTAACCTAAGTGCTTACGACCCATTACGACCCGTTTAGGTAGCTTACGCTACTTTAACGCGTCGTTCGCGTAAAATGCGTTTGGACCGCCTAACTAGTCCTATGACAAGTATTATATGCCTTAACAAGTCTAATAATGTTGCCTAGTCAGTTTAGATGTTAAAATTTAGGTTACATATGCTTAAAATGAATTTATGCGTAAAAAGGGTATTTTGGTCATTTAACTAAGGCATATAAACTACCTATCATACAACTACTTAAACGAAGTGACCATAAGGTATAACCTAGGAAGGTTATTCCCTATACAACTGTGGCCACAAAAAATGTTTGGTCGGATCCTAATGATCGACCATACGGGTCGGGTTCGAAAGTCTAAGCGGTTGTTTAGACCGCTTATCTTACGACCCTATACAAGCACTAATCTAAAAGTGACGAGTTAAACATGTTAAAACATGTTTAACAAGGTTTGAAAGAAAGTTTGATATCTAAACAAACGGTTTTGATACCCAAGAATAGTTTGGTTGCAAAATACACATAAACGCGTATTTTGACCGACACTATGACTCGTCACTACGCCTAAACAACGTGGTAATCAGTAGATATAGTCACAAGGGACTATAACCATCATGATTACGCTCACGTTGCGAAGTTCAAACGAACTTCGTGTTGACCATTAACTGGTCAAAGCAGAAAGTCAAACACTGTTTGACTTTCACGCTTAAAAACGCATAAAAGAACGAAAGAAGCTTACAAAGGGTCCAAGCTAGGAAGTTTGATCTGAAAATTTTCAAGTATGAAGTGTATAACTTCAACTTAGAGAACAAAATCTGATCAAATGTGAGGATCAAGTGCAAAGGGGTTGGGTATTTATAGATTTCATAGAACCGTTAGGATCGTTTATTGAAATCCGTGCTTCGATCTGAGCCATACAAGTGCACCCCCTGATTTGTAAACCTAGGGGCATCCAAAACCAGTCCATAGAATGGTAGGAACCATGTGCAAAACAATGGGAGCAGCTGGGTTTTAAGAAAATGAAGTCTGCTGACCTGGTGTAGGCTTACGGACCGTAAGCACCACCATACGGTCCGTAAGGACCTAGTTTGCTGGCAGTGACTTTCATTAATTGGCAGAACAGGCCCCTGCATCTCCAAACTTGATTTTTGATGCGTTTTGGCACTTCTAACACCCGTCAAACCCATTTTTAAGCTCCATAAGGATGTTTAAACATAGGAAACATGAAACATGCTCAAAAACATCTCGGATGTCGGTTCGTTTGGCCGTACGGTTGCGTTGTTTGGTTAATTACGACGAAACACAAACGGACGCGAAAAACGATCTAAACTACGCGACGAATGGAATTTTATCATGTCAATCACTAAAATAAAATATTTTAATAATTACATAAATTTTTGAATGTCTGGATATATTCAGAACGTAAAATATGCGCGAAAATGCAAACTTATGCACTTTTTGACGCTTTTAGTCCCTATATGACTAAAAAGTTTATTTTAGCTTACCGAACACCTCAAAGCCTATTTCTAAGCTATGTAAAGGATATTTATGGCATATTTAACTTATGATCAAGTTTCGGAATGTCCGTCACAGTACGAATCGGCATACTTTCACAGCTTGTCGAAATTAGTCCCTGTGATCGAATAAACTTGATTTCGGCATACCAAACCCTCCAAAACTTATTTCTAAGTTATGTAAAGGTTATTTAAGGTCTGTTAAGCCTATGTCACTGTTTCGGAATGTTTGTTGTATTAAACTGGTTATATTTACGCATCTGGTGGCGTATAATCTTCGAGAAAGCGAATTAAAGCTCGAAATCGAACAAGAATTGATATGTGCAAATGATACACATATTTATATAAATCCCGAGTATGAAATACAATATTTCATTGGTTTGGTATCTGTTTGATGGTTGAAGTGACACAGGTGTCACAGTCTCCCCTACTTTAGGAAATTTCGTCCCGAAATTTAATTTTAGAAGAAACTTGTGAAGACAACTGTGATTGTTTCGCTTTCGAATGAATCTCTTGAACCCTAAGTAAAATTCTGGGCGGCCACGTTTGGATTCTTAGCGAATTTGTCAGCTGTCAAAGTGAAGTCCTTGTAGTAACAAAACATGGAGTTTCGAACCACGGACAGAAGAACATTTCTTATGAAGACTATCATAGGAAAGTTGTGTGTGCTCGAAATCGGAATCGGAGATTACGAGATAAAACGACATTGGTCAAGGTCCAGGACTTCTAGTAACTTAAATAACGCTACGTTCGCAATGTAATAAGGAACACTTATATATAGGAAGTACCAGCGGCGTATCCACCATGCCCTTTCTACATTGTTCCCGTTTCGTTATTCTCGTCACTATAGGTCTTAACGCATGACAAAACTTGTTGTGGTTTCTGTGCACTGAATTCCGTAATTATGTATGCATCCATAATTACGTAATTCCTTTCACAGTCCGCACAGTTCATTTCATAATGCGTAGGGGAAAAATCAATCGAATAAACATGAAGTGACTTGACTAGACCACCAAAGGATCTTTTTAACTAGATCAACGAACGATCTTTTTAACTAGATCAACGCATGATCTCTTTAACTAGACCATCGTACAATCTCCTTAAATAGACCACTTAAGGGATCTTTTCAGCTATATCATCACATGATATTCCTAATTAGATTTTTGAATCAATCTTTTAAACTAGACCACTCAAGGGGTCCAATTATAGAATAGTACTTTATAATCCAAGGGTCTTAACTATTACGTAGAAACCCATTAAGGATTTAAGGTAGTACCTTTTGGGTATCCTACTATGAATCCCTCATATAGAGATATGGAAGAATTCTATGAGGATTTGGATAATGATTATTCGGATTACACAAAACATAAAAGAAAACACATAAGCACATAATCACATAATTGTTTAACTTGATCTTCATTTTGTTAATTTTCTTGTTAATTATGCACACGAGTATTTAAAGCACACCAGGAATCCAATCCGTGAATTCCGTTTGGCACTTTAAACATTTTGAAGAATCTAACTATGAAGATAGGAAGATCTCAATAGGAATTCGGCTCTGTTTCTTAAAAAGAAACGAGTATTTAGGATTTTTGGGGAGATCACAAGTGATCAATAAAAATGACAGAACCACACGAGTAGTTTGTCTTTGTGTCGGCATCATAGGGTTGTATTAAACATACACACAATCGTATCAGTTTCGTAAAATAAAATTGAAACAACAAATTTTATTTATATAACAACTGAGTCGATTCAAACATCCAAAAGATAACATACGAGGAAATACAAAAGACTAATTGTTCACTGCTGCATTGTCGTTCGCATTTGCCTCGTTTATGTTAAACACTCATCCACGTGCTGGATTTGCATTAACAAGTCTGGGGCATTTGTTCCGGTAGTGAGTAAGGTCACCACAGTTATAACACGACCCAGGTGGAAACCGTGCTTGAACAACAGAAGGATTTGCAGCAGCTTGGTTTTGGTTAGCGTAACGGCAGGTATTGATCAAATGTCCCAATCGGCCACAGTGGGTACATTTGTGACACTGCACTCTCTCTAGATGGTGACGGTTGCATTTGTTGCACAAAGGTTCGGTACCAACATAATTTTTCCTTGCACGAGGTTGTGCTGGCTGGTTTGGTGCAACCTGATTGTTCTGAGCAGTTATTGCGCAGTTTTGAGAAGCCTTGCGCTTCTTCTTCTTGGGTGTCTCGGCCTGTTTTTCCTTTGGTTCAACTTGTGCAGACTTGTCAGATGGTCTTGGGTCGCCCTTTCGAGAAAGCTTACCCTTTCTGATATGGGATTCAGTCAGGGTGGCAGAAAATTCAATGGCCTGCCTGACGGTAGTAGGGTTGCTGCCGGTAATGATATCCTGAACTAAGTCAGGAAGACCATCAATGTACTTTTCAATCGCCTTCTCCACAGGCGTAACCATGGCAGGACACAACAGGCTCAGTTCCTCATAACGGTCAGTATAGGCTCGATGTTCACCACTATTTTGCTTTAGGTCGTCAAATTCCCTTTCCAATGTTCTAAGCTCATGACGAGGACATAACTCCTTCATCATTAGAGTGCGGAGCTCTTCCCAAGTTTGAGCTAGTGCCACATCAGCACCCCTATCACGCATCACACCGTTCCACCATGTAAGAGCACGCTTCTCGAATGCACTGGATGCAAACTCAACCTTACGCTCATTCGGACATTGCACATGTCTGAATGTGCTCTCCAAACTTTCGAACCATTGCAGGAGCGCGGTTGCTCCTTGAGACCCAGAAAACTTCAAAGGTTTAGCAGAATTGAAGGTCTTGAAACTACATTGAGCATTGTTTTTGTTATTGTTGTTGTATAACTGATGGATCTGGGTTACTATGCCTGGAAGCACAGCAGCCATTTGCTGAGCGACAAGGGCTGCGACTTCTTCATTAGTTTGAGGTTGTGCATCTCGTCGAGGAGACATGGTCTAAAGAGAACAAGGAAACATGAGAGAAAACAAGTGAAATGGCATCGGGTAAGGATGGGATGTTGCAATTACCGACCAAAAAGCATGGGTGATGGTCATTTATTTGAACTACGAAGCAAACAAACGACACACAAAAGCTGAATAAAAGTAAATAGGTCCTCATAATGTATCGCGAAGACATGCTCGCCTATAAGTGGACACTCACCCCAAGAGTTCCCAGGTAAGAGTGACTGGTCCGATACTGCGGATTTGTACGAACACTCTAGCCTTAGACAGAAGACTCATGGTATAGGCACCCACCCTTCCAGCTTGCACGTGTTCACATTATTTAGACCAAACTTTGACGAGATTTTGAAAACTTAGAGGGTTCGAAACCTAGTAATCAATCATCCTAGAACAGATGACTGGTTTTCAAAGCGGATTCGAAATTTGTGTTCTTATTTTGGTTGTCACCTAAAGATAGGCGACGGTATTATTTTAAGACTAAACACAAGATAACTTGTGTTAGGGTCCTAGGAAGGTTATAGTCTAGGTCAAAGTATTACTAATAACCTAATTCCCTATAACCATTGGCTCTGATACAAACTTTTCTGTCACACCCAGACCATGTAAAACAACAAATCGAGGCGGAAACGTCGGGGAGTGTCGTAACAGAATCATTGTTTCACAACCATGTATTTAATAATTTTGTTTTATTGAATTATTGAAAACATTGTTTTATTACAAATCAAATAAATACAATTATTGTCTTTCAAGTTTTAAAGTCGCTAAGGCACAAGTCCATCCTATGTATAGCACGTATGGATAATCATCACATAGCAGCACCTAAAACATGTGTAAAAATAGGCACGTCAGCATAAAAATGCCTGTGAGATACATAGGTTTTATTAATGCATGATTCATGACTTGTAAGTTTAAAATAATGTTTTAACAAAAAGTAGTCATGAACTTTAAAAGTGTTTTCTTTATAAATCATGCGAAATTTTATAAGAAATTTGATGATATAAAAGAATGATGCATAGATAATTAAATAACCAAGTAAAATAAATTTGTATAAAATATGTTGTTTGTAAAACAATGTTTTGATAAAAGGTTTGTAGTATATATAAAATATATTTTGGTTTTAAGAGAGTCGAATAAGTAATATATTAAAATATATTTCAGTTTCAAAACAGATAGTATATTAAATATACTTTAGTGTCAAGATAATAGTTTTCAGTAGTATATCAAAAGTATACTTTGGTTTTATACATAACATATTAAACTATGCTTTGGTTTTGTAAATAACATATTAAACTATGCTTTAGTAATTAACAAAATATATGTTGTTTTGTACAATATCACATATGAGAGCATATCAAACCATACCTTGGAAGTACAACAAAATATACAAAAAAATGTGATTTAGAATTCATTCAAACCTTAGTGTATCAAAATACACCTTAGAGACTATAGAAATACCACAAAGGCAATCTCTATTTGGACAAAAATCGGTTTCTGACATTCCATACAACAGGAATGGGGTGTCTAATCCTATAGCGCTATATCATACTACCAATCGGTCTGGTGAATGTATAAAACAAGTACAATCCAACAATTAATTTTATAAACTTTGAAAAATTAGAATTTAAACCATAAATAATCATTCAGTTTGTCAAAAGATAAGTACTAACATGTATAATTAATTTATACTTTGAAATCATGAACATAACAAATAGGTACACATGTTTCACCCCAAAACATTGAAAACAGTAAAAGAGGGGACTATGTACTCACTTGAGAGTGCTTAGAAGTCTTGAATAACAACCAAGCAAAGCTAGAGGGGTCACGGAAATCAAACGACACCTAATAAAGGTAACTACATTAATAAACCGGACCTAAATCGGAAGATCGGATAGGATGCGGTTTCGTAAACCAAATGAGTGTTGGAACTCATATGATATGGTTTAACAAAGCCTACATACTAAATTGAAACCTAACCTAAGTGCTTACGACCCATTACGACCCGTTTAGGTAGCTTACGCTAGTTTAACGCGTCGTTCGCGTAAAACGCGTTCGGACCGCCTAACTAGTCCTATGACAAGTATTATATGCCTTAACAAGTCTAATAATGTTTCCTAGTCAGTTTTGATGTTAAAATTTAGGTTACATATGCTTAAAATGAATTTATGCGTAAAAAGGGCATTTTGGTCATTTACCTAGGGCATATAAACTACCTATCATACAACTACTTAAATGAAGTGACCATAAGGTATAACCTCGGAAGGTTATTCCCTATACAACTATGGTCACAAAACATGTTTGGTCGGATCCTAATGATCGACCAAACGGGTCGGGTTCGAAAGTCTAAGCGGTTTTTTAGACCGCTTATCTTATGACCCTATAAAAGCACTAATCTAAAAGTGATGAGTTAAACATGTTAAAACATGTCTAACAAGGTTTGAAAACAAGTTTGATATCAAAACAAACGGTTTTGATACCCAAGAATAGTTTGGTTGCAAAATACGCATAAACGCGTATTTTGACCGAAACTATGACTCATCACTACGCCTAAACAACATGGTAATCAGTAGGTATAGTCACAAGGGACTATAACCATCGTGATTACGCTCACGTTGCGAAGTTCAAATGAACTTCGTGTTGACCATTGACTGGTCAAAGTAGAAAGTCAAACATTGTTTGACTTTCACGCTTAAAAACGCATAAAAGAACGAAAGAAGCTTACAAAGGCTCCAAGCTAGGAAGTTTGATCTGAAAATTCTCAGGTATGAAGTGTATAACTTCAACTTAGAGAACAAAATCAGATCAAATGGGAGGATCAAGTGCAAAGGGGTTGGGTATTTATAGATTTCATAGAACCGTTAGGATCGTTTCTTGAAATTTGAGCTTCGATCTGAGCCATACAAGTGCACCCCTTGATTTTTCAACCTAGGGGCATCCAAAACCAGTCCATAGAATGGTAGAAACCATGTGCAAAACAATGGGAGCAGCTGGGTTTTAAGAAAATGAAGTATGCTGACCTAGTGTAGGCTTACGGACCGTTTTGTCACTTCTAACACCCGTCAAACCCATTTTTAAGCTCCATAAGGATGTTTAAACATAGGGAACATGAAACATGCTCAAATACATCTCGGATGTCGGTTCGTTTGGCCGTACGGTTGCGTTGTTCGGTTAATTACGACGAAACACGAACGGACGCGAAAAACGATCCAAACTACGCGACGAATGGAATTTTATCATGTCAATCACTAAAATAAAATATTTTAATGATTACATAAATATTTGGATGTCTGGATATATTCAGAACGTAAGATATGCGCGAAAATGCAAACTTATGCACTTTTTGACGCTTTTAGTCCCTATATGACTAAAAAGTTTATTTTAGCATACCGAACACCTCAAAGCCTATTTCTATGCTATGTAAAGGATATTTAGGGCATATTTAACTTATGATCAAGTTCCGGAATGTCCGTCACAGTACGAATCGGCATACTTTCGCAGCTTGTCGAAATTAGTCCATGTGATCGAATAAACTTGATTTCGGCATACCAAACCCTCCAAAACTTATTTTTAAGTTATGTAAAGGTTATTTAAGGTATGTTAAGCCTATGTCACTGTTCTGGAGTGTTTTTTGTATTAAACCGATTATATTTACGCATCAGGTCGCGTATAATCTTCCAGAAAGCGATTTAAAGCTCGAAATCGAACAAGAATTGATATGTGCAAATGATACACATATTTATATAAATCCCAAGTATGAAATACAATATTTCATTGGTTTGATATCTGTTTGATGGTTGAAGTGACACAGGTGTCACAAGTACTGGTACTAAATTGTTTCAATATTGTTAACATCGTTTTACAAACAAAGAATACATGTATTATCTTTTGATTAAAGAAGTCTAAGGCCCGGATGCAGTCCTATGCGTTGCATGCTTGAATAGTTGAAAACCTGAAACATATGTGAAAAATAGCCAGCATAAAAATGCCGGTGAGTACATAATTTTAGTTAGCCAAATAAATGCCAAAACGTTTGGTATCACAATACTTTGGAAACTACGAGAGTTGTTGATTTGAAATAAATCTTGAAGCCAAAGAATGGCAATAGTTTAGTATTGCAATACATAATCTTGATTGTGAAAACTTGTGATAAACAGTTTTGTATTTGGCAATTTGATTATTATAAGTAATTTTTATGCCATTTGAAATCGTACATTGTAACCTAGTTGAAATCATCGTAAAACTCGTTAATCTGTTATTAGAAATCCAATCAAGAATTAGTAATAATTGTTTTGAAATAAATCAAAACTTGTGTGAGTATTATATAAATCAAGTCAATGATTCATAATAATACTTTAGTCATCCTTCTAAGAATCTAACATATAAAGATATGGGGGATTCTACAAGGATTTGGATAGTCGAACATTGAATCAATCGTACACAAAATTCTAAGGTGATTCGGATAATGTTACAAGAGTAATAAAATAAGAACACTTATATATAGGAAGTACCATCGGTGTATACACCATGTTCTTATTTTATTACACCCGTTTCGTTATCTAAATCACAACTACCACATAAACACATAAATCGTCAACTTGTCACCAACTTGTAAACTCGCATTAAAGTACACAATAAATCCATACAAGGACTCCAATATTAGTACATTAACATCCTATAAGAATCATTCTACGAAGATAGATAGACGCTATAAGGATTTGGTTTCTGTTATATCGTCTAGTCAAACACGCATTAAAGTACACAATGAATCCAAACAAGGACTCCAATATTAGCATTTTAAAAATCCTATAAGAATTATTCTATGAAGAAAGATAGATGCTATAAGGATTTGGTTTCGGTCATATTGAATCATTGCATCACAACATTCTAAATCCTAATGGTGATTCGGGATAACGCCACGAAGGGTAATACAATAAGCACACTTATATATAGGAAGTACCATCGGCGTATCCACCATGTGCTTATTGTATTATTCTAGTTTCGTTATCAAAATCACCAACAATCTACACATAAACCATAACCATCGTCTCCTAAAGTACTTCTTAAAAATCTCACTATGAAGATAGGAAAATCTAAGACTGTACTTCAAATATCCTATAAGAATATAACTATGAAGATAGATAGATCATTTAAGGATTTGGATAAACATCGTATTTGGATAATTGGAATAATACACAAAAAAGCATTTAGTAAACACATATATGCCATACATTGGAAAACAAATTTGTTACATATATGAATCACCCCAAAGCGTTTGAAAAAGTGTAAAAGAGGGGACTATGTACTCACTTGATACTGCTTAATAGTCTTGGAATAACAACCAAGTAACGCTCGAAGGACCACGGAATCAAATCGCACCTATTATAGGTAACTATGTTAATAAACCGAACCTAAATCGGAAGATCAGATAGAATGAGGTCTCGTAAACCAAATGAGTATTGGAACTCATGTGATATGGTTTAACAAAGCCTACATTCTAAATTGGAACCTATCCTAAGTGCTTATGACCCGTTACGACTCGTTAAGGTAGTTTACGCTACTTTAACGTGTCGTTCACGCAAAAGCGCGTTCGAACGGTCTAACTAGCCCTATGACAAGTATTATATGCCTTAACATGCTTACTAATATTGCAAATCAGTTTAAGTGTCAAAATTTAAGTTACATATGCTTAAAATGAAATTATGCGCAAAAAGGGCATTTTGGTCATTTTCCTAAGGCATATAAACTACCTATCATACAACTAATTAAACTAAGTGACCATAAGGTATAACCTCGGAATGTTATTCCCAATACAACTATGGTCACAAAATATGTTTGGTCGGATCCTAATGATCGACCAAACGGGTCGGGTTCGAAAGTCTAATCGGTTGTTTAGAACGCTTAACTTACGACCCTATATAAGCACTAAACTAAAAGTGACGAGTTAAACACGTTAAAACATGTTTAACTAAGTTAGAAAACTGATTTGATATCAAAACAAAGTGTTTTGATACCCGAAAATAGTTTCGTTGCAAAATGTGCATAAACGTGCATTTTGACCGAAACTTTGACTCGTCACTTCGACTAATCAACATGGTAATCAGTAGGTATAGTCACAAGGGACTATAACCATCGTGATTACGCTCACGTTACAAAGTTAAAATGAACTTTGTCTTGACCAAATCATGGTCAAAGCAGAAAGTCAAACACTGTTTGACTTTCTTGCTTGAAATACATAATCAAGCATGAAAGAAACTTACAAGAGGTCCAAGCTTGGAAAAAGAACAAAGAAAACTGAAGTTTGAAGCCTTCAACCAAGTGGGATAGCTTCAATCAGATCCAATGTGAAAGAAAAATGGAATGAGCACGTTGGAATGAAAGAATTCATGGGTATTTATAGGATTCAAGTATGAATTTGATCTTGCCAAGTGTTTGTGAGTTAATCAAAGCATGATCTTCACCCTACACTTGTTACACATTCATTAGAGGGCTTGGGGAACACTTAAACCAGCTCCAAGTATTGAAAAACTAGGATTAAAAACCATGGCAACATGCTGATTTGAAGAAAACAAGTTTTCTTCACAGAGGCATCTCAGGTGACACGCGGAGCTGTCCCCTGATTCTCCCGCGACACTCCTGGCTGAACCAACTGACAACTGGCACAAACCGGTAATTTCCGTACACTTTAATTATTATTTAATGACTGCAATTATGTGCTTAAATGTCAACATTGTCTGATTACATACTATACAAGTGAATTCATGCACGTTTAATACTACAAAATATTGCTTTATGCATTAACTAGAGCGTTGCGTCAAAAATACTAGTAAACTCACCGGTAAAACACAATATGTCAACAGAACTGCAGAAAGCAGTTAGACAATAGAAATGGAGCCTAGGTGTAGGTCCAATGACAGAAATACATTTAAACCCAAGAATACATACAAGGGTTTATATATATACATTCCGAAAGCCAAAATACGCACTAAAAAGCACCCGAAACGCACTTTAAGTGCAAAATTTTATTAAATTCAGCTATAACCAACTTTTAAACATATAAATACCATGCAGAATTTACGTTTTATCGTCCAAAATATTTCCCTAAGTGGCGGGAATAATTAGCATTACAAAAATATATATAAAAGACATTCTGCGGACTAGTTAAACACTTTAATGGAACGGTGTCTAACCGGACAACCGGACGTTACCCGGGACACCAAATTTTTGTCAATTACATGGTTTTATTATTTTTGACTAGTTGTGATCCTCGTTTACCATAATACCCACTAAAAATCATCAAACTAACATATGTAAACTAGTTACTTGAATTCTAACTTATGGTTACCTATTAGTTGCAAAATGTTACATCCAACCCCCCCCCAAAAAAAAACCGAAATCGGTCCCCATGGACCCACAAATCACCACTTCCATACTACATGATCTTCTCCTAGATTTAATCCCATTTTTATATTGGATCTTGCTTGCCAATCTAGACAAAATATGATGGAAGATCTATATAATTATGGAGCCAAGATCACCACCATTCCTCATATCTTACACTCTCTCTCTCACTCACTCTCCTTCTCTCACTTTCGGCTAACCCCAAACCGCCACCATCACCACCCTTAAACCACCATCATCCTCCATTATTCAAGACCCATTCAAGCTTAAAGGTTGATACAAGGAAGCTTGCATCTTGTGGAGCTTCAAGAAGGACTTTGTTCTAGCTTTTTCATCATCTTTTCTCATCATCTTCTTCACTAGATTCTACCCTAGCCTTGTGCTAGTAGTAAGTCCTTGCTAAACCCTTGATCATCTTGTTTTTGTAATTACAAGTTGTAGTATGATGTATGCATAAGAACACTAGAAGAGTTTAAACAAGAAACTTGAACATAAAACTCTACATAAAGATCATGAGATGAGAGATGATGATACATGATAAATCAAAGTTAAATAAGCAACAACCTGCTGTAAAGGACTTATGATATGATATAAATCATTATTAGACGGAATGGTGATCGTATGGGTACCTTTTAGTGGCGTTTAAACTATAAAGAAACATGTTGATTGCATTTTCAGCCAATTTCAACGGGCTGTAAACTGATCATTATAATTCGAAAAACTGATTTTCTGAAGTCTAAATTATGTATTTTCGAAAAACGAAGCAAATGGCACTGGAATCATATTTTTTTGAGGTCGTTTACTATTTTTCAAGACCCGTTTTGTAACAGCAGCTAAAGTTGAGTTTTTACTGCAGTAAATGGGTGATATGTTTTTAGTCATAACTTGAAACCCATATTGAATCAGCTCATGAAAATTGTACTGTAGATGACCACTGTTGTCTTAGTAATTCTCCCACTGGAATTTCATAAATCGGACTTACGATGAATTTTAAACGAATTATTCCTTAGGCTGCGGTCAGAAAGTAACAAATCTAATCGCAGTTCGGTAAATGATTTTCTATAAAATACTGATAATGAACTGGACCCCGATATTTTTATAGAATAATATTTGATTCATATAAGACATTCTGTAAAAATTTGGGAATTATTGGAATAAGATAACCATTTTATTAAAATGTCCGAAAACAGTCCAGTTTTATATATTAAAACTGAAACGACAAAAGTAGTATCTTGCATGTCAGAATGTCGGGTTGATTATTTGAGAACAATCTAACGTGTTATATGTTAAAGAAAATGATATGCTACTTAGCATGGACACCTCCATTTACAAAGGGGACTATGGCGAAATTTTCTGAAAATCCTAACACTTAGTAAATATTTTCTAGACAAATGTTTGTTAGTATGTTCTAAACTATGTTTTTCGAATATAAACCTCGCCATAATTTTTGTAACAAAAATACACATACAACATACAAGATACATAACTCGGGTGCAAAGTGCAAAATACAAGAAACTTATATTTATTTTTGAGAAAATAATATAAGTAAGACACTTAGTTAAAAATATGAATTATTTTTAACACAAGAAAACATATACATAAAAAACAGTGACTTGTACTTGTACGATACAGGTCTAGTGACTAACGTTAAGAAAACACGTATAGGTCACGACGTTAATTAAGCAAATCCGGTGAAGTTTATGACGCAAGGAATGCAAAGTTGTGAGTTCATGCTCCCCCTTTTCTTTTAACTGTTTTCAATTTTATAACTTCGGGGGTGAAATACATGTTACAAATATTACAATGTTTACAAATGGTATGATGGATACAAGAATTGAGGAATGATACGAGAAATCGTGTCACGAATAGGGTACCATAAGCACCATTAATCGTGTACATACTAAGACCGCAGAACAAAAGGTTAGATCTAATGGGTTTCAGGGCAGCCCCACTCTTGGTGACCACTAGAACCGAGTAGTGTTTTTGTGTCTCAGTCATGAATCGACTACTAGAAAAATGCCTATGGTTTGGTGACTTCCTATGTTGTGTCACATGTTAATGCCTTTGCAACCCATTAACACTTGATACATACAGAAATACATGATTTATACTAGAATACTTGAATTATACATGAGTACGTGGTGTACACAAAAGACTTGATTTATACAAGATACAAATTATGTTTTCATACAAAGTATACAAACGTGAAATACAAAAATTGTATGAATTCACACCAACATTATGTTGACGTTTTTCCAAAACTCACATGTATTTCAGGTAACTAGTGGATGTGCGCGTGGTTTTACTCATGCTCTTGGATGTCGCTTTTGTTTATCTTTGAATAAAGTTGTAAACTTATCAGACAAAATGTTGTCTTGTGATGTAAACACTTAAACCATGTTTTCGGTTATGTAATGTTTGGCATTTTGAAGTTATTTTATGAGCATGTAGTATGTTTACCTTTCGTATGCAATGAGAACCTTTCATGATCACACCTCGTGCTTTCGCCGCAGAAAGGGGTGTGAGAGATTGGTATCAGAGCTGCGATTGTAGTGAACCAGGATTCCTTCTCGAGTCTAGTCTACAATCTTTAGGATCCTTTCACGAAAATGATTTTTCAAAGAGTTTTCATTGCATAAAACATCCCGCGACATCCACTACCTGAAACTGTTTACATGAGTCAAGAAAAGGGCACTACGAGGCTTAGGGTGCACAGGAGTAGCACTTGTCTTTAGCTGAGAAATTACTTGCAATTATGTGTGATAATTAGCATATACAGATACTAGAAGTAGAATACCACTAGTATACATGACTTTACCTGAAAACAATGGCCTATCTGAAGGCAGAAGTACGAGGATGAAACGAACTGTGCAGACTGTGCAAGGAGTTACGTAATTATGGATGCATACATAATTATGGAATTTAGTGCACAGAATCCACAGCAAGTCTTGTCACGTATAGCTTCCCTCAGTGCAAGAAAATGGTCAAATGTGAACACCCCTCCCCCAGCCTATTAAACACTCTTTTAAGAGTAATGATTTAGGGTATAAAGACAAGAACCGCCAATGTAAAATAAGGTGTTTACCTAACTATACATGCTTGCTGCGGTATGAATTGATTTATACATTTGGCGGATTGTTTGATGTTACTATGTGGTATATGCTTGTGTATATATATATATACTACTACTGTCTCGTATGACGATATCAAACAAATGTCTAACCCTGTTGTGTTATGTTCTGTCAGAACATGGCACCCAGGAAAGCTGTGAACGCTCGTGATCAACCTCCTCCTCCCCCACTGCCAAAGACTGCTGAAGAGCTAAACGCTCTACTGGAGGAAAGAATCTCCACAGCTATTGCCCACTACGAGGCAACCCGTACTGCAGACAGTGGCGGTCCAAGCAATGCCAGACGTAATGGTAATGGAGATTCATCGAGAGGAAACGCAGCTCAGGGCTGTACTTTCAAGCAGTTTCTCGACTGCAAACTAATGAACTACGACGGCACAAGAGGTGCAGTAGCATTTGTGCACTGGACGGAGAAGACAGAGGCCACTATTAGTATGAGCAAGTGTACTGTGGATCAGCAAGTCACTTTTGCTACTGGGTTGTTTGTCGATGAAGCTCTGACTTGGTGGAACTTGCAAGTCCAAACTTTGGGCGATGATGCCGCTTATGGCCTAACTTGGGAGGAACTGAAGGAAAGAATGAGAGAGAAGTATTGCTCTCGTGCTGAACTCCAAAGACTGGAAACGGAGTTCTGGCACTTGACCATGGAAGGTGCTGACATTAATGGGTATACTCGAAGGTTCCACGATTTGTCTAGAGTACTTCCCTATATGGTGACTCCCGAATTTAAGCGCGTTGAACGCTACATTTGGGGACTGCCCCATAATTTCGCGGCATGGTAACTCTGGCTGTCAGCCTTACTGAGGATTGTGTTCGTATGAAGAAGCTATCACTAAACCCAACAGAAGAGACCGAGACGCATGCTGAGTCGTCCGACGACAAGAAAAGGAAACATGCAAACCTGAACCAAGCAACTCGTAACAATAAGGGTTCTAACAAGAAGCGTGACACCAACCCGCCTCAGGGGGCGAGATCTCTTGCAGCCATGAATGACCCTCCAGCTAAGGGATACCTGGGCACTCTGGAATGGAATTTAAACGAGATCTCTTGCAGCCACGAAGGAGTCTGTCACATCCCAAAATGCGACAAGTGTGGAAAGCTGGGTCACCACACTGAAGACTGTTGGGGTAAAGGAAAGAACGGGAATGAAAACCGCAACAATACTGGTAATAGAAACAATGGTGGAAATGGGAATGGCAATGGTAGCCGAACTGGGAATGGAGCTGGGCGAAACCAAGGATGCTTCAGTTGTGGAAGCAATGATCATTTCATGAAAGACTGCCCAAAGGGAAACAATGCTCAGGCTCGAGCATTTGTGATTAGAGCAAAGAACGCACGTGAGGACCCTAATGTGGTCACCGGTACGTTTCTCGTTAACAATCACTTTGCATCCATATTATTTGACACTGGTGCCGATTATAGCTTCATGTCTGTGGAATTTAAACGAATGCTTGGAATAGAATCTAGTAGATTAGAAATTCCTTATTCCATAGAACTAGCCAATGGTAAACTTGTTAAGTCAGGCGAAGTTGTTAGAGGTTGCACATTGGAACTTGGTGAACGAAGATTTAGCATCGACCTCTTACCTATTCAATTGGGTAGCTTCGATGTAGTGGTCGGAATGGACTGGTTGTCCAAGAACAAAGCTGAAGTTATTTGTCATGAGAAAATCATTCGCATCCCTTTAGCGAATGATGAAACTCTCATTGTGCATGGAGAAAAGAGAGATGCGCCTTTACGAATCATCAGTTGTATGAAGGTACATAAATGCTTAAGGAAAGGATGTGTGACTTTCCTAGCGCATGTTGTAGACAAGAAGGCTGAGGAGCTGAAAATTGAAGACATTCCTGTGGTGAAGGAATTCTCTGATGTTTTTCCCGAAGATCTGCCAGGACTACCTCCGCAACGACAAGTCGAATTCCTTATAGACTTGGTTCCAGGAGCCGCTCCTGTAGCCAAGGCACCCTATCGACTTGCACCATCCGAAATGCAAGAATTATCTACACAACTCCAGGAGTTGTTGGATAAAGGATTCATTAGGCCAAGCTTCTCACCCTGGGGAGCTCCAGTATTGTTCGTAAAGAAGAAGGATGGAACTCTGCGGATGTGTATCGATTACAGAGAACTGAACAAGCTCACAATCAAGAATCGGTACCCACTACCGAGGATTGATGACTTATTTGATCAGTTGCAAGGATCAAGCTACTATTCCAAGATCGATCTTCGATCTGGATACCATCATTTAAGGATACATGTAACACCCCGAAAACGGGTTTGGTAATCAAACCACGTTTATACTAAATGAAAAACGGGTAATTTACCTTTAGTGGTAAAAGTAACCCGGTGAATATTAGGATTCTTAAATAAACAAGAATTTACTAACTAGGAATTTTAACCTAGTTAGCCAATAGTCTAGAAATAACTTATAATAGGGTTAAAAATAGCCAAACTATAAGTTATACAAAAGAGGAGGGGTTAATCTTGTAAAAACTGAAACTAGAATTAATTAAAACAAAAACCAAACACACCATTTGGTGTCTGGTCGATCAGGAACGCAGGAGGAGCGACCAAAGCTTCTCACCAAACCCTAACTCCATAAATTTGATCAATTGAAGGCTAATTCCTGTCCCAAATCGAAATCTGAACATAGATTCGTGATCCTCATCATAAGGGGGTTACAAGGTATGTAAAATTTGGTGCTAATTCTCTGTTTGAAATTCTCATGAAATTGGGAAAATCTAAAATTCATGGTTGCATGTTTGTTTTATGATGAATTAGGAACCATATAGTGTCTAGGGACAAACCCTAGACAAATACAAGTTGAAATCATGTGAAATTTTAGTGAAACCTGTGAACACCATTGTAGGTGATTAGTGGGTTATGTGTAATTTGATGAACACTAGGAAATAGAGTGTTGATCTAGTGTAATTTGACAATTTTGAAGTGATTTCAGAAATTTAGAAGTTAACAATCATGTAAAATGGTTGATTGGGGTGAAATTAGGGCTAAGTGACAAGCTAGAAATTTGCTATATAACCATGTAAAAATCTGCCCCTAAAGTGTTTGTGAAAATGCCTCAAAGAAGGCTTAAAATTGAAATTTAAAGTTAAAACGCATGATTGTAACGATTTAGCGAAATATGCGATACATGATTGAAAAAGGTTCTAAACGGATTGAGAATTGAACTCTTTAGGCGAGGAATCCGGATCGTCAAATGGACAAGCCGATGGAAATACGCGTTTGGAAAGGATGCTTAAAAGGTACGTAACTACGGTTCCGTTACATTATGCTTGATTTCGTAAATTTCGTTAGTAGACTTTAAATTAGCATAATACATGAAATTGGCATTTAGTGGAAGTGACGAAGATCACTAGGTAAATAAACGGGTCAAAAGGTGAAATTATCACCCTTTGACAATATCGACTAATGGTTTGTCGAGTTACATGTTTATAGGAATAAATATCAAATGGATACGCACATCGCTATTGCTTAGCGGCTACTAAGTCAAGGTATTGAAACGGGTCAATATATTGATCCGAGCCAGGTATGTATAATGATTCAATTCATCATGTAGAACTTGAGGTTTTCTAAGAGTTAAACAAGGTCAAATGGGATATTTGGTTATCTTAAAGATAAACCGAATAATTCAAGTTATAATTGTAGTGTTTTAGAAACATAATGGCTTCTAAACAAGGTTATAGTTAAAAGATCGAATTTTTGGGTCAAACAAGTATCTGAAAGTCCTTTGTCGTAAAAGAAGGACCAAAATTGACCAAAATGCCCTTGTAGGTTAAATTGAACAAACAACCCTTAAAGGTTGTTTGGAAACGAGTTTCATGATTAAATAAATACTTAGAATAAGTGTAGAAGTTGAAAGATGTAATACGTTAGTCAAATAGCTCTATTTGAGTCTTGCCGTAAAATAACAATCCTGAAGGGTAACTCGGAACATATAGATATACACATTGAAATCCAACACACAAAGAGTTGTAGTTGAAGATTACTTGATAAGAAATGTAGGAATAAGATGCTAGAAATGAATGAAAGCGATTTCAAGCTTTAAAGTGCTTAAATACCCTTAATGGGTCAAACTAAGCATACGAGCGAAAACGGGTTTAAATTGTGTAATAAACCTACGATTAGAACCTAATATAGTAGGTAACATTAATTTGAAGAAGTGTATGAGATATAGGAATCAAATAAATACGTTTGTTTGATAAAATGCATAAACGGGTTAAAATTCGGTAAAAAGGTAACGAGTCGAAGGCTTAGAAGTCTCAAAATTTCTTATGTTGGATGTAGGATTTTAACTCCATAAGATGGAGGATTAAATTACGGACGCGTAGGAAAAAGAATCGGGTAAAACGGATCAATAACGAAGAAGTTATGGCCGTTTCCGTGAAATCAGGTCGTGCTGGGTATGTACAGTATCAGCTGAAGGCAACAGGCTGTGAAAAACAGGGCTATGCGTGACGCCTAGGCCCTTGGCGTCACGCGAAGCCCCCTAACTCCGAAAATTTTTAAATTTTGTCATTTTTAACCCCTGTACTTGTTTGAATTTGATATTTGACTATCAAAACTAACTTTTAAGTTGGTTTTGATCATAGGTGAATGCCAAGAGTGCACGGATGAAGATCAAGCGACGAGCAAGAACCGAACACGATCACGAAATAAGCTTCCGCACTATGTATCGTTATTACGTTAAACGACGAACGTACACTTGATATGTTGTATACTTTTAAATTGTAAAAAGTTTTAATAAACCTGTAATTCCCAATGCATATGTAATCTTAATTACATGATTGGTTTTCGTAAATGATACGTTAAACCTTAATTTATAAGAACGGGTGTTACAAGTTGGTATCAGAGCCTTGGTTTAAGAGATTCAAGTATGGCGGGAAAGCTATGCTTGGACTTAAACCTTACGCTCTTGATAAAGATTGGTGTTCGGTTCGAGGCTTGATCGCAAATCCGGTACGTACATGTATATCAATGGTTTAATATGATTAGAGTGTTGAGAACAACACATATGGTTATCGTGTAATACACGTTACACCAATAAAATCGATATAGAATAGATATAGTCAACGAAATTACACGCGTTGATGCGTATAGTAGAAAAGCCTTGTATTATAATACGGGCATCCTTTAATGTTGAAATTATTAACTGTTGTATATGTTTTAGTTGAAGGACACTCGCATATGAGGATAGCGAGAACTTAACAAATTACGGATATGATAGAAGAACGGTCCGAAGTATGACAAGAGGAGCATGCTCACCAAGGACTAAATCGCGTAACGACCGCGAACAAAGTTAAAGGCAAGAAACGCCCATCGGGGCAAGCATTACCAGGTGCGTGCTTTTAAATATAATCGCACAAATAACAATATGCAACAAACATGTAGAGACTGATTGTTGCATATGTAAGTTAGAAACTTGGAAAACCTGAATAGAATACCTATCCAGGATATTATTTCCAAGAAAACTAAATAGAGGCGTTACTTACATAGGGCGTGATGTGAAAACTATAAAAAGGTCATGCGTGTCATGTGTTAATCGCTTACTCTGGCCAAGTAAGTAGTGGCATATGATACCATGAACTTCTTATAGCGGACACGTTTACATCCGATGTAGTAAGGACGGGGTTAAAGGGACAAATTAAAAAGTTCCCAAATGAATCAGATAAGCAGAATATTTGATCATAATGTAAAAGCACAGCCGAGTGACGGAAGCGTATTATATTAGGATAATGAGCCCGAGGGAAGGGACAAAGAAACATGTAAAATAATTAAGATATGCAATTGGGAGGGGTGTGCTTACACTCGATCCCGGAGAATGCAAATATGACTCCTAACGGGCCGATTTAGTAAAACACCTAATTTGAGAACAAAGTAGGAATATAAAAGCGAAAAGAAGTCATAATGCATACCGTAAGGGTTGCAATAATAACGACTTTGGTAAAACACCCGGTTGGTGGGTAAGGATTTAAACACATGCGTGAACCGAGAAACGGGAACTCAGATGGAAAGTTAAAAGACTCGGGTTTTGAGTCATAACTAAAAGACGACAAAATAATGTAAATAGAAACTTTGAATAAATTATGTTCAGCTATTTCAAAGCTGAACAGGTCAAACAAAGACTGAAGTTTGGCATTCATAAGCGATGAATGTTCACACGAACAAGTCAAACAAATTTAATAAAGGATGACACTTGCTAAATTAAGTAAGTGCGAATCGGATAAATAAAAGTGTGAAATATTAATAAACCTATATAAAGGAGTTATAGGCGTTAAAAACATTGAAATAAAAGAACCCGGGTAATGGGACGTGAAGAAGTACAGGTAAGAACCGGGTAACGGTAAGTGTATGGAAAACCGATGTGTAATTGACGTTAGAAGTCGAGAAGTCGGAAAGATGATTCGAAAGAAAACAATGTGTTAGTGCATTAAGTGTCTATCGCCTCCGTCAATCAATATCGTAGTAGAAACCGAAGAAGTCTAAGTTTTCATTGTAATATTAGATAGTAAAGGCAAGGTGGCAATATTGTAAATAAGAGGAAAGCTCTTATAAGTCTTGGCCTATAAATAGATGAGGTAGGGTTAGAATTAGAGACTTTTGCCATTTTAGAGAGTTTGGAGCTTGGTGCTTAGAGAGAGAAAGTAGAGAGAGAAAGTGCTCTAGGTGATTCACGGTTCTTGTACGATTTCAGATTTATCAAAGAATCACGTTTATATTACGTCACGTGTATTAGGTCGCGTTCGTGTACGGTTTCCGCACGTTTCACGTTCGTTTCGCAATCATTTCGGAGTCAAAACCGGTCCTAACAAATGGTATCAGAGCTCAGGACAAGGAGTTCATACCAAATTCAGCTTGATTCTACCGGATTTTCTATCTTCTACTCACTTTCTTTCATATTTTTCTGATTCGGACATATTTCACGGTTGAAATGGCTTGAAAACTTCACATATTAAACGAAAAATACTATTAACTAATCCTTGAGAATTTGAAATCAAAACTCGACTTAAAACTGATCGAAATTGTCCATACCGTTTGAAAATGTTCGCGAAATGCTGATGTCATCTAGTTTGAACTGACACCCTCCAGTTTGAAAATGACACCTCCCGTTTGAAACTGACACCCTCCAGTTTGAAAATGACACCTCCCGTTTGAAAATGACATCTCCCGTTTGAAACTGACACCCTCCAGTTTGAAAGTGGTTCCTGTTTGAAACTGGCTTCAAGTTTGAAAGTGGTTCCTGTTTGAAATTGACATCAAGTTTGAACGTGACATCAAGTTTGAAATTGACATCAAGTTTGAACGTGACATCAAGTTTGAAATTGACATCAAGTTTGAACGTGACATCAAGTTTGAAATTGACATCAAGTTTGAAAGTGTCATCACGTTTGAAACTAGTTTTCGTTTGAAAGTTGATTAGTGTTGTCTCAAACGGAATAACATATTTCATTTGAGAAGAGCCATTTCGTTTGAAAGACATAATACAGTTTGAACAATTTCGTTTGAACAGATTCCGTTTGAATCTGTCATCTTTCAAATTCAAGAATATTTCTAAGTGTTTGTTGAATATTTCAGGTTATTCAAGAATTTCACATCATGGCTAATGTTGATCATGATACTTGGTGGAGAAGAGACAGTGCGAGATGGGAGATTGGCAAATTGTATGAACCATTTAAGGAAGCACAAAGAGCCAAGAGATGGAATGAAGAATTAGAGTGTTACATGGATCCACAGGGTAATCCAGTAGTTGATCCATCAAAAGTGGATTTTGATGCTGTAACCAATGTGTTTCCAAGTGAGGGCACTTTCAACACAAGAAGGCTTTCTGATAAAAGCTATTTGCCAAATTTGATGAACAAGTTAAAAGAAGTTTTTGAAGCAAGTTTACCGAAGGTGGTAGAATTGAAGAAAAGAAAAGAAGAAGATTTGAAGAAGAAAGCTTTAGAGAAAGAAGCTGTCACTGAAAAACAGCAGATTTTTGAGGAAGTAAATTCAAAGAAAGAAGAATCTGAAAAGTCTGTATCTGAGAAATCTGAACAAGTGATTAAGAAAGAGATTGCAGAAGACACACTAGTCTTTGAGATTGTTCAAGAAGAGAAGAAACAGACTGAAGATATTCAGACTTTGAAAGCTGAAAAGAAAGCTGATAATGAACATATTTTGGAGTTGCGCTTGAACTGTGAAAAACTAAAAACTGAAAATGTCAAACTGTTGAGTGATGTGGACAGTTTGACATTGGAAAACAAAGTTTTGAAAGAAAAAGAAAAAGAGTTTAAAAATGAAAAAATAAAAATTGAAAAAGATTTTCAAAGTCAAATGAAGGTTTTAGAAGATGAAAAATCTGTTATTCTTAACAATAATCTTGAAAAACAGATTGAAATAAATTCTCATCTTCAGAAAATCATTCGGCTTGAAAATGAAGCTGAAATTGCTCGAAATAAAATTACCAAGCTTGAGAATAAATTGAAAGGTTTTGTGACTTCTGCATCACATATTTGTCCAAAACCGATCAATTCTGTTCCAATAAGTGACAATGTCACAAATTTTGACAAAGTCAAAATTGAAAATTGTGATGAAATATCTGATGATGAAAAAGAAAAGAAAAGAAAAATATTTTTAGATTTACAAGAAAATTTTCAAAATACTGTTTTGCAATCTACTGAAACAGGTGAATGTTCTAAACAAAAACTTGTTAAGAAGAATGCAGAACAGAAACAAAAAGATAAAAAATTGAAAAATTCTAAAATTGAAAATAAAAGCTCATTAGATAAATCATCCAATCATTATCAAAAATTACAAAAATTTAAAAATGAAAACTCACAAAATGTTGGTAATAAGTGGTGTAGGTTTGACCACAGTGCTCAAAAGCCAAATCCAGCATTGAAGAGGAGAAATGAATATAACCAAGCCAAACAATGTTATGATCTGAAGGTTTGGACTGACAGAAGTAGATGGTACGATAACAGAGTGTGCTACACCTGTGGTGTGAGAGGACGCATTGCTGTTAACTGCCAGAATTGGAGTTATGAGACAAGAAGATGCTATAATTGTCATATCAGAGGACATATTGCCAGAGATTGCTCGAGGAGATTGATGGGAAGATTAGGGGTTGAATCTCAAAGAATGGCAAAGAAACCAGTCAACGTCAAGCCCCATGAACAGAAGGTTCTAAAACCTAAAGTTCAGGATCAGAAAATTCTAGAAAAGAAAGTTAAACTTTCACAGGGGCAGAAAGACAGACTGCGAAAGAAAAGGAAGAAGGCGAGAGAATATCTGGAGAAAATTTTGTCTTCGGGTTCACCGGACAGATTGAATAAAAGTTCTGATGAATCAACTCACTCGACTGCAAAGCCAAGTAAATTGAATTCTTCAGATACAAATCTGAGGACAAAAGAGAACAAGAAGAAAAAGAAAGTTATTGGCGATGAATCTGGTTCATCCAAGTCAGACAAGCCAAGTTTGGGCAATGAATCTGATTCCACAAAATCAGATGAGCCACAAGTTGAGGTAAAAAAGGAAGAGACAGTTCCATTAATGAATGATGAGAACTTTCCACCATTACGTGCCGCAAACCTAAAATCAAAAGGTGTTGATGCTGGAAAAATGTTTAATAGCAATGTTAAACATATTTTTAGCAAGATGGCTGATGGAAAGGTAAAAGGGGCAAAAGAATTTTATGAAGAAAAGAGAAATGTTCAAAACACACCCAAGACTAGTCAGGCTTGGGTACATAAATCTGTTGGTTGAATTCCTGACTTGCCGGAGCTTCCAGGTTGGTAAGTGTGAAGCAGGTATCGGCATCATTCTTGAGAAATTCACAGGATGGTAACTGTGATATTTCGTCTTACAGGTGGTTAATCAAGGACATTAAGTTGTACTTGATTTTCTACAAGTGATTGTGATGTTTGACCTAATAATGTTAAATTTTCAAAATAGTTAAAAGAGAACAAGGTGATGAATTGACCCCGAACCCACAAGTGATGGGTAAACAAACTAATTTTTCCGGAAAAACCATTCTGATTAAAACAAACTTAAGTGTTTTGAAATCATTATGGGAAAATAGTTTGTTGTAATGGGGAGTTCTGTTTGAATACGCCGAAACCCTCACGGCTGAACAAACATGATTACTTTAATCAGATTGAAAAACGGTTTTCAAACTGTTAATATCAATGGGTTGTAAATCATGGGGGTACGTTATATTTTCTGCAAATCAGAGCATGTGAAGCAGAAAATGGATGGCGAGACAAAGCTATCAGTATTGGTTGTCAAATTTTCTTTAAATTGTTTTGCATTTTAGGGGGAGAAATATTGTCATTAGAAAATCCAAAAACAATAGAAAATTTGAAAAAGTCAAAAACATGATAAAATTTAAAAATTGAGTTTTTGCGTAAAAAGAGGAAATGATAGTACATCAGTAGACAGTTACAGTACGCTAAAGAATTGAAAAGTCAAAATGTGTTAAACGATCTCACCGTGGATGTGTCGGTAGATTTTTATACATTTAGTAAACTTTTTCGGGATATAAACCTAAATTCAAACTTACTTATTTCGTGGGGAACACTACTTGGATATATAGGTAACCCCTGAAATCTCGTTTGAAAGGTCTCATAATCTGATATACTAGGTTTTTATACTCAATGATGTCTGGGGCATTATTCCGGGACTTCTGCTGAATGGAAGTTCTGACCTAGTCCTCGAATAACACTTTCCGCATATGCTTGAAACACAGCATCACCCTCAGCATATATGATAAGACAATAAAATTGCTTAGCAATGCTGTTGTAAAAAAGATCCTCTAAAGGGGACACACCCTAAAGTTGAGTCATGATCTCTCTGCTGAACGGTAGTTCTGACCTGAGCTCTCATGATTCTTCATAAATTATTAACCCCTTACAGATATCATTTGTGTTATAATTACCTGTAAGACTGAATATTGGGATCTGGATACGGGAGTATATTCAAGAGGTGGGACACATGAATGGGTTTAAGTTCTTAAAATACCTATTTCGTATCCTGAATCAGTTGAAGTTTGTATGAAAATTTAAGTGGACGAGTATATCGACAATCTAAGTGAATTGTTTAATTCTTAAAGTGAAATTAAGCTCAACGGTACTTGTGACTTGTCATAAACTGATATGATCCTCTGACGCATACTCAAAACAAAAATATTGTCTGTAAATATGTTTGTACATATTTCTTTATTGCTTTATATTTTCAGAAAATACAAAAAGATTTTGATTTTTGCTTTATTTTCGACAACTGATGTCTGAGTGCTGAGTTTCAAAATCTAAGTAAGCTGATTGTGTTTCTGAAAAATAAAAGAAGTTCATTAATTTGAAACTTGAAGTTTTAAAATCAAAATTCAAAAACAGTTTGTGATATCTCCAAGGTCATTAATTTGGACTTGGATGATTAACTGTGGGGGATTTGGATGCTTATATTGTTATAGAGCTAGTTTCCGATACGATTCGATGAAACTGCCAAATTCATGAGAAGTGGTTTTGAGGAGATTGAATTTGTCAGATTACAATATCTGAAAGATTAAAAATATTGTTACTTATAGTTGTATGAGTAATTGCAGAAAAAGTCCAGACTACGATCCCGAGAGCAGAGTCTAAGGGGGAGTCTGAAGACAAGCTGAAAGTTAGGAGGAGGTTGTAGCTAGAAAGCTAGGTGTCGATCCCTAAAGCACGGAAGCTTGACGAAAGGGGGAGCCTGAAGAAAGAGAGAGCCAGAGATAGATCCTGGTATAACATTTGAAGATAGAAGCTGATCAAAGAAGATAGAGATTGATAGGATGCTTGCATTGTCAGACAAAATCTGGAAAGAGACAAAGACTAAAGACTTGACGCCGAAGACTTCGTCAACATCCAAGGGGGAGTCTGTTGGTGCATTGAATGTCTGCTGACTACGTCTTATTGAGTCTTATGTCAAAGCTGACCGTTTGAACAGGGTCTAGTTTGAACAGGGTCTAGTTTGAACAGGGTCTAGTTTGAAGCAGGCTGTGTCACCTTCAAACTAGAGGGTCACTACTATAAATAGGAGAGTGCTATGTTCATTTCAAACTAGAGGTATGTGTGTGTGAGCGAAGGTGCTGCCGGATTTTTGTCAGAATACATTGTAAAAGCTCACAATCAGTAATAGAAAGAAAGTTAAAAGGATACAAGCGGTTTTTGACTTCGTTTACGTTGATTCCGCCTTCGTATTTGAAGATGAACTGCTTTAACTGACTTTTAGGGTCAAGACATTGATCCAACACAATGTAGCCTTAGACTACGGTCAAGGTCAAATGAAATCCAAAAAGTAAAGGTGAATAATTATAAACATAAAAAGGGGTGCCTTAACGCCATATGCGTATATAAACGTATACACATTTGAATAAAGACTTGAATAAAAGATGATCTACGGGATCATCATAACCTACGGGATATTAATTAGTGTAAAGGTCTACAGGGCCAAAATGACCCACGGGACATGAATTGAAGCAAAGGGATCATAAAGGCCTCGCCTTAAAAAGGTGTAAAATCTAAAGAAATAAGCCTACGGGTCTAAGTAAAAAAAAAACCTACGGGTCAATAACGTGAAGCGAGGAAAATGGTTAAACTCCCCGCGTAAAATAATAACGGAAGGTAAAGGTAGTATAAAAGCGAGGGTTTTCGCTAACTTAACTGAGTGAGTTAAAAGAGAAGAGATCGTGAAAGGCCTGGTTGACAAAAGTGAGGGATTTCACTAAAACATCTAAACGGGCAGAAATAACAAAAAGGATTCACAATTATTTAAGTTCTGATAATTCACAAAAAGGACAAAAATATTACCGAAAAGACAACGGAAAGGAATAAATTTTCAGACGTAAAAGTCCTAGAAATGAGTAAAAGATGTAAGACAAGGAGAAAAAGGAAACGTTAAACTAAAATTTAGTTTTAGTAAGAAACAATGTTTTAACAAATATGGATATTACGAGGGAAATTAGAAAATGGTTAATATCAAAGAGTATGGTTCTTAACATCGATAGGTGCGAGACAATACATTCGAAAAGAAGAAGTATGATAAAGAAACGTTGATATAAATTAAACATGACGTGACACGATCACGGTCAAGAAATACAATGTGAAGTGGAATCACATTATAACCAAGCGAGCGGTAAAGAGTAACTGGACTAATAAGTCTAGTTAGTGGGACCGGTTAAGGTCATTTAAATAAATTTGGTTGCTTGTAAGCGGTGGATTCGGTATAACTGAACCGAATAAATGAATTTGAAAACAAAATAAATTGTTGCTAAAAGTGAAAGATTTCACTAAGGACCTTTAAACGGATCAAAGTAATGGATTCATAAAGAGTCCAATAATATATAAAAGCGATAGATATCGCTAAATTAACTAAACTAGTAAAAAAATAACGAAATTACGTTATTTCATGTTGCATTATGTCGTATGAGGTACGTAGATGTTTTGTAACCAAAAAGATATTTCCATATATTTTTCTGGTAATACTAACAATTGGGTAAAGTATGAGTAATGCTTAAAAGATTACTCAGGTCAAATGCATTGAGTTTAAAACTCCATGAACTATGTAAGAATGGTTTCGAGGACGAAACCTCTTTAAGGGGGGTAGACTTGTAACACCCCGAAAACGGGTTTGGTAATCAAACCACGTTTATACTAAAAGACGGGTAATTTACCTTTAGTGGTAAAAGTAACCCGGTGAATATTAGGATTCTTAAATAAACAAGAATTTACTAACTAGGAATTTTAACCTAGTTAGCCAATAGTCTAGAAATAACTTATAATAGGGTTAAAAACAGCCAAACTATAAGTTATACAAAAGAGGAGGGGTTAATCTTGTAAAAACAGAAACTAGAATTAATTAAAACAAAAACCAAACACACCATTTGGTGTCTGGTCGATCAGGAACGCAGGAGGAGCAACCAAAGCTTCTCACTAAACCCTAACTCCACAAATTTGATCAATTGAAGGCTAATTCCTGTCCCAAATCGAAATCTGAACATAGATTCGTGATCCTCATCACAAGGGGGTTACAAGGTATGTGAAATTTAGTGCTAATTCTCTGTTTGAAATTCTCATGAAATTGGGAAAATCTGAAATTCATGGTTGCATGTTTGTTTTATGATGAATTAGGAACCATATAGTGTCTAGGGACAAACCCTAGACAAATACAAGTTGAAATCATGTGAAATTTTAGTGAAACCTATGAACACCATTGTAGGTGATTAGTGGGTTATGTGTAATTTGATGAACACTAGGAAATAGAGTGTTGATCTAGTGTAATTTGACAATTTTGAAGTGATTTCAGAAATTTAGAAGTTAACAATCATGTAAAATGGTTGATTGGGGTGAAATTAGGGCTAAGTGACGAGCTAGAAATTTGCTATATAACCATGTAAAAATCTGCCCCTAAAGTGTTTGTGAAAATGCCTCAAAGAAGGCTTAAAATTGAAATTTAAAGTTAAAACGCATGATTGTAACGATTTAGCGAATTATGCGATACATGATTGAAAAAGGGTTCTAAACGGATTGAGAATTGAACTCTTTAGGCGAGGAATCTGGATCGTCAAATGGACAAGCCGGTGGAAATACGCGTTTGGAAAGGATGCTTAAAAGGTACGTAACTACGGTTCCGTTACATTATGCTTGATTTCGTATTTTCGTTCGTAGACTTTAAATTAGCATAATACATGAAATTGGCATTTAGTGGAAGTGACGAAGATCACTAGGTAAATAAACGGGTCAAAAGGTGAAATTATCACCCTTTGACAATATCGACTAATGGTTTGTCGAGTTACATGTTTATAGGAATAAATATCAAATGGATACGCACATCGCTATTTCTTAGCGACTACTAAGTCAAGGTATTGAAACGGGTCAATATATTGATCCGAGCCAGGTATGTATAATGATTCAATTCATCATGTAGAACTTGAGGTTTTCTAAGAGTTAAACAAGGTCAAATGGGATATTTGGTTATCTTAAAGATAAACCGAATAATTCAAGTTATAATTGTAGTGTTTTAGAAACATAATGGCTTCTAAACAAGGTTATAGTTAAAATATCGAATTTTTGGGTCAAACAAGTATCTGAAAGTCCTTTGTCGTAAAAGAAGGACCAAAATTGACCAAAATGCCCTTGTAGGTTAAATTGAACAAACAACCCTTAAAGGTTGTTTGGAAACGAGTTTCATGATTAAATAAATACTTAGAATAAGTGTAGAAGTTGAAAGATGTAATACGTTAGTCAAATAGCTCTATTTGAGTCTTGCCGTAAAATAACAATCCGAAGGGTAAAACTCGGAACATATAGATATACACATTGAAATCCAACACACAAAGAGTTGTAGTTGAAGATTACTTGATAAGAAATGTAGGAATAAGATGCTAGAAATGAATGAAAGCGATTTCAAGCTTTAAAGTGCTTAAATACCCTTAATGGGTCAAAATAAGCATACGAGCGAAAACGGGTTTAAATTGTGTAATAAACCTATGATTAGAACCTAATATAGTAGGTAACATTAATTTGAAGAAGTGTATGAGATATAGGAATCAAATAAATACGTTTGTTTGATAAAATGCATAAACGGGTTAAAATTCGGTAAAAAGGTAACGAGTCGAAGGCTTAGAAGTCTCAAAATTTCTTATGTTGGATGTAGGATTTTAACTCCATAAGATGGAGGATTAAATTACGGACGCGTAGGAAAAAGAATCGGGTAAAACGGATCAATAACGAAGAAGTTATGGCCGTTTCCGTGAAATCAGGTCGTGCTGGGTATGTACAGCATCAGCTGAAGGCAACAGGCTGTGAAAAACAGGGCTAGGCGTGACGCCTAGGCCCTTGGCGTCACGCGAAGCCCCCTAACTCCGAAAATTTTTAAATTTTGTCATTTTTGACCTCTGTACTTGTTTATATTTGATATTTGACTATCAAAACCAACTAAGTTGGTTTTGATCATAGGTGAATGCCAAGAGTGCACGGATGAAGATCAAGCGACGAGCAAGAACCGAACACGATCACGAAATAAGCTTCCGCACTATGTATCGTTATTATGTTAAACGACGAACGTACACATGATATGTTGTATACTTTTAAATTGTAAAAAGTTTTAATAAACCCGTAATTCCCAATGCATATGTAATCTTAATTACATGATTGTTTTTCGTAAATGATACGTTAAACCTTAATTTATAAGAACGGGTGTTACAATACAAGAAGAAAGCGTGCCAAATACTGCATTCAGAACACGGTATGGGCACTATGAGTTTCTTGTGATGCCATCCGGACTGACAAACGCACCAGCGGTCTTCATGGATCTGATGAACCGCGTTTGCAAACCATTTCTCGATAAATTCCTGATTTTATTTATCGATGATATCCTGATTTACTCGCAAACGAAAGAAGAACACGAGCAACACCTTAGAACTATTCTAGAACTACTAAAGAAAGATAAACTTTATGCTAAGTTCTCGAAATGCGAATTCTGGATTCGCGAAGTACAATTTCTGGGTCATGTTGTGAATGAGAAGGGTATTCATGTAGACCCATCCAAGATTGAAGCAATAAAGAATTGGGAAGCTCCCAAAACCCCAACTGAAGTTCGTCAATTTTTGGGCTTAGCAGGCTATTACCGACGATTTATTGAGAATTTCTCAAAGATAGCTCAACCGCTGATGACCCTTACGCAAAAAGACAAGAAGTACGACTGGGGTGACAAACATGAAGAAGCCTTCCAGCTACTAAAAAATAAGCTATGCGATGCACCAATATTATCATTACCCGAAGGTACTGAAGACTTCGTGGTATACTGCGACGCTTCACGACAAGGTTTGGGTTGCGTGCTCATGCAACGCCAAAAAGTCATCGCTTATGCTTCAAGACAATTGAAGGTTCACGAAAGAAACTATACCACTCACGACTTGGAACTTGGTGCGGTGGTATTCGCCTTGAAGATTTGGCGACATTATTTATATGGTACTCGATGTACAATCTTCACAGATCACAAAAGCCTACAACACATATTTGATCAGAAGGAATTAAATATGCGTCAACGACGTTGGGTCGAGTTGCTGAACGATTATGACTGTGAGATTAAGTACCATCCTGGAAAAGCAAACGTTGTAGCAGACACGCTAAGTCGAAAAGAAAGGGTTAAGACCTTAAGGGTTCGAGCATTAGAAATGACTATTCGAACGAACCTCACTGCACGTATTCGTGATGCACAACAAGAAGCTCTTAAGGAAGAAAACCATAAAGCTGAATACCTCCGGGGTGCATTGAAATATATGGTGCCAAATGAAGAGGGAACCTTGTACTTTAAGAAGCGCATTTGGGTTCCGCTCTATGGTGGCACACGATAAGTCATTCTTGATGAAGCACACAAGTCAAGATACTCGATCCATCCAGGATCGGACAAGATGTATCAAGACTTAAAAGAATACTATTGGTGGCCGAGACTTAAAAGAGATGTTGCTGTCTACGTTGGAAAGTGCCTAACCTGTGCTAAGGTTAAGGCTGAATATCAGAAACCGTCTGGCATACTACAACAACCAGAGATTCCCATGTGGAAGTGGGAGCAAATCTCGATGGACTTCATAACAAAATTACCCAGGACCCCGAGAGGGCACGATATGATATGGGTGATAGTTGATCGATTAACGAAATCTGCGCATTCCCTACCAATCCGAGAAAAAGGATAGCACTGGAAAGCTTGCTGAGATATACTTAAAAGAAATTGTGGCACGTCATGGAGTGCCTATCTCAATTATTTCAGACAGAGATGGACGCTTTGTCTCAAGAATCTGGCAATCCTTTCAGGAAGCCTTTGGATCGCAGTTAGATCTAAGCACGACATTCCATCCTCAAACAGACGGCCAGAGCGAACGAACCATACAAACATTAGAAGATATGCTTCGCGCATGTGTCATGGATCTAGGCGGCAGCTGGGATACTCATCTACCTTTAGTTGAGTTTTCCTACAATAACAATTATCATACGAGTATAAAAGCCGCACCGTTCGAAGCTCTGTATGGCCGCAAGTGCCGATCGCCCTTATGTTGGGCAGACGCTGGAGATAAACGTATGGTTGGTCCTGAATTAGTACAAGAGACAACCGACAAGATTATGCAAATCCGAGAGCGCATTAAGGCGGCTCGAGATCGACAAAAGAGCTACGCTGATCAAAGACGAAAGCCATTAGAATTCGAGGTGGGAGACAAAGTGCTGTTGAAAGTCTCACCTTGGAAGGGCATAGTAAGATTTGGAAAACGTGGAAAGCTGAATCCACGATACATCGGACCATTCAAAATCTTGGAAAGAATTGGTACCGTAGCATACAAGTTGGAATTACCGGAAGAATTTAACGGAGTACATGATACGTTTCATGTATCCAACCTCAAGAAGAGTCCAACACAAGAAGACGTGATCATCCCTACGGATGAAGTACATATTCATGACGCCCTCCGATTTACAGAACAACCCATTGAGGTTACCGACTGGAAAGTCAACAAGACCAGGAGGAGCACTGTTAAACTTGTCAAAGTACGTTGGAACTCTAAGCACGGACCCGCGTATACGTGGGAACGTGAAGACCAGTTCAAAGAAAAGTATCCCCACCTATTCAAGAAGACTCCTGCGAGAGCTGGTTCAGCCTGAATTTCGGGATGAAATTCTTTTAACGGGGGGAGACTGTGACAACTGGCACAAACCGGTAATTTTCGTACACTTTAATTATTATTTAATGACTGCAATTATGTGCTTAAATGTCAACATTGTCTGATTACATACTATACAAGTGAATTCATGCACGTTTAATACTACAAAATATTGCTTTATGCATTAACTAGAGCGTTGCGTCAAAAATACTAGTAAACTCACCGGTAAAACACAATATGTCAACAGAACTGCAGAAAGCAGTTAGACAATAGAAATGGAGCCTAGGTGTAGGTCCAATGACAGAAATACATTTAAACCCAAGAATACATACAAGGGTTTATATATACATTCCGAAAGCCAAAATACGCACTAAAAAGCACCCGAAATGCACTTTAAGTGCAGAATTTTATTAAATTCAGCTATAAGCAACTTTTAAACATATAAATACCATGCAGAATTTACATTTTATCGTCCAGAATATTTCCCTAAGTGGCGAGAATAATTAGCGTTACAAAAATATATATAAAAGACATTCTGCGGACTAGTTAAACACTTTAACGGAACGGTGTCTAACCGGAGAACCGGGCGTTACCCGGGACACCAAATTTTTGTTAATTACATGGTTTTATTATTTTTGACTAGTTGTGATCCCCGTTTACCATAATACCCACTAAAAATCATCAAACTAACATATGTAAACTAGTTACTTGAATTCTAACTTATGGTTACCTATTAGTTGCAAAATGTTACATCCAACCCCCCCCCCCCCCCTAAAACCAAAATTGGTCCCCATGGACCAACAAATCACCACTTCCATACTACATGATCTTCTCCTAGATTTAATCCCATTTTTATATTGGATCTTGCTTGCCAATCTAGACAAAATATGATGGAAGATCTATATAATTATGGAGCCAAGATCACCACCATTCCTCATATCTTACACTCTCTCACTCACTCTCCATCTCTCACTTTCGGCTAACCCCAAACCGCCACCATCACCACCCTTAAACCACCATCATTCTCCATTATTCAAGACCCATTCAAGCTTAAAGGTTGATACAAGGAAGCTTGCATCTTGTGGAGCTTCAAGAAGGACTTTGTTCTAGCTTTTTCATCATCTTTTCTCATCATCTTCTTCACTAGATTCTACCCTTGCCTTATGCTAGTAGTAAGTCCTTGCTAAACCCTTGATCATCTTGTTTTTGTAATTATAAGTTGTAGTATGATGTATACATAAGAACACTAGAAGAGTTTAAACAAGAAACTTGAACATAAAACTCTACATAAAGATCATGAGATGAGAGATGATGATACATGATAAATCTAAGTTAAATAAGCAACAACCTGCTGTAAAGGACATATGATATGATATAAATCATTATTAGACGGAATGGTGATCGTATGGGTACCTTTTAGTGGCGTTTAAACTATAAAGAAACATGCTGATTGCATTTTCAGCCAACTTCAACGGGCTGTAACCTGATCATTAGAATTCGAAAAACTGATTTTCTGAAGTCTAAATTATGTATTTTTGAAAAACAAAGCAAATAGCACTGGAATCATATTTTTTTGAGGTCGTTTACTCTTTTTAAAGACCCGTTTTGTAACAGCAGCTAAAGCTGAGTTTTTACTGCAATAAATGGGTGATATGTTTTTAGTCATAACTTGAAACCCATATTGAATCAGCTCATGAAAATTGTACTGTAGATGACCACTGTTGTCTTAGTAATTCTCCCACTGGAATTTCGTAAATCGGACTTACGATGAATTTTAAACGAATTATTCCGTAGGCTGCGGTCAGAAAGTAACCAATCTGATCGCAGTTCGGTAAATGATTTTCTATAAAATACTGATAATGAACTGGACCCCGATATTTTTACACAATAATATTTGATTCGTAAAAGACGTTCTGTAAAAATTTGGGAATTATTGGAATAAGATAACCATTTTATTAAAATGTCCGAAAACAGTCCAGTTTTATATATTAAAACTGAAACGACAAAAGTAGTATCTTGCATGTCAGAATGTCGGGTTGATTATTTGAGAACGATCTAACGTGTTATATGTTAAAGAAAATGATATGCGACTTAGCATGGACACCTCCATTTACAAAGGGGACTATGGCGAAATTTTCTGAAAATCCTAACACTTGGTAAATATTTTCTAGACAAATGTTTGCTAGTATGTTCTAAACTATGCTTTTCGAATATAAACCTCGCCATAATTTTTGTAACAAAAATACACATACAACATACAAGATACATAACTCGGGTGCAAAGTGCAAAATACAAGAAACTTATATTTATTTTTGAGAAAATAATATAAGTAAGACACTTAGTTAAAAATATGAATTATTTTTAACACAAGAAAACATATACATAAAAGACAGTGACTTGTACTTGTACGATACAAGTCTAGTGACTAACGTTAAGAAAACACGTATAGGTTACGACGTTAATTAAGCAAATCCAGTGAAGTTTACGACGCAAGGAACGTAAAGTTGTGAGTTCATGCTCCCCCTTTTCTTTTAACTGTTTTCAATTTTATAACTTCGGGGGTGAAATACATGTTACAGATATTACAATGTTTACAAATGGTATGATGGATACAAGAATTGAGGAATGATACGAGAAATCGTGTCACGAATAGGGTACCATAAGCACCATTAATCATGTACATACTAAGACCGCAGAACAAAAGGTTAGATCTAATGGGTTTCAGGGCAGCCCCACTCTTGGTGACCACTAGAACCGAGTAGTGTTTTTGTGTCTCAGTCGTGAATCGACTACTAGAAAAATGCCTATGGTTTGGTGACTTCCTATGTCGTGTCACATGTTAATGGCTTTGCAACCCATTAACACTTGATACATACAGAAATACATGATTTATACAAGAATACTTGAATTATACATGAGTACGTGGTGTACACAAAAGACTTGATTTATACAAGATACAAATTATGTTTTCATACAAAGTATACAAACATGAAATAAAAAAATTGCATGAATTCACACCAACATTATGTTGACGTTTTTCCAAAACTCACATGTATTTCAGGTAACTAGTGGATGTGTGCGTGGTTTTACTCTTGCTCTTGGATGTCGCTTTTGTTTATTTTTGAATAAAGTTGTAAACTTATCAGACAAAATGTTGTCTTGTGATGTAAACACTTAAACCATGTTTTCGGTTATGTAATGTTTGGCATTTTGAAGCTATTTTATGAGCATGTAGTATGTTTACCTTTCGTATGCAATGAGAACCTTTCATGATCACACCTCGTGCTTCCGCCGCAGAAAGGGGTGTGACAGTACAGTGTTTACAGAACACAAGTGTCACAGTCTCCCCTACTTTAGGAAATTCCGTCCCGAAATTTATTCGAAGGAGACTGTAGAGTATATTTGAAACAATTGAAGGATAAGAAAATTGCTAGATCCCAAAGATGTGGAGCGTCGTTTGGTGTTGGAAATTTTGGGGGATTTAGAATGCGATTTGGGATATTCAAAGTATCTCAAGGTATTTAACCCTTTGAAACTTATGAATTTTTAAAAAAGTCAACCAGTGTTCAAAAATTATTTGGGTATGGCACTATGTTATACTAAGCTCTTAGTGTAATTCCTAGCAAACAAAGGGGTGTACATTCAAGCCTTGTCCATAAGTACACGGTTTCTAACGTCCCATAAGGTACATCCCATGTACCATGAGCATCTCATGCATAGGAGACGGGTCAACATACCTATGGCATCAAGATCGTCACCTTTAACACCATAATATACTCCCCGTCGGCTCGATTTGAGTTAATGAATGTACTCGTCATCGTCCATTGCAAATAATCGCTCAAATAACAAATAATCACATAATCACATAACGGTCCAAGATAACATAAAATCACCTAGTGATCTTAGCAATGTTCTGAAGAATAACACAATAAGACACTTATATATAGGAAGTACCATTGGCGTATCCACCATGTTCTTATCGCATCATACTCCTCCCGTTACCTTAATCACTCTAGATTTTATGCCACCATACTTAACAAGGCTTACTATGATTCTCATGCGTCGAATCTCATAATTAAATGTGCACCCATAATTACTCGTTTCGTCTCATGGTCCACATAGCTCCTCTTGTTAAGCGAGGGTAAACAAATAATAAGGTCAAACTATCATCTAAATCAAATAACGTCGTCACAACACAACATTTGTCATATCGAATCGTGTTTTATACTAGCAATGATAGCACTACTTGGTTTGCATACAACAAATTTAGTAGGTATTTCATTCTAGTACAAATGTTAATACATGTTTCATTCTAACCAAACTGGTAATATGCAAAATATACTAAACATGCATTGTCGTCATAATGTAAGCATATCGAGAAATGTTTCAAATCATGCGCTAGGTATGCTAAGTTAACACACTAAGCAAAATGTATTTGAAAATAGTGTACTAAGTATGTTAAGTCAACATACGAAGCAAATTGTATTTGTAATCATGTACTATACATACTAGATAAACAAATCATGTATGTATTGCCATGATCACAAAATAGTATTAACTTGTTCATAGTATTTGTAGCGATCGTGTTGCCAAGTTCGTATGAATGCACCAGAGTGCAATCATATTATGCTAAATTATAAGACTTAGTTCCTAAAGAACGGAATCCTCAAAGTCGGTATGTAGTTGTAATCACACATAGTATAATCACATTAGACTTTGTAATTGGAAAATGAATAACAAGGATAAAGATAAACTTCTTGAAATTTATATTGTCATTACAAATATAGTTGAAATATGTACATTGTTTTCAAAAATAAACAGAAAATGTAGAGGTTCAAATGATCATAAGTGCTTGAGCCTCATTGACGTTGAACACTCGTCCATTAGCATTGGCAAGCTTGGGGCAATTTCGCTTGAAATGATTTAAATCACCAAAATTGAAACATGCTCGAGGGCGAGTCTGAGTAGGGGCTGCTCGGTTCTGGATACGACAGGTTGTATCTAGATGTCCAAATAGGCCACAGATTGTACACTGGCGACAAGGAGAATTTGTTGCATGACGATAGTTGCAATGATTGCACCGAGGTTGCTTTCCACGATAAAATCCTCTAAAGGGTACTGAGTTTAGTGGAACTGGTGCAGGAATTGCAAAATTCTTTGAAGTCTTGCGCTTCTTAGAATTTTTAGAAGATTCGGCCTTTGTTCCTTTTGAATTCTCATTAGTAGTTTCGGTGTTCTGATTCTTGTCTCCCATTCGAAAAAGTTTCCTTTTTCTAACCTGGGAGTCGGTTAGGGTAGCAGCTAATTCCTTAGCCTCCCTAAGCGTTGCAGGTTTGCTGCCAGTGACAATGTCTTGGACAAGATCAGGTAGGCCATCAATGTATTTCTCAATGGCCCGATCCAAAGGTGTGACCATAGTGGGGCAAAGTAGGCTTAGTTGTTCAAATCGGTCAGTATAGGCATGGTTTTCCCCACTATCTTGCTTTAGGTAATAGAATTCGTTTTCAAGTGCCCTTATTTTGCTTCGTGTGCAGAATTCTTTCTTTATAAGATTTTTATATTCTTCCCACGTTTGTGCCATTGCTATATCGGCACCTCGGTCTCTCATGATACCGTTCCACCAAGTGAGAGCTCTCCTTTGAAAGACACTCGAGGCGAACTCTACCTTGCGTTCACTGGGACACTGAACATGGCGGAATGTGCTTTCTATACTCTCAAATCATTGTAGGAGCGCATTTTCTCCTTCAGACCCATTAAACCTGAGTGGTTTAGCCTAGTTGAATTGTTTATAGTTACACGGCGATATAACATTGTTGTTGTTGTTATTGTTTTGGATTTGGTTGACTTGGATCACAATGCCTGGGAGTAAAGTATCTAGATGCTGAGAAATCCTTGCTGCTATTTCAGCGTTCCAAGTGGCGTCGCGGTGAGGAGGCATCTTGAAGGTACATCTATAGTGAAAATCAAATAAGTTAGATCCATCAAATTGTCATGAGTTTGTAACATCATTGTATAGTGAAAACTTTAACCTAGAAAAATCTCGTTCATAGGTCTCGTTCTTGTACTTAGAAAACATAGTGTTAACTTTGCCTTAGTAAAAACTTGTTCATAAATCTCGTTCTTGTACTTAGAAAATAGAGTAAACTGCCATTTTGGTCCCTGTGGTTTGGGCACTATTGCCATTTTAGTCCAAATCTCAAACTTTTTACATCTGGGTCCCTGTGGTTTGCATTTTGTTGTCATTTTAGTCCAAAATCCAAAAACCCTCTATTTTGTCTGTTGAAAACTGATTATTTTGTCCTTTAGTGCAGGGGCATTTTGGTCATTTTGCTTTTCATTTAACATTTTCTTAATTAACATTTTCTTCCCCAAATAAATCATCATCATCCCCAAATAAAACCCTAACTGACTCTCTCTCTTCTCTCTCTTTTCTCTCTCTATAAACAACATAAAACCCCATTCAATCGAGCACTCTTCATCTTCATCTTTCTGTTCAAATATTGCAGCCGCCACCTAGCAGATCACACATCACTTTCTTTCAGATCCTCTTCATCTTTCTGTTCATACTCACAAACCCATTCAATCGAGCACTCAACCTAATTGTAACCATTCAACGATGTCAATTAATGAAGAACCACCTGCAATTGAACAAACAATAAACGAAAATGAAGATCTAGAGCCATTAGAAGATGAAACAGACGACTGTGAAGAGCTTTACGGCGGAGGTGGTGGTGACGTCACACCGGTGGTGTTTAACAAGTGAGAAAAGGGGAAGAGGTGGTGATGACGTCACACCGGTGATGTTGAATCCAGAAAACTAAAAAGAAAATTTAAACTCTCTTTTTCTACTCTAATCTTTTCTTTTAGATTATGTGTGTGATTTGAGAGTGGGTTAATCGGAGATAGTGGTATATTGTTGAATGATGTTTGGTTTCTGAGATGAAGATGTGTTGAAGATGTTAACTGATGATGAAGAACAAAATAAACCACAAAACTTTAAAAATTGTTTCTACTCCTTCCTTTTAAAGATGGTGTTGTTGGATTTTAAATTGGGGGGTTTTAAAGATGGGGTTGGATTTTAAATTTTCAGATCTTTGGGGTTTCAATCAGATTAGGGGGTTTTGAATCGGAGATAGTGGTATATTGTTGAATGATGTTTGGGGTTTCAATCAGATTGGGGGTTTTGAATGGTTCCTTCTGGTGCATATTCTTGTTCAGCCATGATTGGGGGTTTTGAATGGTGTGTATATTCTTGTTCAGCCATGTTTGAGTTAAATGGATTGAATAGGATGACTGAGGGGATGGCTAGGGAGGATGAGTTTTTAGGGTTTTTGAATGAGCAACCGTAATGTCACCGGCAGAGAGGAGAGAGAGAGACAGGGGTGTTAGAGAGAGAGATAGAGAGAGAAGAGAGAGACAGGGGTTTTTGTTTGAGGTGCAGAGGTTGAAGATGATGATGATCAGGGGTTGATACACTTGAAAACTTGAGTCTTTTCATTTATTAAAAGCAAAAGATAAAGACAAAAAAGAGACATTAAAACAGTAAAAAAATCAAAGATTTTGAGTTTTGGAGTAAAATGGCAACAAAATGCAAACCACAGGGACCTAGATGTAAAAAGTTTGAGATTTGGACTAAAATGACAAAAGTACCCAAACCACAGGGACCAAAATGGCAGTTTACTCTAGAAAATATAGTGTTGTAGTTTTTGTTTTTGAAATAGGAATTGTTTGAGAAATAAGCTTTTGTAGTATAGAATACAAACCAAATTAATGGTTTATGTTATAAATTTCTTACCTTTTTAAAAATTTATTTGTTTTTAGAATAAAATGTTTTAAATTTTTTTTTAAAATAAAGAAACTTTGTGTTTGAAATTTTGAAAATTCTCATCCAAATGGTAAAAATTTGAAATTTTGAAAGACAAAGGTAGTGTTTCGAAAATGAAATAGGATCTCATAGTGTCGTGAAACGAAATGAAATTCATTTCAATTGTCTCGAACCAAACATATCACCAAAGGTAATATGATGAAATAGTATTGTGAAAGGAAATTTGTTTCGATTGTCGTGAATAGAAAACATATCACTGAGGGTAATATGATTGAGTAGTGTCACAAAGGTCGTTTAGAAATCGTTCGACATGGTCAAGATGGATAGGTTTTTATAATGTTTCACGAAGACATGCTTTAGCCTATAAGTGTACACTCACCCTAAGAGTTCCCAGGTAAGAGTGACTGGTTCGATAATGCGGATTTGTACGAACACTCTAGCCTTTGACAGAAAACTCGGGGTACAGGCATCCACCCTTCCAGATTGCATGTGTTCACATTATTAAAACCCGAGATTTTGATGAAAAATGTTTGAGGAAAACATTTAAGAAATCTTTTGATACAAATCGTTTGCGATAAAAATGTTGTGAAATAATTTGACGAAAACGTTTAAGAAAACATTTTGAGAAATATTTTAATGAAAATGTTTTGAGAAAAACATTTTGAGGAACACCTTAAGGCATGAAGCCTAAGGTTCAGGATAAATCATCTAGGGTTATATGATTTGTAAATCATAGAGTAGTTGTGGCACGAATAAGGATGAGGATTAGGATAGAGATCCTAAGTCTACTCATGTTTGGGTCCTAGGAAGGTTATAGACTAGGTTAAAGGCAGACTAATAACCTAATTCCCTATAACCAGTGCTCTGATACCAATCTGTAACACCCCAATCGCGTAATACAACAACACGTGGCGGAAATATCGGGGAGTCACGTTACAAATTGCTCACAACTACTGGTACTAAATTGTTCTAATATTGTTAACATCGTTTTACAAACAAAGATTACATGTATTATCTTTTGATTAAAGAAGACTAAGGCCCGGATGCAGTCCTATGCGTTGCATGCTTGAATAGTTGGAAACCTGAAACATATGTGAAAAATAGCCAGCATAAAAATGCCGGCGAGTACATAGGTTTTGTTAGCCAAATAAATGGCAAAACGTTTGGTATCACAATACTTTGGCAACTACGAGAGTTGTCGATTTGAAATAAATCTTGAAGCCAGAGAATGGAAAAAGTTTAGTATTGCAATACTTAATCTTGATTGTGAAAACTTGCGATAAACAGTTTTGTATATGGCAATATGATTATTACTAAGTAATTTTTATGCCATTTGAAATCGTACATTGTAACCAAGTTGAAATCATCGTAAAACTCGTTAATGTGTTATTAGAAATCCAATCATGAATTAGTAATAACTGTTTTGTAATAAATCAAAACTTGTGTGAGTATTATATAAATCAAGTCAATGATTCATAATAATACTTTAGTCATCCTTCTAAGAATCTAACATATAAAGATATGGGGGATTCTACAAGGATTTGGATAGTCGAACATTGAATCAATCGTACACAAAATCCTAAGGTGATTCGGATAACGTTACAAGAGTAATAAAATAAGAACACTTATATATAGGAAGTACCATCGGCGTATCCACCATGTTCTTATTTTATTACACCCTTTTCGTTATCTAAATCACAACTACCACATAAACACATAAATCGTCAACTTGTCACCAACTTGTAAACACGCATTAAAGTACACAATGAATCCATACAAGGACTCCAATATTAGTACATTGACATCCTATAAGAATCATTCTATGAAGAGAGATAGATGCTATAAGGATTTGGTTTTTGTCATATCGTCTAGTCAAACACGCATTAAAGTACACAATGAATCCAAACAAGGACTCCAACATTAGCATTTTAAACATCCTATAAGAATCATTCTATGAAGATAGATAGATGCTATAAGGATTTGGTTTCGGTCATATTGAATCGTTGCATCACAACATTCTAAATCCTAATGGTGATTCGGGATAATGCCACGAAGGGTAATACAATAAGCACACTTATATATAGGAAGTACCATCGGCGTATCCACCATGTGCTTATTGTATTATTCTAGTTTCGTTATCTAAATCACCAACAATCTACACATAAACCATAACCATCGTCTCGTAAAGTACTTCTTAAAAATCTCACTATGAAGATAGGAAAATCTAAGACTGTACTTCAAATATCCTATAAGAATATAACTATGAAGATAGATAGATCATTTAAGGATTTGGATAAACATCGTATTTGGATAATTGGAATAATACACAAAAAAGCATTTAGTAAACACATATATGCCATACATTGGAAAACAAATTTGTTACATATATGAATCACCCCAAAACGTTTGAAAAGGTGTAAAAGAGGGGACTATGTACTCACTTGATATTGCTTAATAGTCTTGGAATAACAACCAAGTAACGCTCGAAGGATCACGAAATCAAACGGCACCTATTATAGGTAACTATGTTAATAAACCGAACCTAAATCGGAAGATCGGATAGAATGAGGTCTCGTAAACCAAATGAGTATTGGAACTCATGTGATATGGTTTAACAAAGGCTACATTCTAAGTTGGAACCTATCTTAAGTGCTTATGACCTGTTACGACTCGTTAAGGTAGTTTACGTTACTTTAATGTGTCGTTCGCGCAAAAGCGCGTTTGGACGGTCTAACTAGCCCTATGACAAGTATTATATGCCTTAACATGCTTACTAATATTGCAAAATCAGTTTAAGTGTCAAAATTTAAGTTACATATGCTTAAAATGAAATTATGCGCAAAAAGGACATTTTGGTCATTCCTAAGGCATATAAACTACCTATCATACAACTAATTAAACTAAGTGACCATAAGGTATAACCTCGGAAGGTTATTCCCTATACAACTACGGTCACAAAATATGTTTGGTCGGATCCTATTGATCGACCAAACGGGTCGGGTTCGAAAGTCTAAGCGGTTGTTTAGACCACTTAACTTACGACCTTATATAAGCACTAGACTAAAATTGACGAGTTAAACATGTTTAAACATGTTTAACTAAGTTAGAAAACTGATTTGATATCAAAACAAAGTGTTTTGATACCCGAAAATAGTTTCATCGCAAAATGCGCATAAACGTGCTTTTTGACCGAAACTTTGACTCGTCACTTCGACTAAGCAACGTGGTAATCAGTAGGTATAGTCACAAGGGACTATAACCATCGTGATTACGCTCACGTTGCAAAGTTCAAACGAACTTTGTCTTGACCAAATCATGGTCAAAGCAGAAAGTCAAACACTATTTGACTTTCTTGCTTGAAATACATAACCAAGCATGAAAGAAACTTACAAGAGGTCCAAGCTTGGAAAAAGAACAAAGAAAACTGAAGTTTGAAGCCTTCAACCAAGTGGGATAGCTTCAATCAGATCCAAGGTGAAAGAAAAATGGAATGAGCAAGTTGGAATGAAAGAATTCATGGGTATTTATAGGAATCAAGGATGAATTTGATCTTGCCAAGTGTTTGTGAGTTAATCAAAGCATGATCTTCACCCTACACTTGTTACACATTCATTAGAGGGCTTGGGGAACACTTAAACCAGCTCCAAGTATTGAAAAACTAGGATTAAAAACCATGGCAGCAGGCTGATTTGAAGAAAACAAGCTTTCTGCATAGAGGCATCTCAGGTGACATGCGGAGCTGTCCCCTGATTCTTATGCGACACTCCTGGCTGAACCAGTTGAAACTTGTTCATTTTTTGGCAGTTTTGGTCCCTGCACTTGATTTAAGGCATTTTTGACGCGTTTAACCCCCGTTAACCCAATTTCAAGGCTCTACAAGGATGTTAAAGCATAGGGAACATGAAATATTCTTGAAAACATCTCGGATGTCGGTTCGTTTGGTCGTATGGTCACGTTATTCGGTTAATTACGACGAAACTTGAACGGACGCGAAAAACGATCCAAATTACGCGACGAATGGTATTTTTGCATTCCAATCACTAAAATAAAATATTTTAATGATTACAAAAATTTTTGGATGTCCGGATATGTTCAGAACGTAAGTATGCGCATAAATGCAAACTTATGCACTTTTTGACGCTTTTAGTCCCTATTGATCAAATAAGCGCATTTTCGCATACCGAACCCCTCAAAAGCTATTTCTAAGCTATTTAAAGGATATTTAGGGTATGTTTAGCTTATGATCTTGTTTCGGAATGTTCGTTGCTATACGAATCGGAAGACTTTCGTAGTTTGTCGCGAATAGTCCCTGTGATAAGGTAAACTTATTTTTGACACACCAAACCCTTCAAAACTTATTTCTAAGTTATGTAAAGGTTATTTAATGTATGTTAAGCCTAAGTCACTGTTTCGGGGTGTTTGTCGCGTTAAACTAATTACGTTTACGCATCAGTTTGCGTATATAACTTTTCAGAAAGCGATTTAAAGCTTTAAATCGAACTAGAATCAAAACGTGAAATTGTTAAACACAAATAAGCAAACATTGAGACCAAAACACATTGTTTCTTTGATAAATGATATTGTTCTACATCGTACAGTGTTTACAGAGCACAAGTGTCACATCCGTTTTCATGACTTTATACATATTTTGTTACATTGTACATATAATACAAATTTTCAGGACATTTTTATGGTATATTGACTTAGTATACCTAACATTTGGTTTCAAAGACATTTTTACTTGGTATATTGACTTAGTATGTCTAGTACATGGTTTTCAAACATTTTCATGACATGCTTACATTGAAAAGGACATTTGGTATGTTTAACAGGACAGTAGTACATTCATTAACATTGATCACGCCGCTCGGTAGTATGTAATAGCGCTATAGGACTTGACAAATCCCGTTCCCACTTCCTAGTGTTGGTTTGGAAGTGTTAGGGAATGAAAGAATCTGAATTCATTTTTGATAAACCTTGATCCTGATAAGGGTTTATCTGACAGTCTCAAGGCTTGAGTGTATGCGATAGACAAACCGTATAAATGTTTATATCGATAAAAGCAATGGTTTTCAAAACATAACTTTTGTTTTAAACTTTTGTTTATTCAAAGACTTTGTTTTGTACATGACATTTGATTACATAAGACATTTGTTTATAAATGGCAATATGTATTTGGCTTGAGTAAATACTATTTATTCGCCATACAAGACATGGTTTATACTGGACATTTGACATTTGACATTGGTTACACATGACATTGACATTTAAACAAGACATTATTTCATGGTTATTAATAAGTGATTTAAATAACAAGACGTGTGTAATATGATAAAAGCATGGTGGATACGCCGCTGGTACTTCCTATATATAAGTGCTTTTATTATGTTACATATCATGGCGTTATCTAAACCACTTCAAGAAGGACAAGACATGACATATTTTATACATATTATTTTCATTTGGTTATTTACTTAACCATACATCATTCTTTTATATCATGTGATTTTCATATGATTTTATAAAAGAAAATATTTTATAAGGTTCATGACTACTTTTCTTTAAACATTTCTTTTGACATTCAAAGTCATGAATCTTCAACACTAAACCTATGTTACTCATAAGCATTTTTATGCTGACGTATTTACTTTCACATATGTTTCAGGAGCGAATGTTTGATGTGAGCGAGCTTCACTTAGGGCGACTTGGGCCTTAGCAAACTAAAATCAAGAAAGTTATCATCTTTTATGTTATGTATTTTGTTCGAACTAAGACAATGTAATAATTTAAACTTGTAAAACTTAACTTTAATTATCATGTGTTGTGAAACAATAATTCTGCCACACGACTCCCCAACGTTTCCATCGCGGTTTATTGTTTTACGCGGTCGGGGTGTGACAGAAGAGTTGGTATCAGAGCTCATGGTCATAGGGAATTTGGTTATTAGTAAAATTTTGACCTAGACTATAACCTTTCTAGGAACCTAACACAAGTTACCTTGTGTTTAGATATTAAAACAATATCATCACTTATCCTTAGGTGATTACCAAAACAAGTACACAAATTTCAATTCCATTTCAAAATCAATCATCTATCATTAGATGATTTGTTCTTAGGCTTTATGCCTTTAAAGTTTTCAAATCTCGTCAAAGTTTGGGTCTTAATAATGCGAACACGTGCAATCTGGAAGGGTGGGTGCCTGTACCCTGAGTTTTCTGTATAAGGCTAGAATGTTCGTATAAATCCACATAATCAAACCAGTCACTCTTACGTGGGAACTCTTGGGGTGAGTGTCCACTTATAGGCTAAAGCATGTCTTCATTATGCATTATATAGACCTATTTACTTTGATTAGTCACTATGTGTTATTTGTTTGTTTTAAGTAATGGACAAATGACCACCTTCCGTTGTCTTGTCGATGTTTTCAATACTCGTTTCGTTTGTCCTATGTCAATCTCACACATTTCCTTGTGTTCCTTTTCTTTTAGATGCCTCCTTGACGTGATCAAACTCAAGATGCCGCAATGGCAGCCATGATCACTCAGCAAATCGCTACTGTACTCCCAAACCTAGTAACCCAGCTAAACCAAGCAAACAACAACAACAACAATAACAACGCACCTATTCCGTGCAACTTTAAGACATTCAATCCGGCTAAACCGCTTCAGTATTCTAGGTCAGAAGGAACAACTGGGCTCCTGCAGTGGTTCGAGAGCCTCGAGAGTACGTTTCATCATGTTCAATGCCCGAATGAGCGAAAGGTTGAGTTCGCGTCAAGTGTATTTCAGAAAAGGGTGCTTACTTGGTGGAATGGTGTGATGAGAGATAGAGGTGCCGACGTGGCAATGGCTCAAACTTGGGAAGAGCTTTGCGCTCTTATGATGAAGGAGTTTTGTCCTCGTCATGAACTGAGGGCACTGGAAGACGAATTCCACGATCTTAAGCAAGATAGTGGAGAGCACCGTGCCTGCACGGACCGATACAAAGAACTGAGCCTGCTGTGTCCTACCATGGTCACGCCTTTGGACAAGGTGATTGAGAAGTACATAGATGGTCTTCCTGATCCTGTTCAGGATATTGGCACCGGCAGTAACCCTACCACTGTTAGACAAGCCATTGAGCTAGATGCGACCTTGACCGAGTCTCAAGTCAAGAAGGGTAAACTCCAACGCAAGGGTGACAAGAAACCAGCTGCCAAGACAAAGAAGAAGAAGGGAAAGAAGGTTGAAACCTCGAAGAAGTCTAGAAAGCGTAAGGCTTCCAAGAACTTTGTCGTTGTTGCACAGACCAATCATTCTGCTCCTACCCAACCAGCACAACCACCCGCCAAGAAACAATATGTTGGTACTGCACCACTGTATAAAAAATGCAACTGTCATCATCAACCACGTCTTCAGTGTCGTCAATGTACCAACTGTGGAAGATTTGGCCATTTGGCTAACACTTGTCGCTTTCCTCCTGCTCCGAATCAAGCGGTACAAAACCCTGCCCAGCAGCCAGCAAATCCCGCACGACCTCACTTTCTGCCGGGGTCTTGCTACAATTGTGGAGATCTGACTCACTACAGGAACAAGTGCCCGAAGTTGGCTAATGCGAACCTGGCTCATGGACGAGCATTCAATATCAGTGCCAATGAAGCGTGTGCCAACAACGAGGTGGTGAACGGTACGTTCTATGTTAAGAACCAACTTGCTTCTATTCTTTTTGATTCGGGTGCCGACAAGAGTTTTGTATCCCTAGCTTTTGAACCTTTGCTTGCAAAGCCTAGAACAAAACTAGGAAAACCCTTGACAATAGAGATAGCTAGTGGTGAACCCCTTGTACTCGATTCTGTCATTCGGAATTGCTAGTTGAACCTCAACAATCATCTTTTTCCCATTGACCTCACGCCAATGCAACTTGGGAGTTTCGATGTTATAGTAGGAATGGATTGGTTGACCAAATACCGTGCAGAGGTGGTTTGTTATGACAAGATTGTTCATGTGCCTCTTTCGTCTGGTGAAGTCTTAGAGGTTCATGGAGAGAAACCCGCTAGTAGCCTTAAACTGATGACCAGCACCCAAGCCAATAGATATCTACGAAAGAATTATGTGGCTTTCTTGGCACATGTCGTAGAGGAGAAAGACAAGGGTAAAACTGTTCAATACATCCCCGTCGTTCGGGATTATCCTGAGGTTTTTCCTGAAGACTTACCTGGTTTACCCCCAGCACGTCAAATCGAGTTCCGTATTGATCTTGTACCTGGTGCCAACCCGATTGCTAAATCTCCATACCGTCTTGCACCGTTTGAGATGCAAGAGTTGTCGAAGCAGTTGCATGAGTTATCTGACAAAGGATTTATCCGTCCAAGCTTTTCCCCTTGGGGCGTGCCTGTTCTTTTTGTAAAGAAGAAGGATGGATCTTTCCGGATGTGTATCGATTACCATGAGCTTAACAAACTCACGATCAAAAATAAATATCCCCTACCTCGCATCGATGATCTCTTTGATCAGCTTCAGGGTGCTACTTGCTTTTCGAAGATCGATCTGCATTCTGGGTATCATCAGCTTCGTGTACTCCAAGAAGATATTCCCAAGACCGCTTTCCGCACACGATACGGTCACTATGAGTTCACTGTTATGCCTTTCGGTTTAATGAATGCTCCTGCCATCTTCATGGACTTAATGAATGGGTTTGTAAGCCTTATTTGGATAAGTTCATCATCGTTTTCATTTATGACATTTTGATCTATTCCAAGACACGAGCTGACCACGAACAACATCACCGTCTAACAATGGAGCCCCTAAAGAAGGAACAACTTTTCGCTAAATTCTCCAAGTGTGAATTTTGGCTTAAGGAAGTTCAATTTTTGGGACACATTGTCAACGAACAAGGTATACATGTAGATCCCATCAAAATCAGTGCGATTAAGGATTAGGATACACCAACTACTCCTACCGAGGTTCGTTCATTTCTGGGTCTCGCGGGTTATTACCGCCGCTTTATTGCAAACTTCTCCAAGATTGTGGTTCCTCTCACAACCTTAACTCAAAAGAATAAACCATTAGAGTGGGGACCCAAACAAGAAGAAGCTTTTCAGACCTTGAAACAAAAACTTTGCGATGCACCTGTGTTATCTTTACTTGAGGGAAACAACGATTTGCCGTATATTGTGACGTGTCGAATCTAGCCTTGATTGCGTTCTCATGGAAAGAAACAAAGTCATAGCCTATGCGTCAAGGCAGTTGAAGATCCACGAGAAGAACTACACAACTCATGATCTTGAGTTAGGCGCTGTGGTTTTTGCTCTCAAGATTTGGAGACACTACCTTTACGGAACAAAATGTGTGGTTTTCACTGATCACAAAAATCTCCAACACATCTTCGATCAGAAAGAACTAAACATGAGGCAACGGCGTTGGGTAGAACTTCTAAACGACTACGACTGCGAGATTCGCTACCATCCAGGGAAGGCGAACGTCATAGCCGATGCGCTAAGTCATAAGGATCGTGTCAAGCTTCACTGTGTTCAAGTTCGATTTGATATTCAAACCCACATTTCTCAAGCTCAACATACTTGTGTTTCACAGAACTTGATGGGTAAGGAATTACCATATCATCTTACGCCTCATCTTGAACTGAAGGACGATGGGTTATATTATTTCATGGACTGTTTGTGGGTTCCAATTCAAGACAATCTCCGCACCTTATTGATGGATGAAGCTCATAAGTCTCGCTATTCAATTCATCCTGGTGCAGACAAAATGTATAAGGATCTTCGAGCCTAGTATTGGTGGCCGGGAATGAAGAAAGACATCACCTTATACGTATCCAAATGCCCTACTTGTCTGAAGGTTAAGGTAGAACATCAATATCCCTCTGGATTATTGGAACAACCAGAGATACCGGTTTGGAAATGGGAAAACACTGCCATGGATCTCATTACCAAACTACCACGCACTAGTAGAGGTCATGATGCCATTTGGGCAGTCGTTAATCGTCTAACAAAATCAGTGCAATTCTTGCCAATCCGTGAGGATTTATTTGCTGACAAGCGTGCCAAGATCTATGTAGATGAGATTGTATCCAGACATGGTGTTCCTTTGAACATTATATCAGACCGAGATGCTCGATTCTCATCTCACTTTTGGAAAACCATGCAATCTGATATGGGAACCCAACTCAATTTGAGCACAGCTTATCATCCTCAAACGGATGGACAATCCGAAAGAACAATCCATACATTGGAGGATATGCTTAGAGCTTGTGTGATCGATTTTGGTGGTAGTTGGGATTCGCATCTTCCATTGAATGAATTCACCTACAACAATAGTTATCACTCCAGCATCAACATGGCTCCTTTCGAAGCTTTATACGGTAGAAAATGTCGTTTACCGGTCTGCTGGAATAAGATTGGTGAAGCTCAGCTCACTGGACCTGAACTCATTCTAGAGACTACAGACAAAGTCAAGAAAATTCGCGACAACCTAACAGCTAGAAGTTGTCAAAAGAGTTACGTGGATAGTCGACGCAAGCCTTTGGAATTCCAAGTTGGTGATCTCGTCCTAGTCAAGGTATCTCCTTGGAAAGGTGTAATCAGATTTGGAAAGAAAGGAAAACTTGCACCACGGTATGTTGGACCATTCAAGATCATTGAAAGAACCGGAAAAGTAGCCTACAGACTTGAGCTGCCTCCTGAACTTGGAAATGTTCATCCAACTTTCCACGTGTCCAATCTTAAAAAGTGTTTGGTTGATGAAAACCTCCATATCCCCCTTGATGAAATTCGTGTCGACAACATGATGCACTTCATCGAGAAACCCGTGCAAATTTTGGACCGTGAAATCAAGAAACTCAAGCGCAAGCGCATACCGATAGTCAAAGTTCGCTGGGAATCCAAACATGGCCCAGAGTTTACTTGGGAATGAGAGGATCAAATGAAGGCGAAGTATCCACACCTTTTCTCACAAGTTTCCTCTAATTAAAATTCGGGATAAAATTTCCTAAAGTAGGGGAGACTGTGACACCTGTGTAATTTTAATCCCTGTACAATTCTGAACAATTCTGTATTTAATAAAATTTGGTGTTTTAATTGCAATAGTTGTTAATTATTTGTGACATTTACACGTTTTCATTCATTGTTCATTCCGAACTCTCAAACCTGTTCTGGAAGTGAAATCGTAAACCGTTACGCAAATGTAATCAGTATTAATGCGATGTACACTCCAGAACTTTGACATAAGCTAAACATATCCTAAATACCCTTTACATAACTTAGAAATAAGTTTTGAAGGATTCGGTATGACAAAAACATGTTTGTTTGAACTTAAGAACTAATTTCGACAAAACTGCGAAATGAACGTTGGTGACCGCCCGGATAATATTTAAATCCTAAAAATATGTTGTTATGATTAAAATTTTCGTGTTGAAAAATAAATTAAAACGCTTAAAAACGTTATTTTTCAAGTTTAAGCGCCTACCGCGTGTTACTGCGCAACACAGTGCTTATACTGCGAAATACAGACAACACAGCCAGTCTCGGCAACTGATATTTATTTCAGTAATATTTTGGCGAGTTTATTTTTATAGAATAATAAAAATAATTTAAAACTCCATAAACCGGGATTAAAACGCTAGATAAAATACCCGGTATCCAGTTAAATATCTGTTTTTATCTAGTATACATCAAATATATGTATGATATACATATATATGTGTAGGTGTCATGTATGTATAAGAGAGAGAGAAAGAGAATGCCACCTTTTCTTACACTTTGCCATGTGTTGTACATGCATGCAACCTTGAAACCACAAAACCCTCCATATCTTCCATAATTCTCCACCATTCCAAGAACATTTTTCACTTCTCCTTTCTCTCTTTTAAAGCAATCGGCCGAACACCCCCTATCTCCTTCCAATTTCGAAAATTTCAACCTTTTCTTGAAGATCCAAGTCCCTTTCAAGCTAGTTCCAAGCACTTTTGAAGATCCTAAGGTGATTTGAAGGTCTTTCAAGCAAGAACCAAGCTCCATATCATCACACTTTGTCAAAAACCCATCAAAAATCTTAAAGGTATAAGATTTATTTTAAAATCCTTGTTCTTGATTTTTAGTGGTATTGATGATGATAGAAGTTTCTCAAGGTTCTTGAATTATTCACTAACTTGAAACAAAAAATAAATTGGGTTTTTATACAAAATAAAAATGGAAGTATATATGTATGTATATGTAACCGTATATATATATATATGTATGTGTATGAGATTGGGTTTGATTTTTGATAGATACTTGTTTGATTTATTCTTGAGAAATGAATGCATGTTTAATCAAATAGATGTTATGTAGAGTTCTTGTGAATTGTCTTTATTTTGTGATAAAGGAAACTTTTGAAAACATATATATGTATGAATATGCCGATTTTCTATATGTATGTACATGCACATGTAAATTTTTGTTAAGTTAGTATAGATTAATGAAAAGAATGTTGCATGCAATGATGTTTAGATGAACAAACGGTGAAATGATGAACATGTCTTGGATTTTATGAATTAATATCATGTTTGATGCATTTAAGTTTATATGAAAAGATGATGACATGATAAGTATGCTTTAGATACTTGTATATAAGCATGCATGTTGAATAAATGCTCAAGAAATGATGAAAAATGATTGTATGACAAAAATGTTTTAGAACAGATTATAAACATTAAAAATAACATTATTTGGTATATAATAATGGCATTAAACTTTTTCATAGGTTTGGTAGCTTCGCATGTTGTACATATAGCTTAGAAAGTTGTAAAATATGTGAAATTTGCATGATTTAAGTGGTTTATGTGAGACCTGCACTATCATGAGTATAACCACTGTTTTATTCAGTAAATAACATGGGTTATATTAAAATATCAAGTCGTTACGATTTGGGATGGTTATGGTAACGTTCGATGCAAAACTATGCGGTAAAACGGTTAAAAATCGACTTTTCGGTGGATTTTTATAAAACTGTTTTAGATCAGTAACCAAACTGATATTTTTGCTATAAAAATAAGTATTTTAACTTATATTAAGTTTACTTGGTTTTTGTTTAGTCATACGTGACTTCCGACGCCCAAAAACGTTACTGAATCGCTAAAATACGCATTTTTCAATATACACTAGAATGGGTTGTTCATGGGTAAATTTTATGTGTTACAATGTGTTATGTGATTTAGAATATGTGTATGATGATATGTTAAGACTTGAAAAAATTATGTGTATTACGATATTTACTATATGATACGTTTGAGTATATATATTACGACGCGCAAATCGTAGATATATTGCTTATAACATGATGAGGGTCACCAATAAAATCGTTCAAGTCGCAAAATTCTTAAAATATATATATGAACTCATATGTATATATAAATACACCAACATAATAAAAAATAATAACTTTTCGAGAAAATCTCAAAGCTATGTGAAAATTCTAAGTATCGGAGAAACTTAGGTATTTTTGTGAGTTTTTTATTATTAAATCGTTCTTACTTAATTTAGGACGAATAAACAATTTGAGAGGTTGTGTTAACACATAAAAACACCCAAAGGTGAGTACATATTTCCCCTATTTTACATTTTTCAAATGTTTTGGGGTGAAGCATATGTGTATAACTTTACTTTCCGTTTTCATGACTTTATACATATTTTGTTACATTGTACATATAATACAAATTTTCAAGACATTTTTATGGTATATTGACTTAGTATACCTAACATTTGGTTTCAAAGACATTTTTACTTGGCATATTTACTTAGTATGTCTAGTACATGGTTTCAAACATTTTCATGACATGCTTACATTGAAAAGGACATTTGGTATGTTTAACGAGACAGTAGTACATTCATTAACATTGATCACGCCGCTCAGTAGTATGTAATAGCGCTATAGGACTTGACAAATCCCGTTCTCGCTTCCTAGTGTTGGTTTGGAAGTGTTAGGGAATGACAGAATCCGAATCCGTTTTTGATAAACCTTGATCCTGATAAGGGTTTATCCGACAGTCTCAAGGCTTGAGTGTATGCGATAGACAAACCGTATAAATGTTCATATCGATAAAAGCAATGGTTTTCAAAACATAACTTTTCTTTTAAACTTTTGTTTATTCAAAGACTTTGTTTTGTACATGACATTTGATTACATAAGACATTTGTTTATACATGACAATATGCATTTGGCTTGAGTAAATACTATTTATTCGCCATACAAGACATGGTTTATACTAGACATTTGACATTTGACATTGGTTACACATGACATTGACATTTAAACAAGACATTATTTCATGGTTATTAATAAGTGATTTAAATAACGAGACGTGTGTAATATGATAAAAGCATGGTGGATACGCCGCTGGTACTTCCTATATATAAGTGCTTTTATTATAATACATATCATGGCGTTATCTAAACCACTTCAACAAGGACAAGACATGACATATTTTATACACATTATTTCCATTTGGTTATTTACTTAACCATACATCATTCTTTTATATCATTTGATTTTCATATGATTTTATAAAAGAAAATATTTTATAAGGTTCATGACTACTTTTCGTTAAACATTTATTTTATCATTCAAAGTCATGAATCTTCAACACTAAACCTATGTTACTCACAAGCATTTTTATGCTGACGTATTTACTTTCACATATGTTTCAGGATGTGAGCGAGCTTCACTTAGGGCAACTTGGGCCTTAGCAAACTAAAATCAAGAAAGCTATCATCTTTTATGTTATGTGTTTTGTTCGATCTAAGACAATGTAATAATTTAAACTTGTAAAACTTAACTTTAATTATCATGTGTTGTGAAACAATAATTCAGCCACACGACTCCCCGACGTTTCCGCCGCGGTTTGTTGTTTTACACGGTCGGGGTGTGACAGTACATTTGTTGATTGTTGTCAATAGATGGATGGAAGCAGATATTTGAAACCATTGTTGGGTTGAAAATAGAGTTTTGGAACGAAAAGAGTGGTTGCTTTTGCAAAATTAGTGGTTAAGTTTGACCTTTTTAGTCAAACAATGGATAATGAATCAATGGTTCTATGTAGCAAATAGTGGTTAACTATAGTCAAACAGAGTTTTGAACCACTGAAACAGATGCTTAACTCTTTTGAACAAAGTTTTATTTTTGGTGATTTTTAAACAATCTTTTTATGAAATGAAAAGAAATTCTAGAATATTCAAAATAACAGATTAATGTTATATTGAGAAAAGATCTTTTTGATGAATTTTAAGAAATTATTTTTCTAATTTTTATTCATGTGGTGAAATGAGCTTGGGAAACCTCTGTTTGCACTTTAAAATTCCCAACCAATGTTCCCTGCAGATGGTGGAAGTCGGTCAATTTTATAGTGGATCCAAAGCTTTTTTCTGCTTTGAATTTGGTACTTTCTTCCATTCTATTATCCCTTTGGCAATGGTGTATTAAGATAAGTAGTTTTGGAACTATCTCAAACAATTGTTGTTGACCCTCTACAAGTGCATTTACACTTGGTTTAATAGTTGTTTGACCATTTTCAATGAGCTGATCATATCCATGAGGATGTCTGTTTATTCTTGGCCTTTGGGGTATGTGCACCGACTCATTATACCTATAAGGTACTCTATGACATGACGGTTGCCCATTGTTGGTGCATATATATGTCGACTTCGTCTTGTATCGAGTCTTGTAATAGATTAGATAGATCATGGCACGAATTATGAGAAAATTGAGAAAACAGGTAAGATAAACCATTTCGCACGAAATGGAAGTCCATTTCGTACGAAATGGAGATGGTCATTTCGTGTGAACTATTCCGTGCGAAATGAGCTTGCCTATAAATAGGTGCCTTGTTCAAATCATTTGTAACGTTTGGTTTCCGGTAGCGAAGCTCTGCCGAAGTGTCTCCAGCATTGTAAAATGATCTGATATCAATACAAGAGACAATTTTAAGTGATTCTTTGTGCAAATCAGCTGAAATAACTCCGATACGTTTTTTTCTGCCTTTCGTATTGGACGAGATCTCTTCTGAACGACTCGTTTGGTCGTGCAAATGATCCAACAAGTGCTATCAGAGCTCAGGAGGAAGAGTTCTTACCAATTCAGCTGAAAATTTCTGATTTCTACTCACTTTCTTCACATTTTTCAAAATTAACTAAGATTTTACGGTTAAAATGGATTGATTTTCACATATTATGTGCGAAACACTGTTTTAACAAATCCTTGAAAGAATCAGACCTTAATTCAAAGTAAAAATTGATCAATTTGACAAAAATATGTCCGATCGTGTGACGTCAGATCCATTTCGCATGAATTGGATATCATTTCGTTTGAACTTGCAGTCATTTCGCACGAGACAGGGTTTCTTTTCGCTTCAATTGCCATTTCGTTTGAAACTGTACATCAGATCTTCATTTCGCACGAATTGAAGAAATTTGGATCATTTCGCACGAATTGACAATATTCAGGGTCCATTTTGCTTGAACAGGTCCATTTCTTTTGAAGAGAGTCCATTTCGCATCAAGTGTTCATTTTGTTTGAGAAGGGTTCATTTCGCTTGAAAGGCACATTTCGTTTGAAGGGCATTTCGTGTGAAACATCACCATTTCGTTTGAAAATCAGAGTTTGTGATATTTTGGAAACTGAATCATGGAGAACGAATTCTACAACGCGTTTGCTAGTCCGATTACTATTACTCAGAACACGATGCTAGAAAATGAAACGGGTACCACGCAAAAACCGCCTAAGCTTATGAGTATTGAGGAGTATAGTGGATGGGCCGAACGTTTTGAAAATTGGGTTCAAGCATATTACCTAGATGCATGGGAATATACTGAATTTCGATATATTAGACCGGTTAAGGATAGCAGATAGAAAGTTGACATAAGAGAGCTAGATGTTGATGAGAAAAAGAAATACAAAAATGAAAAGTTGATGGTTAGTCTCTTGCAGCAAGCTATTAAGGAAGAAATCTTGATTTTACTTCAACACAACAGAAGTGCTCATTCGATATGGAAAGAATTAAAATCAAAGTTTATTGGAAGTAAAGAAATGATCAAGAAGAAAATGTCGCTTTTGAAGAAAGAATTTGATTTATTCCGTGGACTAAAAACTGAAAACACCAAGCAGATTATAGAAAGATATTGCAATTTGGTGAAGAATATGAAAAGATTGAACATCAATAAAGATAAAGAAGAATTGATTGAAAAGTTGGCTGATGCGTTGCCACATGATGTTTGGGGCACGTATCTTATGATGTTGAAACTTGAAGCTCAAGAGATGGAACAACGAAAGATAGCAAGAATTTGATAATCTAACGCTGTGCGATTTTATTGAACAACTTGAAGCTCAAGAGATGGAACAACGAAAGATAGCAAGAATGAAGAACTATGATGGTGAACAGGACATTGGGTTGTATTACAAAGGTGGTGTTAGTGATAAGACAAGCATTGCACCAAAGATTGAAATTGCGTTCAATGCAAAGAGTTCGTCTGGAAGTTCATCTCAGGGGTCAAGTAGCAAAACTGGATTTTCTTCATATCCATCATTCGATCCAAATTTTTCAGCAACAAAGAGTGGCAAAGTTCTACAATGCAACATCACACTAAATCTTGAGAATGATCAGAATTATTCTGAAGAAGTAGCCAAAAGTCATATGTCTTTGTTGGTGAATGTGTTAGAATCTTATGGGAGTTTAGTTGCAGGAAGGATCGGAAATCCAATGTTGACAAAAGAGGATTACGATCAGGTTGATGCTGAGGAGATGGAACTTATGGATATAAAGTGGTGTTTGGCTAGTGTGTTGAGAAAAGCTGAGAAGTTTAAACAAATTACGGGAAGAGATGATTTGTCACACCCTGGCTTTGCGGAAGCGTGGTTAATTTGGTGTGACTTCTTAATACCATAGCTTAACCATAACAAAGCTATATGAAATAAAATCATGCAAGATCATCCATACGATTTAGTTTTAAAACCAGAGTAACATACCATTGTCTTAGGGACTTACAACCTCATAACATAAAACATTGTCTTGAAAAACATAAACATCAACATGAAATAAAACGCAGTTTAAGATTTGTGACTCGTCCAGGAAAAAGTCACATTTCCTAAACCCGGATGACCTCGGAACCCATATGCAGCGGGAAAACATAACATACCGCGCCAGATCTTTAATTTCCTGAAATACATGTAAGTTGAAAAATCAACAATAATGTTGAGCGAGTTCATGTGTAAGTGAGTAAGTAAACCTTTGTGAGTATAAAAATAGTCTTGGTATGTAGCAAATAAGGGAATTGAGATCACCAATGGTTTGCAAGGCAACTGATATATGTGAAGTGCAAATAGGGAGACTCAAACCTAGCAGATTTCGCCACGGCATTAGTATGTGGACAAAGTCACCCCAAGGTCCGTTTCTAGTTTGGCCTGGGGCTGGGCTCGCTACACCCAGATAGATTTACCGCTCCTGTCCCTCGGTCCCGGTATGAGGACTAATGGCCTCATATTGCTCCTACCCACTCACATGATCTAAGTAGTAAACCTCCTTACGCTAACCATACCATGTATAAAGTACTCGTAATCATAGTAACATGTATTTCACCCCCGCAGTTAAGAAAACTGAAAACAGTTAGAGAAAAGGGGGACATGAACTCACAGTCGGTGCGTCTCTACCAAGTACTCCAAATCAGGCAGCTGTGCGACGACCTACAAGTGCTAATTCTATTAGACGGACGGCCGTGCCTTAGCTTTATAGTTTAAGTATTTGGGAAATAGTTAGACAACTATTTCGTGTTTACGTTCTGTATATACTTGGTAGTTAATCTCCTTCCCAAGGATGAGGGATTCAATACATGTGCGTTCAAATTATATCATTAAGTCTCACTTAATATATGTATATATTTCCAATTCCGAAATATAAGTATTTTTCCCAAAAACACGTTGTTAAAATACGCGTTCATAAATATTTCCGTAAGTGCGTAAGTTACGTTTTAACAATCGAGTGGTAATATAATTACCGGTGTAACTTATATATTCATGGTGAAAGCGTTCGTATTATTTTGGATTTGTTAACGTTCGTAAATATTATTTTTACTCTAAAAATAATATTTATGTATTTTCACAAAATAATCATAAACAGTGTGTGAAAAATATATATTTATCACGTTAAATTTTGTGAAAAATCCCACCTCCGAATATTTAGTAAATAACGTCATGGCGAAATTCATATTTCAAAAACATGTCAAAAATAATTCTAACACTTGTAGTGTAAATAGTTCTAAGTGTTAGGTTTTTAGAAAAATTTCGCCAGAGTTTCCTCTGTAACTGGAGGTGGCCACGCTTTCAAGCGTATCATTTTCTTTAACAAATCAACTCAACAATTTTCTTTATTTGATCAGAACAACTTTCATCACAACAACAAATCAACATATGTGTAAATTGCCAAAAATTACATGAACTTGCAGTTTTCCCGAAACTGTGGTGTAAATCCCCTTAAATTTAGTAGATCTTCATATAAGGTAATTTGATCTTGTAAAACCTCGTTTTTAGAGAAAATCCATCTTTACAACTTCCAGTCATCTTTTACAAAAACTGTTATTTTGTCGGATCTTTTCATTTCACAAGTGTTTACGCACTTGTGGTTTATAAAAATCACTCTTGTTAGTGTAAGATCCATTTTTAGAAAGCATGATTTCTTTAACGCTTGGTCCTTTGAAAATACCACTTGCAGATACGTAGATCTGCTAGTTTTAAACACATTTCCACAAGTAAAACACTTTTACACAAGTTCATGATTCTTGTGTGGTAGAGTTTCACCTTTTAACCCTTGTATCATTCAAAACAAGCTTATGTTAGGATCCATGATCTTACCAAACCGGGTTAAACGATGATCCGAGCTACCACATCATAGATCGGGCCTAAATAATCATACATTTCAAATACTACATCATTTACACAACATATAAGCTTTTAACCACTATTTTTAGTGTTTTTAGTAAACTTTAAAGCATCATCTTGCATGTTAACGAGTTTTAACCGATAAAAATCCTTTTAACCACTTTAGAATAGTTCAAGATAGGGATTTAAACATCATACCACTAGCTCGAGGCTAGGGAAGAATCTTGACGAAAATGGCGTGGATAAAAGCAAGATAAAGAGGTCCTTCGCGTTCCGTTTGCTCCAAGACTCCTTGTATACGACCCTCGACTCTTGTATGGACTTGGAATCGGCTGATCAAGATCGAAAATATGATGGATGGGGGTGGGTGGTCTCGGCCGAAAGTGATAGAGAGGGAAAGAGAGCTTTTGAGTGGTGTAAAGTTTAAGTGAAAGACCAAGTGTGTTTAGTGAGCATCTTATAGACATTTAACAAGTGCATTACCCAATGGATTATGTGCACCCTAGATATTAAACATACTAAGATTATAATAATCAAGATGGTACAATGGGGGTTACAATGTGACTGAGTTCGGCCAAAGGGGGGGGGGTCTCCTAGTCCATTTCCTTCTAAAGATTAAGTATTAGTTAGGTTAAACCAAGTTAGTTAAGTAGTTAACTTGGTTAGTTGTGTGTCATGCGTTACAATGGGTGTTGGGGTATCCAGGGACCCTAACTGGCTCAGAAAAAAGATAAATAATGAAAATAACAATATTTTCATGCTCCGGGTATAGTCCGGTTGTTCGGTTGGATAGTAATCCTTTAAAGTGCTTAACAAAGCTTAAAGTGTCGTTAATACTCTTTTTAGTGACACGACTCATTTCCGACACTTTGGAAAGTGTCTAGTAATATTTTTCTCATGTTTTGGCACTTTACTAGTTAGCTAGAAGCTGAATTATTATGTAAAGTGCTGAGTTTTGTACTTAGAGTACGTTTTAGGCACATCCAGTCATTGTGACTTATCCCTAGAGACGCAGTTCTACAACCCTTATATCCCTACACTCACCACTAGTGTAGCAAAATATTTCAGGCTCTTACAGGCCTTAGAGGCAGTGTCTGCCTGATGCTGGCTTTATCAGCATGTTCAATAGGTTATCCGTGTATTGTGCTACTGTGCTTTTTATGCATCATGTTTGTCACTAAGGTTCAGCATGTAAATAATGTAGTGACAGCAAGTAAAGTATGATGCAAGTAAGTACATGTATCAGTATTCAAGTAGCAGTTCATTCACAAGTTCAAGCAAGCACAGTAATTAAGCAATAATTAATTATTAATTAAGTCGTACGGATACCTGGTTTAGCGAGGGTTGTCACATTCTCCCCCCGTTAAATAAATTTCGTCCCGAAATTTAAGTTCTGCTTGTAGATGCAGGGTTCTTAGGAAAAAGGTGGGGGTATTTCTCTTTCATCCGGTCCTCACGTTCCCAGGTGTATTCAGGACCATGTCTGGCATTCCAACGAACTTTGACGAGCTTGACACTGCTCCGGCGGGTCTTGTTTACTTTCCAATCCGTGACCTCGACAGGTTCTTCAACGAAGTGGAGCGTGTCGTCAAGATGAATCTCGTCGGTGGGAATGGAAACGGTGACTTGAGTTGGACTTTTCTTTAAATTGGATACATGAAATGTATCGTGAACACCATTCAGTTCAGCAGGTAGGTCCAACTTGTATGCTACCAGTCCTATTCTTTCCAGAATTCTGAAAAGACCAATGTAGCGCGGATTTAACTTCCCACGCTTCCCGAAGCGTGCCACACCCTTCCAGGGTGAGACTTTCAATAACACCATTTCTCTAACTTGGAAATCCACATGTTTTCGGTTTGGATCCGCATAGGCCTTCTGTCTGTGGCGAGCTGCTTCGATGCGTTTAAGAATCTGCGCGATTTTGTCTGTCGTCTCTTGGACGATTTCGGGACCAGCAAGCTGCCTATCACCTGCGTCAGCCCAACATAAGGGTGATCGGCACTTACGTCCGTAAAGGGCTTCGAATGGCGCGACACCAATACTGGTGTGGTAGCTGTTGTTGTATGAAAATTCGACCAAAGGCAAATGCTTATCCCAGCTACCGCCCAAATCCATAACACACGCTCTCAACATGTCTTCCAAAGTCTGTATCGTGCGCTCGCTTTGACCGTCAGTTTGCGGATGAAACGCAGTGCTCAGATTCAATTGTGAGCCAAAGGCTTCTTGGAAGGATTGCCATATCCTTGACACAAACCTTCCGTCTCTATCAGAGATGATTGAGAGGGGTACTCCATGGCGCGCGACGATCTCTCTCATGTAAATTTCAGCCAATTTGCTAGTGTTATCCTTCTCTCTGATAGGTAAGAAATGTGCTGACTTCGTTAATCGGTCCACTATTACCCAAATAGTGTCATGGCCTCTTGGCGTTCTTGGCAACTTCGTAATAAAATCCATGGAGATTTGTTCCCATTTCCACTTGGGAATCTCAGGTTGTTGCAGAAGTCCTGAAGGCTTCTGGTATTCGGCTTTAACCTTAGCACACGTTAAACATTTGCTCACATAAACAGCAACATCGCCTTTCATCCTAGGCCACCAATAGTAATCCTTGAGATCCTGGTACATCTTATCCGCTCCCGGATGGATAGAGTACCGCGACTTGTGAGCTTCATCAAAAATAACTTCCCTTAAACCACCAAACAGAGGAACCCAAATCCTTTTCTCAAAACATAACGTTCCTTCCTCGTTTGGTACCAGTAGCTTCTCCATCCCACGGAGATATTCTTCTTCAAGGTTTCCTTCCTTGAGAGCTTCCTTCTGCGTGGCACGAATGCGCAAGGAAAGATCGGTTCGGACAATCATTTCCAAAGCCCTAACCCTTATGGGCTTGATTCTCTCTTTACGACTTAGGGCATCGGCGACCACGTTCGCCTTCCCTGGATGGTACTTTATCTCGCAGTCGTAGTCGTTCAACAATTCAACCCATCGTCTTTGCCTCATATTCAACTCCTTCTGGTTGAATATATGCTGTAGGCTCTTGTGATCTGTAAAGATTGTACACCTCGTACCATAAAGGTAGTGCCTCCAGATCTTTAAAGCAAAAACCACTGCGCCGAGCTCCAAATCGTGTGTGGTATAGTTCTTTTCATGCACTTTCAACTGACGCGATGCGTAAGCAATAACCTTTTGGCGTTGCATCAACACACAACCCAGTCCTTGACGCGATGCGTCGCAGTATACCACAAAATCATCAGTACCCTCTGGTAGAGCTAAGATTGGCGCGTTACAAAGCTTATCCTTCAGTACCTGGAACGCTTCATCCTGTTTGATTCCCCAATCAAACTTCTTATCCTTCTGCGTGAGGAGCGTCAATGGTTGAGCGATCTTTGAAAAATTCAATGTATCTTCGGTAATAGCCAGCCAAACCCAAGAATTGCCGAATCTCGGTTGGCGTCTTTGGCGTTTCCCAATCCTTGATCGCCTCGATCTTGGTTGGATCCACGTGGATTCCATCTCCATTTACCACGTGCCCAAGGAATTGCACCTCTCGTAGCCAAAACTCGCACTTAGAGAATTTGGCATACAGCTGTTCTTCCTTTAGCAGCTCTAGAATGGCTCTAAGATGCTGCTCGTGTTCAACCTTCGTCTTTGAATAAATTAAAATGTCATCGATGAATACAATCACGAACTTATCCAAGTACGGCTTGCAAACTCTATTCATTAGATCCATGAATACCGCAGGTGCGTTTGTCAAACCAAATGGCATAACGAGGAACTCGTAGTGTCCATAACGAGTTCTGAAGGCTGTCTTTGGGATACTCTCCTCTTGTATCCTTAACTGATGGTATCCAGATCGAAGATCGATCTTTGAATAAAAGCTAGAGCCTTGCAGTTGATCAAACAGATCATCAATTCTTGGCAGAGGATATCTATTCTTGATCGTCAGCTTGTTCAGCTCCCGGTAGTCGATGCACATTCGAAAACTACCGTCCTTCTTTTTGACAAACAGGACCGGAGCTCCCCAAGGCGAGAAGCTTGGTCGGATAAAACCCTTGTCTAACAACTCTTGAAGCTGTGTCGACAGTTCCTGCATCTCAGACGGAGCAAGTCTATAAGGTGCCTTAGCCACAGGCGCGGCGCCTGGGACTAGATCGATGTGAAACTCTACTTGCCTCTGAGGTGGCAGTCCAGGTAAGTCATCGGGGAAGACTTCTGGATATTCCCTCACGACAGGGATGTCTTCGATTCTTGGCTCAGCAGCCTTTTTATCCACAATGTGTGCCAGGAAGGCAACACATCCCTTCTGCAAACACTTTCGCGCTTTCAGGCAGCTGATAATCCTTAACGGCGTATCACGCTTCTCTCCGTGAACCACAATTGTCTCGCCATCTTCGTTTGGGATACGAACAATCTTTTCGTGACAAACTATCTCTGCCTTGTTGCCTGATAACCAATCCATTCCTACCACCACGTCGAAGCTTCCCAACTGGACTGGTAGTAGATCTAAAGCAAACTCACGCTCTCCTAATTCGATCACACAACCTCTAATAACTTCATTGGCTTCTACTAACTTCCCATTGGCCAATTCGATTGAGTAGGGAATATCTAACTTATTAGCGGCTAACCCAAGCATATTCTTAAATTCTAACGACACGAAGCTATAATCGGCACCAGTATCAAATAAAACGGATGCATAGCGTTGATTTACAGGGAACGTACCAGTAACAACATTGGGGTCCTGGCGCGCTTCCCTAGCTTCGATTTGGAACACTCTTCCACGGGCTTGGTTTAACTCTGGGCAGTTCTTCTTAAAATGCCCGATATCACCGCAGTTATAGCATCCAAGTCTTTGCCCGTTTCCACCTCCATTTCCAGCTTGGTTGTTGTTTTGGTTTGCATTGCCAGCTTGGTTCACATTGTTGACCCGATTCCCGTTTCCTCCATTGTTCCCCTGTGGGCGATTTCCAATACCACCACGGTTATTATTTCTATTACCAAATCCTCCCTGGCCTCCCCGGCCAGCACTAGCCCAACAAGAATCTTTCGAGTGGCCCGGCTTTCCACATGCTTCACATATTTTCACATTACAATGGCCAGTATGGTGGCGTTGACAGGTATTACACTTGGGCTGGGTGCCCTGGTATCCTTTTCCTTTCTTTCCACTGCCAGCTGATCCTCCTTTCTTAACCGCCACACTGGCGCCCTGCTTGAAGTTTGAGAACTTCCGTTTGTTACCTCCTGATGACTCGACGTGAGTCTCTTTCTTCTTCGGCTCTGCTTCATCAAACTTGTTCAAACGAATAGCCTCCTTAGTGAGAGCTACGCTCAAATCGATCGCCTCAGTAATGGTCACAGGCTTGGATGAGGTTACCATGCTTATGATTTGAGGAGCTAGTCCCCAAATGAAGCGTTCAATTCTCTTGAACTCAGGAGTGACCATGTAGGGTACCACATGCGATAAGTCATGGAACCTTTGAACGTACTCTGCGATCTTTGGACCGTCCATTTTCAAATGCCAAAACTCGGTCTCCAATCTCTGGATTTCTGCGCGAGAACAGTACTTTTTGCGCATAAGTTCCTTCAGTTCGGTCCAGGTTAGCGCGTAGGCAGCATCTTCGCCTAGTGTCTGAACTTGTAGATTCCACCAGGATAGGGCTCCGTCTAGAAACAGCCCTGAGATATAGGTGACTTGCTGATCCAGCGCGCATTTGCTCATGCGAAGAACAGATTCGGTTTTCTCCGCCCAACGAACAAAGGCGACAGCACCTCCTGTGCCATCAAAGTTGACTGGTTTGCAGTCTAGAAACTGCTTGTAGGTGCACCCATGAGGTGGATTATTGTTGCCATTGTTATTATTGGTGCTGCTTCCGCTGGGTCCTCCTTGCGAAGCGGCGTATTGTGCGATGGCAGCAGTGATAATTTGCTGGAGTTCTGCCTCATTGGTAGGCATGCGTGTCTCACGTCTTGGCGGCATCTTCTAAAAGATGGTTTACGTTGGTCAGGCCATAGTAAAACGTACGTATATAGTAATAGTAATAGCACATAACATCTCATGTTATCAACACATCACGAATACCAATCACACAACATCCCATGTCATAAAAATATAAATAAGCAATCAAGCGAATCAAATATGGTGAGAATACTGCGATTGCCATATATCGAGACCACATAGTAAGTGTATCAATACATCCCTGTGTCATACAATCATCAATCAACTAGGGGCTACATCACCCCTGTCCAAAAACTATATCATGTCAGTGTCAAATACAACCTCAAATACATGTCAACAAAAGTCAGGATCATAAAGTAGTCTCCAAAAATGCTGTGCAGTCCAACAATCGCCGTCTTCTCACCCTCGTCTACCCAAACAGCACTGATGAGCTCTATACAGATGGTGGTGGAGGAGGGGGAAAGTGGGTGTAAAACAAACGACGTAACTGGAGCCAGTCCTCCTCCATAGCTCGCTGGGTACGAATGATAGAAGCAACCTGCTGCTCTAGTGTAAAGAGACGGGCAGCATAATCTGGAGGTAAGGGTCGAAATGGCTGCAGAGGAGAGTGTGTCTGACCATGGCACTGGCATGGTGGCAGCTGAGCTCTCTCAAGCTCCTGGATGCGCTGCGTGTGTGACTCGTGCTGGGCGACAAAAGACATCAAAACGTCCTCGATAGTATACCCCATGTGGAAAGAATGGTAGGGGTCGGTAGGTGGCATAGCAGAGTCTGGTGCCCAAAGGAACGGCTCACTGGTGGGATCAAAAGGTGCCATATGAAATGGAGCAACAGAGGGTGGAACAGATGACATCTGGGGCATGAAGGGGATAGACATCGGTACATGCCCAAAAGGATGGGCTGAAGAACCCTCTCCAGGCCTCGCTGGAGGTACAAACTGAGGAACCTGAAAAGAAAAATCAACATGTCGTGTATCAGGGATCTGAGGGGGAAAAGGTGGAACATCCTCATCAGCAGGTATCCAACCGTGCTGTGCATGCTCATCTGGTGGATCCATGTGTGCCGCGAACTGTGCATGCTCGGGCTCTAGTGGGATGGGATCAGGTGGGGGAGCAACCAAAGGGTGAACAGGTGCAATGTGCTCAACAGGATGGTCAACAGGTATATCAACAACAGGTAGAGGAACAACAGGATCAACAATGACATGATCGCCCTCTAACAAAGGAACATCCACGGGGAGATCATCAACAGGTGGGTCTGCTATAACAGGCTCAATAGGGATGCCAGCATGTACGGGGTCATGCTCAAGTATGGGGTCTAGAGCGGCTGCCTGCTCAGGGGCGACGGCAGGCTCGGGATCATCAAAAGCCATCTCGAAGTCAAACTCGGGGTCGATAGGATCTACTGGGTCAGCTGGGTCCTCCATGGGCTGATCCATAGATATAAACTCGATATCATGATCCGAGTCGAATCCCGGGGGAAAGATAGGATCAGAATCCTCTATGTCATCATGGTCAAACGCAAAGCTGGGAATAGGTGCAACAGAGGATGCCTGGTCAGGATCAGAATCATGCGCAAAGTGCTGTGCGCTCAATGTGTGAGAAGGTGCGGATGCCACAGACTCGAAGGAGTCTGGGACAGGAGAATGTGCAGGCGAATCCTCAGCGGGAACGTCAGCGATCATCAGAAGATCGTCCGCAGGAAGAAGGGCCTCGCCCTGGATCTCATCCTCAAAGGGCTCATCCTCAAACAGGTCAATATCGCCATCAGCCTCGGCGTCCAGAAGAAAATCATATGCTGGATAAACGGCTAAGGGTATAGGGGCCGGAATCTCTACTAGAGGTAGGTACTCAGCGGGAGGGTCATCTGCAGGCTCATCAGCACCATCGGGTAGTGCGAAAGGCTGGAAATCATCCTCATCAGTACTGGTATAGTCAGATGTGTGCACCTCGTGCTCGGAGGATGTGAGGTCATCAGATACGATAGGTATGGGTCCAGTGGTGTCCGAAACGCCAGTACCGGCTGAGTCCATGAGTCTGTAACATAACACAAATATGCTCAAATAATCAGTCATACAATCAGATAATCACATAAGTCACCAAGTAAGGTATCACATAATTCTCCTAGTCCCACTAGCCTAATTCCTCCCAGTCTCTAAGACTGCTCTATCCTCCACCTCGACCTCTTAGATCGAGCCTCGGTCCCCTTGACCGAGCCTCAGCCTTCATGACTGAGCCTACTCTTCCTAGTCTCACTAGCCAACTACCTCGGTCACCTAGACCGAGCCTTGATCCTCCAGACCGAGCCTCAGCCCTCCAGGCTGAGCCTATAAATAATAAAATGTGCTCAACATTTGTTTGTAAAAAGTTTGGATCTGGACTTAAGTGGTATGCAGTAAAATGTTTTCGTGAGAGCCCTAGTGATCATAGTCTAGACTCGAGAAAGAATCCTAGTTCGCTATGATCAGAGCTCTGATACCAAGCTGTCACACCCTGGCTTTGCGGAAGCGTGGTTAATTTGGTGTGACTTCTTAATACCATAGCTTAACCATAACAAAGCTATATGAAATAAAATCATGCAAGATCATCCATACGATTTAGTTTTAAAACCAGAGTAACATACCATTGTCTTAGGGACTTACAACCTCATAACATAAAACATTATCTTGAAAAACAAAAACATCAACATGAAATAAAACGCAGTTTAAGATTTGTGACTCGTCCAGGAAAAAGTCACATTTCCTAAACCCGGATGACCTCGGAACCCATATGCAGCGGGAAAACATAACATACCGCGCCAGATCTTTAATTTCCTGAAATACATGTAAGTTGAAAAATCAACAATAATGTTGAGCGAGTTCATGTGTAAGTGAGTAAGTAAACCTTTGTGAGTATAAAAATAGTCTTGGTATGTAGCAAATAAGGGAATTGAGATCACCAATGGTTTGCAAGGCCACTGATATATGTGAAGTGCAAATAGGGAGACTCAAATCTAGCAGATTTCGCCATGGCATTAGTATGTGGACAAAGTCACCCCAAGGTCCGTTTCTAGTTTGGCCTGGGGCTGGGCTCGCTACACCCAGATAGATCTACCTCTCCTGTCCCTCGGTCCCGGTATGAGGACTAATGGCCTCATATTGCTCCTACCCACTCACATGATCTAAGTAGTAAACCTCCTTACGCTAACCATACCATGTATAAAGTACTCGTAATCATAGTAACATGTATTTCACCCCCGCAGTTAAGAAAACTGAAAACAGTTAGAGAAAAGGGGGACATGAACTCACAGTCGGTGCGTCTCTACCAAGTACTCCAAATCAGGCAGCTGTGCGACGACCTACAAGTGCTAATTCTATTAGACGGACGGCCGTGCCCTAGCTTTATAGTTTAAGTCTTTGGGAAATAGTTAGACAACTATTTCGTGTTTACGTTCTGTATATACTTGGTAGTTAATCTCCTTCCCAAGGATGGGGGATTCAATACATGTGCGTTCAAATTATATCATTAAGTCTCACTTAATATATGTATATCTTTCCAATTCCGAAATATAAGTATTTTCCCAATAACACGTTGTTAAAATACGCGTTCATAAATATTTCCGTAAGTGCGTAAGTTACGTTTTAACAATCGAGTGGTAATATAATTACCGGTGTAACTTATATATTCATGGTGAAAGCGTTCGTATTATTTTAGATTTGTTAACGTTCGTAAATATTATTTTTACTCTAAAAATAATATTTATGTATTTTCACAAAATAATCATAAACAGTGTGTGAAAAATATATATTTATCACGTTAAATTTTGTGAAAAATCCCACCTCCGAATATTTAGTAAATAACGTCATGACGAAATTCATATTTCGAAAACATGTCAAAAATAATTCTAACACTTGTAGTGTAAATAGTTCTAAGTGTTAGGTTTTTAGAAAAATTTCGCCAGAGTTTCCTCTGTAACTGGAGGTGGCCACGCTTTCAAGCGTATCATTTTGTTTAACAAATCAACTCAACAATTTTCTTTATTTGATCAGAACAACTTTCATCACAACAACAAATCAACATATGTGTAAATTGCCAAAAATTACATGAACTTGCAGTTTTCCCGAAACTGTGGTGTAAATCCCCTTAAATTTAGTAGATCTTCATATAAGGTAATTTGATCTTGTAAAACCTCGTTTTTAGAGAAAATCCATCTTTACAACTTCCAGTCATCTTTTACAAAAACTGTTATTTTGTCGGAACTTTTCATTTCACAAGTGTTTACGCACTTGTGGTTTATAAAAATCACTCTTGTTAGTGTAAGATCCATTTTTAGAAAGCATGATTTCTTTAACGCTTGGTCCTTTGAAAATACCACTTGCAGATACGTAGATCTGCTAGTTTTAAACACATTTCCACAAGTAAAACACTTTTACACAAGTTCATGATTCTTGTGTGGTAGAGTTTCACCTTTTAACCCTTGTATCATTCAAAACAAGCTTATGTTAGGATCCATGATCTTACCAAATCGGGGTAAACGATGATCCGAGCTACCACATCATAGATCGGGCCTAAATAATCATACATTTCAAATACTACATCATTTACAAAACATATAAGCTTTTAACCACTATTTTTAGTGTTTTTAGTAAACTTTAAAGCATCATCTTGCATGTTAACGAGTTTTAACCGATAAAAATCCTTTTAACCACTTTAGAATAGTTCAAGATAGGGATTTAAACATCATACCACTAGCTCGAGGCTAGGGAAGAATCTTGACGAAAATGGCGTGGATAAAAGCAAGATAAAGAGGTCCTTCGCGTTCCGTTTGCTCCAAGACTCCTTGTATACGACCCTCGACTCTTGTATGGACTTGGAATCGGCTGATCAAGATCGAAAATATGATGGATGGGGGTGGGTGGTCTCGGCCGAAAGTGATAGAGAGGGAGAGAGAGCTTTTGAGTGGTGTAAAGTTTAAGTGAAAGACCAAGTGTGTTTAGTGAGCATCTTATAGACATTTAACAAGTGCATTACCCAATGGATTATGTGCACCCTAGATATTAAACATACTAAGATTATAATAATCAAGATGGTACAATGGGGGTCACAATGTGACCGAGTTCGGCCAAAGGGGGGGGGGGGGTCTCCTAGTCCATTTCCAACTAAAGATTAAGTATTAGTTAGGTTAAACCAAGTTAGTTAAGTAGTTAACTTGGTTAGTTGTGTGTCATGCGTTACAATGGGTGTTGGGGTATCCAGGGACCCTAACTGGCTCAGAAAAAAGATAAATAATGAAAATAACAATATTTTCATGCTCCGGGTATAGTCCGGTTGTTCGGTTGGATAGTAATCCGTTAAAGTGCTTAACAAAGCTTAAAGTGTCGTTAATACTCTTTTTAGTGACACGACTCATTTCCGACACTTTGGAAAGTGTCTAGTAATATTTTTCTCATGTTTTGGCACTTTACTAGTTAGCTAGAAGCTGAATTATTATGTAAAGTGCTGAGTTTTGTACTTAGAGTACGTTTTAGGCACATCCAGTCATTGTGACTTATCCCTAGAGACGTAGTTCTACAACCCTTATATCCCTACACTCACCACTAGTGTAGCAAAATATTTCAGGCTCTTACAGGCCAAAGAGGCAGTGTCTGCCTGATGCTGGCTTTATCAGCATGTTCAATAGGTTATCCGTGTATTGTGCTACTGTGCTTTTTGTGCATCATGTTTGTCACTAAGGTTCAGCATGTAAATAATGTAGTGACAGCAAGTAAAGTATGATGCAAGTAAGTACATGTATCAGTATTCAAGTAGCAGTTCATTCACAAGTTCAAGCAAGCACAGTAATTAAGCAATAATTAATTATTAATTAAGTCGTACGGATACCTGGTTTAGCGAGGGTTGTCACATGATTTTCGTGATGCAAATGTTTCTACTTTAGGATTTGATAAATCTAAAGTTACTTGTTTTCGTTGCAGGGAAAAAGGGCATTTCTAGCGAGAATGCACAAACCGCGAAGCAAGTGGAGCTCAAAATCCTTTCAACAACAATGATTATTATCGGAAAGCGATTTATTATCAAGTTGCTCAACAGCCGTATCAACAACAAACACAAACTGCTCATGCTAGGAAGGAGATTGAAGAATCTAAGAAAGCTTATCTTGTTAATCAAGATGATGGAACGTCAAAAGGTTTTAGTTGGGACAAATATATTTTAGCAGAGAGTAAAGCATGTTTGACAGATCAAGATGATGAAAGGCTTCCAAAAGATTTCAGTTGGGATGATTATGATCCTAACAGCACTGCAGATCATAAAGCTTTTATTGCTCAAGTCGTTGAAGATGATGATAATTCGTATTGGGCGGACAGTATGAAAGATCACTTAAAATATCTAGCCGAGAGAGATGCTGAAAGGGCTCAAATGGCAAAGAAGAAGGATGAAAAACAAGATGATAGTGATGATGATTATTGGGCAAATAGAATGAAAGAACTTTTAAAATTTCAAGCTGAGAGAGATGCAAAAATAATGAAAGGTAAGAATGATGAAGAAGAAGTTCGAGTGATAAAGCAAAAAGAAATTCCAGCTTTCGAGATTAAAAAGGAAGCTGTTGCAGAAAAGGTGTCTGAGAGTTGTGAAAACTATGAGACTATGAAGAAGCATAACAATGAGCCGATTCACAACATGAACAGATTGAAAGAATCATACGATGTCTTAAACAAATCCATGAATCATTATAACGAGTCAAGCAGTGAACAAGCTACAGCCATGAAGACACTCAATGGAGCATACATGATAAAGCAGGATATGGTCAATTATTACATTGATATGTATGTTGAGCTTGAACAGAAATTAGAAATTCAGAGGATAGAAACTGAAAGAGTAAACAAGTTGTTGAAAAGTTACTCATGTTCTTCTTATGTGATTGACAGGATTTACCCCACAATTGAAGGCATTTGAAAAAGACATATCTGAAGTGAAGAAGTCTGAAACAAAAGAGGATACTGAAGTGAAGAATTCTGGTAAGAAACAAAGTTTTGGCTATAACAAGTGTCCATCCCCGCTTGAAAATGGATATTATCCACGAAATCCAAATTCAGAAAGAGTAAAAAAGGCAACCAACTTACAGTGGGAATCTGATCCTTCAGATAAATTGCCAGACAACATTGATGTCACTTTCACATCATCCGACACTGATCATGAGTCCGAGTTAATTAAGAAAGTGGTCGATCAGGTGTTGGAAAAAGATGAAACGGATGAGTCAAAGTCTGAGTCCGACACTTCAAGCCCAATAGTCAAAAAGGACAAACGGGTTTATAATAAAGAATTTCTGTTATCACAAAATAACTTGAATGACAAAACAATCAAAGTAGCTTATACTTTGAATGACTCTAACAAATTATATTCTGATGAAGAATTTCCAATAAGAGGTGTTAAAACTAAAATGAATAACAAGGTTATCAAACTAACATAAATTAATATTTCTGAAATAAAAGATGTAAATCTTTCTGAAAAAACCTAAAAAATACACCTCAAGAGTTCAACAGAAATTAAACAAGAAAAAAGGTTATAGTTATGGTTCAGGTTATCGAAAGAAACCAAACCATAACAGTAATTTCAAAAAGAAGGGATTGGGTTTTATTACACCAGAAAATCATAAAAATGAGAAAACTTATAAACCAAAAACTGTATTTGTTTCAGGGTCAAGCTCGGAAGAAGAGGAAAAGAGCTCATTTTGGAAGCAATCAAACAAAGAATTCCTTGCTAAGAAGCAAGAAGAAATGAAGAATGAAGCTGCTCAGAAGAAGAAGGAGACGAGAACCTGTTTTCAATGCAAAACAGTTGGTCACATTGCCAGAAATTGTCCTAAGGTAATCTAAACAAAACAGGGAGTCTCTGAAAAACTGAAAGAAAAGATGGTTGAAAATAAACCACCAACCAAACAATTTAAAGTTTTCAAAAATTCAAAGTTTGAGGTTGGTGAAAGTTCAAAAAGTTTTTACAAAAGAAAGTTGAATCTTGATAACCACAAGTGGGTTGTTAAGAAATCTGATGACAGTTCTAGCAATAATTCTGATTCGTCAAAATCAGAGGAGCTATTTTCTAGCGATGAATCTGATTCGTCAAAATCAGAGGAGCCACAAGTTGTGATAAACAGTGAAAAATCAGTTCCGCCAATGGATGATGCAAACTTTCCATCATTGCGAGCTGAAAATTTTAAACAAAAAGTTGGCAAAGTTGAGATTTCAAATCAATTTTTTTCTGAAAAGAAAGAATTTGATGTTGAAAAAGCCTTTAACCCCACAGTTCAAAATCTTTTTGGAAAAATGGTTTATGGGAAGGTAAAAGGGGTAAATGAATTTTATGAGAAGAAAACGAAGAAACCAGATGAAGATGGGTCATCCCAGGTTAGTAATGTTACACCCTGGCTTTTGCGGAAGCGTGGTTTATTGGTGTGACTTCTTAATACCATAGCATTCAATCATAACAACGCTATATGAAAAAACATGAGATGTTCATCCATTAATTAAGTTTAGAAAAATACCACAACATACTTGTCTTGAAAACATCGATACCAAATTAAGTTACAAACCATGACATGTTTAACTGAGTTCATAAAGACTCCACCAAAGACTTTAAATAAAACCTGAGTTTAGAAACATGTATCCCATCCAGGATTAGAATACACCCCCTAAACTCAACAACCAATGATAACATCTATGACGCAGCTTGAAGACACATGCATGCACTTGCCAGATCCGTTTAGTTCCCTGAAATACATGTAGTTTAAAAGTATCAACAAAAGTTGAGCAAGTTCATGTGTTTGTGTATGTATAAACCTTTAAAATATATCTGTATGTATAAAAGTCCTTGGTATGTAGCAATAAGGAAAAAGAGATCGCCAATGGGTTGCAAAGCCAATGGTATGTGTGAAATGGTGCAGGAAGTACTCAAACCTAGCAAATTTGTACCGGGCCCCCGACAGGAAGACATAGTCACCACTATGGGCCACCCTGGTCTCATGGGTGTGGGCTCGCTACACCCAAATAGATCTATCAGTCATGTCCCTCGGTCCTACGACGAGGATTAATGGCCTTAAGTGTTGTACCCACCACTCACATGATCTAAGTAGTAACCCTCCTTAAGCTAACCATACCATGTATAAAAATGTCTGTAATAATTGTAACATGTATTCCACCCCCGAAGTATAAAACTGAAAACAATTAAAAGAAAAGGGGGACATGAACTCACCTGAATTGCCTTGTGCGAAGCTAGCTAATTACGACTTCGTGATGTGGTTTCCAAGATGAGACTCGCTAGCGTGCATTCTACAATATTCCTAACATGGAATATCTAATAAGTCTCTAAATAAACGCAGTAACTAAAACTATATGTCATCGAGCTCTACCGAATCGTTAACCTAACGATTCGGCGGTAAGTTGTTAACTTGATGAAACAATTAAATTATATTCATTTACCTCGTTTATTGTCGGTAATAAATAAGTCTTAGTAACACTTAGCTCTCGAGAGGTTTATAATATATGAATATTCATATCAAAATATATAACTATATCGATAAAATCACGTTAATCATCTCGAGAATTCATAGAATAGTTATATGAAAACAATATATAACCACTTGTATCATGTTTCGCGTCTTAACAAAATATAGGTACATGCCGTTTAGGCGTTTAAAATAAATATAAAAAGTTATATTTATTTTATAAAAGCATCATCTAGTCGTTCGATGTTTGAAATAAACAGATAAGTTATATCTATTTTTAGAAAAGAATACGAGCCGTTTGGTGTTTAAAATAAATATACAAACTATATTTTTTTAATAAAAGAATCGTCGTGTTGTTTGATCTCCGAAATAAATATATGAATTATATTTATTTTATGAAACGAAACTATATTGTTTGATATTCGGAATAAATAAATATATAAATTATATTTATTTTTATAAAGGAATTGACGAGGTTTCAAAACTTAGAATGAATATAATAATTATATTTATTCGTTGTAAATAGTCTCTGAATCGTTGCTTTCGAAAGTCGTAAAGTGTTGTCGTTTGAAATAAATATGTAAACTATTTATTTTCACTAAAAGGAAGTCGGGTTATTCGATGTTGAAACAATTATATATAATTATTTATTTTACAAAAAGGATTCGTATTGTTGTATATTCGAGAGAAATATACAAACCATATTTATAAAATAATCCGTGTTAACGTTATTCCTTGTACGTTATAAAGTGTCGTCGAAAGTGAAATACCTTTGTATATGTATTCATTTGATAGTTTCGTTTTATAGTAAAACTCGTTTTATTTTACGGGTTTTCACGAAAAACGGGCAGAGTTTCCTCTGTTTTTGGACGCCCCGGACAACCAAGTTGTCGTTATTTTAACAATGTTCAATAACCAATATAAATATCTTTTGTAAAAACGGCAAGATATAAAGTAAATACTAGTATGTTCGGTTGGAGCTCGATATTGCGTTTTTAACAAAACTATATAAAATAAAACAACGTTATTAGTCGCAACTTAAACATTTACCATCTTTAGTGTCGAAAAATCGAACCGCCTAACTGAGTTGACCGAGTCAACTCACTGTTGACATGAGTTTGACGGAGTCGAATGAAACCTTGACCCGAATCGTCTGACGTGACCCGAACCGCCTGACCCGAAACCGAACCCGCTGACCAGTTGACTTTGTTGACCGTGTAGTTTGACCATCCTTGACCGGCTCTGATTGTTGACCCGTAAAAAAATCCGAAACAAACCAAACCCGAACCAGACTCAAACTATCTCGAACCAAGCACCTTTGTTTCGAAGGAACACCTGGTCAAAACGCCATCACCGCCGCCACTCTACCGCCGCCGCAAGCGACGTTCGTCACCGAAAACATTGACGCCGGCTCCGCTGGTCGTCGGATCTGAGTCAAAGAGGGAGTGAGAACAGGGGGTGGGGTTGTGCTCGTCGGAGGAGACCACTACCGCCGTCGTTGTTGTCACACCCCGACCACGTAGGACAACAAAACGTGGCGGAAACGTCGGGGAGTGTTGTAACAGAATTATTGTTTCACAACCATGGCATACAAAGTTATATTTTGTTTATCAAACAAGAGTGTTACATTGTCTCAAAAGAGGAAATAAAGAGTTCATAACATAGTTAAACTAAGTCTATCTTCATTTTAAGTCTCTAAGGCACAGGTCCGCCCTAGTGTCACGATCATCATCCTATGCAAAAGCTCCTGAAAACACATGTGAAAATAGGTACGTCAGCATAAAAATGCCTGTGAGATACATAGGTTTTGTGAAAATAGGGTTCATGACTTATAAGTTTAGAAAAAGTTGTTTAGCAAAAGTCAGTCATGAACCTTGTAAATTGTTTTAGCTTTATAAGTCATTTAAAAAGCGATAAGATCAAATGATATGTATGAATAAAAGAATAATGTATGGTTAAATGTATAACCAAGTAAAATGAGTTGTATAAAGTAAATTGTTTGTAAACCAAAGTCTTGTAAAAATCGTGTTACTTGTGTAAAATGTATAAGTCCAAATTGAATGATTTAAATAACGCTATGATAGGCAATATAATACAAACACTTATATATAGGAAGTACCAGCGGCGTATCCACCATGCTTGTATCATATTACTCACATCTCGTTACTTAAGTCACTTAAACAAACCACCAATGTATAAAGTCTATGTTTAATCCAATTTTCAAAAGTCCTTGTATAAATCATATCAAATGTTAATAGTCCAAATGTAGTCAAGTAATGTGTAGCAAATGTATGTCTGGTAAGTAATGTGTTGTTACATAAACCAAATGTAAGAATGTACAAAACAAAGTATTTTGAATATATCAAAAAGTTATGTTTTGCAAAGTAATGCATGTTACATTGATACAAACACTTATGTGGTAAGTTAACGCATACATTCAAGCCTTAAGACAGTCGGATAACCCTAAGTCAAGGTTATCAAAAGAAATGTTTTCGGATTCAGTCATTCCTTACATCCAAACAAACCCGGGATGTCAGGAATGGGATTTGTCAAGTCCTATGGTACCAGTACTTACTACCGAGCGGCGTAGCTAATGTTAATGAACGTATATAAGTCCCGTTTGTGCAAACCAAATGTCATAGCAAATGTGAACATGTTATATGAAAACAATGTACTAAGTATGCTAAGTTAACATACGAAGCAGAAAAGTCATGTAAATCAATGTGCTAGCATGCTATCAGTCAACATACATAGCAGAAATGTAAAGTAAAACAATGTACTAAGTATGCTCACAACGGACATACATAGCATGAAATGTAATGTAAAACGATGTACTAAGTATGCACACAATGGACATACATAGCTTAAAATGTAATGAAATCATGTACTATAATGTACTAATGAACATAACAAGCATATGATATGAAAGCATGAAAGGCACGAAAGTAACAAGTAGGCACATGTGTTTCACCCCAAAATGTTTGGAAAACAGTAAAAGAGGGGTCTATGTACTCACTTGAGATTGCTTAGTAGTCCTTGAGTAACAACCAAACAATGCTAGAGATCACGGATATCAAACGACACCTAAAATAGGTAACTATGTTAATATACCGGACCTAATTCGGAAGATCGGATAGAATGAAGGCTTGTAAACCAAATGAGTATGAGAACTCATGTAATATGGTTTAACAAAGCCTACATACTAAATGAAACCTAACCTAAGTTCTTACGACCCATTACGACCCGTTTAGGTAGCTTATGCTACTTTAACGCGGCGTTCGCGTGAAACGCGTTCGGAATGCCTAACTAGTCCTATGATAAGTAAAATATGCTTTAACATGTCTAATATTGTTACCAAATCAGTTTAGATACCAAACGTTATGTTACATATGCTTAAAATGAATTTTGGCGTAAAAAGGGCATTTTGGTAATTTACCTAAGGCATATCTACTACCTATCATACAACTAACTAAACATCGTGACCATAAAGTATAACCTCGGAAGGTTATTCCCTATATACTAGGGTCACCTAGTGTGTTTGGTCGGATCCTAATGATCGACCAAACGGGTCGGGTTCGAAAGTATAAGCGATTGTTTAGATCGCTTACCTTACGACCCTATATAAGCACTAAACTAAAAGTGACGAGCTAAGCATGCTAAAACATGCTTAACTAAGTTTAGAAAACAGGTTTGGTATCAAAAAAAACGGTTTTGATACTTAAGAGTAGTTTGGTTACAAAATACGCAAGAATACGCATTTTGGCCGAAACTACGACTCGTCACTGAGTCTTGATAACGTGGTAATCAGTAGGTATAGTTTCTAGGGACTATAACCATCGTGATTACGCTCACGTTATGAAGTTCAAACGAACTTCGCATTGACCATAAACTGGTCAACGCAGAAAGTCAAACAAAGTTTGACTTTTAACGCTAAACGAATAAAGAGAACGAAGGAACACTAACAAAGGGTCCCCGCTAGTAAAACTTGATCGAATAGCTCAGGTATGAAGCAATGACTTCAACTTAGAGTTTTGAGATCAGATTTGTGGGTTTTGAGTTGTGAAAGGGTTGGGTATTTATAGGATTCTTGGAACCGTTAGGATCGTTTATCGAATAACGTGCTTTGATCTCACCCGTACACTTGTTGAAACCTTATGGTACACAAAATTGGCCCCTCATTATCCTGAAGTGGCAAGTGCAAATTGGCCCCTCATTATCCTGAAGAGGCAACAGCTATTTAAACTGATCTGCTGTTCTGGGGACCCCTTACGGACCGTAAGGGTGATGGCTTACGGTCCGTAAGCCATTAACTTTGGCAGAATTACAGTTTCAGTCCCTGCACCTTGTTTCGTTGCGTAACGGCACTTCTAACACCCGTCAATCCCAATTTCAAGCTCCACAATGATGTTAAGACATAGGGAACATGAAATATGCTTGAAAACATCTCGGATGTCGGTTCGTTTGGCCGTACGGTTGCGATGTTCGCTTAATTACGACGGAATGCGCATAAGCGCGAAAAACGATCCAAATTGCGCGACGTATGGATTTTTCTCATGCCAAACACTAAAATAAAATATTTTAGTGCTTACATAAATTTTTGGATGTCCGGATGTATTCAGAACGTAAGTTATGCGCGAAAGTGCAAACTTATGCACTTTTTGACGCTTTTAGTCCCTGTAGGCGAATTAACTTGTTTTTGCCATACCAAAGCCTTCAAAACTTATTTCTAAGTTATGTAAAGGATATTTATGGTATTTTTAACTTATGGTCATGTTCTGGAATGTCTGTTACAGTTCAAATTGGCATACGTTCGCAGTTTGTCAAATTTAGTCCCTGTAGGCGAATTAACTTGTTTTTGCCATACCAAAGCCTTCAAAACTTATTTCTAAGTTATGTAAAGGTTATTTAAGGTATGTTAAGTATATGTTGATGTTCCGGAGTATTTGTTGCGTTAAACTGGTTACGTTTACGCACCAGTTTGCGTATAACACTCCAGAAAGTGATATAGAGTTTGAAAATGAACAAAAGTCAGAACATGAAAAATGTAAAACATAAACAAACAAACATTGGGATCAAATAACATTGTTTTATTGATAATTGAAATGTTTACAATGATTACAAGCACATATGTTACAGTAGTGGTGGTGCTGCTACCAAGAACCACCGCCTGCCGCCGCTGGCTACCGACGTCCTTCGCCGGTTTTGTCGGCGCTCCGCCGGTGTCGCCGGCCGGAGATTCTTGAGGGAGAGAGAGATTGACAGGGGGTGTTGAGAGATGAGCTTTGCTTCTTAGTTGTGAGTGTGTGTTTAGCCATGGTCAGTATATAAGAGAAATTAGGAGGGGATAGGGTTTTGTTTGTGAAGGTGGAGATTTCTGTGTGTTTGCTTGAAGTGTGTGTGTGTCTGATATACATATCGAGAGAGAGGGAAGGACCCTTTCATTGCGTGTGTAAAATAAATGTCTGCACACTTGAATAATAAGGGAGGGTTAAGGGCCTTATATAGATCTTATTGAGATCTTGTGAGGATTTGTAAATCTTGAGTAGATTTTATAAATCTTATATAGATTTTGTAAAGATTTTAAAAGATCTTGTAAGATCTTTCGAGGGTTTTATAGAGATTTTATTGAGATTTTAGAGGATTTTATAAGATCTTGATAGTCAAAAATCTCTATGTGCAGGTTTAGGCTTGTGGGTTTTGGGCTTGGGCCCAGGGCCCACAAGCCCATCTCATGTGTAAATGGCCCGTAATTCCTACGAGACCCGTTAACACACTCATGCTCCGAAAAATTTAATGATGTATATTTATATAGCCGAAATCCCGTAAAATGTATGCCAGTAGCCGGTTGTCGTGTTCGTTCGTCAATTACGGTGAAAATCGCGTAAAACCGTGTTGTCGCTTTAATTCGTTTTCAAATCCGGTTTCGACTGTAGCTACTAAAATTTTATTACGGAGCTTAATATAGCGTCATATGTTGGTTCTGAAGGTGACAGGCGTCTCCGTCGTTTCCGTTTCGTTGCCGATGTGTTTCCTACCAACGCGTTTTTAGTTCACGTTTGCATTTGTGTCGTACGGAAGTCCAATAAATTCACAAAATTAATTCATAAATATAAAATATTCGTAGACAATCCGTATTTGTCGGCGTTGTCAGTATTTTGTTCGGTTTCAGTTCGTTGTCGCGTAATATTCAGCAGATTTCCCGTAAATCACCATACGCGCACTCTATAGTCGAATAAACTTTCTTGGGCACTCCAAAGGCCTAATTAAGTTAATTTGCGCTGTAAACACTATTTATTATTGCGTTAATCACCTGTTAAACATGTAATTAAGAGTCGTAAATCACCAGTTGTCACATTCTCCCCCTGTTACAGAAATTTCGTCCTCGAAATTTAGACTATGTTATCTCCTCAGAATTGTGTTGTTCGCAGGTAAGTCCGAATAATAACAAAGTGAATGACCGCGTAATCGAAACAAGACTTATTCGAATCATGCGAATTCAAGGACATTCCTCAACAATAAGATCCCAACGGTTTAAAAGAAATGTGTTTCAAAAGTTGATGTTAAAGGAAACAAGATGTATAGATATCGTCACTAACGTGACCAAGTCAACAGGGATCCAACAATGAACAAAAACTTAGACCAATCGAATTCCATATAACGTTTACAATGAGTAAATGAGTTCTAGAAGCAATAACATCCACTGGATGAACTTAGAATCAACAATCTCAAATGTACTAGTTTGAATGAAACGCTCGATCATGATCAGCACAAGCTGCAAGTTATACCGACGCCACAAGGTGCCGCAATGAATGAAACAATTCAATAATAGGGGTGATCAAACAAGTATCACCTGTGTTTTGCATGAAACGCTCAATCATGATTAGCCCAAGCTACAAGTTTGTACTGACACCACAAGGTATCGTAGTGATTTAAATAATTCATTAATTTAGGTGATTAAACAAATTCACCGTGTTTGAAGTCAAATGAAAACGCAATAAAGTGAATCTGAAAGTTTATTTCAAATGACATCATAGGATTTTCAATTGAAAATGGAACATCAAAGAAATACTGTTTTCGATCGAAGACGAAGAAGCAATGAATATCGCAAAACATTCGATCAATGTTGAAAGGACCGTTAGGAGGTACACCGGAATATGAAATGAATTTTGTGTACCCTTGTCTTATCACACGATTGTGTTAAGACTGTTGTAATGTGATAAATCAAAGCGGATTTAATCTAAATCAATAAATAAATAATTAAATCCGTGCATAAGATATGTAAACGAGTTTAGCGCAAGCTTCAAATAAGCAAAAATACCACCACAAGGTGTCGAAATCAACAAACAATTTAATGGAGTCGAATGCCAAACAAGTTTACTTCGACTCGGAACAAATGAAACACTTGTTAAAACGAATTTTGAATATGATGCTCTGAAGTGAATATGTGTAATGGACAAGTTCAAACAATTGAACTTGGTTTTAGCGCAATCCGACAATAAATATATGTATCGACAAGAAAACTTTCGGCATGGTCACAACGAAAAACCATGTATGTAACTTGAAAAGAAAAGAAATTTCAAGAAAATGTGTTGACTTAATAACAAAGGAGCCAACAATTACAATAATGCGGGTCATTCGAATCACAAATCAATAATTAGATTTAGCGAAATGATATTTGAAATTTTGATGAAAATGATCATTCGAAATGAAACCACATGCGTGACAAACGATACATGCGTAACATATGAATTTTTCAAGAAATGAAGCAATGAGTGTTCGCTATAATGAAAGAATTGATCGTGACACAATGACCATTAAGAGGAGCAGAGATGTAAAAATCTACTCAGTAAATGTGAAAGTCGAAATTTCAATAAAAGAAATTTAAGGACTTTACCAGGGGTTTCATGTGATGACTGGTTGTTAGGTGACATTACCATGGAATGTCGAACATATCGTATTCGTCGTTAATAAGATAGGGGGAATGTTAAGAAATACGTCTTCTCCCTGGCATGATTCGTGTCGTTGCAGGATCGTGTGACAAGTTGCCGCTTCCTGATCGTTAGTTCTCCTGCTGACAGGAATCTAGCGTCGTCGTCGAATTGCGCCATCGTGTCTTTTCAAAGGCCTCGCCTCGATAGTCGTATGTGACGTACTTCAACTTCTGTTGATGTATGTAATTTGCACGCTCATGTTTTGTTTTGCGTAGGTTGCCTGATCGGTTAAGTAAAATAGCATAAACGACATAATAATGGCGTTTACCCGAGTTAATAGACGTGGTACCTACGTGACGACCTTTAATGAACTTAGACATAAGTTTCTGAAGGTCTTAAATGCATGTTTCCTAAGCTCTCAAGGTTTTGTGCACTGCATGTATTCACATTATTCTTCATGAAACTTCCTATCCTTCCTAGTCTCCCAGACTAACCCACCTAGTCTCCCAGACTAAACCAACCAGTCTCCCAGACTAAACACCTAGCCTCTCAGACTGAACCACCCAGTCTCTCAGACTAAAACACCTAGTCTCTCAGCCTGAAACACCCAGTCTCTAAGACTAAAACACCCAGTCTCTCAGACTGAAACACCCAGTCTCTAAGACTGAACTCCCCAGTTTCCCAAACTGTCCCAACTAGTCTCTTAGACTAACTACCCAGTCTCTCAGACTACCCAGCCTCTCAGACTGAACCTCCCAGTTTCTCAGACTGAACTACCCAGTCTCTTAGACTGAACCTCCCAGTTTCTCAAACTGAACTACCCAGTCTCTCAGACTACCCAGCCTCTCTAACTACCCAGTCTCTCAGACTGAACCTCCTAGTTTCTCAAACTGAACTACCCAGTCTCTCAGACTACCCAGTCTCTCAGACTGAACTACTTAGTCTCTCAGACCAAACCTCCCAGTTTCCCAAACTGAACTACCCAGCCTCTCAGGCTAAATCTCCTAGTCTCTCAGACTGCCTCAACTAGTCTCTCAGACTACCCAGCCTCTAAGACTAACTCCCTGGTCTCTAAGACCAAATTTCCCCAGTCTCTAAGACAGACTCCCTGGTCTCTAAGACCAAATTTCCCCAGTCTTTAAGACTGACTCCCTGGTCTCTAAGACCAAATTTCCCCAGTCTCTAAGACTGAACTCCCCCAGTCTCTAAGACTGAACCATAAGCAAAAATTTGAAAAGTGTTTTGTGTCTTTTATTTGTAAAAATATTTGTTTTATGGATCTCGACGCTTTGTGTATGCAATGTAAAAATGTTTTCGTGGGAGCCCTGATGATCATAGTCTAGACTCGAGAAAGAATCCTAGTTCGCTATGATCGAGGCTCTGATACCAAGCTGTCACACCCTGGCTTTTGCGGAAGCGTGGTTTATTGGTGTGACTTGTTAATACCATAGCATTCAATCATAACAACGCTATATGATAAAACATGAGATGTTCATCCATTAATTAAGTTTAGAAAAATACCACAACATACTTGTCTTGAAAACATCGATACCAAATTAAGTTACAAACCATGACATGTTTAATTGAGTTCATAAAGACTCCACCAAAGACTTTAAATAAAACCTGAGTTTAGAAACATGTATCCCGTCCAGGATTAGAATACACCCCCAAAACTCAACAACCATGGATAACATCAATGACGCAGCTTGAAGACACATGCATGCACTTGCCAGATCCGTTTAGTTCCCTGAAATACATGTAGTTTAAAAGTATCAACAAAAGTTGAGCGAGTTCATGTGTTTGTGTATGTATAAACCTTTAAAATATATCTGTATGTATGAAAGTCCCTGGTATGTAGCAATAAGGAAAAAGAGATCACCAACGGGTTACAAAGCCAATGGTATGTGTGAAATGGTGCAGGAAGTACTCAAACCTAGCAAATTTGTACCGGGCCTCCGGCTGGAAGACATAGCCACCACTATGGGCCACCCTGGCCTCATGGGTGTGGGCTCGCTACACCCAAATAGATCTATCACTCATGTCCCTCGGTCCTATGATGAGGATTAATGGCCTTAAGTGTTGTACCCACCACTCACATGATCTAAGTAGTAACCCTCCTTAAGCTAACCATACCATGTATGAAAATGTCTGTAATAATTGTAACATGTATTCCACCCCCGAAGTATAAAACTGAAAACAGCTAAAAGAAAAGGGGGACATGAACTCACCTGAATTGCCTTGTGCGAAGCTAGCTAATTACGACTTCGTGATGTGGTTTCCAAGATGAGAATCGCTAGCGTGCATTCTACAATATTCCTAACACGGAATATCTAATAAGTCTCTAAATAAACGCAGTAACTAAAACTACATGTCATCGAGCTCTACCGAATCGTTAACCGAACGATTTGGCGGTAAGTTGTTAACTTGATGAAACGATTAAGTTATATTCATTTAGTTCGTTTATTATCGGTAATAAATAAGTCTTAGTAAGACTTAGCTCTTGAGAGGTTTATAATATATGAATATTCATATGAAAATATATAACTATATCGATATAATCACGTTAATCGTCTCGAGAATTCGTAGAATAGTTATACGAAAACAATATATAACCACTCGTATCATGTTTCGCGTCTTAACAAAATATAGGTACATGCCGTTTAGGCGTTTAAAATAAATATAAAAAGTTATATTTATTTTATAAAAGAATCATCGAGTCGTTCGATGTTTGAAATAAACAGATAAGTTATATCTATTTTTAGAAAAGAATACGAGTCGTTTGGTGTTTAAAATAAATATACAAACTATATTTATTTTAATAAAAGAATCGTCGTGTTGTTTGATCTCCGAAATAAATATATGAATTATATTTATTTTATGAAACGAAACTATATTGTTTGATATTCGGAATAAATAAATATATAAATTATATTTATTTTTATAAAGGAATTGACGAGGTTTCAAAAGTTAGAATGAATATAATAATTATATTTATTCATTGTAAATAGTCTCTGAATCGTTGCTTTCGAAAGTCGTAAAGTGTTGTCGTTTGAAATAAATATGTAAACTATTTATTTTCACTAAAAGGAAGTCGGGTTATTCGATGTTGAAACATTTATATATAATTATTTATTTTACAAAAAGGATTCGTATTGTTGTATATTCGAGAGAAATATAGAAACCATATTTATAAAATAATCCGTGTTAATGTTGTTCCTTGTACGTTATAAAGTGTCGTCGAAAGTGAAATACCTTTGTATATGTATTCATTTGATAGTTTCGTTTTATAGTAAAACTCGTTTTATTTTACGGGTTTTCTCGAAAAACGGGAAGAGTTTCCTCTGTTTTTGGAAGCCCCGGACAACCAAGTGGTCGTTATTTTAACAAAATTCAATCAATGTTCAATAACCAATATAAATATCTTTTGTAAAAACGGCAAGATATAAAGTAAATACTAGTCTGTTCGGTTGGAGCTCGATATTGCGTTTTTAACAAAACTATATAAAATAAAACAACATTATTAGTCGCGACTCAAACATTTACCATCTTTAGTGTCGAAAAATTGAACCGCCTAACTGAGTTGACCGAGTCAACTCACTGTTGACCTGAGTTTGATCGAGTCGAATCAAACCTTGACCCGAATCGTCTGACGTGACCCGAACCGCTTGACCCGAAACCGAATCCGCTGACCAGTTGACTTTGTTGACCGTGTTGTTTGACCATCCTTGACCGGCTCTGATTGTTGACCCGTAAAAAATCCGAAACAAACCAAACCCGAACCAGACTCAAACCATCTCGAACCAAGCACCTTTGTTTCGACGGAACACCTGGTCAAAACGCCATCACCGCCGCCACTCTACCGCCACCGCAAGCGGCGTTCGTCGCTGGAAAACATCGACGCCGGCTTCGCCGGTCGTCGGATCTGAGTCAGAGAGGGAGTGAGAACAGGGGGTGGGGCTGTGCTCGTTGGAGGAGACCACTACCGCCGTCGTAGTGGTGGTGCTGCTGCCAAGAACCACCGCCAGCCGCCGCTGGCTACCGACGTCCTTCGCCGGTTTCGTCGGCGCTCCGCCAGTGTCGTCGGCCGGAGATCTTGAGGGAGAGAGAGATTGACAGGGTGTGTTGAGAGATGAGCTCTGCTTCTTAGTTGTGAGTGTGTGTTTAGCCATGGTCAGTATATAAGAGAAATTAGGAGGGGATAGGGTTTTGTTTGTGAAGGTGGAGATTTATGTGTGTTTGCTTAAAGTGTGTGTGTGTGTCTGATATACATATCGAGAGAGAGGGAAGGACCATTTCTTTGTGTGTGTAAAATAAATGTCTGCACACTTGAATAATAAGGGAGGGTTAAGGGCCTTATATAGATCTTATTGAGATCTTGTGAGGATTTGTAAATCTTTAGTAGATTTTATAAATCTTATATAGATTTTGTAAAGATTTTATAAGAACTTGTAAGATCTTGCCAGGATTTTATAGAGATTTTATTGAGATTTTAGAGGATTTTATAAGATCTTGATAGTAAAAAATCTCTATGTGCGGGTTTAGGCTTGTGGGTTTTGGGCTTGAGCCCAGTGTCACACCCCGACCACGTAAAACAACGAAACGTGGCGGAAATGTCAGGGAGTGTTGTAACAGAATCATTGTTTCATAACCATGGAATAAATAAATTCTGTTTTATTGAATAAATGAACTCATTGTTTTAATACAATCAAATAAGTACAACTATGATCTTCCAAGTTTTAAAGTTGCTAAGGCACGAGTCCATCCTAAATGTAGCATGTATCAACAATCATTGCAAAGCAGTACCTGAAACATGTGTAAAAATAGGTACGTCAGCATAAAAATGCCTGTGAGATACATAGGTTTTGTGAATACAGGATTCATGACTTATAAGTTTAGAAAGAGTTGTTTAACAAAAGTCAGTCATGATCCTTGTAAAATGTTTTGTTTTGTAAATCGTTTAAAAAAAACAATAAGTTCAGATGATATGTATAAATAAGAGAATAATGTATGGTTAAATAAATAACCATGTAAAATGAGTTTGTATAAGATAAGTTGTTTGTAAAACAATGTCTTGTGAAAAGTATGTTATTTGTATAAAATGTTATATGTCTCAAATTGAAATGATTCAAATAACGCTACGATATGGAATACCATACAAGCACCTATATATAGGAAGTACCAGCGGCGTATCCACCATGCTTGTATCATATTACACACGCCTCGTTACTTAAGTCACTTACTCAAACCAAACCACCAATATAGAATGTTCATGTTTAAACCAATAGTCCAATGTTATGGTATAACTCAAGTCAAATGTAAACCATGTAATGTGTAAACAAAAGTTATGTATGGTAAGTAAAATGAGATTTCTTAAACCACATGTAAAAATGTACAAAACAAAGCGTTTGAATAAATCAAAAGTTATGCTTTGTAAAATAATGTAAGGTTAAACGAATAACCTTATAGTAGCATATTAAAAGTATACTTTGGAATTGTAAATAACATATTAAAAATATGTTTTGGTTTGTTGATAAAATATATATGTTGGTTCTGTACAATACCACACATGAGAGTATATCAAAATATACTTTTGGGAGTATATCAAAATATACTTTAAAGGTGTGATTTAAGAATTCATTCAGACCTAGTGCATCAAACTACACCTTTGAGACTATAAGGATACCACAAAGGCAATCCCTATTTGGATGGAGAAACAAATTGGTTTCAGACATTCCATGACAACAGGAATGGGGTGTCTAATCCTATAGCGCTATATCATACTACCAATCGGTCTGGTGAACATAAAATAAGTACAATTCAACATTTTATTTTATGTTCTTTGAGAAATCAGTGTTTAAACCATAGATAGTCATTTAGTTTGTCAAATGATAAGTAATAACATGTATAATCAATTATACTTTGAAATCATGAAAATAACACATAGGTACACATGCTTCACCCCAAAACAGTTTGGAAAACAGTAAAATAGGGGAACTATGTACTCATTTGAGATTGCTCAGAAGTCCTAAGATAACCACCAAGCAATGCTAGAGATCACGGAATCAAACGGCACCTAATATATGTAGCTATGTTAATAAACCGGACCTATATCGGAGGATCGGATAGAGTGAGGGCTCGTAAACCAAATGAGTATGGGAACTCATGTAGTATGGTTTAACAAAGCCTACATGCTAAATGAAACATAACCTAAGTGCTTACGACCCGTTACGACCCGTTTAGGTAGCTTATGCTACTTTAACGCGTCGTTCGCGTAAAACGCGTTCGGACCGCCTAACTAGTCCTATGACAAGTAGAATATGCCTTAACATGCCTAATATTGTCGCCAAATCAGTTTAGATGTCAAAAGTTATGTCACATATGTTTATAATGAATTTTGGCATCAAAGGGGTATTTTGGTAATTTACCTAAGGCATATAAACTACCTATCATACAACTACTTAAACGTCGTGACCATAAGGTATAACCTCGGAAGGTTATTCCCTACCTACTATGGTCACCTAATGTATTTGGTCGGATCCTAATGATCGAACAAATGGGTTGGATTCGAAGGTATAAGCGATTTATCAGATCGCTTACCCTTACGACCCTAGACAACGTGGTAATCAGTAGGCATAGTCACAAGGGACTATAACCATCGTGATTACAATCACGTTGCGAAGTTCAAACGAACTTCGCATTGACCATAAACTGGTCAATGCAGAAAGTCAAACAAAGTTTGACTTTCGGACTCGAAAGTAATAAAAGAACGAAGGAACACTTACAAAGGGTCCAAGAATGGAAGGTTTGAATCCGAGTACTCTCAGGTATGAAGTGTTAAACACAACAACTTAGAGAGCAAACTCAGATTTCAAAGGTGTGAGTTGAGAGTGAAGTGGGTGTTGGGTATTTATAGATTTCGGTTCACCATTAGGATCGTTTCTTGGAGAAGAGGGAATAATCACATCCCTACACTTGTCGGAAAGTTATGGTGGCTCATTTTGCCCCCACCACAAGAGTTTGACAAGTGGAATTGGCCTTTGGGGGTTTGAAGGGCTGGAACCAGTTGTTTAAAACATTGAATCTGGTCAGAAGGGGCCTCGCGTGACGCCAAGACCCCTCGCGTCACGCCTAGCCCTCCTTTTGGCAGAACTGGCAGATTAGGTCCCTTCACATTGTTTCGTTGCGTAACGTCACTTCTAACACCCATAAATCCCAATTTCAAGCTCCACAATGATGTTAAGAGATAGGGAACATGAAATATGCTTGAAAATATCTCGGATGTCGGTTCGTTTGGCCGTACGGTTGCGATGTTCGCTTAATTACGACGGAATGCGCATAAGCGCGAAAAACGATCCAAATTGCGCGACGAATGGATTTTTCTTATGCCAAACACTAAAATAAAATGTTTTAGTGCTTACATAAATTTTTGGATGTCCGGATGTATTCAGAACGTAAGTTATGCGCGAAAGTGCAAACTTATGCACTTTTTGACACTTTTAGTCCCTGAATGACCCAAACGTTTATTTTAGCACACCGAACCCCTCAAAGCCTATTTCTAAGCTATTTGGAGGATATTTATGGTATGTTTAACTTATGGTCATGTTCCGGAATGTTCGTTACAGTTCAAATTGATATACTTTCGCAGTTTGTCAAGTTTAGTCCCTGTAAGTGAATTAACTTGTTTTTGTCATACCAAAGCCTTTAAAACTTATTTCTAAGTTATGTAAAGGTTATTTAAGGTATGATAAGCCTATTTCACTATTCCGGAGTGTTCGTTGGATTAAACTGGTTATATTTACGCATCAGAGCGCGTATAACCCTTCAGAAAGCGATTTAAAGCTTAAAATCGAACAAGAGTTGATATGTGCAAACGATACACATATTTTTACAAATCCCAAGTATGGAATACAATATTTCATTGGTTTGGAATTTGTTTGATGGTTGAAGTGACACAGGTGTCACAGTCTCCCCTACTTTAGGAAATTTCGTCCCGAAATTTAATTCTAGAGGAAACTTGTGAAGACAGCTGTGACGGTTTTGCCTTCTAATAGATCCATTGAACCCTTAAGTAAAACTCTGCGCCATGTTAGGACTCTTAGCGAATTTGTTAACCCTCAAAGTGAATTCCTTGTAGTAGTAAAACATGGAATTTTGAACTACGGACAGAAGAACGTTTCTTATGAAGACTTATCATAGGAAACTTGTGTGTGCTTGAAATCAGAATTGGGGAGTGTGAGAATAAATGACATTGGTCGAGGTCCAAGACTTCTCCCGTATCATTATTCTTGTCACTATAGGTCTTAACACATGACAAAGCTTTCTGTGGTTTCTATGCACTGAATTCCATAATTATGTAGGCCTCCATAATTACGTAATCCCTTGCACAGTCCGCACAGTTCATTTCATAATGCGTAGAGGAAAAATCAATTGAATAAACATGAAGCGACTCGACTAGACCACAAAAGGGTCCTTTCAATTAGATCAATGAACGAGCCTTTTAACTAGATCAACACATGATCTTCTTAACTAGATTGTCGTATGATCTCCTTAAATAGACCACTTAAGGGATCTTTTTAATTATATCATCACATGATATTTCTAATCAGATTTTCAAAATCAATCTGTTTAACCAGACCATTCAAGAGGTCCAATTATAGAATAGTACTTTATAACCCAAGGGATGTAGGATCGTGTCTCGACCCGAACGAGTCGTTCAGAGGAGTTTTCGTCAATTACAGGTGCGGAAAACAAGTAATCAACGTAGAAACAGCTTTCAAATCACTTTAAACACCTTTCTGTATTGATTTATAACAGTTTACATCCAAATCTCGATCCGGCAGCACTTCGGTACGAGTTACAAGGTCTGGTCATATGGTTCGCTTATGTGCACCTATTTATAGGTGTTGAGGTTCCCTCCAAGGTACATTGACACATAAGCGGACCTGACAAATAAGCGGACCTGACACATAAGCGGACCTACCAGGTGACACATAAGCGGACCTACCAGGTTAAACCTATATGCTATCCTATTTTCTCATAAAACATGCCCTGATCTAACAATCTAAAACTAAGACTCGATACAAGACAAAGTTGACAGATGTAGTGCACTAACAGACTCCCCCTCAGATGTTGACGAGTCGCAGTGTCGAGTCTTTGACAATGTCATGTCTTCACATCTTCAGTCTTGATCTGTCTCTGGGCTTCTCTCGCTCAATCTTTTCTTGCAGGTCTTCAGACTCCCCCTAGCGATATGCTTGTATTTCTTCAATTCATCAGCATCATCAACTTTAGGATCGTTGTCTGGCTTTCCATCTAATAGCTTCTCAATATCAATCAGCTTGGCTCTTCATGTTCCAAGATCGTTGTCTGGCTATCTCCAATCAGAATCCTCAGGTATTGGAACCTGGCTTTTATCTAGCTCAGATCTCGGAAACAAATACCTTGGCTCATCTTATCCTGCAAAAACTCTACCTCAAAATAAATTTCTCACATACATATTTCAAACATAAACTTGCACTAACTCAGACTTACCTTCAAAACAAACACAGATTTTAATGAACCACTTGAAAGGTTAGATTATGAAAACATTTAACTCCAAACATCCACTCCCCCTCAAATATTGCTCATCATGTTTAGCACTCGGAATTTTGAAAATCTGCTTTTCAATACCAGTTGTCAAAAATCTTTTTGAATTTTCTGAAACTTTTTGCTAAAACACACTGAAAATCTTTTAGATTTTGAAATAAAGAAACATGTAATGCAGTAAAGAAAATATTTACAGACAATATTTTTGTGAGATCGTGTAAGAGGATCATATCAGTTTTTGACAAGTCACAAGTACCGTTGAGCTTAGATACACTTTAAGAATTAAACAATTCACTTAGATTGCCGATATACTTGTCCACTTAAATTTTCACACAAATTTCAACTGATTCAGGATATGAGTTAGGTGTTTTAAGAACTTAAACTCATTCATGTGTCCCACCTCTTGAATATACTCCCGTATCCAGATCCCAATATTCAGTCTTACAGGTGAGTATACCACAGATGATATCTGTAAGGGGTTAAATTGCGAGGGTCGTGAGAGCTCAGGTCGATCTTTCGATACGCAGAGAGATGACGGCTTCGACTTTTGGTGGGTCCCCTTTAGAGGATCTTTTGAATTACAACAGCAGTGACTATCAATTTTATTGTTTCATCAATTTGCTGAGGGCGGCGCTATATTTCAAGCAAGCAGAAAGTATTCTCCGGGGACTAGGCCATTGCTTCCGCAAAATCAGAAGTCCCGGGATAATACCCCAGATATCACTGAGCATAAAGACCTAGTATCTCAGAAAGAAGGACCTTTCAAACGAGATTTCAGGGGTTACCTATATATCCAAGTAGTGTTCCCCACGAAATAAGCAAGTTTGAATTTTAGTTTATATCCCGAAAAAGTTTACTAAATGTGTAAAAACCTATCGGCATATCATCAGTGAGACCGTTTAACGCTATTTAATCATTACATTTCTTTAGCATACTGTAACTGTCTACTGATGTACTATCATTTCCTCTTCTTTGACACCAAAACTCATTTTTGATTTTATCATGTTTTTGCCTTTTTCAAATTTTCAAATGTTTTTGGATTTTCTAAAATTTCTACTCCCCCTAAAATGCAAACACATTTTAGGAAATTTGAAAACAAACTATACAGTAAAGTAACAACCGATATCAAATTGCGTCAATTCGCCATCCACTTGGCATAAACAATCAGAACTCCCCCTTTCACAAAACTATTTTCTCATTATGATTTTAAAACACTTAAGTTTGTTTTAACCAAAATGATTTTTCCGGAAAATAAGTTTTGTTTTATCCATTTGTAAAATTAAGGGTTTGGTTCATCATATTGTCCATTCAATCTCTTGTATCAGAATTACATCAAATTCAAACTAATGACCTTGAGTAATCACTTTGACAGAATCAACCTCTTCCCACTTATAAGTATATCCAAAATATATAACCACATGTAGGAATAAACATCTACTCAAATACATGTTACCAATCAAGATGCCGATTCCTGCTTCGCACTTACCAACCTGGAAGCTCCAGCAAGTCACACTTATCCTGTAAAATTTTAACAATTTTAAAATTCATTTCACACAATTAATTACTAAGAAAGATGCTGATTCCTGATCCACTATTACAAACTTGGGATCTCCGGCAAGTCAGGTTTTTCAATGAAAGAAAATATCCACCCAAACCTGACCAGCCTTGGGTGTTTTCAATTCAGAAGCAGTTGGAGTGTAAGTTGCTTTCTTTTTAGCATAAAACTCCTTTACCCCTTTCACCTTTCCATAAACCATTTTTCCGAAAATCTTCTTAACTTTCCCATTAACCCCTTTCTCAACATCAAAGTTATCCTTCTCAGAATAACTCTGATTTGAGATTTCAGACTTTTCAGTTTTCCTTTTAAAATTTTCAGTCCTCAATGGTGGAAAGTTCTCATCATCCATTAAAGAAACTGAGTTTTCATCACTCTCATCAAACTGTGGCTCCTCTGATTTTGTGGAATTAGATTCATCACCAGATTTTACCTCTGATTTCTTAACAACCCATTTTTGTTTGTCAAGTTTAACACTTCGCCTGTAAAATCTTTTCGAACACTCACCAACTTCAAATGTTGAATTTTTGAAAACTTTAAATTTTTCAGTTGGTGGTTCGGTTTTATCACCAACAACTTCTTTCAGTTTTCCAGATACTCCCTGTTTTGTGTTTGTCGCTTTCGGACAGTTCCATGCAATGTGACCAGTTTCATTGCATCGGAAACAGGTTCTGGTTTCTGTTCTCTGAACTTCATTCTTCTTTTTCTCAGCAAGAAATTCTTGATTTGACTGTTTCTAGAATGAGCTCTTTGCTTCTTCTTCATGGCTAGTTCCAGTATCCTTCTTCTTCTTTGGCTTTGTTTCTTCACCTTTAAATGCTTCAAATCCTTCAACTGTTGGATAAATTCTATCAATTATGTAGTCACAGCCTTTGTAACTTTGCAGCAATCTTCTGATTCTTTCATTTTCAGCTGCTTCACTATCCAACTCTTTCTTCCACTTTGCACATTCTTCTATGTACATGTTGATCTCTTTCTGCTTTGTCATCATGGTAGCATTCATCATTTTCAAAGCTTTCTCTCTTTCAGAGTTAGTCTTCTCCAGACTATTCACATGCCTGTTCAATACATCATACGACTTTTTCAAATTCTTTACATCAAATAACAATTGTTCTTTCAACTTTTCTAACTCACTAAAACTCTCGTCTTTCTCTATGCATTGTTTACAAGACTCTAAACATGTAAGACAGGGTTTTGTGATTTCAACGATCTTCTCGACTTCAACTGTCTTTTCAACTTCCACGATCTTCTCAACCACTTTGACTTCTTTCATTTCTTTTGCAGCTTTTCTCTCTTTCAGCTTCTTCAATTTTTCTGCAAAATAAAATTCAAAAGTGTCAGAAGATAAATGTGTTTTTCCAAGATTTATCTGTTCCATCTCTTCATCATCACTTGTTTCTGATGAACTGTTTTCAGATGAAACAGATCTTTCATCTTCACTTTTCTCTTCATCAGATAACACCTCCATCCATTCCTTAAGCATTTCTGGCTTTCGAACAATATGTGCAATAAATGCTTGAACATTTGAATCAGCTGGGATGTATTTGTCCCAGCTAAATCCTCCAGCCATTTTCTCATCATCTTGATCAATGATGCCATAATAAGCTTTCCTGTTTGCATCCTCGATCATTCTTCCATGTGCCGTTTGAGCTTCCTTTTGTTGATGCGGCTGATGAGTGATTTGCTGATAAATGGTTTTCCTATAATAATCATCTTTCCCTGACGACTCCTTTGCTCCTCTCGGCTCCTGATTCTTGCACTCTCTTTTAAAGTGGCCTTTCTCCCTGCAACGAAAACAAACAACTTTAGATTTATCAAATCCAAGATTAGAAAGATTTGCATCCAAGAAATCAGTTCTTCCTGTAACCAATCTAAATTTTTCTGCTCTCCTCAAAACGCTCGCTAAGGCCCATTTAATATCCATCAGTTCTAGCTCCTCTACATCAATTTGGTCATAATCTTCCTTTGTGAGCATCGGATTACCAATTCTTCCGGCAATCAACCCTTCATAAGACTCTAATGCTGTGACCAATAATCCCATATGATGCTTTACAATTTCTTCAGAATAATTTTGACTATTTTGAAGATGTAGAGCTACATTACACTGAATCGAATGCCCATTTCCAGCAGATGCACTTTGAACACTTGGAGGATTCACCGTTGAGAACCCACTAGTGTTGACTGATCCTTGACTGCTTGGTGTAGATTGATTTCCAGCACTAAATGCAGTTTGTATCTTTGAACTTGCTTCAGCAGTTTGAACATTTCCTTTATAGTACAATTTAATATCTTGTTGATGAGTAGAACTGTTCATTCTAGCAATTTTCTGCTGCTCCAGATCCTGTGCCTCCAACTTCTCTATAAACTGTGCAATCGATAACCTGCTAAACTGTCCGGAATTCTTCAATATCATCAGATATGTACCCCATTCCTGTTGCGGTAACGCATCAGCAAGCTTTTCAACCCATTCTGCTGGAGTTTTGGTAATCTTCAACTGTGACATGGTGCGTACGAGATGACAGTATCTTTCAATAAGAGTCTTTGTTGTTTCACCAGGCATGCACGCAAATAGTTCAAACTCCTTTTTCAGCAATGCTGCTTTACTCTGAAGCATCTCAGTACTTCCCTCAAATTTCTTTTTAAGTGCTTCCCAGATAGAGTAAGCATTGTCGTCATGTTGAAGTAACACAAATATATCCTCTTTTACAGCTTGTTGTAACAGATTGATCATCATTTTCTCTCCTTTATAACTATCTCTTTCTTGCTCCGTGAATTCCGAAATGATTTTATTGACTCCCACTGAATTCTTTGGCCTCTCATATTCAGTTTCGATGCTCTCCCAAGCTTTTAGATGATTCGCCTGAACCCAATTCTCAAACCTTTTCTTCCACCCGTGATAATCTTCAATTCCCATAAGTTTCGGGGGTTTTTGCATTGTTCCAGTTTCATTCTCCATTGTCATGTTCTTAGCAATGTCGGATGGAGTAGTAGGAGTTGTAGCAAACGCATTATAAAATTCAGAATCCATGTTGACTTAGCACGTTTTTCAAGATCAGTGACAAATAAACGAAATCCTGATGTTCACAATAGTGAAACCCTGATATTCAAATAAATGGAACCCTGATATTCAAATAAGTGGAACTCCTGATGTTCAAATAAGTGGAACTCCTGATGTTCAAATAAGTGGAAGTCCTGATGTTCAAATAAGCGAAAGTCCTGATGTTCAAATAAGCGAAAGTCCTGATGTTCAAATAAGCGAAAGTCCTGATGTTCAAATAAGCGGACCAGAATGTTCGAATAAGCGGACCAGAATGTTCAAATAAGCGGACCAACAGACTTAGTGCACCTATGAGCGAACCAGGTGTTCAAATAAGCGAATCTACAGAGGAATTTGGAGCGAACCTATCAAAATACATGGTCACAAAAGCGGATCTACAAACTATCCATAAAAGCGGAACCTATTCGGATGTTGATTTGACCTATTTTTAGTACGTATTTAAACCTTAAACTTTCAAGGATTTATCAATGATCAATTATCTACAATCTGTGAAATTTTGAGCAAATTTCGACCGTAAAATCTCGTTCTGATGAAGAAAGAAGGTGTAGAAGTAAGAATTTTAGATGAAATCCAGCAAATCTCTATAGAACTCCTCCTCCTGAAGCTCTGATACCACTTGTAGGATCGTGTCTCGACCCGAACGAGTCGTTCAAAGGAGTTTTCGTCAATTACAGGTGCGGAAAACAAGTAATCAACGTAGAAACAACTTTCAAATCACTTTAAACACCTTTCTGTATTGATTTATAACAGTTTACATCCAAATCTCGATCCGGCAGCACTTCGGTACGAGTTACAAGGTCTGGTCATATGGTTCGCTTATGTGCACCTATTTATAGGTGTTGAGGTTCCCTCCAAGGTACATTGACACATAAGCGGACCTGACAAATAAGCGGACCTGACACATAAGCGGACCTACCAGGTGACACATAAGCGTACCTACCAGGTTAAACCTATATGCTATCCTATTTTCTCATAAAACATGCCCTGATCTAACAATCTAAAACTAAGACTCGATACAAGACAAAGTTGACAGATGTAGTGCACTAACAAGGGACTTAACTACAATGTTGAAGTCCATTAAGGATTTAAGATAGTATCTTTGGATATCCTATTATGAATCTCTCATATGAGATATGAAGGATTCTATGAGGATTTGGATGGATCACATACAACCACAAAACATGTAAGAAAACACATAAGCACAAAATTAGTTAACTTGATTCTTTAATTTGTTATCTTTAGGTATGGACATTGAAAGCACACTAGGAATCCAATCCATGGATTTCATTTGGCACTTTAATCATTTTCAAGGATCCATCTATAAAGATAGAAGGATTTTCAATAAGAGTTTGGCTTTGTTTCTTAAAAGAAACGAGTGTTTAAGGTTCTTGGGGAGATCACAAGTGATCATAGAACCACACGAGTAGTTTATCTTTGGGTTGACATCATAAGGTTGCATCAATCATTCACACAATCGCATAAATCTTGCAGAAATAAAAACAACAAATCTTTATTTATGCAACAACCAAATTGTCTTGAAGTGTCAAAAGATAACAACCAAGGGATTACAAAACATTAATTGTTCACTGCTGCATCATTGTTCCCGTTTGCCTCATTGATGTTAAATGCTCGTCCTCGTGCTGGAGGTGCGTTAACAAGTCTTGGGCAATTGTTTCTGTAGTGAGTAAGGTCACCACAGTTATAACATGATCCCAGTGGAAACCGTGCTTGAACAGCAGCAGGGTTTGCAGCAGCTTGATTTGCATAATGACAAACATTGATCAGATGTCCCAACCGCCCACAGTGGGTACATTTGTGACACTGCTCTTGCTCTAGATGATGACGGTTGCGCTTGTTGCACAAAGGTGCGGTACCAACATAGTTTTGCCTTTTGCGAGGTTGTGCTGGCTGGTTTGGAGCAACCTGTTTGTCTTGAGCAGTTACAGCGTAGTTTTGAGAGGCTTTGCGCTTCTTCTTCTTGGACACCTCAGCATTTTCTTCCTTCGGTTCCACTTGAGCAGTCTTGTCAGATGGTCTTGAGTCGCCCTTCCCAAACAGCTTGCGCTTCCTGATATGGGATTCAGTCAGAGTGGCAGACAATTCAATGGCTTGTCTGACAGTAGTAGGGTTGCTGCCAGTAACGATATCCTGAACTACGTCAGGAAGACCATCAATGTATTTCTCAATCGCCTTATCCAAAGGCGTAACCATAGTAGGGCATAACATGCTCAATTCCTCATAGCGGTCAGTGTAGGCTCGATGTTCTCCACTGTCTTGCTTCAAATCATCAAATTCCCTTTCTAGAGCCCTTAGCTCATGACGAGGACAGAATTCCTTCATCATAAGAGCCCTAAGCTCGGCCCAAGTCTGTGCTAATGCAACCTCAGCACCGCGGTCTCTCATCACCCCGTTCCACCATGTAAGAGCCCTCTTCTGAAACACACTTGAAGAAAACTCGACCTTGCGATTTTCAGGACACTGAACGTGACGGAAAGTATTCTCAATGCTCTCGAACCATTGAAGAAGCCCAGTTGCTCCCTCAGAACCACTAAACTTGAGCGGTTTAGCCGAGTTAAAATTCTTGAAATTGCATGGAGCATTGTTGTTGTTGATGGCTTGAATCATTTGAGCATAAAGATTTGGGAAGGCAGCAGCCATTTGCTGCGCGATGATTTCCGCCAGTTCGGCATTCGCCATCTGATTGTCGCGTCGAGGAGGCATTCTAAAAGAGGAAACATGAGAGGAAACGAGTGAGAGAATTAGACAAAAAGAATGAGATGTAACAAATCTGATGAAAGCAAGGATAGTGGCCATTTGTTTGTTACTACAAAGCAACAAACGACCCCGGTGATTAATCAAAGTAAATAGGTCAAAAATAATGTACCGCGAAGACATGCTCGCCTATAAGTGGACACTCACCCCAAGAGTTCCCAGGTAAGAGTGACTGGTCCGATTATGTGGATTTCTACGAACACTCTAGCCTTAGACAGAAAACTCAGGGTACAGGCACCCACCCTTCCAGTTTGCACGTGTTCACATTATTTAGAACCCAAAACTTTGACGAGATTTTGAAAACTCAAAGGGGTTCAAAACCTTATAACAGAGGGTTCAAAACCTTACAATAGAGGGTTCAAAACCTAGTAATCAATCATCCAAAAACAGATGATTAATTTTCAAAGCGGATTCGAACTTTGTGTTCTCATTGTCGTTATCACCTAAGGATAGGTGAAGGTATCGTTTTATGACTAAACGCAAGTAAACTCGCGTTAGGGTCCTAGGAAGGTTATAGACTAGGTCAAAGCATTACTAATAACCTAATTCCCTATAACCATTGGCTCTGATACCAACTTTTCTGTCACACCCTGACCACGTAAAACAACGAAACGTGGCGGAAACGTCGGGGAGTGTTGTAACAGAATCATTGTTTCATAACCATGGAATAAATAAATTCTGTTTTATTGAATAAATGAACTCAGTGTTTTAATACAATCAAATAAGTACAACTATGATCTTCCAAGTTTTAAAGTTGCTAAGGCACGAGTCCATCCTAAATGTAGCATGTATCAACAATCATTGCAAAGCAGTACCTGAAACATGTGTAAAAATAGGTACGTCAGCATAAAAATGCCTGTGAGATACATAGGTTTTGTGAATACAGGATTCATGACTTATAAGTTTAGAAAGAGTTGTTTAACAAAAGTCAGTCACGATCCTTGTAAAATGTTTTGTTTTGTAAATCGTTTAAAAAAACAATAAGTTCAGATGATATGTATAAATAAGAGAATAATGTATGGTTAAATAAATAACCATGTAAAATGAGTTTGTATAAGATAAGTTGTTTGTAAAACAATGTCTTGTGAAAAGTATGTTATTTGTATAAAATGTTATATGTCTCAAATTGAAATGATTCAAATAACGCTACGATATGTAATACCATACAAGCACCTATATATAGGAAGTACCAGCGGCGTATCCACCATGCTTGTATCATATTACACACGCCTCGTTACTTAAGTCACTTACTCAAACCAAACCACCAATATAGAATGTTCATGTTTAAACCAATAGTCCAATGTTATGGTATAACTCAAGTTAAATGTAAACCATGTAATGTGTAAACAAAAGTTATGTATGGTAAGTAAAATGAGATTTCTTAAACCATAAGTAAAAATGTACAAAACAAAGCGTTTGAATAAATCAAAAGTTATGCTTTGTAAAATAATGTAAGGTTAAACGAATAACCTTATAGTAGCATATTAAAAGTATACTTTGGAATTGTAAATAACATATTAAAAAATATGTTTTGGTTTGTTGATAAAATAGATATGTTGGTTCTGTACAATACCACACATGAGAGTATATCAAAATATACTTTTGGGAGTATATCAAAATATACTTTAAAGGTGTGATTTAAGAATTCATTCAGGCCTAGTGCATCAAACTACACCTTTAAGACTATAAGGATACCACAAAGGCAATCCCTATTTGGATGGAGAAACAAATTGGTTTCAGACATTCCATGACAACAGGAATGGCGTGTCTAATCCTATAGCGCTATATCATACTACCAATCGGTCTGGTGAACATAAAATAAGTACAATTCAACATTTTATTTTATGTTCTTTGAGAAATCAGTGTTTAAACCATAGATAGTCATTTAGTTTGTCAAATGATAAGTAATAACATGTATAATCAATTATACTTTCAAATCATGAAAATAACACATAGGTACACATGCTTCACCCCAAAACAGTTTGGAAAACAGTAAAATAGGGGAACTATGTACTCACTTGAGATTGCTCAGAAGTCCTAAGATAACCACCAAGCAATGCTAGAGATCACGGAATCAAACGACACCTAATATAGGTAGCTATGTTAATAAACCGGACCTATATCGGAGGATCGGATAGAGTGAGGGCTCGTAAACCAAATGAGTATAGGAACTCATGTAGTATGGTTTAACAAAGCCTACATGCTAAATGAAACCTAACCTAAGTGCTTACGACCCGTTACGACCCGTTTAGGTAGCTTATGCTAACGCGTCGTTCGCGTAAAACGCGTTCGGACCGCCTAACTAGTCCTATGACAAGTAGAATATGCCTTAACATGCCTAATATTGTTGCCAAATCAGTTTAGATGTCAAAAGTTTTGTCACATATGTTTATAATGAATTTTGGCATCAAAGGGGTATTTTGGTAATTTACCTAAGGCATATAAACTACCTATCATACAACTACTTAAACGTCGTGACCATAAGGTATAACCTCAGAAGGTTATTCCCTACCTACTATGGTCACCTAATGTATTTGGTCGGATCCTAATGATCGACCAAATGGGTCGGGTTCGAAGGTATAAGCGATTTATCAGATCGCTTACCCTTACGACCCTAGACAACGTGGTAATCAGTAGGCATAGTCACAAGGGACTATAACCATCGTGATTACAATCACGTTGCGAAGTTCAAATGAACTTTGCATTGACCATAAACTGGTCAATGCAGAAAGTCAAACAAAGTTTGACTTTCGGACTCGAAAGTAATAAAAGAACGAAGGAACACTTACAAAGGGTCCAAGAATGGAAGGTTTGAATCCGAGTACTCTCAGGTATGAAGTGTTAAACACAATAACTTATAGAGCAAACTCAGATTTCAAAGGTGTGAGTTGAGAGTGAAGTGGGTGTTGGGTATTTATAGATTTCGGTTCACCGTTAGGATCGTTTCTTGGAGAAGAGGGAATGATCACATCCCTACACTTGTCGGAAAGTTATGGTGGCTCATTTTGCCCCCACCACAAGATTTTGACAAGTGGAATTGGCTTTTGGGGGTTTGAAGGGCTGGAACCAGCTGTTTAAAACATTGAATCTGGTCAAAAGGGGCCTCGCGTGACGCCAAGACCCCTCGCGTCACGCCTAGCCCTCCTTTTGGCAGAACTGGCAGATTAGGTCCCTGCACATTGTTTCGTTGCGTAACGTCACTTCTAACACCCGTCAATCCCAATTTCAAGCTCCACAATGATGTTAAGACATAGGGAACATGAAATATGCTTGAAAATATCTCGGATGTCGGTTCGTTTGGCCGTACGGTTGCGATGTTCGCTTAATTACGACGGAATGCGCATAAGCGCGAAAAACGATCCAAATTGCGCGACGAATGGATTTTTCTTATGCCAAACACTAAAATAAAATGTTTTAGTGCTTACATAAATTTTTGGATGTCCGGATGTATTCGGAACGTAAGTTATGCGCGAAAGTGCAAACTTGTGCACTTTTTGGCACTTTTAGTCCCTGAATGACCCAAAAGTTTATTTTAGCACACCGAACCCCTCAAAGCCAATTTCTAATCTATGTGAAGGATATTTATGGTATGTTTAACTTATGGTCATGTTCCGGAATGTTCGTTACAGTTCAAATTGGCATACTTTCGCAGTTTGTCAAGTTTAGTCCCTGTAAGCGAATTAACTTGTTTTTGTCATACCAAAGCCTTTAAAACTTATTTCTAAGTTATGTAAAGGTTATTTAAGGTATGATAAGCCTATTTCACTATTCCGGAGTGTTCGTTGGATTAAACTGGTTATATTTACGCATCAGAGCGCGTATAACCCTTCAGAAAGCGATTTAAAGCTTAAAATCGAACAAGAGTTGATATGTGCAAACGATACACATATTTTTACAAATCCCAAGTATGGAATACAATATTTCATTGGTTTGGCATTTGTTTGATGGTTGAAGTGACACAGGTGTCACACCCAGGGCCCACAAGCCCATCACATGTGTAAATGGCCCGTAATTCCTACGAGACCCGTTAATACACTCGTACTCTGAAAAATTTAATGACGTATATTTATATAGCCGAAATCCCGTAAAAAGTATGCCAGTAGCCGGTTGTCGTGTTCGTTCGTCAATTACGGTGAAAATCGCGTAAAACCGTGTTGTCGCTTTAATTCGTTTTCTAATCCGGTTTCGACTGTAGTTACTAAAATTTTATTACGGAGGTTAATATAACGTCAAATGTAGGTTCTGAAGGTGACAGGCGTCTCCGTCGTTTTCGTTTCGTTGCCGATGCGTTTCCTACCAACGCGTTTTTAGTTCACGTTTGCATTTGTGTCGTACGGAAGCCCAATAAATTCACAAAATTAATTCATAAATATAAAATATTCGCAGAAAATCCGTATTTGTCGGCGTTGTCAGTATTTTGTTCGGTTTCAGTTCGTTGTCGCGTAATATTCAGCAGATTTCCCTTAAATCACCATCGCGCACTGTATAGTCGAATAAACGTTCCTGGGCACTCCAAAGGCCTAATTTAGTTAATTTGCGCTATAAACACTATTTATTATTGCGTTAATCACCTGTTAATCACGTAATTAAGAGTCGTAAATCACCGGTTGTCACAAGTAACTGGGATAGTACCTATCATGACTAAACTCTGGACTTGCCGGAGCTCCCAAGTTGGTAATCGTGGAGCAGGAATCGGCATATTTCTTGAGAAATTCACATCTGTGATATTTCGTCTTACAAGTGGTATTTTTATTTCTTGAAAATTGTTATATTTACAAGTGGTATGGTTGTTGTGAACCTATAAGTGGTTAATCAAGGTCATTAAGTTGAACTTGATCTAACTATTCATACAAGTGGTTTTTGAAAGAACAAAGTGATGAATTTTATCCCCTAACCTACAAGTGGTTTGTGAATTCAACAAAACTAATTTTTCGGAAAAACCATTTGATTAAAACAAACTTAAGTGTTTTGAAATCACAATGGGTAAATAGTTTGTTGACACGGGGAGTTCTGATTGTTTATGCCAAGTGGATGGCGATTTGAAGCAATTCACAACAGTTGTCATTTTTTTTTGTATAGTTTGTTTTCAAATATTTCTTTAAATAGTTTTGAATTTTAGGGGGAGTAAAAATTTCAGAAAATCCAAAAACATTAGAAAATTTGAAAAAGGCAAAAACATGATAAAATTGAAAAAGAGTTTTGTTGTGAAAAAGAGGAAATGATAGTACATCAGTAGACTGTCACAGTACACTAAAGGATTGGAAAGTCAAAATGTGATAAACGGTCTAATTAAAGATGTGACGATAGGCTCAGCTAGACTAGTAGATTTGTGATAACGATACAAACTTAAATGAAAAATCCTAGTTCTAGAGGGAAACACGGTTGAAAGCATAGTACTTAGTTTTATCCTTCGTGACTGTGTACCTACTCAGTAATCGCTGAATGCTAAAAGAGCATAGAAACCGGTCAGTTTGTGAATTTTCACAACTTGCTGAAAAAGTCACTGTGATTGTGCATTTCATTTTGCAAAGATTTAAACTTGTTTGATTTCTTTATTTTGTTTAAGCATTGGACATCCTCTGCGTATACGTGAGTATCGAACTGGATGTTAGTGCCTGAACATTCTGCTTTATTTTCTTGGTGTTTCGTTTAAATCTTGGATCATCTCTGCGTATATGTGAATATCGAACTGGTGGTTAAGATCTAAACATTTTCAACTTGTTTTTGTTTCTTATTTTGTTTAAACATTGGACTTTCTCTGCGTATCGAAAGATCGACCTGATTGTTAATGTTTAAACATTCTGCGTTGTTTTCGCACATATCACAGTTGATGAAAGTTTAAAGGCATTACTTGAGTCAGTGTATTGCATGATGAGGGGATATGCTGAGATCGTGGGGTCCATAAGAATTTAGTGCAAAATTAATATACCTTAACGTATCGGTAAGCATTTCGAAAGTTTTTAGATTGAGTTTAAGAGGACAACAATATCGTCAATCTATGTGAATCGTTTAGAACTTAAAATGTTTAATGCTTAACAGTGCTAGTGATTTGTCTCATAAACTGATATGTTCCTTTTACACAAACTCACAAAAATATTGTCTGTAAATATTTCTTTACTGCTTTTCATTAAAAACAAAATCCAAAAATATTTTCAGAGTGTTTTAGCATAAATTTTGAAAAATTCAAAAAGATTTTCTTTCATCTTATTTTCGACAACTGATGTTGAAAAGCTGATTTTCAAAATTCCGAGTGCTAAACATGACGAACAGCAGGGTTGGGAGAGTTTGTTCAGAAAGAAGAAAAAGTTATTTCTACAAGTGGTTCATCAGAATTTATAAATGTTAAATCATTTTGAACGATATCTACCAGTGATTTCTAAATTTGTCAAATTGATAAATTTGTGAAATTTATTTTGAGGTAGAGTTTCTGCAGGCAAAAGCAGCCTAGTTATGACTCCGAAAGCTATGAGAAAGTCAGGTTCCGATTTTTGTGGACTTTCAGCATAAAGTATGTAGATTCAAGCCAGGTTCCAGATCTTGTTTCTACGGAGAGCCAGGAAACGTTCCTGAACCTGTGAAAGTTATAAGAGCCAGGCTTCTTATCCAAAGACTATGAATTCCAGACTGCGATCCCAGCTTATCGAAAGGGGGAGTCTGAAGATGTTAGAGCCAGATACTGATTCTGGAATAGCTTTAGAGCCAGGTTTGAATCCTGCCGTTCACGCAAGCTGCTGATGCTGAAGAACTTAAGAAATCAAGAGATCTGATCAAGAGAATTTGAAGAGTCAGGTTGTGATTCTGGAAGAGAGAGATAGAAGAAGAGATAGAGATTGTGGATTCTTACAATGTCAGATACTTTGAAGAGAGCGAGAAGACTGATAAAGACTGAAGGGTTGACATACCAAAGACTCGACACCGAAGACTTCGTCAACATCCAAGGGGGAGTCTGTTGGTGCATATTTCTGTCGACTTCGTCTTGTATCGAGTCTTGTAATGGATTAGATAGACCAGGGCATGAATTACAAGTAAATTGAGAAAACAGGTTAGATAAACCATTTCGCACGAAATGGAATATGTGCCATTTCGCACGAAATGGAAGTCCATTTCGTACGAAATGGAGATGGTCATTTCGTGTGAACTATTCTGTGCGAAATGAGCTTGCCTACAAATAGGTGCCTTGTTCAAATCATTTGTAACGTTTCGATTCCGGTAGCGAAGCTCTGCCGAATTGTCTCCAGCATTGTAAAACGATCTAATATCAATACAAGAGACAATTTAAGTGATTCTTTGTGCAAATCAGCTGAAATAACTCTGATACGTCTGATTCTGCCTTTCGTATTGGACGAGATCTCTTCTGAACGACTCGTTTGGTCGTGCAAACGATCCTACACCCATAGCCTCTGGGATATGTGTTTGATCATGGGGCAATAGTGTTTTGAACATCCCTATAAATAGGGTGTTGGTTTAAAGCCTTTGTGATACGTGTTTGAATAGACTTAAATCATTTAGGCACTGGTTGTGGCTCCCTTATGATAGGACCATATTCCCTTTTCACAGGCATTTTCCCTTTTGACCTATTTTTGTTAATGTTATAAGGTTTTAGGAATAAGCATTGTTGAGTCACATGATTGTTTTTACCACATATGGTGCACTCTGATTTTGACTCACAAATATTGTTTCCTTTTTTATATCATATGCTTTTAATTGAAAACAATCTTTTGTTATGTGATTTGTCCTTTCACAAAAGTCTCAAAACAAATTTGTGGTCTTATCTTTCTTATCACCTTTGTCTCATTTTTTAGATACAAATGATTTACCATATGTTTGAGAGCTGGTGATAGGAGTGATATTTATCTTTGGTACTTTAAGCTCATCTGGATTTGTGAAGTCAATGGGTTTGAAGTTTTCAAGCACATCACATTCATCAGACCATGTGGGTTTGAATTCATATTTTCTTTTTCAGTGTGAAGTGAACTTTGTGGTTTTTCAAAAGTGATCTTTTTACCACTTAGTTATGTGATCATGTTTTGTTAATCCAACTCCAAACTTCACATTGCTCTTGATTTGTTTTTCAAGCAACCTGTCATAACTAGAACACGACTCTACCCATTTTTCACATGTGAGTTGGGTGGATTCTAACAACTTTTTGCAACTTTTATATTTCTCTATCATAGTATGGAGTTGGCCTTTAGTTAAGGTTACCTCATGTTTAAGATTGTCGATTTCTTGGTCCTTTTCAGTTAGTCTAGTTTTAAAATCTTTTTTTAATTTTTCAAGAACAATTTCACTAACTTGAACCTTCTCTCTAAGGTTTTCATTCACTTCTTTGATGTTTGCAAATGCTATAAAGCATTTGTCTGAACACAATTCTATGAAAATGTGAGGTGATACCTTGGAAGACGTAGTTTGCACAAGATCAACATTGATGCATTCAATTGAACTTTTGGGATGATCTTCTTTAATCCCTTCTGCATGACCTCCTTCACAAACAGATGTTTGTTGAAGGTTCACAGCAGTTTAACCAACAGACTCTTCATCAACACACTTTTCTTTATCTTGATCAACATCACCTAAGACACATTCAAATGCTGTAAAAAAATTATCATGTTTTTCATTAGTCTTTGCTATAAGAGCAAAGTTTTCATTAGTTGGATCCTCTTGTAGTGTGAACACGTTGGAGGATCGAATTTGACTCCCGAACGATTGCAAACGACACGTATGATGTGCGGAATCCGTGCACGTGTGTGGACCGAACACAAGAACAAAATATAATGATGATTTGATTATAGATCTAACAATGTTTACACCTTGAATCACCTCTTTGCTACTTTCTCTCTCTAGAATCCAAAGCTCTCCAAAATGTAGAAATGGCAAAAGTCCTTAAAATGAAACATACAAGGCCTATTTATAGGGGAGGGTTTAATGAAGCACTCCTCTCATAAAGCCAAGCATCCGTCCGAATGAGCAATGCTTCATCCATCCAGATGGACTTCTCCCAATATTAAATATTTGTTAAACTTTGTCTTGTTATGCTTCTGCTATGATGTACGATTGACGGAGGTGGTAGACATTAATGCACTCACAGAATCCCCCTTGGATATTACCATAGTCAATCTCGTAGCCTTCTGTCTTTTCTCTCTCTCTGAGTCTTCTCGAAGCTTTGACATTTTCAGCAACCACAGACTCCCTCTTCAAGCTTTTCTTGATTCTGCGTTTTGAATCAGCTCCCCCTTTCGTAAAGCTTCTGTGCTTTAGGATCGACACCTGGTTCTTTGAATACAAGCTCCCCCCTGCGATGAGCTCATCTTCAGACTCCCCCTTAGTTTCAGCTACCTGGTTCATAATCTAGCACTTTCATCTGCAAATCTCAAACTTTTGAAAGAAATATGACAATTTCAAATTGAAAACCTAGCTCTAAACATAATCTGGAGCATTTCAAATATGAGACAGTGAAAGCTTTTTAGGTTTTCCCAGGAATGATGTCCTGGCACATAAAACATTTTTGGATCGATAACCTAACTCTATTGCACAAATGTAACAATATGTATTTATCCATGATTACCCGACTCTACTGCCCCTATCAAATGACTTTATAAGATTTGACAATTTAAGCATCCAAAACTTTTATAAGTAATCATCCAAGTCCAAATTAATGACCTTGGAGATTTCACAAACTGGTTTTGAATTTTTCAATAAAAACCTCAAGTTTCAAATTAATGAACTTGTTTATTTTTCAGAAACACGTTCAGCATACTTAGATTTTGAAACTCAACTTCTTAGACATCGGTTGTCGAAAATAAAGTAGAAACAAAATCTTTTTGTATTTTTCTGAAACATAAAGCAGTAAAGAAATATTTACAGACAATATTTTTGTTTGAGTTCGTGTTAGAGGATCATATCAGTTTATGACAAATCACTAGCACCGTTGAGCTGTAAACACTTTAAGTTCTAAACGATTCACTTAGATTGTAAGTATACTGATCCACTTAAATTTTCACAAAAAGTTCAACTAATTCGAGATACGAGATTTAGTGTTTTAAGAACTTAACTTATTCGCGTGTCCCACCTCAGAATATACTCCCGTATCAAAATTCCCAAGATTTAGTCTTACAGGTGAATATACTATATTGATATCTGTACTCTGGGTTAGTGCAAGACCTTGAGAGCTCAGGTATGAACTACCATTCAGTCAAAGAGATGAAGGCTCGACTTTAGGTGTGTCTCACTTAGGGATCTTCTTTACAACTGCACTTGATTTGTATCTTTCGATATTTTATCAATTTTTATGCAAAGGGTAAGCATTAAGCACATAAAGTATTATACGAGGTCTAGGCCATTGCTTCCACAATATCAGAAGACCAGGTATAATACCCCAGATATCAAACAATATAAAAACCTAGTATCTCAGAATTAGGCAATCTCTCAAACAAGATTTCGGGGGTTACCCATATATCCGAGAGATGTTCCCCACGACATAAGAATGTATTGATTTTTAGGTTTATAACTCGATATCCATCTACTAAGCGTGTAAAAACCTACTGGCATATCATCAGTGAGACCGTTTATCACATTTAACATTCCATTTCTTTAGCGTACTGTGATTATCTTACTGATGTACTATCATTTCCTCTTTTTACACAAACACTCATTTTGAATTTTCTATTGTTTTTGGCTTTTTCAAATTTCAAATTTTTTTGTATTTTCAAAATTTCTTACTCCCCCTAAAATTCAAAACATTTAAAGAAAAATTGACAAACCCGAGGTAGATAGCTTTATCTCGCCATCCATTTTCTGCTTAGACATGCTCTGTTTTGCAGAAAATACCCACATGATTTACAACACATTGATTTTTAACAATGTTAAAACAATTTTCAATTGTGAAATAATCATGTTTATTCAGACGTGAGGGTTTTGGCATATTCAATCAACAATTTTTTTAAGATTTTTGATTTTTGACAGAATTTAAAAACACAAACATATTTTTTTGGTTTTTAAAATTTTTAATTTTTAAGGTTTTTTAATATAGATTATTTATGTACATAAATGACCAAACTCCCTGTTTCAATTCCAGGGTTCCGCAGCCTCCTCCTGTGCCAGGCTGCTCCTCTGTTCATTTTAACAATCATCCATCTTCTGGAGCACCTGCACATTCAAATAATTTGATCATTTGAACAATGCAACCCAAGCCTGTTTAGACTCAGGTATCTGAACATAAATCTTTCCAGATAGAACTAGATAGTTTCGATCATTCTTTTCAAAAATATTTTCTTTAAGTTTTTCATCAACTAAAACCTTTTGTTGTTTGACCACCCAACTTTGACCTTTTGAAACATTTCTTTTATAAAATCATGATTCATTTAGAATGTTTTGATTTTGAAGAAAAACTTTTGGTTTCCAAAACTGGTTTGGTTTTGTTGCATCAACAGTTGTTTTCCAACTTTGTGTTGTTCTAAATCTGGGTGTCACTTGTTTCCAAGTTTGTTGTGATTTAGCTTTTGACATTTTTGGCCTCCAAGTTTGTTTTGATTCAAACTTGGTTGATTTCTGATTCACAACATCAGACTTTTTCTTCTCAACACCAACATGTTTAAGATTTGGACATTTGCGACCAACATGTCCAAGTTGGTCACATTTAAAGCACGTTTTCTTTGAAACATCTTTAACCTGTTGTTGTTGTTTCTTTTGAGCAAAGAACTATTCATTAGACGGTTGCCTAAATTGGAGTTTTTTCTCTTCTTTAGAACTTGTTCCGTGAACAAAGTTCATCTTTTTATGAAGATTTGTCTTTTCAAATTGTTTCTTTTGATTTTGTTTTTTTTTACCCAACCCAGCCTTCATGTTTTTTTCTTTTTGTAACCAGGTTTGTTATAAAAAGACTTCTTGCTCTTTCCAGCAAATTTTGAAATTTCAGATTTTTCAATTTCTACCAATTTAAACACTTTATCAATCTTTTCCGAAATCACATTTTGAATCGGGAATTCAATATCTGAGAATAATTTGTCCGATCCAATCATGATATTAACCAATCCTTTTGAATCATCATTCACAACTTTCTCAGATTTTGAATTTTTCAAATAACTCTCATGAAAACTTCCCTCATTTTCATCTTGTGACTCAGACTTATCTCTTTTGTTAAACTCATCTTGCAAAACATTTTCAACGACCTTACCTACTATCTCCGAATCACTAGTATCATCAGATTTGGAATAGGTTACGTCAATATTATATGGAAATTGATCAACCATGTTGAAAGCTTTTTCCACCTTCTCGACATCATAGAATGTGAACTTTTTCCCAAACGGTGGTGGAAGCTGATGATATTCTGAGCCAATTTCTTTCTTGTTTTTTTCAGAATCATTATCATCTGGTTTTATGTTAAAAATTCATTCAAGAACATATGTCACACCCCGATATTTCCACGTATTACCGGTGGGCCCGGTGGGGAGTATCGTGACGTAGTTGATATCATCATAGTCAAATAATCACAGTTTAATGCACATACTTATATATCAGCAATAAATTTTTTTGTCCTCTCACATTTTCAAAAATCTCGTTTTTATAATATAAAGGCATAATAGTCAAATTTAAGCATTTAACGGAAACATGCAATGAACTATGATTTCTATGGGACCATGTTTTATAACCTCAGAGGGTTATACTTACATATAATGTGGTCACAAAGGAACCCTAAGGCATCACTAAACTAAGTTAATTCGGGTCAGAACTGAAAGTCAAAGCAAAAGTCTACTTTTGCGACTTTCGGTTGCGAACCGAGCCTAATACTCAGAATTGTCGGGTTGAACATGCCTAAACATGTTCTTATATTATTTACCAAGTTATTTAAGTGATAAAACATATTTTATAGCTTCTACATTATCAGTTACGAATTATTTTATAAAAACTGACTCATTTGACTTTTTCGGTTAAGTACTTTGATCCGACAATTGACTGAGATAACGTGATAATTAGAAGGTGCCCTCTTAAGGGTTTATCACCTACTTAATTACCAACACATAGTCACTTTCAATTTGAATAATGGCTGGACCGTTAGTGATTAATCACCAAATCAAAATTTAATTACGATATCTTTGACTTTCGGTCATTAAGCTAATAAAACCTTAACTATAGAAGTTAAGAACACTTACAATGGTCCTTAGCACAAAGATTAGACTAGAAAAAGCTTCCTAGATAACCAGGAAGCTCCAGAGAAGCGTTTGAGAGCTTTAGAGATTGAGAAAGTATGAAAATTGGAAGTGTAAGTGAAAATGTTGTCCCAAAATCCTCTATTTATACTACTTCAAGGCATTCTCTGATCAATCCAGGTGTTATATGTTGTATCCAGATGCTAACATGTGTCCCAAGTGGTTTTATATACCATCAAACAGTCCCTAGTTTCGAATACAAGCATGCAATGGTGAAGAAAACACAGAACCTGCACCTGTGCATGGTTTCTGCCCATTTTAGGCCGTCGCGTCGCGTGAAGGCAGTGGGGTTTTGGTGTGGCGCAGCGCCACCCCTAGGGGGACCAGTCATTCATGTTTCAAACTTGGAAGATTCAACCCCTGGACGTTTAAAACCTCATAACTTCAATTTTAAGCACTTTTAACCCATAAAGTTTATATTTTGATGATCTTTAGGATATGTCACACCCCGACCGCGTAAAACAACAAATCGCGGCGGAAACATCGGGGCGTGTTGCGACAGAATTAATTGTTTCAAATCCATGGCAAACAAAGTTGTATTTTATTTATTAAACAATAGTTACATTGTCTTAACACAGGAAATACAGAGTTTATAACATAATTAAACAAAGTCTATCATCGTTTTTAGTCTCTAAGGCACAGGTCCGCCCTAGTGTCCTGATCAACATCCTATGGAAAAGCACCTGAAAACACATGTGAAAGTAGGTACGTCAGCATAAAAATGCCTGTGAGATACATAGGTTTGTGAAAATAAGATTCATGACTTATGTTTGAGAAAATGTTTAGTCATGAACCTTGTAATTTGATTTGTTTTGTAAATCACTTGAAAAACGATAAGATAAGATGATATGTATAATTAAGAGAATAATGTATGGTTAAATGAATAACCATTGTAAACTGAGTTTGTATAAGATAAGTTGTTTGTAAAACAATGTATTGTGAACAGTATGTTATTTGTATGAAATGTTCTATGTATAAAAACTGAAATGATTCAAATAACGCTACGATATATAATACCATACAACCACTTATATATAGGAAGTACCAGCGGCGTATCCACCATGCTTGTATCATATTACACACGCATCGTTACTTAATCACTTAATCAAACCAAACCAAACAATGTAAAATGTTCATGTCAAGATGTAAATCATGTAAAAATGTCTATGTCAAATATCCAAGTCAAATGTCTATGTCATATATCCATGTCAAATGTCTATGTTTAAACCAATAGTCAAAAGTCCTTGTATAAACCATGTCAAATGTTGATAGTCCAAAAGTAGTCAAGTAATGTATAACCAAAATGATATGTATGGTAAGTAAAATTTAGACTACTTAAACCATAAGTAAAAATGAACAAAACAAAGTATTGAAGTAAAAATTGGTTTAAATCAAAGTTATGTTTTGTAGAATAATGCATGATACATTGATACAAACATTTATGTGGTAAGTTAACGCATACATTCAAGCCTTGAGACAGTCGGATAACCCTTTCAGTCAAGGTTATCAAAAGAATTGTATTCGGATTCAGTCATTCCTTACATCCAAACAAACCCGGGATGTCAGGAATGGGATTTGTCAAGTCCTATGGTACCACTACTTACTCCCGAGCGGCGTAGCAAATGTTAATGAACGTTATAAAGACCCGTTTGTGCAAACCAAATGTCATAGCAGTTGTATACATGTCATAAGAAAACAATGTACTAAGTATGCTAAGTTAACATACAAAGCAGAAAAGTCTTGTAAATCAATGTGCTTAGCATGTTATCAGTCAACATACATAGCAGAAAAGTCATGTGAATCAATGTGCTTAGCATGTTATCAGTCAACATACATAGCAGAAAAGTAATGAAATCATGTACTATAGTGTACTAACAAACATAGTCGGTATATGATGTGAAAACAGGAAAGCATGAAAGTAACAAGTAGGCACATGTGTTCCACCCCAAAATGTTTGGAAAACAGTAAAAGAGGGGTCTATGTACTCACATGAGATTTGCTCAGTTGTATAAAGATAACCACCAAGCAATGCAAGAGATCTCGGAATCAAACGGCACCTAGTATAGGTAACTATGTTAATAAACCGGACCTAAATCGGGAGACTGGGTAGCATTAGGGTTTGTAAACCAAATGAGTGTTGGAACTCACGTGATATGGTTTAACAAAGCCTACATGCTAAATGAAACTTAACATAATTGTTTACGACCCATTACGACCCGTTTAGGAAGCTTATGCTACTTTAACGCGTCGTGCGCGTGAAACGCGTTCGGACCGCCTAACTAGTCCTATGACAAGTATTATATGCCTAAACATGTTACATAATCAGTTACGTGACAAAAGTTTAGGTTACATATGCTAAATTACCAATTTTGTATGAAAAGGGTATTCTGGTAATTTACCTAAGGCATATAAACTACCTATCATACAACTACTTAAACGTCGTGACCATAAGGTATAACCTCGGAAGGTTATTCCCTACACTATGGTCACCTAATGTATTTGGTCGGATCCTAATGATCGACCAAACTGGGTCGGGTTCGAAGGTATAGGCGATTTATTAGATCGCCTACCCTACGACCCTAGACAACGTGGTAATCAGTAGGCATAGTCCCAAGGGATTATGACCATCGTGATTACAATCACGTTGCGAAGTTCTAACGAACTTCGCATTGACCATTACTGGTCAACGCTGAAAGTCAAACAAAGTTTGACTTTCTGACTCGAAAAGCAGTAAAAATAAGGAAAAGAACGAAAGAATACTTACGAAGGGTCCCCGAAAGCTAACCCAGATCAAAATAGCTCAGGTATGAAACGAAGGTTCCAACTTAGAGCTCTCCTAATCAGATTTGTGGGTTTTGGGGTTGAGGGTGGATGGGTATTTATAGAATTCGGTCCACCGTTAGGATCGTTTGTCGATTATCGTGCCTTAATCTCATGCGTACACTTGTCGGAAGCTTATGGTGGTTCATTTGGCCACTCACCACAAGAGATCAACAGGTGGAAAGGTGATTGGAAGTGCACGACAGCTGGAAACAGGCTGTTCGGAAGGTTCTGAGGTTCTGCAGACTCCTTACGGACCGTAAGGTAAGGCTTACGGTCCGTAAGCCTTCAAGTTTGGCAGATGTGCAGTTTTGGTCCCTGTTGTGTATTCAGCCCATTTCCGGCACTTCTAAGGCCCGTCAAGCCAACTTTAAGGCCCTAAAATGATGCCTAAACATTGTGGACATGAAACATGCTCAAAAATATGTCGGACGTTGGTTCGTTTGGTCGTACGAACGCGATGTTCGCTTAATTACGACGGAATGCGCATAAGCGCGAAAAACGATCCAAACGACGCGACGAATGGATTTTTCTTAAGGCGAACACTAAAATATAATATAGTCATGCTCACATAAATTTTTGGATGTCCGGATGTATTCAGAACGTAAGATATGCGCGAAAGTGCAAACGTGTGCACTTTTTGACACTTTTAGTCCCTGAATGAGCATAAAGTTTATTTTAGCATACCGTACCCCTCAAAGCATATTTCTAAGCTATGTAAAGGATATTTAGGGTATGTTTAACTTATGATCAAGTTCCGGAATGTTCGTTACAGTTCAAATTGACATACTTTCGCAGTTTGTCATATTTAGTCCCTGTAAACGAATTAACTTGTTTTTGTCATACCAGAGCCTTTAAAACTTATTTCTAAGTTATGTAAAGGTTATTTAAGGTATGTTGAGTATATGTTGATGTTCCGGAGTATTTCTCGCATTAAACTGAGTACGTTTACGCACTAGTTTGCGTATAACTCTCCAGAAAGCGATGTAGAGTTTGAAATTACATAAAAGTCAAAACATGAAAAATGTAAAACAAAATCAAACAAACATTGGGATCAAATAACATTGTTTTATTGATAACAGAACTGTTCAAAGTGATTACAAGCACAGTTGTTACAGTCTCCCCTACTTGTGGAAATTTCGTCCCGAAATTTATTTAGAGGAAACTCGTGGAAAAAGATGTGGATATTTCGCCTTCATTTGATCTTCGCGTTCCCAAGTAAACTCAGGTCCACGTTTAGCTTCCCAGCGAACTTTGACCAAAGGAATGCGCTTGCGTTTAAGCCACTTGACTTCACGTTCCATGATTTCCACTGGTTTCTCAACAAATTTCAGTGTTTTGCCAACACGAATTTCGTCAAGCGGTATGGAGTAGTTCTCATCAGCTGTACACTTCTTGAGATTGGACACGTGAAAAGTTGGATGAACATTTCCCAGTTCAGGAGGTAACTCAAGTCTGTAGGCTACCTTTCCGATTCTTTCGACGGTCTTGAATGGTCCAACGTATCTAGGTGCAAGTTTTCCTTTCTTTCCAAATCTGATCACACCTTTCCAAGGTGAGACCTTAAGTAATACTCGATCACCGATTTGAAATTCTAAGGCTTTGCGTTTTGGGTCCGCGTAAATCTTCTGACGGTTTCTAGCTGCCTGAAGGTTATCACGAACTTTCTTGACCTTGTCAGTTGTCTCTAAAATGAGGGCAGGTCCAGTAAGTTGAGCCTCGCCAATCTCATTCCAGCAGACTGGTGAACGACATTTTCGACCATAGAGAGCTTCGAAAGGAGCCATTTTGATGCTAGTGTGATAACTGTTATTGTAGGAGAATTCAATCAATTTAAGATGTGAATCCCAGCTACCACCAAAATCGATCACACAAGCTCTTAGCATATCCTCCAGAGTCTGGATTGTTCTCTCAGATTGACCATCCGTTTGCGGATGATAAGCTGTGCTCAGATTAAGTTGGGTCCCCATGGCAGATTGCATGGTTCTCCAAAAATGAGAAGTGAATCGAGCATCTCTGTCAGAAATGATGTTCAAAGGAACACCATGTCGAGCCACAATTTCATCTACATAGATTTGAGCAAGTCTGTCAGTAGGAAAATCCTCGCGGATTGGCAAGAAATGTGCTGACTTTGTAAGACGATCAACGACTACCCAGATGGCATCATGACCTTTCTTTGTGCGCGGGAGTTTGGTAACAAGATCCATAGTAATGTTTTCCCATTTCCAAACTGGGATCTCTGGTTGCTCCAATAAACCAGAAGGACGCTGATGTTCAGCCTTAACCTTAAGACAAGTAAGGCATTTTGATACGTATAAGGCAATGTCTTTCTTCATACCAGGCCACCAATAGCGAATACGAAGATCCTTATACATCTTATCTGAGCCCGGGTGAATAGAATAACGAGACTTATGGGCTTCATCCATAAGCAAGGCACGAAGATCATCCTGGCTTGGGACCCACAAACGGTCCATGAAGTAATATGATCCATTGTCCTTCAGTTCCAGAGCAGGTGTTATGTGATAGGGAAATTCCTTATCCATTAAACCTTGTGAAACACAGGATTGTTGTGACTGAGAAATGCGTGCTTGAATATCGGATCGAGCTTGAATAACAGATTGAACACGTACACAATGAAGCTTAGTACGTTCCTTACGACTCAATGCATCAGCTACGACATTCGCCTTACCAGGATGGTAGCGAATTTCGCAGTCGTAGTCGTTTAAAAGCTCAACCCAACGTCGCTGTCTCATGTTGAGTTCTTTCTGGTTGAAGATATGCTGAAGACTTTTGTGGTCAGTGAAAACCACACATTTTGTACCGTACAAATAGTGTCTCCAGATCTTGAGAGCAAAGACAACTGCACCCAACTCAAGATCATGAGTGGTGTAGTTCTTCTCATGTATCTTCAATTGTCTTGATGCATAGGCTATGACTTTGTTCCTTTGCATCAGAACACAGCCAAGACCCAATTTAGATGCATCACAATACACGACAAAATCATCATCACCCTCGGGCAATGATAGAACAGGCGCATCGCAAAGCTTCTGCTTCAGGTGTTGAAAAGCTTCCTCTTGTTTGAATCCCCAATAAAAGGGCATTTTCTTCTGAGTTAGAGCAGTTAGAGGAACTGCAATCTTAGAGAAGTTTTCAATGAAGCGGCGATAATAACCCGCTAGACCAAGAAATGAACGAACTTCAGTAGGAGTAGAAGGTGTATCCCAATCCTTAATCGCACTGATCTTGGAGGGATCTACATGAACACCTCGTTCGTTGATAATGTGTCCCAAAAATTGAACTTCTTTAAGCCAAAATTCGCACTTGGAGAATTTGGCGAAAAGTTGCTCTTTCTTCAGGAGTTCCAGAGTAAGACGAAGATGCTGCTCGTGATCAGCTCACGTCTTAGAGTAAATCAAGATGTCGTCAATAAAAACAATGACGAACTGATCCAAATAAGGTTTGCAGACCCTATTCATTAAGTCCATGAAAACAGCAGGAGCATTAGTCAAACCGAATGGCATGACTGTGAACTCGTAATGTCCATAACGAGTACGGAATGCTGTCTTCCGAATGTCTTCTTCTTGCACCCGAAGTTGATGATATCCAGATCGCAGATCGATCTTTGAAAAATAAGAAGCGCCATGTAACTGATCAAAGAGGTCATCGATGCGAGGTAGGGGATATCGATTCTTGATGGTAAGCTTGTTAAGCTCACGATAATCGATACACATCCTAAAGGATCCATCCTTCTTCTTGACAAAAAGAACGGGAGCACCCCAAGGTGAAAAACTGGGACGGATAAAACCTTTGTCAGAGAGCTCCTGAAGCTGTTTAGACAACTCTTGCATCTCAGACGGTGCAAGACGATATGGAGCTCTGGCAATGGGGTTTGCACCAGGTACGAGATCAATGCGGAACTCGACTTGGCGTGCTGGAGGTAGACCAGGTAAATCTTCAGGGAACACTTCAGAATAATCCCGTACGACAGGAATATCTGAAATAGACTTACCCTTGCCTTTATTTTCTGTAACATGTGCTAAGAAAGCCACATAGTTCTTCTGCAGATACTTCCGAGCTTTAAAACAAGACATGAGTCTGAGACCACCGATAGGCTTCTCACCTTGAACCTGCAGGATCTCGCCTGTCGAAAGCGGCACACGAACAATCTTTTTAGAACAAACTATCTCTGCGTGATGCTTGGATAACCAATCCATTCCCACAATAACGTCGAAGCTTCCAAGTTGCATAGGCGCGAGGTCAATAGGAAAAAGATGGTCGTTAAGATTCAACTGGCAGTTGTGAAGAACAGAATCAAGAATAATGGGTTCACCATTAGCAACCTCTACTGTCAAAGATCTGCCTAGTTTCGTTCTAGACACTCGAAGCATTTGCTCAAAAGTTAAAGACACGAAACTCTTATCGGCACCGGAATCGAAAAGAACAGATGCAGGCTGATTATTAATAAAGAACGTACCGTTCACCACATTATCATCCGCCTGCGCCTCTTGGGCATTCATGTTAAAGACTCGGCCTCGAGCTGGAGCCGGATTCTGGTTCTGGTTCTGGTTCTGGTTGGCTAGCCTTGGGCACCGGTTCCTGTAGTGGGTCAGATCCCCACAATTGTAGCACGAACCAGGAGGAAAATGAGGTCGTGCAGCTTGACCTTGTTGCTGAGCAAGAGGCTGAGCAACCTGTTGGGCCTGATTTTGAACTGCCTGGTTCTGATTGACAGGAATGCGGCAGTTCACAGCAAGATGACCAGATCTTCCGCAGTTGGTGCATTGACGACACTGGAGGTGCGGTTGATGATGGCCATTACACCTGTTGCACAAAGGTGCATTGCCAAAATAAGGTTTCTTGGCTATTGGCTGCGCAGGCTGATTTGGTGCAGCTTGAGCCTGTGCAGTAACGGCAAAGTTTTGGGAAGCCTTTCGCTTCCTAGCATTCTTTGAAGAACCAGAATTCTTCCCATTCTTGTTTTCACCTTTCTTACCATCCCCTTTGTCAGATGCCTGCTTCTTACCCTTGTCACCCTTCTTATGCAGCTTTCCTTTACGCACCTGCGACTCAGTCAGTGTCGCTGATAACTCGATCGCCTGACGGAGAGTGGCAGGGTTACTACCAGTAAGGATGTCTTGTACCGAGTCAGGTAGGCCGTCGATGTATCTCTCGATAGCCTTGTCGAGTGGGGTAACCATAGTCGGGCAAAGCAGACTCAACTCCTCAAACCTGTCAGTATATGCCCTGTGCTCTCCACTATCTTGCTTCAAATTATCAAACTCTTTCTCCAAGGCTCGCTGCTCATGACGAGGACAGAATTCCCTCATCATAAGGGCTCTAAGTTCAGCCCATGTCTGTGCGAGAGCAACTTCTGCACCTTGGTCCCTCATAACCCCGTTCCACCATGTCAAAGCCCTCTTCTGAATACGCTCGAGGAGAACTCGACCTTGCGATTATCCGGACACTGCACATGGCGAAAAGTATTCTCTATGCTCTCGAACCACTGAAGAAGCCCAGTCGCTCCCTCAGAACCACTAAACTTGAGTGGTTTAGCCTGGTTAAAATCCTTGTATTTGCATGGAACATTGTTGTTGTTGTTGGCTTGGTTCCACTGAGCAAAGAGATTTGGAAATTGAGCAGCCATTTGCTCAGCAATAATTTCTGCCAGTTCGGCAGTCGCAATCAGATTGTCGCGTCGAGGAGGCATTCTAAAAGAGGAAAATATGAAAAGAAACGAGTGAGATGATTGGATGAAAAGAATGAGATGAAACAAAGTCAACAAAAGCAAAGATGGTGGTCATTCGTCCGTATCACAAAGCAAACAAACGACTCACAGTGACTAATCAAAGTAAATGGATCAAAAATAATGTATAATGAAGACATGCTCGCCTATAAGTGAACACTCATCCCAGGAATTCCCAGGTAAGCACAACTGGTCTCTGCGTCTGGTTGAGATGTATACGAAGTGCTTGCCTAGACAGAAAACCCAGAATACAGGCATTCACCCTTCCAGTTTGCACATGTTCACATTATTAAAAACCCAAAACGTTTGACGGGATTTTGAAAATTTGAAGGCACAAGGCCAAAAACAAACACTGAAAAAGGGTTCAAAACCATATAACAGAGGGTTCAAAACCTTACAATTGAGGGTTCAAAACCTTGTAAAAATTTATTCAAAAACAGATGATTGTTTTTCAAAAATCGTTTCAGAAAATTTTTGGTTCCTTGTTTTGGTTAATCACCTAAGGATAGGTGATGTACATGTTTTAAGATCTAAACACAAGATAACTTGTGTTAGGTTCCTAGAAAAGTTATAGTCTAGGTCAAAGCATTACTAATAACCTAATTCCCTATAACCATTGGCTCTGATACCAACTCTTCTGTCACACCCCGACCGCGTAAAACAACAAATCGCGGCGGAAACATCGGGGCGTGTTGCGACAGAATTAATTGTTTCAAATCCATGGCAAACAAAGTTGTATTTTATTTATTAAACAATAGTTACATTGTCTTAACACAGGAAATACAGAGTTTATAACATAATTAAACAAAGTCTATCATCGTTTTTAGTCTCTAAGGCACAGGTCCGCCCTAGTGTCCTGATCAACATCCTATGGAAAAGCACCTGAAAACACATGTGAAAGTAGGTACGTCAGCATAAAAATGCCTGTGAGATACATAGGTTTGTGAAAATAAGATTCATGACTTATGTTTGAGAAAATGTTTAGTCATGAACCTTGTAATTTGATTTGTTTTGTAAATCACTTGAAAAACGATAAGATAAGATGATATGTATAATTAAGAGAATAATGTATGGTTAAATGAATAACCATTGTAAACTGAGTTTGTATAAGATAAGTTGTTTGTAAAACAATGTATTGTGAACAGTATGTTATTTGTATGAAATGTTCTATGTATAAAAACTGAAATGATTCAAATAACGCTACGATATATAATACCATACAACCACTTATATATAGGAAGTACCAGCGGCGTATCCACCATGCTTGTATCATATTACACACGCATCGTTACTTAATCACTTAATCAAACCAAACCAAACAATGTAAAATGTTCATGTCAAGATGTAAATCATGTAAAAATGTCTATGTCAAATATCCAAGTCAAATGTCTATGTCATATATCCATGTCAAATGTCTATGTTTAAACCAATAGTCAAAAGTCCTTGTATAAACCATGTCAAATGTTGATAGTCCAAAAGTAGTCAAGTAATGTATAACCAAAATGATATGTATGGTAAGTAAAATTTAGACTACTTAAACCATAAGTAAAAATGAACAAAACAAAGTATTGAAGTAAAACTTGGTTTAAATCAAAGTTATGTTTTGTAGAATAATGCATGATACATTGATACAAACATTTATGTGGTAAGTTAACGCATACATTCAAGCCTTGAGACAGTCGGATAACCCTTTCAGTCAAGGTTATCAAAAGAATTGTATTCGGATTCAGTCATTCCTTACATCCAAACAAACCCGGGATGTCAGGAATGGGATTTGTCAAGTCCTATGGTACCACTACTTACTCCCGAGCGGCATAGCAAATGTTAATGAACGTTATAAAGACCCGTTTGTGCAAACCAAATGTCATAGCAGTTGTATACATGTCATAAGAAAACAATGTACTAAGTATGCTAAGTTAACATACAAAGCAGAAAAGTCTTGTAAATCAATGTGCTTAGCATGTTATCAGTCAACATACATAGCAGAAAAGTCATGTGAATCAATGTGCTTAGCATGTTATCAGTCAACATACATAGCAGAAAAGTAATGAAATCATGTACTATAGTGTACTAACAAACATAGTCGGTATATGATGTGAAAACAGGAAAGCATGAAAGTAACAAGTAGGCACATGTGTTCCACCCCAAAATGTTTGGAAAACAGTAAAAGAGGGGTCTATGTACTCACATGAGATTTGCTCAGTTGTATAAAGATAACCACCAAGCAATGCAAGAGATCTCGGAATCAAACGGCACCTAGTATAGGTAACTATGTTAATAAACCGGACCTAAATCGGGAGACTGGGTAGCATTAGGGTTTGTAAACCAAATGAGTGTCGGAACTCACGTGATATGGTTTAACAAAGCCTACATGCTAAATGAAACTTAACATAATTGTTTACGACCCATTACGACCCGTTTAGGAAGCTTATGCTACTTTAACGCGTCGTGCGCGTGAAACGCGTTCGGACCGCCTAACTAGTCCTATGACAAGTATTATATGCCTAAACATGTTACATAATCAGTTACGTGACAAAAGTTTAGGTTACATATGCTAAATTACCAATTTTGTATGAAAAGGGTATTCTGGTAATTTACCTAAGGCATATAAACTACCTATCATACAACTACTTAAACGTCGTGACCATAAGGTATAACCTCGGAAGGTTATTCCCTACACTATGGTCACCTAATGTATTTGGTCGGATCCTAATGATCGACCAAACTGGGTCGGGTTCGAAGGTATAGGCGATTTATTAGATCGCCTACCCTACGACCCTAGACAACGTGGTAATCAGTAGGCATAGTCCCAAGGGATTATGACCATCGTGATTACAATCACGTTGCGAAGTTCTAACGAACTTCGCATTGACCATTACTGGTCAACGCTGAAAGTCAAACAAAGTTTGACTTTCTGACTCGAAAAGCAGTAAAAATAAGGAAAAGAACGAAAGAATACTTACGAAGGGTCCCCGAAAGCTAACCCAGATCAAAATAGCTCAGGTATGAAACGAAGGTTCCAACTTAGAGCTCTCCTAATCAGATTTGTGGGTTTTGGGGTTGAGGGTGGATGGGTATTTATAGAATTCGGTCCACCGTTAGGATCGTTTGTCGATTATCGTGCCTTAATCTCATGCGTACACTTGTCGGAAGCTTATGGTGGTTCATTTGGCCACTCACCACAAGAGATCAACAGGTGGAAAGGTGATTGGAAGTGCACGACAACTGGAAACAGGCTGTTCGGAAGGTTCTGAGGTTCTGCAGACTCCTTACGGACCGTAAGGTAAGGCTTACGGTCCGTAAGCCTTCAAGTTTGGCAGATGTGCAGTTTTGGTCCCTGTTGTGTATTCAGCCCATTTCCGGCACTTCTAAGGCCCGTCAAGCCAACTTTAAGGCCCTAAAATGTTGCCTAAACATTGTGGACATGAAACATGCTCAAAAATATGTCGGACGTTGGTTCGTTTGGTCGTACGAACGCGATGTTCGCTTAATTACGACGGAATGCGCATAAGCGCGAAAAACGATCCAAACGACGCGACGAATGGATTTTTCTTAAGGCGAACACTAAAATATAATATAGTCATGCTCACATAAATTTTTGGATGTCCGGATGTATTCAGAACGTAAGATATGCGCGAAAGTGCAAACGTGTGCACTTTTTGACACTTTTAGTCCCTGAATGAGCATAAAGTTTATTTTAGCATACCGTACCCCTCAAAGCATATTTCTAAGCTATGTAAAGGATATTTAGGGTATGTTTAACTTATGATCAAGTTCCGGAATGTTCGTTACAGTTCAAATTGACATACTTTCGCAGTTTGTCATATTTAGTCCCTGTAAACGAATTAACTTGTTTTTGTCATACCAGAGCCTTCAAAACTTATTTCTAAGTTATGTAAAGGTTATTTAAGGTATGTTGAGTATATGTTGATGTTCCGGAGTATTTCTCGCATTAAACTGAGTACGTTTACGCACTAGTTTGCGTATAACTCTCCAGAAAGCGATGTAGAGTTTGAAATTACATAAAAGTCAAAACATGAAAAATGTAAAACAAAATCAAACAAACATTGGGATCAAATAACATTGTTTTATTGATAACAAAACTGTTCAAAGTGATTACAAGCACAGTTGTTACAGGATATGACTAAACATCGTTAGGTCCGGTTTCGTTAAACGATAACCAAAAACACAAGTTTTGCCTCGTTGACACTTTTAATCCTTTATTTACGAAAGTTAACGTATTTATATCAAACGATATTGAAACCTCATGAATTTTTCATCACTTATTCTTGAGAGTATAATTAATCGTTACAAAGCCCCGGGTTCGTTAAAAGGTCACTCAGAGGTAGTAATTTAACATGTTGACATGTTTAACCCCCGTGTCTTTTAAACTTCCACTTTCTTTCACAAACGGCTTCATACGTTTTCACAATTTATTCGTATATGAGTATAAACATCATGTAGGGTTGTTGAAAGGCATGGTTTTAAAATGTTAACACTTTGGGTCCTTTCACATACATACTTTCTTCGTTTGTCAACTTTAGTCCCTCGAAATCAATTCATTACACGTTTAAAGTCCATGACACGTATCTTTATTATTTTGGACATGATTTTGCGAGGTGTTACAACATATGATGAAGCATAATAACTTTTCAACTTGTTAATATCTTTTTCTAATTCAACCATTTTACATTTGAGATCAGCAAGTTCTTCAATATAAGAATTTACAACTTTTTGTTTTACTGAATATTGTCGTTTAAGCGTTTCAGATGTTTCAGAACAATGAACAAGTCTAGATTCAATCAATTTCATTTGACTTTTCACTACTTCATATGACTCTTTTGTAATGTGATATGCCAATTTTATTGAATCATACTCTGTTTTTATTTCTTGAAAAACATTATCTTTTTGTAACAATTCTTTAGTCATTGTTGAACACTTTTCTTTCAAACTCTCATTTTCTTTTTCTAAAAACTTGCATTTTTGTATCAGATTTTCATCATTGTCTGTCAAAATCTTTTCTTTTTCAAACATTTCTTTACATTTATCTTTAAAAACTCTTTCAATTTTAATAAATTCTATATCTCTTGTTCTGAACTTTTCATCTTTTTCAGTACAAGCACTGCACGTTTCCATGCATTTCTTGAACTGTTCAAAAGTTTTATTTAAAACTTTAGAAAATTCAGTTGAAGTATTTACCTCAGTAATTGGCACCTCAGCTTTTTTTGCCGTCTGCTTCTGAACAACTTCCTTCTCCTGCTGTTCCTCAGCAACAGCTTCACATGCATCAGCTTTATCAACCATCTTCTCACCAACTTTCTCCTGTTTCTCTTCATCAGCTTCTTCTTCTTCTTTCTTCTCATCACTGCCTTCTTCTACAGTCTTCTTCAACTCATCTACCAGATTCTCAACACTTTTTTTCATTTTTCTTCTTCTCTTCGTTTCACACTCGCTGTCATCACCCCCTGATTATCTTGTCCAACTTTTTGAGATAATCTTTATCTGATGCTTTCTTTGAATAGAATTTGCTAGATAGAGGAATAACCGCAAGCACATCATTGTACACCACCTCACGTTTATCAACAACTGGATCTTGTTTTCGATTTACAAAACATTCTGTTTTCTTATCCCACCTTTTGCAGCTTCTTGCATCTTCATATTCATCCTGCATCTCTTGTATTCTGCAATCTGCAAAATATCTTTCTATGTACGTTTTTTCTTGCAAAATTTCCTCTTTTGTTCTCTCTTTTACCTCAGTCAGCATGATTTTGTATCTTTGATTATCACCTTGAAACAAAACGATCAAAATACTTTTTGAAACATGATTATCTTTGATTCGTGCGGATTAACACCGATCAGATTCGTATGAATGAACAACTTCAGAAACACCTTGAAAATCACCTTTTACGAATGAACCAATGTGACTCGGATAAACTTTGATAACAGATGGACACTAAATTGTTTTCAGCGGATAGACTAGTTGTTTCACGTTTCGGATGGACCTTGTTACACGAGAACTTCAGTTCATATAGGCTTTTAAAATTCACTCGAATGAACAAAGAAACCCAATCAACGAATGGACGTGAAAGAATTCAAATAACCAAGCGGATGGACTTTGTATTTTAAATGGGCTACGGATGAACTCACAATAATGAATTGCAATAATGGGCCTGATTTATATTGAATAATACACCCAGATGAGCTCTTTAAAACATATCAAATTCATTTTTGTTCGGATGGGCCTATCAAACACCAAGCCAGCGGATGGATAAAATGTTTTGCTTCGGATGGGCTAATTGAGCGGATGGCCTGGCATAAGTCTCCGGATGGGCTTATATAAGTTGATCCGGATGAGAAATATGTAGCGGATGGGGTTTTTTTTTAAGTTAAACTTCGAATGGACTCTTTCTTGAAACAAAAATGTATCACTTAGCGGATGGACTGAGACTTCTTTGACAGTCTTGAAAACACAACTTAGCATTTATGAGCTTACTCACTTATTCAAAATCTAATTGGGCCTCATTAATTATCCAACAACCTATCTCAACTCACGTGCTATATTCTAAAATAATTAATCTTTTCAATAAATGACCTTTACCTTTTCGATTAGACTATCTAACATCTTTCATAATGATTAATATCATTAGACCAAACTCTTTATATGATTGAGCCGCACATGATTGACTTAGTAGGACCGCGATCTTCGAGAAGTTTGAAATAAAACGACGATAATAACCAGCGAGACCAAGAAAAGAACGAATTTCTGTAGGTGTCGTTGGTGTATTCCAATCCTTAATTGCAGCAATTTGGATGGATCCACATGAATACCCTGCTTGTTGACTACGTGACCCAAAAACTGAACTTCTTTAAGCCAAAATTCACACTTGGAGAATTTAGCGAAAAGTTTGTTCCTTCTTTAGGAGTTCCAATGTCAAACGAAGGTGTTGCTCGTGATCGGCTCGAGACTTTGAATAAATGAGAATATCGTCGATGAACACAATGATGAACTTGTCTAAATAAGGTTTACAGACCATATTCATTAAGTCCATGAAGATAGCTGGGGCATTCGTCAAACCAAAAGGCATGACAGTGAACTCGTAATGCCCATATCTTGTGCGGAAGGCAGTTTTGGTAATATCTCCTTCGAGAACACGAAGTTGGTGATACCCAGAACGCAGATCGATCTTGGAAAAAAACAGGTAACACCTTGCAGCTGATCAAAGAGATCATCGATTCGAGGTAGGGGATATCTATTCTTGATGGTAAGCTTATCAAGCTTACGATAATCGATACACATTCGAAAAGATCCATCTTTCTTTTTCATAAAGAGGACAGGAGCTCCCCAAGGTGAAAAGCTCGGACGGATGAATCCTTTATCAGACAACTCTTGAAGCTGTTTTGATAATTCTTGCATCTCAGGCGGTGCAAGACGATAAGGTGCTTTCGCAATTGGGTTAGCATTAGGGACAAGGTCAAAATGAAACTTGACTTGACGAACTGGAGGCAAACCAGGCAGTTCAACAGGAAACACCTCTGGATAATTCTGAACAATCGGAATATCCTGAATACTCTTGCTCTTGCCTTTCTCCTCGGTGACATGTGCCAGAAAAGCAACATATCCTTTTCGTAAATAATTGTGGGCCTTCGTACATGACATGAGCTTCAATCCACCAGAAGGTTTCTCGCCATGAACTTCCAGAACATCACCAGACAAAAGAGGAATGCGAACAATCTTATCGAAACAAATCACCTTAGCATGATGTTTGGTTAACCAATCCATCCCTATAATAATGTCAAAACTCCCAAGTTGCATCGGTGTGAGGTCAAAAGGAAAAAGATGATTACTCAAATTGGCACTTCGTTTCTTAGAATGAAACGAGCACTTAGAATTTTCGAGGAAATCATGAGCGATCATATGAACGAGAGAACTACAAATACGGTTCTTTGGTGTAGGTATCGTAGGGGTATGCCATACACACATGCAACTATATTTGTACATCAGAATTGCAAATAAAGATTTATTTATATACAAAATCGATTGTTTCCGAGTTCAAAGGAAAACACTAGAAACATAAACATAAAATTCGGATTATTCAAAGCAGCAGCTTCTTCTAATCGGCCAAATGCTCATCCGTGGGTCGGATTTGCATTGAAAATCTTTGGGTATCTGTCCCTGACATAACCCGTCTCGCCATAGGTGTAGCAAATACCAGGAGGAAAATGAGCCTGTGCTGGATCTGCTTGAAATTGAACGGGGTTCCGAAAAGCTTGGTTTAGCACAGTGACTGAACGACAGTCTCGTGCCAAATGACCAATGAGTCCACAGTTGAAACATTTCCGACATTTGACACTGGCATAGTGGTGGAGGTTACACTGATTACACAAAGGAGCAGTTCCTAAGTACGGCTTCTTGGCTGGTGGTGCTGCCACCTGGCTAGGTTTTGCTTGATTTGGTGTAACGGCTACGGGATCCTTTGGAGCTTTACGCTTCTTTGACTTTTTCGAAGGCTCGGCTTCTGCTTCTTTCGATTCTTCTTGGGTGGCTTCATTATTGAGACGAGACATGGCGATACCTAAATCCACAGTCTTCATGATTACTTCGCCTATTCGCTGGGCAAATTTGGCAGTTTGCTTGGACACTTGAGTGTCGTTGCGATGAAGAGACATTCTAGAGGAAATGAAAGACATAGGAGAAAACAAGTGAAATGTTATCGGATAATTAAAACAGAACGAAAACCCATAGAAATTGCGATCATTTGTTTGTTACTTAAGGCAAACAAATGAGACGGTGATTAATCAAAGTAAACGGGTCATATTAATGTATCACTGAAGACATGCTCGCCTATAAGTGAACACTCACCCCAAGAGTTCCCAGGTAAGAGTGACTGGTCCGATACTGCGGATTTGTACGAACACTCTAGCCTTAGACAGAAAACTCAAGGTACAGGCATTCACCCTTCTAGTTTGCACATGTTCACATTATAAGACCCAAACTTTGACGAGATTTTGAAAACTTAGAGGGTTCAAAACCTAGTAATCAATCATCCTAGAACAGATGATTGGTTTTCGAAGCGGATTCAAAATTTGTGTTCTTGTTGTGGTTGTCACCTAAGGATAAGTGACGGTATTGTTTTAAGATCTAAACACTAGGATCTTGTGTTGGGGTCCTAGGAAGGTTATAGACTAGGTCAAAGCATTACTAATAACCTAATTCCCTATAACCATGAGCTCTGATACCAACTTTTCTGTCACACCCGACCGCGTAAAACAACAAATCGCGGCGGGAACGTCGGGGAGTGTTGTAACAGAATCATTGTTTCAAAACACGCGGAAATTTGAAGTTTCGTTTTATTAAACATTAAATATTTACATCGTCTGGAAATCTAAATAAACAATTTAAACATAGTCTATCATTGTTATTAAGTCACTAAGGCCTCGTCCAGTCCTATGTGAGCATGCATCCTAGCAATCAACATCATTCAATAACACCTGAAACATATGTGAAAACAAAGTCAGCAAAGAAATGCTGGCGAGTACATAGGTTTTTGAGAGTGTCGGATTCATGGCTAGTTTACATGTTGCAATACTTAATTAAAAACCTTGTTTTGAAAAGTGTAGTATTGCGACATAATTAACCAACTCAAATCAAGTTAGTTACAATTTGTAAAATCTCGTAACCATGATTCTTAACTCGAAAACATTTTGTTTTAGAAAACCAATTTGTAAAACATCTCGTATTAAATCGTTAATAAAACTCGTTAATAAATCTCGTTAATAAAACTCGTTAATAAATCTCGTTAATAAAACTCGTTAATAAATCTCGTTAATAAAACTCGTTAATAAATCTCGTTAATAAAACTCGTTAATATATCTCGTTAATAAAACTCGTATGGTTTATATCCTTTTGAAAACCTCATTTGTGTGACATCGTTTCAAAATCGTTTACCCAAGTGAACTAAATAACGCCACGGTATGTAATACGATGAAAACACTTATATATAGGAAGTACCAGCGGCGTATCCACCATGCTTTCATCACATTACACCCGTCCCGTTATCTAAACACTAACCGAAAACCAATCGTTTACCCAAATCATTTAATTCGTTAAAAATCGCTTTAGTCGTTTAAATCATTCTCGTCTTAAATCATGAAAACTACTTTTGATTGTCTCGCTAATAACATCCAAACCTTCGTGACTCGACTATCTCGCCTATCGCTTCTGGCATTAATAACCCACCAAAGGGTAAATTAACAATCACAGATTCAGTCGTTACCCACCTAACCCACACATAACCATGGGTGCAGTCTGATAACGGGATTTGTCAGATCCTATGGTACCATAACCTAATACTGGTCGGTTCGGCCAAAACTAATGGATATTATTCGTTATGTAAATACAACCAACAAGTTTGTTTACTATATCGAAATCGTTATTAATTTAATATAAACCATTTTAATCATTTTTGAAACCATTGTTAAAATATCGAAAATCGTTTTGAAAACCATTGTTAAAACCTTGAAAACATTTAGCACATATGAATCACCCCAAAACAATTGAAAACAGTAAAATAGGGGAACTATGTACTCACCTGGGAATGCTTAGAGGTCTTGAACAACAACCAAGCAAAGCTAGAGGGAGCACGGAATCAATCGGCAACCTAATAACTATATAATTAACCCGGACCTAAGACGGAAGATCGGATAGGATGAGGTTTTGTAAACCAAATGAGTATTGGAACTCATATGACATGGTTTAACAAAGTCTACATCCTAAATCGAAACCTAACCTAAGTGCTATCGACCCATTGTGACCCATTAAGGTAGCTTAAGCTACTTTAACGTGTCGTTCGCGCAAAAGCGCATTCGAGATGTCTAACTAGTCCTATGACACGTATTATATGCCTAAACATGATTAAATATGTTGCATAATCAATTAAGTGACAAAAGTTTGTGTTACATATGCTTAATTACCAATTATGCATGAAAAGGGCATTTTGGTCATTTACCTAAGGCATATAAACTACCTATCATACAACTAATTAAACCTAAGTGACCATAAGGTATAACCTCGGAAGGTTATTCCCTATGCAACTATGGTCACTAAACATGTTTGGTTGTATCCTAATGATCGACCAAACGGGTCGTGTTCGAAAGTCTAAGCGGGTGTTTAGTCCGTTTGACTTACGACTCTACACAAGCACTAATCTAAAAAGTGACGAGTTAAACATGTTAAAACATGTTTACCGAATTTAGAAAATAGATTTGGTATCAAAACAAACGGTTTTGATACCTATAAGTAGTTTGGTTACAAAACACGCAAGAATGCGTATTTTGGCCGAAACTACGACTCGTCACTACACCTAGATAACATGGTAATCAGTAGGTATAGTCACTAGGGACTATAACCATCGTGATTATGCTCACGTTATGAAGTTCAAATAAACTTCGCATTGACCATAAACTGGTCAATGCAGAAAGTCAAACGTAGTTGACTTTCAGACTCGAAAAGAGATAAAAGAACGAAAGAATACTTACAAAAGGTCCCCGCAAGCTTTGAACCGATTTACTCTCAGGGATGAAGCATAAAATTCAACTTAGAGATCCAAAATCAGATCAATGTGGGTTTTGCAAGTAAAAGGGGATAGCTATTTATAGGAAAACTAGAACCGTTAGGATCGTTCATCATAAAACGAGCTTCGACCTCATCCGTACACATGTGCCCATGGTTTTGTGAAACCATGGGAGCCCATAGCTTCATTAAAACCATGTACAAATGAGGGGAACAGTTGGAACAAGCTGGAATTTATATTTTTCATTTTGGTCCCTTCCTAAGATAACTATGGCAGAATGACAATTTTGGTCCCTGAACTTCAGAATCTTGCATTTCGGCTCATTTTTGACACGTTTAAGCCCCGTTAACCTCATTTCAAGACTCTAAAATGAAGTTAAAGTATAGAGAACTCAAAACATGCTCAAAAATATCTCAGATGTCGGTTCGTTTGGTCGTACGGTTGCGTTGTTCGGTTAATTACGACGGAAGTCGTAACGAACGCAAAAACGATCCAAATTACGCGACAAATAGAATTTTATCATGCCAATCACTAAAATAAAATATTTTAATGATTACATAAAGTTTTGGATGTCCGGATGTATTCAGAACGTAAGATATGCGCGAAAATGCAAACTTATGCACTTTTGACGCTTTTAGTCCCTGAATGACCAAAAAGTTTATTTTAGCACACCGAACCCCTCAAAGCCTATTTCTAAGCTATGTAAAGGATATTTAGGGTATGTTTAACTTATGGTCATGTTCCGGAATTTTCGTTACAGTACAAATCGGCATACTTTCGCAGTTTGTCGAAATTAGTCCCTGTAAGCGAATAAACTTGATTTCGCCACACCAAACCCTCCAAAACTTATTTCTAAGTTATGTAAAGGTTATTTAAGGTATGTTAAGCCTATGTCACTCTCCCGGAGTGTTTGTTGCATTAAACGGGTTATATTTACGCATCAGTGCGTGTATAACCTTCCAGAAAGCGATTTAGAGCCTGAAATCGAACAAGAGTTTATATGTGCAAATGATACACATATTTATACAAAACCCAAGTATGAAACACAACATTTCATTGATTTGGTATTTGTTCGATGGCCGTGGAGGCACAGATGTCACACTATGTATGGCGCATATTATATAAAAAATTTAGCGATTTTTAACCATGAAATCCTTGTTAAATCTGAGTTTTAAGTTGTAAAAGGTGTGAAAAAGAGAAGATGTAGAAGAAATGATGAATCTGATCTGAAAACCACTCCGAATCTGATGAAATCAAGTAGATTCTTGCATCTCTGATCCGTGCAATCGATCTCCCGCTCTGATACCACTTGTGAACGCGTTGTAGGATCGAATTTGACTCCCGAACGAATACGAACGACACGTACGACGTGCGAAATCCATGCACGTGTGTGGACCGAACACAAGAACAAAATATAATGATGATTCGATTATAGATCTAACAATGTTTACACCTTGAATCACCTATTTTATAACAACCCGCACGTTCGTGCATTGTTACTACTCGTTACACACGTTACGCCTAGCACCAGAGATACGGATCATAATGTAGCTATATCGCATACATCGCTATTTCGCAGTATTTTCGCATATTACGCATACTTTATCGCTATCACATCACATTGCACTTGCTGGCAACCACGAAGATATCAAATGAGGACCAATTCTACCCTCCTTGATAGCCGTGATGTGTCGCAGTGCAACTCATTACGCAAAACGCACATCGCATCACACACATTAACGTTCACGATGACATTGAGTGAGGACCTATTCTACCCTCCTCGATGACCGTGAAGCGTTGCAAGGCAACACATATTCGAAACAAAACCTGGTTATTGTATCGCAACTTTGAGACATGGATATGTATATACGACCCAACGTAGCTAATTATAATAAATATATAGAAATGTGGATGAGAATGTGTAACCCAACTATTGCAACGCTTAGCAATCGAAACGGAACGCCAAAACTCAGCTCGCCGGAGGCGTTTGATCGAATGGTACTTCGATCGGACAACCATCCGATCGGACAGCCATCCGATCCGATGCACTGCACCGCCTTTCTCCTCCTTTGCCTATAAATACCCCACTTGTCACATCAACAACAGTTGATGTGACTGCTCTCTCTCGACCAGACGCCTTCTCACCACTTTCTCTCGATTTCTCGCGATTCTTGTAAGTTTCTACCCCAAATCTTGTACTTCTATGATCTACACGCACTCCTTCATCTTTTTCACCATCAAATTCCACTTTTTCACCATTAAATCTTCGGATTTGAGCCGTTCTAAGGTGATGTCATCATGGAGTTCTTAGGAACAATGAAGTGTGACCTCATCTCATCAAGAACAGTCCAAATCTGATGGATTCCATGGAGAATAAACAATACTCTCGCACAAATCTAAGCCAAATCAAAGTTTTCTAAGTTTTTCTTCAAACTTTCCTAACTTATCACTCGAAACCGGTAGCAACAGAGCTCGTACAGACCCTCTACTTTTCCAATAGTGAAGTGTCAGTTTGAGAACTGGTTCCTATCGACGAGATGACCAGCTTGTCGTGTTAAACACGAATAACCATCGAGAACAGTTAACTGATCGGACGGGGTGATTCCCATCTGCTCCGGTGACTCGGACCTGTTGGAGTTCCATTGTTTAGCTCGTAGTCGTAACGTCTCGATCAAATCGCAAAAACTTAACGAGATAGCCAAGATGTAAAAACGATAAGATTGCGGGACGGGTTACCGTCCGATAGGATTGCCGTCCGATCGGACTGCCACCCGATCGACCTGCACTCCGGTCGGGTTGCACTTGGGGTCAAGACTTAATCAAATTTTCAAACATTCAAGGATCTGAACAACAAACGGATTGCCGTCCGAACGGACTGCCGTCCGATCGAACGACCCTCCTATCGGCTGACTTTAGGATCCTCAACACTTAGACGTCACACATCAGTTCCAACGGATTGTCACCCAATCGGATTTCCACCCGATCGAGCGACCAGTCTGCTGTGAACTTATCAGCAACCAAAGTGTCTTGCCAATCGGATCACCGTCCGATCGAACATCTACCCGATCGAGTTGCTACCCGATCGACCGGACCGTTCGATCGACCGACCTGAAAGGTAGAGATACTTCTCTGTTTTCAAAATGCTACAACGAAAACTTCAAAAGGCAAACCATCATACACAAACACATCTTCACCAAACGAGGTGACAACCCAATCGAATGGCCATCCGATCGGATGACCATCCGAACGGATTGCCACCCGAACGACTGGCTATCCGATCAGATTGCCATCCGAAACTTGGTTCACTCGCCACCGTTTAACGCACTGTTCGACGCTTAAGCTATCAAACTGTAACCAGGCTAAACTCAGACGTGCTACCATCAATCCAATCAGGTTGTGTTTGCTTGCCGAACATACTTGAACCCTTTTTGCTTTTGCACTTTTGGGTGTAACATACGTTGCTATCAAATCAAATTACATCAAATGCTTCAACTACTTATCACTTGCGAATGACTTACGTGCATAGTTATACGTGATGCTAGTTACATATGTGCTAGGACTTATACTCGCGACGTCCCACCATGACTAGTATAGTACTATTGCGCCCGATGGGGTCTAGTTTAGCGATCACGATCGAAGCTCGAGGACTTAGCTGGTAGTATCAGTTTTGTGAGTATATATGTCTTGTATTACGTTTATGTATGTGGAAATTCGCAGCTTTTATCTATTACACTATTACATATCAAACCTGTATGCTCGCCAATACTTTTGTATTGACATTATTTTAACGTATGTTGCAGGTTTATTCGCAGTCTACATCAAATCAAGCTAGGAAGTCTAGAAACTCACCTAAAAATCTAGGTTGTAAGATTTATATTGTTCGAGAGGACAAGAAATCTGTGATAACTGATGTGATTGTAATATAGTTGTTATGGATTCTCTTGAGCAATCTGATTCGCCTAGTGCCGCGCCCCGATGATTCCGCCATCGGTTGGGGTGTGACAGATTGGTATCAGAGCCATAACTATAGGGAATTAGGCAAGACTTTGCCTAGTCCGGGTCGATGTCTTAGAAACGACCTAGTCTATAGTTAAATACCAACGGGCCGACTCGTGCGAACTTAGTAGGATTTGCACGGCCTACTTGATACTCTCGTTCGAATCCGTTAAAAACTACAACTTCGCGTGAACACCGCATACTACAATTTCACGCGAAGAGCCTTCCCTAAGGCTGGAATGTTACTTAGCCTTTCCTAAGGCCAACACAATACACACGTTTTCGAAAATACTCGCATAACACAACCGAGTGATCCAGTCGAGATCAGGCGTGAAAACAAAGAACTCTCGATAAGATCGCTCACTCAGCGCATTTTTCTAGCACGAGAACCTTTCATCGAGCTAGGAGTGACATCCACATCTCGACGAAAGTCTCCATTTCGAAATCTAGTGGAACTTATGAATTTATTCGAAGAACATAACCACAATTAGGAACGAAGTTTTTAAGGCAGGGGTGAAACCCGTATCTTAATAAACCATTCCACCCTCTAAAATAATTTTCAAAAGCTCTCACCAAGGATTCGGCTATAACGATAACTCGAGCCACGCGATGACTAGGAAGACGAATGCCATGAGCTGCATCCCAGTGGAAGCATGAGTCTTCTAGGGCAACGCGCGTGCACGAACTTGTTGGGTATAGTTGGGTTACCTTGGGTAGCCGACGCCTAAACACCCGAGGCACTCTATCTATTTTTCTAGCATACGACTCATCGATTTTACGCTTAATGGACCCTATTTACGCTTATGTGCATACAATTTAAAACTTTACGCTTTATTGATTTCTCAAATTATCGATTTTCGCTCCCTGCTTTTTGCAATCGCACAACTTGCACAGCCATCGCAATCTAAAACGAAAACCGAATGTTCGCAACAAAACTAATGTCTAATTACTCACTCTCGCTCTCTCTCTCTCTCTCTCTCTCTGCATCGCGTCCTCGCGCATTCTACACCGACATGTATGGGTATAAGCGTAAACTACAACTATTTATATATACTAAACAAATCAATTTTGTGAGAACTTAGGAGTCTTGTGTCTCCTATGTGGCTCCTATGTGAAGTCTATTATACTACTCGCTACAAGTTTTGATCGTGCTCAATCGCATCGCAAACTCAAAATCATTATGATCGAATCTCACTCCAAATCTCTCTCTCTCTCTAGATGCCTTCCAACGACCCTACCTCGAGATGAACAGCTAGGAGAAGAGCCAAACGAAGCGACGAAAAGAGGATTGCCTCGCTTGTGACCATGGAAGTGGCCAAGGTCATTCCTCAAATTGTCGCTCAAGTACACTCTCTCAGCAACTCTCGAACCTCGGAAGACTCTAAGACGGGAGCGTCGCAATCTACTTTCCTCTACAAACACTTCAAAGCTGTTGGATCGTTGTTTGACCCGATTGAGTCGATCAGAAGAGTTTAAGTCCAGTTCAAAGGCGGAATCAGAGAACTAGACATGAACACAGCTTGTTAATCTTTAATCTGTCAATTATATTGCTTTTAACACTGTTTACAACCTGACAGAAAACCGGCAGCACTTCGTTACACTTTCGGAAGTCGCATACCAAATGAATGACAAGTGCACCTATTTATAGAAGTGTAGATTTCGCTTGAAGAGAACCAGGACTGGTTGAAGCGAAATCTGTTATGTATGATTTCGCTTGAACTAGTTCTCAGTCCTCCTGAAGCGAAATCATTACTTACACTTCATATCTCAGTTTCTCGAACCTCGTGCACTAGAAAACCTATCCTATCTCATGATACAAGACGAAGTCAATAGACATAGTGCACTAACAGACTCCCCCTTGGATATTGACGCAGTCTTCAGTGACTATTCTTCAATATGACACCATCTTCAGTCTTGATCATTCTGCCTTTTATTTCCTTCAGATTGTAACATTGTACGCATCCATCACTCTCTTTTCTTCTATCAGCTGCAGGCTCCCCCTTTCATCAAGCTTCCGTGCTTTGGGATCGACACCTAGCTTTCCGTATACAAGCTCTTCCCCTTGCTTTAAGCTCGTCTTCAGACTCCCCCTTAAATTTTGCTTCCGGGATCGTAGTCTGGACTATCTGCAATCACTCATACATTTATAAGTAACAACATTTTAGACTATCCAGGAATCGTAATCTGGCAATTCCAATCAACTTCTCTAATCCACTTCCCCTATCAACAAACTGTATAGATTTAGCAATGATAAAGAATCCAACTCCCTCACAGTTTATCATCCAAGTTCAAGCTAATGACCTTGGAGATATCACAAACTGTTTTTGAAATTTTTGATTTTAATTCAAGTTTCAATTTAATGAACTTGTTTTATTTTCATAAACACAATCAGCTTACTTAGATTTTGAAACTCAGCACTCAGATATCGGTCATCGAAAATAAAGCAGAAATCAAAATCTTTTTGTATTTTCTGAAAATATAAAGCAGTAACGAAATATGTACAAACATATTTACAGACAATATTTTTGTTTGAGTATGTGTCAGAGGATCATATCAGTTTTCGACAAATCACAAGTACCATTGAGCTTAATTTCACATAACACATTAAACAATTCACTTAGATTGTCGATATACTTGTCCACTTAAATTTTCACACAAAGTTCAACTAATTCAGGATACGAATTAAGTATTTTAGGAACTTAAACCCATTCATGTGTCCCACCTCTTGAATATACTCCCGTATCCAGAATCCCAATAATCAGTCTTACAGGTGAGAATACTACAATGATATCTGTATATAAATTAGGTATGCGAGGGCCAAGGGATCTCAGGTCGATACTTCCGTATACGTAGAGAGATATCAGCTTCGACTTTTCGGTATGTCCCCTTTAGAGGATCTTTTTGCTTACAACAGCAGCATATATCAATTTAATTGTTTCAGCATGCTGAGGGTTTAATGCTGTGTTTCAAGCATTTAAGCAAGTATTAGCCAGGGACTAGGTCAGAACTACCGTTCAGCAGAAGTCCCGGAATAATACCCCAGACATCATAGAGTATAAAGACCTAGTATATCAGATTAAGAGACCTTTCAAACGAGATTTCAGGGGTTACCTATATATCCAAGTAGTGTTCCCCACGAAATAAGTAAGTTTGAATTTAGGTTTATATCCCGAAAAAGTTTACTAAATGTATAAAAACCTACCGACACATCCACGGTGAGATCGTTTAACACATTTAAACTTTCCAATTCTTTAGCATATTGTAACTGTCTACTGATGTACTATCATTTCCTCTTTTTACGCAAAAACTCAATTTTTTTAATTTTATCATGTTTTTTACTTTTTCAAATTTTCAAATGTTTTTGTATTTTCTAATGACAATTTTTCTCCCCCTAAAACGCAAAATCATAAACAAAATTTGACAACCAACACTGATAGCTTTGTCTCGCCATCCATTTTCTGCTAACTATGCTCTGTTTTGCGGAAAATATAACATACCCCCATGATATACAACCCATTGATCTTAACAGTTTGAAAACCGTTTTTCAATCTGATGAAAGTAATCATGTTTGTTCAGCCGTGAGGGTTTCAGCATATTCAATCAAAACATATTTTTGTATTTTTGAATATTTGACAAAAATTAAAAACAAACATATTTTTGATTTTTTCAAATTTTTCAATTTTTAGGGTTTTTGAAAATATTGTTTATTTATTTACAGAAAAAACATATAAACTTCCTGTTTTAACCAACACAGGATCCAGCAGCCTCCTTTCCTCGTTGTGACAGGCTGCTCCAACCTCCATTCTCACAATCTTCAGAATTGTTGAGCACCTGCACATTCAGACTACTTGATTACTTGAACAATTTAGCCCAGGTCTGTTGAACCTTAGGCATTTCAACACAAAAATTTTCATTCAATGCTGGAAATTCTTTATCATTTTTCACAAAAACTTTCTCAATTTTAACTTCAACTTTCTCATCTTTTACCAAATCAACATGTTTCTTAACACTCCATGTTTGACCTTTTGGTGTTCCACGTTTGTAAAAATGTGAATCTTTTTTATCACTATGATTTTGAACAACAATTTTTGGTTTCCAAAACTCTTGAGGTTTTGTCATATCAACTATTGTTCTCCAACTTTGTGTTGTTCTGAATCTGGGTGTGTGAGAATTCCAGATCTGTCTTGAATCAAACCTGTTCTGGTCTGATTTCCAATTTTGATTTGAAGCAAACTTGTTTGTATTGTACCTCCAAGTTTGTTTCGAATCAAATTTGGTTGATCTTTGTCTCACATTCTCAGATTTTTGTTTCTCAGCATCAAACTTCTTTTTGTCAACATCCACAGGTTTTAGATTAGGACACTTGCGTGCAAGATGTCCTTTTTGATCACATTTGAAACATGTTCTCATGGACACATCTTTGACTTGTGGTTGTTGCTTTTTCTTTAAAGCAAAAAATTCATCATTAGACTGTTTCATTTTAAGTTCTTTTTCTTTTTCTAAACTGCCACCATCAACAAAACTCATTTTTGTTTGAAAATTCAGAGTTTCATTTCTTTTCCAACTTTGTTTCTTCTTATAACCCAACCCAGCCTTCATTTTCTTCTTTTTGAACCCAGGTTTGGTATACGAACCTGTATGACTCTTACCAACAAACTTTGAAATCTCAGACTTCTCAATCTCAACCATTTTGAAAACTTTGTCAACCTTTTCTGAAATCACATTCTGAATCGGGAATACAACATCTAAGAATAATTTGTCCGATCCAATCATGGTATAAACCAATCCTTTTGAATCATCATTCGAATTTTCCTCGGATTTTGTGTTTTTCAGATAACCATCATGAAGATTTCCTTCATTTTCATCCTGTGATTCAGATTTACCTGTATCAACCGACTCTTCTTTCAACACACTTTCAACGACTTTACCTACCACCTCTGAATCATGAGAATCATCAGATTTGGAATAGGTTATGTCAATGTTGTCTGGCAATTGATCTACCATGTTGAAAGCTTTTTTGACCTTTTCCTCATCATAAAATGCAAATTTTCCCGGTGGTGGAACTTGATGAAACTCTGAGCCAATGCCTTTCTTGTTTTGCTCAGACTCACCATCCTCCGGTTTTATGTTGAAAATACGTTCAAGCACATATGACGACGCGTGGTAACTTTTTAACTTGTTGTTATCCTGTTCTAAATCAGCAATCTGTCGCTTTAGCTTAGCAACATCCTCAATATAGGAATTTACAACATCTTGTTTTATAGAATACATTCGTTTAAGTTCTTTGGTTGTTTCAGACATATAATTCATTCTAGATTGAGCATATTTCATTTCATCTTTCACTTTGTCATATGATTCTTTCATAATATCATGTGCTAATTTCATTGAGTCATATTCCTTTTTCATTTCTTGACAAGCAATTTCTTTTTGTTCACATTCATTTGTCATTTTCAAAACATTTTCTTTCAAAACTTCATTTTCTTTCTCTAATTTGTTACATTTTTCTGAAAATTTTTCATCATTTTCTTTAAAAACTTTTTCTTTTTCTAGCATTTCTTTGCATTTTTCTTTGAAAATATTTTCTATTTTTGTGAACTCAAGATCTCTTGTTCTAAATTGCTCATCTTTTTCAGTACAAGCTATGCACGGTTCCATGCATTTCTTGCGCTGATCAATCAATTTCAAAATTTCAGAATTAGAATTTACCTCAGTGATTGGCACTTTGGTGTTTTCAGCAACTTCTGTCTGCTTCAGATCAGCATCATCTTGCTTCTTTTCAACACTAACTTCATCACCAGCATCACCAACTTCCAAATTCTCATTCTTTTCTTCTTTTTCTTCTTTCTTCACCTCTTCTTCAATCTGCTGTTCTACAGTAACAGCTTCCTCTTTAACCTCTTCAGCATCTTTCTTCAAATTGTTCACCATTTCTTCAACCTTCTTCTTCATTCTCTCTTCATCCCTTTTTCTCAGACACGATAACATAGCATATCTAATATCCTTTTCATATTGCTTAGCGTATTTGTCATCTTTTAACACTCTTCGATAGTATTCAGCTCTTAACGGAACAGCAAGAAGAACATCATCGAAGATTATGTCTTTCCTGGGAACAACCGGTTCTCCTTCTCTGTTATAGTAACATTCTCTCTTTTTATCCCATCGTTTGCTACCGACAGCCATCTCATACTCCTCTTGCATATCATCCATTCTGTTTAAAACAACGTCTCTTTCTCTGTAAGTTTTCTCACTTAAGATCTCTTCCCGAGTTTTCTCTTTGATCTCAACTTTTTCTTCATGGACTTCAGCAATGTATTTGTCTTTGTTTTCATCTTTAATCTCAGCAACAAAAACAAACTTTCTTTCTTCTGTCATAGCTCTCCCATGAGCTGTTTTACGAACATTCTCTAAACGATCTTCTTCTGGACAAACTGTGCTCCAGTCAAATCCTTCATCATCGTGAATTACAAAACAAGCTCTTGATTTTTCTCTCGGCTTATCTTCAATCAACTTTGGTTCTTCTCTGCTTCGATGGTAAATTGCCTTTCGATAATAATCATCATTGAAAGGACGTTCACTTCCTTCACCAACTTCAGAATTTCTGCATTCTCTTTTGAAATGACCCTTTTGCTTGCATTTGAAGCAGGTCACTTTGGATTTGTCGAATCCAAGCTTTGTTGACGCACCTCCAAGAGATTGTTTCCCGGTAATCTCCATGTATCTCTGAGCTCTTCGGATACAACTAGCTAAACACCAACGGATGTCAATGAGTTCCATCTCTTCCGGATCAATCTGGTCGTAGTCTTCTTTGGTCAATTCGGAGTTTCCAATTTTGCCAGCTACTAGACCTTCATATGACTCCAAAACAGATGCAAGAAAACTCATTTGTTGCTTAGCTGCATTAATGCTCATTGCAGGAGAATTCTTCAGTTTAAGAGCAATGTTGCACAGAATTTCTTCAGAATCATCAGAATTTGTCTTTGAAGATGAATGATATCCAGAATGATGACTTGTTGATGTTGTTTGTGGTTCTTTCATCTTTTCACCACTGAATGCTGTTTTTGGTGAACCAACGCATTTGTCAGAAAACACACTACTTTTGTAGTACAAGCCAACGTTCTGTTGATGTGAAGAATCAGTCATCTTGTTTTGCTTCTGCAACTCCAAATCATGACTTTCAATCTTTTCAAACAAAGCATCAAGAGTAATATTATCATACACAGCATCATTTTTCAGAATAAAAACAAACGTTTGCCACTGATCAGCTCGTGGTAACGCTTCAATCACTTTGTCAATCAATTCCTCTCTTGTTTTGTTTATCTCAAATCTCTCCAACTCAATTTTAAGATGACAAAATCTCTCAATCATTTGCCTCACTGACTCTCCTTTTATGTTATCAAACAGATCAAATTCTTTCTTTAATAAAGCAATTTTGTTCTTTTTAATCTGTTTACCCCCTTCAGCTTTAACACGTAAAGCTTCCCAGACAGACTTAGATGTTCCATCATGAGTAATAAAGCAAAAATATCATTTCTGATTGCTGACTGGATCAACGCAATCATTCTCTGTTCAGCTCCGTATTCAGCTTTATCCTCTCTGGTAAACTTCTTGAATACAAGATATTCGCCTTTTTCATCTTTCGGTTTTTCATACCCATACTCCAGACAAAACCAACTTTCATGAGCATACGCCTTTGCCCAGTTGAGAAAGCGTTCTTTCCACCAGGTATAATCCTCAATGCTATCAAGAGCTGGTGGCTTTGAATGAGTTCCATAGAAATTATCATGTTTGATATTTTCATTTAGTGCCTTCGTGATAGTTTTTGGTGTAAGATTTGTAGCCTCAGATGATTCGGTTGCGAACGCATTGTAAAATGTGTTGAAGAATTCCTCAGCCATTATGAAAACCTGACAATAGACAAACAAACAAACACAATCAGTATAATCAAATATCAAATAAACTGAAATTGACTGACACTTGGTATCCGTGTAATGTTTCAACACAAAATTCCACTTTGTTGAACAGTTGAAGCGAAATCAACTATTGAAATCTCAAGTTGAACAGTCCTGAAGCGAAATCAAGTATTCTGTCTTGAAGCGAAATCTATGACTGATGTCCTGAAGCGAAATCAACTATTTTGACCTGAAGCGAAATCAAACAATATGTCTTGAAGCGAACCAGTTCAAGCGACAACAACTATTTCGCTTCAGTAAGTCTTCAAGCGAAATCCAAGTAAGTCTATTTCGCTTCAGAAAGATTCAAGCGAAATAGTCAAATAAGCCTGCTTTGAAGCGAAATCAACCCAAAATCCACAAACTCTCTCAAGCGAAATCAAGTTTTCATCCAGTTTTTGTCATTTTTACTTTGAATTTCAGTCTCAAACTTTCAAGGCTTTGTTAGACTACTGTTTTATACATTTGGTGAAAAACTCAGACCATTTTGACCGTTAAATCTCGTCCAGATTGAAAAAGAAAGTGTAGAAGTCAGAAAATAGATGATATCAAGCTAAACTCTTCTTCCTGAGCTCTGATACCACTTGTTGGATCGTTGTTTGACCCGATTGAGTCGATCAGAAGAGTTTAAGTCCAGTTCAAAGGCGGAATCAGAGAACTAGACATGAACACAGCTTGTTAATCTTTAATCTGTCAATTATATTGCTTTTAACACTGTTTACAACCTGACAGAAAACCGGCAGCACTTCGTTACACTTTCGGAAGTCGCATACCAAATGAATGACAAGTGCACCTATTTATAGAAGTGTAGATTTCGCTTGAAGAGAACCAGGACTGGTTGAAGCGAAATCTGTTATGTATGATTTCGCTTGAACTAGTTCTCAGTCCTCCTGAAGCGAAATCATTACTTACACTTCATATCTCAGTTTCTCGAACCTCGTGCACTAGAAAACCTATCCTATCTCATGATACAAGACGAAGTCAATAGACATAGTGCACTAACAAAAGCAAGTGGTCCGATGGAGTTCACGGGTGAAGGAGGTGTGTCCCAACTACTACAGTGGTTCGATTCTATCGAAGTTACCCTTCGTCAGAGTGGGTGTCCCGATGGTTTCCGTACTACTTGCGCTACCAGAGTATTTCAATCGCAAGCACTCGACTGGTGGACAGCCGAACGTAACAAACGTGGGATCTCCGCAGCTTATGCTCTCTCTTGGGATGAGCTGAAAGAGCTCATGAAGAAAGAGTACTGCCCTTCCCACGAAGTCCAGAAGCTAGAAGACGAATTTTGGGAAATCAAGCAAGTCGAAAGTGACAATGCTGGCTACACGGCAAGGTTAAAACAGCTTAGCATAGTCAAGTCAACGCTTTAGAAAAAGACATCATGAAGTACATTCGCGGCTTGCCTGAGTGTGTGGGCGATTTTGTCGAAGCTGCAAGACCCGCTACCATCGAAGAAACCTACCGCTTGGCCGCAGAAATCAATGACAAACGAGTCTTAGACGGATATTTCTCCAAGAATCCCATCAAACAAGCTCATCAAGCAATCGTCATCGACTCTTCCGACGATTCCTCCGACGATTCTACTTACGATTCTTCAGGTGAGTCTTCGGACAAATCCTCTGACGCCAACGCACCGCTTCAGGAAGCTCAGTCCAACCGCAAACGGAAGACCATGAGCCCAAACTCTTCAACAACTGAACTATCGCAACCAGAACCTCTTCAAACAATTCCAGTTCACTCGAAGCGCGACTACAACGAAACTCATCCCCTGTGTCTCATGTGTACGTATCATCACCCGCCAGAAGCTAACTGTCGCTTTTGCGCAAATTGCAACTGGTACGGTCACCTTACCCAGCACTGTCGCACGAGACCGCAGACTTGAGGAATCTCAGCAACGATCGCAGTCTCCGCAAAAGTCCTCCACAGCAACATTTTTCATGCTTCCAATGTTGTAGTAATGATATGATTTTTTCCGTTAGTTTCTTTTATGTGTTGAATTTGTTCTATTTCATGACGCAATGTGGACTCTATTTATCTCTCGCTTCCTCTCTCGTCTTCGCACTTAATCTGGAATCACACACAGGCTATATATTATATCACGATATAATGTGTTTTACCCTCACTACACTCTTAGAATAAGGTACGATAAACGTGCAAGGAACGACTAATCACGGGTGCACAGGGGATTATTCTGGTCAGTGCACGGAGATCGTAGTGAGTTCTAATGGTGCCATAACGTTAAAAGCATGGTCGAGCTTGGTGGATACGCCGCTGGTACTTCCTATATATAAGCGTCTTGACCATGTCAACAAAGTGCGACATCTATTCACGGGATGCAAGTAGTAGGGGTAAAGCAAGGTGTGCTTTGCCATACTACCGAAGTCTCGTGAAGAAAGTGCCACGTGGAGTTGAACGTTATTCAGACCTATACTATTATGGTTATTTTCGACACACTGCACTCATTCACAAGACGTAACAATTACATCGCATCATCGTGAGACTTGTCGTAAGTCTGCAAACGCAATGCAAATGCCTCATCGATAGACTCTGGAGAGTCTACCCCCGCAGGGCAATTGCATCGACGCAAGACTGGTCGTAAGTCTTTAATCGCAACTCAATCGCAATTTCGCTGGAATCTAACGCAAATCACCCTCGCAACACTTTAACGCTTAACGCATCTATTAATCTCATCGCTTCGATACTCGCATCGCTTATCGCTTCTAACGCTTATCGCTACTTGTGTTATATTGGCACACATGACATCGATTCACGAAACGGATCTAGTATGGATAAAACATATAAGTGTTTTAGCCATATTAGCAAACTTTTGTGGAAAAATGCCATGTGGGGCTTTATGTTGGTTAAATTGTGGAACTGTGGAGAAGAATCGTACCGTGTGTCGCTTATCGCTTATCGCGTACCGCTTACCGCTTATCGCTCATCGCCTGATACTCATCGCAATCTGTGTTGTTTTATTTTGTGTGACATCGCTTCACGGGACAAAACTAATATGTTCAAAACATGGTGGATACGCCGCTGGTACTTCCTATATATAAGTGTTTTGCCATGTTAGCCAACTCTCGTGGAAACATGCCATGTGGGTTTTAATGTGGAATCTACTCGAAATCGCACTATTCGCTTAATCGCATATCGCTCGTCGCCTATCGCTAACGCTATCGCTTACCGTATCTGTGTTATCTGTGTTAAGTTAGCACACATGACCTCGCTTCACGAGACGAAACTCATATGGTTAAAGCGTGGTGGATACGCCACTGGTACTTCCTATATATATAAGTATTTTTAGCCATATCAGCAGACTTTCGTGGAAAAAGGCCATGTGGGGTCTAATGTTATTTAAATTTTGTGGTGTTGATCAATCCAATCGAATCGCATTAATCGCATATTTCCTATCATTTGCAACGCATTGATCGTCGCCTATCGCTCGACGGTTGTCGCTATCGCTCGTCGCTTATCGCTTATCGCTTTACGCTTGTCGTCGTAATCTTCGCTTATTATGTTTGTGTTGTACTATCAAATTTTTCGCATCCCGCTTACCGCCTATCGCACTCGCTCATGTCATTAAACTGAGTTGAAAACGACTCATCACTCGGTTCACCTTTCAAGACTTGATCCAACCCTTTCTCGTTGGATCGAGTCATCGCAAAACTGACTGTACAAAGTTGACACGTATGACACCGCTTCACGAGACGGAAGCCATATGGTTAAAACATGGTGGATACGCCGCTGGTACTTCCTATATATAAGCATTTTAACCATATTGTCGAACTTTCGTGGAAAGGTGCCATGCGGGGCCGACCTTAAAATTTAAATTCTCGATATTATTCAAAAGCCTTGCTTACCAAAACTTTAAACCGACCTTTTCTTACAAAACTTTTTGTAAGATTTTGATCAAAACCGTTGTACAAAACGAGATTATCTTGTAACGATGGGGTGACAATCGACTCAAATTACTGCCGCGTGACGAGAAAGTATCGTAAAACGAGTTTTTACACCCTAAAATCTTTTAGTAACCTAATAAAACCCCACTCATAGCGCTGGTGTGAACATCGAAACAGTTTATCGCCACACTATGGGAGGATTTTTCATAAACAAGTTTCTTCAAAACTTTTCGAGTTAATCAAATTTTCAAGAATTCAGGACACTTTTGGATCGCTTTTTGTGTGTTGCCATCTTTTGTATACGAATCTCCTTACTCGCTGCCATCACCAGTCATCGCAACACTCTCGCTCGTCGAATTTCGATCGATCGCTCGCTTATTCTTAACACTTTTGATCGTTACTCCCACTCGCATCGATCCTCGCAACCCTTCTTATGGATTAATTTCGGGACGAAATTTCCAAAAGCAGGGGAGACTGTAACAACCCGCACGTTCGTGCGTTGTTACTACTCGTTACACTCGTTACGCCTAGCACCAGAGATTCAGATCATAATGTAGCTATATCGCATACATCGCTGTTTCGCAGTATTTTCGCATATTACGCATACTTTATCGCTATAACATCACATTGCACTTGCTGGCAACCACGAAGATATCAATTGAGGACCAATTCTACCCTCCTTGATAGCCGTGATGTGTCGCAGTGCAACTCATTACGCAAAACGCACATCGCATCACACACATTAACGTTCACGATGACGTTGAGTGAGGACCTATTCTACCCTCCTCGATGACCGTGAAGCGTCGCAAGGCAATGCATATTCGAAACAAAACCCGGTTATTGTATCGCAACATTGAGATATGGATATCTATCTACGACCCAATGTAGCTAATTATAATAAATATATAGAAATGTGGATGAGAATGTGTAACCCAACTATCGCAACGCTTAGCAATCGAAACGGAACTCCAAAACTCAGCTCGCCGGAGGCGTTTGATAGAATGGCACTTCGATCGGACAGCCATCCGATCGGACAGCCATCCGATCGGACACCCAACCGATCGGACAGCCATCCGATCCGATGCACTGCACCGCCTTTCTCCTCCTTTGCCTATAAATACTCCACTTGTCACATCAACAACAGTTGATGTGACTGCTCTCTCTCGAATAGACGCCTTCTCGTCACTTTCTCTCGATTTCTCACGATTCTTGTAAGTTTCTACCCCAAATCTTGTACTTCTATGATCTACACGCACTCCTTCATCTTTTTCACCATCAAATCCCACTTTTTCACCATTAAATCTTCGGATTTGAGCCGTTCTAAGGTGATGTCATCATGGAGTTCTTAGGAACAATGCAGTGTGACCTCATCTCATCAAGAACAGTCCAGATCTGATGGATTCCATGGAGAATAAACAATAAACTCGCACAAATCTAAGCCAAATCAAAGTTTTCTAAGTTTTTCTTCAAACTTTTCTAACTTATCACTCGAAACCGGTAGCAACAGAGCTCGTACAGTCCTTCTACTTTTCCTATACTGAAGTGTCGGTTTGAGAACTGGTTCCTATCGACGAGATGACCGGCTTGTCATGCTAAACACGAATAACCATCGAGAACAGTTAACTGATCGGACGGGGTGATTCCCATCTGATCCGGTGACTCGGACCTGGTGGAGTTCCATTGTTTAGCTCGTAGTCGTAACGTCTCGATCAAATCGCAAAAACTTAACGAGATAGCCAAGATGTAAAAACGATAAGATTGCGGGACGGGTTACCGTCCGATCGGACTGCCACCCGATCGACCTGCAATCCGGTCGGGTTGCACTTGGGGTCAAGACTTAATCAAATTTTCAAACATTCAAGGATCTGAACAACAAACGGATTGCCGTCCGAACGGACTGCCGTTCGATCGAACGACTATCCGATCGGCTGACTTTTGGATCCTCAACACTTAGACGTCACACATCAGTTCCAACGGATTGTCACCCGATCGGATTTCCACCCGATCGAGCGACCAGTCTGCTGTGAACTTATCAGCAACCAAAGTGTCTTGCCAATCGGATCACCGTCCGATCGAACAGCTACCCGATCGAGTTTCCACCCGATCGACCAGACCGTTCGATCGACCGACCTGAAAGGTAGAGATACTTCTTTGTTTTCAAAATGCTACAACGAAAACTTCAAAAGGCAAACCATCATACACAAACACATCTTCACCAAACGAGGTGACAATCAAATCAAATGGCCATCCGATCGGATGACCATCCGAACGGATTGCCACCCGAACGACTGGCTATCCGATCGAATTGCCATCCGACCGGATTACCATCCGACACTTGGTTCACTCGCCACCGTTTAATGCACTATTCGACGCTTACGCTATCAAACTGTAACCAGGCTAAACTCAGACGCGCTCCCATCAATCCAATTAGGTTGTGTTTGCTTGCCGAACACCAACTGTGAGTATACTTGAACCCTTTTTGCTTTTGCACTTTTGGGTGTAACATACGTTGTTATCAAATCAAATTACATCAAATGCTTAAACTACTTATCACTTGCGAATGACTTACGTGCATAGTTATACGTGATGCTAGTTACAAATGTGCTAGGACTTATACTCGCGACGTCCCACCATGACTACTATAGTACTATTGCGCCCGACGGGGTCTAGTTTAGCAATCGCGATCGAAGCTCGAGGACTTAGCTGGTAGTATCAGTTTTGTGAGTATAAATGTCGTGTATTACGTTTATGTATGTGGAAATTCGCAGCTTTTATCTATTACACTATTACATATCAAACCTGTATGCTCGCCAATACTTTTGTATTGACATTATTTTAACGTATATTGCAGGTTTAGTCGCAGTCTACATCAAATCAAGCTAGGAAGTCTAGAAACTCACCTAAAAATCTAGGTTGTCGGATTTGTATTGTTCGAGAGGACAAGAAATCTGTGATAACTGATGCGATTGTACTGATTGTTAGTATGGGATAACAAATGTAATATATATTGTCGCAATATAGTTGTTATGGATTTTCTTGAGCAATCTGATTCGCCTAGTGCCGCGCCCCAATGATTCCGCCATCGGTTGGGGTGTGACATATTTGCTACTTTCTCTCTCTAGAATCCAAGGCTCTCCAAAATGTAGAAATGGCAAAAGTCCTTAAAATGAAAATACAAGGCTTATTTATAGGGGAGGGTTTAATGAAGCACTCCTCTCATATAGCCCTCCATTCGTTCGGATGAGCAATGCTCCATCCGTCCGGATGGACTTCTCCCAATATTAAATCTTCGTTAAACTTCGTCTTGTTATGTTTCTTCTACGATGTACGATTGGCGGAGGTGATAGACATTAATGCACTCACAGGTAGACTACTCCAGTCAACAAAGACTTGAGTGAAAAAGCTTTGTTGATTAGCTTATGCAGGTGCGGAAGCAGGAGTGGTAAGAGATGCTTGAACATGTGAGACATGCATTTGAACATACAGGACTTGAGGAACATGTGTTTGGATATACCGTACAAGTACCGGACTAATGCTTTGTGCAAAATGGGCAGTGTATGAAAGTTTCATATTGTTGGTTAAGGATTTCTCGAGTGTTCTCAATCACATCCTCCGTCTCGCCAAACTGCTCTTTCAATGCATCCTATTACTCCTTAGCACTGTTGCAATGTAACAGGCCGACATATATTTCATTTGGCATAGCCATGGACACAATGCTAAAGGCCTTTACAGCTAGCTCAAAATTTTGGAAATCTTGCTCTGAGTAGTTTTTTGGCTTCTTTGGCTCTTGAACACTCGGGTTTTCGGTACTAGGTACCATTGGAATGTGAGGTCCAAATATAACGGACTTCCAACACCCGGTATTCTGTTGAGCAAGTACGTGAGCCATCCTACGTTGCTAGATATTACACTTGGATCTAACAAGCATAGGAGGCTTGTTATTGAAATCGATGTTGTAGGGATCATTTTGTGCCATCTCTTTTGTTCTTTAGAAGAAAAACAGAGTTTGTGTGAAATACTTTTGAATTCAACACTCTACAACTCCGAGTTACAAAGAGATTGGATCTTTGTAAGCTGATCTTTGAATATTAAACTGATTGTGAAATCAAGTTTAATGTGACCAAGCTCTGATACCAATTTTAGGATTTGAGTTTTTAATACTTGTGGTTTTAATCAAACATAAAACAAACCGTTTATAAATTGAAATGTAAGTAATGAAATAAGCACACAAGTTGGAAGATATATGAACAATTGTTTTCTATCGAGATTCAAATGATTTCAATTATAGTATGATGATTATACAATCTACCCCTCAACCGGATCACACACAAATCTGTTCATACAAAAGAGAATGTGTTAAGTGATGAATAGATCTCTAACAGGTGAGATCTATTTATACTAAGTACAAAAGGTCTGTTTGCAATCACCTGACATCACCCCGGTAGCGACATCTAACATTCCTAACAGAAAAGATTCCATAGATGTTAGAAAGCATCTGCGTAGATCTAACATCTGATTTATTACATTAAAGGTCGATTACAAAGCAAGTACTATTGTATTGATGAAACCTTTGATCTTCAAATTGTGTTGCTTTGTTCAAAACATCTGTTTGGCCAAAACAGATGTTTGGTCTTCTTGAACAGTTCTTTGCTTCAACAAGGCTTTGGCCATTTAAGCAGTGCTTGGTTCTTCTTCAACAGTGGTTCTAAGGCTTGAACAAATGTTAGCATATCTTCATCCGCTATTTTGATTAGGGTTCAAGATTCACTATCTTTGGGAGGAGAATGTATCATCTACTGTCAGTTAGGTCATGTTTTAGCTTTTGAATATCATATGTTTTTTTGTAGGTCCAACACTTTAGCAATACTTTTTCTCTCTCTTTTCCACTTACAACCACTTTCATAAATATTACTAAAATTATAAGGATGAACAATGTTTCTCGTATATTTACAAATGAACAATAACATTTTCTCTCTCTGTCACTTAAACCACTAACAACCATTCCTTATAATATAAGTAACCCACTCATAAATATATAGAAGTTACATTGTGGATGGTGTAAGACATTAGAAGTATGAGTGCACCAAACCCTACATGCTCTATAAAGTCATAAATAACACTAGGTTATGTTGTTTCCACATATCACCTTGTTCAAAAGAAATAACAAACTAGGATTGGTTTTATAAGTAAAAAAACACTTCTTGGGTCTGTTTGGTATGGCGTAATAGAATGGACAAGTGAATAAAATAGACGAAGTTATGGAATAGGCGATGTAATGGAATAGATCATTACCATTCAATGACTTGTTTGATTACCACATGAGAATGGAATGAATCATTACTTTTTGTTGTTTGCGAGCAAATAATAGACGAAGGAATAAAATCGGTTGTGCGTGACAGTAGTCAGTGGTGGTGGGTGGTGATAGGCGTTGGCACAGCTTTCAAGGAGCCGGGGGGAGCCCGACCCTCTGAACTTTTCGCTCAGTAGTATTATACATGTAGTTTTCATATAAATTTTTTAGGGTATATACGTTTTCGACCCCCCGGTTCTATAGAAATTTTGGGTATATATGTTTTCGCCCGTCGAAAACGTCAAGCTTCACCACTAGTGATAGGTGGCAGTGGTAGCGGTGGTAGGCGGTGGCGGTGGTGTTTGGTGGCGGGGGCGAAGGTGGGTGGCGCAGGTGGGTGGCGGCTGTGGCGGTGATGGTATCGGCGGTGGGTGGCGGGTTTGACAGAGATGGTTACGCCGACGGGCGGCAATGGTGGGTGGTGGCGGGTGTATTGGCAGCGGCGGAGGTGTCGGCGGTGGGTGGCAGCGGAGATGGGTAGCGATGGCAGCAGTGGGTGGTTGCGAGTGATAGACAACAGGGGCAGAGGTGGGTGATGGCAAGTGACGGCGGGCCCGAAGTTGGGTGGTGGTAGTGGCGAAAGTGGGTGAGGGCAGCGGTGGGTGGAGGCAACGGTAGTCATGGCGGCGGTTGTGGTCGCAACTTTGGTGGGTTGTGGTTTTGTTAATGAAGGGTGATGAAATGGAAAAAACAGGGGGATGAATGTAATGATTTTGAGGGAATAGAATGACTTATGTAATGGGTGGTTCCATTTCTCAACCAACCGTCACTCTTTTATTCATTACCTCACAATAGTCCATTTCATTTCACCTCTTTTTCATGCATATCAAACACTATCTTGATTTATTCTTTAATCGTATTAAGATGTTTCGAAAATATGTAGAAAGGTTTTAAAAATTATCTAGGAGCTAGCAGAAGAAAATAAACATACAACGATTTTTAACAAGCTAGCTACCAAAGTACCAATGATTCAGTGTATGATTTTTAAGAAACCGGATATAAAATACATACATACGGTGAGGTTGCAACTTTTGAATCATGATTTTCAAATAATAGATAACAAAGAAAAAGAAAAAAAACCGTATGGAAATACCGATATCCATTTAGAACAAGCGTTGAGCTATCGATCCATGCTAGTCAACAACCTAACTTAGAAACTAGGTAGTGCAATAGAACACATACTTTAAATTCTAATCCGTCCTTATTTGTGTTGTGTTAGTAAATTTGCTGTATTTTTTTTTCTTTGTTAAAAATACACACCGCACTTGCATGCAACATAAAGCAATTTTAATATGCATTAAAAAATACATGAAATCTCAATAAAAGTTTAATCTCTTCAATTCATTATTTTCTTTTTTCTTTTTCTACATACATCCATCAATATCTATAAATACAGAAAGCATGTCGCTTTCTACATACATCCATCGATATCTATTAATATAGTAAGCATTTCGCTTAGACAAAAGGAACGCTCACTTAGGCCTGAAATAAATGTTAGGAGAATGACATGATAGTAACAACACGAAGGGAAGGGCCGGAATTTCCAAAATCAGTTTGCAAACAAATTATCTATTATCTTAAAATCAAATGTCGGTTATGTTAACAAAATGGGTCCTCCTCTTCATTTATTTCGTTTGTTTCTTTTTTCTTATATGCCCTTCCTGTCTTTTTCATATACTCTTCATTTGTTTCCTTTTTCCATATAGGTTTTACTTTCAAAGTTTGTAAATGATAAACAACAATACTATCAGTGGCTCATCCATGAACTTTTTTTCACTTTTTTGGGTGGTCAAATTTTAACAACTATACGCTAAAATTTTCGGGTCGGGTCGGGTCGGGGAACATAATAAAGACTTAAATTTTATATTAAATTTCCATCAGCGTTAACCCTAAAGAAATCCATATTCACAATTCCAATCTCATAAACATATTTCTACATTATAAATCTAAACCTGCAAACTATATAAAAAAAAAAATAAGAAGTAATTATGTTGTTAGATGGTTACACTTCACCTTAACGCAACACAAATACAAATCTTTTTTTCATATTCTCCATGCCCGATTGGCTTCATCCCATTTATGAACGCATGAACTTTTTTCATATAACTTGGTTATAACAAATAGATAATCAACATAAACTATTAAACTTGGGTGTAAGGTGGCTGATATAATTCATATATGATAATAGAAGAACTGAATGAACAGTTCTTGAGGGTATTATGGGGATTCTACATTTTGACCCTTTACACGTACTTCACACCTCGCCCTCCACCGCATCCAGATTAGAGAGATGGATAGAGAGAGAGAGAGAGAGCGCACATATACCACGGCAGGGAGAGAAAGGAGCGTCGGAGATGGAGGAACCGGCCATCTTCTCTCGTCGGCCACCCTCTTGGCCTTCGGTCAGACCGGTGGTGCATTGTGGTGGTTAAGACGCGTGAATCGATGGTAGAAGGCGGTGGTAGACGAGGTTGGCGGTGATGCTGTGGTGGTTTTGACGTGGGTAACGATTGTAGAAGGCAGTGGTGGATGCGCATTCCAGAGTCATAGTTTGCCGGAGATAATGTTATCGGTCGTCGGTGAAGGCAACAGTGACGACTGCGGGTTCTAGGGTTCCGGCGAGTGTGCCCATGACCCTCATCAGACAATCTAGAGATATAATGAGAGACTTGAAGGTGATCTTGAACAACCACAACCTCAGTGACATGAATCGGTGCTCCGACGAAGTCGGCTAGGTTCCACCGTTAATCTTCAAGGTTAGTTATGGGTGAGTGTTTTAACAAGTTATAAGCTTATTTCCTCATTTTGTTCTTACAAATGTTATTCTTGAAAATGTGTGTTCTTTGTTGGTTATGTCTAAAAAAAATTCAAGGGTTTTAAAGTTTGGGGCTTTATGGATACAAGGTCTTTGTTGAGCATTTGTGTGGTTGTTTATGCATACCAACTGTTTGATGTTATGCCAAAGAGAAAATGCATACATTTTTTTCAATTCTATTGTGATATTGAAAAATATTGTGCTAAATTTTGCCTAAAAAAAGAACTTCGGATGATCAAATAGGTGTTGATGACATATTCACACCTATAGTTGTTAGGTAACTGACATTTGAAACAGCAAAGTGAATTTTGTTAAAATATAGTACAGCAAACTAGCAAACATCTAGATTGCAGATGAAAAACACCATTAGCATTACAAGAAGCAAAAAATAGTTATAGTCACAATGTATTGATAAAAAACCCATTCATTTTTGAAGGAACAAATCCATTAATTTATTGTAGGTTCAGAATCAGGCCATGCTTCAACTTTGGACTCTTGGATTCTTGGAGAGACATTTTTATTTCAACACACCCGTGCCTTTGCTTTTCATATTTTTTTCCCAGAGGTATCAACCCATCCGAAACCATCATCATAGTTAATTAGTTTACATATTGTTTTAGATTATTTAGTGTGACATGTATGGGACTAAACGGGCATAACGGACCCGAACCAATTATACATATCCTATCGGTACCGAACCAAACCGATATTCCTATCACAAAAAAAAAAAAATGGTCCACCTGTTCTTTTATATAAATATATGTAGCAGTTGAGAAAATGACTATTTGATATTATCTTTACACCATTTAATTAATATTTTTAACCAACACCTACTATTTTTTCTTTTATAAAATGGAAAATAAAGAAATACTAATAGTATGATTAAAAAATTATGTAAATGAAGGTGTTGGCACCACTGCCAATAGGATTTGCAGTCTTCATGGTGCACTTGGCAAACATTCCGATCACCGACACCAGATTCAACCCAGCCAGAAGCTGCCGGTCATTGAAGAATGACGCTGGCGACGGGTTAACCGGTGCTACTCGGGGCTGTTGTGGAGCATATATGGGACAGTAAGATTCGAGGCAAAGCGGGTCAAACATGATCAACTCGATCCAAAAGAGCAGTCATCGTGGACAGACTTTGGACAGATTGTTAAGCAGCTACAAGAGAGGTATCAACCCATCCGAAACCATCATCATAGTTAATTAGTTTACATATTGTTTTAGATTATTTTGTGTGACATGTATGGGACTAAACGGGCATAACGGACCCGAACCAATTATTCATATACATATCCTATCGGTACCGAACCAAACCGATATTATTGTCGCAAAAAAAAAAATTGGTGTCACACCCCGACCACGTAGAACATCAAATCGTGGCGGAAACGTCGGGGAGTGTTGTAACAGAATTATTGTTTCACAACCATGGCATACAAAGTTATATTTTATTTATCAAACAAGAGTGTTACATTGTCTCAAAACAGGAAATAAAGAGTTCAGAACATAATTAAACTAGTTCTATCTTTATTTTATGTCTCTAAGGCACAGGTCCGCCCTAGTGTCACGATCATCATCCTAAGCAAAAGCTCCTGAAAACACATGTGAAAATAGGTACGTCAGCATAAAAATGCCTGTGAGATACATAGGTTTTGTGAAAATAGGATTCATGACTTATAAGTTTAGAAAAAGTTGTTTAGCAAAAGTCAGTCATGAACCTTGTAAATTGTTTTTGTTTTGTAAATCATTTAAAAAGCGATAAGATCAAATGATATGTATAAATAAAAGAATAATGTATGGTTAAATGTATAACCAAAATGAGTTGTATAAAGTAAATTGTTTGTAAACCAAAGTCTTGTGAAAATCGTGTTACTTGTGTAAAATGTATAAGTCCAAATTGAATGATTTAAATAACGCTATGATAGGCAATATAATACAAACACTTATATATAGGAAGTACCAGCGGCGTATCCACCATGCTTGTATCATATTACTCATATCTCGTTACTTAAGTCACTTAAACAAACCACCAATGTATAAAGTCTATGTTTAAACCAATTGTCAAAAGTCCTTGTATAAATCATATCAAATATTAATAGTCCAAATGTAGTCAAGTAATGAGTAGCAAATGTATGTCTGGTAAGTAATGTGTTGTTACATAAACCAAATGTAAGAATGTACAAATCAAAGTATTTTGAATATATCAAAAAGTTATGTTTTGCAAAGTAATGCATGTTACATTGATACAAACACTTATGTGGTAAGTTAACGCATACATTCAAGCCTTGAGACAGTCGGATAACCCTAAGTCAAGGTTATCAAAAGAAATGTTTTCGGATTCAGTCATTCCTTACATCCAAACAAACCCGGGATGTCAGGAATGGGATTTGTCAAGTCCTATGGTACCATTACTTACTACCGAGCGGCGTAGCTAATGTTAATGAACGTATATAAGTCCCGTTTGTACAAACCAAATGTTATACCGAATGTAAACATGTTATATGAAAACAATATACTAAGTATGCTAAGTTAACATACAAAGCAGAAAAGTCATGTAAATCAATGTGCTAGCATGCTCAGTCAACATACATAGCAGAAATGTAAAGTAAAACAATGTACAAAGTATGCTAAGTTATCATACAAAGCAAAACAATGTAATGTAAATCATGTACTATAAGTGTACTAATGATCATAGCAAGTATATGATGTGAAAACAGGAAAGCACGAAAGTAACAAGTAGGCACATGTGTTTCACCCAAAAACTTTTGAAAAACAGTAAAAGAGGGGTCTATGTACTCACTTGAGATTTCTTAGTAGTCCTTGAGTAACAACCAAACAATGCTAGAGATCACGGATATCAAACGGCACCTAATATAGGTAACTATGTTAATATACCGGACCTAAAATCGGAGGATTGGATAGAATGAGGGTTCGTAAACCAAACGAGTATGGAGACTCATGTAATATGGTTTAACAAAGCCTACATACTAAAATGAAACCTAACCTAAGTGCTTACGACCCATTACGACCCGTTTAGGTAGCTTATGCAACTTTAACGTGTCGTTCGCGTAAAACGCGTTCGGAACGCCTAACTAGTCCTATAACAAGTAAAATATGCCTTAACATGTCTAATATTGTTACCAAATCAGTTTAGATACCAAAAGTTATGTTACATATGCTTAAAATGAATTTTGGCGTAAAAAGGGCATTTTGGTAATTTACCTAAGGCATATATACTGCCTATCATACAACTACTCAAACGATGTGACCATAAGGTATAACCTCAGAAGGTTATTCCCTATATGCTATGGTCACCTAATGTGTTTGGTCGGATCCTAATGATCGACCAAACGGGTCGGGTTCGAAAGTATAAGCGATTGTTTAGATCGCTTACCTTACGACCCTATATAAGCACTAAACTAAAAGTGACGAGCTAAGCATGTTAAAACATGCTTAACTAAGTTTAGAAAACAGGTTTGGTATCAAAACAAACGGTTTTGATACCTAAGAGTAGTTTGGTTACAAAATACGCGTAAATGCGCATTTTGGCCGAAACTACGACTTGTCACTGAGCCTAGATAACGCGGTAATCAGTAGGTATAGTTTCTAGGGACTATAACCATCGTGATTACGCTCACGTTATGAAGTTCAAACGAACTTTGCATTGACCATAAACTGGTCAACGCAGAAAGTCAAACAAAGTTTGACTTTTAACGCTAAACGAATAAAGAGAACGAAGGAACACTTACAAAGGGTCCCCGAAAGCTTTGATTTCCAAATATTTCTCAGGTATGAAGTGATAGAACACTCCAACTTAGAGAAAAAAATCAAAATTCAAATGGGTTTTGAGTTGTGAATCAAGGGGTATTTATAGGATTTGCAAGACCGTTAGGATCGTTTATCGAATAACGTGCTTTGATCTCAACCCTGCATTTGTTGAAATTTCTGTGGAACAACACAATTGGCCCCTCATTATCATGAAGAGGCAAGTGCAAAAGGTGGAAAGGCCAAGTTCAATGTTTCTGCATTCTGCTGTTCTGGAGACCCCTTACGGACCGTAAGGTGATGGCTTACGGTCCGTAAGCCATCATCTTTGCTGAATTGGCAGTTTTGGTCCCTGTACCTTGTTTTGTTGCGTAACGACACTTCTAACACCCGTCAAACCCAATTTCAAGCTCCATAATGATGTTAAGACATAGGGAACATGAAATATGCTTGAATACATCACGGATGTCGGTTCGTTTGGCCGTATGATTGCGTTGTTCGGTTAATTACGACGGAATGCGCATAAGCGCGAAAAACGATCCAAATTGCGCGACGAATGGATTTTTCTTATGCCAAACACTAAAATAAAATATTTTAGTGCTTACATAAATTTTTGGATGTCCGGATGTATTCAGAACGTGAGTTATGCGCGAAAGTGCAAACTTGTGCACTTTTTGACGCTTTTAGTCCTTGAATGACCCAAAAGTTTATTTTAGCACACCGAACCCCTCAAAGCCTATTTCTAAGCTATGTAAAGGATATTTATGGTATGTTTAACTTATGTTCATGTTCCGGAATGTCTGTTACAGTTCAAATTGGCATACTTTCGCAGTTTGTCAAATTTAGTCCCTGTAGGCGAATTAACTTGTTTTTGCCATACCAAAGCCTTCAAAACTTATTTCTAAGTTATGTAAAGGTTATTTAAGGTACGTTAAGTATATGTTGATGTTCCGGGGTATTTTTCGCATTAAACTGATTACGTTTACGCACCAGTTTGCGTATAACTCTCCAGAAAGCGATATAGAGTTTGAAATTGAACAAAAGTCAAAACATGAAAAATGTAAAACATAACCAAACAAACATTGGGATCAAATAACATTGTTTTATTGATAATTGAACTGTTTACAATGATTACAAGCACAGATGTTACAATTGGTCCACCTTTTCTTTTATATAAAATGGAAAATAAAGAAATACTAATAGTATGATTAAAAATTTATGTAAATGAAGGTGTTGGCACCACTGCCAATAGGGTTTGCAGTATTCATGGTGCCCTTGGCAACCATTCCGATCACCGACACCAGATTCAACCCAGCCAGAAGCTGCCGGTCGGTGAAGAATGACGATGGCGACGGGTTAACCGGTGGTACTCGGGGCTGTTGTGGAGCATATATGGGACACTAGGATTCAAGCCAAAGCGGGTCAAACATGATCAACTCGATCCAAAAGAGCAATCATCGTGGACAGACTTTGGACAGATTGTTAAGAAGCTACAAGAGAGGTATCAACTATCAACCCATCCGAAACCATCATCATAGTTAATTAGTTTACATATTGTTTTAGATTATTTTGTGTAACAGGTATGGGACTAAACGGGCATGACAGAACAATGTAACATATTTTATCATGAGTGACATCTATAAGTGTATAGTAGATTACATTACATGGTGTTATGTATATTTATCATCCAAATGCGAGTTCGTTTGTTTGTACGCAAACCCAAAATAAACATCAACATGCTCATAGGAATACCAGCTATTTCCGCCGCAATGCGCGAGAGGGTAAACACCTAGTTATTATTCAATTATTGACTTCTTTCTTTCGGTTATTTGCTTTTTCAATTATTATTCAAACAAATAGTTTTTGCCAATGATCTCTACATCAAGTGGTGGAGAGCTTGCATTTCTCTTGAGAGATGCAGGTGTTCGACTTCCACTTGGTGCAAAGTGAGGCACTGGTGGACAATGATAGGAGAACCAGTGAAACCTGGGTTGGATCCTTGAGCCAAACGGGTTTTACCGGTAATTTCACCGTCGTGCCTACGGGCGGGTGGATTACCGGGTTTTCCCCGGAATTGGTGGTGGACTCGGGTTACTCTCGGAGTATTCCGTTTGTCCAGTGGGTGCCCCGAGAGTGCTCGGGATTGAGTTTGTTGGCCGTTCAAAAAAATATTTATTCAAACACACACATCTAATCTACTCGTAATTCTACTTCTCTATCATGTAAAACTATCGGACAGTTAAGAAAAACATCGGTGTTATGAAACTACTGTAACTGCAAAGCTAAACAGTTGGTAGCTGAAACTACCGGAAGGATTCTAGTACTTAAGTCTTCTCTGTTGACTTGTTAACCAGCACTTTGTCTTCACTTGTTGACTTGTTAACCAGTCTTTGTCTTTACAACACTTTGTACTTGTCTTCTAGCTCTTTCATCTAGTAGTTTTTTTCCAACAATTTTGGTTGGTTGTTTGTGAAGCTTCCAAGAGGGGAACTTCTAGTACTTTGATTAATGCTTCAACCTTATTCCACAAGCAAAGAAGATGGTTTCTTTTGGTTTCGGCTTTCATCATCAACAAATCTTATATAACACAACATTCTATTAGGTTTTTATTTTTTTTTTCAAAAAAAAAAAAAAAAAAAAAAAAAAAAAAAAAAAAACCTAATAGAAAAAGCTCTAATTTTTGCTTAGGGAAAAAGTGTGGTCCAGTATGCTTCTCAAGTTTCTCAATTAGCCTACTACTTCTCACATGATCCTAATCCTAATCATATATATACTAGTCGTTTACCCGCGTGTGGCGGGAAACATATCTTAGGTTGGTGAGTTTAGGGCTATGTATGGGGCGGCTCGGTTTTGAGCCATAACAAAAACCAAATTCGCGATGCAACGGAAAACACAACACTTGTTAGTAATTTTAAGGGTGTGCATGAGAAAGTTCAGTTCAGTTGTGTCATAACACAAATATAAATTTTCAGTTAAGGTACTTCAAAACTGGTCATTGGGATTTAAAGAGTTTTAAAAGGATGTAAACAAACCGAACTGTGCCAAGCCAACAAAAGCACAACCATAAGCACAAAACCAATCAAACCAATCCGTTAGTTTACTGCTATCGATTCATTTGGTGTTAAGACAGTTCCAGCTCCTCGTATAGAAATCGAAAGATAAAACCCCAAAAAATAAAGTTGATATTACATAAAAAAATTACCTCTAGTAAGGTTCAACTCACATTAGGTCATGTAGAGAAAGTATATTAAAAAATATTCCATTAAGTTAAAATGTAACACAATATGGAAGCAATTTATTTGCTCATCAAATTTTAAAATTTGAATGAAATGTAATGGAAAAAAAACCACGTCTCTATGTCTATATAAGTATTAGATAGATGGTAATAGATAGTAAGTAAACTACAAAAGGCTTTATCAAATAACTATAATTGAACCAATAATTTCTCACTCTGTTAGCTTATTTTGAGCCCCTTTATATATCTATTAAAATAGCAAAATGTGAAGTATTTCTCACTCTGTTGCATTTTGTTTCAGGAATTTATTTTATAAATTTCTTTCTTGAAGCTTGATTGTAAATCTCCTTCGAAAAGAAAAAACAAACTTTGAATCAACTTAATTCGATCCTACCTCATTGTACAAAATCTTTCTTTTGATACAACTACACACCTATTCACAAACATCTAGCATGAAAAGCACAAGTAAGGCATGTAAACAACATTTCGACAAGCAACTGGAAACATCATCTTCATCGTCATCATCATCATCTCCAGGTTTGAAGTAAGAACCGAAAAAAGATTCAAGCTGTAGTATAAAATTATAAGTATTGCATAAATCAAGCCGTCAAACTTGGTGAAACTATGAACGAAAAATGACATACTCGTTCAAGATAGAGACGATATTGTTATGCGCCTGGCAGAAGAGGTTGATGTTCTCATGCACCTGCCCCAACAGAGAAGAGATCATCAAGCGGTAAAATGGACTTTTGGCTTAACCTGAAATTAATTCTTGGCTCTTGCCTAAAATCGGCAAAATAAGCACGTTAATTAATGGGTCCAAACGGGTATCTTTTGTATAGATCAAAGCAAATTGGGTGGGGTTGATCCTGAACATTTTTTTTTTCAGGCTTTTACAACTTCTATAAACATATAGTGTGTTAAATATGATTACAATATGTTCTCATGCACCTGCCACAAGAGGAGATCATCAAGCGGTAAAATGGACTTTTGAAGTGCATTAAGCCGCATATATATGTTTGATGTTCTAATCATTTAAAAGATAACAATATGTAACCGAGTACTAAATATATAGGGGACTAGGGGTTTAATTTCATCAAGTTTATGCAAACACAAGTAAATAATTAAAAGTATTATATCATACGATTTGGTCAATAGCATCATTAGGGGTATAGAGCACTCAAGCAGCTTATCACCAAAGGATTTGAAAAGATCAGAAGCAGCCATGATTGAAGTCTTGCATAAAGCACTTCTTGGATTCTTCATTCATTTCACTAAAACCATCATAACCTTTTCCCTGTATAAGTTACAATCCATATATTATATTAATAAACCACATAATTCTTCAGACCAACATCATACATAAAAGAATCGGTTTTGTTTACGTACAAGATCGGTAGCAGGAGCTCAGAGTGGAACAATGCTAGTCGCCTCACATCGTTCAACAAATTGCAAATCTTTAGCCAGTCCTTTGACTCCAGTCCTTCCATTAGACTCTGAGTTCCCAAAAATCAAAAAAATTTGAATCAGAATATATAAAAAGTATAAATCCCCCAAAGTGGAGCAAGAATCGTGATAAACATGTGTTATTTCAAGAAACCTTGATCATAAAAGGGTTTGGATTTTCAGATGAAATAATAATCAAAATACACAAAAATCAGATTTTTTTAATCGGAATACATGAAAAGTAAGAATCTCCCAAAGTTGAACAAGAATCTTGATAAACATGTGCTATTTCAAGAAACAAAGACATATGTTTACCTCAAAGTTAACTTCAAGATCAGAAAAAAAGGTCCAAGATTTTCAGATGATAAAACCAAAATACACAAAATCACAAATGCGTAATGAAGAAATCATTCAAAAGTTATTAATTACAAAAAACCCCAATTAGGGTTCCTGAAAAAGATCTACTTTCTTGAAAATCATAGACGCATTGCCAGTTTGACTTCAATCCTGCAGGTAGCCTACACCAACCCCACCCCCTTGATCCAGCCTCCCATCTCGGTAGGTAAGCTTTAATCCAGTTACCTGCAACAAAATAGCCAATTCAGCAATTATACTCCTGTTTGTTAGTAAAAAAAATTTATAGTGCCTATTACCTCTGCAAATTTCTTGTTCACGTCACTACAATCATATGTTCTTCCAGTAGCATCGCCATCATAAAATGATCGGTTATTTTTACAAGAAAATAAACAAGTCAATTTGGGTAATGCTTTATCTTCATAGGGAAGAATATGTTAAGGAAACATGACATGTATCGACTCCTTATCGTAGCGGCCCATTTTGCTATAAAAAGTCATGAAAGCAAAAGACAATACTCACTCATCACGATTGGAATTCTGGTGTTATATCGTTGTTCTATGATACACCACATTCCACGTTGTGCTTTGTGAAAAGGGTCCTGTTCTTGGCCTTCACTTGCACCACAAACGATGAAAACCTGCATAAACCATGGTCAACGCATCAATGGCTCGCAAATTCAACTGGCAAAAGTTTTGCCACTTATCTTCTTCTTCATTCTCCCCATCCTCCATAACCGCCTTGTAAACCAACAACACCATACCTCGAGCCGCCTCTCTCGCTTCAGGATGCCTATCTTTCAACAACTCAGCCGACGTTTGCACCAAAGAAACAAGCCCATATTCTCTCATCTCACCTGTCTCTTAAAAAGCACGAGAGGGTAATTTTGCAATATGCATACTAGTTTAGAGACACATTGAGAGATCGAAACAGCAGCTTTGGCCCTAACTCTCATATTTGCATGCTTAACATACACTTTGAGCTTGTGAAGCAAAGGGATTGGTGTTGTGGACACAACCATTGAGAAGCTTTCAGTAGCAGATGCAGCATCTATATATATGGGGGGGGGGGGTTAGGGGTTTAATTTCATCAAGTTTATGCAAACACAAGTAGATAACTAAACCTATTATATCATACCATTTGGTCAACAACATCATTAGGGGTAGAGGACTCAAGCAGCTTATCACCGAAGGATTTGAAAAGATCAGAAGCAGCCATGATTGCAGTCTTGCATAAAGCACTTCTTGGATTCTTCATTGATTTTACTAAAACCATCACAACCTTTTCCCTATATAAGTTACAACCCATATATTATATTAATAAACCACATAATTCTTCAGACCAACATCATACATAAAAGAATCGGTTTTGTTTACGTACAAGATTGGTAGCAGGAGCTCAGAGTGGAACAATGCTACTCGCCTCACATCGTTCAACGAATCACAAATTTTTAGCCGGTCCTTTGACTCCAGTCCTTCCATTAGACTCTGAGTTCCCAAAAATCAAAAAATTTTAATCAGAATATATAAAAAAGTATAAATCCCCTAAAGTGGAGCAAGAATCATGATAAACATGTGTTATTCCAAGAAACCATGATCATAAAAGGGTTTAGATTTTCAGATAAAAAATAATCAAAATACACAAAAATCGGAATTTTTTTTAATCAGAATACATGGAAAGTAAGAATCTCCCAAAGTTGAACAAGAATCTTGATAAACATGTGCTATTTCAAGAAACCAAGACATATGTTTACCTCAAACTTAACTTCAAGATCAGAAAAAAGGTCCAAGATTTTCAAATGATAAAACCAAAATACACAAAATCACAAATGGATAAAGAAGAAATCATTCGAAAGTTATCAATTCCAAAAAAAAACCCCAATTAGGGTTCCTGACAAAGAGCTACTTTTTTGAAAATCATGGACGCATTTTTAGGGTTTAGATTACAATTTCAGATGAGATAATAATCAAAATACACAAAATCACAAATGGGTAATGAAAACATCACACAAAAGTTTCCAATTCCAAAAATTCCCAAAACATGGTTACTGAAAAAAGATCTACTCTCTTGAAAATCACAGACGCGTGTTTAGGGTTTACGATTTAGGGTTTAAACTACAATATCATAACAGAAACAACCAAAACACATAAAAACCCAAATGGGTATTGAAACAACCACAAAAACAAGCACATTTACCTTGAACTTAACATCCGAATCTGAAACAGGTTTAAGATTTCAGATGAGATATTATCAATAACATCAAAAGAAGGAGCAACAACAGCAGGATCCAAAGGGAGTTTGTTCTTTGCAAACCCAAATCTGTTCCAGATCTAGCATCAAATTTTCATACTACAATGACATGATTTTCCAGTTTAGGGCTTCTCATAAGATGAAACAGAACTCGGATGTGAGAGAAATAAGAGCAGGAATGTGAAGATGGAAAGAGTGGATAGCCTTTTAGGTTTTGATGATAGTATAGATAGGAATGCGGGTGGTACAGTTAGCGGGAATTCAAAATTTGATTGAGATTTGGCCGTCAAAAAGAAAAGGGTATTGTTGGAAAGATAATTAATATTGTGCTTTAGAAGGTTGTACATGATGTATTATTAAGGGTATTTTAAGGGAATGACAAATTACCTTAAGTAGTCCTTTCTATATGCATTATAATATATATATATATATATATATATATATATATATATATATAGGGTTGGGTTAGACAAAAAACCCTATCTTTCTTAGAAAACTCTGGAAACTCAAAGCTCCCGACATTTTTTTTTTTGAAAAAAATAACACATGTAATATACATGTTTTTAAGACTTTTGGGCCAAAAAAATCAAAAAAGCGCCGAGTACTTTTTTTTTAAAAAAAATCAAAAAAGCGCCGAGTACTTTTTTTTGGCCAAAGTTGCTGAAATTTGTTTTTTTTTTTAAAAAAAAACCTTCGGCGCTTTTTTGATTTTTTTGGCCCAAAACTCTTAAAAACATGTATTATTTGTGTTATTTTTTTCAAAAAAAAATGTCGGGAGCTTTGAGTTTCCCGGGTTTTCTACCTAAAGAGGGTTTTCTACCTAGCCTTATCCTATATATATATATATATATATATATATATATATATATATATATATATATATATAGGGGAGGGATAAAATGAGAACGCTAAATATCGCGAGAACCGTGAGAACGAATCAAAAAACCGTGAGAAGTTTGCCAAAAACAATTCAAATTCAAAATTTCTTTTTACACTTATTATTATTATTCGAATACAATGTTATAAATTTCATTTATACGTTTAAATTTACGTGAATTCGTAAATAAATAAAATTTACACATGTGTAAGTTTGTCATTTACACATGTGTAAATTTGTTATATTTACACAGGTGTAAAAATTCTAATAAAAGTGATTTTGAGAAAAGAAATGAATTATTTGATGTTGTAAATTCTTTTTTTAATGTTGTATTTTAATTACAATGAGATTTGTATTAAAAAATTAGTTTTGATTGGTTTTCTTATTCGTTCTCACGGTTCTCGCAATATATATATATATATATATATATATATATAGAGAGAGAGAGAGAGAGAAACGGGATTAGGAGAAAACGCCCAAAAGTGTGAGAATGGTGAGAACGCATCCTGGCCCAACACGTGTCACGCGATATAGAGAAGGGCGGAGGGGCTTTTTTGTCCTTTTATATTCTTTTTTAAACGCGTGTCACGTCAGCTTTCCATTTTTTGGCGTTTAACAAATACGCGGCGTTTTTATTGTTTTTAGATCAGGATCTGTTAGTGCATTTATGTCTATTGCCTCCGTCATCTCAAGATCGTAGCTGAAACTGTTTAAAACTAGCCTTACATTGTAATTTTAGATAGAAAAAGGCAAGGTGGCATTATTGTAAATAAGGGGAAATCCCTTATAATCCTTTGTCTATAAATAGAAGTCTTAGGGCTTAGATTAGAAACTTTTGCCATTTGAAGACTTGAAGAGCTCTAGTGTTAGAGAGAGAAGCTAGAGAGAGAAAGTAGATAGAGAAAGGCAAAAGGTGATTCGAGGTGCTTGTATCTTTCATACGTTTTATAGAATCACAGATTGAGTACGTCTCGTGTGTTCGGTCACGCACGTTCACGGATTCCGCACGTCGAACGTGTCACACGCAATCGTTTCAGAGTCAAAACCGGTCCTAACAAGTGGTATCAGAGCAGGAGCTCGATTGCACGGATCAAACACACAATTACGCACTTGAATTCAGCAGATTCAGATCAAAATTTCACTCAGATTTGTCAAAGTTCTTCATCTTTCATCTCTGTCACGTTTTAAACAGAAAAATGCAAAATTAAACAGGATTTTACGGTTAAAAATTGCTAAAATTTGGATATGTTGTGCGAAAACAATTGATCTATAAGCCTATAAATTTTCAGAACTTAATTCGAAGCCGTTTAAGAGAAATTTAGAAATTTGTGGTTCGAAGTTTGTTGAAATATGTTGAACGTTGCTGCTGTTGTTCTTGATGTTCACCGGTCGGATAGCAATTTGACCGGATGACCATCCGACTCAAGTTCCATTTCATTAATTTGTTGACTTGTTGACTGGCTACCCGCACAGATAGCAATTCGACTCAAGATTCCTTCTTTGCAATTCATTTAAAGTTGTTTGACCAAGTTGACTGCGTCGGATAGCAATTCGTGTCATATCATCTCATTAATAATGTTGACCTGTTGACTACCACTCGGTCGAGTAGCAATCCGAGGCAAAGTAATCATCACTTCATTTAAAAAGAGTTAACTTGATTGACCTATCCGCTCGAATTACCACTCGGTCGGATAGCAATTCGTGTCTTTACATCTCATCCTACCAACCCTCTTTGTCACTTTGTCATCATTAATCTGCTTTAGTCAGTCAAAAGTCATAAACTGATTCGATATGCATGTGATCTACTAAGTTGTTTTGCTCAATAAAATAAGAGTGTGAGTTGAATTTGTCTGCCACGTATCACATATATTCTTATATTTGAGGTTCAATGAGATGTGTGTTGTCAGATGCCATGTGACATTTAAATGTAAGTTCAGTTTGCATGAAAAGTGATAATATTGTTGGCAGCTCATTAATTGATTCATCAGTTTGCATGTGTGTGATTCAGTTTGCATGTGAGAGCATTTGGAAAACCAAAGTTCATCGTTGAGGTCAAAGAAGTCAACAAGCTATCCGTTCGAATTACTATCCGGTCGGATAGCAATTCGAGGCACTGCATCTTCACTTAAAAGTTTTTGACTTCCGTTGACCTATCCGTTCGAATTACTATCCGGTCGGATAGCAATTCGAGGCACTGCATCTTCACTTAAAAGTTTTTGACTTCTGTTGACCTATCCGGTCGAATTACTATCCGGTCGGATAGCAATTCGAGTCTAGTGTTCTCACCCTAGCGAGTTGTTTAGTCAATATTTTCAGGTTTGTCAGTCAACATTATTGATGATACATGTGAGTCATTAATTGCTTTCGGTGTGCATGTGATTGTTATTGTCTGTTGTCATCATATATCGCCTTCATTAATAAACTACATCAGAAAGTCACGTGAATATATGTGTTAAGTGTTGATTAAATAATAAAGTGGTTGATTGCATGTGATTCTTGATCAAATTAAAGCAATAATTGACTGCATATTCCATTTGATATTGCATGTGAATTGATTCAGGATTGCATGTGTAGTTGATAAGTTGTCGGCCACTTAATTGTTAAAATCAGATTTTCATGTGAATCAAAGGTGTTGTCAGGTACATTTGAGTTCAGTTGAAAAGTAAAGTTCATTGATTGAAGTGCTACACGGTCGAACAGCAATTCGAGATAGTGCTTTGACAAGTCAATACATTATCTGGTTGGACAACAATCCCACCCGTTCGAACATCAATCTCACCCGAACGGACAACGTTATCACGCGATTATTGTCACTATTGACTTGTGTTGACTCACTCGATCGGATACCCGTCCGATTCATTTGTTTGATATTGTTTAAACTCATTGTGTTTGTTTGTTCGTGATTTAGGTGATTCAAGAAGATAGTATCATGGCTGAAATCAAAGAGAAAACCAGAGAAGAAATTCTGAGTGAGAAAACAGACAGAGAAAGAAGAATGGCTGCGAACAGAATGAATGATATGCAAAGAGAATATGAAGAGGCTGTCAGATACAAAAGATGGGATAAGAAACGAGAGTGCTATGTCAACAGATATGGTGAACCTGTTGTTTCCAAGAAGGACATAGTTTTTGATGATGTTCTTCTAGTAATTCCTCGGGTCGGCGAATTTTATTCAAATGCTGTAAAAGACAAAAATTATGAGGAAAAGCTGGAAAAACTCATAAGAGAAGTCATGATATCGAGTTTGAAGAAGAGAGATGAAGAGAGAATGAAGAAGAATGTTGAGTGTATGGTTGAAGAATTGAAGAAGGTAGCTGAAGGGATTAAAGCTGAAGTTGTTGAAGTAAAAGAAGAAGTTGTGGTGAATGTAGAAGTTGAGAAAGCTGTTACTGAAGAGCAGCAAGTTGAAGAAACTAAGAAGAAAGAAGAAGTGAAGAATGAGAATTTGGAAACTGGTGATCTTGGTAAAGAAGTTGGTGTTGAAGGAAAGAAGAATGATGATGATCAGACAGATGCAACAAACACCGAAGTGCCAATCACTGAGGTAAATTCTAATTCTGAAACTCAAATCAAAATCATTAAACAGTGCAAGAAATGCATGGAAACGTGCAGTGCTTGTACTGAAAAAGACAAACAATTCACAAAAATTGAAAATGTTTTCAAAATAAATACAAAGAAATGTTTGAAAAAGAAAAAGTTTTGAAAGATAATGAGGAAAAACTTTTGGAAAAATGTAAAAAGGCAGAAAAAGAAAATGAAGTTTTGAAAGAAAATGTTTTGAAAGAAAATGTTTTGAAAAAGACAGAAGAATGTGACCAAAAAGAGATTGTTTGTCAAGAAATGAAGAAGGAATATGATTCAATAAAATTGGCATATCACATTACAAAAGAATCATATGAAAAAGTGAAAGATGAAATGAAATTTGCTCAATCAAGAATGAGTTATCTTTCTGAAACAACTAAAGAGCTTAAACGAATGTATGAAATAAAACAAGGTGTTGTTAATTCCTATATTGAGGATGTTGCTAAGCTAAAGCGACAGATTGCTGATTTAGAACAGGATAACAACAAGTTAAAGAGTTATCATGTGTCGTCATATGTGCTTGAACGTATTTTCAAAATAAAACCGGGAGATGGTGAGTCTGAGCAAAACAAGAAAGGCATTGGCTCAGAGTTTCATCAAGTTCCTCCACCGGGAAAGTTTGCATTTTATGATGATGAAAAGGTCGAAAAAGCTTTCAACATGGTAGATCAATTGCCAGATAATATTGACGTAACCTATTCCAAATCTGATGATTCTAGTGATTCAGAGGTGGTAGGTAAGGTCGTTGAAAGTGTGTTGAAAGAAGAGTCGATTGAAACAGGTAAATCTGAATCACAAGATGAAAATGAAGGTAATTTTCATGATGGATATCTGAAAAACTCAAAATCTAAGAAAAATCTGGATGATGATTCAAAAGGATTGGTTTATACCATGATTGGATCGGACAAATTATTTCTAGATGTTGTATTCCCGATTCAGAATGTGATTTCAGAAAAGGTTGATAAAGTTTTCAAAATGGTTGAAATTGAAAAATCTGAGATTCAAAAGTTTGCTGGAAAGTGTCACAAAACTTTTTATAACAAACCTGGTTACAAGAAGAAAAACATGAAGGCTGGGTTGGGTTATAAGAAGAAACAAAATTGGAAGAAAAATGAAACGCCAAATTTTCAGGCAAATATGAATTTTGTTCAAGGAATAAGTTTAGAAGAAGAGAAAGAACTCCAAGTTATACGACAGTCTAATGAAGAGTTCTGTGCTCAGAAAAAGCAACAACAACAGGTCAAGGATGTGTCCAAGAGAATATGTTTCAAATGTGATCAAACAGGACATCTTGCACGCAAGTGTCCAAATCTAAAACCTGTTGATGTTGAGACGAAAAAGAAGTCTGTTTATGTTCAGAAACAGAAGTCTGATGTTGTGAATCAGAAGTCAACCAAGTTTGATTCAAAGCAAACTTGGAAGGCGAAAATGTCAAAGGCTGACTCACAACAAACATGGAAACCAGTGACACCAAAATTAAGAACAACACAAAGTTGGAAAAACACTGTTGATGCAACAAAACCAAACGAGTTTTGGAAACCAAAAGTTGTTGTTCAAAATCAAAATGTTCAAAAAGAATCACATTTTTATAAAAGAGGTACTCCGAAAGGTCAGACATGGAGTATTAAGAAACAAGTGTCTTTGGTAAAAGATGAGAAAGTTGAAGTTAAAAATGAAAAAGTCTTTGTTCAAAATGAAAAAGATTTTCCGAAGTTGAATGAAGCATATTGTGTTGAAATGCCTAAGGTCAAACATACCTGGGCTAAATTGTTCAAGTAATTGAATATTTTGAATGTGCAGGTGCTTCCGAAGACAACTGAATGTCATCAAAAAGAGTGTCGGAGCAGCCTAGCACAAGAAGAGGAGGCTGCTGATCCCTGCGATGGTTAAACAGGGAGTTTGTTTGGTTTCTGTACATAAATAAACAATATTTCAATACCCTAAAATTGAAAATTTAAAAACCAAAAATATGTTTTTAATTTTGCTAAAAATCAAAATTCAAAAATATATTGCTTGAATACGCCGAAACCCTCACGGCTGAACAAACATGATTACTTTCACAAGATTGAAAAACGGTTTTCAAACTGTCGAAAATCAATGGGTTGTAAATCATGGGGGTACGTTATATTTTTCTGCAAAACAGAGCATGTGAAGCAGAAAATGGATGGCGAGACAAAGCTATCAGTATCAGGTTGTCAAATTTTCTTTAAATGATTTTGTATTTTAGGGGGAGTAAGAAATTGTCAGAAAATCCAAAAACATTAGAAAATTTGAAAAAGCCAAAAACATGATTAAATTCAAAAATGAGTTTTGTGTAAAAAGAGGAAATGATAGTACATCAGTAGACAGTTACAGTATGCTAAAGAAATGTAATGATTATATAGCATTAAACAGTCTCACTGATGATATACCGATAGGTTTTTATACATTTAGTAAACTTTTTCGGGATATAAACCTAAATTCAAAGTTGCTTATTTCGTGGGGAACACTACTTGGATATATAGGTAACCCCTGAAATCTTGTTTGAAGGACCCCTCTTTCTGAGATACTAGGTCTTTATACTTAGTGATATCTGGGGTATTATCCCGGGACTTCTGATTTTGCGGAAGCAATGGCCTAGTCCCCGTATAATACTTTCTGCTTGCTTGAAATATAGCGCCGCCCTCAGCAAAAATGATGAAACAATAAAATTGATAATCATTGCTGTTGTAAAAATGATCCTCTAAAGGGGACACACTTAAAGTCAAACCCGAGCTCTCTGCTGAACGGAAGTTTTGACCTGAGCTCGTATGGTTTCATAATTTATTCCCCTTACAGATATCATCTAGGTATACTCACCTGTAAGACTGAATATTGGGATCTGGATACGGGAGTATATTCAAGAGGTGGGACACATGAATAACTTTAAGTCTTTAAAACACCTAATTCGTATCCTGAATCAGTTGAAATTTGTGTGAAAATTTAAGTGGATCAGTATATTGACAATCTAAGTGAATTGTTTAATTCTTAATGTGTAACTAAGCTCAACGGTACTTGTGACAATCTCAAAAACTGATATGATCCTCTAACGCAAACTCAAACAAAAATATTGTCTGTAAATATGTTTGTAAATATTTCTTTACTGCTTTATATTTCAGAAAATACAAAAAGATTTTGATTTCTGCTTTATTTTCGACAACCGATGTCTGGGAAGCTGAGTTTCAAAATCTAAGTATGCTGATTGTGTTTCTGAAAATAAAACAAGTTCATTAATTTGAAACTTGAAAGTTTTAAAATCAAAAATCAAAAACAGTTTGTGATATCTCCAAGGTCATTAATTTGGACTTGGATGATTAACTGTGAGGGATTTGGATGCTTAGATTGTTAAAATCTGTAAAAGAGCCAGTTTCCGATAATGTTCACTAAAACTGCCAAATCTTTGAAGATTGTTGATAGGGGGAGAGATCCAAGTAATCCTGGATATATTCATATTATTATATCTTTAAAGCCAGGATCTTGTTTTAGAAAGTTTAAAAGAGCCAGGTCACAATTCCTGGAAAATTGGATGTTCAAAATATTTTTACTTATAAATGTTTGAGAATTGCAGATGTTGTACCAGACTACGATCCTGACAGCCGAGTCTAAGGGGGAGTCTGAAGACGAGCTCAACGCAAGAGGAAACGTGGATTCAAGGAGCCAGGAAACTATCATGAAGGAGCTTGTATACTGGAATGCCAGGTGTCGATCCCAAAGCACGGAAGCTTGACGAAAGGGGGAGCCTGAAGAGTCTATCGAAAGAAGAAGCTGAAGCTGAAAACAGATCCACGGGGATTCTGTTCAAACTAGAGAAAGAAAGACCAGACGCTACGAGTCTGACTAAATGTTTGAGATTGAATGCGGCAATATCCAAGGGGGAGTCTGTTAGTGCATTTATGTCTATCGCCTCCGTCATCTCAAGATCGTAGCTGAAACTGTTTAAAACTAGCCTTACATTGTAATTTTAGATAGAAAAAGGCAAGGTGGCATTATTGTAAATAAGGGGAAATCCCTTATAATCCTTTGCCTATAAATAGAAGTCTTAGGGCTTAGATTAGAAACTTTTGCCATTTGAAGACTTGAAGAGCTCTGGTGTTAGAGAGAGAAGCTAGAGGGAGAAAGTAGAGAGAGAAAGGCAAAAGGTGATTCGAGGTGCTTGTATCTTTCATACGTTTTATAGAATCACAGATTGAGTACGTCTAGTGTGTTCGGTCACGCACGTTCACGGATTCCGCACGTCGAACGTGTCACACGCAATCGTTTCGGAGTCAAAACCGGTCCTAACAGGATCATAGTAAATATTTTGGCGTTTTAACTAAGTATGGCTTTGATTGTTGTGCCAAGTAGGATGCAAGCCTATAATGTAAAAAAACATCAGTAATTTTCTTGATGTTTATTTTTTTCTATCATGTGTTGTGCCATGTAGGATGCAGGCCTATAATGTGACAGCCAATTATGGCGTTTCGAAAAGATAAACAAATTCAATTTTCCATGTAGTGGCTTTTAATATAATAAATGTTTGGCAATAATGTTACCATCTCCTCATTTTACTGTTTTGCAATTATTGTTTCGTTCAATTTCATCTGTCAATTAGTGTTGCTTTTTCCAGTAGTACTTTATTTGGCATTTTTGGCGTTTTATATAGCAACAACGTGCTTTGCTAGCATCCGTTCTCACAGTTTTCACACTATCAGATGTTTTGGTGTTTGTAGTTTTTGGCGTTTTATACTCAATTTTTTTATTGGTAGAGAATTAGATAATAAACAACAGAGAATTAGATAACAAACAATAGAAAATGAAAAAAAGATTAAAAATTATAATCTAATTTCTCATCTAAATCTTCACTGTCATCAGGCTCTTATACTTTAACCTTTTTGGCGTTTTGAACACCTTATGTAGATCCTTATTTTCCTACATAACACTCGTCTTTACAAGATGCTTTTTTTTGTGGCATCCTTTATTGTGGTTTGATATATACTTGTTTAGTGACATGTTGAAGATCAACGCCTGCTCGAATGTATTGATCCCTTCATGCCATCCATATATCCATCAAGAACAAAGTGACATGATGACATATCAGTGTCATCAGTCTCTTTTTCATGAATATTTGTCCATCTCATTCAGCAAAAGCTTATAGAGATACCCATTTCTTCTATATTGAGTTTTTAGTGTCATATGTGGCTTTCTTAACTATTTTTTGACGTTTTTAAAGTGAATGGTTTCTAGGAAACATGGAGTTGTTTTTGGTGTGTGATCAGTTGATTGTGTAGAGACGTCTCTCTTATAGGATGTTTTGGCGCGTAGATTAGGCGAGATTTTATTTATAATAAATGATATTAATAAAGTAGCCGTCTTTTCAGTTACTGTGTGTATTTTTACTATTTTTGTTCTGCTTTTTATGAGTTTTTAGGCTGATAGACGTTCTATCTTCCAAGTTTGGCATTTTTTAATGCCTTTAAGTAGTTTTTGGCCTTTTTTTTCATTTTTAGCTTTTAATAAAACTTCTCCAAATTACTATTATTATAGTTTGGGAGTTTTTGGCGTTGTTGGTGCATACGTCTGTCGACTTCGTCTTGTATCGAGTCTTGTATTGTATTAGATAGTTCAGAGCACGGAAAACGAGAAATGAGTGTTTATGGGTATTTCACATGAAATGACATGTATGTCATTTTATACGAAATCAAACGGGTATTTCGCACGAAATAGTGAGTTAGTGTGAAACTGGTTTCGTTTGAGTGATTTTGTGCGAAATCACTATTTCGCATGAACTGTTTCGCGCGAAATCAGCTCACCTATAAATACCTGATGTGCCTTGTCATTTGTAACAATTCTGATTCCGGTAGCGAAGCTTTGCCGAAGTGTCTACAGCATTGTAATCGATCTGATATCAATATAAAGACAGTTTAAAGTGATTTCTCGTGCAATTCAGCTGAAATAACTCTGATACATATGTTTCCGAATTTTGTATTGGAAGAGACCTCTTCTGATCGACTCGTTTGGGTCTGAAAAAGATCCTACAAGTGGTATCAGAGCTCAGGAGGAAGAGTTCTTACCATTTCAGCTGCAATTTCTGATTTCTACACCTCTTTTTCAAAATTAAACAAGTTTTCACAGTTAAAATGGCTTGATTTTCAAATATAACGTGTGAAACAGTGTTTTAACAAACCCTTGAAAGTTTCAGACTCTAATTCGAAGTAAAACTGGATCAAAATGTTCAAAAACTGTCCGAAAGTTTGATTTCGCACGAAAGTTGATATCATTTTGTTTGAACAGTTGCTTTGATTTCGTACGAAATCAGATCTTATTTCGCTTCAGAGGTTATTTCGCTTGAGAGTGAACATCAGATTGTTATTTTGTACGAAATAGCAGTTTATTTCGTACGAAAGTATATTTCGTGTGAACCATAGTTTTCATTTCGCACGAAACAGAGGTTTATTTCGCACGAAAGCTCGTTTCGCTTGAAAGTCTGCTTGAAAGTTGATTTCGCTTGAAAGAGGGTTGATTTCGTTTGAAACTTTATTTCGTATGAACAATTGATTTCGTTTGAAAAGCTGTGTTGTGAGATTTTTAAGAACTAAATCATGGATAACGAGTTTTATAATGCCTTTGCTAGTTCAATGACCGTTACTCAGAGTACGTTGCTTGAAAATGAAACGGGGACAACACAAAAACCGCCTAAGCTCATGAGTATCGAGGAGTATAGTGGATGGGCTAAACGTTTTGAAAACTAGGTACAAGCATATCATTTAGATGCTTGGGAACATACCGAAGTTCAATATAATAGACCAGTTGGAGATAATAGAGTGAAACTTGCAATCAGAGAGCTGAGTGTTGAAGAGAAAAAGAAATATAAAGATGAAAAAATGATGGTTAGTCTGTTGCAACAAGCGATTAAAGAAGATATCTTGATTTTACTTCAACACAACGGAAGTGCACATTCGATATGGACAGAATTAGAATCAAAGTTTCTTGGTAGTGATGAGATGATGAAAAACAAAAAATCACTTTTGAAGAAAGAATTTGATCTATTCCGTGGGTTGAGAACTGAAAACACTAAGCAGATTATTGAAAGATATTGCAATTTATTGAAGAATATGAATAGATTAAACATTCAAAAAGATAAAGACGAATTGATTGAAAAATTGGCTGATGCATTGCCTCATGATGAATGGGGTACGTATCTTATGATGTTGAAAAATAAACCAGGTGTTTTAACGAGCTAACGCTGAGCGAGTTCATTAAACAACTTGAAGCTTAAGAGATGGAACAATGAAAAATAGCAAGAATGAAGAACTATGATGGAGAACAAGACATTGGTTTGTATTACAAAGGTGGCGTTGGTGATAAAACCAACATTTCTCCAAAGATTGAAACTGCCTTCAATGCAAAAAGTTCTTCTGAAAGTTCATCTCAGGGATCGAGCAGCAAAACATGATTTACTTCATTTCCATCATTTGATCCACATTTTTCTGCAACAAAGAGTGGCAAAGTTCTTCAATGCAACATTGCTTTAAATCTTGAGAATGACCAGAACTACTCGGAAGAAGTTGCAAAAAGTCATATGTCTCTGTTGGTGACTGTGCTAGAGTCGTATGGTAGTTTAGTAGTAGCGAGGATCGGAAATCCAATGCTGACTAAGGAGGATTACGATCAGGTCGATGCTGAGGAGATGGAATTGATGGATATAAAGTGGTGTTTGGCAAGCGTGTTGAGAAGAGCTGAAAAGTTTAAACAAATTACGGGAAGAGATGATTTTCGTGATGCAAATGTTTCTACTTTAGGATTTGATAAATCTAAAGTTACTTGTTTTCGTTGCAGGGAAAAAGGGAATTTCAAGAGAGAATGCACAAACCGCGAAGCAAGTGGAGCACAAAATCCTTTCGGAAACAATGACTACTATCGAAAAGCAATTTATCATCAAGTTGCTCAACAGTCGTATCAACAAGAACAGCAACAAACTGCACATGCTAGAAAGGTGATTGAAGATTCAAACAAAGCTTGTCTTGGTAATCAGGATAATGGAAGTTCATTAAAAGAAGACAGTTGGGATAAATATATTTCAGCAGAGAGTAAAGCATGTGTGATGAACAAAATGATAGATCATGATGACGAAAGGCTTCCAGAAGGTTTCAGTTGGAAATATTTCAGTTGGGATGATTATGATCCTAATAAATCTTCTGGTCATAAAGCTTTTGTTGCTCAAAAAGTTGACAATAATACTGATGATTATTGGGTAGAAAAAATAACAAAATATTTAGCTAGGCAAAGTAAAAAAGTTGAAGAAAAGGTTTGTGTGATAAAGAAGCAAGATAAAGAAATTCAGTGTTTGAGGTTAAAAAGGAAGCTGTTGCAGAAAAAGTGTCCGAGAGCTGTGAAAACTGTGAGACTATGAAGAAGCAAAACAGTGAATTGATTCACAACTTGAACAGGATGAAAGAGTCATATGATGTCCTGAACAAAGCCATGAATCAATACAACGAGTCGAGCAGTGAACAAGCTATAGCAATGAAGACACTTAAAGGAGCATACATGAGACAGCTTGATAGTGTTAACTATTACACTGAGAAGTGTGCTGAGCTTGAATTGAAATTAGAAACACAAAGAATTGAAACCAAGAGAGTAAATAGATTGTTAAAAAGTTACTCATGTTCTACTTTTGTAGTTGACAGGATTTACACGATAGTGGAAGGATTGAAGACGTTTGAAGAAGAAAAAACTTCTGAAGAGAATAATTCTGAAACAAGAGAAGATGATGAAGTGAAGACATCTGGTAAGAAACCAAGTGTTGTCTATAACAAATGTCCACCCCCGGTCGAAAATGGATATTCTCCTTGAAATCCAAATTCAGAAAGAGTCAAAAAGGCAACAAACTTACAGTGGGAGTCTGAGTCTTCAGATAATTTGCCAGAAAATATTGATGTCACATTCACATCATCTGACATTGATCATGAGTCCGAGTTAATAAAGAAAGTGGTCGATCAGGTGTTGGATAAGGATGAAACGGAGGAGTCCAAATCAAAGTCAAAGTCTGAGTCCAACATGTCAAATTCAGCAGTCAAAAAGGACAAACGGGTTTATAATAAAGAATTTATGTTATCAAAATCTAATTTGAATGACGAACCGATCAAAGTAGCATATACTTTGAAAGATTCTGACAAATTATATTCTGATGAGGCATTTCCAATAAGAGGTGTTAAACCAGAAATGATAAAAAAGGTTTTCAAACTAATAGAAATTAATATTTCTAAAATAAAGGATGAAAATCTTTCTGAAAAACCCAATCCTTACACCTCAAGAGTTCAACAACATTTAAACAAGAAAAAGGGTTACAGTTCTGGTTCAGGTTATCGAAAGAAACCAAACCATAACGGTAATTTCAAAAAGAAAGGTCTAGGTTTCATTCCACCAGAAAATTATAAAAATGAGAAAACTTATAAACCAAAAACTGTATTTGTTTCAGGAACTTCTGCTGAGAAAGAAGAAAAGAGTTCATTCTGGAAGCAGACGAACAAAGAATTCCTTGCAAAGAAGCAAGAAGAAATAAAGAAAGAAGTTATTCAGAAGAAGTCGGAGACGAGAACCTGTTTTCAATGCAAAACAGTTGGTCATATTGCCAGGAATTGTCCAAAGGCAATTCAAACAAAACAGGGAGTCTCTGATAAACTAAAAGAAAAAGTTGTTGAGAAAAGTAAAACACCAACCAAAAGATTTAAAGTTTTTGAAAACTCAACATTTGAGGTTGGAGAATGTTCGAAAAGGGTTTACAACAAGAAAGTTAATCTTGACAATCGCAAGTGGATTGTTAAGAAATCAAGTGATAGTTCTGGTGATGAATCTGATTCCACAAAATCAGAGGAGCCACATGTTGTTCTAAAAGATGAGAATCAGTTCCTCCAATGGATGATGTAGATTTTCCACCATTGCGGGCTGAAAATTTTAAAACAAAAGTTGGAAAAGTTGAAATATCAAATCAATTCTTTTCTGAAAAGAAAGAATTTGACATTGAAAAGGCTTTTAACCCCACTGTTCACAACATTTTTGGAAAAATGATTGATGGAAAAGTCAAAGGGGTAAAGGAATTCTATGAGAAAAAGATGGAAGGTAAGCAACCGAGTGTTGATAACTCGGAATCTCCCAAGGTCTGTCAGGCTTGGGAGAACTACTTTAACTGAAAAACCTGACATGCCGTAGCTCCCAGGTTGGTAAGAGTGGAGCATGAATCGGCATCATTCTTGAATTTTGGATGTTTGTGAAAACCTACAAGTGGTTATTGGTTTTTCTTACAAGTGGTTCATCAAGGTCATTAAGTTGAACCTGATGTAATCTTTCTACAAGTGGTAGTTTTGAAAAACAAAGTGATGAATGAATCCCCTAACCTACCAATGGTTTATGAAATCAACAAAACTAATTTTCCGAAAAAACCATTTGATTAAAACAAACTTAAGTGTTTTGAAATCATAATGGGAAAATAGTTTGTTGTAAGGGGGAGTTCTGATTGTTTATGCTAAGTGGATGGCGAATTGAAGTGATTCGATATCAGTTGTCACTTTGTTTGTACAGTTTGTTTTCAAATTTTTCCTTAAATGATTTTGAATTTTAGAGGGAGTAAGAAATTTCAGAAAATCCAAAAACATTAGAAAATTTGAAAAAGTCAAAAACATGATAAAAATAAAAAATGAGTTTTGTTAAGAAAAGAGGAAATGATAGTACATCAGTGGACTATCACAGCATGCTAAAGAATTGGAAAGTTCAAAAGTAATAAACGGTCTCACTGATGATGTGCCAGTAGGTTTTTGCACATTTAGTAGATTGTGTCGAGATATAAACCTAAATTTCAAACTTACTTATCTCGTGGGGAACATCTCTCGGATATATGGGTAACCCCCGAAATCTTGTTTGAAAGGTCCCTCTTTCTGAGATACTAGGTCTTTATACTCAGTGATATCTAGGGTATTATCCCGGGACTTCTGATTTTGCGGAAGCAATGGCCTAGTCCCCGTATAATACTTTCTGCTTGCTTGAAATATAGCACCCCCCTCAGCATAAAAAATAATGAAACATTGCAAAATGCTAATCATGTGCTGTTGAATAAAAGATTCTCTAAAGGGAACACACCTAAAGTCGAAGCCATCATCTCTCTGATTTTGCGAAAGCAATAGCCTGAGCTCTCATGGCCCTCGTATTTAACCCTTTACAGATATCATCTAGGTATACTCACCTGTAAGACTGAATATTGGGATCTGGATACAGGAGTATATTCAAGTGGTGGGACACGCGAATAAGTTTAAGTCTCTAAAACATTAATCTCGTATCTCGAAACAGTTGAACTTTGTGTGAAAATTTAAGTGGATCAGTATACTGACAATCTAAGTGAATTGTTTAGAACTTAAAATTTTAAAGCTTAATGGTGTTGGTGATTTGTCTCATAAACTAATATGATCCTCGTACACAAACTCGTAAAAATATTGTCTATAAATATTTCTTTACTGCATTTTCTTTCATGTTCAAAAGTCTAAAAAGATTTTAGTGTGTTTTAACATAAAATTTTGAAAAAATTCAAAAAGATTTTCGACAACTGATGTTGGAGAGCTAATTTTCAAAATTTCAAGTGCTAAACATGATGAACAGGTTTGGGAGAGTCTGTTTAAATGAGAAATTTTTTTTAATGTTTGCCTACAAGTGGTCATCAGAAACTTTTAAATGTTAAATCATTATGAACGACACCTGCAAAGTGGTTTCTGAATTTGCAATATTTTAAATTTGTGAAACTTATGTTTGTGGAAGAGATTGTGCAGGAAGTAAGATTAGCTAGAGCAAGGTTTTGATTTCTGAGGATCCTGTGGTTACAAAAAGCCAGGTTATGTTTTCTGAAGATATACAGATTCGAGCCAGGTTTCAGATCCTGAGAATTCAAAGATTCCAGACTGCGATCCCAGCTTATTGATAGGGAGAGTCTAAAGACTTAAAGAAGAAGTGGTTAGAGCCAGTGTCTAATCCTGGAAATATGTCCACGCAAGATGCTGATGCTGATAAACTTAAGGAATCAAGAGACCTGATCAAGAGGAGTATAGAGCCAGGTTGTGATTCTGAGAGAAAGAGATTGATTGAGGATACTTACAATGGAGAATTTTTGAAAAGATTGAGAAGACTGATAAAGACTGAAGGTTTGACAACCGAAGACTCGACATCGAAGACTTCGTCAACATCCGAGGGGGAGTCTGTTGGTGCATACGTTTGTCGACTTCGTCTTGTATCGAGTCTTGTATTGTATTAGATAGTTCAGAGCATGGAAAACGAGAAATGAGTGTTTATGGGTATTTCGCATGAAATGACATGTACAAAATCAAACGGGTATTTCGCACGAAATAGTGAGTTAGTGTGAAACTGGTTTCGTTTGAGTGATTTCATGCGAAATCACTATTTCGCATGAACTGTTTCGTTGCGAAATCAGCTCACCTATAAATACCTGATGTGCCTTGTCATTTGTAACAATTTTGATTCCGGTAGCGAAGCTCTGCCGAAGTGTCTACAGCATTGTAATCGATCTGATATCAATATAAAGACAGTTTACAGTGATTTCTTGTGCAATTCAGCTGAAATAACTCTGATACATCTGTTTCCGCCTTTTGTATTGGAAGAGACCTCTTCTGATCGACTCGTTTGGGTCTGAAAAATATCCTACAGGCGTTTTACTGCATTATGGCGTTTCACAATCATTATGACTATTTGGCGTTTATTAATATAATGTATTTTTTTGTTCTTATCTGAAAAATACATAACAAACAACAGAAAAATAAAATTAAAAAAATAAAAATAGAAACAATTCATCTTCCAAATCTTCACTGTCACTAGTCTCTTTCTTCTTCGAAACATGTTCACTGGCGGTTTGACTTTTGTTGGGATTGAACCCTAACAGAGGAACAGATAATTAGAGCCAAAACTGGTTCACAACAGTGGATTCATCATAAGAAGTAGTTTACACCAGGCTTTCCCCTTGAAAGTGTTTATAACATCTGATGTCCTCTATCCACTGACCGTATACAACAGCTGTTGTCCTTCAAACTGCTGATGAAGCCCTGAAGACTATTCAGGATTAAACACTGATGTTCAATCTACTGCTATGAGTCAAGCACTGCTAGATAACTCAAGTGCTGCTGGGTTCACATCAGTGGAAGGATTCAGCAGTAGTTAAGTTTGTCTTTATGTAATGTATTGTACTAACAGTTGTTAGCATTGCAGTACTTGTTTAGATCAGATGTTAGAGGTTGTTAGGTTATTAGATGTCACTTTCATGGTGACGTCAGCTTAGATGCTTCAGTGGTTTGATTTGTAATCTTTCGACCTAATGAAAAGCATGTGTTTATCAGAACTATTCTCCCTTTTGATTGTGTTTATAAAGTTTGTTTCCATTTCCGCTGCACTTTACATTATTTCATATTCTTTCATTGTTCAAATTATACAAACAAACACAATCATGAGAGACTCTGATCCTAACAATTGGTATCAGAGCTTAGACAGTCAAATTCGATCTAACAATCAATTTGACATAACAGTTCAGCTCAAAATTCATTGATGCTAAGGTTGATCATATTTAGTTGAAAAACAGAGTAACGAGTGATCACCTTCAAAATTGCTATTCAAAAACTCTGTAAAACAACCAAGATGTCATAAGACACACAAACTTCACATAACAAGTGATGTCATACATAAAACACCTATAGTTTTCAGATCTGAAAATATGTCTGATAACTATGGTATAATTATTTTCTTTACAAAATTGATTTCAATTATTGTTATGAAGTTTTGTGCTGTATCCATCATGTTTGCCGCTAAAGTATGTACCTCAGGTCGACAAAAACCTATGTTCGTAAAAACATTAGTGTTTTTGTTAACATAAAAAGAGGGAAATTAAAACTTTAGTTATTAGATCTTATGTGTTGAAAAACGGGTTGGGAATCCTGTTAAAAAGGACCAAATCAACTTTGTTAAAAATACATTAAGAAAATCAGGTGTTAAAATAGTCCAAATCATATGTAATGTGAGATTTGACATAAGCATGTACAAATATGATCAGATCTCTTAAAACATTGCTGCAAAATGATTCTGGAATAAGTATTCCTTCAATAAAACCTCCTAGTGAGTATTTCAGTACTTATGAATGGGAAGGGGAAAAGGGAAGAAGAAAAATCACAAAAACTCAAAAGTGTGTTTATCTCAAAACTTTTGAAGTCAAAGGAAAAGAGCATAAATGTAAAACACTTAAGAGTCCAAAATTGGGTGAACAATGGTCATCAAGCAACTGTGTGCATTCATTGATTCAGGAAAGTTCAGGTAACAATAGTATCACCAGTGATTAAACTCACAAGAGGACTTGACAAGATTTTCAGAGCCATCACATGGTAACAAAGTCTATAACCAGACTTTCAAAACTTATGTGAACATATCTCCTCATTTTTGCAATCAATCAACAAGAAAATGGTCTCAAACAGCGGTTATTACAATTTCAAATCACTAACCATTTTCATAAATCTTGAGAGTGATGTGATTATGAGTTAAATTAGAAGATATACCAGATCCTGTTTGATGCTGTTTTCAGAAAAAAACTTTTAATTATTTTTATTGAAAGAGTTTTTCTCAAATAAAACATGATATATTATTCTTTATTTTTCTTCAAGAGTGATATATTTTGTACTTTTACTTGTTTTTTATAGAAAAAGTTTCAAACACCTGTCAGGATATAGAACCCTTATTTTTGGTGATATTATCCTTGAAAATAGGTCAAAAGGAAATGGTACAAATGTCAAGGTCATGTCAAACTCAAGTTTGTTTTAACACAGATTAGAGATTGATTGTTAACAGACCTTAAAATACTAGGTACTCAAGTTCTAATTTAAATATTATGACATAAAATGAGTAGCCATAGTAAAAGGGTTTCCATCAGCTGGGGTACTAAACAAATGTCTGTAATCTATAAAAGCTTCAAAACTTGTAATAGACATGTGGCAAAACCTTGAATGCAAATTCCTGTAAAAACTGCTGACATATTAAACTTGACAATTTACATCTAAAATGTATTTTGTTGAAGATATCAATCTTGCTGATATTTCATAATCACCATCAACAGATGTTGAACATGATATTGTGGTTTCACAAGACAAAATCATTTCTTTCATCAGAGCAGCAGATGTTCAAAACAGTTGTCAAAAGCTTATCCACTGTTGCACTAACAGTTGCTGACATAATAGACCTCAAATCCTTACCATTACCTTACTCCTAATCACTGTTCTGTTCAAACATCTGTTTCCTAAATACTATCCACTGCTGAAAGTCAACCCCTGTTCTTTCATTTTCTTGGTAATCACTGTTGTTCAAAATCAGTGTTCTATCCACTGATAAAGCTATCCACTGATAGTTAAAATCATCCACTGTCTTCACTTTGACCGTTGCGACCACTGATAGTTGCTTCATCAATGGTTCCCTAAACAACTGTCCTCCATTATTCATCTTTCCATCAAAGGTTGGCAAGTGGTCAGTTATTAGCCATCAGATCCTTGTAACCGCTGCCACGTCAGCATTCACTTTTTATCTTATAAAACCCTGATCAAAACCCCCCAAACAGGGTTTTACACTGTCGAATTGAATTTCAAAATTCTTTTCTCAAAAGCAGTTTCCATCCTTCCATCTCAAATCATTCTTCGTTCTTCTTCATCAAAATGACAAAATCAAAATCATCCTCATCTTCCAAAATGGTCACTCAAAAGGCCGCTGAACCCATTGAAATCCCATACAAAGCACCTCACAACTACTTGGGTCTACTCACAAAACCCACTACCACCAGAATCTTCGATTCCATCATTGACACCCTTGTAGCTTCAAAGTACAAAACATTGTTGACTGCTGATCCTTCTATTTATGAACAAACCCAGAGAGAATTTTGGAAAAATGTCACATTTGAGTATCAAGGTGACACAGTTATAGCCATTAATTCTTCCATAAAGGGCAAAAAGATCCAAATCACTCCACAATCAATTTCAGAAGTCTTTGCACTCGATGATCAGGAAGGTAAAACTTCTTTTCCCAAAAACGAGTTAAAAACTGGTTTTCTGGAAAGAGGGTATGGTGCGGAAATGAAAAGGGACACCTTACAAAAAGGTTTCTTCCCTTCTGCACCAAGGATTTTATTCCATACCCATTTGATGTGTGTTTCAAATAAAACAACTGCTTTTAATGAAATACCATCAAAGATCCAAAACATGGGCTTTGCTATCTTACACAATGAAAATTTTAACTATTCCCAGGAGATCTTTGATGATTTGGTAAAAAATGTTGATAGAAAATCATATCTACTTTTTCCAAGGTTTTTAAGCTACTATTTTAAACAAAAATTCGAAAAGGAGAATGAAAATTTGATCATCCAAGGTGAATCCTTTCAAATACATGGTTTAACATCTGAAACATTCACTAGAATGTTAACACCTGCAAAAACACAAGCAGAGGTGCCTGAGCAGACTTTAGCAGCTACCACTGCTCCTCAGGTATCTGCTGCTGAGCCCACTGCTACAGGTGATCATAGTAGCTCACCCACTGCTATGAAACCCACACCTGCCATTACCAAAAAGCCTAAAAAGAAATCATCCAAAAAACCCCCCAAACCCCCTAAAAAGGCAACTCTGCAAGATGAGATCCCAGAGCCACTGCCAGTGACAACACAAATGTCACCAAAAGCCACTGCTGCTACTTCCTCACAGCAGATGGAAGAAAGATCTCCACCATTGCCTCAAACTCCTCCTGCATCCTCACAAAAGGATTAGGTTGTAAACACAAGGACCCCACATTATGAAGCTCTGGATCCAATTGGATCCATCTTCCTCAGTCCTGATCCCAATGACATGTCTCTTTCAACACCCATATCTTCACCCCTCTCATTACCACAATCCATACTACCCTTGTTGCATACAGTTGCTATAGCTCAGACACAAACCAGTTCCTCTCAATCACCTGTCACTGAGAGTACACTCCTACAAGTGACTGGGTCTGATGCTTATACCTCTGTTATCCCATCAATAAATGAGGAGGTTACACTGCAGGAGTTACAACTAATTCCTGTCAGTAGTTCAAGTGGAGCATCAACTACAAGTGTTGGATCAACAGATCTACATTTGGCCAGTTGTTTCATCAATCAGACTCCCTTGAAGGCAATTCCTTTTATAGCACCTCTGATAACCACTAGTGAGTTTGTTTTGACCACTGATACCATCAAAAAATTATCAAGTGTTGAAGGATGAAGACCCCAGTACCAAGAACAAGGGGCATCAATGGGTGACTTTTGGAACTCGTTCCCTAAATCAAACATTGATACAACCACTGCTGGTGGGAAATCAGATGATCCCATTAACTTGGGTGATGATTTGAAATATCAGGAATTGACGGAGAAGGTAGACAGAATTGACTCATATGTTACAGACATCAAGAAAATGCTGCAACAGTTGTTAAATTCACAAAAGTCCATACCCACTACAGCACCACCACATGTTCCATCTACATCCACTACCCCATCTCCTGATGCTCTTTGGGAGCTGTTTCAACCACTACTCATCCATCAAAACCAAGTAGCTGATCAGATACATGAAATACAGGTTCAAAAGATCAGAAATACTATGGAAGCAAGATTTAGAGATACTCAAGCAGATATCAAGGCAATAAAAGCCCATTTGAAAAACACCACTGGCACTGCTCCTCCCACTGTTCTCTTCATTGATAACCCCCTCCAGATAATGCCAAAAATGGGGAGAAAATCAAGCAGTGGAAAAAGAAGGGAATAGAAGATGGTCTCTATATTGAACCACTAAAAGATGCTATGACTAAAGATATTCCCTTGCCATATGGTAGTAAAAAGATTGATGTTACCACTAATGCACTTGCCAAAGCAAAAGAAAGTGTAAAAAGGGACAGAGAGGTAAAGGATATGTCCAGGTGGAATGAGGAGAAAAGAGCTTATATGGAGCTGAATGCGCATGGTTGTTTTGTGCCAAAGGATGTTAAAAATCCTGAGCCTAAAAGAAAGAATCCCACTAGAAAAGTGAGGGAACCCAAATCTACACCATCCAGACTCACAAAGCATACTCCCAAACCACCTTCCAAAAGCCCCCAACATCAATCTTCCACCCAAACAGTTGCTGCAACATCTGTTGTATCAACAACTGCTGATACTTCAGTAGTTTCAGCAAATGTTAGCCAAACACCTGTCACCACTACAACACACACCACAACCACTGCCCTATCACCACCACCTAAAATCACTTCACCACCAAAAACCATCACTTCAACTACATCACCACTCACCAAATCACCACCTGCTGAAAAGCATAAGACATCTACTGACACATCAGTAGTTGTAATGACAACAGAGGTTGAAACACCAGTTGTTTCAACAGCTGTTTGCCAGCCATCTACCACTGCCCTCACCATTTCAACAATCACCATACAACCCATTGTCACATCACAACCAAAACCCCCTTCACCCAAAAAGCTTTACACAAGGAAAAGGAAATTTCAGGAGGGTAATGATGATATACCAGCACCTATTCCTTTATCCTTCACACCTTACATTGCCATCAAACCACAAAAATCCATTCCACCAACTTTTGTCAAACCAATAAACCCTGCTAATATTGTATCCATTGCTGCAAGTTATCCACTGGAATTGGAAGCTGTAAAGGATGAGATGAGACAATTCTATACAGTGGATGATCCTTCACAAAGAAAATTTCCTTCTCTCACAGGCTTCAGGAATCCAGCAAATATGGATGAATATCTAAAACTTAAAGTCAGCCAAGCTGATATAAGGGCAAGACTTGAATGTAAAGATCAAGGTGATAAAGCCATTTCTGAAAGAATGGAATTTCTGCTAACTAAGGTCAAACATATGGAAGATTATGCAAGAGACCTGAGCAAAGATATGTCAAATCTGCCACCTGAAGTTGTCCTACAAAAGGAGATGAGAAAGGATTATCTTGCATTCATCATGAAAAAAAAATTTATTCAGCAAATGAAGAACAAATCAGTGAAAGGCCACTCATTGCTTTAAAGCATGAGGTGAACAGAATTGAGAAAATCAAGAACAATCCAGGAATGAAAAGGTCAGCTCCAAACTGGAGCAAATACAAAAAGGCCATTGATGATTTACCATGGAGTACAAAAGGAAGAAACAAGAGCTGGTGAATGCAAAGGTTGGAACTGCTAAAGCCATATCAAAATGGACAAAGCAATATACATATGAGGCTTATGAAAGGCTAAGGAAAAGAAGGATGACAGATCCTAACATCCCAAAGAGGCCTGACTACAAAAAGCCAGAACAGCAGATCAATACTTCTGAACCACTGTTCACATCAGCAGATGTCTCAGTCATTGAGCTAGATCAAAGAAAGAGACAAGAGCAGATTGAAAAGAAACCGCAGAAGACATAACTGCAGCAAATGACATCATAAAATTGGCTTTCAAACAAATGTCTGCTGAAAATCCTGAACTAGCAAAAGCTCAGGGCACTGCTCAACAAATTTTCACAAGGCCACAATCTCCCAACTCATCAGTAAATAAACCTCTCCCAAGAAACCCATTGGGTTCAAAAATACTAAAATGGATGTCTGATCAAAAGACCCATGTATTGACACTGTTCAGATCCAATGGAGAAGTAAAGCACATATCAAGGGAACAAGCACCGGGCCTAGGTGTTGAAGATCTACAAGATCTCCGTGAGCTTATACTGTGTAGGGATGAGGATGATACAAGTTCTATGGATTTTGAATTGCAATTTAAAGGACAAGTTAGGGAACTTCTGATGAGACAATAAAGATCCAGAATAATGAAGGGTTTTGGCATTATCTGTTCCAGGGGGAGATTGTTGGGATTGAACCCTATCAGAGGAACAGATAATTAGAGCCAAAACTGGTTCACAATAGTGGATTCATCATAAGCAGTAGTTTACACCAGGCTTTCCCCTTGAAAGTGTTTATAACATCTGATGTCCTCTATCCACTAACCGTATACAACAGCTGTTGTCCTTCAAACTGCTGATGAAGCCCTGAAGACTCTTCAGGATTAAACAATGATGTTCAATCTACTGCTATGAGTCAAGCACTGCTGGATAAATCAAGTGCTGCTGGGTTCACATCAGTGGAAGGATTCAGCAGTAGTTAAGTTTGTCTTTATGTAATGTATTGTACTAACAGTTGTTAGCATAGCAGTACTTGTTTAGATCATATGTTAGAGGTTGTTAGGTTGTTAGATGTCACTTTCATGGTGACGTCAACTTAGATGCTTCAGTGGTTTGATTTGCCTATAAATGGAACAGTACCCTGTACTGTTACATTTAATTAACTGCGTGAGTCTATCTCCTCCAATCCTTTCATCTTGTGTGATCAACCAGGGAGCATCAGGCTGAGGGGGAGTTTTGTTGTAAGCATGCATTGTAATCTTTTGATTTGATTTGTAATCTTTCGACCTAATGAAAAGCATGTGTTTATCAGAACTATTCTCCCTTTTGATTGTTTTTATAAAGTTTGTTTCCATTTCCGCTGCACTTTACATTATTTCATATTCTTTCATTGTTCAAATTATACAAACAAACACAATCATGAGAGCCTCCGATCCTAACAATTGGTATCGGAGCTTGGACAGTCAAATTAGATCTAACAATCAATTTGACATAACAGTTCAGCTCAAAATTCATTGATGCTAAGGTTGATCATATTTAGTTGAAAAACAGAGTAATGAGTGATCACGTTCAAAATTGCTATTCAAAAACTCTGTAAAACAACCAAGATGTCATAAGACACACAAACTTCACATAACAAGTGATGTCATACATAAAACACCTATAGTTTTCAGATCTGAAAATATGTCTGATAACTATGGTATAATTATTTTCTTTACAAAATTGATTTCAATTATTGTTATGAAGTTTTGTGCTGTATCCATCATGTTTGCCGCTAAAGTATGTACCTCAGGTCGACAAAAACCTATGTTCGTAAAAACATTAGTGTTTTTGTTAACATAAAAAGAGGGAAATTAAAACTTTAGTTATTAGATCTTATGTGTTGAAAAACGGGTTGGGAATCCTGTTAAAAAGGACCAAATCAACTTTGTTAAAAATACATTAAGAAAATCAGGTGTTAAAATAGTCCAAATCATATGTAATGTGAGATTTGACATAAGCATGTACAAATATGATCAGATCTCTTAAAACATTGCTGCAAAATGATTCTGGAATAAGTATTCCTTCAATAAAACCTCCTAGTGAGTATTTCAGTACTTATGAATGGGAAGGGGAAAAGGGAAGAAGAAAAATCACAAAAACTCAAAAGTGTGTTTATCTCAAAACTTTTGAAGTCAAAGGAAAAGAGCATAAATGTAAAACACTTAAGAGTCCAAAATTGGGTGAACAATGGTCATCAAGCAACTGTGTGCATTCATTGATTCAGGAAAGTTCAGGTAACAATAGTATCACCAGTGATTAAACTCACAAGAGGACTTGACAAGTTTTTCAGAGCCATCACATGGTAACAAAGTCTATAGCCAGACTTTCAAAACTTATGTGAACATATCTCCTCATTTTTGCAATCAATCAACAAGAAAATGGTCTCAAACAACGGTTATTACAATTTCAAATCACTGACCATTTTCATAAATCTTGAGAGTGATGTGATTATGAGTTAAATTAGAAGATATACCAGATCCTGTTTGATGCTGTTTTCAGAAAAACTTTTAATTATTTTTATTGAAAGAGTTTTTCTCAAATAAAACAGGATATATTATTCTTTATTTTTCTTCAAGAGTGATATATTTTGTACTTTTACTTGTTTTTATAGCAAAAGTTTCAAACACCTGTCAGGATATAGAACCCTTATTTTTGGTGATATTATCCTTGAAAATAGGTCAAAAGGAAATGGTACAAATGTCAAGGTTATGTCAAACTCAAGTTTATTTTAACACAGATTAGAGATTGATTGTTAACAGACCTTAAAATACTTGGTACTCAAGTTCTAATTTAAATATTATGACATAAAATGACTAGCCATAGTAAAAGGGTTTCCATCATCTGGGGTACTAAACCACTGTCTGTAATCTATAAAAGCTTCAAAACTTGTAATAGACATGTGGCAAAACCTTGAATGCAAATTCCTGTAAAAACTGCTGACATATTAAACTTGGCAATTTACATCTAAAATGTATTTTGTTGAAGATATCAATCTTGCAGATATTTCATAATCACCATCAACAGATGTTGAACATGATATTGTGGTTTCACAAGACAAAATCATTTCTTTCATCAGAGCAGTAGATGTTCAAAACAGTTGTCAAAAGCTTATCCACTGTTGCACTAACAGTTGCTGACATAATAGCCCTCAAATCCTTACCATTACCTTACTCCTAATCACTGTTCTGTTCAAACATCTATTTCCTAAATACTATCCACTGCTGAAAGTCAACCCCTGTTCTTTCATTTTCTTGGTAATCACTGTTGTTCAAAATCAGTGTTCTATCCACTGATAAAGCTATCCACTGATAGTTAAAATCATCCACTGTCTTCACTTTGACCGTTTCGACCACTGATAGTTGCTTCATCAGTGGTTCCCTAAACAACTGTCCTCCATTATTCATCTTTCCATCAAAGGTTGGCAAGTGGTCAGTTATTAGCCATCAGATCCTTGTAACCGCTGCCACGTCAGCATTCACTTTTTCTCTTATAAAACCCTGATCAAAACCCCCAAACAGGGTTTTACACTGTCGAATTGAATTTCAAAATTCTTTTCTCAAAAGCAGTTTCCATCCTTCCATCTCAAATCATTCTTCATTCTTCTTCATCAAAATGACAAAATCAAAATCAAAATCATCCTCATCTTCCAAAATGGTCACTCAAAAGGCCGCTGAACCCATTGAAATCCCATACAAAGCACCTCACAACTACTTGGGTCTACTCACAAAACCCACTACCACCAGAATCTTCGATTTCATCATTGACACCCTTGTAGCTTCAAAGTTCAAAACATTGTTACCTGCTGATCCTTATATTTATGAACAAACCCAGAGAGAATTTTGGAAAAATGTCACACTTGAGTATCAAGGTGACACAGTTATAGCCATTAATTCTTCTATAAAGGGCAAAAAGATCCAAATCACTCCACAATCAATTTCAGAAGTCTTTGCACTCGATGATCAGGAAGGTAAAACTTCTTTTCCCAAAAACGAGTTAAAAACTGATTTTCTGGAAAGAGGGTATGCTGCGGAAATGAAAAGGGACACCTTACCAAAAGGTTTCTTCCCTTCTGCACCAAGGATTTTATTCCATACCCTTTTGATGTGTGTTTCAAATAAAACAACTGTTTTTAATGAAATACCATCAAAGATCCAAAACATGGGCTTTGCTATCTTACACAATGAAAATTTTAACTATTCCCAGGAGATCTTTGATGATTTGGCAAAAAATGTTGATAGAAAATCATATCTACTTTTTCCAAGGTTTTTAAGCTACTATTTTAAACAAAAATTCGAAAAGGAGAATGAAAATTTGCTCATCCAAGGTGAATCCTTTCAAATACATGGTTTAACATCTGAAACATTCACTAGAATGTTAACACCTGCAAAAACACAAGCAGAGGTGCCTGAGCAGACTTTAGCAGCTACCACTGCTCCTCAGGTATCTGCTACTGAGCCCACTGCTCCAGGTGATCATAGTAGCACACCCATTGCTATGAAACCCACACCTGCCATTACCAAAAAGCCTAAAAAGAAATCATCCAAAAAACCCCCCCAAACCCACTAAAAAGGCAACTCTGGAAGATGAGATCCCAGAGCCACTGCCAGTGACAACACAAATGTCACCAAAAGTCACTGCTGCTACTTCCTCACAGCAGATGGAAGAAAGATCTCCACCCTTGCCTCAAACTCCTCCTGCATCCTCACAAAAGGATTAGGTTGTAAACACAGGGACCCCACATTATGAAGCTCTGGATCCAATTGGATCCATCTTCCTCAGTCCTAATCCCAATGACATGTCTCTTTCAACACCCATATCTTCACCCCTCTCATTACCACAATCCATACTACCCTTGTTGCATACAGTTGCTATAGCTCAGACACAAACCAGTTCCTCTCAATCACCTGTCACTGAGAGTACACTCCTACAAGTGACTGGGTCTGATGCTTATACCTCTGCTATCCCAGCAACAAATGAGGAGGTTACACTGCAGGAGTTACAACTAATTCCTGTCAGTAGTTCAAGTGGAGCATCAACTACAAGTGTTGGATCAACAGATCTACATTTGGCCAGTTGTTTCATCAATCAGAATCCCTTGAAGGTAATTCCTTTTATAGCACCTCTGATAACCACTAGTGAGTTTGTTTTGACCACTGATACCAACAAAAAATTATCAAGTGTTGAAGGAAGAAGACCCCAGTACCAAGAACAAGGGGCATCAATGGATGACTTTTGGAACTCGTTCCCTAAATCAAACATTGATACAACCACTGCTGGTGGGAAATCAGATGATCCCATTAACTTGGGTGATGATTTGAAATATCAGGAATTGACGGAGAAGGTAGACATAATTGACTCATCTGTTACAGACATCAAGAAAATGCTGCAACAGTTGTTAAATTCACAAAAGTCCATACCCACTGCTGCACCACCACATGTTCCATCTACATCCACTGCCCCATCTCCTGATGCTCTTTGGGAGCTGTTTCAACCACTGCTCATCCATCAAAACTAAGTAGCTGATCAGAAACATGAAATACAGGTTCAAAAGATCAGAAATACTATGGAAGCAAGATTTAGAGATACTCAGGCTGATATCAAGGCAATAAAAGCCCATTTGAAAAACACCACTGGCACTGCTCCTCCTACTGTTCTCTTCATTGATAACCCCCCTCCAGATAATGCCAAAAATGGGGACAAAATCAAGCAGTGGAAAAAGAAGGGAATACAAGATGGTCTCTATATTGAACCACTAAAAGATGCAATGACTAAAGATATTCCCTTGCCATATGGTAGTAAAAAGATTGATGTTACCACTAATGCACTTGCCAAAGCAAAAGAAAATGTAAAAATGGACAGAGAAGCAAAGGATATGTCCAGGTGGAATGAGGAGAAAAGAGCTTATATGGAGCTGAATGCGCAAGGTTGTTTTGTGCCAAAGGATGTTAAAAATCCTGAGCCTAAAAGAAAGAATCCCACTAGAAAAGTGAGGGAACCCAAATCCACACCATCCAGACTCACAAAGCATACTCCCAAACCACCTTCCAAAAGCCCCTAACATCAATCTTCCACCCAAACAGTTGCTGCAACATCTGTTGTATCAACAACTGCTGATACTTCAGTAGTTTCAGCAAATGTTAGCCAAACACCTGTCACCACTACAACACACACCACAACCACTGCCCTATCACCACCACCTAAAATCACTTCACCACCAAAAACCATCACTTCAACTACATCACCACTCACCAAATCACCACCTGCTGAAAAGCATAAGACATATACTGACACATCAGTAGTTGTAATGATAACAGAGGTTGAAACACCAGTTGTTTCAACAGCTGTTTGCCAGCCATCTACCACTGCCCTCACCATTTCAACAATCACCATACAACCCATTGTCACATCACAACCAAAACCCCCTTCACCCAAAAAGCTTTACACAAGGAAAAGGAAATTTCATGAGGGTAATGATGATATACCAGCACCTATTCCTTTATCCTCCACACCTTACATTGCCATCAAACCACAAAAATCCATTCCACCAACTTTTGTCAAACCAATAAACCCTGCTAATATTGTATCCACTGCTGCAAGTTATCCACTGGAATTGGAAGCTGTAAAGGATGAGATGAGACAATTCTATACAATGGATGATCCTTCACAAAGAAAATTTCCTTCTCTCACAGGCTTCAGGAATCCAGCAAATATGGATGAATATCTAAAACTTAAAGTCAGGCAAGCTGATATAAGGGCTAGACTTGAATGTAAAGATCAAGGTGATAAAGCCATTTCTGAAAGAATGGAATTTTTGCTAACTAAGGTCAAACATATGGAAGATTATGCAAGAGACCTGAGCAAAGATATGTCAAATATGCCACCTGAAGCTGTCCTACAAAAGGAGATGAGAAAGGATTATCTTGCATTCATCATGAAAAAAAAATTTATTCAGCAAATAAAGAACAATTCAGTGAATGGCCACTCATTGCTTTAAAGCATGAGGTGAACAGAATTGAGAAAATCAAGAACAATCCAGGAATGAAAAGGTCATCTCCAAACTGGAGCAAATACAAAAAGGCCATTGATGATCTCACCATGGAGTACAAAAGGAAGAAACAAGAGCTGGTGAATGCAAAGGTTGGAACTGCTAAAGCCATATCAAAATGGACAAAGCAATATACAGATGAGGCTTATGAAAGGCTAAGGAAAAGAAGGATGACATATCCTAACATCCCAAAGAGGCCTGACTACAAAAAGCCAGAACAACAGATCAATACTTCTGAACCACTGTTCACATCAGCAGATGTCTCAGTCATTGAGCTAGATCAAAGAAAGAGACAAGAGCAGATTGAAAAAGAAACTGCAGAAGACATAACTGCAGCAAATGACATCATAAAATTGGCTTTCAAACAAATGTCTGCTGAAAATCCTGAACTAGCAAAAGCTCAGGGCACTGCTCAACAAATTTTCACAAGGCCACAATCTCCCAACTCATTAGTAAATAAACCTCTCCCAAGAAACCCATTGGGTTCAAAAATACTAAAATGGATGTCTGATCAAAAGACCCATGTATTGACACTGTTCAGATCCAATGGAGAAGTAAAGCACATATCAAGGGAACAAGCACCGGGCCTAGGTGTTGAAGATCTACAAGATCTCCTTGAGCTTATACTGTGTAGGGATGAGGATGATACAAGTTCTATGGATTTTGAATTGCAATTTAAAGGACAAGTTAGGGAACTTCTGTTGAGACAATAAAGATCCAGAATAATGAAGGGTTTTGGCATTATCTGTTCCAGGGGGAGATTGTTGGGATTGAACCCTATCAGAGGAACAGATAATTAGAGCCAAAACTGGTTCACAACAGTGGATTCATCATAAGCAGTAGTTTACACCAGGCTTTCCCCTTGAAAGTGTTTATAACATCTGATGTCCTCTATCCACTGACCGTATACAACAGCTGCTGTCCTTCAAACTGCTGATGAAGCCCTAAAGACTGTTCAGGATTAAACACTGCTGTTCAATCTACTGCTATGAGTCAAGCACTGTTGGATATATCAAGTGCTGCTAGGTTCACATCAGTTGGATATATCAAGCCCTAAAGACTGTTCAGGATTAAACAGCAGTAGTTAAGTTTGTCTTTATGTAATGTATTGTAATAACAGTTGTTAGCATAGCAGTACTTGTTTAGATCAGATGTTAGAGGTTGTTAGGTTGTTAGATGTCACTTTCATGGTGACGTCAGCTTAGATTCTTCAGTGGTTTGATTTACCTATAAATGGAACAGTACCCTGTACTGTTACATTTTATTGACTGAGTGAGTCTATCTCCTCCAATCCTTTCATCTTGTGTGATCAACCAGGGAGCATCAGGCTGAGGGGGAGTTTTGTTGTAAGCATGCATTGTAATCTTTTGATTTGATTTGTAATCTTTCGACCTAATGAAAAGCATGTGTTTATCAGAACAATTCTCCCTTTTGATTGTGTTTATAAAGTTTGTTTCCATTTCCGCTGCACTTTACATTATTTCATATTCTTTCATTGTTCAAATTATACAAACAAACACAATCATGGGAGCCTCCGATCCTAACAACTTTGTCATGCTTGTGTTTTTGTGGCCGTTTGGAAAGACAAAATGACGTGAGTTTTTTGTTTGAATATGTATCTTCAAATCACTCATCAGTGTCATTCGTCTCTTCATGCCATTATAATATTCATCAATAACAAAACAAAAAAAATGACATAAGTCTGACACCAGCAACTTTTTGTTTATGATTTGTCCATCTCATGCAGCAAAATGTTATTGAGTCACAACACCTCAGGGAGGAATGCATTCTGCCAAACTTTGCGTAGAACAATATTGAATATACAAGAAACGATCTTTGCCATTTTTGGCGTTTTACTAAGGAAATAGTGTATCTGAAAGAAACGTTGATTTTTTTGAATCTTTAGTGTTTTGTCGTTTTCTAAGATGATTGGTATATAGTAAAATATGGATTTTTTGAGTAGGTGTGTTTGATGTTTTGGGGTTTTTGGCGTTTGTAAGATGAATGGTATATAGTAGAAAATATGGCGTTCCAGGTTCGGGGGGGGGGGGTGTTTTTATGTCTGAGATGTTTTGTTTATATAGGGATGTGTTTTGGCCCGTAATGGCGTTTTATTCATTAGTTTGGCAATTTTGTAGAGAAGTGTAAAGACCCTTTACCCTTAATGAAGCGCGTCCACTTAATAGAATTCGTGTTATTTACGAAAACGCCACCGCGCCAATCTAGTCCATAGATTGTTTTGATCGGACGATCCATAAGCGTTCTCACCGTTCTGACACTTTCCACCGTTTTCTCTAAATCCTGACCCTATATATATATATATATATATATATATATATATATATGATTCGGTTCGATTAAGAACCATCACGAGTTATGAGAACCACAAGAACTCTTACTTACAGCGCGAGTTGGGCCACCAATTTTTGCACAAACGTAAAAATGTTATAAACACATCTGCAAAAAAAAAACAAAAAAAACAAAAAAATATTGTCGAGTCGTTAGTTACGGCCGATTTAAATTTAATTTACGCCTGATGTATATTTTCTTTATGGCGATGTAAATTTGTTTACATCCAATGTAAATGTTTGCATGCAATTTTTTTATTTAATATTTTTTTTGCTAGAATTAGTGATTTTTTAAAGATTTTTGAGAACAAAAATTGAAAAACACTTTTGGAAGGTCTAGTTCTCAAGGTGATTCTCATTTCAGAACCCTAAATAATTATAGAACTTTCAGAACTCTTAACAAACAATCATTTTATATATATACATATATATAGGGTACTTTTATCATTTATAATCTGTTTTTTTTTTGTGATTTCATACATTTTATGAGTAGTTTACATATGTGTAATAACCAAATTATACATGTGTCTAATAAATAGTTACACATATGTAAAAAAAACTAGTTTACATATGTGTAATTATAAGGTCACATATAAAACATGGTAAAATTAGTCTTAACATGTATGTAATCATAAAAATACATATAATAAATGATAAAAGTACCATAAATATAAAAATCTATAAATAGAAATATTGTTGAGTAAGAGTTCTAAAAGTTATGCAATTATTTAGAGTTCTGAAATGAACTCAACCATATATATATATATATATATATATATTGTAGGATCGGTTTTGTCTCCTAAACGATTGCGAAACGAACGTATGACGTGCGAAATTCGTACACGAACGCGACCTAACACACACGATGTAATATAAACGTGATTCTATTAGAAATCTAACAAGAACAAGCACCTTGAATCACTTTCTCTCTCTAGATTCTCTCTCTAGATCTAGAGCTCTCCTAAACACAAATGAGCCAAAAGTCTAAATTCTAATACTAAAGCCCCTATTTATAGGCCAAAGGGAATTAATGAGATTTCTCATTAATTACAGAACTGCCACCTTGCCTTTTGACTAGCTATCTCTAATATTACAATATAAAGCTCGTTTTGAACTGTTTCTCGCTACGGCTCGGATTGACGAAGGCGATAGACATAAATGCACTAATAGACTCCCCCTTGGATATTAGCGCAGTCAATCCTGTAGCGTCTTGTCTTTCTCTCTCTCTTTGAGTCTTCTTGAAGCTTTAACACGTTTTCATCAACGTAGACTCTCTCTTGCTTGAACAAAATCCCCGTGGATCTGTCTTCAGCTTCAGCTTCTCCTTTCTGTAGACTCTTTTCTTCATCAGGCTCCCCCTTTCGTCAAGCTTCCGTGCTTTTGGGATCGGCACCTTGCTTTTCGTATACAAGCTCTTTCAGGATAGTTACATGACTCCTTGAATCCACGCTTCCTTTTGCGTTGAGCTCGTCTTCAAACTCCCCTTTAGACTCGGCTTTCGGGATCGTAGCCTGGTATAACATCTGCAACACTCAAACATTTATAAGTAACAACGTATTGAACATTCAATTTTCCAGAAATCGTAACCTGGCTCTATTCAACTTTCTAAATCACTCCCCCTATCAACAATCTTTACAGATTTGGCAGTGTTAAGTATCCAAAATCCCTCACAGTTAATCATCCAAGTCCAAACTAATGACCATGGAGATATCACAAACTGTTTTTGATTTTTGATTTTTAATTCAAGTTTCAAATTAATGAACTTGTTTTATTTTCAGAAACACAATCAGCTTACTTAGATTTTGAAACTCAGCATTTCAGACATCGGTTGTCGAAAATAAAGCAGAATCAAAAATCTTTTTGTATTTTTCTGAAAATATAAAGAAATAAAGAAATATGTACAAACATATTTACAGACAATATTTTTGTTTGAGTATGCGTCAGAGGATCATATCATTTTTTGACAAGTCACAAGTACCGTTGAGCTTAGTTACACATTAAGAATTAAACAATTCACTTAGATTGTCAATATACTGATCCACTTAAATTTTCACACAAATTTCAACTGATTCAGGATACGAATTAGGTGTTTTAAAGACTTAAACTTATTCATGTGTCCCACCTCTAGAATATACTCCCGTATCCAGATCCTAATATTCAGACTTACAGGTGAGTATATGTGACAACCCTCACCAAACCAGGTATCCGTACGAATTAATTAATATTTAATTACTGCTTAATTACTGTGCTTGCTTACAACTGTGATTAAACTGCTTACTGATTTCTGATACATATATACTCATGCATCACATCTTATACTGTCACTCTATAATTTACACACAAACCTTAGTGACAACCTTGATGCACAAAAGCACAGTGAGCACACTATACGAGATACCCAGTAAACATGCTGACATAGCCAGCATCAGACAGTTACTGTCTCTGAGGCCAGTATGAGCCGGGAATAGTTTACTACACTAGTAGGGAGTGTAGGGAGGTGAGGATTGTAGAACTGCGTCACTAGGTGATAATTATAGTGACCGGATGTGCCTAAAACGTACTTTGAGTACAAAATTCAGCATTTAAAACTAACTAGTAAAGTGCAAGAACATGGAAAAATATTACTAGACACTTTCCAAAGTGTCGGGAATAAATTGGGTCACAAAAAGAAATATTAACGACACTTTAAATGATTATTAAGCACTTTAACCGAGTAATATCCAACCGTACAACCGGACTTAACCCGGGACATAAAAATATTGACAATGACATTATTTTTCTTTTTCTTAGCTAGTTAGGGTCCCCGAGTACCCTAACACCCGTTGTAAATTACAACACACATGACACTAATCTTGAACACCTAGTTAACATAACTAGACTACTTAACTAATTAGTTAAAATCCAACCAAATGCCCCACCCCCTTGACCGATCGGTCACCACATGGGTGACACAAATTGTCCTTGATTGATTTTTTTTAATCTCTTGTTAATTATCTAGTAGACATGGTGACCAATGGGTAATTAGGAAGGTTGTGCTATATAATTGACCATAAGACCACTCACTTCACAAACCACACTTAACAAAATTCAACTTTCCTCCCTCCTTTCTTTGCTTACGGCCGAGAACATTCACATACACCCACACATTTTCAAATTTCCATCTTGCAATTCTATATACATACAAGTGTGAAGGATCACGTATAAGGAAGCTCGGTGCTTACGGATTGCCAAGGACCTCACCACAACGCTATTAACCGCCTATTTTTCATCTAGTTTCTTCCCTAGCCTCGAGCTAGTAGTAAGTGACTCTAAACACCTTATTGATCTTGTCTAAAGTGGTTAATAAGAAATTTGTCGGATAAAAATCATGAACACTAGAGATCAAAACTAAAAGTCTACTAAAAATAATAAACATGGTGGTTAATGAATGAATGTTGGTGTAAAACTTTTGAAACTAGTTTTGTTATGATTATTTATTGTTGATGATTGCTAGTGTTGGAATGGATCGTCATCAAACCACGCTAGATCATGTTCATGGAACATGAACTAGCCTTATGTTAAGTCGTAAAGTTATTAGATGACGAACCCTTTCAAACATAAACATGAACTTGTGTAAAAACAATTTTTCTTATGAAATGGAGTTCTAAACTAGTAGATCTAAAGATCTACAAGTGGTATTTTCGAAGAACCAACTGTAAGACGAAACCATGTTTTAAAACCGGATCTTTCCTAAACTAAAGGTGTTGTTGTGAACAAACAAGTGTGTAGACACTTGTGGAACGAAAGGTTTTAACAAAGAACTATTTTTGAGATTTTTGACAAGAAGTTGTAAACTTACACTTTCTTTAAAAAAATAAGATTTTTAAGAAACCGATTTCATTTATAAAAATAGAAAGGTCTACTAAAAACACCGGAAGGTTACTACACACTTTTATATAACCCACAAGTTCATGTGTTTGCGACTTACGTATATTTTTGACTAGTTTAGTGTTGAAATATTGTTTGTTGATGTTGAGAACATTGTTGGTTGAATTTATAAAAGAAAATGATACGCTTGTAAGCGTGGCCACCTCCAGTTACAGAGGAAACTCTGGCGAAATTTTTCCAGAAATATAACACTTGGAAATATTTTTACAACAAGTGTTATGAGTATATTTTTAACTTATTTTTCCAAACAAAGTTCGCCATGATTTTTATTACAAAATTTCCAAGAGTCGGAGGTGGGATTTTCATAAATAAAACTTGTTAAATATATATTTAGAATATATATTTTTCATAGTAACACTTGTGTAATTTTTATGATTATTTTGTGAACTATATAAATATTATTTTTAGAGTAAAAATAATATTACTGGAACACACTGAATATTCACGGCTCCAAAATAATGCGAACGCCTTCACAGTAAATATTTAAGTTACACCGGTATTATTTATTACCACCCGGAACTTTAAATGTAACTTACGTATTTTCAGAAAATACTCATAAGTGTGTATTTTGACAAGGATATTATTTTGGAAAATTATATGGAATAAAATATAATATTTTTGGGAAAAATATTTATACTTTGGAAGTAAAGTATTTTGGACAAATGAAATAAAATATATTACATTGAGTGAGAATTAATAATATATTTCGAAGTTATACGAGCGCACATGTATTAAAGCCCCCATCCTTGGGAAGGAATATAATCAATACATAATTACGAAGTGTAAACACGAAATAGTTGCCTAACTATTTCCCAAAAACTTAAACCTTAAGCTAAGGCACGGCCGTCCATCTAATAGAAGTTAGTACGTGTAGGTCGTCACGCAGCAGGTTACTTTGGGACGGACTATTTCGAGACGCACTTCAGTGAGTTCATGTCCCCCTTTTCTCTTAACTGTTTTCAGTTTTTATACTTCGGGGGTGAAATACATGTTACAATTATTAAGGACATTTTTATATACGGTATGGTTAGCTTAAGGAGGGTTAGGACGTACAGATCATGTGAGTGGGTAGGTGGAACTAAAGGCCATTAATCCTCGTTGTAGGACCGAGGGACATTAGTGATAGATCTATTTGGGTGTAGCGAGCCCCACTCCTGAGCCCGCTTAATGGACCAGGTGGTGACTAAGTGCCCGACGCACAAATCCGCTAGGGTTGAGTCTTCCTGCATCACTTCACACATATCATTGGCTTTGCAACCCAATGGTGATCTCTTTTTCCTTATTGCTACATACCAGGAACATTTTTACATCGGGACGTACTTAAACATTTTTACATCGGGACGTACTTAAACATTTTTACATCGGGACGTACTTAAACATTTTTACATCGGGACGTACTTGAACATTTTTACATCGGGACGTACTTAAACCTTTTTACATTGGGACGTACTTTAAAGGTTTTACATACTCACTTTCACATGAACTCGCTCAACTTTATGTTGATTTTTCAACTTACATGTATTTCAGGGAACTAAGGATCTGGCACGGTATGCTACGTTTTCACGCTGCGTAGAGTTATGGGATCATCCGAGTTTAGGGGTTGTGTCTTTTACCTGGACGAGTCAAGGTTTTACATTTTTAGGGGTTGTGGCTTTTACCTGGACGAGTCAAGGTTTTACATCCGAGTTTAGGGGACGTACTTGAACATTTTTACATCGGGACGTACTTAAACCTTTTTACATTGGGACGTACTTTAAAGGTTTTACATACTCACTTTCACATGAACTCGCTCAACTTTATGTTGATTTTTCAACTTACATGTATTTCAGGGAACTAAGGATCTGGCACGGTATGCTACGTTTTCAGGCTGCGTAGAGTTATGGGATCATCCGAGTTTAGGGGTTGTGGCTTTTACCTGGACGAGTCACAGTTCTTAAACTACGTCTATTTTAAGTTTGTGGTTGTGTCTTTCAAACAATGTTTTTATGTTATTAGGTTGTAATTTCCGTTGCATGTGTCAACGCCTTAAGACAATGTTGTGGTATTTTACTTTTCAAACTTAAATCAATGGATGATCTGCATGGTTTTATTGTCATATAGCTTTGTTGTGATTAAGCTATGGTATTAAGAAGTCACACCAAATAAACCCACGCTTCCGCAAAGCCAGGGTGTGACAGCTTGGTATCAGAGCTCTGATCATAGCGAACTAGGATTCTTTCTCGAATCTAGACTATGATCACTAGGGCTCTCACGAAAACATTTTTACATTGCATACCACTTAAGTCCAGATCCAGGTCACAAAACGTGTTTACAAACAAATGTTGAGCACATTTTATTTGTTAGTTATGAGTCAGTCTGGGAGGCTGAGAGAATTATCTAGTAGGACTAGGGAGTCAGTCTGGGAGGCTGAGAGAATTGTCTAGTGGGACTAGGAGATTCAGTCTGTGAGGCTGGGAGGCTAGTGGGACTAGGAGAACTATTTGATTGCTTATTGGTGACTAATATGTTTATATGACTATATGATTGATTATTTGTGCATATGTGTGTTTGTATTACAGACGACATGGCTTCCCCTTCAGCTACCGGAGGGTCGGACACCACAGACCCCATGCCTATAGTATCGGGCGACATGGTGTCATCAGAGCGTGAGGTGCACACGTCAGACACCACCAGCACGGATGAGGATGATTTTCAGCCATTCGCGCTGCCCGATGTCGTTGTTGAGCCCGCTGATGGCCCTATCGCCGGGGATTTGCCACTCGCGGTGATCCCTGCCCTTGTACCCCTTGCCGCGTACCCTATTGTTGACATGCCCCTTGACGTAGTCGCTGACGACGACGTCGACTTGTTTGATGAGGATCCACTAGAGGACGACTTTGAGGGCGAGGCCCACATAGCTGCTGGTGATCTCTTACTTCTCGCGGATGCTCCTGCAGAGGAGGCACCCATCCATTCACCCGTCCCAGACTCCTTTGAGTCTGTGGCATCTGCACCATCAAACGCGCAGGGCGCGCAACACTATTCGCATGATACGGACCCTGATAGAGCATCATCCGCTGCACCTGCCCCTGCCCCTAGTTTTGCGATCGATCATGACATTGATGATGATTCAGACCCCGTTTTCCCACCTGGTTTTAATCCAGACCAGGAGATTGATTTTATCCACCTAGATCAGCCCATGGAGGACCCTGTTGACCCCGTTGATCCCATGTTCGCTGATCCCGCTGATTTCGAGATGGAGTTTGACGATCCGGAGCCTGTTGTGGCCCTCGAGCCAGTAGTTGCTCCAGACCCCGCATTCGAGCATGACCCTATTCATGCTGATGTACCCGTTGTTGATCCTTTGATTGCTGATATACCTGTTGACGATCATCCTATTGTTGCTCCACTGTTGGAGGATGATCATGTTGTTGTTGATGCTCATATTGATGCTCCTCATATTGCTGATATACCCGCTGATCCTGTTGTTGCCCCTCTTCCTGACCCCGTGCCTGTGCAGCCAGATCATGCACCCTTTGCGACACACGTTGACCCACGATATGCTGACACCCGAAATGGGTGGATAGACGATGATGATGACTACCCGTCTTTTGTGGTACCTGTTACACCTGCTTCAGCACCTGCTTCGGTTCCTACTGATGTTCCTTTGCATCCCGTTCATACTACCGGTGTTCACCACACCGACTTACCTGTTATGTTCCATCAGTTTACACCGCCATCGCGCCCGGGAGAGGGTTTCTCGACTCATCCCGTTGGTCATGTGCCGATATCGGTCCCGGTCATACCACAGTTTTCTACTGCTGTTCCCCCTGTTGCACCGTTTGCGGTACCATCATTTGCTCCATCCAGTGAGCCTTTTCTTTGGACTTCACCACCCATTATGCCACCGACGGATCCATATCACCCATATCATGTGGGGTCTTCTACCGAGGATGTCCTTGTTTCTTTCATGATCCAGCAGGAGGCACTGACTCGTCGCGTGTAGGAGCTTGAGAGAGCACAGCGACCACCATGCCAGTGCCAGGGCCAGACTCACCCTGCAATATCGCACCCTCCTCGTCCGTTATATCCCGACTCTGCTGCTCGTTTTTGGACTCAGGAGCAGCAGACAGCGTATCTGTTACGTTCTCATCGAGCCATGGAGGAGGATTGGCTTCACATGCGTCGATTGCTCTTTTCTCATTTTCCCCCTCCTCCACCGCCATCAGCGTAGGGCTATTTTGTACGGCACGGGTAGACTTTTGTTGAGAAGACGGCGATTGCACAGATTGCACAACTTTTGGGAGACTGCACATTGATCCTGACTTTTGTTGTTTTTGACACTGATTTGATATTTTGGACTGGGGTGATGTAGCCCTTAGTCATTGATGTTGTATGATACAGTTGTGTACTTGTAAACTTTACATTGTGGTCTCGATTTATGGCAATGCAATCGCAGTATTCTCATCATATGTGATGTTTGATTGATTGTTTATGTTCTATAACATGAGATGTTATGTGTTTGGTTTATTTTAACATGAGATGTTATGTATTATTACTATCATTATATACGCACACTTTACCTACCATGACCTGACTTACGTGAACACATCTTTTAGAAGATGCCACCGAAACGCGATCCGCGCATGCCTGCCAACGAGGCATAACTTTAACAAATCATCGCTGCCGCCATAGCGCAGTACGCAGCCTCACAAGGAGGACCCAGCGGAAGCAGTTCGAACAATAACGGCAACAACAATCCACCGCATGGTAATGTTAAGTCGTTGAGATGGATTACAATACATTTTACAGCACGTTTGCTAATACCATCCGTATATTCTAACGTATGTGCAGGGTGCACTTACAAGCAGTTCCTAGACTGCAAGCCTGTGAACTTTGATGGCACCGGAGGTGCTGTTGCTTTTGTAAGATGGGCTGAGAAAACAGACTCTGTTCTTCGAATGAACAAGTGCGCTCCAGACCAACAAGTGACTTACATTTCTGGGCTATTCTTGGACGGAGCCCTGTCCTGGTGGAACTTACAAGTTCAGACTCTTGGTGAAGCCGCAGCTTACGCAATGACATGGAACGAGCTGAAAGAGCTCATGCGAAGAAAGTATTGTTCACGCGCTGAAATTCAAAGGTTGGAAACTGAGTTTTGGCATCTGAAGATGGAAGGTCCGAAAATTGCTGAGTACGTTCAGAGATTCCACGACCTATCTCATGTGGTACCTTATATGGTTACACTAGAATTCAAGCGAATTGAGCGCTTTATTTGGGGTTTAGCTCCACAAATCATGAGTATGGTTACCTCGTCCAAGCCTACAACGATCACAGAAGCCATCGACTTAAGTGTGGCGCTTACAGAGGAGGCTGTTAGGTTGAACAAGTTTTCGAATGTTGAGCCAAAGAAGAAAGAGACTCACGTAGAGTCGTCTGGGGATAACAAAAGGAAGTTCTCGAACTTCAAGCAGGGAACTAGCGGTGTTGGTAAGAAAGGAGAATCAAGCACACCGGCAAGGGCCAAAACCGGTGCTGATAGCAGAGGAAAAGGTTACATGGGCGCTTTACCAAAGTGCGAATCATGCCAGTACCATCATGTTGGCCAGTGCAGAAATAGAAAATGTGAGACTTGTGGCAAAATTGGTCATCTGAAGGATACTTGGTGGGTTGGTAATGGCCGGGGTGGCCAAGGAGGTTTTGGTAATAGGAACAACAATCGAGGCGGAAACGGAAACCGTGGAAATGTTGCGAATCAAGCTGGGAATGGAAATCGCAACCAAAATAACGCTCAGGGTGGAATTGGAAACGGGAATTGCCGAGGGCCAGGTTGCTTTAATTGTGGTGAAGTTGGGCACTTTAAGAAGGAATGCCCAAAATTGAATCAAGCCCGCGGAAGAGTGTTTAACATCGGCGCAAGGGAAGCGCGCCAGGATCCCAACGTTGTTACTGGTACGTTCTCTGTAAATCAACACTTTGCATCTATTCTGTTTGATACTGGTGCGGATTATAGTTTCGTGTCATTAGAATTTAAGGAAATACTTGGATTGACACCTAGTAAGTTAGACATTACGTACTCCATTGAATTAGCAAATGGAAAACTAGTTGAGACCAGGGAAGTTGTCCGAGGATGTGTGATTAAACTGGGAGGGCACGAGTTTACGTTGGACTTACTACCTGTCGAGCTGGGAAGCTTTGATGTGGTAGTGGGAATGGATTGGCTGTCGAGTAACAAAGCCGAGATCGTTTGCCATGAGAAGACCATCCGTATTCCACTGACGGATGAAGAAACGATCATATTGCATGGAGAAAAGCGTGATACGTCTTTAAGAATCACCAGCTGACTGAAAGCGCGAAAGTGTTTACAGAGGGGATGTGCGGCCTTCCTGGCACACATCGTGGATAAGAAAGCTGCTGAGCCGAAAATCGAAGACATCCCTGTCGTAAGGGAGTATCCTGAAGTCTTCCCTGAGGACTTGCCAGGATTGCCACCCCAAAGGCAAGTCGAATTCCACATTGATTTGGTTCCAGGCGCCGCGCCTGTAGCCAAGGCACCATATAGACTCGCGCCATCAGAAATGCAGGAATTGTCGACACAACTCCAGGAGCTATTGGATAAAGGATTCATCAGGCCAAGCTTCTCACCTTGGGGAGCTCCAGTACTGTTCGTTAAAAAGAAGGACGGTAGTTTTCGTATGTGCATAGACTACCGCGAGCTTAATAAGTTGACTATCAAGAATAGATATCCCTTGCCGAGAATCGATGATCTATTCGACCAGTTGCAAGGCTCAAGCTTTTATTCAAAGATCGATCTTCGATCCGGATACCATCAACTTAGGATACAAGAAGAAAGTATCCCGAAGACAGTCTTTAGGACTCGTTATGGACACTACGAGTTCCTAGTTATGCCGTTTGGGTTGACCAACGTACCTGCAGTTTTCATGGACCTAATGAACCGAGTCTGCAAGCCATACTTGGATAAGTTTGTGATTGTGTTCATAGACGATATTTTGATTTATTCAAAAACAAAGGACGAGCACGAACAACACTTAAGAGCTATTCTAGAGCTACTTAAGAAGGAGAAATTATACGCCAAGTTCTCGAAGTGTGAGTTCTGGCTACGTGAAGTCCAGTTTCTTGGACATGTGGTGAATGGAAATGGAATCCATGTTGATCCCACAAAGATCGAGGCGATCAAGAGTTGGGAGACTCCAAAGACGCCAACCGAGATTCGACAGTTCTTGGGTTTGGCTGGTTATTATCGAAGATTCATTGAGGATTTTTCTAAAATCACTCAACCTCTGACCGCGCTCACACAGAAGGATAAGAAGTTTGATTGGGGAATCAAACAGGAAGAAGCATTCCAGTTACTGAAAGACAAGCTCTGCAATGCACCGATCTTAGCGCTACCGGAGGGAACTGATGATTTCGTGGTATACTGTGACGCCTCACGTCAAGGATTGGGTTGCGTGTTGATGCAACGCCAGAAGGTCATAGTTTACGCGTCACGTCAGTTAAAAGTTCATGAAAAGAACTATACCACGCATGATTTGGAGCTAGGCGCAGTGGTATTTGCGCTGAAAATCTGGAGACACTATTTGTATGGTACGAAATGTACAATCTTTACGGATCATAAAATTCTGCAGCACATATTCGACCAGAAAGAGCTGAATATGAGACAAAGACGTGGGTCGAATTGTTGAACGACTACGACTGCGAGATCAAGTATCATCCAGGGAAGGCGAATGTGGTCGCCGACACCCTAAGTCGAAAAGAAAGGATCAAGCCCATAAGGGTTAGGGCTTTGGAGATGATTATCCAGACAGATCTTTCCCTGCGCATTCGTGCCGCGCAAAAAGAAGCTCTCAAGAAAAGAAACCTTGAAAAAGAATATCTCCGTGGGATGGAGAAGCAATTAGTGCCAAACGAGGAAGGAACGTTATGTTTTATGAAAAGGATTTGGGTTCCTCTGTTTGGTGGTTTGAGAAAAGTTATTTTTAATGAGGCACACAAATCAAGGTACTCTATCCATCCAGGAGCGGATAAGATGTACCAGGACCTTAAAGATTACTATTGGTGGCCTAGAATGAAAGGCGACGTTGCTGTTTACGTGAGCAAGTGCTTAACGTGCGCCAAGGTTAAAGCTGAATACCAGAAGCCTTCAGGACTTCTTCAACAACTTGAGATTCCCAAGTGGAAATGGGAACAGATTTCAATGGACTTCATAACTAAGTTGCCAAAGACGCCTAGAGGCCATGACACTATTTGGGTAATAGTTGACCGTCTGACCAAGTCCGCACACTTCTTGCCAATCAAAGAGAAAGACAACACTAGTAAACTTGCGGAAATATACATGCGAGAGATTGTTGCACGTCATGGAGTGCCCCTCTCGTTCATCTCTGATAGAGATGGACGTTTCACGTCAAGGATTTGGCAATCCTTCCAAGAAGCTTTTGGCTCACAATTAAATCTGAGCACTGCGTTTCATCCGCAAACTGATGGGCAAAGTGAAAGAACTATTCAGACATTAGAGGATATGCTGAGAGCATGTGTAATGGATCTTGGTGGTAGCTGGGATAAACATTTACCATTGGCCGAGTTTTCATACAACAATAGCTACCACACAAGCATTGGAGCCGCGCCATTTGAAGCTCTTTACGGACGCAAGTGTCGATCACCACTATGCTGGGCTGAAGCAGGTGATAGACAACTTGTTGGTCCTGAAATAGTCCAAGAGACAACAGACAAGATTGCGCAAATTCAAAAACGCATCGAAGCGGCTCGCAACAGACAGAAAGCCTATGCAGATCCAAAGAGGAAACCTTTGGAATTTCAAGTTGGAGATATGGTTTTATTGAAAGTTTCACCCTGGAAGGGTGTGGCACGCTTCGGAAAGCGTGGGAATTTGAATCCGCGTTACATTGGCCCTTTCAGAATTCTGCAAAGGATTGGGCTTGTAGCCTACAAGTTGGACCTACCTGCTGAACTCAATGGTGTTCACGATACATTTCATGTATCCAATTTAAGAAAGAGTCCAACACAAGATACAGTGATCATTCCTGCTGACGAAGTGCATATCGACGACACGCTCCACTTCACTGAAGAACCTTTTGAGGTCACGGATTGGAAAGTTAACAAAACTCGCAGGAGCAGTGTCAAACTCGTCAAAGTTCGTTGGAATGCAAGACATGGGCCGGAATTCACGTGGGAGCGTGAGGATCGTATGAAAGAGAAATACCCCCATTTATTTCCTAAGAACCCTGCATCTAGAAGCAGAACTTAAATTTCGGGACGAAATTTATTTAACGGGGGGAGAATGTGACAACCCTCACCAAACCAGGTATCCGTACGAATTAATTAATATTTAATTACTGCTTAATTACTGTGCTTGCTTACAACTGTGATTAAACTGCTTACTGATTTCTGATACATATATACTCATGCATCACATCTTATACTGTCACTCTATTATTTACACACAAACCTTAGTGACAACCTTGATGCACAAAAGCACAGTGAACACACTATACGAGATACCTAGTAAACATGCTGACATAGCCAGCATCAGACAGTTACTGTCTCTGAGGCCAGTATGAGCCGGGAATAGTTTACTACACTAGTAGGGAGTGTAGGGAGGTGAGGATTGTAGAACTGCGTCACTAGGTGATAATTATAGTGACCGGATGTGCCTAAAACGTACTTTGAGTACAAAATTCAGCATTTAAAACTAACTAGTAAAGTGAAAGAACGTGGAAAAATATTACTAGACACTTTCCAAAGTGTCGGGAATAAATTGGGTCACAAAAAGAAATATTAACGACACTTTAAATGATTATTAAGCACTTTAACGGAGTAATATCCAACCGTACAACCGGACTTAACCCGGGACATAAAAATATTGACAATGACATTATTTTTCTTTTTCTGAGCTAGTTAGGGTCCCCGAGAACCCTAACACCCGTTGTAAATTACAACACACATGACACTAATCTTGAACACCTAGTTAACATAACTAGACTACTTAACTAATTAGTTAAAATCCAACCAAATGCCCCACCCCCCTTGACCGATCGGTCACCACATGGGTGACACAAATTGTCCTTGATTGATTTTTTTTAATCTCTTGTTAATTATCTAGTAGACCTGGTGACCAATGGGTAATTAGGAAGGTTGTGCTATATAATTGACCATAAGACCACTCACTTCACAAACCACACTTACCAAAATTCAACTTTCCTCCCTCCTTTCTTTGCTTACGGCCGAGAACATTCACATACACCCACACATTTTCAAATTTCCATCTTGCAATTCTATATACATACAAGTGTGAAGGATCATGTATAAGGAAGCTCGGTGCTTACGGATTGCCAAGGACCTCACCACAACGCTATTAACCGCCTATTTTTCGTCTAGTTTCTTCCCTAGCCTCGAGCTAGTAGTAAGTGACTCTAAACACCTTATTGATCTTGTCTAAAGTGGTTAATAAGAAATTTGTCGGATAAAAATCATGAACACTAGAGATCAAAACTAAAAGTCTACTAAAAATAATAAACATGGTGGTTAATGAATGAATGTTGGTGTAAAACTTTTGAAACTAGTTTTGTTATGATTATTTATTGTTGATGATTGCTAGTGTTGGAATGGATCGTCATCAAACCACGCTAGATCATGTTCATGGAACATGAACTAGCCTTATGTTAAGTCGTAAAGTTATTAGATGACGAACCCTTTCAAACATAAACATGAACTTGTGTAAAAACAATTTTTCTTATGAAATGGAGTTCTAAACTAGTAGATCTAAAGATCTACAAGTGGTATTTTCGAAGAACCAACTGTAAGACGAAACCATGTTTTAAAACCGGATCTTTCCTAAACTAAAGGTGTTGTTGTGAACAAACAAGTGTGTAGACACTTGTGGAACGAAAGGTTTTAACAACGAATTATTTTTGAGATTTTTGACAAGAAGTTGTGAACTTACACTTTCTTTAAAAAAATAAGATTTTTAAGAAACCGATTTCATTTATACAAATAGAAAGGTCTACTAAAAACACCGGAAGGTTACTACACACTTTTACATAACCCACAAGGTCATGTGTTTGCGACTTACGTATATTTTTGACTAGTTTAGTGTTGAAATATTGTTTGTTGATGTTGAGAACATTGTTGATTGAATTTATAAAAGAAAATGATACGCTTGTAAGCGTGGCCACCTCCAGTTACAGAGGAAACTCTGGCGAAATTTTTCCAGAAATATAACACTTGGAAATATTTTTACAACAAGTGTTATGAGTATATTTTTAACTTATTTTTCCAAACAAAGTTCGCCATGATTTTTATTACAAAATTTCCAAGAGTCGGAGGTGGGATTTTCATAAATAAAACTTGTTAAATATATATTTAGAATATATATTTTTCATAGTAATACTTGTGTAATTTTTATGATTATTTTGTGAACTACATAAATATTATTTTTAGAGTAAAAATAATATTACTGGAACACACTGAATATTCACGGCTCCAAAATAATGCGAACGCCTTCACAGTAAATATTTAAGTTACACCGGTATTATTTATTACCACCCGGAACTTTAAATGTAACTTACGTATTTTCAGAAAATACTCATAAGTGTGTATTTTGACAAGGATATTATTTTGGAAAATTATATGGAATAAAATATAATATTTTTGGGAAAAATATTTATACTTTGGAAGTAAAGTATTTTGGACAAATGAAATAAAATATATTACATTGAGTGAGACTTAATAATATATTTCGAAGTTATACGAACGCACATGTATTAAACCCCCCATCCTTGGGAAGGAATATAATCAATACATAATTACGAAGTGTAAACATGAAATAGTTGCCTAACTATTTCCCAAAAACTTAAACCTTAAGCTAAGGCACGGCCGTCCGTCTAATAGAAGTTAGTACGTGTAGGTCGTCACGCAACAGGTTACTTGTGACAACCCTCACTAAACCAGGTATCCGTACGACTTAATTAATAATTAATTACTGCTTAATTACTGTGCTTGCTTGAACTTGTGGATAAACTGCTACTTGATTTCTGATACATGTACTTACTTGCATCATACTTTACTTGCTGTCACTCCATGTTTTGCTTACAACACCTTTTTGACAACCTTGATGCACCAAAAAGCACAGTAGCACAATGAACGGATAACCTATTGAACATGCTGATAAAGCCAGGATCAGGCAGACACTGCCTCTAAGGCCTGTATGAGCCAGAAATATTTTACTACACTAGTGGTGAGTGTAGGGATACAAGGGTTGTAGAACTGCGTCTCTAGGAATAAGTTACAATGACTGGATGTGCCTAAAACGTACTCTAAGTACAAAAATTCAGCACTTTAACATAAAAATTCAGCATTTGGCTAACTAATAAAGTGCCAAGACACGAGGAAAATATTCCCGACACTTTGGAGGAATAAGTTGTGTCACTAAAAATGGTATTAACGACACTTTAAAGCTTTGTCTAACACTTTAACGGATTACTATCCAACCAAACAACCGGACTATACCCGGAACATGAAAATATTGTCATTAACATTGTTTTTCTTTTTCTGAGCCAGTTAGGGTCCCTAAATACCCTAACACCCGCAATAAAGCACAACACACTAGTAACCGGGTTAATCCCTAAACTAACTAAACTTAACTTAACTAATTACCTAATGTTTAGTTGGAATCTAACCGGATTACCCCCCCCCCCTTTACGAATTCGGCCCCCAAGGGGACACCTCTTGTCCTTGCAAGATTATAATAATCTTGGTTGTCTTATATCTAGTAGACACATAATCTCTTGGTTAATGACCATGAAAATTATCTATAAGTTCTAACCATAACACAACATAACCTTTTCATCACAAACTCAACTTCACACCTCTCTCTCCCTCTCTAATAACTCTCGGCCGAACACCCCTATCCCTCCATCAATTTTTTCGAGTTTTGATCTTCACATTCCAAGTCCATACAAGCGTTAAGGATCGCGGATAAGAAGACTTGGTGCAAACGGAAGACGAAGGACCTCACTCTATTGCTTTTATCCTCTCATTTTGCGCTTAGATTCTTCCCTAGCCTCGAGCTAGTAGTAAGTTGCTATAATCACCCTCTCGAACTATTTTGAAGTGGTTAATATGATTTGTAACGGTTAAAACTCGTAATCTTACAAAATGACACACAAAAGTTTACTAAAAATGCTTGTAATGATGGTTAAAAGCTCATATGTTGTGTAAATCTTGTAGTAGTTGATTTGTGTAATTATTTGGACCCGATCTATGTGGTGGTAGCTCGGATCGTCATTTAACCTGGGGTGGTCATGATCATGGATCATGACATAAGGTTGTTTTGGAAGTAACAAGGGTTAAAGGATGAAACTCTACCACACACGAATCATGAACTTGTGTAAAAGCGATTTTGCTTGTGAAATAGTGTTTAAAACTAGTAGATCTACGTATCTACAAGCGGTATTTTCAAAGAACCAAGTATCAAAGAAATCATGTTTTCTAAAGACGGATCTTACACTAACACGAATGATTTTTAGAACACACAAGTGTGTAAACACTTGTGTAGCACACACTTTCGACAAAATAACTATTTTTGAAAAAGATGACGAGAAGTTGTAAAGACGAAATTTCTTTAAAAACAGGGTTTTTACGAAACCGGATTGATTTATATAAAGATCTGCTAAAAGTATTGGGATTTACCTCATAGTGTTGGAAAAACTACAAGTTCATGAGATTTATGCGATATACATATTTATTTACCAGTTTGTTGTTTTGGACATTGTTTTGATTGAATGAAAAGAATGTTGGTTTGATTTATAAAAGAAAATGATACGCTTAAAAGCGTGGCCACCTCCAGTTACAGGGGAAACTCTGGCGAAATTTTTCCAAAAACCTAACACTTGGAAATATTTTCACTATAAGTGTTAGAGATACTTTTCGACTTGTTTTCAAACTATAGATTTCGCCACGACTTTGTTTACAAAACATCGGAGGTGGAATTTCACAAAATAAAACTTGGTAAATATATATTTAGTATATATTTTTCATAAAGTCACTTGATATGTGTTTATGATTATTTTGTGAAAATACTAGTATTATTTTTAGGGTAAAAATAATACTATCGAATGTTAATGGATCCAAAATAATACGAACGTTTCTACGATAAATATATAAGTTACACCGGTAATTATTATTATCACTCGATCTCTAAAACGTAACTTACGCATTTTAAGAAAATATGACTTAACGCGTATTTTTGTCAAGATATTATTTTGGGAAAATTTATGTAATAGAAAATATAATATTTTTGAGAAGAATATTTATATTTTGGAGTTAGAAATAAAATATATTTTAAGTGAGACTTAATAATATATTTCGAACACACATGTATTAAATCCCCCATCCTTGGGAAGGAAAATGATTACCAAGGATTTACTAAATGTAAACACAAAATAGTTGTCTAACTATTTCCCAAAAACTTAAAAAATAAAGCTAAGGCACGGCCGTCCGTCTAATAGAATTAGTACGTGTAGGTCGTCACACAGCTGCTTGATCAGGAGACATACTTGGTAGAGACGCACCACTGTGAGTTCATGTCCCCCTTTTCTCTTAACTATTTTCAGTTTTCTAAACTACGGGGGTGAAATACCTGTTACTTTGATTACAAGTACTTTATACATGGTATGGTTAGCGTAAGGAGGTTTACTACTTAGATCATGTGAGTGGGTAGGAGCAACATGAGGCCATTAGTCCTCATGGTAGGACCGAGGGACAGGAGGGGTAGATCTATCTGGGTGTAGCGAGCCCAGCCCCAGGCCAAACTAGAAACGGACCTCGGGGTGACTTCGTGCCCAACGCATAAATCCGCTAGGTTTGAGTCTCCCTACTTGCACTTCACACATATCAATGGCCTTGCAAACCGTTGGTGATCTCAATTCCCTTATTTGCTACATACCAGGATTTTTATACTTACAAAGGTTTATTTACTCACTTACACATGAACTCGCTCAACATTATTGTTGATTTTTCAACTTACATGTATTTCAGGGAATTAAAGGATCTGGCGCAGCATGACACGTTTTCCCGCTGCACTAGTTACGAGGTCATCCGGGTTTGGGGAATGTGACTCTTTCCTGGACAAGTCACAGTCCTTAAACTATGCTTATGTTATGTTGTGTTCGTTGAACAATGTTTATATCGTTAGGATGTGTTTCCGTTAAGACAATGTTATTGTATTTGGTTTTTAAAACTATCGAATGGATGATCTTGCATGGTTTTCTTTCATATAGCTTTGTTATGGTTAAGCTATGGTATTAAGAAGTCACACCAAATTAACCACGCTTCCGCAAAGCCAGGGTGTGACAGCTTGGTATCAGAGCTCTGATCATAGCGAACTAGGATTCTTTCTCGAGTCTAGACTATGATCACTAGGGCTCTCACGAAAACATTTTTACACTGCATACCACTTAAGTCCAGATCCAAAACTTTTATAAACAAATGTTGAGCACATTTATTTATTATTTGTAGGCTCAGTCTGGGAGGCTGAGGCTCGGTCTGGAAGACTGAGGCTCGGTCTAGGAGACCGAGGTAGTTGGCTAGTGAGACTAGGAAGAGCAGTCTGAGAGGCTGGGAGGATAGGCTAGTGGGACTAGGAGGCTGGGAGAATTTGGCTAGTGGGACTAGGAAGAGCAGTCTGAGAGGCTGGGAGGCTAGTGGGACTAGGAGAATTATTTGAATGCTTACTTGGTGACTTATGTGATTATTTGATTGTATGATTGACTGTTTGTGCATGTTTGTGTTTATGTTACAGACACCATGGACACCTCTGGCACAGGTGACTCAGACACCACAGGACCTAGACCTATAGTATCAGATGACCTAGAGTCTTCAGAGCACGAGGTCCACACATCCGACGTTCCTAGCACAGACGAGGACGACTTTCAGCCCTTTTCTTTACCTGATGGTGCTGATGAGCTCGCTGATGGCCCTTTGGCCGGGGACCTACCACTTGTAGAGATCCCTGCACCCATACCACTTGCTTCATATCCTGCTTACGATTTGCTTCTCGACGCCGACGATGATGGCGACGTCGATCTGTATGATGATGAGCCCTTAGAGGAGGATGTTCAGGGCGAGGCCCTTCTTGCTGCTGGTGATCTCTTGATGATCGCAGATGCTCCCGCCGAGGAGTCACCCGCTCACTCTCCGGTCCCAGACTCATTCGAGTCTGTGGCCTCCGCACCTTCACACACCCAGAGTGCGCAGCACTTCTCACATGGATCAGATCCCGACCAGGCATCCTCTGTTGCCCCTATTCCTAGTTTTACTTTCGACCACGATGATGTGGAGGATTCCGATCCTGTCTTTCCCCCAGGATTCGACTCAGATCAGGATATAGAGTTTATACCCATGGATCAGCCTATGGAGGATCCAGTCGACCCAGTAGACCCAGTTGATCCCATCGATCCCGAATTTGATTTTGGGATGGCCTTTGATGACCCCGAGCCTGCCATGGCCCCTGAGCCGGTAGCCGCTCTAGACCCTGCGTTTGAGCACGACCCAGTTCATGCTGACGCACCTATTATTGAGCCTGTCATTGCTGACCCACCTATTGATGATCACCCAGTGGATGCTCCGTTGTTGGAGGGCGATCATGTCATTGCTGCTGATCTTGTTGATCCCCCACTTATTGCTGATGCACCAGTTGACCCTCTTGTTGCACCTCACCATGATCCTATGCCAGTTCAGTTTGATCGTGCACTTTTTGAGGCACAGATTGACCCACGAGATGAGCACGCCCAGCAGGGGTGGATTCCTGCTGACGATGAGGTTCCACCTATTCCCCCTCAGATCACTGATACCCGTCACATTGATACCTCCTTTTCATTTCCTCGGTTTACACCTCCAGCGCGACCTGGAGAAGGTTCTTCGGCTCACCCTTTTGGACATGTACCGGTATCTATCCCTGCTATACCACCGTCTGCTACTTTTCCCCCTGCTTCTCCATTTCATGTGGCACCTTTTGATCCCACCAGTGAGCCGTTTCTCTGGTCATCACCACCTGCCATGCCACCGACCGACCCCTACCATTCTTTCCATATGGGGTATACTATTGAGGACGTTCTGATGTCTTTTGTCGCCCAGCACGAGGCACACACGCAGCGCATTCAGGAGCTTGAGAGAGCCCAGCCGCCGCCGTGTCAGTGCCAGGGTCAGACCCACTCTCCTTTGCAGCCCTCTCGACCTTTACCACAAGACTATGCTGCACGCCTTTTTGCCCTAGAGCAGCAGGTTGCTTCTTTCTTGCGTACCCAGAGAGCCATGGAGGAGGACTGGCTCCATTTGCGTCGCTTGTTTTACACTCACTTTCCCCCTCCTCCACCGCCATCCGTGTAGAGCTCTTCAGTACCGTATGGGTAGACGCTGGTGAGAAGACGGCGATTGCTTTTGACTGCACAGCATTTTTGGAGACTACATTATGATTCTGACTTTTGTTGACATGTATTTGATGTACTGACACTGATTTGATATAGTTTTTGGACTAGGGTGATGTAGCCCTTAGTCGACTGATGTTGTATGACACTATGATGTACTTGTACGCTTACTATGTGGTCTCAATATATGGCAATCGCAGTATTCTCATCATATTTGATGCTTGATTTGGTTATTTATATTCTATGACATGGGATGTTGTGTGATTGATGTTTGTGACATGGGATGTTGTGTGATTGATATGATTATAACATGAGATGTTATGTACTATTACTATCATTATATACGTACGCTATATTATGACCTGACTTACGTATTATAACATGGGATCTTTATTATGGCCTGACCGACGTAAACCCATCTTTTAGAAGATGCCGCCGAAACGTCCAACGCCGATGCCTACCAATGAGGCAGAACTCCAACAAGTCATCGCTGCTGCCATCGCGCAATACGCCGCCTCGCAAGGAGGACCCAGCGGAAGCAGCTCAAACAACAATGGCAACAACAATCCACCTCATGGTAATACTAAGACATTTAGACATACCATGACTTAATTGGATATCTATAGCAAAGAAGCTAATGCCGTTCACATGTTACAATGTGTGTGCAGGGTGCACCTACAAGCAGTTTCTAGACTGCAAACCGGTCAACTTTGATGGCACAGGAGGTGCTGTCGCCTTTGTTCGTTGGGCTGAGAAAACTGAATCTGATCTTCGCATGAGCAAATGCGCACTAGATCAGCAAGTCACCTATATCTCTGGGCTATTCTTGGATGGAGCCCTCTCTTGGTGGAATTTGCAAGTACAGACACTTGGTGAAGCTGCTGCCTACGCGCTAACCTGGACCGAACTGAAGGAACTTATGCGCAAAAAGTACTGCTCTCGCGCGGAAATCCAAAGATTGGAAACTGAGTTCCGGCATTTGAAAATGGAAGGTCCAAAGATCGCAGAATACATTCAGAGGTTCCATGACTTATCGCATGTGGTACCCTACATGGTCACTCCGGAGTTCAAGCGGATTGAACGTTTCATTTGGGGATTAGCTCCTCAAATCATAAGCATGGTGACCTCATCCAAGCCTGCGACAATTACTGAGGCAATTTATCTGAGCGTGGCTCTCACAGAGGAGGCTATTCGCCTGAACAAGTTCGATGATGCTGAGCCTAAGAAGAAAGAGACTCACGTCGAGTCATCAGGAGGTAACAAACGGAAGTTCTCGAACTTCAAGCAGGGCGCCAGTGTGGTGGTTAAGAAAGGAGGATCAGGCACGCCAGCTCAGGTTACAGCTGGTAGTGGAAAGAAAGGAAAAGGATATATGGGCACCCAGCCCAAGTGTAATACCTGCCAACGCCACCATTCTGGCCATTGTAGTGTGAAAGTATGCGAAGCATGTGGAAAGCCGGGCCACTTGAAGGACACTTGTTGGGCCACTGCTGGCCAGGGAGGCCAGGGAGGATTCGGAAACAGAAATAACAACCGGGGTGGGAATGGAAATCGCCCACAAGGAAACAATGGAGGTAATGGGAATCGAGGCAACAATGCTAATCAAGCGGGCGCTGTGAATCATAACCAAAGGAATAACCAAGCTGGAAATGGAGGTGGAAACGGGCAAAGACCTGGATGCTTTAACTGTGGAGATATCAGGCACTTTAAGAGGAACTGCCCAGAGTTAAACCAAGCCCGTGGAAGAGTGTTTAATATTGAAGCGAGGGAGGCGCGCCAGGATCCCAATGTTGTCACTGGTACGTTCCCTGTAAACCAACGCTATGCATCCGTTTTATTTGATACTGGCGCCGATTATAGCTTCGTGTCGTTAGAGTTTAAGAATATGCTTGGTTTAGCCGCTAGTAAATTAGATATTCCGTACTCAATCGAATTGGCTAATGGAAAGATAGTAGAAGCCAATGAAGTTATCAGAGGTTGTGTGATCGAATTGGGAGAGCGTGAGCTTGCTTTGGATCTACTACCAGTCCAGTTGGGAAGCTTCGACGTGGTGGTAGGAATGGATTGGTTATCAGGCAACAAGGCTGAAATAGTTTGTCACGAAAAGGTCGTTCGTATCCCAACCGAAGATGGCGAAACAATTGTGGTTCACGGAGAGAAGCGTGATACGCCGTTAAGAATTATCAGCTGCCTGAAAGCGCGAAAGTGTTTACAGAAGGGATGTGTTGCCTTCCTGGCACACATTGTGGATAAGAAAGCTGCAGAACCGAAGATCGAAGACATCCCTGTCGTGAGGGAATATCCAGAAGTCTTCCCAGAGGACTTACCTGGACTGCCACCTCAGAGACAAGTAGAGTTCCGCATTGACTTAGTTGCAGGCGCCGCACCTGTGGCTAAGGCAACTTATAGACTTGCTCCGTCTGAGATGCAGGAACTGTCGACACAACTTCAAGAGTTGTTAGACAAGGGATTTATCCGACCAAGCTTCTCGCCTTGGGGAGCTCCGGTCCTGTTTGTCAAGAAGAAGGACGATAGTTTTCGAATGTGCATCGACTACCGGGAGCTGAACAAGCTGACGATCAAGAATAGATATCCTCTGCCAAGAATTGATGATCTGTTTGATCAACTGCAAGGCTCAAGCTTTTATTCAAAGATCGATCTTCGATCTGGATACCATCAGTTAAGGATACAAGAGGAGAGTATCCCAAAGACAGCCTTCAGAACTCGTTATGGGCACTACGAGTTCCTAGTTATGCCGTTTGGGTTGACAAACGCACCTGCAGTCTTTATGGATTTGATGAATAGAGTATGCAAGCCGTACTTGGACAAGTTCATGATTGTGTTCATCGACGACATCTTGATTTATTCAAGGACAAAGGCTGAGCACGAACAACATCTAAGAGCTATTTTGGAGCTGCTGAAGAAAGAACAGCTGTATGCCAAGTTCTCTAAGTGCGAGTTTTGGCTACGAGAAGTACAATTCCTTGGGCACGTGGTAAATGGAGATGGAATCCACGTGGATCCCACCAAGATCGAAGCGATTAAGAATTGGGAAACGCCAAAGACGCCAACCGAGATTCGACAATTCTTGGGTTTGTCTGGCTACTATCGAAGATTCATTGAGGATTTTTCAAAAATCGCTCAACCGTTGACGCTCCTCACGCAGAAAGATAAGAAGTTTGATTGGGGAATCAAACAGGAAGAAGCGTTCCAGATATTGAAGGATAAGCTCTGCAATGCGCCAATCTTAGCACTACCGGAAGGTACAGATGATTTTGTGGTATACTGCGACGCTTCGCGTCAAGGATTGGGTTGCGTGTTGATGCAACGCCAAAAGGTTATTGCTTACGCATCACGTCAATTGAAAGTGCACGAAAAGAACTATACCACACATGATTTGGAACTTGGCGCAGTGGTATTTGCATTAAAGATCTGGAGACACTACCTTTATGGTACAAAGTGTACAATTTTTACAGATCACAAGAGCCTACAACACATATTCAACCAGAAGGAGCTGAATATGAGGCAAAGACGTTGGGTTGAGTTGTTGAACGATTACGACTGCGAGATAAAGTATCATCCAGGGAAGGCGAATGTGGTCGCCGATGCCCTAAGTCGAAAGGAGAGGATCAAGCCCATAAGGGTTAGGGCTTTAGAAATGATTATTCGAACCGATCTTTCCTTGCGCATTCGTGCCGCGCAGAAAGAAGCTCTCAAGGAAGGAAACCTTGAAGAAGAATATCTCCGTGGGATGGAGAAGCTACTGGTACCAAACAAGGAAGGAACGTTATGCTTTGAGAAAAGGATTTGGGTTCCTTTGTTTGGAGGTTTAAGGAAGGTTATTTTCGATGAAGCTCACAAGTCGCGGTACTCTATCCACCCTGGAGCGGATAAGATGTACCAGTATCTCAAAGATTATTATTGGTGGCCTAGGATGAAAGGCGATGTTGCTGTTTATGTGAGCAAATGTTTAACATGCGCTAAGGTTAAAGCCGAATATCAGAAGCCTTCAGGACTTCTGCAACAACCCGAGATTCCCAAGTGGAAATGGGAACAAATCTCCATGGATTTTATTACAAAGTTGCCAAGAACGCCAAGAGGCCATGACACTATCTGGGTGATAGTTGACCGCCTAACAAAGTCCGCACACTTTCTGCCAATCAAAGAGAAGGATAACACCAGCAAACTGGCAGAAATATACATGCGAGAGATCGTCGCACGTCATGGAGTGCCTCTCTCAATCATTTCCGATAGAGACGGAAGGTTCATATCAAGGATTTGGCAATCCTTCCAAGAAGCTTTTGGCTCGCAATTGAATATGAGCACCGCATTTCACCCGCAGACCGACGGGCAAAGCGAGCGGACGATACAGACTTTGGAAGACATGCTGAGAGCGTGTGTTATGGATTTGGGCGGTAGCTGGGATAAGCATTTGCCTTTGGTCGAATTTTCATACAACAACAGCTACCACACCAGTATTGGTGCCGCGCCATTCGAAGCTCTTTACGGACGCAAGTGTCGATCACCCCTATGTTGGGCTGACGCAGGTGATAGACAGCTTGTTGGTCCCGAAATCATCCAAGAGACGACAGACAAGATTGCGCAGATCCGAAAACGCATCGAAGCAGCTCGTGAAAGACAGAAAGCCTATGCAGATCCAAACCGAAAACACTTGGAATTCCAAGTTGGAGATATGGTTTTATTGAAAGTTTCGCCCTGGAAGGGTGTGGCACGCTTCGGAAAGCGTGGAAAGTTAAATCCGCGCTACATTTGTCCTTTCAGAATTTTGGAAAGAATAGGACTAGTAGCATACAAGCTGGACTTGCCTGCCGAACTCCATTCAGTTCACGATACATTTCATGTATCCAACCTGAAGAAAAGTCCAACTCAAGATACCATTGCCATTCCCATCGACGAGATTCATGTTGACGACACGCTCCATTTCGTTGAAGAACCGGTTGAGGTTACGGATTGGAAAGTAAACAAGACCCGCCGGAGCAGTGTCAAGCTCGTCAAAGTTCGTTGGAATGCCAGACATGGTCCTGAATACACCTGGGAGCGTGAGGACCGGATGAAAGAGAAATACCCCCACCTATTTCCTAAGAACCCTGCATCTACAAGCAGAACTTAAAATTTCGGGACGAAATTTTTCTAACGGGGGGAGAATGTGACAACCCTCACTAAACCATGTATCCGTACGACTTAATTAATAATTAATTACTGCTTAAATACTGTGCTTGCTTGAACTTGTGGATAAACTGCTACTTGATTTCTGATACATGTACTTACTTGCATCATACTTTACTTGATGTCACTCCATGTTTTGCTTACAGCACCTTTGTGACAACCTTGATGCACCAAAAAGCACAGTAGCACAATGAACGGATAACCTATTGAACATGCTGATAAAGCCAACATTAGGCAGACACTGCCTCTAAGGCCTGTATGAGCCAGAAATATTTTACTACACTAGTGGTGAGTGTAGGGATACAAGGGTTGTAGAACTGCGTCTCTAGGAATAAGTTACAATGACTGGATGTGCCTAAAACGTACTCTAAGTACAAAAATTCAGCACTTTAACATAAAAATTCAGCATTTGGCTAACTAATAAAGTGCCAAGACACGAGGAAAATATTCCCGACAGTTTGGAGGAATAAGTTGTGTCACTAAAAATGGTATTAACGACACTTTAAAGCTTTGTCTAACGCTTTAACGGATTACTATCCAACCAAACAACCGGACTATACCCGGAACATGAAAATATTGTCATTAACATTGTTTTTCTTTTTCTGAGCCAGTTAGGGTCCCTAAATACCCTAACACCCGCAATAAAGCACAACACACTAGTAACCGGGTTAATCCCTAAACTAACTAAACTTAACTTAACTAATTACCTAATGTTTAGTTGGAATCTAACCGGATTACCCCCCCCCCCCTTTACGAATTCGGTCCCCAAGGGGACACCCCTTGTCCTTGCAAGATTATAATAATCTTGGTTGTCTTATATCTAGTAGACACATAATCTCTTGGTTAATGACCATGAAAATTATCTATAAGTTCTAACCATAACACAACATAACCTTTTCATCACAAACTCAACTTCACACCTCTCTCTCCCTCTCTAATAACTCTCGGCCGAACACCCCTATCCCTCCATCAATTTTTCGAGTTTTGATCTTCACATTCCAAGTCCATACAAGCGTTAAGGATCGCGGATAAGAAGGCTTGGTGCAAACGGAAGACGAAGGACCTCACTCTATTGCTTTTATCCTCTCATTTTGCGCTTAGATTCTTCCCTAGCCTCGAGCTAGTAGTAAGTTGCTATAATCACCCTCTCGAACTATTTTGAAGTGGTTAATATGATTTGTAACGGTTAAAACTCGTAATCTTACAAAATGACACACAAAAGTTTACTAAAAATGCTTGTAATGATGGTTAAAAGCTCATATGTTGTGTAAATCTTGTAGTAGTTGATTTGTGTAATTATTTGGACCCGATCTATGTGGTGGTAGCTCGGATCGTCATTTAACCTGGGGTGGTCATGATCATGGATCATGACATAAGGTTGTTTTGGAAGTAACAAGGGTTAAAGGATGAAACTCTACCACACACGAATAATGAACTTGTGTAAAAGCGATTTTGCTTGTGAAATAGTGTTTAAAACTAGTAGATCTACGTATCTACAAGCGGTATTTTCAAAGAACCAAGTATCAAAGAAATCATGTTTTCTAAAGACGGATCTTACACTAACACGAATGATTTTTAGAACACACAAGTGTGTAAACACTTGTGTAGCACACACTTTCGACAAAACAACTATTTTTGAAAAAGATGACGAGAAGTTGTAAAGACGGAATTTCTTTAAAAACGGGGTTTTTACGAAACCGGATTGATTTATATAAAGATCCGCTAAAAGTATTGGGATTTACATCATAGTGTTGGAAAAACTACAAGTTCATGAGATTTATGCGATATACATATTTATTTACTAGTTTGTTGTTTTGGACATTGTTTTGATTGAATGAAAAGAATGTTGGTTTGATTTATAAAAGAAAATGATACGCTTAAAAGCGTGGCCACCTCCAGTTACAGGGGAAACTCTGGCGAAATTTTTCCAAAAACCTTACACTTGGAAATATTTTCACTATAAGTGTTAGAGATACTTTTCGACTTGTTTTCAAACTATAGATTTCGCCACGACTTTGTTTACAAAACATCGGAGGTGGAATTTCACAAAATAAAACTTGGTAAATATATATTTAGTATATATTTTTCATAAAGTCACTTGATATGTGTTTATGATTATTTTGTGAAAATACTAGTATTATTTTTAGGGTAAAAATAATACTATCGAATGTTAATGGATCCAAAATAATACGAACGTCTCTACGATAAATATATAAGTTACACCGGTAATTATTATTATCACTCGATCTCTAAAACGTAACTTACGCATTTTAAGAAAATATGACTTAACGCGTATTTTTGTCAAGATATTATTTTGGGAAAATTTATGTAATAGAAAATATAATATTTTTGAGAAGAATATTTATATTTTGGAGTTAGAAATAAAATATATTTTAAGTGAGACTTAATAATATATTTCGAACACACATGTATTAAATCCCCCATCCTTGGGAAGGAAAATGATTACCAAGTATTTACTAAATGTAAACACGAAATAGTTGTCTAACTATTTCCCAAAAACTTAAACCATAAAGCTAAGGCACGGCCGTCCGTCTAATAGAATTAGTACGTGTAGGTCGTCACACAGCTGCTTGATCAGGAGACATACTTGGTAGAGACGCACCACTGTGAGTTCATGTCCCCCTTTTCTCTTAACTGTTTTCAGTTTTCTAAATTACGGGGGTGAAATACATGTTACTTTGATTACAAGTACTTTATACATGGTATGGTTAGCGTAAGGAGGTTTACTACTTAGATCATGTGAGTGGGTAGGAGCAACATGAGGCCATTAGTCCTCATGGTAGGACCGAGGGACAGGAGCGGTAGATCTATCTGGGTGTAGCGAGCCCAGCCCCAGGCCAAACTAGAAACGGACCTCGGGGTGACTTCGTGCCCAACGCATAAATCCGCTAGGTTTGAGTCTCCCTACTTGCACTTCACACATATCAATGGCCTTGCAAACCGTTGGTGATCTCAATTCCCTTATTTGCTACATACCAGGATTTTTATACTTACAAAGGTTTATTTACTCACTTACACATGAACTCGCTCAACATTATTGTTGATTTTTCAACTTACATGTATTTCAGGGAATTAAAGGATCTGGCGCGGTATGACACGTTTTCCCGCTGCACTAGTTACGAGGTCATCCGGGTTTGGGGAATGTGACTCTTTCCTGGACAAGTCACAGTCCTTAAACTATGCTTATGTTATGTTGTGTTCGTTGAACAATGTTTATGTCGTTAGGATGTGTTTCCGTTAAGACAATGTTATTGTATTTGGTTTTTAAAACTATCGAATGGATGATCTTGCATGGTTTTATTTCATATAGCTTTGTTATGGTTAAGCTATGGTATTAAGAAGTCACACCAAATTAACCACGCTTCCACAAAGCCAGGGTGTGACATTACTTTGGGATGGACTATTTCGAGACGCACTTCAGTGAGTTCATGTCCCCCTTTTCTCTTAACTGTTTTCAGTTTTTATACTTCGGGGGTGAAATACATGTTACAATTATTAAGGACATTTTTATACACGGTATGGTTAGCTTAAGGAGGGTTAGGACGTACAGATCATGTGAGTGGGTAGGTGGAACTAAAGGCCATTAATCCTCGTTGTAGGACCGAGGGACATTAGTGATAGATCTATTTGGGTGTAGCGAGCCCCACTCCTGAGCCCGCTTAATGGACCAGGTGGTGACTAAGTGCCCGACGCACAAATCCGCTAGGGTTAAGTATTCCTGCATCACTTCACACATATCATTGGCTTTGCAACCCAATGGTGATCTCTTTTTCCTTATTGCTACATACCAGGAACATTTTTACATCGGGACGTACTTAAACATTTTTACATCGGGACGTACTTAAACATTTTTACATCGGGACGTACTTAAACATTTTTACATCGGGACGTACTTGAACATTTTTACATCGGGACGTACTTAAACCTTTTTACATTGGGACGTACTTTAAAGGTTTTACATACTCACTTTCACATGAACTCGCTCAACTTTATGTTGATTTTTCAACTTACATGTATTTCAGGGAACTAAGGATTTGGCACGGTATGCTACGTTTTCACGCTGCGTAGAGTTATGGGATCATCCGAGTTTAGGGGTTGTGGCTTTTACCTGGACGAGTCACAGTTCTTAAACTACGTCTATTTTAAGTTTGTGGTTGTGTCTTTCAAACAATGTTTTTATGTTATTAGGTTGTAATTTCCGTTGCATGTGTCAACGCCTTAAGAAAATGTTGTGGTATTTTACTTTTCAAACTTAAATCAATGGATGATCTGCATGGTTTTATTGTCATATAGCTTTGTTGTGATTAAGCTATGGTATTAAGAAGTCACACCAAATAAACCCACGCTTCCGCAAAGCTAGGGTGTGACAGTATACCTAGATGATATCTGTAAGGAGTTAGATGCGAAACCGTGAGAGCTCAGGTCAGAACTTCCGTTCAGCAGAGAGATGACGGTTTGACTTTATGTGTGTCCCCTTTAGAGGATCTTTTCTTCAACAGCAATGATTATCAATTTTATTGTTTCATCATTTTTGCTGAGGGCGACGCTGTATTTCAAGCAATGCGAAAAGTATTATTTGGGGACTAGGTCAGAACTTCCATTCAGCAGAAGTCCCGGAATAATACCCCAGATATCACTAAGCATAAAGACCTAGTATCTCAAAAAGAGGGGTCCTTCAAACGAGATTTCAGGGGTTACCTATATGTCCAAGTAGTGTTCCCCACGAAATAAGCAAGTTTGAATTTAGATTTATATCCCGAAAAAGTTTACTAAATGTATAAAAACCTATCGACATATCATCAGTGAGACTGTTTAACGCTATTTAATCATTACATTTCTTTAGCATACTGTAACTGTCTACTGATGTACTATCATTTCCTCTTTTTACACAAAAACTCAATTTTTGAATTTTATCATGTTTTTGGCTTTTTCAAATTTTCTAATGTTTTTGGATTTTCTGACAATTTTTCTCCCCCTAAAATGCAAAACCATTAAAAGAAAATTTGATAACCAATACTGATAGCTTTGTCTCGCCATCCATTTTCTGCTTAATGTGCTCTGTTTTGCAGAAAATCTAATATAAAGTACCAACAATTATCCCCATGATTTACAACCCATTGATTTTCGACAGTTTGAAAACCGCTTTTCAATCTTGTGAAAGTAATCATGTTTGTTCCGCTGTGAGGGTTTCGGCATATTCAATCAACACATATTTTTGTAATTTTCTATTTTTGACAAAAATTAAAAACAAACATATTTTTGGTTTTTTAAAAATTCCAATTTTTAGGGTTTTTGAAATATTGTTTATTTATGTACAGAAAAAAACAAACTCCCTGTTCAACCAAACCAGGGTTCAGCAGCCTCCTCTTCACGTTGTGTCAGGCTGCTCCAACTTCCATTCTCACAATCTTTGGTTTTGTTGAGCACCTGCACAATCAAAGTATTCAATTACTTGAACAATTTAGCCCAGGTCTGTTTGACCTTAGGCATTTCAACACAATAAACTTCATGTAACTTCGGAAAATCTTTGTCATCAAAGACTTTTTCAATTTTGACTTCAACTTTCTCATTTTTTACCAAAGACACTTGTTTCTTAACACTCCATGTTTGACCTTTCGAAGTACCTCTTTTGTAAAAATGTGATTCTTTTTGAACATTTTGACTTTGAACAACTTTTGGTTTCCAAAACTCTTGAGGTTTTGTAGCATCGACAGTTGTTTTCCAACGTTGTGTTGTTCTTAATCTGGGTGTGTGAGAATTCCAGGTCTGTCTAGAATCGAACCTGTTCGGATTAGATTTCCAGGTTTGGTTCGAAACAAACTTGTTTGTGTTATACCTCCAAGTTTGTTTTGAATCAAATCTGGTCGACCTTTGTTTCACATCCTCAGATTTTTGTTTTTCAACATTTTCAGACTTCTTTTTGTCAACATCCACAGGTTTGAGATTTGGACACTTTCGTGCAAGATGTCCTTTTTGATCCCATTTGAAACATGTTCTCATGGACACATCTTTGACCTGTGGTTGTTGCTTTTTCTTTTGAGCTAAGAACTCATCATTAGACTGTCTCAATTTGAGTTCTTTTTCTTCTGCTAAACTTATTCCTTGAACAAAACTCATTTTAGCCTGAAAATTTTGTGCTTCATTTTTATTCCAACATTGTTTCTTCTTATAACCCAACCCAGCCTTCATATTTTTCTTTTTAAAACCAGGTTTGTTATAAAAAGTTTTGTGACCTTTACCAACAAGCTTTGAAATTTCACACTTTTCAATTTCAACCATCTTGAAAACTTTGTCAACCTTTTCTGAACTCACATTCTGAATCGGGAATACAACATCTAAGAATAATTTGTCCGATCCAATCATGGTATAAACCAATCCCTTTGAATCATCATTCAAATTCTTCTCGGATTTTGTGTTTTTTCAGATATCCATCATGAAAATTACCTTCATTTTCATCCTGTGATTCAGAATTACCTGATTCAACCGACTCTTCTTTCAACACACTTTCAACGACCTTACCTACCACCTCTGAATCACTAGAATCATCAGATTTGAAATAGGTTACGTCAATGTTGTCTGGCAATTGATCTACCATGTTGAAAGCTTTTTCGACCTTTTCATCATCATAAAACACAAACTTTTCCGGTGGTGGAACTTGATGAAACTCTGAGCCAATACCTTTCATGTTTTGCTCATAATCTTTCCCATCCGGTTTTATGTTGAAAATACGTTCAAGCACATATGACGACGCGTAATAACTTTTTAATTTGTTGTTATCATGTTCTCAATGAGCAATCTTATGCTTAAGTTTAGCAACATCTTCAATATAAGAATTTACAACTTGTTGTTTTATTTCATACATTCGTTTTAGCTCATTTGATGTTTCAGAACAATATTTCAATCTTGATTGAACAAGTTTCATTTCACTTTTTACTTTTTCATATGATTCTTTTGTAATGTGATAACCCAATTTTATTGAATCATACTCCTTTTTCATTTCTTGGCAAATATTTTCTTTTTGAAAACATTCTTCTGTCATTTTAAAAACATTTTCTTTCAAAACTTCATTCTCTTTTTCTAACTTTTTACATTTTTCCAAAAGTTTTTCATCATTATCTTTCAAAACTTTTTCATTTTCAAACATTTCTTTGTATTTACTTTTAAAAACAGTTTCAATTTTTGTAAATTCGAGATCTCTTGTTCTGAACTTTTCTTCTTTTTCAGTACAAGCACTGCATGGTTTCATGCATTTCTTGCACTGTTCAACGATTTTAATTTGAATTTCAGAATCAGAATTTACCTCAGTGATTGGCACTTCGGTGTTTGCAGCAACTTCTATCTGCTCTGATCAACAGCTTCAATATCAACACCAACATCACCAGCAACCTTCAAATTCTCATCCTTCACTTCATCCAAACTTTCAATCTTCTTTTCAATTTCTCCAACCTGATGTTCTTCAGTAACAGCTTCTTTCACAACTTCCACATTCACCACCACTTCTTCTTTCACTTCTTCAACAATCTTCACATCTTCTTCTTAAACTGCTTCTGCTTTAACCTCTTCAGCAGCTTTCTTCAGATTGTTTACCATCTCTTCAACATTCTTCTTCATTCGTTCTTCATTCCTCTTCCTCAGCTTTGTTGTCATAGCATCTCTAATGATTTTATCTAGCCTTTTTACATATGTTTTGTCTTTTGCAACATTTGAGTAATATTCGCCGGATCGAGGAATTACTAGAAGAACATCATCGTGAACTATGTCACTTCTTGGAACAACCGGTTCACCTTGTTTGTTGACATAACATTCTTGTTTCTTATCCCATCTTTTGTTCGCAACAGCATTCTCATATTCTTCCTGCATTTTCTCCATTCTGCATCCCACAATGAATCTTTCTATTTCAGTCTTCTCTCTCAAAATCTCTTCTCTGGTTTTCTCTTTGATTTTGGCCATGATACTATCCTCTTGAATCACCTTGAATCAAACAGACAACAAAATCAGTTCAATCACTAACAATCAACTGAATCAAACAAGTATCTGATCGAGTGAGTCAACAAAAGTCAACAAAATGAATATGTGACAATGGATCGGGTGGGGATCCGCTTGGACGAGTATCTGACGCTTTAACCTGAATCACAACAATCAAATGAAATGGTTAGGATCAGGTGATAATCCGTTCAGATTGCCACTCGATTTGTTGCACTTTAAACTTGAACAAACAAAATCCTTTGAATAGGATTGTGACCTGATCGGGTGAGTCAACAGGGTCAAACTTTTTAATGAAATATAATGACTTTGTCCAATCGGGTAGCTAACCAAAGTATGGCACAAAACGACAAACACTTTTCAAATATACAAACTTCAGTTATGATATCACATGCAATTAATGAACGACATACTTTTTAATACATCACATGCAAACAGATGAATGACTTTTCATGCACAAATGGTAATGTCCGACAACACTATTTTTTATTGAAATCTCATTGGGCCGCTTAGTATTATGGATCTTTGGCCGATAAAAAGTTCACGTGATGTATTGATTGGGTCGAGATTTTAACACATGAATATTGATTGCTTTTAATTCTTTGTTCCACACAATAAGTCTGATCACATACAACTTTGACTAACAAATTGATTTAATTGGACCACTAAACTCACTAGATTGTTGTTTTTTATACTTTGGGCCGACAACTATCAATGTACAGTTATTCACATGTAATCCCTTGAGTTTAGCCGACAAAATCAAATTTAATGTCAATTTATAATTGGGCCGTTTGTTATAATGGACTGACAAATATTTAATCTCAATTGATTTAATCGATGGTAATGGTTGACAATCACATGCAAACCGGTTCAATACACGAGCAGCATAATGTGTGACAACCCGTGATTTACGGTTCTTAATTACGTGACTAACAGGTGATTAACGCATTAATTAATAATGTTTGAGATGCAAATTAACCTAATTAGGCCTTTGGAGTGCCTAGGAACGTTTATCGGACTTTACAGTGCGTGTATGGTGATTAACGGGGAATCTGCTGAACACTACGCGACAACGAACTGACGCCGTACAAAATACTGACAACGCCGACAAATATTAAATTTTTACGATATATTTTAGCTTCGTAATTAAATTTTAGTGACTACAGTCGAAACCGGATCGAAAAACGGATTAAAAACGGCAACGATACAAATTTTCGCGATTATTACCGTGATCGACGAACGGGCGTGCAAACAACGACTACCGACCGTGTTTTTGTGTATTTTAATTTTTGACGTTAAACGGAGTTCTGGATTTGACAACGGATCTCGTAGGAGTTACGGGCCGCTTACGCACGAGCTGGGCTTGTGGGCCCTGGGCCCAAGCCTAAACCTACATATTAAGCTTTACTACAAGATTTTTGTTTATGAATCTTTCCAAAATCCTGTCAAACATCTAACTAAAGATTTTTGCAAATCTTTTAACTAGATCCTCACAAGATCTCTACTCTATAAGACCCATACCTATACTTAATTTTATCTATATACACACACAAACAAGATGCAGACTTACCTTCAACACTCCCTCTCTCTCTCGGTTCCAAACATCAGACAACAACCCAACCCAGCCGACCACCCCCCCTTACCTTTCTCTGTTCTCCGGCAATCCGGCCACACGGAGCGGAACCGGTGGCTCCGGCCACACCCCTTCAAGGCCGACACCTCGAGAAACCCCCCCCCCCCTTTTTCTCATCTCGACAACAGAACGGACCACCACCACCGGACGGTGGTGGTGAGTGGCGGTAATTGAAGCATCAGCGAGAGAGAGAGAGGCGATGAAAGAATGAGAGAAAGAGAACGGGGTGGTGGCTCTGGGTGACGACCCAAACGACGGACGGCGACGGTGGCGGATTTGTTTTCTACAAACCTCCGGTAAAGCCCCTGTTCTCATTCATCTTGTTTTCTTTTCTTTTCTGAAGATTTATGATGTTAAAATTTTGTTGTTGATGACGGAGTCGGAGGTGGCCGACTGTGGCAGCCGGCGGCACCATCTGTGATGGTGGTGGCACTTGTTTCAAGATTCGGGTGATTGGTTCAAGTTATTTTCGGGTCGGGTTCTTGGTCCGGTTCGGGTTCACCAAAAACGAAGAGGTGGGTTTTGGTGGCATCTCGGGTCAGATCCGGTTCAAGTTTCAGGTCGTGGTTCGACACATGTGTCGGCTCGGGTCTCGTTTCAAGTATTGTGCAACCCGGTTAGGGTTCGGGCTCGGTCTTGGCAAGTCAATGGTTCAAGTTCTGGATGCGGTTCACCTTTTCACGTTCGGGTTCGGTTCGGTTGACTCGGTCAAACCGAGTCAACAGCGGTCAAACAGTTAACAACAGTCAACTGGTCAACAGGTTCGGGTCAACGGGCTTAGTCGGGTCAGATTAAATTTCGTGGTTCAGGAACGACTCGTTCAAGTTCGGTCAACAGTGAGTCGACTCGGTCAAACTCAGTCAACTCAGCGAGTTGACTCGGTCAGCTCGGTTTCGACACGAGAAGATGGTAAAGATTTTTCGGCGCAATACATTTCATTATTCTTATAATTTTAATTATTTCGTGAACGAGCTCGACCGATACTTTTAGCGACTATTTACACTTTAATTTGGCACATTTGATGAGAAGCTATATATATTGCGTGAATTGATTGAATATTGACAAAACATATCGACACGTGGTTGTCCGGGGCGTCCAAAAACAGAGGAAACTCTGCCCGTTTCTCGAGAAAACTATTGTTATAAAAACATGCTTTTCTTGTAAAACGACAACTATTGTTATAAGCAACTTTTACGAGATACAAATATAAAGTTTCCTTCGACAACGACTTACAACTTACGAAAACAACGATTCGGAAAATATTTACAACGACAAACATAGTTATTTTGAACTTCGGAAATTCGACTAATTCGTTTTATAGAAATAAATATAGTTTTTATATTTATACCACACGAAATCTTTTACAAAAATAAATATGGTTTATATATTTATTTTCAAACATAACAACTCGACGATTTCTTTATAAAATAAATATAACTCTTCATATTTATTTTATACGCCTAGACGGCCTATACGTATATTTTGGCAAAAATATACAAGACGCAATGTATATATAATACAAGTTTATTATATAATACTTTCATACGAATATTCCTTTATATCAACACACGACTTCTTAAAACGAGCTAACAAGTATAACTTCTTCGCTTCTTTTAAGTTAACAACTTACCGTTGAATCGTTCGATTAACGATTCGGTAGAGCTCGGTGACACGTAGTTTAGTTACTGCATTATTTAGAAACTTATAAGGTATTCCGTGTTAGGAATATTGTAGAATGCACGCTAGCGAGTCTCATCTTGGAAACGACATCACGAAGTCGTATATAGCTAGCTTTGCACAGGAATATTCAGGTGAGTTCATAACCCCCACTTTTTACTGTTTTACATTTTTGTAAATGTTTTCGGGGTGGAAAGACATGCACGTTTTGCAAAAACAAACAAAGTTTAGAACAAACGCAAAACTCGTATTTCTAAATCATATTACGAAGGGATTTCGAGGAACGCAAATGATTTACAAAATGTTATACTAAACATACCGGTTTTTACAAAACAAATGCTTAATTTCGAAATGTGAATGATATTCGGCCAGGGTGACCGGGAATCTGGTCAGGGTGACCAGGAATCTGGTCAGGGTGACTAGGAATTTTTATACATGTTACTTAGAGGTGTATGCGAGACCCGTCACACTTCTCAGAAATGTATGCGAGACCCGTCACATTTCTCATTTTGTTACTTAGAGGTGTATGCGAGACCCGTCACACTTCTCAGAAATGTATGCGAGACCCGTCACATTTCTCATTTTGTTGCTTAGAAGTGTAAGCGAGACCCGTCACACTTCTCATTTTGTTACAAGTATTACTCTTTTGATATAAAGACATATCGACAACCACTTTTGTTGAAACTTTAACTATATCACATTGACAATTTTTGCAAAACAAGGCTTCTTTTTCCTTATTTGCTACATACCAGGGATTTTATACTTACGGAACTTCTTGTTCATACAAATTAACTACCATGTTTTATACAAATTCAAAGCATAGGGTTATGCGGGTATGGAGTCAAAGTCAGGGTGGGCATTGACGGTTTTACGAACATTACAAATACATGGTTTTATAAATATAACGTGTTACAAACACAACGTTTCCATATAACTTGGCAAGAAAATGATTTTTAAATTCATTTTCTCAATACTATTTCAAAAACCGGTTATTCCAAAGATTTATTTCAAATCTTTCACAACTCAAAAGATTTATTTCAAATCTTTCACAACTCAAAAGATTTATTTCAAATCTTTTACAAACAAACTATGAACTCGCTCAACTTTATGTTGATTTTTCTCGCATGTTCTTTCTCAGGTTACTTTTCTAAGACAAGGCACGGTTGGAATAGGAGAACCTTGGAGACTCGAGTACTTAGTGGGCGTTCAATTTCTAGAAAGACTTAGCTTATTTGCTTCCGCTGTGCAATGAAGATACCAGTCCAGTCACGCCAGCTCTGATAATTTCGGGGTGTGACAGATTGGTATCAGAGCTATAGGTTACAGCGAATTAGGTTTCTGTTGTGATACCTAGGCTCTAACCTCACTTTCCTCTGGGAACTTAGATTATTGAAACCTGAATACATACAGAACGCCTAGTACTCGAATATGGTCTCCAACCGTTGCCGAAAAACAAACAGTCAAAATTTTGTTTTCAAACATACGCTATTGTGATGTTTTATACACGGTACACGAAACAATTACATACAGTACACAAAAATCTGAGAGTTTAGGAAACATGCATTTAAGACCTTCGGAACAGGAAGGTAGTCTGAGAGACTAGGAGATTCAGTCTGAGAGACTGGGAGGATAGTCTAGTGGGACTAGGAGATTTAGTCTGAGAGGCTGGGAGGATAGTCTAGTGGGACTAAGAGATTCAGTCTGAGAGGCTGGGAGGATAGTCTAGTGGGACTAGGGAGTCAGTCTGGGAGGCTGGGAAAATTGTCTAGTGGGACTAGGGAGTCAGTCTGGGAGGCTAGTGGAACTAGGAGAATTACTTGATTGCTTATTGGTGACTAACATGCGCATTCGGTTATATGATTGATTATTTGTGCATGTGTTTATTAAAGGTCATCACGTAGGAGCCGCGAATATTAACTCGGGCACACACTATATTTCATATTGTCTATGATATTTTAACTTCCCGAGCAGGCAGCCTACGCATAACGAAACACTAGTGCACGAGAATACATGGAACTCAATTTCTACGTCAACGGATGTCGGGATACATCACCTCCTACGCGGCACACAACGCTAGTGCGCAGGTATACGTGAAACTTAAGCTATACATCAACGGAGGTACGACACATACGACTGTCAAGGCGAGGCCTTTGAGAAGGAACGATGACGCAAATTTAATGACGACGCTAGATCCCTGTCAGCAGGAGAACTAACGATCAGGAAACGACAACTTGTCACGCAATCCTACAACGACACGAATCACGCCAGGGAGAAGACGATTGTCTCCGCATTCCCCCTACCTAATTAATGACGAGTACACTATGTTCGACATTCCATGGTATTGTCACCTAACAACTGGTTATCACATGCAACCCCAGGTAAAGTCCTCAAATCTCTATTATTGAAATTTCGAATTTCACATTTACTGAGTAGATTTTCGTATCTCTACTCCTCTTAATGGTCATTGTGTCACGATCATTTCCTTACAAGTTACATACATGGTTTTTTTCGTTGTGACCATGCCGAGAGTTTTCTTATCGATACATATATCTATTGTCAGATTGCGCTAAAACCAAGTTCAATTGTTTGAACTTGCTCATTACACTTATTCGATTCGAGACACCATATGATGTATTGGGAGCATCATATTCAAATCAATTTTAACAAGTGTTTCATTTGTTCCGAGTCGAAGTAAACTTGTTTGGCATTCGACTCCATTAAATTGTTTGTTGATTTCGACACTTTGTGGTGGTATTTTCACTTATTTGAACCTTGCGCTAAACTCGTTTACACATCTCATACACGGATTTAATTATTGAATTGCTTTAAATCCGCTTTGGTTTATTACATTACAACAGTCTTAATACAATAGTGTGTTAAGACAATGGTACACAAATCCATTTTATATTCCGGTGTACCTACTAACGTTTCTTTCATTATCAATCGAAAGTCTTGCAATATTCATTGCTCCTTCCTCTTCGATCGAAACGGTAATTCTTTGGTGTTCCATCTTCAATTGAAAATTCTTTGATGTTTGTTTGGAACAAACATTCATATTTACTTCATTACGCTTTCAATTGACTCCAAACACGGTGGATTTGTTTGATCACCGCTATTATTGAACTATTTAAATCACTACGACACCTTGTGGTGTCAGTACAAACTTGTAGCTTGGGCTAATTATGATTGAACGTTTTGTGCAAAACACAGGTGATACTTGTTCGATCACCTCTATTATTAAATTGTTTCATTCATTGCGACACCTTGTGGCGTCGGTATAACTTGCAGCTTGTGCTGATCATGATCGAGCGTTTCGTGCGAACTAATACATTTGAGATTGTTGATTTTAAGTTCATCCAGTTGATGTTATTGCTTCTAGAACTCATTTACGTGTTATGGAATTCGATTGGTCGAAGTTCCTGTTCATTGTTGAATCCCTGTTAACTTAGTCACATTAGTGACTGTACCTATACGTCTCGTTTCTGTTGACATCAATTACTGAGACACATTTCTTTTAAACCGTTGGGTTCTTATTATTGAAAAATGTCATGATTCGAATAAGTCTTGTTTCGATTACGCGGTCATTCACTTTATTATTATTCGGACTTACCAGCGAATAACACAATTCTGAGGAGATAACATAGTCTAAATTTCGAGGACGAAATTTCTGTAACAGGGGGAGAATGTGACAACCCGTGATTTACGGTTCTTAATTACGTGACTAACAGGTGATTAACGCATTAATTAATAATGTTTGAGATGCAAATTAACCTAATTAGGCCTTTGGAGTGCCTAGGAACGTTTATCGGACTTTACAGTGCGTGTATGGTGATTAACGGGGAATCTGCTGAACACTACGCGACAACGAACTGACGCCGTACAAAATACTGACAACGCCGACAAATATTAAATTTTTACGATATATTTTAGCTTCGTAATTAAATTTTAGTGACTACAGTCGGAACCGGATTGAAAAACGGATTAAAAACGGCAACGATACAAATTTTCGCGATTATTACCGTGATCGACGAACGGGCGTGCAAACAACGACTACCGACCGTGTTTTTGTGTATTTTAATTTTTGACGTTAAACGGAGTTCTGGATTTGACAACGGATCTCGTAGGAGTTACGGGCCGCTTACGCACGAGCAGGGCTTGTGGGCCCTGGGCCCAAGCCTAAACCTACATATTACGCTTTACTACAAGATTTTTGTTTATGAATCTTTCCAAAATCCTGTCAAACATCTAACTAAAGATTTTTGCAAATCTTTTAACTAGATCCTCATAAGATCTCTACTCTATAAGACCCATACCTATACTTAATTTTATCTATATACACACACAAACAAGATGCAGACTTACCTTCAACACTCCCTCTCTCTCTCGGTTCCAAACATCAGACAACAACCCAACCCAGCCGACCACCCCCCTTACCTTTCTCTGTTCTCCGGCAATCCGGCCACACGGAGCGGAACCGGTGGCTCCGGCCACACCCCTTCAAGGCCGACACCTCGAGAAACCCCCCCCCCCCTTTTTCTCATCTCGACAACAGAACGGACCACCACCACCGGACGGTGGTGGTGAGTGGCGGTAATTGAAGCATCAGCGAGAGAGAGAGAGGCGATGAAAGAATGAGAGAAAGAGAACGGGGTGGTGGCTCTGGGTGACGACCCAAACGACGGACGGCGACGGTGGCGGATTTGTTTTCTACAAACCTCCGGTAAAGCCCCTGTTCTCATTCATCTTGTTTTCTTTTCTTTTCTGAAGATTTATGATGTTAAAATTTTGTTGTTGATGACGGAGTCGGAGGTGGCCGACTGTGGCAGCCGGCGGCACCATCTGTGATGGTGGTGGCACTTGTTTCAAGATTCGGGTGATTGGTTCAAGTTATTTTCGGGTCGGGTTCTTGGTCCGGTTCGGGTTCACCAAAAACGAAGAGGTGGGTTTTGGTGGCATCTCGGGTCAGATCCGGTTCAAGTTTCAGGTCGTGGTTCGACACATGTGTCGGCTCGGGTCTCGTTTCAAGTATTGTGCAACCCGGTTAGGGTTCGGGCTCGGTCTTGGCAAGTCAATGGTTCAAGTTCTGGATGCGGTTCACCTTTTCACGTTCGGGTTCGGTTCGGTTGACTCGGTCAAACCGAGTCAACAGCGGTCAAACAGTTAACAACAGTCAACTGGTCAACAGGTTCGGGTCAACGGGCTTAGTCGGGTCAGATTAAATTTCGTGGTTCAGGAACGACTCGTTCAAGTTCGGTCAACAGTGAGTCGACTCGGTCAAACTCAGTCAACTCAGCGAGTTGACTCGGTCAGCTCGGTTTCGACACGAGAAGATGGTAAAGATTTTTCGGCGCAATACATTTCATTATTCTTATAATTTTAATTATTTCGTGAACGAGCTCGACCGATACTTTTAGCGACTATTTACACTTTAATTTGGCACATTTGATGAGAAGCTATATATATTGCGTGAATTGATTGAATTTTGACAAAACATATCGACACGTGGTTGTCCGGGGCGTCCAAAAACAGAGGAAACTCTGCCCGTTTCTCGAGAAAACTCGCAAAATAAAACAAGTTTTATTATAAAAACATGCTTTTCTTGTAAAACGACAACTATTGTTATAAGCAACTTTTACGAGATACAAATATAAAGTTTCCTTCGACAACGACTTACAACTTACGAAAACAACGATTCGGAAAATATTTACAACGACAAACATAGTTATTTTGAACTTCGGAAATTCGACTAATTCGTTTTATAGAAATAAATATAGTTTTTATATTTATACCACACGAAATCTTTTACAAAAATAAATATGGTTTATATATTTATTTTCAAACATAACAACTCGACGATTTCTTTATAAAATAAATATAACTCTTCATATTTATTTTATACGCCTAGACGGCCTATACGTATATTTTGGCAAAAATATACAAGACGCAATGTATATATAATACAAGTTTATTATATAATACTTTCATACGAATATTCCTTTATATCAACATACGACTTCTTAAAACGAGCTAACAAGTATAACTTCTTCGCTTCTTTTAAGTTAACAACTTACCGTTGAATCGTTCGATTAACGATTCGGTAGAGCTCGGTGACACGTAGTTTAGTTACTGCATTATTTAGAAACTTATAAGGTATTCCGTGTTAGGAATATTGTAGAATGCACGCTAGCGAGTCTCATCTTGGAAACGACATCACGAAGTCGTATATAGCTAGCTTTGCACAGGAATATTCAGGTGAGTTCATAACCCCCACTTTTTACTGTTTTACATTTTTGTAAATGTTTTCGGGGTGGAAAGACATGCACGTTTTGCAAAAACAAACAAAGTTTAGAACAAACGCAAAACTCGTATTTCTAAATCATATTACGAAGGGATTTCGAGGAACGCAAATGATTTACAAAATGTTATACTAAACATACCGGTTTTTACAAAACAAATGCTTAATTTCGAAATGTGAATGATATTCGGCCAGGGTGACCGGGAATCTGGTCAGGGTGACCAGGAATCTGGTCAGGGTGACTAGGAATTTTTATACATGTTACTTAGAGGTGTATGCGAGACCCGTCACACTTCTCAGAAATGTATGCGAGACCCGTCACATTTCTCATTTTGTTACTTAGAGGTGTATGCGAGACCCGTCACACTTCTCAGAAATGTATGCGAGACCCGTCACATTTCTCATTTTGTTACTTAGAGGTGTATGCGAGACCCGTCACACTTCTCAGAAATGTATGCGAGACCCGTCACATTTCTCATTTTGTTGCTTAGAAGTGTAAGCGAGACCCGTCACACTTCTCATTTTGTTACAAGTATTACTCTTTTGATATAAAGACATATCGACAACCACTTTTGTTGAAACTTTAACTATATCACATTGACAATTTTTGCAAAACAAGGCTTCTTTTTCCTTATTTGCTACATACCAGGGATTTTATACTTACGGAACTTCTTGTTCATACAAATTAACTACCATGTTTTATACAAATTCAAAGCATAGGGTTATGCGGGTATGGAGTCAAAGTCAGGGTGGGCATTGACGGTTTTACGAACATTACAAATACATGGTTTTATAAACATAACGTGTTACAAACACAACGTTTCCATATAACTTGGCAAGAAAATGATTTTTAAATTCATTTTCTCAATACTATTTCAAAAACCGGTTATTCCAAAGATTTATTTCAAATCTTTCACAACTCAAAAGATTTATTTCAAGTCTTTCACAACTCAAAAGATTTATTTCAAATCTTTTACAAACAAACTATGAACTCGCTCAACTTTATGTTGATTTTTCTCGCATGTTCTTTCTCAGGTTACTTTTCTAAGACAAGGCACGGTTGGAATAGGAGAACCTTGGAGACTCGAGTACTTAGTGGGCGTTCAATTTCTAGAAAGACTTAGCTTATTTGCTTCCGCTGTGCAATGAAGATACCAGTCCAGTCACGCCAGCTCTGATAATTTCGGGGTGTGACAGATTGGTATCAGAGCTATAGGTTACAGCGAATTAGGTTTCTGTTGTGATACCTAGGCTCTAACCTCACTTTCCTCTGGGAACTTAGATTATTGAAACCTGAATACATACAGAACGCCTAGTACTCGAATATGGTCTCCAACCGTTGCCGAAAAACAAACAGTCAAAATTTTGTTTTCAAACATACGCTATTGTGATGTTTTATACACGGTACACGAAACAATTACATACAGTACACAAAAATCTGAGAGTTTAGGAAACATGCATTTAAGACCTTCGGAACATGAAGGTAGTCTGAGAGACTAGGAGATTCAGTCTGAGAGACTGGGAGGATAGTCTAGTGGGACTAGGAGATTTAGTCTGAGAGGCTGGGAGGATAGTCTAGTGGGACTAAGAGATTCAGTCTGAGAGGCTGGGAGGATAGTCTAGTGGGACTAGGGAGTCAGTCTGGGAGGCTGGGAAAATTGTCTAGTGGGACTAGGGAGTCAGTCTGGGAGGCTAGTGGAACTAGGAGAATTACTTGATTGCTTATTGGTGACTAACATGCGCATTCGGTTATATGATTGATTATTTGTGCATGTGTTTATTAAAGGTCATCACGTAGGAGCCGCGAATATTAACTCGGGCACACACTATATTTCATATTGTCTATGATATTTTAACTTCCCGAGCAGGCAGCCTACGCATAACGAAACACTAGTGCACGAGAATACATGGAACTCAATTTCTACGTCAACGGATGTCGGGATACATCACCTCCTACGCGGCACACAACGCTAGTGCGCAGGTATACGTGAAACTTAAGCTATACATCAACGGAGGTACGACACATACGACTGTCAAGGCGAGGCCTTTGAGAAGGAACGATGACGCAAATTTAATGACGACGCTAGATCCCTGTCAGCAGGAGAACTAACGATCAGGAAACGACAACTTGTCACGCAATCCTACAACGACACGAATCACGCCAGGGAGAAGACGATTGTCTCCGCATTCCCCCTACCTAATTAATGACGAGTACACTATGTTCGACATTCCATGGTATTGTCACCTAACAACTGGTTATCACATGCAACCCCAGGTAAAGTCCTCAAATCTCTATTATTGAAATTTCGAATTTCACATTTACTGAGTAGATTTTCGTATCTCTACTCCTCTTAATGGTCATTGTGTCACGATCATTTCCTTACAAGTTACATACATGGTTTTTTTCGTTGTGACCATGCCGAGAGTTTTCTTATCGATACATATATCTATTGTCAGATTGCGCTAAAACCAAGTTCAATTGTTTGAACTTGCTCATTACACTTATTCGATTCGAGACACCATATGATGTATTGGGAGCATCATATTCAAATCAATTTTAACAAGTGTTTCATTTGTTCCGAGTCGAAGTAAACTTGTTTGGCATTCGACTCCATTAAATTGTTTGTTGATTTCGACACTTTGTGGTGGTATTTTCACTTATTTGAACCTTGCGCTAAACTCGTTTACACATCTCATACACGGATTTAATTATTGAATTGCTTTAAATCCGCTTTGGTTTATTACATTACAACAGTCTTAATACAATAGTGTGTTAAGACAATGGTACACAAATCCATTTTATATTCCGGTGTACCTACTAACGTTTCTTTCATTATCAATCGAAAGTCTTGCAATATTCATTGCTCCTTCCTCTTCGATCGAAACGGTAATTCTTTGGTGTTCCATCTTCAATTGAAAATTCTTTGATGTTTGTTTGGAACAAACATTCATATTTACTTCATTACGCTTTCAATTGACTCCAAACACGGTGGATTTGTTTGATCACCGCTATTATTGAACTATTTAAATCACTACGACACCTTGTGGTGTCAGTACAAACTTGTAGCTTGGGCTAATTATGATTGAACGTTTTGTGCAAAACACAGGTGATACTTGTTCGATCACCTCTATTATTAAATTGTTTCATTCATTGCGACACCTTGTGGCGTCGGTATAACTTGCAGCTTGTGCTGATCATGATCGAGCGTTTCGTGCGAACTAATACATTTGAGATTGTTGATTTTAAGTTCATCCAGTGGATGTTATTGCTTCTAGAACTCATTTACGTGTTATGGAATTCGATTGGTCGAAGTTCCTGTTCATTGTTGAATCCCTGTTAACTTAGTCACATTAGTGACTGTACCTATACGTCTCGTTTCTGTTGACATCAATTACTGAGACACATTTCTTTTAAACCGTTGGGTTCTTATTATTGAAAAATGTCATGATTCGAATAAGTCTTGTTTCGATTACGCGGTCATTCACTTTATTATTATTCGGACTTACCTGCGAATAACACAATTCTGAGGAGATAACATAGTCTAAATTTCGAGGACGAAATTTCTGTAACAGGGGGAGAATGTGACAACCCGTGATTTACGGTTCTTAATTACGTGACTAACAGGTGATTAACGCATTAATTAATAATGTTTGAGATGCAAATTAACCTAATTAGGCCTTTGGAGTGCCTAGGAACGTTTATCGGACTTTACAGTGCGTGTATGGTGATTAACGGGGAATCTGCTGAACACTACGCGACAACGAACTGACGCCGTACAAAATACTGACAACGCCGACAAATATTAAATTTTTACGATATATTTTAGCTTCGTAATTAAATTTTAGTGACTACAGTCGGAACCGGATCGAAAAACGGATTAAAAACGGCAACGATACAAATTTTCGCGATTATTACCGTGATCGACGAACGGGCGTGCAAACAACGACTACCGACCGTGTTTTTGTGTATTTTAATTTTTGACGTTAAACGGAGTTCTGGATTTGACAACGGATCTCGTAGGAGTTACGGGCCGCTTACGCACGAGCTGGGCTTGTGGGCCCTGGGCCCAAGCCTAAACCTACATATTAAGCTTTACTACAAGATTTTTGTTTATGAATCTTTCCAAAATCCTGTCAAACATCTAACTAAAGATTTTTGCAAATCTTTTAACTAGATCCTCACAAGATCTCTACTCTATAAGACCCATACCTATACTTAATTTTATCTATATACACACACAAACAAGATGCAGACTTACCTTCAACACTCCCTCTCTCTCTCGGTTCCAAACATCAGACAACAACCCAACCCAGCCGACCACCCCCCCTTACCTTTCTCTGTTCTCCGGCAATCCGGCCACACGGAGCGGAACCGGTGGCTCCGGCCACACCCCTTCAAGGCCGACACCTCGAGAAACCCCCCCCCCTTTTTCTCATCTCGACAACAGAACGGACCACCACCACCGGACGGTGGTGGTGAGTGGCGGTAATTGAAGCATCAGCGAGAGAGAGAGAGGCGATGAAAGAATGAGAGAAAGAGAACGGGGTGGTGGCTCTGGGTGACGACCCAAACGACGGACGGCGACGGTGGCGGATTTGTTTTCTACAAACCTCCGGTAAAGCCCCTGTTCTCATTCATCTTGTTTTCTTTTCTTTTCTGAAGATTTATGATGTTAAAATTTTGTTGTTGATGACGGAGTCGGAGGTGGCCGACTGTGGCAGCCGGCGGCACCATCTGTGATGGTGGTGGCACTTGTTTCAAGATTCGGGTGATTGGTTCAAGTTATTTTCGGGTCGGGTTCTTGGTCCGGTTCGGGTTCACCAAAAACGAAGAGGTGGGTTTTGGTGGCATCTCGGGTCAGATCCGGTTCAAGTTTCAGGTCGTGGTTCGACACATGTGTCGGCTCGGGTCTCGTTTCAAGTATTGTGCAACCCGGTTAGGGTTCGGGCTCGGTCTTGGCAAGTCAATGGTTCAAGTTCTGGATGCGGTTCACCTTTTCACGTTCGGGTTCGGTTCGGTTGACTCGGTCAAACCGAGTCAACAGCGGTCAAACAGTCAACAACAGTCAACTGGTCAACAGGTTCGGGTCAACGGGCTTAGTCGGGTCAGATTAAATTTCGTGGTTCAGGAACGACTCGTTCAAGTTCGGTCAACAGTGAGTCGACTCGGTCAAACTCAGTCAACTCAGCGAGTTGACTCGGTCAGCTCGGTTTCGACACGAGAAGATGGTAAAGATTTTTCGGCGCAATACATTTCATTATTCTTATAATTTTAATTATTTCGTGAACGAGCTCGACCGATACTTTTAGCGACTATTTACACTTTAATTTGGCACATTTGATGAGAAGCTATATATATTGCGTGAATTGATTGAATTTTGACAAAACATATCGACACGTGGTTGTCCGGGGCGTCCAAAAACAGAGGAAACTCTGCCCGTTTCTCGAGAAAACTCGCAAAATAAAACAAGTTTTATTATAAAAACATGCTTTTCTTGTAAAACGACAACTATTGTTATAAGCAACTTTTACGAGATACAAATATAAAGTTTCCTTCGACAACGACTTACAACTTACGAAAACAACGATTCGGAAAATATTTACAACGACAAACATAGTTATTTTGAACTTCGGAAATTCGACGAATTCGTTTTATAGAAATAAATATAGTTTTTATATTTATACCACACGAAATCTTTTACAAAAATAAATATGGTTTATATATTTATTTTCAAACATAACAACTCGACGATTTCTTTATAAAATAAATATAACTCTTCATATTTATTTTATACGCCTAGACGGCCTATACGTATATTTTGGCAAAAATATACAAGACGCAATGTATATATAATACAAGTTTATTATATAATACTTTCATACGAATATTCCTTTATATCAACATACGACTTCTTAAAACGAGCTAACAAGTATAACTTCTTCGCTTCTTTTAAGTTAACAACTTACCGTTGAATCGTTCGATTAACGATTCGGTAGAGCTCGGTGACACGTAGTTTAGTTACCGCATTATTTAGAAACTTATAAGGTATTCCGTGTTAGGAATATTGTAGAATGCACGCTAGCGAGTCTCATCTTGGAAACGACATCACGAAGTCGTATATAGCTAGCTTTGCACAGGAATATTCAGGTGAGTTCATAACCCCCACTTTTTACTGTTTTACATTTTTGTAAATGTTTTCGGGGTGGAAAGACATGCACGTTTTGCAAAAACAAACAAAGTTTAGAACAAACGCAAAACTCGTATTTCTAAATCATATTACGAAGGGATTTCGAGGAACGCAAATGATTTACAAAATGTTATACTAAACATACCGGTTTTTACAAAACAAATGCTTAATTTCGAAATGTGAATGATATTCGGCCAGGGTGACCGGGAATCTGGTCAGGGTGACCAGGAATCTGGTCAGGGTGACTAGGAATTTTTATACATGTTACTTAGAGGTGTATGCTAGACCCGTCACACTTCTCAGAAATGTATGCGAGACCCGTCACATTTCTCATTTTGTTACTTAGAGGTGTATGCGAGACCCGTCACATTTCTCATTTTGTTACTTAGAGGTGTATGCGAGACCCGTCACACTTCTCAGAAATGTATGCGAGACCCGTCACATTTCTCATTTTGTTGCTTAGAAGTGTAAGCGAGACCCGTCACACTTCTCATTTTGTTACAAGTATTACTCTTTTGATATAAAGACATATCGACAACCACTTTTGTTGAAACTTTAACTATATCACATTGACAATTTTTGCAAAACAAGGCTTCTTTTTCCTTATTTGCTACATACCAGGGATTTTATACTTACGGAACTTCTTGTTCATACAAATTAACTACCATGTTTTATACAAATTCAAAGCATAGGGTTATGCGGGTATGGAGTCAAAGTCAGGGTGGGCATTGACGGTTTTACGAACATTACAAATACATGGTTTTATAAACATAACGTGTTACAAACACAACGTTTCCATATAACTTGGCAAGAAAATGATTTTTAAATTCATTTTCTCAATACTATTTCAAAAACCGGTTATTCCAAAGATTTATTTCAAATCTTTCACAACTCAAAAGATTTATTTCAAATCTTTCACAACTCAAAAGATTTATTTCAAATCTTTTACAAACAAACTATGAACTCGCTCAACTTTATGTTGATTTTTCTCGCATGTTCTTTCTCAGGTTACTTTTCTAAGACAAGGCACGGTTGGAATAGGAGAACCTTGGAGACTCGAGTACTTAGTGGGCGTTCAATTTCTAGAAAGACTTAGCTTATTTGCTTCCGCTGTGCAATGAAGATACCAGTCCAGTCACGCCAGCTCTGATAATTTCGGGGTGTGACATAATGTTTTAGTTGATTTTAATTGGACCGATTATTACAAGTGGGCTGGCAACGACAATATACTCAAATATGATTGGGCCGTCTTATGTGAATTCAGTATGTCATGTGGCTGACAATTGAACGTTTTTAAGAATACACGTCAAATACTGACAGACTTTCAAGCGAAATCACAACTATTGCACTCTCAAGCGAAATAACCCAAATACTTTCAAGCGAGATACCGGTTCAAACGGAATCAACCATATCTTTAAAACGGAACATGACTGTTTCAAGCGAAATAAGGCATTTTCAAGCGAGATTAGGTGTTTTCAAGCGAAATAAGGTGTATTTTCAAGCGGAATTAGTTGTTTTCAAGCGAAATTAAGGTGAACTTTCAAGCGGAATCAGGCTGTTGACGCGAAATCGAACCTAAAAACTCAGATTTCTCCTAAACGGCTTTGAATTAGGATTTGAAACTTTGTAGGGTTATAGATCAGGTGTTTTCGCACAACATATCAAAACATCATGAATTTTGGACCGTAAAAACCCGTTCAATTTGACGAAAATCAGTTAAAAACGTGAAAAATATGAAAAAGATGAAGAAATAGATGAAATCCGGATCTGAAATCGATGAAATCACGAGCGGAATTGTGTGTTGGATCAGTACAATTGAGCTCCTGCTCTGATACCACTTGTAGGATCGGTTTTGTCTCCGAAACGAATGCGAAACGAACGTATGACGTGCGAAATCCGTACAGGAACGCGACCTAACACACACGATGTAATATAAACGTGATTCTATTAGAAATCTAACAAGAACAAGCACCTTGAATCACTTTCTCTCTCTAGATTCTCTCTCTAGATCTAGAGCTCTCCTAAACACAAATGAGCCAAAAGTCTAAATTCTAATACTAAAGCCCCTATTTATAGGCCAAAGGGAATTAATGAGATTTCTCATTAATTACAGAACTGCCACCTTGCCTTTTGACTAGCTATCTCTAATATTACAATATAAAGCTCGTTTTGAACTGTTTCTCGCTACGGCTCGGATTGACGAAGGCGATAGACATAAAGCACTGATATATATATATATATATATATATATATATATAGGATTAGGTTCAAGAGTGAACACTAGTGTAGCTTGTGAACTGAGTGAACTAATCCTGGCCATACACGTGTGTAGATCAATGACTAGGATTTGTTCACTCAGTTCGCAAATACACTAGTGTTCGCTCTAGAACCCCACCATATATATATATATATATAGAGAGAGAGAGAGAGATATTTGAGACTAATGCAATTAATTTAGATTATTTTTTATTAGCAGGTAGTACTTTTAAAATGTTGAATTAATTTTCTAGGAAACGGATATCCTTTTAAGATCACATAGTGTGGGCGTGGATCGGACGCGTTTATGCCACTTCACGCCACACACACCAAACCGTCGTCTGCGTTGTCAACGTTGTTTACGGATGGGTTTGGAATTTTCCACCGGCGTTGAAACTTTAAGTTGGTCGAAGTGGCGTGCTGTGAATGGGGTGGCATGTAGCCGTTGAACCCCAATGACATTATTTAAAAAATAAGAAAAAAAGATTTTAAATTATAAAAAAACATTTAACCACATCTATAAAAAAACTTAACACTTTTCACCATTTTCACCTCATTCTCTTCTACCCAACCTTGGTTTTTATAAAATTTATCAACTTTTTATAAAAAAAATGCATCCACACAACCACAACTTTGATCCGAAAAACCCCTATGGTGTCGGCGAAGTACCGAACCCCTATGTATAAGAGACTGAAAAAAGAAATAAAGACAAAATATCATGCTTAGTTTCAGTTTATTTAAGTGTTCGATTTTTTTAGCTTTCCTTTTGTTTTTTTTTTTTTAATGTTTCTAGTCTTTTTTCGTATTTAAATTATCTAACCTTTTTTTTTAATTTATGATTTTTTTTATTCACATAATCTTTTTATTATTGTTATTATAGGTATTTTAAAAAAAAACTAAATACATATTTAATAGTTTTGAATAATAAGAATAATAACAAAAAACTAGATGTCATGTGTCGAATAACGCCACTCTTCCACACCTCTTCCCACGTCCCCATTTTGGCACCATGGCCTGTTTCTGATACGTGCTGACGTGCCGTGTACGTGTCGAATACCACTCAATTTACAAACCCCTATGTATCATCTAATATGTGGACGGAGTTAATGGCTACTTCTATCACGTTATTTGTGCAACGTGGACTATAGAGATATCTTTTCGTGTGTGAAATTTAACGAATGTGTCATATGCTTGAATTGATTGATGACACCAACACATGAACTAATAACGTGGACTCTATAGAGTGTAGACTTTAAATTTTTTAACATATCCCGCTTGGAATCCTAGAATAGTATATATATATATATATATATACTGCTTTAATAAGCATATAGGAAGGGCAAGAAGGGTCATTTGCCATTGTACAACCATTTTAAGCACATTATACAACCTTTAAGGCATAAATGTGTTGAAAACTTCTTTTAACATCATCTGGAATCACGCTCATCTCATTTGGGCGGCCAAACAAATTTTGGGCAGCTGAGATGTGGATTCAAATTTTGAATCCCTTACTCATCCCAATCCCAAGACACTTATCACAGGCATACTCTTCACATGCTTTTCTGTTCCTATTCTTTCTTCTCCCAGAGAAACCCTAAAACACAAATGAAGTCAGATCTTGTAGATTCCAATTACTTCTCATTCTCAACAGAATCGAGTTCTCATTTTTATCAAAATCACCCCGGAATTATTCAACGATTTGGATGAACAAAGATCCATCCAACTCAGATCCAAGTTCCGAAAACCCAAGTTAAGTCTGACATCCTTTTGATTTGACTAGGTCACGCCCTTCAGTTGTTGAATCCCATGTTTGTGTTTGCTCTAAACTTGCAGATCTAGGATTTACTTTCATGTCTGGATTAAACTGATTAGGATGACAGATCTACAGTTCGTGATTGATCTTGGTTGAGGTAAACTACTTTCTTTATTCTTCTCCGACATCAATATTCCGTTTTCAATTTCAACTACTTGCTTTATTCAACGCTTTTGTGCACAAACCCTAGCTTTTCGATGTGTATTGTGACATCTGTGTGTAATTTAGTCGTTACGGTGCCTAAATATCGGTGAAACACTTCAGATCCGCTTTTTAGAAGTTGAATTCATGTTTTTATTGAAATTTGTTGTTGTAATGAACGCGATTAGGTCATTTGAAGCGAGAATACCTAGGTCGATTTGCTTTTGGTCTACAAGATGTATTGAGGGGTATTTTAGATCTAAATGGTCAAAACATTTTTTCATTGAATAATCACGGATGCATAATCTGTTTACTGGATGTAATTTCTGTAAAAGCAAATTTGTAACACTTTTGTTTGTTTGTTTTGGATGTTACAGAAGACAGCAACTATTGATAGTACAGAACTTCAAAAGGGGTAAGTTATTTATGATTAGTTCATTTATGTTTGTAGTTCTTTTGCTATTGGGCATTTTGTAATTATTTTTTATTTAAAAATTGCAAGGAGTGAGCCCCCCAAAGAGTTTATACAAGCCAAAAAGCATTATACTGAAGCTCTCATTAACGGGCGAGTGCATTTTAAACTTTTTGATGACTGCTATGTCCGAATCCACATAGCCATTATTAAATGATTAGGCATTGTTGGATATGTTGTTCGCATATTTTATTAGGTTATATTAATTATGATATGTCTTTTGTGTCACGACATTTCTCCAGAGCACAAGGAACGAATAGAGGAGGCAGCGGAGAAAGAGCGCATCCAGAAATGCTTAGTTTCTGTAGAGGTTTTCAAGTGCTAGCGGTGGTTCCTCTTATATATTTCAAACTCAATTATTTTAATTATTTAATTAGTGATCAAAGTTGCCTCTTTTATTTAAAGTATAATAATAAAAAAGAACGAAATCTCCTGTTCATGTTCGTTTCTTTATTACACGAACAAACACACCGCCAAATGGTTCACGAGCTGTTCGCTTCGCTTCGGTTTTGTTGTGCTGATGCTGATGCCGCAACCCCTTTAATTCAGCTTCTAGGGTTTTGTATACGATGAGTCGATGATATTCATCTTCTACATAGCTATTATTGGTTCACTTGGAGCCTGAAGCGAAAAAAAGTAAGTTGATCTGGGTTATTTTTTGATCTACGGGTTCTAACATTGTATAATACAAACTTTAAGTTTTACTGTTGAGTGAACATTAACTGTTTTGATAATAATTTGGTGATTGATTGATGTTTCTCAGATGGTTCCAAGAGGACGTATGTACCGTGGACCAGCTAGGAACAAGGCTGATGCAAATATGGCGGCGGGTGGCGGCAGCGAAATGATTCCCGTACCTTACGAGATGGCTGGCGTTGGCGGCATGCTTCCACGCGATGCCGCGGCTCCCATCCCACAACCAATACCTATTACAGCGTTGGCTACCGCTCTTGCTAACCCATTTAGTAAAAACTATTTGGTTACATGTGTTTGCCTTCTTTTCAAGTCTTACTGAAATTGGTCCAGTCTTCGGTCCTTCATTTTGTATAAAATCGGTCATCGGGTCGGGTCAAACACTTTGCTCACCCCTAAGCCAAAATCCACCGCTTTTGATAACTATGAGAAGTTGAACATAAAGTATAGTTTTTTTTTTGTTGACTGATGAATTACCAGTTTGAGTTTGATATATAGTAACTGGATTCTGCGTTTTTGGTTTAAATGATAGCAAAAAATATATACATTTATTACCATGTTAGTTTTCAGAATATATAGTAACTGGATTCTGCCTATACCGTATTCACCAACTATATTAGTGATACATTTGTCACTTCATTACTTGCATGTTTTTCTAATGTTTCATGATAAATATTTATTTTTATGTCTATCAAAGCTTCATGATTTTTGAACCTGTAACGTGTTAACTGGCTGGCCGATCATTCAGGTTATCTCAAGAATGCTTCCAGAGGAGATGATAACAAACCACTGCTTAATTATGCCAACTCAGAAAAAAGTAAGAGGTTTTTTTTAAACAATTCCACATTTTATTTGGTCAAGTTTTCAATCAGTTTCATTTGATATAGTTTTTTTTGAACATCTGAGCATAACTTCCGATTAGTTATTACACTTTTATATGCTAACTAGTGCTAATACCCGTGAATTTCACGGGGCGGACAAAATAATATGTTTTCAAATAGATAAGAAGCAGTTAAAGAAAACACAAAATAAATATGGAAACAATAAACTTCAAACAATTTGATTATCAATCCAAAGTTACATATGATAAGAAAACATTGACAGTATGAGAAAAAATCCAAGAAAAACTACAAATTTGAGAATATCTCTTTGTAAACAACATTGGTTGTTTTATTTGTAATTTTTCCTTCACTGTCTAGGATTAGAATTTTTAAGCCATCCATGCTTTTAACTCTTGAGAGTGCCACGTAGAGTTGTCCGTGAGTGAATACAGGTTGCCTTAGAAATAAACCAACCTTTGATAATGATTGACCCTGGCTCTTGTTTATTGTCATTGCGAAACAAACACAAAGTGGGAACTGTCTTCTTTGTAGCTTGAAAGGAATTCGTTTATCTGATGGTGACAAATTGATTCTTGGAATAAAAGTCCGTGTTCCAATGTTACTTCCTGAAATGATCTTCGCTTCAATAACACGATCACCGAGTGTAATGACTTGTAATCTGGTCCCATTGCATAAGCCATTTTTCTGATCAATGTTACGTAAAAGCATTACCGGAACACCAACTTTTAAAACTAACTTGTGATTCGGCATCCCTGAAAGTTTAAGACCATTTAGAACATCCGGAGGGTACACATTGTGTTGCATATTCTCATTTACATTCTCGGATTGGCATATTGAATCAGAACTAAGATACTCCTTTTGATCACCAGGAAACATTGATAATAAAATATCATTGATTTCGTGCACAATCTCATTTTTTGGAGCAAGAATTGCTCTTTCTTGAAAGAAATTTGGATCTTTGAAATTTTCAAGTATTGAAGGATACACAAAGTTGATTAAACTATCAATCGGATTGATAGAATCAATAATCAAGATATCTTTAGGTATATCAATTATAGCATCACCATCATTTGCTCCACCAACCTTTCCCTCTCCCAAATCCAAAAGCCATTTGGCAAAATCTTTTGTCTTTTTAATAACCGATTTGTCACTTCCGACGGTTAATCGCATATTTTTTGTTAGCTTAAGAAGTTTGCATTTGTTCCAAATGTACGACGAACTTAATGAAGCATTAACAATGTCTTGTCTAGAACCGTTAGGAACAACTGGAAGAATCTGTCGAAAGTCACCGCCAAACACAATTACCTTTCCTCCAAATGGTAAATCTATGTTATTTGAAGAATCGTGACTGAGTATGTCTTTTAAACTTCTATCCAATGCTTCAAATGCATGTTTGTGAATCATCGGAGCTTCATCCCAAATAATAAGTTGTGTTTTTTGTAATAGATGTGCAATATCGGTCCCAGGCTTGACTCGGCAAAGAGAATCCTCATTTAGATTCAAAGGAATGGCAAATCTAGAATGCGCTGTTCTACCTCCTGATAGTAACAAAGATGCAATACCACTTGAAGCAACATTTAATACAATTTCACCTTTACTTCGAATGGCTGCAGATAATGTCTTCCATAGAAAAGTCTTACCAGTACCACCGTATCCATAAAGGAAAAAAACACCTCCTTTGTTTCGTCTAACAGCTTCCATGATATCATCAAAAACGTGTCGTTGTTCATCTGTTAAAGCTATTAACATAGTATTTAACTCATTTTCCAGTGTACTCTGGTCGTAAGATAACTCTTCGTTAATCAAACGATTGTTTGCTGAAGAAATAGACTCGTCATCAGGATAAGGCATAGTTGTATAGTTTCTCAGCGATGAGTTATTACGAAGTAAGAATTTCTCGATTTCTAACAAAGCCAAATTCTTGATTTGATATTCCGAATGCGGTAATTCTGTAAAATGTAAACAAAATATATATAAATATATATATATATAAGTTATAACAATGTGTAAAGATACAATAATAAAATTAAATGAATCAACACCACTCGTTGAAATTATTGATAAATAATTTTAAAGAAATTAACCAAATTATTAAATAATGATAAAATGAAAAAGGAAACGTACCATCAACATCTAAAGCATTTTGTTGTCTGTAGATAATGTCATCTGACAAATATTTCCATGTATTTTCCCATACGAAATCCGGTCTAGACAAACTACCAGACATTAGCATTGTTCCAAATAATGTTCGTAGATAATAAGCATTTCCATAAAGATTTGCTTCCTTAATAGCTTCAATATACTCGTTGTCATCATCCAAAAGGCCAAGAGCATAACATGCATCTCTGAATGTAGGATATACATGTCCGTTGACTGTTCGAATATCTTCAAATGACTTGGGTCCTTTTACTTTGTTTAACAAAATTCTTAAAAAATATCCTTCACCGGCAGAAGGGAACACAGAATGAATCCTACCGATTGAACCAGCTCTTTGCCTTGGTTCCCAAGTCCGAGTATTCAGTTTATAAACAAATTTTGTAGGAAACTCAACGTAAGTGAGTTCTCGTGCTGTCGGCAATTTCTCATTACACTTCATCCAAGATAAGAACATCGAAGAAGCAACAGATGGTTTGTTGAGAACATCATCAATGTCATCATCTGCACCGTAAATTACATTTTGTTGACCAGGTAAATGGAAAGGAAGTCGCATAACTGAAGGATGCCTGTAGTGAACATCGTATGAAAAAATTCTCCATGAGGATTCACATGCAGAAATGTATCTGCAGTCATAATACTGGTTTATCTCATCTACTGCTGGTTCCTGATCATCTTGATTGTCACTTTCCACGACTCTAAGGGTTGTTCTATCTGGACCTTTGTTAATGTATTTAAACAAATATTTTATAGAACCAACTTGATTGCACCACTCAACGTTAATGTGTGCCTGGTATCTTTTTAAGAGCAGTTTGCTATATGGAACAACAAATCTGTTATCTAATTTGACACCAGATTTTTCAACAAAGGAGCCCGAATCTCTTCTACGATATAATGGAAAGCCATTTTTATCTAAGCAAGTATTGTTAATGAACTTCTTTGGAAACTTTTTGGAACATTTTCGGTCGATCATGCATGGGCAATTCATATTGTGAACACCACAGGGACCATGGATCATGAATTCTCCCACAAGCCTATACAATTCGGGATCTTCACTTTTATCTGGAATTTCAGCAGAAATGATTGGATCCAGATCATCAACAGACGCTATCTTGCTATTCGAATCCATAAATATACAAATATGTGCATGAGGAAGTCCACGTTTTTGAAATTCAACGGTATAAACCACTACATAATATAAGAAAGTAAATATTGTTATTTATAAATAAAAACTATTGTATAATAAAAAAAATCGAAAACATAAAAAAGTATTCCAATAAGAACACGTAAAAATTATAAGTTGTGACTAATAAAACTATGTATTCGAAAGAAAACATACCTGCATTAACTTTTCCGAGTAACTCATTGTCTTTCAAGTCTTTGATTAAGGAATCAAGCTTCATTTTAAAAATTCGACACAATATGTCTGGTCTATCTTCAGGTTTAATGATAGTGTCTTTCAAAAATCTTCTGACTTCTGGCCACTTTGGATTACATGTAATAGTAATGAAAAAATCTGGATAGCCAAACCATTTGCATAGAGCCATTGCATCTAAATAGTTTTGCATCATATAGCGAGAACCACCAGTGAAAGAAGAAGGAAGTATGACACGTGAGCCCATTTTAGACATATCTTTGTTTCCCTCATTATTTGCATTCCGAATGTTCTCAAAAGAATCAGATCTCAAATGAGTTTGTTGTCTACGTATGTAAAACAACCTTTCACTCTCAATCATAGTGTATGCATCAACCACAAATTGTTGGAAAAGTCGTTTTGCATTATGAAGGAGTGAGAAAGTATCCACCCGGTCCTGGATTCGATAAGCAAAGAATTCCCTCATTGTACACATAGGTCGTTTGCTACTACTTGAGGGTGTAACACCTCTATGCGGAATGTCAACTCTGTACATATCATCCCCGTAAGGAAACAAAAGAGGATATTGGAGAGCAAGATAAGACGGATGTAATTCACTAACTCGCTCTATACGCCCTGTTTTAGTTTTGACAACAATATCTCGATTTTCAATAGCCTGGGTTATGTCTCCAACAACCAAAGCTGCAACTTCAGATGCTTCCGGTAGGTTGTATGTTCTTCCATCTTTCGATCGCTTACCAATAAGACGGAGCTTTAGATCGATATGAGGATTTTGTTTAAAACAATCTCTAGCTATCCGATAACTTTTAACCAAAGCATTATGAGAATCTAACATACGTTTCAGTTGTTCAATAATTTCCACATCAATAGCTTGTTCATTTGAAGAAGATGAATTTCTTGAACCACTGTTATTTATAACAATTTGAAACATTCAACATTATATTAGTGACATTATATTATAACTAATAAAATAAATATGAATAGAAATTGAAAAAGTAAACACATACCCAAATGCGCTTTGCCTGTTAAAAACTTCATTATCTGTGTCATATATATACAACTGGCTGAATTTTGGCTCTTCTCCATCCTGGGGTAAAAGACTTCCTATTGTATGATAGTTTTGTCCACTTAATCTAAAGACGAACGGAGCGTTTCCGCGATTGATAGTTTTGTCAATCCTCCCTCCCATTGAAGTGAATGAGAACATTGAATTATAGCGACGAATATTTTTTAAGAAAAACTTGCTTTTGGAATCTAAGCCAAAGTATAGATCTTTATAAATATGAGGAGGTTCTTTTAATTCTGGTAGCACAACTTTACCATAGCCACAACAAAGCGAAAAGTCTAATTTGTTTGCCTTTTTTACTCCCCTATTTGCCTCAGATTTCCATAATTTGGCATGACATAATTGACAAACTATGGTCTGGTCACCATGATCCAAGTAATCTGTTGTTTTATTGTTTGCCATAAACGAAAGACATTATATAAATTAGTATCTAAAAATGAGTAAATGAAAATAAATATTAGACCACAAAAAAAGTATACATGATACCTTTTGATATGCCTACTAATGTGTCTTCGTTGAATTGAGGAACTTCGTTATCCTCATCGGCTGTCAAGTCAATCATAGGTACAGGGGTTACAGTTCCACCATTACTTATTAATTTACGCTTTCCAGATGATAACCTTGTCAAAGTTGAATTTTGAGATAATGGCATTGTACTTTTTGGTGTATTGTGAATTGGAGAAAGAGGTTTTCTCGTAACACCTGACATTGATGGTGTTTTATAGTTACCGTTACGACTAAACAAACCTATAAGAAAAAAATTTGAATTAAACAATAGTATAGGTAATAAGTATCATGGTTGATATGATAATTGAAAAGTGATAAAATTACCTGAATTAACACAATTATATGGGTTTGAAACATTAATCTTTGTTAAAACGGTACTGGTTGATGCATGGTTGCCTGTAAATAATGTATTTGAAGTAAAATTCTCTGTGATATACCAAATAATAAAATAATAAAAATTAAAAGTCTTACATTTAGAATATTCGGCCATTCGAAAAGATAAAGGAGTGGATGAAACACGAAGGTTTTCAGTATCGGACATGTTCTTTGATTTTTTGCTATCCAAGTAAAGTTTTCTTATCTTTCGCCTTTGTTTACTATCAATAGTGTCCATGCCCATATTTAACACTACAAAAATTAACATTAACAATTAGAATAAAAAAAATATAAAATAGTAAATTTTGGCAACGTTATAACTTATCTAGTAATATATTTTAAAGGCATTATACTGCATACCATTTGAGATGTCTGCACATGGACTGCTAAACACATTTACTTCAATAATAATAATAATAATAATAATAATAATAATAATAATAATAATAATAATAATAAGAGTTAATATAAACTTGATTAATTATATTAGAAATAAATATTTAGTATGTATGATGTTGTATTTCAATTAAGATGAAGCTAGTGTAAATATTAAATTTTTAACATTATGTATACAAAGAATCTTACAATTGGAACTCTCTCTAAAGCTTGTATCTTGAAACTTCGATAAACATTGTGCGTTTGATATGCTAGACGAAGACTTCAATGTTGCCTTTTGGGAATCTATTTTTCGTTGTCTTTTATGTCCTGCATAAAAATAATAATACATGATGTTATTCGTATGTGTAAATAGTATTATCAAACGATTAATAAAGTTAATGTCAATCTTTAATGTTTTAAATTAAATTTTAGTAAGTGTTCTAAAAATTGTTAATAGTCAAAAAAAATATATATATATATATATATATGTGTCTCTTTTTCATAGAAAATTTCTACCGCCGCAATAATAAATTCCTTAATTACTAAGAGCTTAAATCTACTTTGTAATAGCTTATTTTTCACAACTAACTTGTAAGGGCTCCAGTGTGTCTTGCTTGCTTTCTTCTATCTACTAAGTAATATAGTGATACCAAAGTGTTGAAAAGAAAATGTCATTCCCTAAGTGTTGAGGGTTTAAGTACTAACTCCTGTGGTGGAAAAGAAAAGTACGATTTAAGAGAAGTTTAGAGGATTTGTAACTTATTTGTCATAAAAATAAAAAGATGCACACAACTACAAGAAATCAAGTGGCATTGAGGTATCTTCTTTTTTATCAGTTGTCAAACAATGATATTTTTCATTACACTATCGTTTATTATATTTAAAGAAGACTTGCTCCTTTTTTATATGTGAAAATAGGATTTTTTATGTGAAAATATGAAAAATGTTATTTGGGGAGTGCCAAGGTTTCTAAATATATCCAAAAATAACTAAATAGAGTTGTGTTGTTTTTATTTAACCCGAGCTCCATTAGTGAAAATAAACAATATATATTTATTTAATGTTCAGTCTTTAAGTAAATAATGGCTTGCATTATGTGAATAGCATCTACTTTTGTGTAGCAACCGAGAACTATTATGTATCATACCAGATTGACCTAGGTCTTCTTTAAATAAAGCATATTAATACCCAAACGAAAGCCATTGATTAAAAGAAACGAAAACCAAATTGTCAACCACATTAATACCTAAAATCCGAAATTTTGAAAATGCAGATAAGCTAATAACTTAAAACACAACCAAATTTAAAAGTTTAGAAATTGAAAAGCAAGATTATTTTTCCATCTTTGGAATCAAAAGAGTTGGCTCGAAATCTGCTTTCAGACCTTCAGCAGGAGTATGATTCAGACAGGGTTTAGTTGCTGATTGACTGGGGGGTTCTTCAAGCTCGTACACCTCAACCAGGTTACGCTTCAATTCGCAATAGCTGCTCGTCTTTTTTGTGTTTTCATTTTTCAAGAAACTCCTTGCAGTGCTTGTCTCCAAAAGTGATGGAGTTTTATTGTGACTCGTAGATGACATAGAATCCTGAAAACAAAATATTTGAATGCAAGTCATATAAAAAGTAAAGACCAGCTGCATAGGGATAAGATCTAAAAGATAATATTTGAAAACCCAGGTTTTTGCCTTAAGGATAAGATCTGTATATTTGATACCTTGACCATATCTTGGGACTTCAGATCATTAGATTGGACCTCAAAAGACTCTGAGTTGGAAGGCTACATTGTAAAAAGAAAAGGATGTTTTAAACAGTGACGTAAGCTTAAAAATATTGTTCAAAATAAAAAGAAAGATACAATTATTACTTGTTCAACTTTGGATTTCTTTTCAAGCTTCGATATTATAGATGGTTCATCAGTTAATTTGATCACTGTAAAAAACTTGTAATTGTTATTCAAATTAAACTTGGATATATCGATCTTGAAAGCAAACTTCTTGTCCACTAATTCTTTTAACTCATTTGGAAGGATGTTGCTATTTTCCTCCTGTAAGATAAGATGAAATTTTAAATTCTGAATAAATATGGAAATATTTAGAAAATTATTAATCAATAAATAAATTTAAATATGAGAAAACATACATCTAAAATTTGATCAACCAACTCCTTAGCAGACTTCTTTAAAATTTTCTGGGCATCACGATCAAACATAGTCAAAGACAAAACTCCAGTTTCATCTTGTACCCTTAAAGGGATTTTGAACCTACAAAATTAAAATTATTATTATATATATACACACACCAAGCTTGACAATGAAAATGTAATGATTAAAACATAATAACCATAAACAATATCTATAAAGTATATTGAAAAACCTTGGGATAGCAGAAACAACTTGTTCATTACAACTCTCACTGGTGCATTCAAGTATTTCTTTTTCCTCAAACTGATCAGACCCATCAGATGTTTCAGTTGCAACGAACTTTCTTATAACCTTCTTGTTACACTTCTTGCAAGCATTATAGAACCACTCAATACCCGAGGTAATGCACTTAATTGTCCCAACAACAATAACAGTTGTGACCTATAACATGAGTAAAAGTAGTTATTAGTCTTTCATTGTTCACAACTTACCTAAAAAATAAAACGTAATTAAAGTACCTGGTTAATTTCATTGACTTCTGCCATAGAATGATAAACTGTCTTTAGCAAAAAATCATCACGCCAATTGGGAAGCTTTTGTGAAGACGGTACACAATGGCTTGAAGAAGTTTCACCACCTTCTTTGGCAAGCAAGCTGTTCATAAAACAATATAAAATAACACAAAGATAATATAGACATAAACATAGAAAATAATGACTAAAATAGGAAGTATCAAACTTGTTCTTGAAAACTGTAATCTCATCAATGTCATCATCAATGTAAAGACTGCTAGCATTGTATGATGTTGAAACGTAAGCACGGCCTGAATAACATAAATATAAAAATTAAAGACTTACTAAATAATAAAAAATACATGTAAAAACATTACGACATTATTTATAACGAATGAAAGGAAGATAAAAAAACCTCTGAGAAACTTATATCTTCCGAATTGCAATATGATAACAGCAGCAACACCCTCCTCTTTCTTGGAAAGATACTTCCACATTTTTTCAGCATACGACTCAAATAAGGTAACAAAAATGTTACGGTCCCTAGTAAAATTAGATAATTTAAACACTATATTAGAAAAATATGTAAATAAAAAAATATAGCTTGGCAAATGTACTCACTCTAAATCATGTAACTGGAGGTTCATCTTTTTAGATAGCTTGCCATTTTTCTTCGTGAATTCCTCAATCTCAAAATACGTATGAACGTATCCAATGACATCTAAACCAAATAATAATAATAATTTGCAGTTAATATAATATAGCAATTTTTAAACAAAAGCTAATATAATACAAAATAACACTAAAATAAAATATTAGTATCATGTTGTGTACTAACCAACAGTTGACTCGTCGAGAATTAGGTTGTCGCGAAGCTGATCAAAGGCAGTGAATGAGAACCCATGTACAGATCCCACAAAATCATTGCATATGGTAACTGTAGAGTCGAAATTCAGAAAAAGTTTATGTGGATGATCCACACACTTGTATGCCGACGTATTGTCACCTAAACAGGGTTTCTTGATCAGTAGACAAACTTTCTCTTGTAGCAGCTTTTCAAACTTAATGAAGTACTTGTTCATTACAGTTGCTTGGATTTTATTTCCCTGAAAACAGAAAAAAAAAAACTTTAAACCCGAAATAAAAATTTTTAAGCCATATAAATAACGTAATATAAAATAAAGTTTATTGTGAATATATGTAAATACCTCCTCATCCATAAGGATCATCTCAATTGCATACGATTCCCCAGGGACCTTAAACGAAGGTTGCCTCCACAATTTGATTATACGAACTTTAATAGTGTAGATGTCCTTTGAAACATCAAGGTGGTTCAGAAATGTGATATTCATTGAATCCATGAATAACTTGTAATAAAGAAGAGAAATGGTAAGAAGAGGTGTAATGTTGAGGTGGTGTTTGATGGTTTATATAGCAACTTAAAAAAACTGAATGGTTTCAAACACCAAAAATATCGGAATTAATTTTGTTAACTGCCACTAATCAAAACTGTTTCCATATCTATTACATTCTAATCTATACTAATCAATCAATATATGATCATGCTGAGATCAAATCTCAGCCGTCTAAATAGAAAAAAACATCAAGAACGTGGCCAATCCGCGGCTTTGAAAGAGAGGTTACCAAAAATATCGGACATAATTTTGGTAACCCTCGCTATTTACTAATTGGTTACCATATGAATTCGAATTCAAATCCCTAAAATATCGCACTATTATTTTAGGTATCCCGCCAACTGATTTAAAAAAGAGCAATCTTGGTTTAAAATCCCTAAATTATCGCACTATTATTTTAGGTGTCAATTCGAATTCCCTAAAATATCACACTATTTTAGGTATCCCTTCCAACTGATCTGCCCAAATTAGAAACTTTTACAATGACAAAACATTTTAAACAGCAATCTTGGTTTAAAAAAGAGGAACCATAATAAAATATTACCCAAAAAACTCAAAAAACTTTTAGGAAAACAAATCTTTAATATTAGCTTAAACAACAAACAAACAAACAAACAATAACATTTCAAGAACATATCAAAAGAAAGAGACACACACGTTTTTTCAAACACATAGATATACTTGGGTTGTATTGTTAAAGTTGCCACTCTCCTTGTAGAGAATAAAAAAATAATGAAAAAAAACGTACGTGAAGTGAAGTTCTTGTTCAAGTTGCCGCTTTCCTTGAAGAGTTGCTCAAAGTGAGGCATGCAGTAGAGCACTCCTTCCGCTGATGAGTAATTGATCAGCTGAAAGTTAACTAAAATTACTATGCAATTATACCAAGCCGGTGACTTAAAAAAATGTTGTTTATTGTTTTAATACCCCTTTAGCTGATTGACTTGAGGGTTGATATAGGCATTTGAAAAGTCAACTGTAATAACCAGTAATTCATTGATTCTTGAAAAATATAAAACATTTATATATTTTTGTCTATTTCATGATCCCGACATCTCATATATATGAATATACATATTGCAACAAAAAAAAAACTAAATTAGAATGAAGAAAACATAACCAACACGTTAGATTAAACCAAGCAAGTTAATGATTATCAACACTATATACATCAATTCAAAAACTATTTTATCTTACACAAATCATACATACATCACAAAGGAGAACCATGGTCATACCTAAAGGGTACCTTTGCAATAATATACACTTGAAGCAAGATTTGTGATAATGAATACCATCAACAGAAAAAAGTTCCACAGGGTAAACTGTCTTCCCACAAGCCTTGCATTTCTGTTGTGTTCCAATAAAAGACATAATTGCCATTTTCCCCTTTAGATCTGACCTTGATCTTAAATCTTTATACCTGTGATTCGAAATAAATTAACAATCAATTTTTTTTAACATCCTATATAAGCATCAAACTCTTAAAATCGATGGACAAAGAAAGATTACTTGTTTAGAACTTCAGATCTTGAACTTGTCGCTGGCGATGGAGTGGTGGTGGCCGAAGTGGTGGCGGCCGGAGACTGGTAGTAGTGGTGGTGAATCTGGTGATCTATGAAGAGATGAGGGAAGAAAATTTTGGGTTGCTAACAAAATCAAGAACAGAGCTGAGAGAAGACTGATGGCGGCTGGAAAAAGAATTAGGTTTAAGGTAACAACGGGTCTAGAGAGACGGGTATGAAATATCCATGTGTTCTCTTTCCGGGTTACAAAATACCCATTTTATTAATTCGCTTATGTGGGTAATGGGCGGGAAAAAAAGGGTTGGGGTTGCTGTGAGAGTGACATGTGTCCAAGTTTTTATTCCTTTATTAGAGAGGATAGATGCCCATGTGATGTATACCAATAGAAAATGTATGTACGAAGTGTAGAAGAGTTGATTTTTGGTGAAGATGAAGTTGCTTCAGGTGCATCTTCTGAATCAACAGCGACAACGTCTTGCTCAACTGAAATCACAATCTACACCGAATGTTGATGTGCCTGTAGCGGCAGCTGCCGCCAGTGCTGCTTATGCTGCCGCTAAGGAGAAATGCTTTGCTTTTGTGGGATCTTAGCATTTGATATTTTGTCAAAATTTTGAAAAAATGCGCATATTAAATTATGGTTTCTATACACTTGTTCTGTATGGCTACCACAAAGGTTTAAGTAATCTTTAGACATAAAAGATAGTCATAGAAGTTCAAATCTAGCAGAAGTGAGCATTTTTTAGTCTAATATGTTCCCCTCTCCTAAAATAATATCCATGTTTGATGCCCATTTGGTTATGGCTCAAAATCGAACCGCCCCGTACATAGCCCTAAACTCACCAATCTAAGTGATATGTTTCCCGCCGCATCACACGGGTAAATGACTAGTATATATATATATATATATATATATATATTAACATGCCCTACTTGGACTCCTTATGTGTTACTTCTTTAACAACTAAACATCAAAGTCTGAAAGTGCGAACGAGATTTTTAACAAGTTTAAAGGGGAGGTGGGTTTATCTTTCTTTTTCTAGCAATGTGGATGATGAGATGGGTTCGTCCGGAAGGGGTTAATGTTGAGGTGGGTTTGTTTGGTTAGTTCGATGTTGTGGGTACTTTAATAAAAGAATAATGTTTTAATATGCTTAAAAGAATATCAACATGTGTTTCACATAAAGAGATAGTTTCATAAATAAGTGTCAAATATTGGATAAATTTTGTACCATAGCTAAAAAGTTGTTTTATGTAATAATAATAATAATAATAATAATAATTATTATTATTATTATTATTATTATTATTATTATTATTATTATTATTATTATTATTATAACAACAACAATAATAATAATAATAATATATTTATTACACAGATAATATAATATTATTGATAGTAATATTGTTTACTTTTTTTTAACGACAAATTTGGATTACTGACGTATCATTGGAGTATTATCGTGTCATAAGAGGAATCACCAGATAATTAAGGGTGAACAAATTAACCGCCATAACTGATAACCGAACCATAACCGACTACCGATGGTTATGGTTATGAAGCTTTGGTTAACTGACCAATCGGTTATGGTTACGATTATGAAGCTTTGGTTAACCGATATAACCAAAACGAACTTGTAATGTTAAGTCTATAATTCGATATAATGGATTTATGTTTTACAATAACCATGTAGAGGTTTCTTAATAAGATAAAAGTATATTAGTAACTAAATGATATTGATGTAGATGCCATTATTTTGATGAAGAAGTGAGGCGTTATGATCGTATGAATATTCTATATAATACTGAGTACATAATTACTTTACTAAAATGGATTCCACATCGATAGTTTAACCAAAAAGTTTAGTTCTGGTTGTCTTATAAAAATGGCCCAAGCTAAGTCCAACATTATTGGTTTCATTCTTATTTTGGTGGTTCATTAGCTTATATTTTTTAATGCTATTCCAAAAGTTAGTTTTAGTTAAAAGTTTTTGGTTAATAACCGAAATTAACTGAAACCGAATCATAACCGACTTCATGGCCGGTTAACCATATCCGAAGTGCGGTTATGGTTATGGTTAAGAAAATCCAAAACCGAAGTTAGCGATTATGGTTATGGTATGGTTAATGGTAAAAGACGAAACAAACCGATCCAGTCACACCCTTAAAAATTAACGGATTCAAGCTATCGAAGATAAACCAAATTAAATAAAAATTAAATTGATTGAAAATATAGTAATTTAAATAATAAATGGTAAAATGAAATTTTGGAAAATACAGTATTATACATTAACGTTGTTGTTTTGTTGTCTATGTGTGTTAGTTTAAGTTAAAATTATTAACTAACTAATTCAATGGCGTTGAAGGGAATAGAAAAAAAATAGAAAAGTGTCCAAAAACTTCCAATAAAGAGATGGCACTTTTGTAAATAAAATGTTGGATACATTTTGTATTGCAGCTAGGACTGCAAACGAACTAAACGTTCGGCAAACAGTTTGTGAACCATTTGCCGATAAGTTCGTTTGTGTTCGTTTGTTTCTTAAACAAATGGACACGAACAAGAAATTCGGTTCCTTTAGTTAAATAAACAAACATGAACAGATGTTGTGTTCGTTCGTTTATATTCATGAACGTTCGGTAACGTGTTCATTTGTGTTCAATAGTTCGTTAGTGTTTTTAGTTTTTATATTTATTTAAATAAATACTTCAAAATTCTAACAAACTAAATATCTAATAAGTGTTAGTGTATTATATATTCTGTTCATTAACGATTGTTTGTGTTCGTTTGTTTCCATTTGTGTTCATGAACATTAGTTTGTGATCATTTGTGTTTGTCAACGTTCATTTGTGTTCGTTACCTAAAATTAACAAACAAACACAAACAAGTTCATTTCCTTAAAAAACGAATACGAACATAAAATCTCGTTCGATAAGTGTTCGTGAACGGTTTCCGAACACATTTATTTCTTAACAAACGAACACGAATAAGGTTTTATTCGTGTTCATTCGGTTCGTTTGCAGACTTAATTGCAGCTAAAAAGTTGTTTCATATAACAATAATACTACTACTGCTACTGCAACTGCTACTCCTACTCCTGCTGCTGCTAATAATAATAATAATAATAATAATAATAATAATAATAATAATAATAATAATAATAATAATAATAATAATAATAATAATAATAATAATAATAATAATAGTAATATATTTATTACACAAATAATATAATATTGTTGATAGTAATATTGTTTATTTTTTTGAACGGGAAATTTGGATTACTAGCAGATCATTTGAGTATCATCATGCCACAAGAGGAATCATTCGATAATATCCATCTTACTGGGCTATAATGGCTATACACCAATTCAGGAGGAAATCTAATAAGTCTGAAGAAAACCTTTTGTGGGAATCGAACACATGACCTAATGATTTTTTAGTCTTATTCCTCTCTAAGATGCTATTATGCTATTGCGCCATGTGAAGTTTGGTTTACGTTAGGTGAAATATGTATGAAAGGTCGCATTAATTGTCAACTTCTACCACGTTATTCATGCAATGCAGACATTGTGGATATTTTTTCTTGTGTTTCAATGAATTGTTTGTGTTCATATGCATAAATTTATATATGACACCATCGCATGAATTCAATTCCATGCTAACCTGTTTACAAGTATTTGTTTTCATATTGGCATACATCGTACTTGGATCCTAGTATGTTACTTCTTAGGTGAAATATGTATGAAAGGTCGTATTCACCCTATAAATTTGCATTAATTGTCTACTTCTACCACGTTATTTATGCAAATGTAGACATTGTGGATATTTTTTTCTTGTGTTTAAATGAATTATTTGTGTTCATGTACTTGAATTTATACATGACACTATCGCATGATGCAAACCTGTTTACAAGTATTTGTTTTCGTATTGGCATGTATCCTACATGGAATCCTAGTATGTTACACTTTAGTCTTTATATGTGTCCCTTTTGAATTGTCGAACCATATATACTAAATTGTGTAGCTTGATGAATAGTGCTCTTTTGTTATTTAGGGAACTTTCATTTACAATCTTTGAATTCTACTTATTTTTTTTCCCACCAATTTACATTCTTCCACCCAAAACTTTAATAAATTTATAGAAACCTCTAAACTTCAATAAGTCCTCTTTCAGATGTTATAACGAGTGTCGGTATCCTATCGATACCATAATGAAACAAACTGATGTCGGTTGAATTCCCGTCACAACGCATGGATAATTTTACTAGTTTATTCTACAAGAATATATATATCCAAAACAAAACGTGGATTCCCGTTGTATTTTGTGTTATCTTTTATCAATTAATTTGATTACTTGGATAATTCAATTTGATTACAAAATCAGTTATTATTTATCTTACTTCATTTTTTTTTATTTATACAACCCTATCTGTGATAATAATTGAATATCGGTACTAGTACCACGAAAATTTAAACCGATTGATACCGTTCCAACAACATTGGTGTCCGTACCGGTATCCATTTTTATCGTTTTCGGTCGATGTAAAACACGTGTTGATTTCTATATTGAGTACATGAACCGTACTGGTACTATAAGGGACCGAATCAATACCGCTCCACTGCTCGCGATAATGCACTATCACAATGATCGGACAAATAACTTGTAATATTAAAAAAATAAACACAGATACAGATTTAGATTTTTTTAATGTTCAGTTAGTGAACATAAGTTATTATAAAAAATCAAATTGAATGCTAAATGAACGTGCGTTTTCGGATCGAATACGAACTCCCGACGATTGCGAAGAACACGTATCACGTGCGGAATCCGTGTACGTGTGTGGATCGAAAACAAGAACAAAATATAATGATGATTAGATTATTATTAATCTGACAATTTTACACCTTGAATCACCTTGATCACTACTTTCTCTCTCTAGACCTTCAAAGCTCTAAAGATGCAAAAGTTATGAAATGAACATGACAAGTCCTATTTATAGGGTTCTAGAAAAGGAAGGACTCTCTGTCACAAGTAGTCTCCCATCCGTTTGGATGGGCTACACTCCATCCGCCTGGATGGACTTTTCCCTATATTTTTCATTCTAAAATCTTGTCTTGTTCCATTTCCTGCTACGAAGCACGATTGACGGAAGTGATAGACATTATGCACTCACAGACTCCCCCTTGTATAAAACTGAAGTCAATCTCGTAGCTTTTTGTCTTCTCTCTCTTAGTCATTTAGAAACTTTGACATCTTCAATTCTACAGACTCCCCTTTAGCTCTTCAAGCTCATCTTGATTCTGCATTTTGAATCAGCTCCCCCTTTCAGTTGACTCTTTCTCCAGGCTCCCCCTTTCGTTAAGCTTTCGTTCTTTTCAGGATCGACACCTGGCTCTTTGATTACAAGTTCCCCCTTGGTTTGAGCTCGTTTTCAGACCCCCCCCCCTTAGTCTCAGCTATCGGGATCGTAATCTGGCTTTTACATCTGAAAATCACAAATATTTAGCAGTGAAAGCTTTTTGAATGATAACCTGGCTCTAAACAAAGATGTAACAATATGTAATCTCCCAGAATTATCCAACTCTACCCCCTATCAAATAACTATATATATCTAACAGTTAAGCATCCAAAATCTCACAGATAATCATCCAAGTCCAACTTAATGACCTTGGAGATTTCACAAACCATTTTTTGAAATTTTCTTTTAAAAACCTCAAGTTTCAAATTAATGAACTTGTTTATTTTTAGAATCATATCCAGCATACATAGATTTTGAAACTCAGCCTTCAGACATCGGTTGTCGAAAATAAAGTAGAAACAAAATCTTTTTGTATTTTTTCAAAATTTATGCTAAAAACACACTGAAAATCTTTTGTGATTTTTCTTTTAAAGTAAAGCAGTAAAGAAATAGTTACAGAAAATATTTTTGTTTGAGTTTGTGTCATAGGATCATATCAGTTTATGACAAATCACTAGCACCATTGAGCTATAAACAATTTAAGTTCTAAACGATTCACTTAGATTATCAGTATACTGGTCTATTTAAATTTTCACACAAAGTTCATCTGTTCCGAGATACGAGATTTAGTGTTTTAAGCACTTAACTTATTCGCGTGTCCCACCTCAGAATATACTCCCGTTTCAAGATTCCATAGATTCAGTCTTACAAGTGAATATACTATATTGATATATATGTATTCTAGGTTAATGAGAAACCTTGAAAGCTTAGGTGTGAACTACCGTTCAGTCAAAGAGATGAAGGCTCGACTTAAGGTGTGTCCCACTTAGGAATCTTCTTTACAACTGCACTTGATTCATATTTTTCTATATTTTTCAATTTTTATGCAGAGGGAAAGCTTTTTAAAGCGCGTAAAGTATTATACGAGGTCTAGGCCATTGCTTACGCAAATCAGAAGTCCAGGTATAATACCCCAGATATCAACCAGTACAAAGACCTAGTATCTCAGAATCAGACAACTTTCAAACGAGATTTCAGAGGTTATCCATATATTCGAGAGATGTTCCCCACGAGATAAGCAAGTAATTGATATTTAGGTTTATATCTCGAAGTCAATCTACTAAATGTGTAAAAACCTACTAGTATATCATCAGTGAGACCGTTTAGCGTACTGTGATTGTCTACTGATGTACTATCATTTCCTCTTTTTATTTTTTCTCATGTTTTTGGTTTTTTCAAATTTTCAAATATTTTTCTATTTTCAAAATTCTTACTCTCCCTAAAATTCAAAACATTCTAAATTTCAGGGTTAGTTATCAAATTTTCTTTAAATGTAACAACCAATGTAGATAGCTTCATCTCGCTATCCATTTTCTGCTTCACATGCTCTGTTTTGTAGAAAGTACCCCCATGATTTACAACACATTGATTTTTAACAATGTTAAAACCATTTAATCACTTGTGAAATAATCATGTTTGTTCAGCCGTGAGGGTTTCGGCATATTCAATCAAAACATCTTTTTGTAAAATTTTTATTTTTTTGACAAAATTTAAAACATAAACATATTTTTTCATTTTTCAATTTTTGACAAAATAAAAACATATTTTTGGTTTTTAAATTTTTCTATTTTTAGGGTTTTATATTTATGGTTTATTTATGTACAGAAAACACACAAACTCCCTGTTTCTCAATTACAGGGACCTGCAGCCTCCTGTGCTAGGCTGCTCCGCTCAACATCTTTGCATTCAGATTCCTTCTAGAGCACCTGCACATTTAACGCATTCAATTATTTGAACAGTGCATCCCAGGCCTGTTTGACCTTGGGTATTGTGACACAATAAGAATTGTTCAGTTTTGGAAAATCTTTATCATTTTTCACAAATATGTTTTCATTCTTATTGTTAACCTGCTTGGTTGAATCAATTTTCCTATTATCATTCACAGATGTCGTTTGTTTCTTTGCCACCCAAATTTGACCTGTTGAACCATTCCTTTGATAGAATCGTTAATCATTTTCACTGTTTTGTTTTGTCAAATCAATTTTTGGTTTCCAGATTTGTTTTGGTTCTGATTATCAGCGATTGGTGTGTCAGAGTCCCAATCCTCAAAATCTATAGTTTTTTCATAATATACGAGTCAAAACATAATAAATAATCCTTTTTTAATCAGTGGCCTTATACAAAAATCATTATATATCCTTACCTATGGTTCGTTCTATCACACCCCCAAAATCCACATGCGAAGTACCACCGCTTGGAGGCGTGACTGACCAGGATCAAGCCACCAATCATATTGAACATATAAGTAATCAGTAAAAGTAAACGTAATCCATCACAATACAATTGCTGCTAAATCAAAAGCATAGCATAGGTAGCGGAAGCATAGTTATGAACATCCAACACAAGTGTTTAGTTTAAAGAGTCATAAAGTTTTTATCAAAACATCCACAATCCGTGCCCACAACGACCGCGCCTCCCGTGCAAGCTCCAAGAGTACCTATGGTCCTACAAGGCATGTAACAGAGAGTCAACAACTAGTTGGGCGAGTTCACAGTTGGTTATTCAGTTATAATGTTCGTATCGTAAATTGTAAGTTCGTTTAGTAATCATGTATCGTATGTATTGGTATCGCGGCCCTCTAGGCATGTTTGCGAAGATTAGTGGGGGTTTCCCATGTTTTCTAGACTAGGTATATTTATATCGCGGCCCACCCGGCATGTGTGCGAAGATTAAAGTGTAGTTCGCGGCCATTCTAGGCATGTTTGCGAAGATTGTTCTATTATCGCGGCCAATCCCGGCGTGTGTGCGAAGAGAAGTATATGTATCACTAGTCTAGCAATATCTACCAATAACCTTCCTCTCCCGAGGAATAATCCCATTAATCATATAAGTATCATTCAACCCATTCCCAACCCCGGGAATCCCATGCCTTGGTAAGAGTGTGAACTCACCTTAGTTTGCTCGGTATGCTAAAGTTATGTGCTCACAATTTATCAGTCAAGTCCTATATTTATGCACGTATACTCAATCAGTTCACGTTCATAATATTTCACATGTAATTATCACCACAGTAATATCACAGAGTGTTTGGCAGTGAATCATACATCACATAACAGTTAATCACATGTGCACAATTCGTGTTTCACATAACAGTCTTTCACAGTTTATTCTAGCATATCATCCAATAACATACTTAATACAATTACTGACTTAGCATAGTTATTGAGCCATAACATGGTTGGATCAGAACTAACAGAGTTAACACATGTAATAAGGTTAACATTCTTAACATAATTTGATTTGATCACATGGCCGCCATATTCATTTCCAACATTTAATTGAAACTCACACTTTGACTCCATGCCCTTACACACCCATCAAATCTGCCATTGACACACAATTCAATTTCATGTGCCAAACACATGTGGTGAAGTAATTAATTGTGAAGGCTCACATGTGATAAAGCAATTATGTTGGTCCAATTGGAGTCAAGTAGAATCAGTTCATTTAAAGATTGTTGGCCTTGTGTCACCTAAAGATGCATGTCCTAAATGGCGGCCCAATCACAACCGATTAATCAGTTTTTACCATCAAGTAGTCAACGGCTCAAGTTGGTTCTTTCTAGGTTTCATGTGCTAATGTGGTGAGGTCCAATAGTGATCAAGCTTTGTGATATTGTCAGTCAATGGCATGTGCTCTTGGTTACATTTAAAAGCTCATTATCATGAAATCACATCATATGCATAACATTTAATATAACAGCTCATTCATGGTAACAAACAGATAATGCATGATGAATTAGATCAGTTAACTATTAACAGATTTATCATTACAATAACATTAGCAATCTAATCATCGTGACAGTCGTCATAAATCAACGAGAGAAAACAAGATATGACAGCCAGCATTTACACCGATAATCTACACAGTTAAACAATATACCAAAACTGATTATTGCACACTAACCGGTTACGAAACGAACTGGCAAGAATCCGTAAGGGTGGGTGAGTGCCGTCGCGTGCAAGATAGAAAGGGGAGTCTAGGGTTTTTGTCAGTTATCGAAATCGTGCACCAGTTATAACAAATCCTAATCTAATCGCTAATGGGCCGAAGCCCATGTATTGTTTTCGTTGGCCCTTTAGTGACAAAATCACCTCTTGATTTCGTGGGATGTGTTTTCATTGAATTACATGATATCATATACACTTATATTGAACCTCAAATAATTATTAAACATATTTGACAAATAAGTACGGAGTTTAAATTGGATAAAGACCTTGAAAACTCGCGTTGTCACATTATCCCCATCTTGAAAGAAATTTCCTCCCGAAATTTAGTACGTGGTTACTGAGGAAGCTAGTTGTGTTTTTGTAGTTTACTGGTTTTCCTGGGGTGTCACATCATCCCCCCGTTGATTTGGAATTTCGTCCCGAAATTCTGTAGTAGCTTCAGCCTCAGTAGTGGTTGCACTGTTTCCGAATAACTGGGGATACTTGAGTTTCATTTGATCTTCTCGTTCCCAGGTGAACTCTGGGCCACGAAGGGAGTTCCAACGAACTTGAACAAGAGGTATTCTGGTGTGCTTGAGGACCTTAACATCCCGGTCCGTGATTTCAACAGGTTCCTCGACGAATCGTAACTGTTCGTCGATAGTGAGCTCCTTCAAAGGAACTATGTGGGTCTCATCTGACAGACACTTCTTCAGATTCGACACGTGGAAAACGTTGTGAACTGCACTGAGTTCAGCTGGTAAGTTCAGTGTGTAGGCTACTTTGCCTATTTTCTCTATGACTTCGAACGGTCCGACGTATCGCGGATTGAGCTTGCCTCGTTTGCCAAAACGAACAACACCCTTCCAGGGTGAAACTTTGAGTAGCACTCGATCCCCAACCTGGAACTCGAGTAGTTTCCTGTCTTTATCTGCGTATGCTTTCTGACGGTCACGAGCTGCCGCCATGCGTTGTCGTATTTGAGCAATCTTTTCAGTAGTATCAACTACCATTTCTGGACCTGTGATCTGACTGTCACCCACCTCTGCCCAACAAAGAGGTGATCGGCATTTACGCCCGTACAATGCCTCAAATGGAGCAGCTTTAATGCTGGTGTGGTAGCTGTTATTGTACGAAAATTCCACAAGTGGCAGATGTTTTTCCCAGCCATTGCCAAAGTCAATTACGCACGCCCGAAGCATGTCTTCTAGAGTTTGAATAGTGCGCTCAGACTGCCCATCTGTCTGAGGGTGATAAGCTGTGCTCATGTCTAATCGAGAGCCAAAAGATTTGTGCATTGCTTGCCACAGTTCTGAAGTAAAACGTGCATCACGATCAGAGATAATAGAGGTGGGCACCCCGTGCCTCGAGACAACTTCCTTAAGGTATACGTCTGCTAGAGTGGAGAACTTATCCGTTTCCTTGATAGCCAAGAAGTGAGCAGACTTTGTGAGTCGATCCACGATCACCCAGATAGTATCATTTCCACGCTGAGATCTAGGTAGGCCAGTAACAAAATCCATGGAAATTTGTTCCCATTTCCATTGTGGTATCTCAGGCTGTTGGAGTGGGCCTGAAGGTTTCTGATATTCCGCTTTGACTCTTGCACAAGTCAAACACTTGCTAACGTAAGTGGCTATGTGAGCTTTCATGCTAGGCCACCAGTATGTAGTTCTGAGGTCGTGGTACATCTTATCCGAACCAGGATGTACCGAGTAGCGAGACTTATGAGCTTCATCCATTACAAGCTCGCGTAAGTTGCCATAGAGTGGGACCCAGATGCGTCCTGTTACATAGTAGGCTTCGTCTGCCTTTTGTTCTAATCGTTGCCTTGAGCCGCGTAGGGCTTCAGCCCTGACGTTCTCTGGCTTCAATGCTTCTACCTGAGCATCTCGTATCTGTGAGGGAAGACTAGACTGAATAGTGAGTTGCAACGCTCGTACACGTCTAGGTGTAGTATCCTTTCGACTGAGGGCGTCGGCCACCACATTGGCTTTGCCCGGATGGTACTTTATAGCACATTCGTAATCGTTTAGTAGTTCAACCCATCTACGTTGTCGCATGTTCAATTCTTTCTGCTTGAAGATATGTTCGAGACTCCTGTGATCGGTGTAGATGGTGCACTTAGTGCCATACAAGTAATGTCGCCATATCTTGAGCGCAAAAACAACAGCTCCCAGCTCTAGATCATGTGTAGTGTAATTCCGTTCATGAATCTTAAGTTGGCGTGAAGCATAAGCAATGACTTTATCCCGCTGCATCAACACACATCCAAGACCTTGGATGGATGCGTCGCAGTAGACTACAAAATCGTCCGTGCCTTCAGGCAATGAGAGGATAGGTGCGCTACAAAGTCTGTCCTTTAAGTGCTGAAACGTTGTTTCCTGTGTATTACCCCAACGGTAAGCAACACCTTTATGTGTCAGTAATGTAAGCGGCTGCGCAATCTTTGAGAAGTCTTTGATGAACCGTCTGTAATAACCCGCCAAACCCAAGAATTGGCGTATTTCGGTTGGTGTGCGAGGTGCAGGCCAGTTCTTGATCGAATCTACCTTGGATGGATCGACATGAATCCCATCCTTGTTTACCACGTGGCCTAGGAAGTGGACTTCACGAATCCAGAAGTCGCATTTTGAAAACTTAGCGTACAGCTGTTCTGCTCGAAGAAGTTCCAAAATGAGTCGCAAATGCTGCTCGTGTTCCTCCCGATTCTTCGAATAAATCAGGATGTCGTCGATGAAAACAATAACAAACTTGTCAAGATAAGGTTTGCACACCCTGTTCATAAGATCCATGAAAACCGCAGGCGCGTTCGTTAGCCCGAATGGCATGACCAAAAACTCGTAATGGCCGTAGCGAGTTCTGAATGCTGTTTTGGAGACGTCCTCATCCCGGACTCTCAATTGATGATAGCCTGACCTCAGGTCAATCTTCGAGTAATAGCTCGACCCTTGCAACTGGTCGAATAAGTCGTCGATGCGTGGAAGAGGATAGCGATTCTTCACGGTCACCTTGTTCAGTTCGCGGTAATCTATGCACATGCGGAAAGTACCGTCTTTCTTCTTCACAAATAATACTGGAGCTCCCCAGGGCGAAGAGCTAGGACGTATGAAACCCTTTTCCAAGAGTTCTTGCAACTGCTTAGACAGTTCTTCCAGTTCAGTTGGTGCTAAGCGATAAGGTGCTCGAGCTATAGGTGCTGCTCCTCGAGCTAGCTCGATCTGAAATTCGACCTGACGATGAGGCGGTAGCCCAGGTAACTCTGCAGGAAACACTTGAGGAAAGTCGCGCACGACTGGAATATCCTCTAACTTCTTCTCTTTCGTCGATGTATCAGTAACGAGTGCTAATATAGCTGTGTGGCCCTTTCGCAAACACTTCTGTGCCTTCAAGAAGGAGATGATGCCACTCACGACACCACTCTTGTCGCCTTGAACTTCGAGAGGTTCTTTGCCAGAACGGGAAATGCGAATGATCTTCTCTTTGCATAGGATCTCTGCTTGTTGTTGAGATAACCAATCCATACCAATGACGATGTCGAAACTACCCAGGGTTATAGGAATGAGATCGATAGAGAAAGCCTGACCGGCGAGGATAAGATTACAACCCTGAACTATGTGTGTGGCCTCTAGGCTTTTACCATTAGCTAACTCTACGACATGTTTGGTGTTCAAAAGTGTTGGTGCGCGTTTAAGCATTTGACTAACTTTCTGAGACATATAACTGGTATCCGCACCCGAATCAAATAATACTGTAACATAAAAGTCGTCGAGAAGAAACTTACCCATAACCACATTAGGATCGTTCCTTGCATCAGCCAGACCAATCACATATGCACGACCCCTAGCACCATTGTTGTTGTTGTTTCCCCCATTGTTGTTCCCATTGCCCTGATTATTGTTGTTGTTATTCTGATTCTGGTTTAACTGGGGGCAGTCCCGCTTGAAATGGCCTTCAGCCCCACATTGAAAGCATCCCTTATTGTCTCGCTGTTGTTGTTGTTGTTGTTGCTGGTTGCGTGGAGCTAGTGGCTGTTGTTGCTTGTTCTGATTCGCAGGCCTTGAGCTCCTGCAATCTTTAGCTTCATGACCCATCTTGAGACATCTCTGACAGCGGCCCTTGCGACATTGACCACTGTGGTGTCTGTTGCACTTGTTACACAGTGGGTGAATTCCCCGATATCCACCCTGTCCCTGACCACCAGAAGATTGCTGACTCGGACTCTGGTAATCATTAGTCTTGTGTTGCTGAGCTTGAGACTGAATGGTAGCTGAACCCCTGCTGGAATCCCCTTCCCATTTCCGCTTGTTATCACTGGGAGTAGCAGGAGTAGCTGAAGTGGTAGCGGTAGTGGTAGCGTTGATACGTTTAGGCAGCCGGTTTTGTTCCACTGCCTGATCGGTGAGGCGATGACCTAACTTGACGATCTGTTGAATGGTGCCAAGATTCGCTGAGGTTACATGACTTTGAATCTCCGGCACCAGACCATTGAGATACAGTTCGATACGCTTAATGGGAGGGTCTACCATAGTAGGACACAGAATAGCCAACTCATTTGATCTTTTGGTGTACGCTTCAATTTCTGACCCCGTCATTTTCAAGTGGTAAAACTCTACCTCCAGCTTATGAATGTCATCACGGCTACAGTATTCCTCTTTGATCAACTCCTTGAAATCATTCCAGGGTGTGGCGTTAGCAACAGCCAACCCTAACATCTGAACTTGCGCATTCCACCAAGTCAGCGCAATGCCTTCTAGAGTACCGGTGGCGTACTTCACCCTGCGAGCCTCAGGGCATTCACACATCTCAAAAATGGACTCGAGCTTTTCAAACCAATGGAGAAGTCCAACTGCTCCTTCCGTGCCACTAAAAGTAGCAGGACGACAGTCCATGAAAGTTTTGAAGGTGCAAACAGGTGGCTGAGCGTGCTGACCTGTTGTGTATAAGAACTAGGACAAGATTAAGCACAAGAGTTGGTTTAGGAGTGTAGGATCTAAAGATCCTAGTGTGAGTTACAACTGCAGGGTATACCTCCTGCTTGTGCGGCTGCAAGTGCCGCAGCAACTCGTTCGTTAATGAGAGCCGTCAACTGGGCTTGTGTCATGTTAATGCGTCCCGACATGATCTTCATAGCAAAGGTAACATAAGTAAGAGAGGTTCGCGAATAGTGCGATGACAGAAGAAAGTGAGCACACAAGTATTCTCAAGCAATAAGGGTTATGTGTATCTAAGCATACCATGAGCAAAGTTCTATGTAATTCTAGCAAGTAGGCAATAAAACATGTACCATATCACCTAGGATGTTGAGTCTTGCACGTGGAGCGAAGCGTCGTTGTGGATCGTTGAGCACTGTTCTGGTTATAGTCTGGTTTTAATAAAAACGTTTTCCCCTAATTAAAACCGAGTTCTCTATAACCAATGGCTCTGATACCAATCTGTCACACCCCCAAAATCCACACGCGAAGTACCACCGCTTGGAGGCGTGACTGACCAGGATCAAGCCACCAATCATATTGAACATATAAGTAATCAGTAAAAGTAAACGTAATCCATCACAATACAATTGGTGCTAAATCAAAAGCATAGCATAGGTAGCGGAAGCATAGTTATGAACATCCAACACAAGTGTTTAGTTTAAAGAGTCATAAAGTTTTTATCAAAACATCCACAATCCGTGCCCACAACGACCGCGCCTCCCGTGCAAGCTCCAAGAGTACCTATGGTCCTGCAAGGCATGTAACAGAGAGTCAACAACTAGTTGAGCGAGTTCACAGTTGGTTATTCAGTTATAATGTTCGTATCGTAAATCGTAAGTTCGTTTAGTAATCATGTATCGTATGTATTGGTATCGCGGCCCTCTAGGCATGTTTGCGAAGATTAGTGGGGGTTTCCCATGTTTTCTAGACTAGGTATATTTATATCGCGGCCCACCCGGCATGTGTGCGAAGATTAAAGTGTAGTTCGCGGCCATTCTAGGCATGTTTGCGAAGATTGTTCTATTATCGCGGCCAATCCCGGCGTGTGTGCGAAGAGAAGTATATGTATCACTAGTCTAGCAGTATCTACCAATAACCTTCCTCTCCCGAGGAATAATCCCATTAATCATATAAGTATCATTCAACCCATTCCCAACCCCGGGAATCCCATGCCTTGGTAAGAGTGTGAACTCACCTTAGTTTGCTCGGTATGCTAAAGTTATGTGCTCACAATTTATCAGTCAAGTCCTATATTTATGCACGTATACTCAATCAGTTCACGTTCATAATATTTCACATGTAATTATCACCACAGTAATATCACAGAGTGTTTGGCAGTGAATCATACATCACATAACAGTTAATCACATGTGCACAATTCGTGTTTCACATAACAGTCTTTCACAGTTTATTCTAGCATATCATCCAATAACATACTTAATACAATTACCGACTTAGCATAGTTATTGAGCCATAACATGGTTGGATCAGAACTAACAGAGTTAACACATGTAATAAGGTTAACATTCTTAACATGATTTGATTTGATCACATGGCCGCCATATTCATTTCCAACATTTAATTGAAACTCACACTTTGACTCCATGCCCTTACACACCCATCAAATCTGCCATTGACACACAATTCAATTTCATGTGCCAAACACATGTGGTGAAGTAATTAATTGTGAAGGCTCACATGTGATAAAGCAATTATGTTGGTCCAATTAGAGTCAAGTAGAATCAGTTCATTTAAAGATTGTTGGCCTTGTGTCACCTAAAGATGCATGTCCTAAATGGCGGCCCAATCACAACCGATTAATCAGTTTTTACCATCAAGTAGTCAACGGCTCAAGTTGGTTCTTTCTAGGTTTCATGTGCTAATGTGGTGAGGTCCAATAGTGATCAAGCTTTGTGATATTGTCAGTCAATGGCATGTGCTCTTGGTTACATTTAAAAGCTCATTATCATGAAATCACATCATATGCATAACATTTAATATAATAGCTCATTCATGGTAACAAACAGATAATGCATGATGAAATAGATCAGTTAACTATTAACAGATTTATCATTACAATAACATTAGCAATCTAATCATCGTGACAGTCGTCATAAATCAACGAGAGAAAACAAGATACGACAGCCAGCATTTACACCGATAATCTACACAGTTAAACAATATACCAAAACTGATTATTGCACACTAACCGGTTACGAAACGAACTGGCAAGAATCCGTAAGGGTGGGTGAGTGCCGTCGCGTGCAAGATAGAAAGGGGAGTCTAGGGTTTTTGTCAGTTATCGAAATCGTGCACCAGTTATAACAAATCCTAATCTAATCGCTAATGGGCCGAAGCCCATGTATTGTTTTCGTTGGCCCTTTAGTGACAAAATCACCTCTTGATTTCGTGGGATGTGTTTTCATTGAATTACATGATATCATATACACTTATATTGAACCTCAAATAATTATTAAACATATTTGACAAATAAGTACGGAGTTTAAATTGGATAAAGACCTTGAAAACTCGGGTTGTCACACGTTCGGTTACCCCAAACCCTTCCACCTACATCTCGTTATCTTCATTGACCAACGTAGCACTCTCAAACATGCCAGTGATCCCGTCCGTGTCATCCGAAAAAATCAAAGTGTTTGATTAACTTGTGGCCTTGAACTTATTACCCCCACCTATCTTCAACCTAGACATACATGGGTCAACCACAGAATTGTCAAACCCCAACCGATGGCGGAATCATCGGGGCGTGGCACTAGGCGAACCAGATTCCTCAAGAGAATCCATAACGACTATTTGTTACCAATATTTAATAGGTTTAATATCCCATACTATTAAACAAACATTCCAGCAAATGTCAAAACAGATAACACGTTTCTCTCAAACAAAACAAGTCCGACAACCTATATTTTATTAGATGAGTTTCTAGACTTCCTATCTTGTTTGTAGCATAACAATCCATCAACCTATCACATACGTTAAAATAAAAGTCAATACATAAAGTAAGGTGTGTACACAAGTTTAGCATAGATATAGTATAAAAAAGCGTTTACGCATAACCAGCATGTAAAACGTAACGGGTGAAGCATGTAAACTACCAACACTGATACAACCTAACCATGTGACTGCGAGTAGAGTCTGCGCGACCCATATTCACCGAAGCAAACACGTGAAGTAGAGTATGTGATCCTTAGCAACCTTTGACAAATTAGGTGCTGAGTCCAAACTATAGTACTATCATTGCTAAAGGCGGTCTGGCAACTATCACTGTATAAGCATAGTAACAAGCATTCAACTAATCACGTATAGCATGCAGGAGCGGTTAGCGTTTAAAAGTGTTGCGTTGTGTGTTGTGTTTTTTATATAGAACGTATGTAACACCCAAAAGTGCGTTAAATGAAATGGGTCGAGTATACTCACTGTGCATGTCTTAATCAAGAAGCACGATCCTCAATGGATTGAAGGGAGCGCCGGATCAGCCTGCGTACAGGAACAGAAGCGTAAGTCCTCCAAAGTGCTGAAACGGTAAAAAATCGGAGTGTCGGTAGGAAATAGAAGATTCGTACAAAGCTGGTGCGTTTATACGAAGGCGTGCCTTCGCACGAAGGTGGGTCTTCGCACTTGTGCATCTTCCGTTATCCAAAATCGAGTGTCTTCGCGTCTATCTTCAGAAAATCGAGTGTTCATCCCTCCAACCTTAAGCTACTGAACAAGCTTAGAGTCGCAGAGGTCTTTGTCGGAGTCACGAAATGAGATTCGGGCTGTGATGTGTAAAACCTAAGGCCTTCGTATGAAGGCATTATCGTTGTACAAAGCCATGTGTGCCTTCGTACGAAGCCAGGCTTCACACAGAATAGTCCAGCTCACATCCGTGGCTGCTCTTGACGTTCGGAGCTGTGTTTTCGCCTGAATCGGACGTGTATTCGAGTCCCATTCAAGACGGGTTCAAAACCACCTCGTTCCACTATTCGGTGAACGAAATATGTGTCGATTTAGGTCTGTGTTAGGGTGAAAATCATGTTTAAAACAGGCTTTAAAGAGTTTTTCACTTAAATCTAACACTTGGTGAGTGTGAAATCAATAGATTTCTAACTTGGGAAGCCAAAGCTAGGCCCAATACACTCGATTAAGTGTAGATTAGTTGTAAATGAAGAAGATTTGATGAAAAAGATGAAGGTTTTGATGAAACAGAAAAGTTATGATGAAAAAGGTGAAGTTTCAGTAAAAGATGAAGTTTAGCTGGAAAACATAAGAGTTTAGATGAAATCGAAGTGATTCTGGTGGAAAATCAAAGTGGAAAACATTGTATAATCGAAAAAAGCTGTTAAATCTTACATGAAAATGGTCGGACAGCAATTCGGTAGAGTTTCGGTATGAAATCAGCAAGTTAGAAATGAGGGGAGTGTGGCTGGGTATTTATAGGGAATGGGGGGTTCGCACAGCAGGTCCTTGTTTGAACCAGCTGCCTTTGTACGAAGGCAGTGCCTTCGTGCGAGGCTGCCTGGCTTCGTACGAGGGGCCTGTTCTGCGGGGAGAATTCTCGTTTTCGCGCGTAAGATGCTCGTTTAATGCGTTTTGTTGCGTTAGTTAGCATTGGTACCTTAAGTATTATAGCGTAACACTGCGTTTCAGGTCGTGTTGCATTTTAGTGTGATAAGTCGAGTTGTGCGAGTAGCGTTGAGTTTGCATTGTGATAGCGTTTGCGAGTAAAGATGTCACACCCTCAAAATCTACAAGCGGAGTATTACCGCGAGGTGTGTGACTGATCAGGATCGTACCACCAATCATAATAAACGTTAAGTAAAGTAAAGTGAAACCATCGCAAATAAAACCATTTAGTGTTCACAAAACCAAAGTCCAAAACCAAATTTAAAAGTTAGCGGAAGCATAAAGTTTTAAAACCCATAAAGCAGTTTATAAATCATAAAATTTATTAGTAGGAACCCAACAATTGGTTTCCTGCCACAACGTCCACTCCTCGTGCAAGCTCTATCCATGTACCTAACGACCTGCAAAGCAAGCAGTGGGGTGTCAACAAAAAGTTGGCGAGTTCACAGTTGGTTGTTCGTTTTAATGTTGTTCCAAAAACCCAAAAGTTGTTAAGTTCCTTGTTCTTTATAAAAACATGCCATGGGGAGCTACCCCACTGTTTTAAGCCACTAGACCCGTTACCGTACCGACTAGTGACTGTAGTTATGTTTAGTGCCCTGAGTCAATGTCTATTATCATTGACGAAGTGCCCAAGTATATTAGTACACGCCCGTCCTCTGTGGCACGGTGTGAGGCTTGTCAAACCTAATAGCGCTATTTAACTAATAACCCGTTCGCCATTCGCCCGACGATTAAGTCGATACAAAATATGAGGGACTTAAGATAGAGTTGTTGTCTAGTAAGCTTAAGACATGTATTATAATGGTTATCACCCTTCCCAAGGAGGGTGGAGGTACGTATTCTACCCAAGAAGAATACGCAGGTTGTATCCCACCTAAGGGGGATAGTTGTTTAACCCATTCCCAAACCACCGGGAATCCCATGCTTTGACGAAAAGTGTGAACTCACCTTTGATTGCTCGGTTGGTCTCTTAAAATGGTTAACAGTCAAGGTAGGTCAATCACGTCCTAGTATGATTACCATTTAGTTCAATAGTGTGTTCAAATAAGGTACGAAGCTCCTACACACATCTACCACATAACATGCACCCACTTTGATAGTTTACGCACATATACATATTCCACCTATAACTACTCATGAACAAGCACACAATACTTCACATAACACTTGCATGGACATTAAACAAGTTGGATCATTATCAGATAGCATAATCAACATTTATACACGCAAATCACAACTTATACTGTTTCAGCTTTAACATCCAACACTAGGCTGTTTTCGGGTATTTTTAAAAAATAGTTATCTTGTTCCAAAATTTCTTAATAATTTACAGAATGTTCTAAATGCACGTCACCTTGTGTAAAAATCTCAAAACCTGATTCATCGCCGATTATTTTATAAAAATCATTTACCTGGCTGCAGTCAGATTCGTCACTTTCTGACTGCAATCCACGGAAAAATTCATCTAAAATTCATCGTAAGTCCGATTGACGAAGTTCCAGTTGGAGATTTACGACAACACCCATGCCCATCTACTGTACGAATTTCATGACCTAACTCTATCCAGGATACAATTTATGATGGAAAATATAACACGAACTTTCTTTAGAAAGAAACGCAGCTTTTGCTGCTGTGAAAAAATGCTCCTTTAAAAATAGCAAACGACCTTAGAAAATGTGATTCTAGCGCCATTTGAAGCGTTTTTCGAAAACGTATGATTTAGACTTCAGAAAATCAATATTTCGATTTATAACAGTCCGTTTACAGCCAACTGAAGTTGGCTGTTTTCATCAATCAACATTCTGTTCTTCATTTAAACGACACCAAAACGCATGTAAATGATCCCGACACTTCCTAATAACGACTAACAGAAGATTAACAATCAACTATCACCTAACCATATCAATAATCACATAACCCTAGATATAAAACATCCTGATTTTTCACAAAAAATGTTGCCAATGATCATTTATGCATACGTATCATCACTTAATTTAAACAATCACATCATCACCCGAAACTAATCATGTAACAACAAAAGCCTAGCATAACAACTCAAGATCACAGCCAAGTCTACACAAAATCACACCATGAATCGCAATCCAAATCAAGAACACTAACCTTGGAGCGAAGAGAAAGGCGAATTGAAGAAGAGAAGGAGAATCAAGAAGCTGAAATTGCGCAAAGGGGGGGGGGGGAGTCTCCTGGCCGTCGCACTCTATGGGGGTGTTAGGGTTTCTGTTTTGTTTTTTTCTTTATTCCCAAAGCCATGTATGTATATAATTAGAACACAAGGGTGTTTGGGCTTAATGGGCTGCAAGGAACAAGGAGGTGTGGTTTGGGCTCATTGTTTCGCATGGGGGAACATGGGGTGGGGTTGGGCCTATTAGTGGCGCAAAGGGGGGAGGGAGTGGGTTTGGGTTCGGTTTTATAAAGTAGCGGTTTGTCGTATTTCGTAAAATAACTAATTAAGATGTCATGTGTCGCAATTTAACACACTACAATATTTCATTGCACAAAATAACGTTTTCCCATATTTCAGTTTCGGGTTTCGGTTTCCCGTAATTCACAGTACACATTACTAATGACACAATCGTTCAAATAAAATCAACCACCATATTCGATTCATTTAACGTACATGTAATTACACAGTAAAACGAAACGTTCAGGAATTATACGAGTTGTCACATCATCCCCAAGTTGAAAGAAATTTCGTCTCGAAATTTAGCACATAGTCACTGAGGAAGCTAGCTGTGTTGTGCGTTTTCCTGGGGTATCACATCATCCCCCCGTTGGTTTGGAATTTCATCCCGAAATTCCGAAGTAGCTTGAGCACTGGACTCACCTTTCTTAAACAACTGGGGGTACTTGCGTTTCATCTAGTCCTATCGTTCCCAAGTGAACTCTGGACCACGACGGGAGTTCCAACGAACCCGAACAATAGGTATCTTGGTTCGTTTATGAGTCTTGATTTCCCGATCTATAATTTCCACCGGTTTCTCGACGAAGCGCAACTGGTCGTCGATAGTTAGTTCCTTGAAAGGAACAATGAGGGTCTCGTCTAATTAACGCTTCTTCAGATTCGACACGTGGAAAACGTTGTGAACGCCATTGAGTTCTTCAGGAAAATTCAGTCTGTAAGCCACCTTGCCGATTTTCTCAGTGATTTCAAATGATCCGACATATCGCGGATTAAGTTTGCCCCGTTTGCCAAAGCGAACCACACCTTTCCAAGGTGAGACTTTGAGTAGCACTCGATCCCCAACCTGGAACTCGAGAGGTTTCCTACGCTTGTCAGCGTAGCTTTTCTGACGGTCACGAGCTGCCGCCGTTCATTGTCGGATTTGGGCAATCTTTTCTGTTGTGTCGAGAACAAGTTCTGGGCCAGTGATTTGGCTATAGCCAACTTCTGCCCAACATAGAGGTGATCAACATTTCCATCCGTACAATGCCTCGAACAGAGCAGCCTGGATGCTGGTGTGGTAACTAATGTTGTACGAAAACTCCACCAAGGGTAGGTGTCTTTCCCAGCTGTTACCAAAGTCGATAACACATGCTCGAATCATGTCTTCAAGAGTCTGGATGGTGCGTTCAGTCTGCCCATCCTTCTGGGGATGATATGTTGTGCTCATGTAACACCCAAAATTTTCGTATGTCATAAAAGCATAATATGTAGTGTTGTTCTAATAATAAAAATGGAAATGTATAGAATTATGTCATAATAAAAGTTAGTAAAAGGAAGATGACCAAGTTCGAATGTGAATTAATAAAGTGAATATGACCAAAAGATGAGGGACTAGATGTGTAAATATGAAATAAAACTTGATAAAAAAAAGACCAGAATTTGGTCCTAGTGTGCGATCGTGAGAAGACCAGGGGAAAACCTTCCCTCTCAAAACCCTAACATCTTAAATTTCTATCAAATTGAAAGTGAAATTAGTGAGTAATCGAAAGCATGAGCCAGAAACTTCGATTATCTAAGTGTTCTTGACCTCAAGTAAGTTTAATTTCATGATTTGGTGAAGTTTGATTTAGTGGGTTTAGTGTAATTCGTGAATGCAATGCTAAATCTAGTATGAATGATGGTTCCTATGGTTGTGTAGACATCAAGATATGTTAAATTTTTTAATATGATGATTAATATGTTAGCACAAACGTTTAGTGTTCACAAAACCAAAGTCCAAAACCAAATTTAAAAGTTAGCGGAAGCATAAAGTTTTAAAACCCATAAAGCAGTTTATAAATCATAAAATTTATTAGTAGGAACCCAACAATTGGTTTCCTGCCACAACGTCCACTCCTCGTGCAGGCTCTATCCATGTACTTAACGACCTGCAAAGCAAGCAGTGGGTTGTCAACAAAAAGTTGGCGAGTTCACAGTTGGTTGTTCGTTTTAATGTTGTTCCAAAAACCCAAAAGTTGTTAAGTTCCTTGTTCTTTATAAAAACATGCCATGGGGAGCTACCCCACTGTTTTAAGCCACTAGACCCGTTACCGTACCGACTAGTGACTGTAGTTATGTTTAGTGCCCTGAGTCAATGTCTATTATCATTGAAGAAGTGCCCAAGTATATTAGTACACGCCCGTCCTCTGTGGCACGGTGTGAGGCTTGTCAAACCTAATAGCGCTATTTAACTAATAACCCGTTCGCCATTCGCCCGACGATTAAGTCGATACAAAATATGAGGGACTTAAGATAGAGTTGTTGTCTAGTAAGCTTAAGACATGTATTATAATGGTTATTGCCCTTCCCAAGGAGGGTGGAGGTACGTATTCTACCCAAGAAGAATACGCAGGTTGTATCCCACCTAAGGGGGATAGTTGTTTAACCCATTCCCAAACCACCGGGAATCCCATGCTTTGACGAAAAGTGTGAACTCACCTTTGATTGCTCGGTTGGTCTCTTAAAATGGTTAACAGTCAAGGTAGGTCAATCACGTCCTAGTATGATTACCATTTAGTTCAATAGTGTGTTCAAATAAGGTATGAAGCTCCTACACACATCTACCACATAACATGCACCCACTTTGATAGTTTACGCACATATACATATTCCACCTATAACTACTCATGAACAAGCACACAATACTTCACATAACACTTTCATGGACATTAAACAAGTTGGATCATTATCAGATAGCATAATCAACATTTATACACGCAAATCACAACTTATACTGTTTCAGCTTTAACATCCAACACTAGGCTGTTTTCGGGTATTTTTAAAAAATAGTTATCTTGTTCCAAAATTTCTTAATAATTTACAGAATGTTCTAAATGCACGTCACCTTGTGTAAAAATCTCAAAACCTGATTCATCGCCGATTATTTTATAAAAATCATTTACCTGGCGGCAGTCAGATTCGTCACTTTCTGACTGCAATCCACGGAAAAATTCATCTAAAATTCATCGTAAGTCCGATTGACAAAGTTCCAGTTGGAGATTTACGACAACACCCATGCCCATCTACTGTACAAATTTCATGACCTAACTCTATCCAGGATACAATTTATGATGGAAAATATAACACGAACTTTCTTTAGAAAGAAACGCAGCTTTTGCTGCTGTGAAAAAATGCTCCTTTAAAAATAGCAAACGACCTTAGAAAATGTGATTCTAGCGCCATTTGAAGCGTTTTTCGAAAACGTATGATTTAGACTTCAGAAAATCAATATTTCGATTTATAACAGTCCGTTTACAGCCAACTGAAGTTGGCTGTTTTCATCAATCAACATTCTGTTCTTCATTTAAACGACACCAAAACGCATGTAAATGATCCCGACACTTCCTAATAACGACTAACAGAAGATTAACAATCAACTATCACCTAACCATATCAATAATCACATAACCCTAGATATAAAACATCCTGATTTTTCACAAAAATGTAGCCAATGATCATTTATGCATACGTATCATCAATTAATTCAAACAATCACATCATCACCTGAAACTAATCATGTAACAACAAAAGCCTAGCATAACAACTCAAGATCACAGCCATGTCTACACAAAATCACACCATGAATCGCAATCCAAATCAAGAACACTAACCTTGGAGCGAAGAGAAAGGCGAATTGAAGAAGAGAAGGAGAATCAAGAAGCTGAAATTGCGCAAAGGGGGGGGGGAGTCTCCTGGCCGTCGCACTCTATGGGGGTGTTAGGGTTTCTGTTTTGTTTTTTTCTTTATTCCCAAAGCCATGTATGTATATAATTAAAACACAAGGGTGTTTGGGCTTAATGGGCTGCAAAGAACAAGGAGGTGTGGTTTGGGCTCATTGTTTCGCATGGGGGAACATCGGGTGGGGTTGGGCCTATTAGTGGCGCAAAGGGGGGAGGGAGTGGGTTTGGGTTCGGTTTTATAAAGTAGCGGTTTGACGTATTTCGTAAAATAACTAATTAAGATGTCATGTGTCGCAATTTAACACACTACAATATTTCATTGCACAAAATAACGTTTTCCCATATTTCAGTTTCGGGTTTCGGTTTCCCGTAATTCACATTACACATTACCAATGACACAATCATTCAAATAAAATCAACCACCATATTCGATTCATTTAACGTACATGTAATTACACAGTAAAACGAAACGTTCAGGAATTATACGAGTTGTCACATCATCCCCAAGTTGAAAGAAATTTCGTCTCGAAATTTAGCACATAGTCACTGAGGAAGCTAGCTGTGTTGTGCGTTTTCCTGGGGTATCACATCATCCCCCCGTTGGTTTGGAATTTCATCCCGAAATTCCGAAGTAGCTTGAGCACTGGACTCACCTTTCTTAAACAACTAGGGGTACTTGCGTTTCATCTGGTCCTATCGTTCCCAAGTGAACTCTGGACCACGACGGGAGTTCCAACGAACCCGAACAATAGGTATCTTGGTTCGTTTATGAGTCTTGATTTCCCGATCTATAATTTCCACCGGTTTCTCGACGAAGCGCAACTGGTCGTCGATAGTTAGTTCCTTGAAAGGAACAATGAGGGTCTCGTCTGATAAACACTTCTTCAGATTCGTCACGTGGAAGACGTTGTGAACGCCACTGAGTTCTTCAGGCAAATTCAGTCTGTAAGCCACCTTGCCGATTTTCTCAGTGATTTCAAATGATCCGACATATCGCGGATTAAGTTTGCCCCGTTTGCCAAAGCGAACCACACCTTTCCAAGGTGAGACTTTGAGTAGCACTAGATCCCCAACCTGGAACTCGAGAGGTTTCCTACGCTTTTTAGCGTAGCTTTTCTGACGGTTACGAGCTGCCGCCGTTCATTGTCGGATTTGGGCAATATTTCTGTTGTGTCGAGAACAAGTTCTGGGCCAGTGATTTGGCTATAGCCAACTTCTGCCCAACATAGAGGTGATCGACATTTCCGTCCGTACAATGCCTCGAACAGAGCAGCCTGGATGCTGGTGTGGTAACTATTGTTGTACGAAAACTCCACCAAGGGTAGGTGTCTTTCCCAGCTGTTACCAAAGTCGATAACACATGCTCGAATCATGTCTTCAAGAGTCTGGATGGTGCGTTCAGTCTGCCCATCCTTCTTGGGATGATATGCTGTGCTCATGTAACACCCAAAATTTTTGTATGTCATAAAAGTATAATATGTAGTGTTGTTCTAATAATAAAAATGGAAATGTATAGAATTATGTCATAATAAAAGTTAGTAAAAGGAAGATGACCAAGTTAGAATGTGAATTAATAAAGTGAATATGACCAAAAGATGAGGGACTAGATGTGTAAATATGAAATAAAACTTGATAAAAAAAGACCAGAATTTGGTCCTGGTGTGCGATCGTGAGAAGACCAGGGGAAAACCTTCCCTCTCAAAACCCTAACATCTTAAATTTCTATCAAATTGAAAGTGAAATTAGTGAGTAATCGAAAGCATGAGCCAGAAACTTCGATTATCTAAGTGTTCTTGACCTCAAGTAAGTTTAATTTCATGATTTGGTGATGTTTGATTTAGTGGGTTTAGTGTAATTCGTGAATGCAATGCTAAATCTAGTATGAATGATGGTTCCTATGGTTGTGTAGACATCAAGATATGTTAAATTTTTTAATATGATGATGAATATGTTAGCACAAACGTTTAGTGTTCACAAAACCAAAGTCCAAAACCAAATTTAAAAGTTAGCGGAAGCATAAAGTTTTAAAACCCATAAAGCAGTTTATAAATCATAAAATTTATTAGTAGGAACCCAACAATTGGTTTCCTACCACAACGTCCACTCCTCGTGCAAGCTCTATCCATGTACCTAACGACCTGCAAAGCAAGCAGTGGGGTGTCAACAAAAAGTTGGCGAGTTCACAGTTGGTTGTTCGTTTTAATGTTGTTCCAAAAACCCAAAAGTTGTTAAGTTCCTTGTTCTTTATAAAAACATGCCATGGGGAGCTACCCCACTGTTTTAAACCGCTAGACCCGTTACCGTACCGACTACTGACTGTAGTTATGTTTAGTGCCCTGAGTCAATGTCTATCATCACTGATGAAGTGCCCAAGTATGTTACTCCACGCCCGTCCTCTGCGGCACGGTGTGAGGCTTGTCAAACCTAATAGTGATATTTAACTAATAACCCGTTCGCCATTGGCCCGGTGATTAAGTCGATACAAAATATGAGGGACTAAAGATAGAGTTGTTGTCTAGTAAGCTTAAGACATGTATTATAATGGTTGTCACCCTTCCCAAGAAGGGTGGAGGTACGTATTCTACCCAAGGAGAATACGCAGGTTGTATCCCTACTAAGGGGGATTGCTGTTGTTTAACCCATTCCCAAACCACTGGGAATCCCATGCTTTGACGAAAAGTGTGTACTCACCTTTGATTGCTCGGTTGGTCTCTTAAAATGGTTAACATTCAAGGTAGGTCAATCACGTCCTAGTATGATTACCATTTAGTTCATTAGTGTGTTCAAATAAGGCACGAAGCTTCTACACCCATCTACCACATAACATGCACCCACTTGGATAGTTTACGCACATATACATATTCCACCTATAACTACTCATGAACAAGCACACAATACTTCACATAACACTTTCGTGGACATTAAACAAGTTGGATCATTATCAGATAGCATAATCGACATTTAGACACGCAAATCACAACTTATACTGTTTCAGCTTTAACTTCCAAAACTGGGCTGTTTTCGGGTATTTTTATAAAATAGTTATCATGTTCCAAAAATTCTCAATAATTAATAGAATGTTATAAACTATCCACATCATCTTGTGTAAACATCTCAAAACCTGATTCATCACCGATTATTTTATAAAAATCATTTACCGGTCTGCAGTCAGATTCGTCACTTTCTGACTGTAGTCCACGGAAAAATTCATCTAAAATTCATCGTAAGTCCGATTGACGAAGTTCCAGTTGGAGATTTACGACGAAACCCGTGCCCATCTATTGTATGAATTTAATGACCTAAATCTATCCAAGTTACAAGTTATGATGAAAAACATAACACGAATTTTCTACAGAAAAAAATGATGCTTTTGCTGCTGTGAAAAACGCCATTTAAAAATAGCAAACGACCTCAGAAAAATGTGATTCCAATGCCATTTGAAGAGTTTTTCGAAAAAGTATGATTTAGAATTTTAGAAAATCAATCTTTCAATTTATAACAGTCCATTTACAGCCAACTGAAGTTGTCTGTTTTCATCAACAGCATTCTGTTTTTCATTTAAACGACCCCAAAACGCATGTAAATGGTCCTGACACTTCCTAATAACGACTAACAGCGGATTAACCATCAATTATCACCTAACCATATCAATAATCACATAACCCTAGATATAAAACATCCTGATTTTTCACAAAAACCCAGCCAATAATCATTTATGCATACGTATCATCAATTAATTCAAACAATCACATCATCACCCGAAATTGTTAGTTCATGTCTGTAGCTTCCGCCAGCATTGAGTCTTATTTTGTACTGTATATGTCTTTTGTGTACTTGTATGTTTATGTATATATGTGTGTAGAACGATAGCTCAGGGAATGGCGTTTAACTGTAAAAGTGATGTCCAAAGGTTGGCATGTGTCACCCGATCGGATGGCTATCCGATCGGATTGCCACCCGATCGGACTGCCACTCGATCGGACAGCACTTATCACTTTCCTGAGTTTGCCTATAAATACCCGGCTTGGGTTTGTCATTCATGACTTTTGCTCATTCTGTAAGGAGACTCTGTTAAGTCTGATTCTCTACCGGTTCTTGTGTACTTTCACATCATTCTAATAGAAAGATCAGACGGATTTAATCGTTGAATACGTTGTTGTGATTCTGTGACTTGATCCATGGATTCCGCACATTGATCGAGGTCGATTCATCCATATTCGTGTCGAACAGATCCTGATCCAAAGGCCTAACAAGTGGTATCAGAGCCACAGGAGGCTGAATCGAGGACTACGACAGCGAATTCACCAGAATTTCAGCTATTCTTGCTGATTACAGTCGAATTTCACCGGAAATTTGACGAATTTTCTCACTTTCTACTCATTTCTTGCTGTATTTTACACTTTTACACCTTAAAAACGAGAAAAACGTAAAATTGAACAGGAATCTACGGTTAAAATTTGACAAACTTGATATCAATCGATTCGCAATCAATCATAGTACAATCCTTCATAATTTCATAAGAAAATTCCATCTAAAACCGAATCAAAATCATCAAAAACCATGTTGAACTGTTTGTGTTTGCTGACGTCATCCACTCGCTCGGACAGCTGTCCGAACGGATTGGCTTAGACAGTACTTGATATTTGGTTGCTAACGTCATCAGTGTTACCCGATCGGATCACCACCCAATCGGACAGCATTGTTGTTTTTGTTTTTCATCTGCTTACGTCATCTTGTCACCCGATCGGATTACCACCCGATCGGTGAAGGGTTGAAAAGTCAAAGTTTTTCATAAGTCTTTGTGTTACTCGATCGGACAACCACTCGATCGGATTACCACCCGATCGAGTTGCAATCCGATTCGTGTTCATCACTTATTATCTGACTGTGCCACTCAATCGGATCACCATTCGATTCAAGTGCATCAGTGTGAATCTTCTGAAAATTCTAAAAAAAAATTCTAAGTGTTTGAAAACTATTTCAGGTACTATACAATGGGAGACGATTTTCTAAACCCATTTAGCAACGTATTTGCTTACACCAACAACACGGGAGACACCACAACAAGCAACACAGCTCCAAACCCGAATCCTAAGAAAGCGATTTGCTGACTCACTAAGCGTTGACAATGCTTATGGGACTTACAACAAGCCACCAAAGCTCATGGCAATCGAAGATTATAATAGATGGGAGAGCAGGTTCGAGGACTGGTTGAAGGCATTCGCCTACCAAAGCTGGAAGTGTTTAAAAAATGGTTTCAATATTGGAAGGAGTGATTATGAAAATCTGATTGATACTGAACAAGAAAGTTTTATTGCTAAACAGAAATGTATTACATTATTACATCAATCAGTTAGGGATGATATCATTTCCTTAATCGATTACAATGATTCAAGAGATTTGTGGGGAAAATTAGAAAAAAGTGTGTAGGAGGAGCAGAAATCGTTAAGAACAAGAAGAAATTATTGAAGAAAGAATTTGATTTGTTCGGTTGTATGAAGAATGAGTTGGTTTTGAAAATGATAGAGCAGTTTTGTCACTTAAAGATCGAGCTTGTGAGATATGGGATTACTTTCACCGAGGAAGAATTAGTCAAAAAGTTGTTGGAATCACTGCCCGACGAAAGGGATTGGCAGTATTATGCGCTAGTGTTGAAAAATACAATGAAGACGTCTGATATGACTGTCGATTGGCTGATTGAGAGGTTTGAAAGCCACGAACTTGAGATTAGAGAGACGAATAAAGTCAACAACACCCCGTACCAACAAAATGTCACACCCTGAAATTATCAGAGCTGGCGTGACTGGACTGGTATCTTCATTGCACAGCGGAAGCAAATAAGCAAAGACTTCTATAAACTGAACGCCTGCTAAGTACTCGAGTCTACAATGGTTCTCCTATTCCAACCGTGTCTTGTCTTAGAAAAGTAACCTGAGAAAGAACATGCGAGAAAAATCAACAAAAAGTTGAGCGAGTTCATAGTTTGTTTGTAAAAGATTTGAAATAAATCTTTTGAGTTGTGAAAGATTTGAAATAAATCTTTGGAGTAACCGGTTTTTGAAGTAGGAAGACTCAAACCTAGCGGATTTGTGCGTCGGGTACATAGTCACCCCAAAGTCCGTTAACTGTTTGGCCTGGGGCTGGGCTCGCTACACCCAGATAGATCTACCGCATTGTGTCCCTCGGTCCTACCATGAGGATTAATGGCCCCAAGTAATACCTACCCACTCACATGATCTGTACGCAGTAACCCTCCTTACGCTAATCATACCATGTATAAAAATCCCTGGTCACCCTGGCCAGATCCCTGGTCACCCTGACCGAAAATCATTCATATTTCGAAATTAAGCATTTGTTTTGTAAAAACCGGTATGTTTAGTATAACCTTTCGTAAATCATTTGTGTTCCTCGAAATCCCTTTCGTAATATGATTTAGAAATACGAGTTTTGCGTTAGTTCAAAACTTTGTATGTTTTTGCAAAACGTGCATGTCTTTCCACCCCGAAAACATTTATAAAAATGTAAAGCCGTAAAAAGTGGGGTTATGAACTCACCTGAATATTCCTTGTGCAAAGCTATCTAAATACGACTTTGTGATGTCGTTTCCAAGACTTGACTTGCTAGCGTGCATTCTACAATATTCCTAACACGGAATATCTAATAAGTTTCTAAATAAAAGCGGTAACTAACTACGTGTCACCGAGCTCTACCGAATCGTTGACCGAACGATTCGACGGTAAGTTAATAACTTAATAGTAACGCTTAAGTTATACTTGTTAAGTCTCGTCTAATGTTGGTGAAAGATCACTAAGTCTTGGAAGGACTTGATTCTCGAGAGATTTAAAAATAAACAAATATTTATATATAAAAAAATATATAAATATATAGTTGTACTTGCGTTAGCCGTCTCGAGTAGTCGTACGTGTATGTATCGAGTATTCGTATGAAAATAATATATAATAAGTTGTATTATATATATCACGTCTTGTGTATATTTGCCAAAAATATACGTATATGCCGTCTGGGCGTATAAAATAAATATAACAGTTATATTTATTTTGTAAAAGAATAGTCGACTTGTATTGGAAAATAAATATATAACTATATTTATTTATAAAAGGATTCGAGTTCGTTTGAAATAAATATAATAATAACTATATTTATTTTTGTTGTCGAAATATTTTCCGTATCATTGTTCTCGTAAGTTGTAGGTTGTGGTCGAAAGAAACTTTACATTGTTATCTTGTTTTTCAAAAGTCGCTTTATCTCAAAAGCACGTTTTGTTTTATAATAAAACTTGCTTTATTTTACGGATTCTTTCGAAAAACGGGCAGAGTTTCCTCTGTTTTTGGACGCCCCGACAACACAAGTTGTCGCTATTTTTATCAAAATTCAATCAATTCAATCATTGATATATATAGTTTTCATAAGACGACAAATTTTAAACTAAACACCCTTTTAAATCGGTTCGAGCTCGTAACGTATAAAACTATGAAAAATAAAGAAATAAAACGCGCCGTAAGATCTTTACCACTCTTCGGATCGAAATGTGGATAGGTTGACTGAGTTGACCTGCTGTTGACCGAGTTGACTCGGTTTGACCGAGTCAACTGAAACTGAGTCTGACCCGACGCCGTTGACCCGAACCGAACCGTTGACCAGTTGACCAGCACCAAAACTTGACCCGAGTCATCTCGTGACTGACTCGAAACTGAACACAATCTTGAACCCGAAATATCTTAGAACCGAGCTTGAATCTGACCCGTAGACTAACCGCTGACCAAAGTTACCCGAGAACCCGAACACGAAACCCGAGCCTGATGTTGAACCATTTTGACCTAAACGACCTTCTGAACCAAACATTGAGACCCGCAGCTTCGCTAAACCCGAACCCGAGCCAATCTGAATCAAGTGTGAACCGAAACCAACTGAGCAAATATCGAAGCACGGCAACAACCACTACCGCCACCGCAGACGGCGGCGTTGCCGTCTACCGCCACCGCGACCCGCCTCTCTCTCCCTCTACGTGCTTCTCTCTCTCATCGCCTCTCTCTCTCCTCGCCTTTCTCTCTCTCTCTTCTGTCCGTAGCCCCGCACCACCGCCACCGTCGCTGAAGATCATCGGAGAGGGGGGTGTCGTTTGTGTCGTTGCTCAGAACCACCACCACCGCTCACGGCGGCGCGTCTGTTGCCGAAATCGGAACCGAGAGGAGAGGGTATGAGAGGTTGAGGTATGGGAGACATGGGTGTTTGTGTGTGTGATCTTGGCTGGAAACCCAGCTCCGGCAGCCGGCCGATATGGCTGCCAAACAGGAGACGAGGGAGAGAGAAGGCAAAGAGGTTTCATGGATGAGCTTGTGTTAAGTATGTGTGTATTTGAGAAGGTCAGATATAAATAACCGAGAGAGAGAGAGTGTGAGGTCTTTTAAAGAGATGAAGTAGGGGTCTAGTAAGATCTTAGAAAGATCTAGTTAATATTTTGTTGAGATTTTGTGATATCTTATAAGGATTTTGGAAATATTTAGTAAGATTTAACAAGCAATTGAAAGATCTTGTAATAATATGCACGGGTTTAGGCTTGTGGGTTTTGGGCTTGGGCCCGGGGTCCACAAGCCCATCTCGTGTGTAAGTGGCCCGTAATTCCTATGAGACCCGTTGTCAAAACCCTGAACTCCGTTTAACGTCCAAAAATTAAGATACACAAAAATACGGTCGGTAGTCGTTGTTTGCATGCCCGTTCGTTAATTACGGTAATAATCGCGAAAAATTGTATCGTTGTCGTCTTTAATCCGTTTTTTGAGCTGGTTTCAACTACAGTTGCTAAAATTAAATTTCGAAGCTAGAATATATCGTAAAATTTAATTTTTGTCAGCGTTGTCAGTATTCTGTTCGGTTTCAATCCGTTGCCGTTTAACGTTTCACAGGCTTCTCTGTAAACCACCGTTCGCGCACTGTAAAGTCGGATAAACGTTCCCAGGCACTCCAAAGGCCTAATTAAGTTAATCCGTGCTGTAAACACTATTTATTATCGCGTTAATTACCTGTTAATCACGTAAATAAGAGCCGTAAATTACGGGTTGTCACACAAAACGTTGATCTGTACTATAGGGGAAGCATGATTCCAAAGACTGTCTCACCAAAGACTGCGTTCTCAGCTGAGAGCTCAAGCATGCCGAATCAATAGAATCAAAACAACAGTTCTGCTCAGAGCAGTGGATATCATGGAGGATCGTCTTCATCAAGTTCTGGAAGTCAGCAGCAGCAGACCACTCCCAAAAACGTCTTCCAGTGCAACATTGCTGTAAATCTCAACAATGCACAAAACTTTAACGAAGAAACAGCCAAGCAGCAGATGGTATTCCTAGCTTCAATACTGGAATCCTATGAAAGCTTAGTTGCTAGGAAGATCGGAAACACGAACCTGACCAAAGAGGATTATGATCAAATCGACCCCGAGGAAATGGAATTGATTGACATTCGATGGTGCATGGCCAGCATTATCCGACGTGCTCAGAGGTTCATGGAAATAACCGGGAGAAATTCAATTGGTGGACCATCAATGAAGCTGGGCTTCGACAAGTCAAAAGTTACCTGCTATAAGTGCAAACAGAAAGGGCACTTTAAAAGAGAATGCATGAATGCAGCTTCAGATGAAACAGCTAATCCATTTCACGATGACTATTACAAAAAGGTTGTTTATCACAGAAATCGTGAGGAGCCACTAAGAATGAAATAGGTAGAAGAAACTCCCAAGGAGAAGTCAATAGCCTTAGCAGTTATCCATGATGATAAGGGCTTTGACTGGAGTGAGTTGTTACCTGAAGAGGATGCTGTAGGATATGCTTTCATGGCAAACATCGTTCCATTCAAAGACACACGAACTGAAGAGGAGAAATATGTTAATAGAAAGATGTTAGCACAAACCATGAAGGATAGACATTATCGAGCCTGGAAAGAGGCAAAAAGTGCAAACAGATGGGATGCTGATCGGGAATGCTATTTAGACCCAAAGGGCAATATACTTGTTGAACCATCAACACTCATTGTTGAAACTCTCATTGAAAAAATAGCACAACAAGAAGAAGAAAGACATAGAGAATGGGCAAGACAAGCTGAAGAAGAGGAAATGTTAAAGTAAAAAAAAAGTCGATGATGGGATAATCGACACAGCAAAAGATTTCACTTCAGATAACCTGAAGAAAATGGCAGATAAAATACTCGCAGCAAAGGAATTAGAGGTAGATTCAAAGTCTTGAACTGATTCAAAAAGCAAGGTCAGTTCTAGTGATTCAACAAATGGGTCAGGTAAGACTGATAAGGCCAAAATTGAAAGTGACTGCAAAAATTACATGAAAAATTGCAAAGTTTGTAGCACACATGCATATCTCAGAGCTAAAAAGACTGAAGAACTGACTGAAAGAGTCAAAGAAATAGAAAATCAAATCTTGAGTCGTGATAAACTGGTAAAAGCTTCAAATGATCGAATAAAGGAATTAACTGAGAGGATTGAAAAAGATAAAATTGATGTAGAACGAGTTAGGAAAGAAAATGAAAAGTTAATTCTTGAAAATCGACAACTTTCTGAAAATCATGAGAAGCTAAAAAGAATGATAAAAGATTCTGATGAGCGAAACAGTAAAACATCAAAAGAAAATCTTCAACTGTCAGGAGTCATTTAGTCAAAAGAAAAGCAAATCAACCAACAGTTGGATGAGATTGCTAATCTGAAAATAAACAGTTACAACTCCGCAAGTTTTGTTCTTCAACACATAGTTCCCAAACCCATTGGGAAGAACAGAGCTGGTGAAGATGTATATTCGGACGGAACTGGGGTAGGGTTTCATCAAGTTCCACCGCCAGTGTTGAATAATTTTTCAAAGAAAAAGTCTGGGTTGGTTAACAATGATGAAACAAATGAGGTTAAACTTCCAGAAACGATCGATGTCACATTCACTTCATCATCTGATGAAGACAGTGTTCAGTCCGAAGTTGTTAAAAATGTGGTTGAAAACGTTTTAAAATCTGATAGTGATTCAACTGAAGACGAAGAATGCTTTTTGAATAATTACATTTCGAAATCAAAATCCAAAAACAACTTAAGTGAAGAACCTACTCTTGTGATGTACAAGATGTCGGGTTCAGATAAGTTGTATTCGGATCTTGAATTTCCACTTGAGAATCTGAATGTCGACAAGTTGAAAAAGGTGTTCAAACTGGTTAAGATTGATGTTTCTGAAATCAAAGGTTTGAAACGTTCCAAAAGGCAATTGAACTTTGAAAAAGATAAATCTTATTACAAAAAACCTATTGTATCGCCACGATTTAACAACAACAACAACATTCAAAACAAATGGTCGGGCGGTTATCAGGGTGGTAAGAATAATCAAAGAAGTAACTTTCAAAACAAGAAGTTTGTTGAGAAAAAGGTGTTTGTGAAAAGCTCGAATTCACATTCCGAGCAAGAATCTGAAATTTTTTCACAATCAAATGAAGAATTCTTTGAGAAAAAGGCCTCACAGCCTCAGACTGAAGGTACAAGTCGGGTAGTTGACACTCGCACATGCTTCAAATGCAATCAAGTTGGACACATTGCACGAAAGTGCACCAACTCGAAGCCTAAGTCTGTGATTGACGAGAGTCCAAAGAGGAAAGACGATGTCAAAGGTAAGGCACCGATGTTTGTTGAGAAAAAGATTTTGAAAAAGGAAGAAGTTAAAATCAAAACTGAGCCTGTAAAGAAGCCGGTAACTAAAACTGATAGATTTTACAAACGGGTCGCTTCATCTCAACAAGCATGGAAGCCAAAATCTGATGATAAGAAAGCAAGTTCTCCAAAACCAAAGGTTTCTGAGTCAGCAAAACAATCATCTTCTACCACACCGGTAAAGATGGATGTTCCTTTGGATTACTATGAGAAACTTGAGAAACAAACTTCTACCTCATCAGGGAAGAAGTATGTTCCGAACAAAGACCAATCATCTGGTCAACCTCAAAAAGACGATTTTTTCTTATACAAAGAGGTTGAGGTTGGGTCTGAAGAGAGCTTGAAAATAAATGACAAGAATTTCCCACCATTGTACACCACAACAACTCGCATTGATGTCAAGCTACCCAAGTCGAAGGAGGCTTGGGTCGCTTCAATTTCTCACTAAATGTTTGTGAAGTGTGCAGGAGCTTCCGAGATCCATCTCACGTTGGATAATGGATAGTGGAGCTTCGAGGCACATGATGGGGAGAAAGACCCTACTTTATGACGTTAGAGGGTTTAACGGAGGTTATGTTGGTTTTGCCGGTAATCAAGGAGGTCGTATCATTGGTGAGGGAACATTATCGAATGGAGTTATCACGTTTGAAAGGGTCAATTACATCTCCGAGCTGGAGAACAATCTTCTGAGCATTTCGCAAATCTGTGACCGAATGTACTCGACACACTTCACGGATAAAGAATGTCTGATCTTGAAGCCGGGGTTTGTCATCCCCGAGGAGTGGGTCATCATGAGAGCGCCACGAGTTAATGATCTATACATATTGGATATGAGCGTAGCCACGACTACCACAGGTCAAGCTCATTGCTTCATGTCAAGAGCCACTGAAAAAGAGTCGCAGTTGTGGCACCGGAAAATGGGCCACATTCACCTAAGAAAGATGAACCACTTGGTACATAATGATTTGGTATTAGGTGTTCACTTAAAGAGTTTCCATCTTGAGGGGGAGTGCATTAGTTGTATCAAAGGTAAACAACGGAAGAAATTTCACCCTGGAAAGAAGATGAACTCAGTCTCTAGGCCGTTGGAGAGACTTCACATGGATCTATTTGGTCCTGTGAATGTCAAAAGCATAACTGGAGATCTCTACTGCTTAGTAGTCACAGACGACTTTTCGAGATTTTCATGGGTGACGTTCCTGAAGACAAAGGATGAAACATTCGAAAGTTTGATGACGCTTTTCAGAAAGATTGAGAACTTGTACCGAACTCGAATTAGAAGAATAAGAAGTGACAACGGTACAGAGTTCAAGAACAACAAAATGAAAGAATACTGTGATCAAAGAGGTATACTGCAAGAATTCAGCGCACCTTATAATCCGCAGCAAAATGGAGTCGTTGAGAGAAAGAATAGAACGCTGATAGAAACGGCCAGGACGATGCTTGCTGATTCTAAATTGCCGATCAATTTCTGGGCAGAAGCAGTGTCAGCCGCTTGCTATACTCTCAACAGGGTTCTCACTGTGAAAAAGCACAACAAGACGTGTTTCAAGCTGATTAACAACCGCAAACCTAACCTCAAGTATCTGGAACCGTTCGGGTCTCCCTGCACAGTTCTAGAACCCTATGGCAAATTTGGTCCAAAGAGCATTGAAGGTATCTTCGTGGGTTATGCAAGTCCAATGAGAAGAGTCTTTGTTCCAAGCTTGAAGCGGATCATCGAAGCACATCATGTTGAATGCCAGGGTTATACAATGCCACCACAGAAACCCGCCGACTCATGGCACTTCAATTACGATACTCTGTGGGATTCATTCGAGATAGAGGAAGAACCAGAGTTTTTCGACGAGTTGGATATATTAAGGGAATATGAAGCATCACAGGAAAGATTCCCAGCAGAATCTTCTAGATATCAAGGTCAAACTTCAAACGATGATGAAGCTGGTCCAAGTAACGCCGGAGAAAATGATGATGTTCAGCAAACTCAGACATCTTCAGAACGAGAACAAGCTCCTGATAATCAGACGGTAGTCAATGATAATTCAGAATCTGATGAAAGGCCAACATTTGATCGTGGTGATTCAGAGTCTGAGGGGGAGAAAATCCAGTCTCTAGATCAGTCAATTCTTGTCAATGAACAAGTCACAGATCAGAACGTTACGAATTTGGAAGGTGAGGTAGATGTTCCAGGCGAGGTGATGCCAAGGACTCTTTCATTTCATCCAGAAGAGTTGATTATAGGAGAGCTACAGTCAGGCGTTCGCACCAGAAGACAAATTGACCAGGGCCTTACTTGTTTTTATACAAAAGTTGCTCCTTTACAAATACAGTTTTCACTTAGCTGTTTCATTTCGCAGATTGAGCCGCGAACGTATAAGGAAGCACTAACTGAAGATTCATGGGTCAACGTAATGCAGGAGGAGCTGAGTCAGTTTGAGAAGTTGGGTGTATGGAAACTGGTGGACTTGCCTGATGGTCATAGGAAGATAAACACGAAATGGGTGTTTAAGTGCAAAAGGGACGATCGAGGGTTTATTGTTTGCAACAAATCTCGACTCGTGGTCCAGGGTTTCAGTCAGCAGGAGGGGATAGATTTCACTGAAGTATATGCTCCAGTTGCTCGACTTGAAGTAATTAGAATCTTCCTAGCATTTGCATCTTGGAAAGGATTTAAAGTATTTCAGCTAGATGTGAAGTCGGCATTTCTCTATGGCAAAGTGAAGGAGGAGGTATATGTCGGACAGCCACTAGGCTTCACCGACCCAAACCACAAGGATAAGGTTTATCTCTTGGATAAGGCGTTATACGGCTTGCATCAGGCCCCGAGAGCCTGGTACGAGACACTCTCGCAACATTTGCTCGCCAACAACTTCATCCAAGGCAAGGTAGACGCAACCCTCTTCACAAAATAAGTCGACGGCCATCTTCTGAAAGTCCAGATTTATGGGGATGACATTATTTTCGGGTCGAAAAATGAAGAACTCTGCAAAGATTTTGAGAAAGTAATGAAGCAGAAGTTTGAAATGTCTTCAATGGGTGAGATGAAGTTCTTCTTAGGGCTCCAGGTCGATCAACTTCCTGAGGGAACGTTCATACATCAGAAAAAGTATGTTTACGATGTTCTGGAGAAATTTGGGATGTCGGGAACAACACCTATGTCCACCCCGTTAGCAACGAATCATGGGATAAACCCTGATCTCACCGTAGAGAAGGTCGATGAAATGTTATATCATTCCATGATCGGATCGCTGATGTATTTGACGGCATCAAGACATGATATTATGTACCCAACGTGCCTCGCTGCCCGATTTCAGTCAAGTCCTAGAGCTTCACATATGGCTATAGTCAAGAGGATATTACGCTACCTGAGAGGAACTCCAACATTGGGGTTGTGGTATCCAAAGGATGGTGACTTCACGCTCGAAGGATACTCTGATTCTGACTTCGGTTGCTGCAAAGGCAATGCTAAATCAACAACTTCAGGTTGCCAATTTTTTGGACCCCGACTGGTCACATGGCAATGTAAGAAGCAAACCTCTGTTGCTTTGTGAACATGTGAAGCCGAGTATGTATCTGCTAGCAGCTGCTGCTCACAGATCCTGTGGATTCAGCAACAGATGCGCGACTACGGTTTGCAATTTCTTACTTCACCTATTTTTGTTGATAATGAGGCAGCAATAAACATAACGAAAAATCCGGTACATCACGCTAAAACCAAACATATTGAAATTCGTCATCACTTCATACGCGATTGTTATGAAAAGAAGTTGATACGAATTGACAAAATCCACACCGACGAACAAAAAGCTGATTTACATACCAAAGCTTTCGATAAAGCTCGTTTTCAATATCTTTTAAAACTAAATGGTATGAAATTGTTGTCGGATGCGGAGAAAATCATTGGCGTTGATGAAGAAACCGAGGCAGAAGATGTTGAGAAGCAGACTGCTTTTGTTTGTCGAATTTTTAGTTGTTTTGGTATTTAGGGGGAGATAGATAATATTTTCAGAAAATACAAAAACAGTAAAAAATGCAAAAACTCAAAAACATGAGATATTTCAAAATGCAAAAAACAATAGAAAACCGAAAAAGAGTTTGTGAATAAAAGGGGAAATGATAGTACATCAGCTAGACAGTTGCAGTACGCTAAAGAATTGTAATGATTAAATAAGTATTAAGCAGTCTCGCTGATGATATGCCGATAGGTTTTTATACATTTAGTAGATTTGTTTGGGATATAAACCTAAATCATTTCTTGCTTATTACGTGGGGAACATCTCTCGGATATATAGGTAACCCCTGAAATCTTGTTTGAAGGGCTTTCTATTTCTAACAAACTAGGTCTTTGTGCGTGATGATATCTGGGGTATTATATTAGGACTTCTGATTTTACGGAAGCAATAGCCTAGTCCTCGTATAATACTCTGCACTGCTTTATTCATAAAGCCTACCCTCAGCATAAAAAATGATGAAACATTGAAAAATGCTAATCATGTGCTGTTGAAGAAAAGATCCCAAACGGGACACACCGAAAGTCGAGCCATCATCTCTTTGTCTGAATGGAAGTTGTTGGTGCACACATCTGTCGTCTTCGTCTTAATATCGAGTCTCGGGTGCGTTGCAGATTTGATCGAGTGTGACATCATCATATTTAAAGATGACATCATTATGCTGACATCATCACTGCATCATCACAAAAGACAAAACGGATTTGAAATTCAGATTGTAACATTTCGCTTGAAGACAAAAGTAGTTTGTCAATTTCGCTTCAAGAAAATGTTAAGGATTTCGCTTGAATGATTTCAAGCGAAATCAAAACTCTATAAATAGGCTTCTTGACTTGTCATTTGTAACATTTGCCAGAACAAGATACCGAGGTGCTGCCGGTTTTCCTTACGATTGTAAACTGTGTCAAATCAATATATAAGGAGATTAAAGTGTGAAACAAGCTGTTTACAGATCCGTTTCTCTGTTTCCGCCTTTGAAACGGACTAGAACTCTTCCAAACGACTCGTTTAGGTCGAAATCCGATCCTACAATTGGTATCAGAGCCAGTGAAGAAGAGTTCTTGTTGATTCAGCCGTAAAATCTGTTTCTACACCTTTCTTTTCGAAAAACAAATTTTTTTTTTCGGTCAAAATCGGAAAAAATTTACATATATTGTGCGCATACATGGTTTAATCAATCCTTGAAAGTTTCAAGTTTAAAATCAGCCTAAATCTTGTATTTTTGTGGAATTTCGCTTCAATTGTTCGAACAAAAGATGACATCAGCAATTGTTTAGATAGATTTCGCTTGAAAAAAAGGACATAATTCTAGTTGATTTCGCTTGAATCGTTGAAGCGAAATTGATCTGATTGGATTTTGCTTGAATATCTAGGAACTTACAACGTGAACATTACAGCTGTTGTGTCATTACTTTGATTGTGTCAGTACGTTGCATGTGTTTCTCAATTAAACAAGTATTTTAAGTTTGATTACATAGCAATTCACGTGATAATTCTGACCACATAAGTGTCTCGGTTCAATCATATCATCTCGATATTATTTGGTGTCGGCTGCATGTTGTCAGGTCATGATGGTGTACATGTGACACAAAAGTCTCGAGTTGTGCTTGTTTAATTGATAATTGTCAATCGGTTATTATCAAACAAAGACATATACATGTGAAATCTGCATAGTTTTAATGTGAGCATGTGAATATTCTGTTTCGGTTCAATCAGATTAATACACATTTCATACTTGTCGGTGATTTGATGTAATAGTTCAATGAAAAGTCTTGCATGTTAAAGTGTGTGATGTGCCTCGACTGTGTAAATTCATATATTGAATTGTGTGATTAGGTGTCAGCTTCTTTAATGTGTGCTTTGTCGATACATGTAATTTGTTTGTATGCTTTGATTTTTGTGATTGGTCTGATATAAAGTGTTTTGTCGGCTTGTGAAGTTCATGTGATCATTTTGAAAACCCATGATATCATTTTGCTATAATACTCGTGATAAGATTGCAAGAAAAATTCGGTTCACATTTGTTGATTAGCAGTTAGGTCACAAGGTTTGGAGTTCAAAGATTTCAAAAAGTCAAGTCACTTGATTTTGATTCGGGTCCTAGAAGTCCGCACAGTTGGTCAACATTCAGTCCGCACAGTGTGTCAACCTTCAAACCAATCAAAATATTCACAAGTTCGAGTATTTTTCACAAGGTGATACAGCTCATTTGAAAATTCAAAACATGGACGAAGATAGTGATGATGATCGTGAGTATTGGGCGAGAAAATTTGATGCTGATATGAAACTGATTGCTGAAAGTGATAGTGATGATGATAAAGTTAAAAAGAAAAAGAAAAAGATCAAAACACCAGTCAGCAGTGATGATGGGGAGGTTTTCGTGAAGAAGAAAAAGGTCAAGACACCAGTGAGCAGTGATGACGAAGAAGCTCCAGTGATCAAAAGGAAAGTGAAGGTTGAAGTTCCATAGTTTAAAGTTGATGAAGATGTTGATGCTAAAAAGACTCCTGTGAAGTGTGACACTTGTGAAGCTATAAAGAAGCAGAACAGCACATTGATTTATAACTTGAACAGTTTGAAGGAATCTTATGATGTCCTGAACAAAGCTATGAATCAATACAATCATACAAGTGAAGAACAAGCAACGGCAATGAAAACACTTCAAGGAGCGTTCATGACAAAACAGAAAGTTGTGAACAACTACATTGAAAAGTGTGCAGCTTTGGAACAGAAGCTGGAATTACAGAGAATTGAAACTGAGAGAGTAAATCGTTTGTTGAAAAGTTACTCATGTTCTTCTTATGTCATTGACAGGATTTATCCGACTGCTGAAAGCTTGAAGGCATTTGAGAACGATGAAGTAACTAAAGAAAAAGATACTGGAAAAGATGCTGAAGACAAGGCTCCTAAAAAGAAAGTTGAAAAGAATAGTGATACGAAGAAAGACACTGAAGTGACGGCATCTGGTAAGAAACAAGGTGTCAGTTATAACAAGTGTCCACCCCCGTTGGAAAATGGATATTTGCCCAGGAATCCAAATCAGGAAAGAGTCGAAAAAGCAACAAATTTACAGTGGGAGTCGGAGTCGTCAGTCAATTTGCCAGAAAATATTGATGTCGTGTTTACATCATCTGACACTGATCATGAGTCCGAGTTAATTAAGAAAGTCGTCGATCAGGTGTTGGATAAAGATGAAACTGAGGAGTCAAAATTGGAGTTAAACTCAAAGTCAGAGTCAGAGTCAAAGTCTGGTTCTGAAAGTTCGAGTTCGACGGTCAACAGTCAAAATTCTTCAGTTAAAAGGGTTTACAACAAAGAATTCCTGTTATCAAAATCTAATTTGAGTGACGAAACATTCAAAGTTGCATATACATTGAATGATTCCGACAAATTATATTCTGATGAGGAATTTCCACTAAGAGGTGTAAAAACTGAGATGATCAAAAAGGTTTTCAAACTAACAGAAATCAATATTTCTGAATTAAAAGATGTAAATCTTACTGATAAACCTAAAAAATACACCTCAAGAGTACAACAAAGACTAAACAAGAAAAAAGGTTACAGTTCTGGTTCTGGTTTTCACAAGAAACCAAACCCTAACCGTAATTTCAAAAAGAAAGGTCTTGGATTTATTCCAACAGAAAAACAGAAAAATGAAAAATATGTTCGTGATTTTAAAGCAAAGATGACATTTGTTTCAGGAACTTCATCAGAAGAAGAAGAAAAGAAAGAATTCTGGAGACAATCGAACAAAGAATTTCTTGCAAAGAAGCAAGAAGAGATGAAAGAAACGAGAACCTGTTTCAAATGCAACAATGTTGGACATATTGCCAAAGATTGTTCAAAGGCAATACAGTCAAAACAGGGAGTTTTTCGTAAACTAAAAGAGAAAGTTGTTAAGTTTGAACCGCCAATTGACCGAACCAAATTATTCAAAAATTCTATTTTTGAAATTGGTGAATGTTCAAACAAGTTTTACAAGAAAAGAGCTCAATCTGACAACCAGAAATGGGTTGTAAAAAGGTCTGGTGATAGCTCTAGCGATGATTCTGATAGGTCAAAATCAGAGGAGCTATCTTCTAGCGATGAATCTGATTCCATAAAATCAGAGGAGCCACAGGTTGAGTTAAAATTGAAAACTTCAGTTCCTCAAATGGATGATGTTCATTTTCCATCATTGAAGGATGAAAATTTTAAGAAGAAAATTGGTAAAGTTGAAATATCAAACCAATTTTATGATGATAACAAGGTTTTTGATGTTGAAAAAGCCTTTAACCCCACAGTGAAACACATTTTTGGTAAAATGATTGATCGAAAAGTCAAAGGGGTTAAAGAATTTTATGAGAAGAAGATGCAGAAGGAGAAAATTGAACCATCCCTAGTTCGTGACTGGGATGGCTCATACTACGAACAGTAAGTCTGTGGACTTGCCGGAGATCCCAAGTTGGTAATCGTGGATCATGAATCGGCATCATTCTTTATCATATTTGTATAATGTTTGAGAAGTTTTTGCAGGACTTGCCGGAACTCCCAGGTTTGTAAGCGAAGAGTAGGAATCGGCACCTTGAGAATTCAACTAACAGATGATGTTTGGTTGAAAATGTTTGATTGGATTGATCTTAAAAGTGGTAAATCAGGGACATTAAGTTGTATCTGATTTTCTACAAGTGGTTGAAAAACAATGTGATGATTTAATCCCCAATTTTACAAGTGGTAAAATCAACAAAACTTATTTTCCGGAAAAACCATTTGATTAAAACAAACTTAAGTGTTTTGAAATCTATGGGAAAATAGTTTGTTGTGAGGGGGAGTTCTGATTGTTTATGCCAAGTGGATGGCGAATTGAGGCAATTCGATATCAGTTGTCATGTTCTTGTACAGTTTGTTTTCAAATTTCCTAAAATGTGTTTCATTTTAGGGGGAGTAGAAATTTCAAAAAAAAAATCCAAAAACATTTGAAAATTTGAAAAAGTAATAAACATGATAAAATCAAAAATGAGTTTTGTTGTATAAAAGAGGAAATGATAGTACATCAGTGGACTATCACAGCATGCTAAAGAAATGGAAAGTTAAAAAGTGATAAACGGTCTCACTGATGATGTGCCAGTAGGTTTTTGCACATTTAGTAGATTGTGTCGAGATATAAACCTAAATTTCAAACTTGCTTGTTCTGTGGGTTAACACAAACTTGGATATATAGGTAACCCCTGAAATCTTGTTTGAAAGGTCCCTTATTCTGAGATACTAGGTCTTTATGCTCAGTGATATCTGGGGTATTATCCCGGGACTTCTGCTGAAAGAAATTTCTGACCTAGTCCCCGGATAATGCTTTCTGCAAATGCTTGAAACATAGCATCGCCCTCAGCAAGCTGATGAAACAATAAAATTGATAGTCGCTGCTGTTGTAATGCAAAAGATCCTCTAAAGGGGACACACCAAAAAGTCGAAGCCGTCATCTCTCTGCGTATCGAAAGATCGACCTGAGCTCTCACGGCCCTCGTACTATAATTTATTCCCCTGACAGATATCATCTGTGGTATACTCACCTGTAAGACTGAATATTGGGATCTGGATACGGGAGTATATTCAAGTAGTGGGACACACGGATAAGTTTAAGTCTCTTAAAACATTAACATCGTATCTCAGATCAATTGAACTTTGTGTGAAAATTTAAGTGGACCAGTATACTGACAATCTAAGTGAATCGTTTAGAGCTTAAAATGTAATGAAGCTTAACGGTGTTGGTGATTGGTCTCAGAAACTGATATGATCCTCTTGCACGAACTCACAAAAATATTGTTTGTAAATATTTCTTTATTGCATTACTTTATAGTAAAAAAATTCCAAAAAGATTTTAGTGTGTTTTAGCATAAAATTTTGAAAAATACAAAAAGTTTTTCGACAACTGATATTGAAAAGCTGATTTTCAAAATTCTGAGTGCTAAACATGATGAGTATGATTTGAGGGAGAGTTTGTGTTCAAAACTGATTATTTTTGTCAAATCTTCAAGTGGTTCATCAAATTGAAAGATCATTTTGATTAGGTTTTTAGAGAAGAGTTTGAATTAGTGAAAGTTTATATGTTTGAAATGAGTAAATTGTAAAATTTATTGTGAGGTAGAGTTTATGCAGGTTAAAGTTTGAGAAGTGATGATTCTGAAAAGCCAAAATTGTGAAAGTCAGACAACGATCCTGAAGCAGATGACGCTGAAGAACTAAAGGAATACCAGCACATTGCAAGGGGGAGTCTGTTGATGCTGATAGAAAGAGTGAAGCACAAAGACTGATAAAGACTGAAGATTGTGAAGACTCGACACTTAAGACTCGTCAACATCCGAGGGGGAGTCTGTTGGTGCACACATCTGTCGTCTTCGTCTTAATATCGAGTCTCGGGTGCGTTGCAGATTTGATCGAGTGTGACATCATCATGTTTAAAGATGACATCATTATGCTGACATCATCACTGCATCATCACAAAAGACAAAACGGATTTGAAATTCAGATTGTAACATTTCGCTTGAAGACAAAAGTAGTTTGTCAATTTCGCTTCAAGAAAATGTTAAGGATTTCGCTTGAATGATTTCAAGCGAAATCAAAACTCTATAAATAGGCTTCTTGACTTGTCATTTGTAACATTTGCCAGAACAAGATACCGAGGTGCTGCCGGTTTTCCTTACGATTGTAAACTGTGTCAAATCAATATATAAGGAGATTAAAGTGTGAAACAAGCTGTTTACAGATCCGTTTCTCTGTTTCCGCCTTTGAGACGGACTAGAACTCTTCCAAACGACTCGTTTAGGTCGAAATCCGATCCTACAGAAGTTCTAACCTGAGCTCTCATGGCCACGCATTACCCGTTTACAGATATCATTAGTGTACATTCACCTGTAAGACTGAATATAGGAGTCTGGATACGGTAGTGTATTCTGAGGTGGGACACGCGTATAAGTTAAGCCATTAAAACACTAATTCGTATCCTGAACAGATTGAAATTTGTGTGAAAATTTAAATTGGATCAGTATATCGGCAATCACTGTGAATTGTTTAATACTGAGGATGTTATCAAGCTTAACGGTACTAGTAGCTTGTCAGTAGCTGATATGATCTCCTAACACGCTCACCAAAAATATGTTTGTAAATAGTTAACGTTTACTGCATTCCATTTCATTTCAGTCTAGCATTTAAAAGCCAAAAAGATTTCATAGCTTTCTAGTCTAGAAACTTTCTTAAAACCCTAAAAAAGATTTTATACCTTCTGCTTTAGTTTCATCGACAAACCAAGGTGGAAAGCTGATCTTCAGACTCGCAGTTTTAGATGCAGGAATTTTCTGAGCTGGAAAGATGGGTTGGGAGCTAATCATGATAAATCTGGCAAAAAGAAAAGTCAATGCAAGTTCATTAAGTTGAAACTTGTGATTTTTAGAAAAATGTTTGAAAAATATTGAACAAAATGTCAGTTTGTTCTGTTTCGGGTCAACCAAGGTCATTAAGTTGGACTTGGTAGGAAAATTAAGTGCCTAGGATCATTAACTTGGACCTAGATACTTAAGTGGATTCTTAAAACTGATAAAATCTAAGAAAAATTGCAAAGAGTCAAAAAGTCAAAGCTTTAAAGTCATAGAGTTGTGTTTGGCTCGGGCGGCAACCCGATCGGGTGGCAACCCGATCGGACAGCAACTCGATTCAAAATCACTATAAATAGGAGGTCAATGCTTCAGTCAAAACTTTTCACTCGACCAAACAACCACCTTATTCTCTCACACTCTTGATTTCTGATCTTTGAATTTCACACTTTCTCTTTGCACAAGAACATTAGATTGTTGGTTAGCACAACCTTCTCAATGGCAAAGGTATGTTTTCAAGATCAAAACTGTTAAACTTGATGATTTGTTGAATGTTCTTGATGATGAAAACTGTTCGGACCTTCATTGTTAGATTTAGGAAGATTTAGGATGATTTGATGAAATCTGAGCAATGGGTTTAGATCACGATGGTTAGATCTACAAGTTTACCGTCTCAATTTGTGCTATAACTTGCTAGATTTAGGAGAATTGATGCTTAGATCGAGTCGGCTATCGGTTAGGTTTTTGTCAAATTAAACTCTGATTAGGCCGAGTTAGAGGATAATGAACATAGGGTTTTGGTCGCAATTGAATTCTCTACGTAGATCTAAGTTTAATTTGATGTTTAGGCTTAGAAAATTTTGATGTTCATGATTGTATTCAAGATGTTCTTCACTGATTCTTGAATCGAGTGGCAGCCCGACCGGGTGGCAACCCGATCGGGTGACCACCCGATCCAAAGCATGTTAATGTGGAATTATTTTTCTAAGTGTTTGATCCTAGAAATCTGTGCTTTAGCTGTTAAATTGTTAGATTGTTGTTACCTTGAAATTTATGCCTTCAAAATGTTAAACAATATTTTTGATAAGTTGGCAACCCGATCGGGTGGCAATCCGATCAGGTGACATCTCGTTCCAAAGGGTTCCTTCACTGTTCATCATATGCCATGGATAGAGTGGCAATCTGATCGGGTGGCAATCCGATCGGACAGCCATTTTATCCACATCACTAAATGACAAAAAATTTCAACTGTTTAAAATTTTCCAAAGAATCAAGTGGCAACCCGATCGGGTGGCAATCCGATCGGGTGGTCATCAAATTCATGACATCCACTCTCAAAGAGTTGACTGGTCAAAGATTCTACTTGCTTGTCACATGAATCGAGTGGCAACTCGATCGGGTGGCAATCCGATCGAGTGTACATCCAATTCAAATACATTTTGACTTTGTTAACTTGTCCTTGCACAATGATGGCAATCTGATCGGATGGCAATCCGATCGGACAGCCATCTGATCCTCAGTACTATGCAAATAGAGAGTTCCAGAGTTAGAAAAATTTTGAGATTTTTCAAAATTCTTATCCTTGTCACTTTATGACTCGAACTACATGCAAATGTCAACGTCATATATTTGTGCAGGGAAAATCTTCAGACTGGGACAAATCCCACTACATATAGTGTCTGCTAGATGCATTTTTTACAGACAAAACTGTGGTTGAGGTTATAGCCAAGTTTTTGAGAGAAAGCAAGATAGCCAAGGCCTTAACTGACAAGACCATAGTATACGAATCTCATGTGAGACGATTCTGGAGCTCAGCAAGATATGAAGAAAAAGATAAAATGATTTATTCTGCTGTGAGGAAGAAGGATGAGAATGGAAAGGATGTAGATTTGGAGAAAAAGTTTAATGTTGAAGATTTGAGACGTGTGTTAGACTTAGGTGATTCTGACAACGATCCTACCATTATTCCCGAATGTCTATGTAAAGGATTATGGTGTAGGATGGGATTTGCAGGGCATATAAATGGGAAAACGGGAAAAACAAAGTTCTGTCACCCATACAAGTTCATGATTCACTGTGTTGTACACGCCTTATCACACAGGAAAGGAGTCTACGATGAAACATCCGATTATATCATGAACACAATCACCTGTCTGGTGCTGAACAGGCCATACAACGTGTCACAAGTGATATTTCATTACTTAGTAGAGAATATAGGAGCTGGAAGTTCAAAATACATCATGTATCCAAGATTCACACAGATGATGATTGATGATCAATTCAAGGATATTCAAAAGAATGATGATGATGTTTTGGGGCTAAAGCACATGACAGCTGAAACAATAAGCAGATTGTGTGAAGGACCGGAACCAAGACTTAAGAGAATGATATGCAGAATCATCAATCCTGATTATGTTGCTACAGAGAATGATAGGTGGAGACATGAGAATAGTGACTCTGAGAATGAAAATGATCAGATGAGTGGATTTATTGAAAAGAAAACGCGTTGGTGGTTTGTAAGAGATGGAAAAAGAAAAAGAACTCCGAAGACATCCCCTGCAGTAGTTATTCCATAGGAGCCAATTCCTAAGATTGTGATTAAGGGTATAGTGAGAGGGGGAGTCATAAGAGAAGCTATAATTTTGAAGTGTTATATTATTCTAATGATTGCTTCAATGTCTGTTTTGCAGGGCCTTCTGCAGAACCACAACAAAGATTGGTGGACGAGCCAGTATTAGATCCATCTGAAGTTATTCAACAAGGAGTTGATACATTGAAATATTCACTTGAAAGTTTTCTGAAGAGAAATGAGGAAGTTGCTGCTCAGAAAGAACAAAGTGCAAGTGTTCAAGGAGAAAGTATCAAAGACAAAGAGCATGAAGGTATTGCTCAAGAGGATTCAAGTGAAGCTGATTATGAGTCCACTGAGACAGATACAGAGCTTGATCTGAATACTCTTGGTCGTGGAAAAGCTCAATTAAAAAAGAAACCAACAAAGAAGAAGAAAGGATCCGACGAAGAAGATGTTTCTTACACTCCATCAGCTGAAGAAACAAAGAAATTAAGAGCAAAGCGTAAGGCAGTCCAGACTGGCGTCATTCCGAGGAATGTATGTGCAAAGAAAGCTGGGGCTACATTACCAAAAGATCAAGGCGGAAAAGGCGAGAAACATGTTACAACATCTAAAGGAACGGAAGCAGAGAAAAGTTCAAAGTGTTGAGATACCAAAAGAGACTGAAGTTCAAAGTGTTGAAGTTCCAAAAGCTCCAGTGGTTCAAACACAAAGTGTTCCGGAAGTTGAAGTGCAAAAGAAAACAGGTGGTGATGATTATGTTGAAATCACTGGGTTTAGAGCAGCTACACCTCCATTTCCACCACTACCAGAAAATCTAGAAATTCCGGAGTCTTCACAACCCAAAAGTACAGATGATCTGTTTGGAGAGCTTCCTCATGCTACTGGGGTATATAGAGATGATATTCCAGAAGAAGATTATGATATGTTCAACAATGAAGCTGTGATAGAATTAAAGAAGAAAGTTGATAACCTTGAAAAAGAAAAAGCAAAAGCGGAAGCTGAGCGTGACACTATAAAGAAGCAAGTTGAAGAACTGATGAAGGTAAATGAAGAAATTAAGATGGTCATGATAGATCAAGATGAGAAGTTAAAGAAGATGGAAGATGATGTTGAAGACAATACAAAGCTCTTTGACGTAATGCAACAAGAAATCTCTGATATGAATAAGAAGCTGGAGACAATGAACGATATCAACAAGACACTGAATCAGATGATAAGTGATCTACATGAAGCTTCAGCAAATGAAATCAAGACGATGAAGTTGGAGATGGAAGCCATAAAGGCTGATAAAGTGGTAAAAGATGAACAGCTCAATATGTTGTACACTGTTATAGAAAGTCATCTGAACATTGACGTTCATGTTTCTTTCAACAATATTAAAGTCAAAAGAGCTGAAGAGCGTAGAATTGAACGAGAAAGAGAGTTGGCTCAAGAAGCAACTCAAAGAAGAAAAGGGTTGGTAGTTGATACAGAAGAAACTCTTGGGTCTTCAAGTCAACATGAAGCAGGTGGTTCTTCTGGTCAAGCTGATGTTGAGATGGCAGAAGCTGAAGTTGTTCATGCTCCAAAATTTGAACTCGTTGGCAGATCGAGACCTGTTCCTTACAGTCTTGATGAAATGAAGAAGATCATGAAAATGGTTGAAAAGAAAAAGATAGTGAGAAAAGCTCCTCTCCTCCTGACACAGCATGAAGTTGAATACGACGATGCAGACCCTAGTATGGATGAATGGTTTGATATCATAGACTATCATTGTGAGTTAGGTCAGAGAGAGAACGATAAGAATGATGATGGTCAAGGGTCAAATGTTTTTACTAACTTAATGAAAAATATCAATATTGATGACTATCAGGACGACCAACAAAATAAACTACTTGAAGATAAAAGGGATGAAGGATCTTCCTCTGGAACAAAACATGATGATCAGGGTTCATCCGAGTTGTTGATTATAAATCCGTTTGTGCAACAAAGAATTGAAGACTTTCTGAACGATGAGATCAATGATCAAGAAGATGATCAATATCAAGAAGCCTCTACATCAGGAAAGCAACACGTCGACCATGTATTCCTCACACAACCAACTGTCATTTATTTACATGCTCGCTTTGAGGCGGAGATGCTAGAGGAATTGGGATTAGATGATGGGAAATTCAAGTTTGACATAGAGGATGAAATTCCTGCATCACCAGTAAAAGAGTATGAGTTTGTGTATGCCCAACACGCTGATAAGTATAATGAGGTGATTGTTGAAGAAGCATCTGATTCATCTGATGAAGAAACAGATTTTCATTACTCTGGCATTGATGAGACGTTTCCTTCATTGGCTGAAATGTTCAAAGACCAAAACGAAGATGAAATCAGAAGAAAGATTGTTGAAAAGATTACAACTGAAGGTGTGCCAAACACCATTCCTAGAGAGAATCTCGCTGAGGAAAGAAAGAAGTGGTTCAAGATAGTGCCTAAAGAAAGAAAGTTTATAAGGCCTCTTCAGTACTTTATACATGATAAGGATATTTCTTGGGGCGACATTCTGTCATGGGGCTAACTGGAAGATTTGAAGGTTTATGCCATTAGAAGGGAGTAGGGTGTATAGTATTTTGAATATTTGTCAGACATAAAGACCCTCCCGTGGTGGGACGTTGATGAGCTGGTCCAAACTAAGAACATCAAGCAGTTTTATCATGGCTTGGATGTAAAACAACACGACCAACACTTATGGGAATATGTGAAGCAACAATCAAAAACAAGATATCCTGATTGGCAGCCTCAATATCCAAAACAGATTGTTACAATATTGGAAAATGGTGAAAAAGATGTTACGTTGGATGTTAAGCCTGCAAGATTCTTAAAGAATATGCCTCTTCGAGCTATGGAGCAAGATTTCTTTGAAGACTTTCAAGGGTGGTTGTACAATGAAAGCACAGCGGAAGCAGTAATCTCTTTATTCGATAAATCAAAAGGTGAAGCGAGAAGGATATGTGTGCTAGACCCGATGTGGCTAGTAAATTGCTCTAAGAAAGACATCGATTGCTTGGTTTATAACAAGATTGTATATGAGAAGAAAGACAAAGTGCAAGCGATGCAGTATCAGAAGATTGTGGATGTGTGCTTTGCACAAGACATCAACTCCAGCAGGTATTGGAAGTCTAAATGGAGAGAATTGGAGATTGATGAGTTTCTTTAGAAGTACAAGCGAGAACAGAGATTCAAGGCTATAGCTGAAAAAGCAGCAAAGCTTGGGAAGTTTAAGCGGATGAGACCGCCGCCAACGGATCAAACGCCGATTGAAAAAGAAGAGAACAAGATTCCTAAGTGGGACAGAAAGCGTGATGGTGATCCAGTATACAGGAAATGGTGGATAGAAGAAGGAAGGCTTATAAGACAAAAAATGTTAGAAGAAAAAGCCGAATCGAGGAGACAGAGGGCCAAGGAACGAAGACATAAGAGAAAGGAATGAAGACTATGCTGGAAGGAACTACAACTACATCCAAGGGGGAGTCTTTTAGTTCATGTCTGTAGCTTCCGTTAGCATTGAGTCTTATTTTGTACTGTATATGTCTTTTGTGTACTTGTATGTTTATGTATATATGTGTATAGAACGACAGCTCAGGGAATGTCATTTAACTGTAAAAGTGATGTCCGAAGGTTGGCATGTGTCACCCGATCGGATGGCTATCCGATCGGATTGCCACCCGATCGGACTGCCACCCGATCGGACAACACTTATCACTTCCCTGAGTATGCCTATAAATACCCGGCTTGGGTATGTCATTCAAGACTTTTGCTCATTCTGTAAGGAGACTTTGTCAAGTCTGATTCTCTACCGGTTCTTGTGTACTTTCACATTATTCTAACAGAAAGATCAGACGGATTTAATCGTTGAATACGTTGTTATGATTCTGCGACTTAATCCATGGATTCCGCACAATGATCGAGGTCGATTCATCCACGTTCGTGACGAACAGATCCTGATCCAAAGGCCTAATAGAAACTAATCATGTAACAACAAAACCCTAGCATAACAACTCAAGATCACAACCATGTCTACACAAAATCACACCATGAATCGCAATCAAAATCAAGAACACTAACCTTGGAGCGAAGAGAAAGGCGAATCGAAGAAGAGAAGGCAAATCAAGAAGCTGAAATTGCGCAGAGGGGGAGTCTCCTGGCCGTCGCACTCTATGGGGGTGTTAGGGTTTCTGTTTTTTTTCTTATTCCCAAAGCCATGTACGTATATAATTAAAACACAAGGGTGTTTGGGCTTAATGGGCTGCAAGGAACAAGGAGGTGTGGTTTGGGCTCATTGTTTCGCATGGGGGAACATGGGGTGGGGTTGGGAAATTAGTGGCGTAAAGGGGGAGGGGTGGGTTTGGGTTTTGTTTTATAAACTAGTGGTTTCACATATTTCGCAAAATAACTAATTAAGATGTCCCGTGTCACAATTTAACACACTACAATGTTTCGTTGCACAAAATAACGTTTTCCCATATTTCAGTTTCGGGTTTCAGTTTCCCTTAATTCACATTACACATTACCAAGCACACAATCGTTCAAATAAAATCAACCACCATATTCGATTCATTTAACGTACATGTAATTACACAGTAAAACGAAACGCTCAGGGATTTATACGAGTTGTCACAAAACAATATACATAATAAGTACACACAAGTAAAGCATAAAAACACACAGCATAACATTACTACTACTAATAACAACGTTTGCGATTTAGCATGTTAGTCTTGATAAGCGTATGCGGGGGCGTATGGTAACCAAACAAATACACTCGGCAATTTATGTAGCACAATCCTCTGTAATTCGTGTTGCGTAAGCGTTTGTGAATATAAAGCATTTAAGCGTGTAGCGGTGCGGTGTGATGAAAATGTATTTAGTATAATATAACCCTTTATTAATATCGAATCTCGGAATACTACATAGTTACGATCGAAGCAAGTGACAATCCGAAAGATCGAGTTGTTACACTCACCCCTACTTTAAGAGTTGCGGATATTTAGCTTTCATATCACTATCGAGTTCCCAAGTGAACTCAGCGCCGCGTTTGCCTTCCCAGCGAACCTTCACTATGAGAATGCGAGAGCGTCGAAGTTTCTTGGTCTCTCGATCCATGATTTCTACTGGCTTTTCCACAAAGTGCAGAGTCTCGTTAATTTTCAAACCTTCGAGAGGAACATGAAGGCTTTCTCCAGCTAGGCACTTCTTGAGGTTTGAGACGTGGAAAGTCGGATGTACGTTCTTGAGTTCAACCGGAAATTCGAGTCGGTAGGCCACTTTGCCAATTCTTTCCAAAATCTTAAAGGGACCCACGTGTCGTGGCGCTAGTTTCCCTTTCTTGCCGAATCGGATCACCCCCTTCCAAGGTGAAACCTTTAGGAGTACGTGATCTCCAACTTCGAACTCAAGGGGCTTGCGGCGTTTATCGGCGTAGCTCTTTTGACGACTCAACGCTTTTAAGAGATTGTCTCGTATTTGGAGGATCTTGTCTGTCATTTCTTGTAGTAACTCAGGACTGGTGATCTGAGCGTCTCCGACTTTGTACCATACAATAGGCGATCGACATTTTCTTCCGTATAGAGCCTCAAAGGGTGCCATTTGAATACTGGCATGATAACGATTATTGTACGAAAATTCTACTAAAGGTAAATGCGAATCCCAAGTACCACCAAAATCTATAACGCACGAACGAAGCATATCTACAAGGGTGCGGATCGTGCGATCAGTCTGATCGTCGGTCTGGGGATTGAATGCGGTACTGAGATTGAGAGTTATACCGAGGGTGGACTGGAATGTCTCCCAGAGACGTGAGGTGAAACGCCCATCATGGTCAGAGACGATGTCACGAGGCGTCTGGTGTCGACAAATGACTTTGTCGGTATAGATTCGTGCTAATCGTTCAACTTTGAAGTCCTCTCGTATCGGTATGCAGTGGGTGGATTTCGTAAGTCGATCAACGATAACCCAAATGCTATCGTGACCAGAAAGTGTGCGAGGGAGTTTCGTAATATAGTCCATGGCAATACTCTCCCATTTGCACATCGGGATCTCGGGTTGTTCGAGTAAACCAGAGGGTTGTTGATGTTCGGCCTTAACTTTCGAGCAAGTTAGGCATTTCGAAACGTACAGAGCGATATCCTTTTTCATGCCCGGCCACCAATACTTAGAACGGAGGTCCTGGTACATCTTGTCGGCACCGGGGTGAATGGAATATCGAGATTTGTGAGCTTCAGTCAGCAATATTTCACAAAGATTATTGCGACTGGGGATCCAAATGCGGTCGAGATAATGATAAATACCGTTCGATTTGGTCACTAACTGGGTTTCGGTTGTGACACCTGTGTCACTTCAAACCATCATACAAATACGAAACCAATGAAATATTGTATTTCATACTTGGGATTTCTATAAATATGTATATCGCTTGCACATATCAATTCTTGTTCGATTTCGAGCTTTAAATCGCTTTCTGGAAAGTTATACGCGAACTGATGCGTACACACGATCAGTTTAACGTGACAAACACTCAGGAATAATGACATAGGCTTAACATATCTTAAATAACCTTTACATAACTTAGAAATAAGTTTTGAAGGGTTTGGTATGGCAAAAATAAGTTTATTCGCTCACAGGGACTAATTGCGTCATCTTGCAAAAGTCTGCCGTTTCGTAAGGCAACGTACAGTCCGGAACATGATCATAAGCTAAACATACCATAAATAACCTAAACATAGCTTAGAAATAAGTTTGAGTGGTTTGGTGTGCGAAAATATGCTTATTTGATCTTACAGGGACTAAAAGTGTCAAAAAACGGCGTAAGTTTGCATTTTCGCGCATATCTTACGTTCTGACCACATCTGGACATCCAAAACTTTTGTACACACTAAAATATTTTTATTTTAGTGATCGGCATGTAAAAATTCCATTCGTCGCTTAATTTGGATCGTTTTTGCGTTCGTTACGACTTCCGTCGTAATTAACCGAATAACGCAACCGTACGACCAAACGAGCCGACATCCGAGATGTTTTTGAGCATATTTTAAGTTCCCTATACTTTAACTTCATTTTCGAGCCTTGAAATGAGGTTAACGGGGCTTAAACGTGTCAAAAATGCATCAAAACACAAGATTCTTAAGTGCAGGGACCATTTTGTCATTTCTGGAGAGTTGGACCAGGCGGGCCGCATAAGGTATATCCCTCACCTTACGCGGGCCGTGTGAAAGGGCCCAGCAACATAAAATCAGTTTTCAGCAATTGTTTGGAAATTCAGGGGCTGTTATGGTAACTTCTTTGTGTGTTAACCAAGTTAACACCTCTCCAAGGCTTCTAACCTGCTTCTAACACTTGTATGGCTGAGATTTTTGCTTGGAAGTTACACAAAAACTTGGCATGATCTTGTGAGTTCACCACAACTATAAATAGCCATTCCATTCATTTGTTTCAAGCACCCTTGATCTGATTTTCTCTAAGTTGAAGTAATTTACTTTATACCTGAGATTATTTAGATCAAGTTCTCCCTAGCAAGGACCCTTTGTAAGCTTCCTTCGTTCTTTTATCGCTTTCCTAGCGTGAAAGTCAAACAGTGTTTGCCTTTCAGCTTTGACCAGTCAATGGTCAACAAGAAGTTCGTTTGAACTTCGCAACGTGAGCGTAATCACGATGGTTATTGTCCCTAGTGACTATACCTACTGATTACCACGTTGACTAGGCGTAGTGACGAGTCGTAGTTTTGGTCAAAATGCGCATTTATGCGTATTTTGCCACCAAACTACTTTAGGGTGTCAAAACACTTTGTTTTGATATAATAAAACATGTTTTCTAACTAAGTTAAGCATGTTTTAACATGCTTAGCTCGTCACTTTTAGTTTAGTGCTTGTTTAGAGTCGTAAGTCAAGCGGTCTAAACCACCGCTTAGACTTTCGAACTCGACCCGTTTGGTCGATCATTAGGATCCGACCAAGCATGTTTAGTGACCATAATTGCATAGGCAATATCCTTCCGAGGTTTTACCTTATGGTCACGTAGTTTAAGTAGTTGTATGATAGGTAGTTTATATGCCTTAAGTAAATGACCAAAATGCCCTTTTCATGCATAATTGGATTTTAAACATATGTAACCTAAACATTTGTCACTTAACAGATTATGCAACATAATTAAACATGTTTAGGCATATAATACTTGTCATAGGACTAGTTAGACATCTCAAACGCGTGTTTGCACGAACGACGCGTTAAAGTGGCGTAAGCTACCTTAATGGGTCGTTACGGGTCGAAAGCACTTAGAATAGGTTCCGATTTAGAATATAGGCTTTGTTAAACCATGTCACATGAGTTCCAATACTCATTTGGTTTACAAGACCTCATTCTATCCGATCTTCCGATTTAGGTCCGGTTTATTTACATAGTTACCTATATTAGGTGCCGTTTGATTCTGTGATCCCTCTAGCTTTGCTTGGTTGTTATTCAAGACTTCTAAGCAATCTCAAGTGAGTACATAGCCCCCTCTTTTACTGTTTTCGATGTTTTGGGGTGAAGCATGTGTACCTATTTGTTATGTTTATGATTTCAAAGTATAATTGATTATACATATTAGTACTTATTTTTGACAAACTGAATGATTATTTATGGGTTAAATACTAATTTTTCAAAGATTATAAAATTAATTGTTGAATTATACTTATTTTATACATTCACCAGACCGATTCGTAGTATGATATAGCGCTATAGGACTAGACACCCCATTCCTGTTGTAAGGAATGTCAGAAACCGATATTTTATCCAAATAGAGATTGCCTTTGTGGTATTTCTATAGTCTCCAAGGTGTATTTTGATACACTAAGGTTTGAATGAATTCCAAATCACATTATTGTTATATATTTCGTTATACTCCCAAAGGTATAGTTTGATATACTGTCTTGTGTGATATTGTACAAAACAACATATATTTTGTTAATTACTAAAACATAGTTTGATATGATATTTATAAAACCAAAGCATAGTTTAATATGTTATTTATAAAACCAAAGTATACTTTTGATATACTACCGAAAACGATTATTTTGACGACTAAAGTATATTTAATATACTATCTGTTTAACCATTTTGGAGCCGAAATATATTTTGATATATTACTTATTCGACTTTCTTAAAACCAAAGTATATTTTCATGTATACTACAAACCTTTTTTGTAAAATATTGTTATACAAACTCATTTTACTTAATTATTTATTTATACATCTTTCTTTCATATCATATGTTTTCTTATCACTTGTCATATGATTTATAAAAGAAAACATTTTTAAAGTTCATGACTATTTTGTTAAAACATTCTTTTAAACTTACAAAGTCATGAATCATGCATTAATAAAACCTATGTATCTCACAGGCATTTTTATGCTGACGTACCTATTTTTACACATGTTTCAGGTGCTCCTTTGTGATGATTGTTGATACATGCTATACATAGGATGGACTCGTGCCTTAGCGACTTTAAAAATTGAAAGATAATAATTGTATTTATTTGATTTGTAATAAACAATGAGTTCATTAATTCAATAAAACGAAATTATTTAATCCATGGTTGTGAAACAATGATTCTGTTACAACACTCCCCGACGTTTCCGCCATGTTTGGTTGTTTTACGTGGTCGGGGTGTGATAGAAAAGTTGGTATCAGAGCCAATGGTTATAGGGAATTAGGTTATTAGTAATGCTTTGACCTAGACTATAACCTTCCTAGGACCCTAACACAAGTTATCTTGTGTTTACTTTTAAAACAATACTGTCACCTATCCTTAGGTGACAACCACAATAAGAATACAATTCCGAATCCGCTTTGAAAACCGATCATCGGTTCTAGGATGATTGATTACTAGGTTTTGAACCTTCAAAGTTTTCGAAATCTCGTCAAAGTTTGGGTCTAAATAATGTGAACACGTGCAAACTGGAAGGGTGAATGCTTGTACCCTGAGTTTTCTGTCTAAGGCTAGAGTGTTCTTACAAATCCGCAGTATCGGACCAGTCACTCTTACCTGGGAACTCTTGGGGTGAGTGTTCACTTATAGGCGAGCATGTCTTCAGTGATACATTATATTGATCCATTTACTTTGATTAGTCACTGCGTGTTGTTTGTTTGTTCGAGGTAACGAACGAATGATCGCTTTCCTTATGCTTTGTCGATGTTTTCAATACCTCTTTTGTTTTTCCAATCATCGACCTCACTCGTTTCTCATGTTCCCTTGTTCCTTTTAGACAATGCCTCCTCGACGAGATGCACAACCTGTAACTAATGAAGAAGTTGCAGCCCTTGTCGCTCAGCAAATGGCTGCAGTGCTCCCGGGCGTAGTAGCCCAGATCCATCAGTTATATAATAACAATAACAACAACAACACCCAGTGTAATTTCAAGACCTTCAACTCTGCTAAACCTTTGAAGTTTTCTGGGTCTCAAGGAGCAACCGCGCTCCTGCAATGGTTCAAAAGTTTGGAGAGCACATTCAGGCATGTGCAATGTCCGAATGAGCGTAAGGTTGAATTTGCATCATCCATTGTGTTCAAGAAGCGTGCTCTTACCTGGTGGAATGGTGTGATGTGTGATAGGGGTGCTGATGTGGCACTAGCTCAAACTTGGGAAGAGTTTCGAGCTCTAATGATGAAGGAGTTTTGTCCTCGTCATGAGCTTAGAGCGTTGGAAAGGGAATTCGACGATTTAAAGCAAGACAGTGGTGAACATCGAGCCTATACTGACCGTTATAAGGAACTGAGTCTGTTGTGTCCTGCCATGGTTACGCCTGTGGAGAAGGCGATTGAAAAGTACATTGATGGTCTTCCTGATTTAGTTCAGGATATCGTTACTGGCAGCAACCCTACTACTGTCAGACAGGCCATTGAATTGTCTGCCACCCTGACTGAATCCCATATCAGGAAGGGTAAGCTTTTTCGAAAGGGCGATTCAAGACCATCTGACAAGTCTGCACAAGATGAAACAAAGGAAAAACAGGCCGAGACACCCAAGAAGAAGAAGCGCAAGGCTTCTCAAAACCGCGCCATAACTGCTCAGAACAATCAGGTTGCACCAAACCAACAAGCACAACCTCGTAAGAGGAAAAATTATGTTGGTACCGCACCTTTGTGCAACAAATGCAACCGTCATCATCTGGAGCAAGTGCAGTGTCACAAATGTACCCACTGTGGGCGATTGGTACATTTGGTCGATACCTGCCGTTATGCAAATCCTGCTGCTATTCAAGCACGGTTTCCTCCTGGGTCGTGTTATAACTGTGGTGACCTTACTCACTACCGCAACAATTGCCCAAGACTTGTTAACGCAAATCCGGCACGTGGACGAGTGTTTAACATAAATGAGGCAAACGCGAACAACGATGCAGCAGTGAACAATTAATCTTTTGTATTTCTTTGTTTGTTATCTTTTGACGTTGGAACAATTCAGTTGTTATATAAATAAAATTTGTTGTTTCAATTTTTATTTTGCGAAACTGATACGATTGTGTGAATGTTTGATCCAACCCTTCGATGCCGACACCAAGACAAACTACTCGTGTGGTTCTGTCATTTTATGATCACTTGTGATCTCCCTAAAAATCTTAAATACTCGTTTCTTTTTAAGAAACAAAGACGAATTCCTATTAAGATCTTCCTATCGTCATAGTTAGATTCTTGAAGATATTTAAAGTGCCAAATGGAATTCATGGATTGAATTCCTGATATACTTTAAATACTCGTGTACTCAATTAACAAGAAAATTAACAAAATGAAGATCAAGTTAAACAATTATGTGATTATGTGCTTATGTGTTTTCTTCTATGTTTCGTGTTTTTATGTGATTCATCTAAATCCTCGTAGAATCTTCCATATCTCCATATGAGGGATTCATAGTATGATATCAAAAGGTACTACCTTAAATCCTTAATGGGCTTCTACGTTATAGTTAAGTCCCTTGGATTATAAAGTACTATTCTATAATTGGACCCCTTGAGTGGTCAAGTTAAACAGATTGATTCAAAAATCTGGTTAGGAATATCATGTGATGATATAATTGAAAAGATCCCTTAAGTGGTCTATTTAAGGAGATCGTACGACGATCTAGTTAAGAAGATCATGTGTTGATCTAGTTAAAAAAGATCGTTCGTGGATCTAGTTAAAAAGATCGTTTGGTGGTCTAGTCAAGTCACTTCATGTTTATTCGATTGATTTTTCCCCTGCGCATTATGAAATGAACTGTGCGGACTGTGCAAGGAATTACGTAATTATGGATGCATACATAATTATGGAATTCAGTGCACAGAAACCACAGCAAGTTTTGTCATGTGTTAATACCTATAGTGATGAGAATAAAGAAACGGGAACAATGTAAAAAGGGGCACGGTGGATACGCCGCTGGTCCTTCCTATATATAAGTGTTCCTTATTACATTGCGAACGTAGTGTTATTTAAGTTACTAGAAGTCCTGGACCTTGACCAATGTTATCTTATCTTACACTTTCCGACTCTGATTTCGAGCACACACAAGTTTCCTATGATAAGTCTTCATAAGAAACGTTATTCGAAACTCCATGTTTTGTTACTACAAGGACTTCATTTTGACAGTTGACAATTTCGCTAAGAATCCAATCATGACTCAGATTTTTACTTAGGGTTTGAGGGATTCATTCGAAAGCGAAACAATCACAGTTGTCTTCACAGGTTTCCTCTAAAATAAAATTTCGGGACGAAATTTCCTAAAGTATGGGAGACTGTGACACCTGTGTCACTTCAAACCATCATACAAATACCAAACCAAAGAAATATTGTATTTCATACTTGGGATTTGTATAAATATGTGTATCGCTTGCACATATCAATTCTTGTTCGATTTCGAGCTTTAAATCGCTTTCTGGAAAGTTATACGCGAACTGATGCGTAAACGCGGTCAGTTTAACATGACAAACACTACGGAATAATGACAAAGGCTTAACATACCTTAAATAACCTTTACATAACTTAGAAATAAGTTTTGAAGGGTTTGGTATTGCAAAAACAAGTTTATTCGCTCACAGGGACTAATTGCGTCAACTTGCAAAAGTCTGCCGTTTCGTAAGGCAACGTACAGTCCGGAACATGATCATAAGCTAAACATACCATAAATAACCTAAACATAGCTTAGCAAAAAGCTTTGAGTGGTTCGGTGTGCGAAAATATGCTTATTTGATCTTACAGGGACTAAAAGTGTCAAAAACGGCGTAAGTTTGCATTTTCGCGCAAATCTTACGTTCTGACCACATTTGGACATCCAAAATTTTTTTAAACACTAAAATAATTTTATTTTAGTGATCGGCATGCAAAAATTCCATTTGTCGCTTAATTTGGATCGTTTTTGCGTTCGTTACGACTTCCGTCGTAATTAACCGAATAACGCAACCGTACGACCAAACGAGCCAACATCCGAGATGTTTTTGAGCATATTTTAAGTTCCCTATACTTTAACTTCATTTTTGAGCCTTGAAATGAGGTTAACGGGGCTTAAACGTGTCAAAAATGCATCAAAACACAAGATTCTTAAGTGCAGGGACCCATAGTTGGACCAGGCGGGCCGCGTAAGGTCTGTCCCTCACCTTACGCGGGCTGTGTGTAAGTGCCCAGCAACATAAAATCAGTTTTCAGCAACTGCTTGCAAATTCAGGGGCTGTTATGGTAACTTCTTTGTTTGTTAACCAAGTTAACACCTCTCCAAGGCTTCTAACCTGCTTCTAACACATATATGGCTGAGATTTTTGCTTGGAAGTTACACAAAAACTTGGCATGATCTTGTGAGTTCACCACAACTATAAATAGCCATGCCATTCATTTATTTCAAGCACCCTTGATCTGATTTTCTCTAAGTTGAAGTAATTTACTTCATACCTGAGATCATTTAGATCAAGTTCTCCCTAGCAAGGACCCTTTGTAAGCTTCCTTCGTTCTTTTATCGCTTTCCTAGCGTGAAAGTCAAACAGTGTTTGACTTTCAGCTTTGACCAGTCAATGGTCAATAAGAAGTTTGTTTGAACTTCACAACGTGAGCGTAATCACGATGGTTATTGTCCCTAGTGACTATACCTACTGATTACCACGTTGACTAGGCGTAGTGACGAGTCGTAGTTTCGGTCAAAATGCGCATTTATGCGTATTTTGCAACCAAACTACTTTAGGGTATCAAAACACTTTCTTTTGATATCAAAACCTATTTTCTAACTTAGTTAAGCATGTTTTAACATGCTTAGCTCGTCACTTTTAGTTTAGTGCTTGTTTAGAGTCGTAAGTCAAGCGGTCTAAACCACCGCTTAGACTTTCAAACTCGACCCGTTTGGTCGATCATTAGGATCCGACCAAGCATGTTTAGTGACAATAATTGCATATGCAATACCCTTCCGAGGTTATACCTTATAGTCACATAGTTTAAGTAGTTGTATGATAGGTAGTTTATATGCCTTAGGTAAATGACCAAAATGCCCTTTTCATGCATAATTGGATTTTAAACATATGTAACCTAAACCTTTGTCACTTAACTGATTATGCAACATAATTAAACATGTTTAGGCATATAATACTTGACATAGGACTAGTTAGACGTCTCAAACGCGCGTTTGCGCGAACGACGCGTTAAAGTGGCGTAAGGTACCTTAATGGGTCGTAACGGGTCGAAAGCACTTAGAATAGGTTCCGATTTAGAATATATGCTTTGTTAAACCATGTCACATGAGTTCCAATACGCATTTGGTTTACAAGACCCCATTCTATCCGAACTTCCGATTTAGGTCCGGTTTATTTACATAGTTACCTATATTAGGTGCCGTTTGATTATGTGATCCCTCTAGCTTTGCTTGGTTGTTATTCAAGACTTCTAAGCAATCTCCAGTGAGTACATAGCCCCCTCTTTTACTGTTTTCGATGTTTTGGGGTGAAGCATGTGTACCTATTTGTTATGTTCATGATTTCAAAGTATAATTGATTATACATATTAGTACTTATCTTTTGACAAACTTAATGATTATTTATGGTTTAAACACTAAATTTTCATAGATTATAAAATTAATTGTTGAATTGTACTTATTTTATACATTCACCAGACTGATTGGTAGTATGATATAGCGCTATAGGACTAGACACCCCATTCCTGTTGTAAGGAATGTCAGAAACCGATATTTTATCCAAATAGAGATTGCCTTTGTGGTATTTCTATAGTCTCCAAGGTGTATTTTGATACACTAAGGTTTGAATGAATTCCAAATCACATTATTGTTGTATATTTCGTTATACTCCCAAAGGTATAGTTTGATATACTCTCATGTGTGATATTGTACAAAACAACATATATTTTGTTAATTACTAAAACATAGTTTGATATGTTATTTATAAAACCAAAGCATAGTTTAATATGTTATTTATAAAACCAACGTATACATTTGATATACTACCGAAAACGATTATTTTGACGACTAAAGTATATTTAATATACTATCTGTTTAACCATTTTGGAACCGAAATATATTTTGATATACTACTTATTCGACTTTCTTAAAACCAAAGTATATTTTCATGTATACTACAAACCTTTTTTTGTAAAATATTATTATACAAACTCATTTTACTTAATTATTTATTTATACATCTTTCTTTCATATCATATGTTTTCTTATCACTTGTCATATGATTTATAAAAGAAAACATTTTTAAAGTTCATGACTATTTTGTTTAAACATTCTTTTAAACTTACAAAGTCATGAATCATGCATTAATAAAACCTATGTATCTCACAGACATTTTTATGCCGACGTACCTATTTTTACACATGTTTCAGGTGCTGCTTTGTGATGATTGTTGATACATGCTATACATAGGAAGGACTCGTGCCTTAGCGACTTTAAAACTTGAAAGATAATAATTGTATTTATTTGATTTGTAATAAACAATGATTTCATTAATTCAATAAAACGAAATTATTTAATCCATGGTTGTGAAACAATGATTCTGTTACAACACTCCACGACGTTTCCGCCACGTTTTGTTGTTTTACGTGGTCAGGGTGTGACATCGGTACCACGCTTCATTTCCTCTTTCAAGGTATTCTCAATGAAGCATGCATGTTGAGCGTCGCGAATGAGGGCTTTGAGGTCATTCTGGGCTTGAACGTTGCGAAAGCTATACACATTGCTTCGTCGGCTGAGAGCATCAGCTACAACGTTAGCCTTGCCTGGGTGGTAGCGTATCTTGCAATCGTAGTCACTGAGAAGTTCAACCCATCTGCGTTGGCGCATATTTAGTTCTTTCTGGTTCAAGATGTGTTGTAGGCTCTTATGGTCTGTGAAACAACTGGTACCATAAAGGTAGTGTCGCCAAATCTTTAACGCAAAAACAACTGCACCGAGTTCGAGATCGTGGGTAGTGTAGTTCTTCTCGTGGACCTTGAGTTGTCGAGAAGCATACGCGATAACCTTGTCTCGTTGCATAAGGACACAACCAAGACCTAGGTTAGACGCATCACAATAGACAATGAAATCCTTGTTTCCGTCGGGAAGTGTAAGGATGGGAGCGTTGCAAAGCATTTTCTTGAGAGTTTGGATGGCTTCCTCCTATTTGGGACCCCAAACAAAAGGTTTGTCCTTCTGAGTTAGAGTGGTAAACGGTACGGCGATTTTAGAAAAATCGGCGATGAATCGATGGTAATAACCCGCCAATACAAGGAATGAAAGGACTTCGGATGGGTCCTTCGGTGTAATCCGACTCTTAACTGCTTCAATCTTCATGGGGTCGATGTGAATTCCTTGACTGTTAATGACGTGATCGAGGAATTGAACCTCCTCGAGCCAAAATTCACACTTGGAGAATTTGGCATAGAGACGATTCCCTTGGAGAAGTTCGAGAACTAAACGAAGATGTTGCTCGTGTTCGGCTCCCGACTTCTAGTAGATAAGGATATCATTGATAAAGACAATAACGAAGCGATCCAAGAAGGGTTTACACACGCGGTTTATCAGATCCGTGAAGACCGTTGAAGCGTTTGTGAGACCAAAAGGCATGGCCACGAATTCGTAATGTCCATAACGAGTACGGAAAACGGTTTTCGGGATGTCTTGCTCTTGAATACGCCGCTGATGATAACCTGAACGTAGATCGATCATGGAGAAACACGTAGCACCATAGAGTTGATCAAATAAGTCGTCGATTTGGGGTAGCGGGTAACGGTTCTTGATAGTAAGCTTTTTGAGTTCCCTATAATCGATGCAAATTCGGAATGATCCATCCTTCTTTGTCACGAAAAGGACAGGTGCACCCCAAGGAGAGGTGCTAGGGCGTATGAAGCCTTTATCAAGTAACTCATAGAGTTGGCTAGAAAGTTTATGCATTTCGGACAGTGCGAGGCGATAAGGGGCTTTTGCAACAGGGTTAGCTCCAGGAATGAGGTCAATACGAAAGTCGATGTCACGAGTAGGGGGTATACCAGGTAAATCTTCAGGAAAAACATTAGGAAAATCACGAACCACAAGTACTTCTTCCATCGTCTTCTTTTCCTCCTTCGCTACTACAATATGCGCTTAGAAAGCTAAGTATTCCTTGTGGAGATACTTGCTCGCTAGAATACATGACATAAGTTTCAGTTCCTTCGAGGATACTTCTCCATAAACATATAATTGATCACCGTTTGAAAGGGAGAAACGAATCATCTTTTCAAAACAAATAACTTCAGCACGATTCTCACGAAGAAAATCCATGCCTACTATGACGTCAAAGCTACCTAGTTGCATAGGTATGAGATCGATCGGAAAGACGTGATCGTTGAGTTCGAGTGTACAATCACGGAGAACGGAGCTGACGGTGATGGTTCTTCCGGTGGCAACTTCTACGTCGAAAGTCGTTGGGAGGTTAGCGCGTTTATGTTTTAGGGGCTTTTCGAATTCAAACGATACAAAACAGTTATCGGCTCCAGTATCAAATAAGCAAGAAGCATAAATACCGTTTACAAGGAACGTACCATTGATAACATTGTTGTTAGTCTGAGCCTTGCGGACATTGAAATTGAAGGTTCCTCCGCGGGCTGCTTGCTGTGGCTGTTGTTTCTGCTGCTGCTGTTGTTGCTGTTGTGGTGGCGGTTGCTGTTGCGGCTCTTGTTTTACAACACGCTGAGGGCAGACATAGCAAAATAATTCGGGTCACCACCAGTGTAGCAAGCTCATGCATGAACAACCAGTGCAGGAGCTTCTTGGTTGACCTAGGGAGCAGGAAGTTGAGCTGGTGGTGCAGGAAGAGCTTGAGGAGCTTATTGGCGGGGGCCTGAGCGGCAGTGAGCTGTGAAGTGTCCATAGATGTTGCAATTTACACATAAATGACAGTTTACCCCTATCGGGTGATGATAAGTGCAGGTAGGGCACAGAGGGTGAACACCAGTATACGCACGCTTCGCAGGCGGTGCGTTGGTAGTAGTAACTTGATGATTCTGAGTGTTGGGCGGTGTTGTGACTGCGTTAAGTGGTGCTGCCATGGTAGTCACATAATTCTTCTTGTTGTTGTTCCTTCGCTTGCGGCTCTGGCGGCTAGACTTTGAACCTTGAGATGCTGTATTGTCGGTATTGGGAGTTGCAGTAGCCTGGCTGAGACTTTTGGCCGAGGTTTTGAAAGCTCCAGCCAAGACTCGCTTATCGTTGATCTCAGCTGCGAGTTGGTAGGTTTCCTCGATAGTAGTAAGTCTTGCTGCTTGAACAAAATCAGCTACGTAATCTAGAAGAGCGTGAATATACTTCTTGATAGTCTTATCAGGCGTGTCCACTTGACTGGGACAGATGATGCTCAACTATTTGAAATGAGCGATGAGACCAGCGTTGTCACCTCCTTCTTGCTAGACGCGATTTGGTGATGTGCAAAATCGAAGATTGTAGGCTCAAAATCAATAGAGTGTCCTAGGTGTTAGACATCGACTGTCCAAAGTGATTCAACTATTCCTAACGAGTTCGAGTACACGCTTTGGCCTAATAGACTATGCTCTCACCGCAACACGGCTAACGGCACTCAACCTTCCAGTTACTACGTGACTCGAGCCATTGGAACAGGTAAGACTTTGGTGAGATTTGTAAAATCAAAGTAGGGAGTGGAACGTGTCATTAAGATGCGGGTTTCACCCCTAACTTAACAACTTCGCCCCTATCTGTGGTTAAAACCACGAGATAGAGATGGAGAATTCCGTCGAGGTGTGGATATCACTCCTGACTCTACGGAAGATTCTCGTGCGAGAGTAAAAATGCGCAGGGTGAGTGATCTTATCGAGAGTTCTTGGTTTTCACACCTAATCTCGACATAATAACTCGGTTATGTTATATGAGTATCGTCAAATGTGTACATTGTGTTAGCCTAAGGAAAGGCAAAAGTAGATTTTAGCCTTTAGGAAAAGGCTGCCTTCGTACGAAGCTACTGAGTTCGTACGAAGGTACAATGTCCTGAGTTCGTTCGAAGGTAACATATCCAGGTTCGAACCAAAGTATTACATGTGGGTTCGTACGAAGCCCCAAGTGGGTTCATACGAAGGGTCTGTTGGTACTTAGACTATAGACTAGGTCAATACTACACGACTTGACCTAATTTCCTATAGTTATGGCTCTGATACCAATCTGTCACACCCTAACCGATGGCGGAATCATCGGGGCGTGGCACTAGGTGAACCAGATTGCTCAAGAGAACCCATAACGACTATTTGTTACCAATATTTAACAGGTTTAATATCCCATACTATTAAAAAAACATTCCAGCAAATGTCAAAACAGATAACACGTTTCTCTCAAACAAAACAAGTCCGACAACCTAGATTTTATTAGATGAGTTTCTAGACTTCCTCTCTTATTTGCAGCATAACAATCCATCAACCTGTCACACACGTTAAAATAAAAGTCAATACATAAAGTAAAGGTGTGTACACAAATTTAGCATAGATATAGTATATAAAAAGTGTTTACGCATAACCAGCATGTAACACGTAACGGGTGAAGCATGTAAACTACCAACAATGATACAACCTAACCACATGACTACGAGTAGAGTATGCGTGACACATATTCACCGAAGCGAACATGTGAAGTAGAGTATGTGATCCTTAGCAACCCCTGACAAATCAGGTGCTGAGTCCAAACTATAGTACCGTCGTTGCTAAAGGCGGTCTGGAAACTATCACTGTATAAGCATATTAACAAGCATTCAACTAATCACGTATAAGATGTGGGAGCGGTTAGCGTTTAAAAGTGTTGCGTTGTGTGTTGTGTTTTAATAGAGAACGTATGTAACACCCAAAAGTGCGTTAAATGACAATGGGTCGAGTATACTCACTCTGCGTGTCTTAATCAAGAAACACGATCCTCAATGGATTGAAGGGAGCGCAGGATCAGCCTGCGTACGGGAACAGAAGCGTAAGTCCTCCAAAGTGCTGAAACGTTCGAAAATCAGAGTGTCAGTGGGAAACAGAAGCTTCATACGAAGCTGGTGCCTTCGTACGAAGGCGTGCCTTCGCACGAAGGTGGGTCTTCGCACTTGTACAGCTTCCGTTGTCCAAAATCGAGTGTCTTCGCGCCTGTCTTTGGAAAATCGAGTGTTCATCCTTCCAACCTTAAGCTACTGAACAAGCTTAGAGTCGGAGAGGTTTTTGTCGGAGTCACGAAATGTGAGTCAGGATGTGATGTGGAAAACCTAAGGCCTTCGTACGAAGGCAGTGCCATCGTACGAAGCCATGTGTGCCTTCGTACGAAGCCAGGCTTCGGACCGAACAGTCCAGCTGGCATTCGTGGATGTTCTTGGCGTTCAGAGCTGTGTTTTTACCTGAATCGGATGTGTTTTCGAGTCCCGTTCAAGACGGGTTCGACACCACCTCGTTCCACTATTCAGTGAAAGAAATATGTGTCGATTTTAGGTCTGTGTTAGGGTGAAAATCAAGTTTGGAACAGGCTTTAAAGAGTTTTTCACTTAAATCTAACACTTGGTGAGTGTGAAATCAGTAGATTTCTAACTTGGGAAGCTGAAGCTAGGCCCAATACACTCGACTAAGTGTAGATTAGTTGTTTATGAAGAAGATTTGATGAAAAAGATGAAGGTTTTGATGAAACAGAGAAGTTATGATGAAAAAGGTGAAGTTTCAGTAAAAGATGAAGTTTAGCCGGAAAAGATAAGAGTTTAGATTAAATCGAAGTGATTCTGGTGGAAAATCGAAGTGGAAAACATTGTATAATCGAATAAAACTGTTAAACCTTACTTGAAAATGGTCGGACAGCAATTCGGTAGAGTTTCGGTATGAAATCAGCAAGTTAGAAATGAGGGGAGTGTGGCTGGGTATTTATAGAGAATGGGGGGTTCTCACAGCAGGTCCTTGTTCGAACCAGCCGCCTCGTACGAGGGGCCTGTTCTGCGGGGAGAATTCTCGTTTTCGCGTGTAAGATGCTTGTTTAATGCGTTTTGTTGCGTTAGTTA